>JBAWJQ010006683.1:2664391-3996587 GCA_037783105.1 Bactrocera zonata
ATGAAATTCAGCATGAAATTGTTACAAAAACAAAAAGACCAACTTATAATAAAATTCATAGATATCCCCAAATTCATGAAGAAGAAATTAGTAGACAGATGAACGAGATGTTGCGCCAAGGTATAATTAAAGAAAGTAATTTCCCGTACAACTCGCCTCTTTGGATTGTACCGAAAAAGCAAGACAATTCAATGAAGAAAAAATGGAGAATAGTTATTGACTACAGGAAGCTAAACGAAGTCACTATAGATGACAAATTTCCAATACCCCATATAGAAACAATACTCAGCTCAGTATTTTACAACATTAGATCTTGCAAAAGGCTTTCATCAAGTATGAATAAAAGAAGAAGATGGACCAAAAACAGCTTTCTCTACACCCCAAGGACACTTTGAATTTATAAGAATGCCTTTCGGACTAAAGAATGCACCAGCAACTTTCCAACGTTTAATAAATTCAGTTCTTAGGGAATATATCAACAAGATATGTGTAGTTTATTTAGACGACATCTTAATTTTTAGTTCAAGTATTGAAGAACATACCCAAAATATCAACAAAATATTTTCAGCATTAAGAAAACATAATTTAAAGATTCAGGTAGATAAATGCAAATTTTTCGCGAAAACAACTGAATTTCTAGGTCACACTTTAACAACAGAAGGAATACAACCAAATTTAAGCAAAACCGAAAACATACAAAAACTGAAGTTGCCTACTACATCAAAGCAAATTAAATCATTCCTAGGTATAACAGGTTATTATAGAAAATTTGTAAGAGATTACGCTAAGGTAGCACATGGTTTAACAAAATATTTAAATAGGGATATTAAAATAAACACTCGCGATTCTCAGTAGATATCATCCTTTGAAAAACTTAAAAATCTATTAGTAAGCCCACATTGAAATATCCAGACTTTAACAAAAAATTTGGCATTTCAACTGATGTAAGTGACTTTGCAATTGGCGCAGTATTAACCCAGGACAGTCATCCTATAAGCTATGCTAGTCGAACACCACACCGGATTAGTCAAAAACGTCTTTGACTAATAAAACACAAAAGCATCTTCTGCTCTAACCCACACCAAGCGAAGCACAATGCGACATTTTGTCTTTTTGTCTCGCTTGGTGTGCATTGAAATAAAACGAAAAAAGAAGAAAACGAATCAGTTCTTGCAAAGATGTCGTCGGATTCGGGCGACGAAATTCTGCCAGTCCTATTTTCAGTGATTGAATTTTGTGAACGAAGTGAAAAGAATAAAAGAGAATGGTGGGTGCATCCGTGCAATCAGAAGCGCGATTCTGAAAATGTTATTAGAAATCTGATTTTTGAACTGAGAATGCATCCGAGAAAATTCGAAATTTTACAAGGATGCAGGTGTCAACATTCGTTTATTTGCTGTCTTTAATAAAAAATTCAATTTGTAAGCAAAATACGAACTACCGCAAAAGCATAACTCCTGCGGAAAGATTAATTATAACATTACGGTAAGTAAAAACAAATAGCTTTTTAAACTTAAAATCAATGTATTTTTAATTCAAAATCCCTTCTTTGGTAAAATTTTACAATGATCAATATGAAAATATAAATTATTAATTACACAAATAATTATTTTTATTCATATACTATATTAGATAATCCCATGACCGATGATGACGTTGAAGTACTTAAATATTCATTTTCCTCTTCTTCTTGAAATTGATTCATTTTATTTATCAAATGCATTCGGAATAGTCTTTGCCTTTTGCTGGAGAGTTTTTCATAATCAGACAGCAAACTTTTAAAAAATAATTCATTTCCATTTTCTTTTGGTTTCTCCTTCGTTTTGGAGTTTAGGAACTCAATCATTGGTCCTGCTATCATCTCAGATATAAACATCTTACTCTTTTTCGCAGGTATTGGACTGCTTTTGTCAGTACTTACTGCATCGGTAAAATCATGTTGCGACATGTCGGTAGTTTGTTCTTCGACAACAGGGCTATTTACGGGTAAATTACTGCTCATTTCACGATGCTGATGTACAAATTCCTTTAAAAAACACATTGCATCAGCCAAGTACCACTTCCGCTTCTGCTTACCACTCGATCCAGATGGTATTTTTTTTCTTCCCTCAAATACCTCGAATATGAGTTCCGCAAATTTGTTCATTTATTTTTACATGTTGCTACTGCAAGATATAAAATTTGGAATTTTTAAATAATATTTTATATAGTTATATTATAATTTCAGGTATTTGGCAACTGGGGAATCATTTAAGTCGCTTTTTTTCGATGTGGGGCTTCTACAATTGAAAACATTGTAATGGAAACCTGCAAAGCTGTCTGGGAAATATTATCACCGATTTACCTTCCAAAACCCCATGTTGCGAAATGGCTTTCTATAGCGGATGCGTTTGAAAAAATGTAGAACTTTCCTAATTGTGCAGGAGCTATAGATGGAAAACACATAAGAATACAGTGCCCTCCAAAAGCAGGATCACATTATTTTAATTATAAAAAATTTTATTCAATACATTTACAAGTTGTAGTTGATGCATATGGGCAGTTCATTTGTGTTGATGTTGGCAACTTTGGACGAAATTGCGATAGTGGTGTTTTCAAACACTCTAATTTTGGAAAAAAACTTATTCAAAAACAATTGAATTTACCACATAACCAAAAGCTATGTCCAGAAAGCTGCGAATGTATACCTTTTGTTTTTGTCGCCGATGAAGGCTATCCACTACTTACGAATGTTCTAAGACCGTTTGCACGAAGGAAATTGACAAATGAGCGAAGAATATACAATTACCGTTTACCAAGAGCAAGACGAGTAGTGGAATGCGCATTTGGTATGCTTGCAAACAAGTTTCGAATTTTTCATACAGAAATTCTGTTGTCGCCTAATAAAGTAGAAACTATTATATTAGCTGCTTGTGCTTTACATAATATGATTCGGGAGCGAGAGCATTTGATTCACGAAATATATAATGAACTCGATGCTATGGAATATATAGTCCAAGAGGCTACAAATGAAAATATTGAAAACGCAAGGCCATCAAATGGTGCGCGTTACATACGTGACCAGTTTCTATCATATTTTAACTCTACCACTGGATCAGTTTCTTGGCAAAAAAAGTACGCTATCTAATTTTGTTTAGTTTTGTACTGTATATCTACAATTGATTTTCACTATATTTTTAAATACTTATCAACATTACGTATGTATGTACAAATGGTATAAATAAAATGAAGTAAACTTACCGTCACTATTCATTTCTGTAGCTATTTCGTCCCATAGTTTTTCTGTTATTAACTTATTTGTGTGATCTTTATTTTTTTAATTATATATTGAACTCCTTGCCTCGATCAAAAACACCAATTTCTCCGCGTCAATGTTCATTTTAACAAAGTTTATGCCGAATAAAAGCACAAAGAAAATGCGTAATTTTGACTATGAAAACCAACGGTTCAGCTATAAGCAACGAAACGTGTTTTTCTGTCGTGTCTTGTTCAATTCCATTCGGTTCCATTCGGTGGGGGTTGCGTCGTAGCTCAGCATGTGTTGATCGGCAACAAAGACGGTTTTGTCGCATTTGGTGTGTGTTGGCGTATGCAAATACATAAGAAATCCGACAACAGCTCTTCAAACAAGTCAAAGCACGAACATGCGTTTTCGCTTCGTCTTGTTCGGTATGGGTTGTCACATATGAAGCTATGGGCAGTTGCGTATGAGACAAGAAAAACTGTTTTGACTAACCCGGTGTGAGTTCAGCCTTAACAAACACGAAGAAGTTATTCCACTACAGAAATAGAACTACTAGCTATTGTCTGGGCAGTGACATATTATAAACCATACATTTACGGCAGAGCATTTGATCTCTTAACCGATAACCAACCACTTAAGTGGCTCCAAATAAAAAACAAGGGAAAAGACATTAACCCAAGATTGCAAAGATGGTTAATTAAACTAGGTCAATACAATATTAATATAAATTACGTGAAAGGAAATGAAAATAAAGTAGCCGATTTTCTAAGTAGAATAGATAGTAACACAGGCGAGATTCATTCATTGGAAGAAGACAACATAAGGACAAATGCTACAATCCACTCTCAAGAGGAGGAGCTAAATGATCATTTTCCAATTTTACATACTATTGTAAATCGCTTCAATACACAAATCATTTTAACAAAAAAGAAAATTATGGAATCTGAAGAACTAGGCAACACGAAGAAAATTTTTATTAGCGCAGAAGATATAAAAAATAATAATTTCATAGATCTTTGTCGTAGGCACATAAATAGTGGAAAAGTAGGTATTTTTTCTTATTTAACCGATAATTAGTACAATATAGTTCAGCAAAAGCTTATTCAAATGTTTAATAGACAGGTAAAGTTTTTTAAATGTTAATTCCATGCTAAAGATTTGAAAAATGAAGAACAAGTTTATAAACAAATTGCTCAATATCATAAAAATGAAACAGGCCATGCAGGTTTTAATGAAAATTATGAAAAATTTTAAAAAACTAATATACTGGAAAAATTTGAAAGTTTTGATTCAAAAATATATAAATAATTGCGATGTTTGCAATAGAGCAAAATATGATAGAAAAGCTTTAAAATCAAAATTTCAATTAACGAAAACACCATCAGATATAAATGAAATAGTTCAGGCAGATATATACTCGTACATAAATAAAAAATGTTACTTCCTTACTTTTATAGACAAATTTGCGAAATTTGCTATGGCATTTCAGCTAGAAGATAGAAACAGTATAACTATTATATAAAAGTTTAGATTATTCTTTTCTATCAAAGGAAGACCCAGAAAGTTAATATTAGATAATGAATTCAACTCCATTAACACAGAAGATTGTTTTAGGAAAGAAGAAATAGAAGTTCATTTTACAAAACCAAACAGTCATACTGGGAATTCAGAAATCGAAAGATTTCATAATACTCTCTGCGAAAGAATTAGAGTCCTAGAAATTGAAAAACAAAGCCTTTCGACAGCGGAAAAAGTATTTCAAAGCATAGAATGGTATAACAAATCTTATCATTCTACAATTAAAACCACACCTCTTGAGGTTATAAATGGAAAAACTGATAAAAATTTGATTAAAGACACTATTCAGAAGAAAAATGCATAGGAAAACTAAATAGAAATAGAGAAGAGTTTAATAACACTCAAAAAGAAGGTTACGTAAAAAATTATAAAGCGGTTCGGCACAAATACGAACCAAGGTATAGAAAATTGCCATTAGATAATATTCACCCGACAAATATTAAACGTCCAAACAAATTTTTTGGGTCAAATACATCTTCAAAATAACATTGATGATGTACGTAGCAATTGTAATAATTAGTAATGCAGCCAAACTGGAAGTACATCAAATACATACCGACAATGGATACGCAGAAATTATCACCAACACTAAACAGATTGTTACATCATCTGACCTCGTAATTTACATAATTGACCCTCGTGAAATTCTTTACATACTAAATAATATAACAAAAATCTCGCCAACATATTCACATCTACATTATTACACCCTATCTAATGAATTTGAAATCTTCAGAGGTAAAATCATAACATTAATCCCAAGAAAAGAAGTTAGTAGAAAAAAGAGAGGTTTAATTAACGGTATAGGTTCTGTACATAAATTTCTATTTGGAACGATGGATGATGGAGATAGAATAGATGTTGAAAATCACCTTAAGAAAGTAGATGAAAATTTAAAAAATTCAATTACAGCTCTCAACCACCAAATAAAAATTAATAATTTCTTTTCGAACACGTTCACAAAATTAAAACAAATTATTGAAGACGAAAGAAAGAATTCTTTAATGTATCAAGAGAGAACAGACAAAATATTGATTCTTCATGAACAAACAGTAAAGATAAACATTCTCAAAGACGCAGTAAACCAGATTCAGTAAAACATCATTTCAGCAAAAAGTGGTATTTTTCACCCAAGCATTTTAACAAATGAAGAAATTTATAATTACAACATAGACCTCAACAAACTTCAATATATAAAATTAAGCGCCTTGGAATATAAAGAAAATTTGCTAATGTTCGTGGTCAACATCCCAAAAGAATTTCAATCGGTAGAATTAAAAACTATTATTCCTATACCAAATACAGCAGGCAAAGAAATAACAGCAGAAATTGAAAAGGTTTTTGAATACAAAAATATCACTTATAAATTCGAAGAAGCTAAAACACTCAATGAACTAAAAATTTCTAAACATTGCATCTACTTATTAAATTGTGAACTTATCAAAAATAGCATTATAGAAATTTTTCAAATTGATGAAGAAACTATTTTAATAAAAAATGCCAATGGCATAAAACTAAACCAGAACTGCGACAACAGAAAAATTATATTGAAAAACACTACATTGATTCATTATAATAACTGCACAATTAAGATCCTATACCAAACATTCTCAAATACTAAAATATCATACAATCAAAGATTTTATTATCCAAACTATGATACTCACAATTTCCTATCAAAATTACAATTAACGACCTTTGATTTAAAAACGAAGAAAATTTAAAAAAAATTAATGAGTTAAAATTGGAGGATGGAGTCATGTGTAGAAGTTCACGCAAGTGAGGAAAGTTCTCTGATCGCCATTCACTTGGGAGTGGCCAGAAACGATTCTTTTACATATGACTCAAGCAGCTCACGACTTCCGGTCTTTGACCACGTATCCTCTAGGTAGCCTAAGAACATCCGTTTGAAGGCGAGCTAAAGTGAGAAGGCGGACCCGCCACGTAAAAATACACCCCCAATGAAAAACAAGCAACAGCCTCGGAAAAGTGACCCCCTTTTGATGACGACCATGGCAAACGAATTAAGGACTATGATTTGAGGGCATGCACCTGAAATGTCCGGTTCCTTAATTAGGAAGGTGCCGCTGCCCAGCTGGTTGATGTCCTCGTGAAAATAAAGGCTGACACCACCGCCGTCCAAGAAATGCGATGGACGGGACAAGGACAGAGACGAGTAGGTCCTTGTGACATTTACTACAGTGGCCATATAAAGGAGCGCAAGTTTGGTGTTGGATTCGTGGTGGGAGAGAGACTCCGTCGCCAAGTACTATCATTCACTCCTATGAATGAACGTCTAGCCACAATTCGCATCCAAGCGAGGTTCTTCAACATATCGCTGATTTACGCCCACGCCCCGACGGAAAAGAAGGACGATGTGACCAAAGATGCCTTTTATAAGTGCATGGAGCGCACTTATGAGAGATGCCCCCGCCACGATGTCAAAATCATGCCTGGCGACTTTAACGTCAGGGTGGGCAAAGAAAGTATCTTTGGCACTACGGTCGGTAAATTCAGCCTCCACGAGGAAACATCCCCAAATGGGTTGAGGCCGACTTCGCAGGGGGCCCGAAATATAGTTATCTATAGTACTAGATTCCAGCATAAAAAGATTCATCAAGCTACCTGGCTGTCTCCGGATCGAAAAACCACCAACCATATCGATCATGTTGTGATAGACGGAAGACACGTCTCTAGTGTTTAAGATGTGCGTGCGCTCCGAGGTCCTAACATCGACTCGGACCATTATATTGTTGCAGCCAAGATTCGCACCCGCTTCTGTGCAGCAAAAAACGCACGCCAACATACACAAGGAAGGTTCGACGTCGAGAAGCTGCAATCACAACAGACAGCCGAACGATTTTCTACTCGGCTTGCACTCCTGCTCTCTGAGAGCACTCGTCAACAACTCGGTATAAGGGAACTGTGGGACGGCATTTCAAACTCCTTACGTAAAGCTGCAAACGAAACCATTGGTTTTCGGAAAGTGCAAAAGAACAGCTGGTACGACGAGGAGTGCCGTGTCGCAGCGGAGAGAAAACAGGCTGCCTACCTCGCAACGTTACGATCGACTACAACACGTGCGGGATGGGATAGATACCGAGAGTTGAAGAGGGAGGCGAGACGCATTTGTAGACAGAAAAAGAAAGAGGCCGAATGGGTGAGTACGAAGAGCTTGATAAGCTGGCCGACAGGGGTAACGCTCGAAAATTCTACGAAAAGATGCGGCGAATTACAGAAGGTTTCAAGACCGGAGCATACTCTTGTAGAACCCCCAAAGGTGATCTAGTCACCGATGCCCAAAACATACTTAAATTATGGAGGGAACACTTCTCCAGCCTGCTGAATGGCAGTGAACGTACAACACCAGGAGAAGGCGAACCCGATTCCTCAATCGATGACGATGGAGCAGACGTTCCATTGCCCGACCATGAAGAGGTTCGAATAGCAATTGCCCGCCTGAAGAAAAACAAAGCGGCAGGGGCCGACGGATTGCCGGCCGAGCTATTCAAACATGACGGCGAAGAACTAGTAAGGAGCATGCATCAGCTTCTTTATAAAATATGGTCGGACGAAAGCATGCCCAACGATTGGAATTTAAGTGTGCTATGCCCAACTCATAAAAAAGGAGACCCCACAATCTGCGCCAATTACCGTGGGACTAGCCTCCTCAACATCGCATATAAGGTTCTGTTGAGCGTATTGTGTGAAAGATTAAAGCCCACCGTCAACAAACTGATTGGACCATATCAGTGTGGCTTTAGACCTGGTAAATCAACCACCGACCAGATATTTACCATGCGCCAAGTCTTGGAAAAGACCCGTGAAAGGAGAATCGACACACACCACCTCTTGGTCGATTTCAAAGCTGCTTTCGACAGCACGAAAAGGAGCTGCCTCTATGCCGCGATGTCTGAATTTGGTATCCCCGCAAAACTAATACGGCTGTGTAAGCTAACGCTGAGCAACACTCAAAGCTCCGTCAGGATCGGGAAGGATCTCTCCGAGCCGTTCGATACCAAACGAGGTTTCAGACAAGGTGACTTCCTATCGTGCGACTTTTCCAATCTGCTGCTGGAGAAAATTATTCGAGCTGCAGAACTGAATCCAGCTGGTACAATCTTAAATAAGAGTGTACAGCTACTAGCGTATGCCGATGATATTGATATCATCGGCCTCAACACCCGCGCCGTTAGTTCTGCTTTCTCCAGACTTAACAAGGAAGTAACGCAAATGGGTCTGGCAGTGAACGAGGGCAAGACGAAATATCTCCTGTCATCAAACAAACAGTCGTCGCACTCGCGACTTGGCTCCCACGTCACGGTTGACAGTCATAACTTTGAAGTTGTAGATAATTTCGTCTATCTTGGAACCAGCATTAACACCACCAACAATGTCCGCCTGGAAATCCAACGCAGGATTACTCTTGCCAACAGGTGCTACTTCGGACTGAGTAGGCAATTGAAAAGTAAAGTCCTCTCTCGACGAACAAAAGCCAAACTCTATAAGTCCCTCATAATTCCCGTCCTGCTATACGGTGCAGGGGCTTGGACGATGACAACAACCGATGAGTCGACCTTAAGAGTTTTCGAGAGAAAGGTTCTGCGAAAGATTTGTGGTCCTTTGCGCGTTGGCCACGGCGAATATCGCATTCGATGGAACGATGAGCTGTACGAGATATACGACGACATTGACATAGTTCAGCGAATTAAAAGACAGCGGCTACGCTGGCTAGGTCATGTTGTCCGGATGGATGAAAACGCTCCAGCTCTGAAAGTATTCGACGCAGTACCCGCCGCGGGAAGCAGAGGAAGAGGAAGACCTCCACTCCGTTGGAAGGACCAAGTGGAGAAGGACCTGGCTTCGTTTGGAATATCCAATTGGCGCCACGTAGCGAAGAGAAGAAACGACTGGCGCGCTGTTGTTGACTCGGCTATAATCGCGTAAGCGGTGTCTACGCCAGTAAAGAAGAAGAAGAAGCTGATAAGGATTTGTTGATATATTTGGTTTCGTGAGTATGATAAGGAATGTCATCTTTTTTTAACTTCCTCGTGTACGCCTCGACGACGCTGTTCTGGCGTATACGTTGACGCTCCTCTGTTACGCTGGTGATGTCCTGTTGAATCACTATAGCCGCGTAAAGCTACCGGACCACGGAAAACCGCGTTAGTGACCGCAATGTTAAAGGTTGAGTTGGTCAGAGGATCAACTCACTACCAGGCTCACCCTTAACAGACGGCATTCACAAGTCAGGGTACCAAGAATAGCTTGAGAATAAACTCACTGCGTAGCCTGTGGCTAAACGTGTGTACGCTAACTCTTCTGTCACTGGAAATGTGAGAGCCGTTCACCTACCGAACTTTGACAGTTGACTGGATTGGGTAGGTTTTGACGTTTCGCAATTGGAAGAAAAAGGACGACCGGATGGAACTCCCGCCAAAATAATATTTGAATGGAGGAATTCGTAACGGCCGTTTCTTCGAAGAAAAAGGAATCAGTAAAAAGTGTTTAGTAAAAAAGAATGTCCTCAAAAAGCACATTCTTGAAGCCATTACCCAACTGCAAAATATAGGACTAATTCCTTGCCATTTTGTTTGCGACCAGGGCACCAATTTTCAGAATTTCGTTAATTTGTTAGGTGTTTCAGCGTCACTGCCTTTTTTTAATGTTAATGGCAAGGAAGTGTATTTTTTTACGATAGCCCCCATTTGATAAAAAGTAGTCCTAACTGTTTACAAAATTTAAAAAATATGGTCTTCTTTAAAAATTGTCAAGTAAGTTGGTCGGATATTGTTCATTTTTATAAAACCGACTCTAAGTCGAGTTATCGGTGTGCGCATAAATTAAGCGATGCTCATATTTATCCAAATACCTTCCAAAAAATGAAGGTTTAGGAAATCGTGCGGCTTACGTTACGTAAGCGTTGTAACAAAAGGAAACTGTGAGCTGCCTTTAGAACCTAATGCTACAGTAATTTCGGAACATAGTAATAATGTTCTACGTAATGTGTGGCAGGATTTCGGTCGGAACACTCCCTCGTTAGATCAATCACATTAGATAGTAGTTTAGAAATAATTTTTTTGAAAGAAAAACCGTTAGGTGTTTTGCAAACTGCACGTATGTTCCCTGCCTTTACCATATTTAGGAAATAAAATTCCTTCGGACGAATTCATCTTCATACATCAAAATCAAATCTTGACAATTTCTGGGCACGTCTCCAAGAGACATATGGTGCAATCGTAGAATCTGATGACGCAGATCTACCAGAAAATTTGAAATCCTCGGCTTACGCAAAATATGAAAATTGCTTAGACCAATACGAAGAGACAAAACCTATGATCTCTGATAAACTAAAACTAATCAAATCAATGCATCTACTCCACCACCGAGAGAAGAGCTGCCAAGTTCAGGCATTCACCTTAAAATGCCAGTATGCGACACAGATATATATTATAATGGTTATAAACAGCGGCCGTCCTTTCGGGACATGTTTACAGCTGTGTACATAAACCATCCTAAATTATCACAAGCGCAAAAATTATATCACCTCAGATACAAAACTAAAGGTCAAGCAGGCGTAATAATCATACACTTTGCTCTCAACAACGAAAATTTCAATTTTGCTTGGGAAGCCCTAAAACCACGTTAGGAAAACGAGAGAATAATGGTCGACAAACAAGTGACGATATTAATGAATTTACCAAAAACTCAGAAAGAAACAAGTGAAGAATTCATAAAGCTTCGATCCACTGTTTCAATTTGTTTGTCGGTTTTATCGGCACAGAATATTCCCACAGATAATTGGGACCCCATTCTGGTAAATATAAGGTTGTGAAAAGAGTCTTGCGGTATTTTCGCTAGTTGGCGCTGAAAGCGCGTAGTTCTACTTTTATTCGTCGCATCGGGTATAGCTTTTTGGAAAGCTCATTTCGCGCGCTAACTCGTGTTTGATTGATTGTCGTTTCTGTTAAGTCGTTCATGAGTTATAGCGTTGCAAACATGGAGCAAAATAAAGAGAAAATCCGGCATATTTTACAGTACTACTACGATAAAGGCAAAAATGTATCTCAAGCCGCCAATAAAATTTGTGCAGTTTGTGGACCCGATACAGTTTCCATTTCCACCGCACAACGATGGTTTCAGCGTTCTCGTTCTGGTGTAGAGGTGGTCGAAGATGCGCCACGCTCCAGAAGGCCTGTCGTCGAAAATTGCGATAAAATTGCTGAATTGGTCGAAAGAGACCGGCATAGTAGTCATCAAACCGTTATAAACCGTTTGAAAAAGCTTGGAGTCACTAAGAAGCTCGATGTATGGGTGCCACACGAATTGATTCAATAAAAATACCACAAGACTTTTTTGACGACCTCATATATGCACAGCTGCATTACCAAAAAAATCGTTACTTTTGTGGGAGCAATCGCTATCATTGCGAAGAAAACGCCCAACGTGGCAGCAAATGAAAGAATTTCGTACTACCCAATATGAAATTGCAGAAAGGGTAGATAAAAAACTAGTCAGAATGAAAAACGTTTAAAAGACCTCAATGGAAGTTTCAATAGACCCCAAGCAAGTAGCCACAATAATTTATTTATTTATTAGTTAAGTCTATGAACTTTAATTCTTACAGACTAAAGGAGAATGAAATTAAATTACAGTTAAATAAGTAGATACTTTAAACTAAAAAACAGAATTGAGGGTATTAATGAAGGATACCCTAGAGTGAGAAAAATCTAGAAGAACTTTCTCGGAAATCGAATTAAACTTCCGCATAGCACGCTTGAGAGGAGCATATCCAGCAAAATTGGCACTTTCCTTTTTATAATAAAATGGGGAAACATATCTGAGACAGCGCTGAGGAGTATTGAAGTTTATTTTCCCTAGTAAATAGGGACAGTCAATATCTCCATTAATTACATTGCAAACAAATGAGAGGCAGAGAATGGACCGTCGATTTTCCAGCAATTTAATATATAAAAGCAATAAGCGAGATGTATACGATGGTAATGGGTAAACGAACTTTAAGGAGCGAAGAGAAAATTTAAGAAAAATCTTTTGAACACACTCGATCCTATTAATTGACGAAATGCAATATGGTCTCCAAATGAACACTGCGTACTCCAAAATGAACCGAACAAAACATGTATACAGTAATTTTAACGTGTAGGGGTAGGAAAAATTTAAAGCATTTCGACGGACAAAGCCGAGCACAGAGAATGATTTAGAAGTGATGTAGTTGATGTGATTACTGAAAGAAAATATGTTGTCAAAGATTACCCCCAGATCTTTGATTTCAGTAACACATTTTAGGACGTAATTAGAAATATTGTAACTTGAAGATAAGATGCTACGTCCCCTACCATAAGAGATCTGAGAGCATTTATCTAGATTCAGAAGAAGCTTCGATTTCATGCACCAATCATAAAAAGTATCAATATCACACTGAAGTTTGAGTACATCTTGTGGGTTTTTGATTATTGCAAAAATTTTTAAGTCATCTGCATATAACAGGAAATTAGCGAAAGAGAAGGAACAGGAGATGTCATTGATAAACAGCACAAAGAGAAGTGGACCCAAAACGCTTCCTTGGGGCACTCCCGATGACGCAATGAGTGAATCAGATGACACTCCATCTACACTGACAACGCATCGTCTATTGTGTAAATATGATTTAATCCACTGCAAGAAGACCGAGTGAAACCCTAACGATGATAATTTTTTAATTAGAATATTGTGTGAAACTTTATCAAAGGCCTTAGAGAAATCTGTGTAGACACAATCTACCTGAGATCCAGCGGAGAATGCAGACATACAATAATTGCTAAAAACCGCTAAGTTTGATACAGTTGAGCGTCCCGAGCCAAACCCATGTTTATTGACACTAATTATTGATTTTACTGCAAAAAATAATTTATTGGAACGAAGTTCCTTACGGCAGGCTTGGAGAAGATAGGGATTTTGCTGCGGGAGCCAAGCAAAGTGATAGTAAAAACCGTAAGAAATAACCCGTAAGAAAAAGACTGTAAGATCGCTAGTTATAGCCTACTTTTAGGTCTTGCAAAATAATTAGGCATGAAAATCTGTAACATTGTTGCGTATGCAAATTAGTTTTGAGTGAAGTGCGGAACACATAGAGCGCGGCAGACTGCAAACTACATCTGTCAAATATTAAAATACAGACGTTCTTATGGAAACTGTTATTTTGACAGCTGCACGACTACACGACTGCAGGCCGACAGTTGTCGTTCCCGCTAACTTTAATATTTCCTATATTTGCCGACGGCAGTAGGACGACAGTAGAGTTGACAGTAGAATGGAAGATAGAAAGAGGAGGTAGAGTGGGTATGCCACTAATATGTAAAATGTAAAATTATTCACAGCTCTAACAAACTTGACGTTATTTTACAAATAAAAGCATAAAATAGCTCTATTATATCATTTGTAATAACAATTGATAATTTAAAACAAAAAAATATTTACCAATTTTTACTTATTTTTTGCATAAAAAAAATTTCACTTTGAACAAAATATTAAAATTTCATTGAAGTGAAAGGTATTAGTATGGCCACAACGATATTGTGTACATGCAAAATGGACAGCTGTGTTGTCTTGTGTACATGCCGGCCACGCTGTCGCAGTCATTGTGTTCACCACTTGAGAATTGTGCTTGCACTAAATACGTTTATGGGGAGTTGAATTGTAGCATATTTTTTGGCGCAGGCTTTGAGGAAATAAGAAAAAGACTGTAAGATCGCTAGTTATAGCCTACCTTTAGGTTTTGCAAAATAATTAGGCAGAAAATCTGTAACATTATTGTGTAAGCAAATTAGTTTTGAGTGAAGTGCGGAACACATAGAGCGCGACAGACTGCAAACTACATCTGTCAAATATTAAAATACAGACGTTCTTATGGACACTGTTATTTTGACAGCTGCACGACTACACGACTGCAGGCCGACAGTTGTCGTTCCCGCTAACTTGAATATTTCCTATATTTTCCGACGGCAGTAGGACGACAGTAGAGTTGACAGTAGAATGGAAGATAGAAAGAGGAGGTAGAGTGGGTATGCCACTAATATGTAAAATGTAAAATTATTCACAGCTCTAACAAACTTAACGTTATTTTACAAATAAAAGCATAAAATAGCTCTATTATAGCTCTATTATATCATTTGTAATAACAATTGATAATTTAAAACAAAAAAATATTTACCAATTTTTATTTAGATATAATTTGAATTATTTTTTTATTTTACGTAATTCATTATTTCTTAAAATACTAAATTTTCTTAATACTTATCTGTACTTAAATAAAAACTAATCAGCGAAATTTGAGAGAAAAATCAGGACAACCTACATAAAATAAAATTAAGCACAATTTTTTTTTGCAAATTGTATCGATTCTACATTATCCGAAGGAACTTCGTTCCTACCTGGTGTCCCACGACAGCACATTTCTTGTTTTTAACAGAACATTCAAAAATTTTCGAAATAGTAGAAAGTTTAGAAATAGGTCTGTAATTGGAGACTACATCCTTCCTACCATATTTGAGTATAGGGGTAATGCATGTCAATTTCCAGACAGAGATAAAATTCCCAGGGGAGAGAGATTTATTAAAGATAAGCATGAGAGGATAAACCAAAGCAGTACAATTTTTTATAAGTACAGGCGGAAGCCCATCCAAATCCAATTTGGAAACAGACTTAATATCACCAATAGCCTTGGCAATATCATCCTGTGAAAGACACAGTGAGCCAAAATTTATGGATGGGAAATTATTATCCGAAAAAGTGGAATTAGTATCGGGATCATCGTGAACATAATTCGATTTGAAAATTTCAGCAAACAGGTTGGAGATTTCGCCAGGAGTACATGCTGACTTATCACCCCAGCGTAGAGCAAAGGGAATGGCCGAACAGAACTTGGGGTTCGACTTAATTCCAGACTCCGTACTAAAAATAAACCTTTTATAGAGAGACTTATTCAATTCATTAAACAGCTTTGTGTAGTGCTGATATTGAACAAAGAAAACATGAGATTTTGTTGAAGAGAATTTTCTGTAGTACTTATTTCTAAGGTTTTTTAACCGTCTGAGGTCCTTAGTGTACGAAGGCAACTTATATGGTTGCATATGTTTGAGCGGGATATTATTATGACAAAATTCCTGCATTGATTTCTTAAAAATCGAGAAACTAATAGCTGTATCTAGTCCCGAAAGTAAATCATCCAATTTAATCTCGGAGAGCAGATTGTTGAGTCGTTCAAAATCACAAAATGCAAAATTAAAACCAAGCCCATCAATAGGTTTAACAGGAGCGAAAAGATAAGTATCCACCTCAAACGCTAGCGGAGAGTGATGAATGGTGGCAGGAGTATTTGAAGATAATCCATCAAGAAACCTAAATTTTAAGTTATCGCTGAGAAAGACTAAGTCAAGAAAACGATCGAGGTTATTTGAATATGAGTTGACTTGAATCAGATTGAGACTAAGCAAACTATCAATGAGAAATAACTCTTGAGGAGACGAAAAATTGGAAGGAATAAGAGCAGGACTATAGGAACAACCAGACCAAGCGATATTGCTTATTGAAGTCACCCAATACACAGATATTATTCTCTTTCACCTTATTTAGTACCAGCGAGGCAATATTATTTGCGTGCAACTTATACAACTCTAGAGGACTATTAGGAGGGATGTATGAGACTGCAATGAACAGAGCGTCATTGATACAAATACATAGTTGGTCCAGAATGGAATCATCATTATCAAGCATAATAAGACGAGGACGATATTTGCGATGAACTGCTAGGAGAACACCACCCCCTCTTAAACAGCCAGTTTTTCATGATCTCTGTCCTTACGTAAGACGTAATATTCACTATCAAAGTAACTGGAATTCAGCCAAGTCTCAACAATAACGATAATATCGAAATCCGAATGTGAAGAAGCATTTGTATGAACAGCAGTCGTAGCAGAGAGAGCATTCGAAGCTGGTGCAGAGAACTTGCCAATATCGGACAATTTCTTTTGCACAATGCAGAACTCCGATTTAGGTTCGTTAAGCTTAACGATTAACGAATTTCGATCATCACTGAGTTGTTGTAATAATGTGAGCGCCTTCGATTGTTCACTTCTCAGTGAACTAACTTCCGAAACCAAAGAATTAAGCACCGCATTTACCATATTAAGGTCATTAGACTCTAACAAAGGTTCGTTCACTTCACTGTTTGATTGAGCATTGCACACAGATGGCGACGCAGGCGGCGAGCGAATAGAATTTCTGCGAGCTTCCGCGCATACTTTACAATAAAAAGCGTTTTTAGACTTCACCAAAAAATCAACATCAGCATGTGATAAATTCACACACGACAAGTGGAAGAATTCATTGCATTTACTGCAGCTGATCTTGGGCTGAGCCCGATCAACTCTATGGCCGCAAATACACGTCCTTAATAAAGACTAAACAATAGAACGCGGAGCAGAGAAAAAATACGTCCGTTCACAGCGACGGCCGATTAATTAAATAGAAGCTTTTTTAAGAATCAGTCTTTCACATCCGAACAATATAAACAAACGTCACGCGAACTTTTTAGAGGAGGACACAAGCTCAAATCGTGCGAGAAATTCAAAAAAATTAATATTGGCGATCGAAGCAACTTCGTAAGAACGAAAAAATTATGTACCAACTGTTTGTCACATACGTATATGCTTAAAGATTGCGAAAGCAAATTTAATTACGTTTACTGCTATAAAAGACATCATTCAATGTTACATATAATGCAACAAATTATTTCAGCTTTACCCCTGTTGGAATGATGATATTTTTATGTTTGAAATACAACTTACTTTAACTTTGTTGAAATGATGATATATTTACATATATTTGAAATACAATTTAATCTCTCTATTAAATTTTGCCTTTTTTCTTCGAGCACACGTGTTCTTATTTCTTGTGGCAGAGTGAGTGTGTAAAATAGTGAGTATGTATAATAGTGAGTATGTTTAATAGTGAGTATGTTTAATTTAACAATTCAATCATAGATAGTAATTTAACATTTCAATCATAGATGGCGCTTTTCCCATACCAATCATGTTATAGATTATAATATTTACTAAATTACAACACGCCTCCTTAAATTTATAATCTCATATTATATACACTTAAATGTCACCTTATAAGGTAATGAATAATGAATTTTTTTTTTGTTTTTGTTCTTTAACATTATTGAAATTTATATAATCAAATAAATCTTAACTCTGACAATTACTAAATCAGTCTAAGATCTGATCTGTTTTTTAGAAATGTTTTCTTATCTAAACTTTTAGTTAACATGTCTGCTAAATTTAATTTTTTATCAATTTTAACAATCTCTATAATTTTCTTTTCATAGTTCTCATTTATATAATGATACTGCACTTCAATGTGCTCTGAATTTTTGGTGAAGTTGTCATACTTAGCAATTGCAATTGCACCTGAGTTATCTTCATACAATTTAATTGGATCACAAAATTTCATATTAAATGATTCACTTAACAAGTTTCGAATAAAAAGTACCTCTGTCACTGCCTCTGACATAGCAGTGTATTCTGCAAAAGTTGAACATTTAGTTACTGTACTTTGTTTGCGAGATTTCCAATAAATTAAATTTACAAACAATCTTATAATAAAACCAGTTGTAGATTTTCTGTCTACATTATCTCCTGCATAGTCAGAATCTACCATACAATCCAATATTTCAGTATCCACATTATCATAGTATGTTAACTTTAGATCTTTGGTTTTATACAAATATTTTAAGATTCTCATTGCATATTTGTAATGAGTTTGGTTATAACAACAACTTTGGTATCTACTCAAATAATTGACACTATATGCTACATCTGATCGTGTGCCTGTGCTTATATACAATAGTTCTCCTATGATGTTCCTGTACTTAATACCTTTATCTACTTCTGTAGCTTGTTCTAGTTTTAAATTTGTTTCCATTGGAGTATCATATAATTTAGTATTTTTTAGATCATATTTTGCAGCCAAAGATTCAATATATTTTGTTTGGTTTAAAGTCATTACACTTTTATTATCACTATAATCAATATCTATGCCAATATAGTTTTTAATTTTTCCCAAGTCTTTCATCGCAAATCTTTTCATCAAACTAGATTTTACCTCTTTTATTTTATTTTCATTTTTACAACAAATTAAAAGATCATCTACAAATATAAATATATATATTGGATCTTTGCTTGCTCTCTTAACATACAAACAGTAGTCATAGTTACTTCTAACAAAATTTAGTGTTTTTATAAATTTATCAAAACAGTCATACCATACTCTAGGGCTTTCTTTGAGACCATAAAGTGCCTTTTGCAACTTGTACACTTTGTTGCCATCAGTTTCATAACCTTCCGGTTGATTTATATAAACTTCTGATTTTACATGAGCATTTAAAAAAGCTGTCTCTACATCCATCTGTTCCACAAATAAATTTTGTTTACAACTGTATGACAATAAAATTTTTAAAGTTTGCATTTTTCCTACCGGAGAATAGGTATTTTCAATGAATTCATTTTGCTGAAATCCTCTTACAACTAATCTAGCTTTATAATCATTATTACTTTTCTTCCTAAAAACCCATTTAACATCAATAACATTTTTATCATTTGGCCTTTTAACCATTTGCCAAGTATTATTTTTATTTAAGCTATTTATTTCTGAATCCATTGCTTTATGCCATTCTGTATGTTCATTGGAGTTCATCGCCTCCTCAAATGTGTTTGGTACATTTGCATCAATATGGTTAACATATATAAAATGTGAAACTGGATTACCATATCTAGAAACTGGAGTTCTTTCCCTTTTTTGCAATTTTACTTTGTCCTTTTCTCCATTATCATTTAAATTACCATCATTTGCAAGATCCTTTAAAGAATTTTCAGGAATGCCCTCATCTACATAAGTTTTTGTTTCAGAAACAGTTTCAATTGTTTCATTTGAAGTTTGGCCAGTTTCTACATCTTTATTATTCTGATCATCTAATTTTTCTAAGCAAATCAATTTAGTATCTTCTTCAACTACCTGTACATGCCTAGCATTTATTATTCTATTTTTTGTTAGAACACGATAACTATTTTCGTTGTAACCTACCAAAATTCCTTCTTGTGCTTTATCATCCCATTTACTTTTTCTTAGAACTTCAGGAACCCTTACAAAGACTCTACTTCCATAAATTTTTAGATGCTCAACGTTTGGTTTTACTCCAAAAAATATCTCATAAGGAGTTTTATTTTCAACAGTGTTAGCAATTGTTCGATTTTTTAAGTATGCTGCTGTTTTTATAACTTCCGGCCAATACCTCCTATGAATGTTGGCTTCCCTCATTAAACACCTATCTACATCCATAGCCGATCTGTTATATCTTTCTGCTACTCCATTTAATTCATGGACGTATGGTGGGCATGGTAATAACTCTATACCTTTTTGCCTTATAAAATTATAAATATCTTTGTTTAAATATTCTTTACCATTGTCACACTGAATTTTCTTGACTCTCTTGTTGAATTTATTTTCTATTAAATTTACAAACTCCATGAAACAATTAGCCACTTCAGATTTACTTTTAACACAGAATATCCTTGTACATTTACTATAGTCATCAATGAATGTGAGAAAGTATTTTTCTCCACCATAACCAGTTGTATTATGTGGACCATTGAAATCAGTATGAATTAATTCTAAAATCTCATTAGTCTTTGTTCTATTATTTTCGAAAGGTACATTACTCATTTTACTTTTAATACAGTTCGAACATTTCGTTTCCATGCTTTCAATTTTATCTGGCAAACCGACAATTAATTTATTATTTATTAATTTATATAAATACTGAAAATTTACATGACCCAGTGCCCTGTGCCATTTCTCTTTTTGAGTTAATTTAACTGAGTGTGTATGGATTTCGTTTTTAGATAAGAAACTTTTTATACAATACAAATTGTTTATTTTTTCAGCGACAACGATTAACTCTCTAGTGAAATTATAAATTTTGGCTTTTTCGTCTTTTGCTACTATAGTGCAACTTTTAGTTATCTTTGAAAAACTTAGCAAATTTTGTTTAATCCCCTCAACGTAGTAAACATATTTTAAATCTACATGTTTTTTGTTATAATAGTTCTTAAAATAAATTTTGACGGTTCCTAATTTAGTAGCTTTCAGGTTTTTGCCATCTGGCAGTTTTACATCCACAGGACTTTTAATTTTACAAATTTATCAAAATATTCATCATTGTTAATTATATGATCTGTACACCCGCTATCTAACAGCCAATTCATTTCACTATTGTTTACACAATCTCCTGATTCAATAGACCCCCATACCTGATTTATCTCCGAATTGCATACTTGAGCTGTCCATGACTCCGATGAGAAGTTGTTTGTAGATTCACCACTTAAGTGACCTTGACCCGTACCACGGCTATAACCTCTGAAGTGATGCTGTCCTCTAAATGTACTCTGACCTCTGAAATTATTCTGACCTCTGTTAAGTCCACCTCTGTTGAAACCTCTCTGTAGTCCTCGCTGACCTCTAACACCTTGTTGCCCTTGATTATACTTCTGACCGTGCCAGCAGTCCTTACTGAGATGACCAGCCTTGCCACAGGTGAAGCATTTGGATCTGAGTTTGGTTGCAAAAATGCTCACATTGTTTTTCTTTTCCAAGTCGCTAGTGACCATATTTTTCTCTTTTATTTTGGAACATAGATAATCGACCGATCGTTGTTCTTCTGGAATTACATCCAGAAAATCTCCAATGTAACTGTAGCTTGGTGGAAGTGCTCTGAGTAAATATCTTAACTTTTCAGGTTCATCTATTTTTCCGCCAGCTACTTTGAACTCATTGATTGTTTTCTCAAACTCAACGAAAAAATCTTCTACTGTATCGTAATTGTTCAATTTAATCTCTTCACTTTTCCCTCTACATATTATTTGCATAGCTGTGGACTGTGTTAAATACATCTTGTCAAACTTCTTTATCATGTCATATGCTGTTGTGCACTCATTAACATATTCCAATTGTTTATCTGAGATCGTGCTCATTAAAATAGTTCTTGCTTTTAAATCCTTCTCTTTCCATTCTGTTTCGCCATTTTCATTTTTAACTATGACGGCTTCATTGCACACTTTGTATTCCAACAAAGTTAATAATCTTAATTTCCAGCTTGAATAGTTTACACCATCAAAAATTGGTATCAAAATGTCTTCTATTTTTGCTTGTTTAGCCATTTCGGTGATAATAACAATATTATTCAAAGTACTTATTTTCACGACAAATCGTGACAATCGGAACCCTTTAGGTTAACCTTGCTCTGCTACCATGTTGGAATGATGATATTTGTATGTTTGAAATACAACTTACTTTAACTTTGTTGAAATGATGATATATTTACATATATTTGAAATAGAATTTAATCTCTCTATTAAATTTTGCCTTTTTTCTTCGAGCACACGTGTTCTTATTTCTTGTGGCAGAGTGAGTGTGTAAAATAGTGAGTATGTATGATAGTGAGTATGTTTAATTTAACAATTCAATCATAAATAGTAATTTAACAATTCAATCATAGATGGCGCTTTTCCTATACCAATCATGTTATAGATTATAATATTTACTAAATTACAACAACCCCAAACAGCGCAAATATCAAAACAGCCACAGGTTTAGTTGCAACAACAAATCCTGAAGTGCCAAATCAACAAAATTGCCAAGAAGCACCATTCTGCTCAAATGCATTAAAAACTCAAACTCTACACAGCGTCAAAATCAAAGTATGTAGGGTACTACTACCCACAGTAGTTGCCTCCATCGAGGAGAACTGTTTAAACTCAGAGCCTTAATATACCAAGGATCACAACGATCTTTTATAGCGTCTAGGGCACAAAACAGGCTACAGTTGCTATTGTCTTACCGCAATTAGCAAATATGCTTCCTAACTATTATATATATAAATAGCAAGCATTGGCAAAAGGTTTCACACCTAATGCTTGCAGACCCAAACTGCAACACCCTCGTTCAAATAGATCTTGTATTAGGCAGCGATCTTATATTACAGATAATACTCGAAGGTATTGAGAAAATCACAAATACACTTCTGGCGCAAAATATCATTTTCGGATGGGTCCTAAGTGGACTAGTTGTGGAACCTGTAACAACTTAAGTTGAGGAAATCTCAAACGAGTACCTCAACTCACAACTGAAAAAATTTTGGGAATTAGAAGAACTTCCCCCCATATCAGTCACAACTCCAGAAGATCAGTATTGTGAGGACTTTTACAAAGCCACAACTACTGGATCAGAAAATGGTCGATACGTTGTACGATTACCACTTAAGCAACAATTTCCTCACACACTCGCCTTAAATCACTCTCGCACCTCTGCAATACAGCAGTTTTTAAGTATGGAAAGACACCTACTTAAAAAAAGGGAACTTAAATCAGTATATGCTGGTGTGTTCGAATAACAACTCCATTTAGATCATATGGAGGAAGTAAACTCAGGGGAGAAAATCAACGGCAAATACTACTCCTTTTACCTGCCACATCACGCAGTAGTAAAGCCAGACGAAAAAAATAATAAAAGTAAGAGATGCCTTTAATGCCTCTTAAAGTTCAGGGAATTCTCCTAGAGATGCCTTTAATGCCTCTTAAAGTTCAGGGAATTCTCCTAATGCTTTCCTATTTACGGGACCAACACTCCAACCAGATTTAACGCTTCGGATATTAAATTGGCGTAAATTCAAATACGTATACAATGGGGGCGTTGAAAATACCAGGTATGACAATCAAGTAATGAGACTGATTTTTGAAAATTATTCTACAACTCTGCCATCCCCTTCAAAGTAGTCCCCTTGGGCAGCTATACAGCGATTCCAGCGCAATTTCCATGCTTCGTTACATTTCTGGAACGCTTCGATTGCGATTTTGTTTTAGGAAACAAAAAAGTCACAGGGTGACATGTCGGGCGAAAAAGGTTTATGTATCCTGTCCTCCTATATGCCGATGAGTCGACGTTACGAGTTTTCGAGAGAAAGGTTCTGCGAAAGATTTATGGTCCTTTGCGCATTGGCCACGACGAATATCGCATTCGATGGAACGATGAGCTGTACGAGATATACGATAACATTGACATAGTTCAGCGAATTAAAAGACAGCGGCTACGCTGGCAAGGTCATGTTGTCCGGATGGATGAAAACTTTCCAGCTCTGAAAGTATTCGACGCAGTACCCGCCGCGGGAAGCAGAGGAAGAGGAAGGCCTCCACTTGGAATATCCAATTGGCGCCACGTAGCGAAGAGAAGAAACGACTGGCGCGCTGTTGTTGACTCGGCTAAAGAGGAAGAAGAAGTTGTTTACATGTTCAAATTTATAGAGCAACTCAAAAGAAAAGTCAAAGGATCATCTAATTTCCCATGCAACATAGTGGCGCACCTAGAGTTACAAAAGGCAAAGGTCGCTTTAATCGCATATACGCGCTACTTCATCCGCGATATATCACTACTACAAGAATCGAAGCCGATTGATAAAACGGGCTCACTCTTAGTTCAAACCCATTTCAGGACACGAAAAGCCTCCTTCGTGCCAATGATCGGCTTGCTAATTCAAGCCTAACATGCAATGAATGCCACCCCATAATAATTCCAGAGAGGTCTCCATTTGCCACGTTATTCCTTCATTACATCCACATATTAATGTTACACGCCGAACATCGCCTCATGCAACATATGGTTCGCCAGGAGTATTATATCCTCCGTCTTAAGTCACAAATCAAGAAGTGCATCTTCACGTGCAAGATTTGCCTTATGCACAAACAGAAGATGCGAACGCAGATTGCGTCTTTCAGCACAACAAGTGTTGAATTTGCTGGGCCTTTTCAGGTAAAGGCGTCCATGTTAAGGTTTCCCACTCTCATGAAAGACTATGTGGATGTCTTTGTATGTTTCACGACAAAGTCAGTACACCTTGAACTATGTAGTAGTAGCATTTGCTCGCTTCATCGCTCGACGTGGTTACCCATCAAAAATTATGAGCGATAATGGCAAAACATTCATTGGAGCTCAACGAGCCACAGAAAAGCAGTTTGTGGAATCCCTCAAACAAGTGTCACCCAACGTCGTACAAAAGTACGTCCCTCAAGGTATCAATTGGCAATTTATATCCCCAAGCGCTCCTCATATGGCCGGTTAATGGGAATCAGCTGTAAAAAGCTTCAAATCTCATTTCAAACGGGTAGCTGGAAATTACAAATTCAATTACGAAGATTTCACGACGTTATTAAATCGAATTGAAGCCATCCTCAATTCACGGCCACTCACATTACTCTCGCAAAACCCCCCAGATTTCACCGCCTAAAAAGAGCACCAATTCTGGCCATTCCTAAGCCAGGCGTGGATTCGCTATCACTATTAATTCGATGGGAAAGAATTTAAATTCTCCATCACGATTTTAGCCGCCGACTGTGCTTTCTACCAACTCGAATCCGAAAAAAATAAAGCGATATTATCGAGACACAATAAACTAATCAAATGAAAACAATAAAAAATGGTCGATCAATACGATGACCCATTCATGCCACATATCGTGGCACGATGGCCCATATCTAATTGTATGACAGATTTATAATCAACAATCTTCTCTTTACAGATTACCATGGATGTGAATACGCCAGTCGCAACCACACCAACCGCTCGGGCGGCTACCAATGTGCCACGTACCGGGCCTACACCAGCGCCCCGTACTGTAGTTACAACAGCACCGGCCGCAACACCTACAACCACGCCGGCAACTGCACCGGCAACAACGCCAGCACCTGTACCTGCAACCGCGCCTACAGCGGTACTTGCACCCGCACCTCGTAGTGGTACCCGACCACTACGGACGCTGTCATTACGAACTTCGGAGACCCTTCGGATAAGGTGCCCCATCTGTCGACGGTCACATCGTCTGCACCATTATGTCATATTTAGGGGTATGCGACCCTTGCAACGGGTCATCGCATAACGCGCTGCTACATGGCAGCTCGCCTCGCGAAGTGAATCGGCCACCCATCCATCGCGGCCGCGTATCCCGAATTCAACCCGCAGCTCGTGTCGTCCACCAGCGGAGCGGAACATCGTTGTGGCGTCGACAGCCTGGACCACCACCTCGTCGATCTACGGCTCTGAGCAGCGTTGTGGAAACCTTCTAGGCTAAACAGTTGCCTAGGGGGGCCGGGATGGCTAAATGAGCTTCTGAACCCCTCCTAATATAACACACCTACACCACACACATCATACACACCACCTCTTCATCCCACAGTACACACATCAAACTCAACACATTGGCATCATGCACACCGCAACAGCATATACACCATACTTTCCACACCAAACACCGATTGACTTAATATTGTGAACCTGTTCCGCATGAAGAGATTGAACCAATCTGACATCTTCGGCAAATGCGACAAAAGGAACCTCTTCGTGGTTATTAAATTCTGAAATCACATGATACAGAGTGGTATTCAAAGCTCCCATAACTTTTCCGGGACGTATATCATCAGTCATAAATCATGATTTTATTTCAATCGCCTTCTTACTTAAGTGAATTAGTATCACATGAGCTTCATCAAAGGACCTCGGTAGAGATGACACAATATTGTTAACAGAAATGGGTATATTAACAACAGCACCTTTAAACAACTCTGCCCTTGAAAGCCCAAGTGACATATTGTCATAAATGGCAATCAAGGCGTTATTAGCCGTTCTTCAATTGGCATCAAACTTTTCAACTAATCTGGTATTTCAGGAAAATGTACACTGTTTGCTTAACATATTTTTGGAAAAGTTGTTTGACAATCGCTTTCCTGCAAGTTGCGCAGAAATTGTAGCTTGCATCTTCAGAAGGAAATTTTTGCATTAAAAAGAAAATTGTTGCAGCATTCGAGTGACTTTGGGCAACGTTTTTCGTTTTCAGTTTGCCTATTTAGTATACTATCTCTACGTAGACGAATCTGACTTGGTCGACAATGTCTCTGGTTCAATATTTCTTCCCTCGCAATCCTCCTGACTAACTGTAGACCATGCGTTTCTCTTTACCGTTCCTCTCTTCTTATTTCTAATTTTTTTCTTGCAGCATCTTTGTATTTGATCACGCATGTGCTCTAAGTTCCTAAACTCAGGAATTATTTCTCGTAGTTCTCTATGTCTTCGGATATCTCTACTTTTGCACTTCAAAGCGAAATTGAGAATTTTCCAGCCTAGTTCTATGTTGAATAGTATTTACACTTTGTTCAACTGCCTTTACGTCGGGATTTTCTAGCCGAGACCATATGTAGGTTCCTCGAGTATTTCTACTTTGTTCTTCAGAGCGAATTCCCGGGATTTTCTCGCTTAGTTCTATGTTGAACAGTATTTAAACTTTGCTCAATGGGCCGCACTTGGGAAATTGCCCGCCTAGTTCTATGTTGAACAGTATTTATACTTTGTTCATCTTCCCTTACCTCGGGATTTTCTAGCCGACCCTGTGTCCACGAATATTTCGAATTGGCTCTTCAGAGTGATTTTGGGGATTTCCCCTAGTTTTATGATGAACTGTATTGATGTTTTACTCAGATTGGCGTACCTCAAGATCTAATTTGCGATTATCATGGCTTTCGTTATTTTATGATTGCTCACTAACTCTATACAAGTATAGTGAGTTTGCTCTAATTATTCGCATGATTTTCAAGACGACTTAGTACGAAAGATCTTTTACTTAACCTAGGCATTATAAAGTATTAACAAATGGCTTACCAAAATAGTTAAACTAACAATTATACCGTCCCTCCGGGTGTTGAAAGTATCCTCGTTATCGTTTTGATGGTGTTCAGCTGTCGGGGTTATTGAATCCTTTTTATTTCCGTAAATTTTATGGTAATGCCACAAATACTGAATGTATATTCAATAGTATATAGAATAAATATTATTATAATGGCACAAATACAGAATGTATGTTCAATAGTGTATATAAGAACTGTTTAAATAAAGACTTCATTGGTTTAGATATCCAGCGAAACTAAAAGTTTGAAAACAGTGTACTCGTATTTACTACATATTCACAACATACGTTTTCTTCGTTCGTATATATAACGCAGATATTCATTTACATAATAATGTTATACATTATATTTATTATATACATTTCGAAGAAATTTGTAGTTTGTTTCATTGTATTGAAACTCGTAAATTTTTGGTGTAGTGGCGGTCGATAAAGTTTCTTATTGACACGGGCGCCTCTAAAAATTATATAAGGCCTCTAGACGGCTTAAAGGAATAAAACCAGCCAAAAAGGAATTTAAAGAGAAATCCATACATGGATTCACCAATATTAAAAATAAATGTTAGGTGCACTTATTTGACGTAGTGTCAGATTTTTGTATTCTACCTGATTTAAATATGTTTGATGGAATCGTCGATCTAGATTATTAAAAAGGGTGTACGCAAATATTAATCTAAAGTTTCCTTTATTAAATACGACTCAAGTAATGAAATAATTCACTTCCGTAATGGCAATGATGTTAGTCATATCTAACTACAGACCGAATCCGTTCCAGAAACCATAAGGGATGATTTGAATACCATGATACAGCGCGTGTCTGGAGTATTTGCGGATCCCAACGAGAAACAACCTTACAATGTTAACGTTGTAGCTACAATCCGCAGTAGTGATAAGTAGCCAATGTATGCAAAGTTCTACCCATATCCATTAGGCGTAGCTGACTTCATAAAAGCAGAGATTAGAGATCTCCTCCTAAAGGTTATTATGCGACCTTCGCGGTCGCCTTATAATAATCCTACTTGGGTTGTAGACAAAAAGATGAAGACGCATGAAAAATTAGGCGATTTTCGTGTAATTTTTTAAGAGAAAGCACGCGATTAAATATTTCAAAATCTTTGAAATTAATTAGGTATATTTTCAGCTATATTTTAAGATTTTTCTTCCAAAAATATTGAAAAATAACGGAGTTATGGGCTGCCTTCAGAGGCGCCAAAAAAAAGTGCCCATTTGCTGGTATGATTCCGGCCGAATGAGTAGCTGAAACAAAAATATTTGAAAAGTTTATTAAACCTAAAGATATTACCTATACAATGACCTAAGATCTTTGAGAAATATCAAAAATTAACAAAATGGCGCAGTTTTCAAAAAAATCGTTTTTTAGGTAAAAAAGTGGCCGTTTTTTAATGCCAAATTGACAATTTTCAACCAATCAAAAATATCGTAGGTCATTGTATAGTAAATGTATTCAAAAATACTCATTTTTAATTCGAAGTCGATCGGTCAATTTGTCGTTGAGTTATGATGTCAGCAATTTTGAAAAAAGTCGTTTCGAGAAAATCGCGTTTAAAGTTTCACTTATAGTATACTATATATGTTTGCACCTCCAAGCGGCCGCTCTTTAGAACGCTGCCATCCAAAAACTATTTAAGATACGACCTTCTCGATTTCACAGGATGTTTATGGAGGTACAAGCTATCGAAAAAGCAAATAATTTTTTGTTTTCGAAAGTGTCACACTAGTATAGCCCCTTAAAGGCTGGGTTTCACCAATGAGTAGGATCGTTAAAAAACTGTGAACACGTGGCTGGCAAAATTGCAGTCAAAAGTACTAACCATTAACGATTGTTTAATAAAAATACTTCGTATTTAAAGTGACAATCATTAATTATTAAATTCTTATAAAGGTATTTATAAATATTATTGACGGTGAATTGAATCGCTGAGTCATTGAAGTTTTCGCAGATCGTGGTCGAATTGAAGATCGAAGTAGAGATGTTTACCCGGCGCAGTGTATATGTATGTGAATATCGAATATGTATATGCGAAGTTAATTGCAGGGTTGGATGTCGAAACAACGAATGTAATGTGCGAACTGTATGTGACGAATGTGTTCAACCTGCTCAGGAGACCACTCTTTATGTTGAGTGGGTTGATGTAGACCCTGCCAACCACACCAACGCACATTTTCGGATTATTTTTTGTTTACCTAAATGCGATGAAAAAAAGTTTCTTCATTTATTTGAATGAGTGCGAAGGAGAAACAATAATTGTCAATAGTGCCAAAACAAAATCCCAAAAAGGGTTGTAAAAAACGATTGAAAAACGCGCGTAATTCGTGATCGTACCATCGTAAAGGAGGCTCGTACAACAGGAAGGTAAAAAAATCACATAAAATTCACTTACTTAATTTTATGTGATTTTTTTTTTAATTATTTGCAAATAATTACTTCATTTGTTTTTATAGCCGTGGAAATCAGAATGAATTGGAAATAGCAGCAGTTAAGAAAATTTGTGAAAAAAAGTGCGTGTTGTTTGAAATTGGACTGCGCAGTCCAATATAATACGCAAAAATAAATATGTACATATGTATGCACATACATATGTATTTTATGCGTTTAAGGCGGCTGCACAATCCAATATAATATGTGAAAACAAATGTTTGTCTTATATTTTAAAAAGAGATATTATTTATATTTATCTTTTCTTTCAGATGTTATTATTAATTTTATTTAATTATTATTTATTTTCAGGTATTTGTCTTTTATAATCTTTTTTCACGCTTTTATTTTCAGCTATTAATAATTCTTTTCTTTAATTAATCTTTTTTCGGATGAAATTATTTTTTTAAATTAAATATATTTTTATTTACACAATGTTAGTGACATGATATTTAATTACAATAAATTACAATTTTATGTAAACATGTATTAAAAATAATAAAATTAATAATTTAAAAATTAAAAAGTTTTTTTTTTTGAAATTTCAAGAAATTTTTAAAGTAGGAATCAAAAAATGCAACCCTACATCAGCCGTCGATTGGGGATATTAGAGCAAGACAGATATGCTTTTTTACATGACACTGCTGAATGAGCGCAACAGAGATGTATGATCACATACATACGTACGTGTGAGGAGAATCTTCAAGCGGCCTATGGCAAACTACCCAATCACAATGATTTCGAGAACACTCGATAAAAAAAGAGCATTTTGACAATAAAAAGCGAAAGCTTCTAGCCATTGTGTGGGCCCGCAAAAGCGTTACGCATTATTTATATGGTGTCAAGGAATTAAAAATTTACATCGACCATCAACTCCTTACCTTTGTGGTGTCAGATAGCAACCCGAAACCAAAAATAGGAAGGTGGAAAGTTTTCATAGAAGGATATTAGGCAAAACTTCACTATAAGCCAAGGAAAGATAATTTGGTAGCCGATGCTCTATCGCGCCAATTTATAAATTCTTTAGATCCTGAAATCGAGTCAGATGCCGCAACTATTAGCAGTGAGCAATCACTTACCTACACCATAGAAATAGTCTCTAAACCGGTAAATGTCTATCGAAACAAATTAATTCTGGAAGAAGTGATCAAATCTGATCTAGTTAACGAACAAATAGAAATAATAGCATAGGAGCATAACAGAGCTCACTGTGCTTCTCAGGAAAAGGTTACTGCAAGATTATTTTTTCCCTAGAGTGGAAAAGAAGGCCAGGGCAGTAAATTGCAAAATCTGCGCAAAGGCCAAATACGTAAGACACCCAGTTAAGCATCCTATAGGGAAAACTCCTATTACAACTTTTCCCGGGGAAACTCGACATCTTCTCCACAAATTCTACATACTTTCTTACCTGCGTGGACAAACTTTCTTAATTTGCGGTTGTGCAACCAATCCATTTCAGAACCATAATCGACATTAAACCACCCATTTTGCAACTGATCAACCTGTTCACGGGAACCAGAACCATGCGATAATGAGAAATCGCTTAATTCAAACACGATAAGAGCTAGTCTTAGAGACTTCTTCAGCATTGATATCGTAAATGCTCCTCCCCTTCACAGTACCTGAAATGGGCAGGTGGAGAGATTTCACAGTAGGGGAAGGTGGGGAATGTTGGGCCACGTTTTGATTTCGGATAAAAAGTCACACAAAAGTTATTTTTTGTGAAAATTCCAAAGCATGGATTTGTAGTGCGAGTCGTAACCTTCCTTTTGATAACATTGGTTTGATAAAATTCTACAAAAATTTAAAAGTTATAGCCATTGGCGCAAAAAACCTGATTTTGCGATTTTGAAAAAAGGTGGGGAATGTCGGGCCAGTCTGTAAATCGATTAAAACATGATTGTTACCGATGAAAAACGTTTATTTATCAATGGAAATGAAAGAGAGACTCATAAATAATAAGAAAAATAGGAATTGGCGAAAAAAATTATTCCGACTCGCAGTGAATGCAGGTGTAAGTGTTCGGGCTCGGTCCGGCACATTTCAAGTGAACCCCTCGATCACAAACGATTTGACGATTCTCGTGCTTCGGCATCTTTTTCTTGCAAATCGTGCAAAAATCGAAGTCCTCTTCGATGTCGGTTTCGGTCGGAGACGGGCTTCTCTTCCGTGGCGTCTTCGATTTGCCACGGCCTTTTTGCTTCTTGGTTGCTGGTTCATCGGCTGCCTTCGTTAATTTTTGCCGCTTTTTTCGGCCTTGTCACGCAGATCTGCGACAACCTCAGGCGATGTCAAAATCGTTGACTCCATTGTCTTGCGGGCACGTTTTGATTTCGGCGCAGGTGTGCCCAATTTCAACGGGCCAACCGATTTCAATGCATCACGGAGCTGTGGAGCCGAAACAAGAGACAACGACGATGATGCAGCACCACTTGTTGAAGCTGGGGCACTTGTCGAAACCTCCGAAGTTGACACCTCCTCATTCGCAGCAGTCACAATGGCATCACCAGAGGCAAGAACTCGACGTTGATTGTCGGCGTCTTTCTCTTCGTCACCGAACAAATTTTCGCCGCTCAGTTCCGAAGCAACAAAGTCAACTTCAGTGAAAATTTGCGGGTTGAACGGGTAGATGCCAGTTTTTCGGAAGCCGGATTTGATGGTTTTCGGCGTTAACATAACATCGAGGCACTGATCGACAAGGAGCGGCACATGATGCAGATCGAAAGTGACACCAATGTTGGACTTTTTCCATGCATCATGCTTCACGGTCATCATGCCTTTAAATGGTGCAAATACCGCAACATCTAGCGGCTGCATTTTGTGCGTGCATTTCGGCGGAAAAGACAGCGACGTGATGCCATGATCCAACGCCAAATCTATCGCCTCGATCGATAAATGCGAACCGTGGTTGTCCAGCAGCAATATGGTTGGCGAATCGGCATTAACACCGGTGTGCTTGATGAAATGACTCATGAATTGAGGGAATACGTCAGAGTTCATGTAACCAGAACCGTTCGCAACTCCAACAGCGCCATGACTCGCATGAGTCATAAAAATCTCTTTCATGTTGACTCGGGGAAAGAGGAAGAATGGCAGTATAGACTGGCCACTAGCGCTGACGGCCAAAGCCAAAGACACATTGGTGCCTTTTTCGGCAGAGGTTGATGAGCCGACCTGCTTTTGTCCTTTGCGCGCGATGGTTTTGACAGGTCTGGTTGGCACGGTCGGGCATCCGGTTTCATCCATGTTCCATATTCGGTGAGGTTCAAACGGCGTCTTACCAAGAACGGATGAAAGGTTGGCAAAGAATGCATCGACATTCTCTTTGTTGAATCGCTTCGCACGGCTCTGGCTTACTTGCTCTGGTGTTCGCAGTGACAAATTTTTAAGGCGTTTCATGAACGCCAACTGCCAATCCTTACTCGCCTGTTGATTGTCGTTCCATGGATCCGGATACGACGCGCCAACTTTCCGAGCAAATTCTTAAGCGAGCTTACGAAGCTCCATCAAACTAATTCCATAGTTGATGTCGCTGGCCTGGAGAATGTAGCTTATCAGCGCCTTCTCTTGTTCGATGTTGAAGATCTGAAATAAAACAAAAATTATTTATTATTCGATGAAAGAAAAAGAAAGAAACCAGCAGAACTCACTGTTTTTGTGCCCATCGTCGTGCTTTCAGCCAGCAAATTCTTCATTACATCGGCATTGGCAGTAGTAACGTCGATGCTCGCACCATCAAATGCTGCAATATAACGCATCAGGTTGGTCCTCGGAATTTTGTGTGCCGTCGCAGATTGTCGAACGCTGTTGTGATGTATTTTCACCGACTTGATCGCCTCCAAAATGTTGTCGAAATCAACAATTTTCTCTTGTTTGGGATAGTACCGCGGCATAATGACTAAAAAAAATTTTTCGGAGCACGAAACTATCAGGAAATGTTGAAAAACTATTGTGTTGTTGAAATTCTGCACGAAAAATCACTTATACACGTCAAATATATGAAGTTAGCATGTCAAATGTAAAAAACTATGTGGCCCGACATTCCCCGTAATAAGATGAACACAATGTAAATTCGTGCAAAATTTCTTTTGTGTGTCGAAGGCTAACGGCTCAACTAATATTATAAACATATTTACCTGGATGAATTTATTGGAAAATGTGAAAAAAATCAACTGTACACAGAGTTGAAAAAAAACTTTCGGAGTGTCGAATTTCTTTTTGTTGTCGCAGAGAGGTTATAACACGTGTTCACAGCTCGAGTGCTATATAGAAACTGAGCTTAGTATGAGACGAGCCGATGACAGTTGGTTGCAGCTGTCAACCTATACTGGGGGAAAAAATATCGCGCTGGCCAACATTCCCCACCTTCCCCTACCATTGGAGAAATCGCTAGCTGCCTGAAATGGGAAAAGGAGATTGAAGACACAACGGATTTTACTCACAACAATCGAATACAATAAGAGCATTCACTCAGTTACAGGCAAGAAACCAGTCATTCGCTGGTAGAACAAACTGAGCAGGTAAAAAATAATGTGGAAAAAGTCCAAGAGGCAACACGAAGATTTCATAAACAAAACCGGTCAGAAAGAGTATTCGGTATGGGCGAAACAGTTCTCCTCAAGTCAAATAACCGCCTAGAAAATAAACTCACTCCCTTGCACGCCGAAGGTGTGGTCCAAGAAGATTTGGGCTCCACATTTAGGGTAAATGGTAGGATAGTTCATAAGGATAGTCTGCGTTAGTTTAAGCTAATAACTATAAGTACTCTCCTCATCTCCACCGGCGTTTCTTCATTCAGACTGCCAACCCTTGCGCTCTCTTTGGCTTCGACACTTACCAACAGCAAAATTGTGGACTATTCTCACTCGAACTGTTTACCGATTACGGCTGGTGACATGGTCCTATGGGACTAATACGGTGTCATCAGGCACACAATAAATCTCACGGCATATGCCGTGACCTTGACGTTTGAAAACCGCTTTGTCCTGCAAATTTACCCACATAGTAACAGGGCTTCTACGATAGGTATTATCAAGTTGCCATCAAGATTGAAACAGATCATCGAACGAAACGGCGCATATTTCAACTAAATCCGATCATTGTAACACTTTTTATAAAGCATTGAATAAAAAGCAAAAAAGTGGAAGAGTGGTATTTGACAACCTTATATTAATTGCTTCTTGATTTCTATACTGGAAACTGAACGAATCAAGTGGAACATAAAATTGTGCTATATAAGAAGTAGTTGTTTGATTTCGCTCCAAATTTTATCAAAATCGGGTTGTCTCGTCCAGAGTTATGGGATTTTACCAAAAAGTGAGCGGTTCCACGTCAATCGTGTAATCGTCCCTACAAAGCGATGCCATACCATCACGCCGAAAAATTTTTACGTTTCTGGGGTCTACAGTTATCGACTTATCGCGCTTTCAGTAGTTTTGAACAGTACCGTTATATGGGAACTGAGCGCGGATTTCATCCATTTTCTTACTATCGGTAGGAGTTCTTGTGATATTCTTGTTGGGCGAAATTGGTTATTGTAGTGTAAGTAGTAGGAGATATGCACATTAAACATATTAGAGGGCGGGACCAGGACTACTTTTTCAAAATTTTTTACACTCAGGTGCTCCTTAGTACTGCGATCCCCTGTGTCAAATTACAGTTTTATATCTTAATTTAGTGCTTAGTTATGACACATTATAAGTTTTCGGTCCGATTACGCCCATCTACAAACTCAATTTTTCTTTGAAAGTTTCATCAAAATCTCTCAATTTTTACTCAAGTTACAGCTGGCACGGACGGACGGATGGACGGGAAGACAGACAGTCAACCAAATTTCAATTTTTCTCGTCACCCTGATCATTTATATATATAGAATATAACCCTATATCTATCTCGTTTAGTTTTATGTGATACGTATAACCGTTAGGTGAACAAAACTATAATACTCTGTAGCAACTGGTTGCAAAAGTATAAAATTAGTAATCAATTTCTTATTAAGCAATTATTAATTATAATACTTACCAGTTTAACATTAATGTTTTAATACCTTTTTCGACTCTTGTAATCATGCGGGACAACTGTGGTTGATGAGGCATTTGGAATTATGCCAACATGAGTGCAATCAATTGTTCCAATTACACCCTTTATTCCAAATTACGAATGAAATCTGGAGTAAAAAATTGTTGTAGAATGACTTTTTTTCTTTCCAATTGGACTACGAGTACAACTTAGCCAGTATTAACTCCATTGCATTCCTCAACAGAATTTGGAAACCGCACTTTGGCATATTTACGCTCCCTACATATTTGTTTAATATGTACTACGGGAAACGCAGAATTGGCTCATCACTCAAAAATAGTTATTTCTTACGCAAGACTGGTATGAGCAATTGCTTAAGAAATATAAAATTGAAATGAACTAAAAATATGTGAGTGCTTTTATGGTAAAATTAAACGTACCCGAAGCTCAAACCGAATCGAAGATTGCTGTTGGTCATACGGCTTCAATTGTTGGATGAGGTCCCAGCACAAAGATTTTGGAAATCGAAAGAACTTTCAAAACACAGTTTCCTTATATAAAACAGATATCATAATTGTGCCTGCGAGTATAGCTAAAAGATAAGCAGTTTGTTATTCATTACTACTATTAATGTATTACTTATGGATGAGGTCCCAGCACAAAGATTTTGGAAATCGAAAGAACTTTCAAAACACAGTTTCCTTATATAAAACAGATATCATAATTGTGCCTGCGAGTATAGCTAAAAGATAAGCAGTTTGTTATTCATTACTACTATTAATGTATTACTTATTTTCCTCCGCTCGTTTTTTCAATAAAATATAAGTCAAGGCTATTATTTCCTCCATTTTTGCACTCTTTTTTGTGACCTGCTTTCCAGAAAATAACAAATTAGTTACAGATATTGCTCAATTGGAGATCAGACACCATCGAAAAAATACCAAACAGTCACTAAATTGATTTCGCCGCAGATGAGTCACTATTTGATTAATATAAATATTGTGAAATAAATCTTTAATTTCCAGTAATTTCAAAACTGTAAGAGCAAGTCTTTGATAGATCTTGTACTCCCAGTGAAAGTAAAACTGTTGGAATAACATACATATTGAAATTTCTTTAAAGAAAAAAGGATGTTATAAATGAGAAATGATTTTGTTAAATTCATTATATCTTATGTGCATAAGTCTATTATTAGGGAATGATTTTATTTTCAAAATTAATGATATTGAACAAATCCATATAACTTTGAAAAATCGAACAATCATTCCTTTCTATATGAAAACCGTTCAGGAACAGGTTTATTCATTAGAAGTAAGTGAAATAAAAAATACTACCCTTGATCATCTAAAATCAGGTGAGAAAAGTAAGATTGAAACTCTATTAAAGAAATTTTATAAATTATTTTAGAAAGACGTGGATAATTTGACCAATACAAAAATTGTGGCACATGACCACAACCACAACCAATCAGCAAATTAATTCGCGAATTTAAAGATTACATTAAAACCATGAAGAAGAAGTAATAAAGCAAATTATGAACTAGAGAGACGAGGAATAATATGAAAAGTTAGACAAAAGATGCCGTCCCACAGTTCCCTTATGCTATGCCCAATCCATAAAAAAGGAGACCCCACAATCTGCGCCAACTGCCGTGGGATAAGCCTCCTCAACAATGCGTACAAGGTTCTATCGAGCGTATTGTATGAAAGATTAAAGCCCACCGTCAACAAACTGATTGGACCTTATCAGTGTGGCTTTAGACCTGGTAAATCAACAACCGACCAGATGTTCACGATGTGCCAAATCTTGGAAAAGACCCGTGAAAGGAGAATCGACACACACCACCTCTTCGTCGATTTCAAAGCTGCTTTCGACAGCACGAAAAGGAGCTGCCTCTATGCCGCGATGTCTGAAATAGTTATCCACGCAAAACTAATACGGGTGTGTAAACTGACGTTGAGCAGCACCAAAAGCTCCGTCAGGATCGGGAAGGACCTCTCCGAGCCGTTCGATACCAAACGAGGTTTCAGATAAGGCGACTCCCTATCGTGCGACTTCTTCAATCTGCTGCTGGAGAAAATTATTCGAGCTGCAGAACTTAATCGAGCAGGTACAATATTTTATAAGAGTGTACAGTTTCTGGCGTTTGCCGATGATATTGATATCAACGGCCTCAACACCCGCGCCGTTAGTTCTGCTTTCTCCAGACTGAACAAGGAAGTAACGCAAATGGGTCTGGCAGTGAACGTGGGCAATACGAAATATCTCCTGTCATCAAACAAACAGTCGTCGGACTCGCGACTTGGCTCTCACGTCACTGTTGACAGTCATAATTTTGAAGTTGTAGATAATTTCGTCTATTTAGGAACCAGCATTAACACCACCAACAATGTCAGCCTGGAAATCCAATGCAGGATTACTCTTGCCAACAGGTGCTACTTCGGACTGAGTAGGCAATTGAAAAGTAAAGTCCTCTCTCGACGAACAAAAGCCAAACTCAATAAGTCGCTCATAATTCCCGTCCTGCTATATGGTGTAGAGGCTTGGACGATGACAACAACTGATGAGTCGACGTTACGAGTTTTCGAGTTTTATGGTCCTTTGCGCGTTGGCCACGGCGAATATCGCGTTCGATGGAATGATGAGCTGTACGAGATTTACGACGACATTGACATAGTTAAGCGAATTAAAAGACAGCGGCTACGCTGGCTAGGTCATGTTTGTCCGGATGGATGAAAACACTCCAGCTCTGAAAGTATTCGACGCATTACCCGCCGCGAGAAGCAGAGGAAGAGGAAGACCTCCACTCCGTTGGAAGGACCAAGTGGAGAAGGACCTGGCTTCGCTTGGAATAACCAATTGGTGCCACGTAGCGAAGAGAAGAAGCGACTCGGCTATAATCGCGTAAGCGGTGTCTACGCCAGGAGATGACAAAAGATGGTTCAAATCGTTACTCCGGCATGATTGTTTGAGTACGTCCGTATTCCTTCTGGGCTTAAAATGCCTCATCCACGATCCAAAGAATGATGAACAATAATAAGAAAATCCATTGGTGAACCATTATAAGAGAATTCATAAAAAAAAATGTGTTGTCTACCTGGATGATATTTTGGCATTTTCCATGTCTTTGGAAGAATATAATATATTCTATCACTTGAAAAATTGTTCGCGCTTTTAGCTAATCACTATTGAAAAATTCAAGCAGGTAAATGCAGTTTTCTGAAAAAGAAACGAAATTTTTCGGGCATATATTAACAAAAGAGGGAATTAAACCTAACTCAGATAAAATTTTGGCAATAAGAGTTACAGCTTCCGAAAATAGAGAGGCAGCTTAAAGAATTTTCTGGAGCCACAGTGTACTATAGGAAACTAATAAAAGACTATTCGAAATTAGCATATTGCATGATAAAGACCTTAAAAAAGTGTTATAAAGTAAATCACAGGGATCCGAGTACATAATTAATTTTGAAAATTTTAAAACCCTAATTTCATCTCATCAAATTTTCACATTCCCTGATAATAAGGAGTTTACTATCACAACTGATGCAAGTCCTTATGAAATTTGAGCAGTACTTCTTCAACAAGGTCAGCCAGTGTGCTACATTTCCAGAACATTAAGTAACCATGAACAGAAGTATGCTAAAACAGACAAAGAATTTCAAGCCACTATATATTCAATAACCTATTTCTGGTCGTGCATTTATGGCACAAAATTTATAATTATTACCGACCATTGAACCAATAAATATCTAAATAATATATACAAAGTTCTCTCAACGCCGTCAAAGGTGGCTTTTGAAGCTCCAACTATACAATTATGAGATTGAATAGGTCAAGGGTAAAGATAATGTTGTGACAGATTTTTTAAGAAAATTCACCGAAAATAAATGAAAACGAGTCAAATATAGAAGTGTCCGATACAATTCATTCTGCGGAAGAGTAATTTGCAAAACATTTCGTAATAAAACAAAAATTGTGAATAATTACAAGACTTAAATAATTATAACTTATTGTCCTAGAATCGAAATGCAAACAATACATAGGTACTTTTTCAAAAGTATATGAACCCGACTATAGCAAAATTCAGTTAATACTAATATTCTTGTTTGCTTAGGAAAGCAATATTAAATTATTAAATGCACAAAAAGAGCATCTGAAATACTTCTAGAAGAGAGTCTTCATAAACAAATTACCCTTTACCATAACAATGAATCTGTGAATATCGGGATAAATGAAACGTATAATTCACTAAGAGATAAAATATATTACCCTAAATTTAAGGAACATTTTCAAGTAATAATAAACAACTGTCAGAAATGCAAAGAAATTGAATACGAAAGGAAACATATTCAACCAAAATATCAATTAACAGCAACCCCGGAAAATAAAAATGAAAAAGTAACAGCAATAGATAATTTTACAAAATTTGTCTATGTTCATAAAAATACAGATAGAAACTCCCCCGCAAAGAAAACAATATTGACTGTCCATTTTACGAATTTCGGTAAGCCTAAAAAGATCGTTATGGATAACGAATTCAAGGCAGAATAGCAATTGGCATACCTTCGGGATGAAATGATACAGGTTCATCTAATAAAGCCAAATAGCCATACGGGAAATGAGGACGTAGAGAGATTGCACTCAACCCTGTTGGAGAAACTAACAGGCACTGAGAACCCAGGTATCGAATCGTTAGATCCGTGAACGTTTAACTCGTTACGTAAAAGTCTGTATTTCGTATTATGACATGATGACATACGTGAACGAGTATATAAACGTATCCGTTCATTCAAAATGTGACTCGAATGAAAATTGTCAAATATAACGGTCGAATTTCTGAAAATTAGAGTAAATTTTTTTTTAATTCTATATATTTTTTATAATGTTTAGTAATAAATTAATTTTAGGACGAATTTTAATAAACTAATTTCTAAACAGAAAGATGTCATGGGAGAGTTCGTGGCAACTCACCCATAATTGGCCAAAACAATCTGTCGAATTCTGCATCAAAAAAATTATGGGAGGAACTGGGAAAACCACTTAAAGCGGTGGGGCCGCCAGTTAAAAATGCTAAGTTGTGGAGAAAGGTAGGAATATAAATTATATGCAATGTTTTTTTACTAATTTATATTTATGATATCGTCAACAACTCTGTATAAGGGAACTATGGGACGGCATTCCAAACTCCTTATGCACAGCTGCAAACGAAACCATTTGTTTTCGGAAAAGGTAACATAAAAGCTGGTACCACGAGGATTTCCGTGTCGCAGCGGAGAGAAAACAGGCTGCCTACCTCGCAACGTTACGTTCGACCACAACACGTGCGGAATGTGATGGATACCGAGAGCTGAAGAGGGGAGCGAGCCGCATTTGCAGACAGAAAAAAAAAGAGACCGCAATGCGTGAGTGTGCCGACAGGGGTAATGCTCGAAAATTCTACAAAAAGACGCGGCGATTAACAGAAGGTTTCAAGACCGGAGCATGCTCTTGTTGCACCCAAAAGGTGATCTAGTGACCGATGCCCAGAGCACTACTAAAATTATGGAGGGAACACTTCTCCAGCCTGCTGAAGGGCAGTGAAAGTACAAAGACAGTAGAAGGCGAACTCGATTCTCCAATCGATGGCGATGGAGCAGACGTTCCATTGCTCGACCATGAAGAAGTTCGAATAGCAATTACCCGTCTGAAGAACAACAAAGCAGCGTGGGCCGATAGATTGCCGGCCACGCTATTTAAACACGGCGGCGAAAAACTGATAAGGCACATACATCATTTAAAGAATACAGTCGGACGAAAGCATGCCCAACGATTGGAATTTAAGTGCGCCCTGCCCAATCCACAAAAAGGGGGACCCCACAATCTGCGCCAACTGCCGTGGGATAAGCCTCCTCAACAATGCGTATAAGGTTCTATCGAGCGTATTGTATGAAAGATTAAAGCCCACCGTCAACAAACTGATTGGACCTTATCAGTGTGGCTTTAGACCTGGTAAATCAACAACCGACCAGATGTTCACGATGTGCCAAATCTTGGAAAAGACCCGTGAAAGGAGAATCGACACACACCACCGCTTCGTCGATTTCAAAGCTGCTTTCGACAGCACGAAAAAGAGCTGCCTCTATGCCGCGATGTCTGAATTTGGTATCCCCGCAAAACTAATACGGCTGTGTAAACTGACGTTGAACAACACCGAAAGCTTCGTCAGGATCAGGAAGGACCTCTCCGAGCCGTTCGATACCAATCGAGGTTTCAGATAAGGCGACTCTCTTTCGTGTGACTTCTTCAAGCTTCTTCTGGAGCAAATAATTCAAGCAGCAGAACTATAACGAGAAAGTCCAATCTTCTATAAGAGTGTACAGCAGCTGGCGTATGCTGATGATATTGATATCATTGGCCTCAACAACCGCGCCGTTAGTTTTGCTTTCTCAAGAACGGATAAGGCAGCGAAGCAAATGGGTCTGGTGGTGAACTAAGGCAAGAAAAAATATCTCCTACCATTAAACAAACAGTCGACGCACACGTGCCTAGGCACCCACGTCACTGTTGACAATCATGACTTCGAAGTCGTAAATAATTTCGTCTATCTTGGAACCAGTATAAACACCACCAACAATGTCAGCCTGGAAATCCAACGCTGGATAATTCTTGCTCACAGGTGCTACTTTGGACTGAGTAGGCAATTGAGAATTAAATTCCTCCCTCGAGAAACAAAAACCAAACTCTACAAGTCACTAATAATTACGGTCCTGCTATATGGTGCAGGGGCATGGACGATGACTACATCTGATGAGTCGACGTTATGAGTTCTCGAGAGGAAGGTTCTGCGAAAGATTTATGGTCCTCCGCAGTTCCCGCCGGGGGAAGCTGAGGAAGAGGAGGACCTCCACTCCGTTGGAAAGACAAGTTGGAGAAGGACCTGGCTTCGCTTGAAATCTCCAATTGGCCCCACCTTGCGAGAAGAAGAAACGACTGGCGCGATGTTTCTATGCCAGTAAAGAAGAAGAAGATTTATTTATTATCAAAAATATCAGACGAAAAAAAGTTCTCCTGCAATAAGTCATCGAAACAGCGGACTGGTGGAGGGCCCTTTAGCAAAAAGGTAATCAGTGCCACAGAGGAACTTTTCATTAATGCAACTGGGCTGGAAGCTTGCGTAGAGGGTATCAAAAATTTTTTACGTTTGGAAGCAACCCGACTATGCAAGCATTAGAAATTATTAGTAGCATTGTTAGCAGCGACGATAATAGTTTACTACAAGGACCATCGACGCCCACTCAAAAAACTAAAAGGACACCAAGGAAAACATATAAGAGTGATGACAAATTTGGGTTACTTCAACTAAATTTTAAATCCATGTCGGATTTCCAAAAAGGATTGGACTCAAAACTAGATAAATTTCATTCTACGCAAAAGAAAATGCTGTCAGTCCATGAATGATTCGTCGCAATTAAAAAGGAGAAGCATCGCATCGGACAAACCACGGGCGAAATAGATTTGGAGATAAAAGACTGGAGCTCGAAGCTTTACGCAAAAAAATTAAATGTACTCGAATAATAAATACTTAGTTTTAAGAATTTAGTGGAGAACTTTTTTATGTTATTGAATTTATACTATATTTACTTTCACAATATTTAGAATTAAAGAATGTTACCTTTGTGATAAGGCAAGAAACCAATGAATGGAATATCTCATTAATGATAAAAAAAATTAATTTATGGAAAAAATTTGTGTATTTCAGTTTAAATTATACATTTTATTTAGAAGGTTACAGACATAAACATTTTCAAATTAAATTTAATAAATTATACTTATTCTCGCAGAGTCAGAGAGAAAGAGATGCCTAACTTATCTCTCATTGGAAGTGAGAGAGCAATTGAATAACTGGAAACGTGGGATGGTCAGATTGAAATCTTAACAAAATATATGATTACGGAGGGATTTGTTACCTTGCTCTAGACCACTAAATAAAATGTAAAACAACGATTATTAAAGAAAACACGAAATATAAATGTATATGATTAAATTTTTTGTCATGTAATGCATCATTAATTTTCAATGGAAAATTTTTAACAACTTTTCTAATTGAGAGCTAGCAAGCTTAATGCCCTTGCTAAGTATTGAATATTCAAAAGTCAGTTATTTTAATATAGCATAAAAATATTTGTATAGTTTCTCCATATATAGTATGTATTAAATGACCTCTATATAGTGTTATTCAATCGTAATAAATATTGGGTGTTTCAATTTAATTGCCCAAAAATTATTATTTTGTCCGATATAGCTATAATGGAAAATGTTATAAAAAACGCTAATTTTGAGGCGCTCTCACACTGGAATAAGTTGGACATTCCTTAAACCCTGGCAGAGTGGTTGCGGCAATACTGACATTGTAAACAAATTAAAAAGCGGAAATTTATTTCCTATTGGAATTGTACAGTTGTGTTACCAAAAAGTGTTATGAAATGTTGTAAATTTGGCATCACTATACTTCTTATTCTTTTTATAATGTTCTTTTGTATATTATATTCAATAAAGTTAGTCGTCATCTTATATTGAAACTGCGTGTACGTAACTCTGTTCAACAGGTTATGGGCCTATTGCTCAACAAGTTATTTGCCGATTGCTAAAAGTAAATTTATTTAAAATTAATTTATTTAACCGAAAATGGCGGCAGGTACTCTTAGTTTTCCACTTGAAAAACTTTGCGGACGTGAAATTTCGATTTTGGAAGCGGAATGCAAAATCGTATTTGGTCCTAAAAAGTTGCTGGAAAATAACGGACAACGGTTTATCCGAAAATTCAACGGAAAAAGATCGTAACAGCAATGAACGGGCAATGGCGGAGATTACGCTCATGGTGCAGCCGAGTAATTTTTCGCATATTGCGAACGCAGTGACTGCAAACGATGAATGGGATTCGTTAATGCCCGCGTATGAAGACAGTTAAAGCTGGAACAGTTTTAATCCGTACAGGATTATGTGAACGAGATGGTCATGACGTCAATCAAGTTACAAAATGCAGGTCTGGACTTAGGTGATGAGCTGGTGGCATAATTATTGCTTGCTGGGTTGCCTAATGAGTATCAAGCACTTGTTATGGCTGTGGAAAATTGGAAAGCGAAATTAACTGTCGATAGCGTTAAAAGTTTGTTGTTTCAAGATGTCAAATTTTAACTGTAGCAAAGATCCTACTGACAACGCTTTGTATTCGAAGAATTTCCAACAGAAAAGGAACGAAAAAGGTTCTAATCGGAAAAAGTTTCGTTGTTTCAATTGCGGTCAGGAAGGCCATATGCGTAAAGAGTGTCGCAAGTCTCCGAAATCAAAGAAAGTAAATGAGAATGAAGGTAAAAGCAGGGCGGCAATGTTTTCAAATTTGCTGTTAGCGAATTCGTGTTTGCATTCTCAGAGCGGCGAATATATATGGTACGTTGACTCCGGCGCAACGTCACATATGACAAACGATCTGAAAATACTTTCGAAGTTGAGAGCAGCAGAGCATAATGAAGTAATTTTAACTAACAGAGAGTGAGTTCCTGTTAACAGCGCAGGCGAAGTCAGCCTGGTTTTAAATGTAAACAGACAGAAAGTCGAAACAAATATTCGAAATGTCAAATATGTTCCCAGTCTTTGCGCGAATCTCTTGTTGGTTCGGCAAATAACAAAACAAAACAAAAAGGTGATGTTTGAAGGGAACATATGTAAAATCCTTGATGCGAAAAACAGATTAATTGCAAAAGCGTATGCAGAAAATGGTTTGTACAAATTAGATTGTGCTAAAGTTCCAGTTGGGAAAGCAATGACAACTATTGATAATTTTGAACTGTGGCATCGAAGGTTAGGACACATTTGCAAAAACAGCTTGAAGCAGGTGCAGAATTCAACGCTTGGAGTTTATTACAATGGCGCAAGAGAAAAAGAATGCATTGTATGCTGTAAGGGTAAGCAAACTAGAATAACAACTGAATCAGCTGGTAATCGTGCTAAAAATTGTTTGGACGTTAAATATTTAGACGTGCTTGATCCAATTAGCACCAAATCGTTCAGCAGTGCAAGATTTTTGTTGGTGTTTGTTGATGATTTTTCGAGAAAGGTATTAGCTATACCGATTGTATCTAAATCAGATGTATTTTAAAAATTCAAGCAGTTTAAAAGCGAAGTAGAAACGCAATGTGATCGTAAAATAAAAGTGCTGAGAACAGATAATGGCACGGAATATTGTAATTCTCAATTTATAAAATTTTTGCGTGAATGTGGTATTGTTCACCAAAAGACAGCTCCATACACGCCCGAGCAAAACGGGGTGGCTGAACGGATGAATCGTTCGTTAATTGAAAGTGTAAGATGCATGTTGCTGGATTCTGGCCTAGGAGACATATTTTGGGCAGAAGTTGCAAATACAGCAGCGTACTTAGTAAATCGTATTCCTTGTAGAGGTAATATACGTAGTCGTAGTCCAGAAAAAATATGGTCTGGTGTGAAACCAAATTTAAAACACTTACGCATATTTGGTTGGACAGTGATGGTTCATATACCGAAGCAAAAACGTTTAAAGTTGGATGCAAAATCAGAAGAGTGTATTTTTGTTGGTTATTGCATCGAAAGCATTTAGGCTTTACCGAAAATCTGACTATAAGCTTATTGTAAGTCGTGATGTAAAATTTTTAAAAAATACAAGTACTAAATCCAAGCGCGAGTTATGTGTACACTATCATCCCAACCAGACACCACACAACAAAATATGGTAAATTGGACAAAATAAAAGATTAAATAAAACCAAGTAAACATTACAAAAAATAAGATAACAAGTAGAGATAAAGAACATAATGCAAACGCATACAAACATGTTTTGGTCCTTATGTTTGACTGTAATGATAACCCAGACCTTATCGGGTAAACCACACAATCATGTTTGTTTGCATTCAATAGAAAATAAGATTATATTCAACAAATATTGTTTTTATAAGAAAATAAAAAAAAAAACAATGAAATAGATTAAGAAAATTGTAATCACTTTAGTAGTTATATAAGCAGAACATAATTTGAAAAAGAAACAGAATAAAATATAATGTCACGGAAGTAACATCGTCGGCATTTTTGTTTTTTCTTCCGCTCGGACAAAACCAAAACTGGCGCAGTCGGTAAAAACAGACTGCAAAGTTGAGCGATACTAAAAACTGAAGTTTTTTAAGTTCCGTAAGCTTTAGCAACAGGAAGCAAATCCTAAGATTAGCTCCCATTTTAAAGATCTCTTATATATATATAAATATATAAACTAAGTTTCTGGAACGTCGGAGAGCGACTCCGAGGATAACAATTTGTGAAGGCGAAGAATAGCTTCATTCCGCCCATCAACATTACCAGGAAAAGTGGAATTAAAGATTAATGCCCCACACACAGAAGACGCAGAGAGAGCGAAGTGCACCATACAAAGCAACAACAACAAGTTCAGTTGTATTAAAAGAGGATACATCAGCAATGAATCCAGGCGAGCAGCAACCACTTCAGATGACAGGATCGCAAATTTTAAAGGAAGCTTCAAGAATCATGGACTTTGACGGCAAAGATTTATTATCGTTCATCAGGGAAGTTGACATGATCTTTCCTTTATTCAACCCCAACCCATCAAAGTTGGAATTTGCAACGCAGCGACACGTCAAAACAAAAATTAAAGGAGAAGCAGCAAGTGTTATCCGGCCTTTGGGACCTACACCAACATGGCAGTAAATGAGAGAAGAACTCATAAAGAATTTTGGAGTAAAGGAGTCGTACCACACCCTTTACAATCAGGCGATTGTACTACGAAACTATAACGTAAGTCAATATTTTCAAAATTTAAAAGATATTTTAGGTAAACTAAAGTTAAAACATGAAATCGATAGGATAAAGCATATAGAATTTTTTCCAATTAACAACGAAAGTTTAATTCTAAACACATTTTTAAATGGGATACACCCCAACTTAAGCAGTGTAGGGATTAGTAGAAATATAAGCACCATTAGAGACGCTTTTAGCGTTCTTCAAGAGACAGGTTTGCTAATACAATTTGATAAAAGACAACACAATTATCAAAGAAATAACTATAGAAATTTTTCAAATAGAAATTCTTTGGCTCACAATTTTGGCAATTTCAATAATAAACAGTATATGCGAAATTCCAATAATTTTCAATTTGGACAAAATCAGCAGAGAGAATTTCGTAACAATCTAACGAAAATGACAATTATCAACAATCTAACTTTGGACAAAGTAGACAAAATAATTCTGAGCAATTTAGCTTTGGACAAAATAGGCAAAATAATTCTCAACAATCTAGAAAATATAATTCAGTCCAAAGGTGACAAAACCCCCCCGAACCGATGGAAATAGATCACGTTCAAGAACAAGCAAATTTTCGGTTGCCAGCCCGAAACAATCGTTACCGATAATAGAAGTGCCCATAAAAAATTCAAAAATTAAATGTCTTATTGACACAGGGTCTACAACATCATTATTGAAATATAATGTGTTAAAAGATTATGAATGCATTGAGCTTGATAAACCAATACACTTTAGCACCATTAAGGAAAAATTTTCCCTAAATAAAGAGTTAGTCACCCCAACCCCAAACGAATTCAATGAAAAAAGTTATATACATTGGAAACTAACCAACATAAAAAATAATAACTTTGATGCTATTAATATTTTAAAATCTATTAAAGCATTAATTAATTTAGAAAAGGAGTATGTAGAAACAAACGGCAACAAAATTAAATTTATAAACTCATGCCCTTACAATTACGAAGTTATTAACCCAAATCACCCTGGGGTTGCCATATGGCAACGCGCGATAGTCTTGCTTAATGAGTCCACAAAATTCCAAAGAATGCAGATACCGTTATCTGCTAGCACGTGGCTGTTGCGTAATTGATCGCGCTTTCGGCAGCATTCATTTGCTCGTCAGTTATATTTGGTTCGTGGTCGTGAGTGCATTGAAAAGAGTACACAAAATGTGGAGTGGGGAAAAACGTGAAATGAAAAAGTAAGTATATCTAAGATATCGAAGATTCGCGCGGTCGGGCTATGATAATTGTGTGTTTGTGTAGTGATTGGAATATAAAATAACTCTCAATGATTTTTTTTCTAAAAAAATTATACTTGAATGCGTTTTTTTTTGCATTTTTCTTTGCATGTGTCCATATGGCAACGCCAGGCAGGTTAGGCCACTGGTATATCTAACGTTGCAAGAAGCTTTGGATTTTTTTAAAGGAATTGTGTTCTGATGATGACAACAATGTTCCTACTAATATCCAGGCACTCTACATCGAGCCATCTTATCAGGATGGGGATGTAAGTGGGGAAGATGATGGCGAAGATGAAGGTGGAGTTCCAGACAATGAATGCCCAGCACAACTTAAAGCCGGATGTGAAATTGTATTTGAAAATAGTACGCGAATGAAAACTAACGATTGTAATCTAGAGGATGTCGATGACGAGGAACCTTATGACGATACTTTAGACGAATGTTTGCCGAACTCGTCCAAGAAACGTTTAAAGTTGGATGCAAAGTCAGAAAAGTGTATTTTTGTTGGTTATTGCATAGAGTCGAAAGCATTTAGGCTTTACCGAAAATCTGACTACTAGTTTATTGTAAGTCGTGATGTAAAATTTTTAAAAAATACAAGTACTAAATCCAAGCGCGAGTTATGTGTAAACTATCATCCCAACCAGACACCACACAACAAAATATGGTAAATTGGACAAAATAAAAGATTAAAGAAAACCAAGTAAACATTACAAAAAATAAGATGACAAGTAGAGATAAAGAACATAATGCAAATGCATACAAACATGTTTTGTTCCTTATGTTTGACTGTAATGATAACCCAGACATTATCGGGTAAACCAAACAATCATGTTTGTTTGCATTCAATAGAAAATAAGAATTCATTTAGCAAATATTGTATTTCATAAGAAAATAAAAAAACAAAGAAATAGATTAAGAAAATTGTAATAACGTTAGTAGTTATATAAGCAGAATATAATTTGAAAAAGAAACAGAATAAAATATAATGTCACAGAAGTAACATCGTCGGCATATTTTTTCCTCCGCTCGGACAAAACTAAAACTTGCGCAGAGCCAAATCTGATAGTTGACATAATTAATTAAAACGAAGCTAACGACATTAACAATTCAAAGGAGCTAAATGAGAGCGAATTGTGTGATGTCAGTATGTCTTCGGAAAGTGAATACGATACTCCTGATGATAGCGAGGTAGCTGATCAGTGTGACGAAAAGTATTCAGTTCGTCGATCGGAGCGTATTGCTGACAAGGCCAAGAGGAATTTGTTGTTAAGCGTGGTGTATGATGCTAATGAGGCATTGAATAGTCCAGAGGCAGATGTTTGGAAACGCACTATGAAAGAGGAGATAGCTTCTCACAAGGCAAACAAAACATGGGTGCTTACGAAATTGCCTGAAGGTAAAAGAGCAAGAAATTCGAAGTGGGTTTTTAAAACGAAGCGCAATGCTGAAGGTGCGCTGGTTCGTTCTAAAGCAAGGCTCATGGTTAAAGGTTGCTCACAGAAACAAGGCGAAGTTTATGCGAGAGAAGTTACGAGATAAGTCATTGCAGCTGGAATACATGTATTTCAACAAGCGAAATGTTAGCAGATGGTTTAACAAAGGCTTTACGTGTAGTTAAGAATGAATTTATTAATGTTAAATTAGGCTTAAATTAAAGTCAAGTATCATTTAACATAATTTTTGATTTAACTAACATATTATTAATGTTGTCAGATGTTCCATTAAAGGGAAGTGTTATGCAATTTTGTAAATCTGGCATTACTATACTTCTTATTCTTTTTATACTGTTCTTATGTACTTATATTATATTCAATAAAGTTAGTCGTCATCTTACATTGAAACTGCGTGTACGTAACTCTGTTCAACAAAAAGATGTAAAAACATTTTGTAGGTTTTAGAGTTTCGCATTAATATTTGTTTTTATTTACATTTTTATGGTAGGAAATTCTAATCACTGTTAGGAAAAAATTATTTAATTTATACTTTTATCTAAAAACAATTTTATTGCATAAGAAAACAGCACACTTTAAAACTTCACTTCAAAAAAAAATTCATTTTTGTTACAATTGGGAAATCTCTTCTCAAGTTGTGGGCTTTTATACGTACACATGCAATGCAGTTTTATATATCTATATACATGTGTATATAAAAAAGAAAAGATACTTTTGACCGTAATATATAATTTCTTTAAACATATTGTAGTTCCATTTAATGAAAATGCTTATAGAAATATATGATTTGTGATATTTTTTAGTTTGGTTATTTTCCCAAAATATTCAAATATTTGAGTTTTTTTTTCCATAATTGTTAAAAAAAAAAATTTTAAAGATCTAAGTATCCTCTGGAAAAATATTAATACGCACTTTAGAAAGGAAACACATATTTTCAAAAAATAAAAAATCATCAATTAAAATAATATTTGCGCGGTATGGCATTATTAATTGAGAATGGAAAAGCACACAAATATAATACACTGAGCACTCATTTGTGCATATGTGTTTGAAGAAACAATGGTTCATTAACTGAAGTTATTATAATTTAAATGTGTAGAAATGTTATCAGCGCGTGAAAACAGTGTTCAAAATTTAAAAGGAAGAGTTGATTAATTAATTTAGAAGCATCTGGAACTTTAACTAATGAACATTTTCCGAAACATTTATTATACTTTTTATTATTTGTCTTACATTTTATAAATCTATAGTAGTACCTAATAAAGAAACTTAAAATTGTTAGGCAATTTTACAATTATTACCCTCAGTGCAACTACCCATATACATATACGCGCGCTATCATCTGTAAAACAGGTGTGGGAAAATACGTTGCAGAGAACGTAAGTTATAGGGAAGGCCCAACTGCGAACAAGCGTGTGAACTACTTATCAAAAACTAACAAACTGCGATGAGCGTGTTTCACCACAGCTAGCTCAAAAGGAGAAAGTTTAACAGTGGCACATGAACAGAGCTGAGCGTTCAATTATGCTAAGAAATATACTGTGAGAAATAAATATCTATACAGAGTTTAGTCCACACAACCCATGAAGGCACGCCCTATTATTCACAACACAACGGGAAAACCACGCCACTTCTAGAAATACTAGAGAAACCAGACATGCAGATGAAATAACAACAAGAATGCATGCACAGCGGTAGAAACACGCCACGCAAACAATTCAATGGGATAACCACGGAGACGGAGAAATCAGACAAGCAGATGAAACAAAAACAAGCATACATACGCAGCGGTAAAACTACGCCACTGCCAGCAACATACGCAGTCCCAGCAACACACGCCATCCCAACGCAACATGTTGCGAATGTGTTAGCAGGCAGCAAAGGCTTGGTGGGGAGTTAGATGGCCGATGATCAGTGAGTCAGCACGGGACTGTGACAGCGTACGCACGTTCGGCATCAGACTACGCAGTGAGTTTATCCTCTGGCTAGTCTTGGTACCCTGACTTGTGAATGCCGTCTGTTAAGGGTGAGCGTGATAGTGAGTTTATCCTCTTACCAACTCAACCTTTAGCATCGCGGTCGCTAACACAGTCTTCCGTGGTCCGGTATCTTTACGCGGCTAAAGTGGCTGAACAGGACATCACCAGCGTGGAGCGCGAGTGTAAACGTCTATAGCAGGACAGCGCTATTGAAGCTTACAGGAGCGCCGGCAGAAATAGCCGGGCGCAGTCGTCGCAGCAGAGGAGCGTCAACGTGTACGCCAGGACACCTTCCTTGAAGTCTACATGAGCGCCGGCAGAAATAGTCGAGCGTGGTCGTCGTAGCACGTGAGCGTCAACGCACGCCGATGGATATTGTCAGCGAAGCCTACGCGAGCGCCGACAGAAGTAGCCGAGCGTGATCGAGCAGCAAGTCGTCTAGCACCCAGGAGCGCAGCAGAGCGGGAAACGGTATTGTTCTAACGGACCACACTGAACCCTTACCCTGACAGCACTTCCCTCGGACGACGACATTACAACGCTGGAGACAGTTTTGTAACTTTAATTAAAATATATGTAAGTGAAATAAAATAAAGTACGATTCGTAGAAGAGCCCCAATATTTACAAATTTATTGTAACTAACTCTGAACACGGCGAGTATACCCCAGCAATTTATACTTGTAAAAAGCTTCGTTACAATACATTTCGTTTACAGACGCATGTTGGCCTTTTGCTTATATTTTTATACGTTTACATGCAATCATATTAATTGATATAAATATCATTTTGCAAATTTTTCTGAATTCGTTAAAAATTGATAACGTTATCATTAAATTATGCTATTTTCAAAGTAATATTCGTAGTTAATGTACAAATAAGAGCTACTTTCTAAATATTTCATATGTTTGATAATATATTTTAAATTCACAAGTATGTATCTATATTAATATGATATATATAATAATAATATTATATGTTTATTACATTTACGCCCTTATTCTGTGCACTTGACAAATTAATAAAATATTGAAAATTAACTCAAATATTTATCAAGCGAGAAATATTTTGGTATTCTGTGCAATCTTGATAAAAGTAAAAGCTTTAATTCGTAAAGCTTTTTCCCACACGTGTGATGATTAAAATAATGTAAATAGAAACAGCTGATTTCTATTAAAATTATTCGTTGAAATGGACTCTTCTGCAACGTAAGTTTTCAAATTTTAATTATTAACAAAATTTATAATTTAACTTTTATGTGATAGTAAACCAAAACACGATCGAGCTACTCACTAGCAGCTGGAGACATACATATATTTTATTTTGCCAAGCACACCCAGAAATGCTTACAGGGACAAATTGCCTAAAAATGCCTCAAAAGATGAAGGAATTATGGCAACAGCTGGCAGATGAACTGAATTCTTGTAGAGGACCAATACGAAGTCCTGCAAAATGGAAAGAGGTAACACTTTAGTTTATGTTGATACAAATATTCGTTTATTTATTATATTGTGTTAATTTATAGACGTTAGACGTTTGGAAAAGCCAATTACGCACTTGTGCAAGGCGGTTGAAAATAAGTCAAAGGCCCACAGGTGGAGCTCTAAGTTCCAAGCCGATGACGGACTTTGAAGAAATGGCCTTGCCTACATTTGGCTCGGCTGCGGTAGATGGGATAGAAAATGTACAAAGACTTGGTTTAGCGCCCATTGAGCAAACGGAATGCGCAATTTCATCACCCACGGGTAGTCTGCAATTATGTAGTCCGGTTGATGCAACTCCAAATCCCGAATACCATCCACCAAGTCCATCGACACCATCTACATATCTTAGCTTGGAAATCAACTAAGTTTTCATTATGATATAATTACAAAATAGATAATTTTTTTTTGCAATTTCTTAATACGTTTTTTATTTTAAGGATGCTTCAACTTCGGTGCTATCACGAAGTGCACGAAAAAAGCTCATCAGCACTTTGATAGCTGATATATCATACATAATAATGTTAAATAATTTCTAAAGTTTAATTAAAATAATAATAACTTATGTGTAATTCTCTTATCTAATTAACATTTATTGACAGTCATCGACTAGCTCTCGCGCCGATAAGTCGTGTTTTTGCATTTCGAGTGTTTTTTTCGACATTTTCTGTTTTTTCTTTTCGGACCTTCAGTGTTTCTCGTGTAAAATGGCCCCTGGGACTCAAATTATAGAGGCGAATCGTTTCACCGTATTCGATACAGGACCTGGTAGAAAAACTGGTAAAAGTGTTTCGATGTTGCAAAAAAATTCCTGAAAGTAAAAGAACTGCCCAACATGTGCTCAATATCAGCCACCCTACACGAGTCTCTCAACCAAGTAAAAGGAACGATATTTGCTCCATTTCTAAACAACGTTACAGGGGAGGAGATAGTAAACGAGCTCAGCTCTCAAGGCGTCGTATCAGTATTTAAATTTTATAAGTTTATTAAAGAAAAACCGCACCCCTCGGAGGTTTTGTTACTAGCCTTCAACTTCTACAAGTTACCAAATAAAATTGACGTTGCCTGGTGTAAACTTTTGGTAAGTCAATATAATCCTTCGCTAATGGGCTGCAAAATTTGCCAACTTCTTGGTCATACAGCAAAGCGTAATCGTTCCCTTCTTTGTGTTAATTACTTACTCCCTCCCCATGCCCCATCCTATTGCGAACGCATTTTTTGCATAAACTGTTTCCAACAACACGCATCATCCTCTAAAGACTGTACCAAATTTTTACAAGCAAAAGAGATAATAAAAATTAAAACGATAAACAAATGTTCAATGCGCGAAGCAATAAAAATGAATAAGGAACAAACAACACCTGCATTTCTATCCAGTAACACATATGCTTCAATAGCGTCCAATTCCAACGAAAATATCGAAAGAAAAAACACTAACCTTGACTCTTGCTCCACCATAAACCCTAACAACATTAGTTCTCCCAGCAACATTCAAAGATCAAATCACCAAAAGTAGCACTCTACTCCTATCTAAACGGGTCTGGTGGAGAACGAGGGCAAGACAAAATATCTCCTACCATCAAACAAACAGTCGACGCAGATGCGAATAGGCACCCACGTCACTGTTGACAATCATGACTTTGAAGTTGTAGATAATTTCGCCTATCTTGTAAAGAGCGTAAACACCACCAACAAAGCCAGCTTGGAAATCAAACGCAGGATTACTCTTGCCAACAGGTGCTACTTCAGACTGAGCAGGCAATTGAGAAGTAAAGTCCTCTCTCGACGAACAAAATCCAAACTTTATAAGTCACTCATTATTCCCGTCCTGCTATATGGTGCAGATGCTTGGACGATGACAACAACTGATGAGTCGATGTTGCGAGTTTTCGAGAGAAAGGTGCTGTGAAAGATTTATGGTCCTTTGCGCATTGGTCAAGGCGAATATTTCATTCGATGGAACGATGAGCTGTACGTGATATACGACAACATGGACATAGTTCAGCGAATTAAAAGGTAGCGGCTACGCTGCACACTGGGTTATTTCACACTGATTTAGCGAATTAATTCAAAAAATGAAATTGAAATATGTTTAATGGTATTTGGTACCACGTAAAATTAGACAATATTTCACATCACTAACTTAAAGTATTTTTGTTCTTTCCTTAACCGTTTTCCAACACTAAGCTCACAAAGTTGACTATTTATAAGAAGTTTGTTAGCAAGAGGTGATTTGTGTAATTTCGTCGGTGACTAAAGTATTTTTTCGTAATAATTTCCAAAGAAAGATTTAAAGTTAATATGGAACATTCAACCTCAGGTAGTTCAAGTGTTTATATTGTATATGGGCCATTCCATCAATTGGCGACATGGTTTTGTACCCGTGGTTCTCCGATTTTGAACAAACTTTAGAATATCATAATATAGACCAATAGAAGAATATCTGTTAACTTTTTAGTGGTCAAAGTTGCTCCGTTGTTTTTTGGCGCGCACTTTAAATTGAGACCAAACAAAAAAATTACTTTTTGTTTTATTTTTTAACGACGTCAAAATTGAGTGAAAAAAATTTTTAAGTTATCCAATTTTATGTAAAAAAATCTCAGCTTTCTGATAAAAATGCTTTCAAAATCCGAAAAAATTTTCAAAATCCAAAAAAAAACATTTTTTTTCAAAAACCCGGTTTTTTGAGCTTTTCCCCCAACTATTTTTCAAAATTGACCTTTCCATTCGATTCCTCGTTAAATTTTACATAAGAATCAGTGTTCAAAAGCATGGGACTCTGATCCCATGAATAGCAAAAAAATGCAAAGTTGTCGCTCAAAATCCAAAAAATAACATTATTTTACCAAAAATCCGGTTTTTTGTGCTTTTCCACCAACTCTTTTTCAAAATTGACTTTTCCATTCGATTCCTCGTTAAATTTTACATAAGAATCAGTGTTCAAAAATATGGGACTCTGATCCCATGAACAGCAAAAAAATTCAAAGTTGTCGCTATACGGCGCATATTTTTATGAATGAATTCTTAATTCAAGTCTAAGAATACAATTTACACATTTACCTCTTTCACACAACCTTCTAAGCGAACACACTGCGCGGTATAGCGACAACTTTGAATTTTTTTTGCTGTTCGTGGGATCAGAGTCCCATATTTTTGAACACTGATTCTTATGTAAAATTTAACGAGGAATCGAATGGAAAAGTCAATTTTGAAAAAAACTTGGTGGAAAAGCACAAAAAACCGGATTTTTGGGAAAATAATGTTATTTTTGGATTTTGAAAATTTTTTTGGATTTTGAAAGCATTTTTATCAGGAAGCTGAGATTTTTTTACATAAAATTGGATAACTTAAAAATTTTTTTCACTCAATTTTGACGTCGTTAAAAAATAAAACAAAAAGTCATTTTTTTGTTTGATCCCAATTTAAAGTGCGCGCCAAAAAACAACGGAGCAACTTTGACCACTAAAAAGTTAACAGATATTCTTCTATTGGTCTATATTATGAAATTCTAAAGTTTGGTCAAAATCGGAGAACCACGGGTACAAAACCATGTCGCCAATTGATGGAATGGCCCATATTTGGGTTTGAAAAAAAGTGTGTTTATATTTTTAATTGATTTTTGTTTTAAACCTTAAAAAATGGTATTTTTAATGCTTATATGTACATATATTTTTTTGTGCGTGAGTGTATATTATAATTTTGCATTTACCATAATCTGTGCATATTGGACTAATATTCAAAAAAAACAAGTTGCCCTTTTGTGCCTTTTTTAAAATATTCAACTTTCCATCATAAACTCATTGCAATAATATAAGAACAAGCTTACTAAAGTATGGAAAAATATATGTACCGAAGTCATTTAATGTTGTTTGTTGTTGTTCTTATTGCAGGTAATTTGTTTTGTTTATGAATCATATGTAATAAATGAAAATAAAAATCGAATAATAAAGGAATTCAGAGAAATGCTGCATTAATCATTGATCAACCAAAATCTGGATGTGGAAATAGTAATGATGGAAATACAGCCAGACGTTTCTTCCAAAATGCAGAACTATCTGCAAGTATAACGAAAGTTGACATGGAGCTGATAAAAAGAATACATACATTATTAGTTGTGGTTACTTCGGGATATGAAATAGATATAGAGAAGTTTCGTGATTTTGCACAAAACACTGCCCGATGCTTTGTACAATGTTATCCCTGGTATAACATGACTCCAACTTTACATAAATTCTTTATCTACGGACCGGAAATTATAGCACACGCTTTGCTTCCAATTGGCCAACTATCAAAGGAAGCATAGGAAGCTCGAAATAAAGATTTTAAAAGATACAGGGAGCATTTTTCTCGCAAAAGTAGTCGAACAAAATGTAATGAGGATATATTAAAGAGATTTTTAGTTACTTCAGATCCATTGATTTCAAGTAAAACAAAATTACCCGCAAAAAAATCTAAGAGCTTGCCGCAAACAGCTTTGGAGCTCCTCCAGCAAATCCTGATAATGATGATAATGATGAATCTGATAGTACAGATACTGATGATTATAGTAGTAGGTATAGTGATGATTATTAATTTGTCATTCCTGATGCTTAAACCCGCAGCAATAATGTATAATCATATAAATATACGAGGGGTGTTCAAAAAGTATTGTGAATTTTGTGTTTTTTCAAATATTATTTATTTAGTCATGAATCTATTTTGTCCCCTTCAAAGTAATCCCCATGAGATATTATACACTTGTGCCAACGGTTTTTCCAATCTTCGAAGCACTTCAAAAAATAATTTTTTTTTTATCTTCTTCAGTTCCTAATTCGATGCCGTCTTTATCTCGTCAAGAGAAGCGTAACGTCGTCCTTTCATGGGCCTCTTCAGTTTAGGGAACAAGAAAAAGTCACAGGGGGTCAGATCTGGGGAATACGGTGGCTGTGGCATTATTAGTGTGTTGTTTTTGCCCAAAAAGTCGCGCACAAGCAACGATGTGTGTGAGCAGGGGCGTTATCGTGGTGCAAAAGCCAATTTTTGTTCTTCCACAAATCCGGGCGTTTCTGGCGGATTGCTTCGCGAAAATTACGCATAACTTGCAGGTAATATTCCTTTTTGACCGTTCTTCCCTATGGCAAGAACTCATGATGCACCACGCCCCTGCAATCGAAAAAAACTGTCAGTTACGATTCGCGATACTTTTTAAATACACCTCGTAAGAATAGTAACATAACTTTCAGTTTATTTGCTCTTTGGTAATACTATGTAAACCCTCGTAAAAAAAAAATTCCCACTAAGCTGTTTTCGGAATTGACTTTTTTTAGTAAAAACGATGCAAATAATATGAATCAATCCAAATTTGTTCAATGAAACGTACGTTTGAATTGATCTACAGTTTCAGGGACAAATACCCCACTGTGTGCTGGCTAGGTCATGTTGTCCGGATGGACGAAAATACTCCAGCTCTGAAAGTATTCGACGCAGTACCCGCCGGGGGAAGCAAAGGAAGAGGAAGACCTCCACTCGGTTGGAAGAACCAAGTGGAGAAGGACCTGGCTTCGCATGGAATATCCAATAATTTGCTGTTGTTAACTCAGCTATAATCGCATAAGCGGTGTCTACGCCAGTAAAGAAGAAGAAAAAGATATAAAAACAGCAAGGTAAGGAAAATTTAGAGAATAAAATAATAATTAATAATAGAAATAGAATTATTCATAAAGATAATATAAAATCATAATTATTATAGGTTTACAAAATGATCATTTTAATTTTGACTACACCAACAGCTCAACCGCTGCTGATGTTATAGACTATTACTATGTTCGGACCGACATTGAAAAAATTTTGAAAACACATTTGTATGTAAGTCGTTCGCACCGACAATTTGTGTTTTCGCTGAGTTTTCACTGACAACTCACAAATTTATTTGTTTGTTTACATTTGAGCAACGAGAATGGTAAGTTTTGAAATCCTTAATATTTGCTTATAATTATTACTAAAGATCGTGTTTTTTAGAATTCTGAGAAAAAGATGTTAATTGCGAAAGCATTGGCTTTGAGAAGCTAAATAAATATCCTGCTCAACGACAATTCTTCAAGAGAACGATTGGAAAGTCTTACTACTCGGCACCATACCTTGGCAAAAAAGATAGCCGAGTTAAAGAAACAACATCTAATCGTATTAGATTTAATATTTATGAATTATAATTTAGGGAGAACCGCCAGTTGACCCGACTGCTGTCTTCTTATTCTACAGAACGCTTTATTAAAATATCCATGGATGTAAAGGTGTCAATACGTCTCTTTCATTCATGCCCGACGCTACAAGCGGCCTAAAAATAATAAATAAAATACTCACTAAAACATGCTCTGAACTAAATAGCAAACACCCACCTTAGCAAGACTGGCATCATTTTCAACTTTGGCAATTCTAATTGTTGGGGTAGTTGTACATTATTATCATCATTACTATATCGGAATATTGGATTTTCTGCTGTGGTTTTAGGAAAAGCTTTAGCTATTAAAAAAGGAAGAAAATATAATTGAAATATCCGATAGTTGTTTTGAATAGCGGAGTCGGCACTTACATAATGGGTTGTCAAAGAACAAGACTTTTTTGACAACCTATATGGAAGAGGACGTCACTTTCCAAATGCTCGTTACTGAATAATAATATCTGCTTTTCTATTGATACTATTTCAGTTTGTAGAAATACGCGTTCACGAAAATTATCAATTTGTTCGTCTGGTTCGAGGTAAACTTCCACCGAAATTGTGCGATTTGTGAAGAAAACATGCAAAATGAATTTACGCAAAATTAATGTTACTTCTTAGAAGAAACGATCAAACGTCCAGGTTTTCTCTCGATTTTTTTCCAACAAACTAGCCAAGAGCGGTATCACCAATGTTTTTAGACCTTCTGACAAATTGCAATATGATGGCAGCGTAGTCGACCATTCCATTGGTCCATTGCCGGATAGTTTTGATTCCGAAATTACTTAGGACGCCTTTTTTGTGCTTATTTGATGCATTGTTTTGCGGTTTTTACGGCCACCAAAAGCACGGAATGGTAAATTTTCAAGTAAAGAGTGACACCAAAGGACCATAAGTCCACATTTGCGGTAAATGGACGATTTATTTGTTTACGTAGCATAGAACGTTCATACATATCCGGATGTAAATACTCCTCTGTTCCATAAAGTGAAACAAACGCTTATCATCCAATTCCCGGGCGGCGCCGAAATCAGTTAGTTTGTATATGGTTTGACCATTTTCGAAATAAATTTCATTATATTCCCCGGTTTTAAATCGCGATGTACTAAATTATTGATACCTAGATGTTTCATTCCAGCACATAAATGTTCCAGCACCAATAGAAATTTTTGTTTTTCCATTTTTTAACATTAATATCAAATGCAAGTTGACAACTGTATATGAAATGTAAACAAATATCAAGTGACAATTTAGGGCCGGCAAAATATGTCTTTCAAAAAAATCGATTAAACTAGAGCAGGCACCGATTATAATGAGTGGAATGTAAGTTTTCAAGTAGTTTTCAGCGAAAACTGTGTTTTCATTTGACAGATTTTACATGGACGAAAACACAAGTTTTCGTGCGAAAACCAGTTTTACCCACGAAAACATGTTTTCAATGTCGGTCCGAACATAGTATATACCCGACAAGACTACGTACTTATCGAAAATGGAGATGTTTTCATTTACGAGAAATACGGGGACCTATTTCATATTACTAATTTATTTTATTTGGAAAATATAATAGCAGACGAAAATAGAAATTTGTACAGTAATAACGAGCACAATCAAGACAGCTTAGGAATTATTACACAGGAAACAGAATCTGAAATTTGAGAATTTATTAAAACAGTTCAAATAGAAACATTTTAGGCAAAAAAGGGGTATAAATGAATTAAGAACACCTTGGAAATGGATAATTGGAATACCAGACCATGATTTGTAAAAATTAATGATAAATTGGACGAACTAGTAATAAATAATAATAAACAATTCACAACAAATTCAGAAATTTTTAAAATAATAACATAACTAACTGACACGGGAAATAATATTAAAGGTGATACCACAAACAGGAAACTTAAAAGAAAACGAAATCAATATGTCATACTGAAAAATTTAATAAATGCAATAACTTTTGGTAAAATTGGAATTTTGAGTCCAACAGTTTTACATTTTGATGAACTAAAAAGCATAACATATTACTAACACGGTATAATGACCATAACAGATTTAATGGGCATTTATAAACTTAAAATAGCTGATAAAGGGGCCATAATTATAATTTATATAAAATACCCTAAAATATAATTAACATGTAAGTACTATGATGTAAGAGCCATAGCTCAATTAGGTGGTAAGCTTATTATTGACTAGAACATAACATATTGCAACAAGTAATTTTTTAATATTCAAATTTGTAAAACGGAAATTTCATAAACCTATTGTAAACTAAATAAAAAAAGCACATGTTTGTCAGAAAATTTAAACAAAAAACCAGGAAAATGTAAAAAAATTAAAAGAAAAAAACTTGCAAATTGAAGAAATTAAACCAGGAGCAATATTATTTTCAGGAAAAAAAATTTTGTAGACAATCAAATAGTGATTGGAACATATTTAATAATATTTCAAAATAATACTGTCATAAATAACCAAACTTATGAAACATTAAAACAAAAATTTGGAATTATCTTAAAAATAACCATATAAATAATTTTGAAATTTTAGAATATATCGAAACAATTAATAAACTGATAAAATTAGATAATATAAATATTTTAGTAGAACGAAACAAGAACATCACAGTTCATTCATTTTTTTTTTTTTTTGGGTACGTAATTTTAATCTTGGGAATACTTACATAATACTAAAATTAAAAAAATCTCGCGAAATTCCCAAACCAATCGAAAATATATAATATCAAGAAGTCATGTATAATGCTCTTTTAGATCAAATATATAAATTAACTCAAAATAATAGTGAATCGCGGACGATTCATTTTCGGAAGGAAGGAATTAATGACAGCCTCCGCATGGCAACCTTGCCATAGCTAAATAAATTTGAATCTTTGCATTTTGCTATTACACAGTCTCACAAATTAAAAATCTTAATTAACATTTTTGATTATTAAAGGATTCGATATGCTTTTTCTGTTCTATATCGCTCGCCCTCAAGAAGGCTTAACAATAATATTTTTAAAGAAAACAGAACCCCTAACGTTCTGCCGAAATATGCTGAAACAGTTAACATTGTAATCGACACTTTCTTTGCTCTGGATTCAAGCACTAGCTGATGCTTACACTCTTTAGCTTTAACTTTAAGTAAATAAGACCCATAAATCTATAAATACTAGTATTTTGGAACTAAAAACTTGATTTGTATTTGGCAATCCATTAGAACCGCGTTCGCGGATGTAACATATGTATTTTTTTTTAAATTCCCGCGTCGCGGGAATAAATTTGTATACTTGCCGACGCAGATTTTTGCGAGCCACGGAAAAATATTTTAAAATTGACAAATATTTTAAATCAATAACAACTATGTTGCCACTTTTGTCACTTCTTTCTGTGTTTTGCGAGTTTGCGGGGATGGCACTTTTCTGTTCAAGAAAAATATCAGAAATTGTTCCATTTATGATTTTTAGCTTTTGCCATCATCGCGAAAAGACGCTTGTAGGCAAAGGCGTGCTAGGGAAGATGACACCATTTGCTTTTATCAATGAAGCGAGTTTGCCTGTTGAAAGTGCGCTTGCGTTCATGAATGAAAATGTTACTGTTGTGTGTTTTTCTAAAAATTTGGGCACCGACTATTTGGCTGCCATGCCCATTGACTTGTGACGCCCCTGATGCTATTTGAAACCATTGGTGGTTTTGTAGAACAATATTTGTAAATTTTGCGGGTGACATATCTACATGTGAACACAAATAAGTGTTGTGTATGCATTATTTGTGTGGGAATGTCATACGCACATATTTATATGTGTACGCATATAAGTATGTAAGTTAACCCTTGTGTTAATAACCAATTTTACCAACGTCGTTTAGTAACCGGGTACCGGGGTACCCACGATACGAGTATTAAAAATTTTGTTTGTTTTATTTAAAAAAATGTTTTCTAAAAACTTTCTATAAAATTTTGTTCTTCAAATATTATTAGTCGGTGACAATTTGAAGAAAATGTTTTCTAAAAAATTTCTATAAAATTTTGTTCTTCAAATATTATTAGTCGGTGACAATTTGAAGAAAAAAAATAACAACGAGGAATCGTGAATGATATCTGAAACCTTTTTGGGTTACCCAGGTAGTCGGCCGTTTTTTATTGTTCGGAGCCGAGAAGATGCCGGAAAAGCTCAAGGTTATTTCTATGTTTTCTTTCGCGCACCAGATTCGAGCAGTTTTTAGTATGTAACAGATTTTTGGTGGGATCAGGCGTGTTTCATTTGGTGTTCTCTTGACAGTGAAAAATAAAGCTATGTGTAAGGTCAACCGCATAATTGCACCCCTGCAACACAAAAGAACGAGCGCACCAGCAACCCGAGAAAAGTGGTCGGAGAAAATACATCGTCGCGTCAGCATCGTTCGAGACTGGTCGTTTTGGTTTTTCATTTTATTTCAACTTTAAAAACAATATATTGAATATAATTGAACTCTGTAACATATAATAATATTGTACGAAATACAATCTTGTATAATAAATCGAATCCTGACAAACTCTAAAGACCTAACATCTTTTAGTTCAGAAGTGGGATGCTTCTCATAGCCTCACATGTGTGTGTTATTGTTGTGATCGGTTTGAGCAGTCGCGAGTGGTCGTGCGTTTGAACATAGCAGAGCAAGTGTGGCAAGAACGTCATGTTGGTGACGGTTTGCGTTTGAAATCAAACAGAATTGTTGTTGCGATTAGCCTATCGAGCGTACGAATGGACGAGCGATTAGCGAAGCATAGAAAGGAAATCGGCGGTTTGCATTTTAAAACGTAGACATATCTGTTGTTGTAATTTGCCTGTTGCGCGTACGAATGGACGAGCAGTTGGCGAGGCATAAAAGCAAGAAAAGCGAGGATTTGCATTTGCGCATGTACAAACGGACAAGCGTTCGGTGAAACGAGAGAGAGAAATAAATAAAAAAAACATTGTGACGGTTTGTGTTTGAATTACATTCTCGCGTACGAATGGACGAGAGATTGCGAAACGGATACATACAGAAAGTGTAAAAACAAAAGAAGAGAAACAGGGACAATTGTGTGTCGTTATTGTCTAAAAAAATAAAGAAAAGTAAAATCCATTAAGAATACTTGTTAATAAAAAAAAAAAAAAACGCAAAATGAAAATAAAAGTAGCATCTTTGAAAGTTGACGAACTGAAGGAGCAACTACGTAATAATAATTTACTAACATCGGGTTCAAAAGCTGAATTGATAATGCGATTAAATGATTTCTTAGGTAGTGATGAAATCGAAATCGAAACAGAATCTCATTTACAAAGCCAGGTAAATGATTTGCGTGAAATGATGCAGAATATGATGACGACCATGCAAAGTTTTGCTGGTCAAATGCAGCAAAGAAATAATGATACAGTGCGAGAAAATGTAAATGAAGAACGTTTAGTTACTACACCACCGAATTCAATACGTACAGAGGGACGAAGTGCCAGTGTAAAGGAAATTGCAGAGACAATTCCTGAGTTTGACCCAACTACTGATAACTCACTAACAGTGACACAATTTGTAAATAGAGTGGACAGTTCCATAAGTGCTTACGACTGGGACGAAAAGTGTTTACTCTTAGCCGTGTATGGAAAATTAAAAGGTGTTGCGCGTATGTGGTTAGACGCAGCACCAGCGTTTTATTCCAATTGGCCTGATTTGGCGAAAGCGTTAAAAAGCGAATTCGGTTGTGAATTGAATGAAGCGCAAGTACATTATAAAATGGCAAGTACGACGCGTATGCAAAATGAAAAGGTTTTAGAGTATTGTTTTAGAATGAGCGGACTAGGCCGACGGTATGGCCTGAGTGAAAGTTCAATTATAAAAAGTACATTCGCGACGGATTAAAACACCGTGAATTGCAGACTGCAATAGCTGCATTGAAGTTTAATTCGTTAAAAGATATGCGCGAAACAATTGAATGTTACCTTCAAAACTTAACTGTGACAAAGCAATTTAAAAATGAATATACGAGTGATCGAAATAAAGACAGTGCAAAAGACATGCGTCGGAATACAATCGAAACAAAAGACATAACGTGTTATAATTGTAAAGAATGTGGACATATTGCGCGGAATTGTCCAAAACCGAGGCAACCGCGTAAATGTAAAGATTGTTATAAATTCCACGGAAGTAGCGAACCAGAAAATTGTGGTAAAGAAGCAGTAGCTGTGAAGCAAACACACATACATCAACCATCTAAGTTTTTCGAAAAACCAATCAGCGTAAACGGTAAGGCGTTAGTAGCTTTCGTAGACACTGGTAGTGAATGCAGTATGATACGACGATCAGCTGTAACAAATTTAAATACCAAGAAGTATCCATGCGCTGTAGAAATAATAGGCATTTGCGGTGGAAAACGTACTTCAACTGAGAGTATCAACGTGAACATGGCTGTTGATGATGTAGTTTTAATCGTCAATTTGTTCATTGTTGATGATGATATATTAACAATGGACGTGCTTTTGGGGCAAGATATTTTTAAAAACGCAGACGTTGTGGCAGAAATAAAGAACGACAGCTTCGTATTTTCTACGCAGGTTGTAAAGGTAGAACTTAAGCATCGAGAAACTGATTTCAGCGAAATTGTTAGCAGTATTGACGACATAAATGTAAAAGCTGACTTGCAAGTATTGTTAGCTGATAACACAGACGTTTTTGCGGAAAATCTTACTGATATTGGCTTGACTAACGCGACAGAAATGAAAATCGAATTGACAACGAATGTACCAATAGCTCAAAAACCGCACAGGGTGCCGGAGCCGAAGAAGCATTTAGTTACCGAAATGATTAGAGAACTTTTGGCATGCGATATAATTGCCACATCTAAATCCGAATACGCAAGTCCAATTATTTTAGTAAAAAAGAAAACTGGGGGTGAACGCCTTTGCGTCGACTATAGGCGACTTAATCAGCATACGATAAAAGAAGTTTATCCAACACCAAATATTGAAGAAAGGCTTAGCGAAGCCATGCGATACAAATATTTTTCAGTACTAGATTTAAACAGCGGGTACTATCAGGTACCAATAGAAGAAGGGTGTCGCAAGTATACAGCGTTTATAACAACTGAAGGTTTGTTTGAGTTTAAGAGAATGCCGTTTGGCCTCAGAAACGCGCCTGCGGTATTCCAGCGGCTAATGCAAAATATCAAAGATAGAACTCGACCTGGTGACATGATCCACTATGTGGACGACATATTAGTAGGTAGCAATAACGTCACCGAGATGTATGAAAAACTTAAACGTGTTTTTAAGGCATTGCGCGAACTCAATTTAACATTAAATATTAAAAAATGCGAGTTTATGAAGCAGACGATCGAGTTTTTAGGGCACAAACTTCATTCAGGTGGCATAAGCCCAGGTACTGTGAAGACAATTGCCGTAAATTGTTTTACTACTCCAAAATCTATAACAGATGTAAGACGTTTTCTTGGTCTTAGCGGGTATTTTCGACGCTTTGTACCAGGTTACTCGATTATAAGTGAGCCGTTACGTTTATTGCTGCGTAAAAATCAACAATTTCAATGGGCAGAAAAACAAGAAGAAGCATTTTTAGCATTGAAAACAGCGTTAACATCGAAGCCATTGATGACAGGGTATCGTGTCGAGGCAGATCATCAGATTCATACTGATGCTAGCTCTGTTGGTATTGCGGGTGTACTTTTACAACGAGAAGGCGGCGACTGGAAACCAGTTGCATGTTACAGCAGATCTACGACAGACAGCGAGCGAAACTTTCATAGCTATGAGCTGGAAGTACTGGCGGTGGTGAGCAGCCTAGAGCGTTTTAGGTATTATGTGCAAGGGAAAGAGATCGTAGTTGTGACTGACTGTAGCGCGGTTACTACAGGAATGCAGAAACGTGAGTTGATACCACGAATTGCACGTTGGTGGCTACGTATTCAAGACTTTCTTGTAAAATTGGAGCACCGACCTGGTAGAAGAATGGAGCATGTCGATTTTCTCAGCAGAATGCCATATGAAAAAGGTGAAGAAATCGATACAGCGTCTCTGAAAATTGCGAAAACAACTTTAGACGTAGGTGACTGGATATACAGTATGCAGCATCAAGACAAAGATATTCGAGATATTGTAGAAAAACTTGCCAGCGGTGATAAAACTACTAATGATGAATACAAAATCGAAAACGGAAGACTTTATCGAAAGCAGAAAAATAATAAGCTATGGGTAGTACCAAAATCAATGCGATACAAAATTGTACAGAGCGTGCACGAGAAAGTTAAACATCTTAGTACAGAAAAGACTTTAGAAGAATTAAATAAATATTTTTGGTTTCCTCGAATGCGTAATTTTGTAAAGACATTTTTGAAATCGTGCATTGAATGCGCATATAATAAACAGCGGGGTGGCAAAATAGAAGGAGCGTATCATTATGACGAAATAGAACCTGTACCATTCAAGACGGTACATATCGATCATCTAGGACCTTTTCCTTGTAGCAAGAAGCAGAACGAACACGTAATAGTCCTCGTTGATTCCTTCACGAAATTTACAGTATTACGAGCTGTTAGAAGCACAGCGACACGACATGTATTGACATTACTTAACGAAGTAAGCAGCTATTTTGGCGTGCCAACACGAATAGTAACCGATCGTGGGACAGCGTTTACTTCTCAGGATTTTAGACAATATTGCAACGATAATGATATTAAACAGATTTTGAATGCTGTTCGAACTCCGCGCGCAAACGGACATGCAGAGCGTACCAATCGAACTCTACTGGGTATGTTACTTCCGTCGACGGAAAACGACAAAACCTGGGATGATCAACTTAGAGGTATACAGTGGGCACTAAACACTACAAAGAACAAAACAACTCAGCGAACTCCTCAAGAACTTTTATTCAATTACAAGCCTCGAGATATTCTTCAGAATAAATTAATATTAGCTTTACATGAAGATGATGTTATAAGTAATGACGAGATGAACGAAATTCAAACAGAAGCAGTAAGCCGTATTAATCAGCAGCGAGAAAAAGCTAAACAGCGTTTTAACGAAAAACATCGAAAACCTACACAATATAACGTTGGTGATTTGGTTCTCGCCGAGAATGAGCCTGTTAGTACTGGTGGTTCTCGCAAATTGGAGCCACTATACAAAGGTCCGTTCATGGTAACTAAGGTGATTGGCCACGACAGGTATCTCGTTGAAGATATACCAGGGTCAAAACGCAAACAACGACATTATAAATCAATCTATGCATCTGATAAGTTGAAGCCATGGTGTAATTTGCCGAATTTCGATGGGTTTGATAATGATGTCGGAGTCGAGGTCGACTCCTGTAATCAGGATTGGCCGACTGTAAGGTCAACCGCATAATTGCACCCCTGCAACACAAAAGAACGAGCGCACCAGCAACCCGAGAAAAGTGGTCGAAGAAAATACATCGTCGCGTCAGCATCGTTCGAGACTGGTCGTTTTGGTTTTTCATTTTATTTCAACTTTAAAAACAATATATTGAATATAATTGAACTCTGTAACAAATAATAATATTGTACGAAATACAATCTTGTATAATAAATCGAATCCTGACAAACTCTAAAGACCTAACATCTTTTATATGGAACAACTATCGAGAGCTGATTATGCTCGGTAAGTAAACGTTCATATATTTAACATTTGTAAATATTTAAATTAGAATTTTGTGTTATATAATTATGTACGCTAAATATCACATAATATTTAATTTATTAGGTTAAGTGCAACCGAAAGGAATGAGTACTTGAGGAAAATACTTGGAGAACACGACAGTGATTCGAGTAGGGTTTCTGATAGCGATGACGAAGACTGGATTCCAGAAAATAGAGATAGACATCAAAAGCAACGAGGTAATTTAGTGCGTAAGGATCCAGAAGATTCTGAAGATACAGAAGAAATCGCTGAAGAGAATTCAGCAGTGGAAAAAGAAGAACTTGAAAGTAGCGAGTGTGATGATGACGACAACGAAGTAGAAACAGCTGAGCCTGAAGGTAGTAAAATATTGGTCCTCATCGCAGTGCGGAGACGTTGTCAATTAGCGAGACTTTCAAACAAATTTTTACCTACGAAAATTTGTGATGCAGAAAAAGCATATCCTTTGCAAGGGATCATGTACTCTGGTAAAACGCATAATACTCGAGAAAAAAATCAGGGTGAAAGAGTAGTGAAAGAATTGGCGGCTCCGTACCGAGGTAGTAGTAGAAACATCTGCATGGATAACTTCTTTACAACTGTACCAGTTGCTAAACATTTGTTGTCGTGGAATATTACCATTGTTTGCACGTTAAAAAAGAATAAACCTTACATCCCTAGTGTTATGGGAGCGAATAAGACACGGGAGCAGTATTCGACAGTTTTTGGATTTCACGAAAAGGTTACCATGTGTTCCTACGTTCCTCAAAAAAATAAAGCTGTCATTCTGATATCGACAATGCATTCAGATATATCAGTTGGTGATGACGCTAAACAAAAACCAGAAATAATAAATGTTTATAATAAATACAAAGTTGGAGTTGACACAATGGACCAAATGGTGCGGAGATACACTAGTCAACGACGACCTTCGAAATGGCCAATGGCTCTGTTCTTCAACATGCTAGATATTTCTTCACTTGCGGTATATATAATTTATTATGAAAATAATAAAATGATTGTCAAAAAAACGACAGAACGTCGTCAATTTATGCGCAAACTAAGTGAAGAACTAGCAGTGCCGATGATTGAACATCGCATGGCGAATCCACAAGTAATGCGCCACTTCTCCACAAAGACTGCCGTTGAAAGTGTATTAGGCCATACACTGACAGAAACAGTCGTGATAAATCCTGGTCCAGAGACTCCAAAAGATAAAACCGGAAGGAAAAAAGGAACAGGATCTTGTCATATCTGCAATGCTTTGCCAATAAAAAGACGGCGAAAGACACGGAAGGCCTGTGCCGATTGTCACCAACCTGTTTGTGACGAGCACTCAGTTAATCGTGTACAATGTGTTCAATGTCATTAATTATAAAAAAAAGTGTAACATTTCTTTATTTTTTTAATAAAATTTAGTTGCATGCATTAATAGAAGTTATATACAATATATTTCATATGCTTTCTACTGTGGGTACCCGGGTACCCGGTTGCTAATAGGGCGATGGCTAAAGTTTAAGCTTATTTAAAAAAAAAAAATAAAATAAATCAATTAAATGAACTCACAAATAGCTTTCTTTTAAGTTAAAAAACGACGATCTGAGAGCTTAAAATGAAATATTGAATTTTTTTTAAGCTACTCACACAAATACACCGCGGTGGGTACCGGGGTACCCGGTTACTAACATAAGGGTTAACGCAACACTTGTTACATGAATAAGTATCGACTTACAACTTCCGGCACGTGTGACCGAAATGCACCAGAAAGTGCATGGTCTGCGTCTGCACTACCTGTTGTGCAGAATAAGATTCTTAAAAACGAATCACGCCACGGGTAATTATTTAGTTTAGAATTAAGTATAAATATTGTAATTTGGTTAAGTTAAGTTTCAGTTTAGATTACTCCAATAAAGCTACGCGGTAACGCTGCTCCAATGCAGTTCCGCTAAAAAATTATATTTTTTTGGTTTTTTAATTACCAAAAGCTAAAAGTTATCGCAGTACCGCGATAAATTATTAAATAATAGAGAAAGAAAGGCCCCCTAGTATGTAGCATAAAGCCAACGGGAACCACTAGTTGCTAGCCAGCTCTATACGTGAGTGGAATGAACAGAAACAAGCACAAAATAATGAAATTAAAAAGTGTTAAGGAAGAAGATATAAATACAAATCAGCAAGATCAACATAGTGAAAATACAGAAAAACTGGATATGAAATATTAATGCGTTACAATGAACTCTGGAAAATATAAGTGTATAAATTAGTAAAAACTAGATGAACAAAAAAGTGAATGTAAAAGTGTAAAGCTGCTTTTGAAGCTTAAAATTGCAACAACTTCAAAACAAGATACAAAAACAAATACAATAAGAACAAAGTGCTAAAAAGTTTTGTTCAAATGCAAAATTTATATGTTAAATAAAGCAACAACCATTAGATGGTGGAAAAATGTTAATTTTTTTTTATAAACAAAATAAAAACAAACACAACGTAACATAACCAAGCGCATTGTGCCGGAGCGTTAAAAGGAAAAGCAGAATTAAGGAAAAGACGTCGCATACAAACGGAACTCTTCTCCCCCCAACAACAACAGCTCAGCAAGTGGATGACGATTCTATATCCGGCCCGGCAGCTAATAGAAATACTATCAGTAGTAACAGCAACAACAGAATCTCCAACAATCCTGTAAATGGAAGCAGCCTATAGTATCTACTTAGACATTATATTAGGAATATTAATATATTATTATACTAAGAATATTAAAAATATACAAATGGCAATCCCTAATAATTTAATCCGCCCTCCAATCCTTCCCCCAATTCGGCACTCAATACCCCTCAGACATCCCAAAATACACAATTGAGCATGGACGACCTGTCCAGGCTCATGCTAGTATAGCTAGACACAGAGACCGCAAGTGGTACATGCGGCATTACACCCAAATGCAATTGCAACCAACATTACGGACCAAACAATAGACATAGAACGTAGAAACAACTTAGGCAAATTGGATAGGATACCTGACATCAGGAAATGTTTAAAGGAATTCTCTGGCAATCCAGGAGAAGCTATATATGAACCTCAAAGGGGGACACCGAAGTATTACGCAATTTTAAGCGTTATACGGAACAAAATAATAGGCAATGCCGATGCGGCATTGGAAGCATACAGCAGCATTGGAAGCATACACCACTTGATTGGCACTCAATTTCCAAATGTCCAATTATGCACTACGGTGACAAGCGTGACTTGTCAACATTAGAATATCAAATGACCACATTGGTCCAAGGAAATAGAACAGTTTCAGATTTCTATCAACAGGTGTATAGCCACCTTTCATTGATACTAACTAAATTATGTTGTCTCAATATGGGCAACAAATCTTTTCGCATGCTGATGCAGGCATATAGAGACAAAGCATTAGATAATTTTATAAGAGGGCTTAACGGGGTTTTACCAAGGCTATTAGGAATACGAGAGCCGGCAGACCTGCCGCAGGCTCTTCATCTCTGTTTAAAAGTACAGAACCAAAACTTTCGTATGAAGCATGTGTAAGTTAAGCAAGTTAGGTTTAACTCCTGAGTTGTCCCGAAGAACTGTCCTGTTATGCTAACAGCGCAGCCTTAAATACCCTCTCGTCTAATGAGGTGTTGTTGTTAACCCAAGCGCATGGTGAAGCTGTTGTTTGGCAAGCGATGAACTCGTGCGCCGAGTTGGGCTTTTGGCGGGCTGCTTGGCTAAGCCATGCACACGGTAGAGTTGTTGCTGTTGTTGTTAACCCAAGCGCATGGTGAAGCTGTTGTTTGGCAAGCGATGAACTCGTGCGCCGAGTTGGGCTTTTGGCGGGCTGCTTGGCTAAGCCATGCACACGGTAGAGCTGTTGCTGTTGTTGTTAACCCAAGCGCATGGTGAAGCTGTTGTTTGGCAAGCGATGAACTCGTGCGCCGAGTTGGGCTTTTGGCGGGCTGCTTGGCTAAGCCATGCACACGGTAGAGTTGTTGCTGTTGTTGTTATGCTGCATTCGAGCGCAATATAATAACTCCTCCCCCTCTTAAATACGGAACGTCCCTGATCCGACGGGTTTTTTTGTTTTATCTAACGTAATAATGTAATCCAATTTCTGCTTACCCACTGACTTATAAATGTTAAATTATTTTTCTTACAACGTTTGCATGTAAATATACATTTTTATACAAAATTCTTAAGAAATATATGTTTGAAAATTACATTTTTCGCATACATATGTATGTTCACAATTAATAGTATGTCATGTTCATTTTGAATCTTATACCGTTTGAGTCAAAATAAGCAATTTTACAAAAAAATATAATACAATAGTAAAAATTCAGTTTTTACTTAACCTAGTGATTTAGAGAGAAATTGTTTTGCAACATTTTTTTTTTTTTAAGAACTTTCTGTTGAAAATGATATTTTCCGTATACATATGTACGTTTACTACGAATCGTGTATGGTTTCCATTTTGTACCTTATGTTCTTTAGCAAAACTAACTATTTTACAAAAACTAATATAACCATATCAGTTCAATTTTGCTTAACCTAATGACTTGGAAATATTTACTTATGTTCTTATAACTCATAGAAATTTAAATAATGTTCTGTTGGATATTTTCCGTACATTTACATACGTACTTTTGTAGCTTGTAACTTAACAAAGATAAGTATTTCACAAAAAATTAAGTAACATCTTCAGGAATTAAATGAAAATTATTAAGTTTTAAGCAAAATAAGCATAAGTTATTAATGCTATTTCCCTATCAAATGATTTTGCTCTTTTATAATTTTACTTGTGATTGTTGTATTTTTACATAGCATGTTTTTCATTTTTGTAGTTAACATTTAATAATATTTCCGTTTAATTAAATAAATTTCTAGTATCGTTGGTAGAAGTAGTTGAACTCTTTGAAAAATTTTTTAAAAAAGTATAGAGTCCTTAAACAGAACTTGCAGAAATATTTTTCATGAACAATTTGACTTGTTGATTTGCGTCATATTAGTGATGGTGAAGATCAGCGTATATTATCTTTGTGTACTTTTTTACCATTTATTAACACGGTTGTTCCTAAATCCTTCTGTACTACGTTTTCAACGTAAATCTTATTTAATTTATTTCCAAGTCGTTTATTGCGGCGAACGTAAACTTTTTCACCTTCTTTAAACGTCCTTTGATCAACTTTAGATTTTTTAATAATATTTTCTTGTGCAGTATGTAGTGCTACCTTAATTGAGTCTAGATGATCTTTTGAAAAATTATTTATTATATCTATCGGTTTGGCATCGACGGTCGAATGTATTGAGTTGTTATACTTATGCGTTGCAAGTAAGATTAATTCTTTAATATCCGTTATGTTTTGTTCTGCTTTTATACATCGTGCGATTTCTGCCAAGGTGGAATGCGTTCTCTCCATTTGGCCATTACTTTTACTATGCAAGGTTGGTATAAAAAATTGCTCGATTCCGAATTGATCTTTCAACAAATTGGCTACTGTATTCGATTGAAAGGATTTTTCATTATCGGAAACAATTAACTTCGTTTTTCTAAACTTGTTTAGTACGATTAGCAGTGCACTTTTTATATCAATTGTTGATCTGGAGTCGATCGGAATTGTGACTGTGAATTTAGAAAACTTATCTATACAGGTAAAGAAATGAAATCTGTCTACAGAAAATATATCCATGTGAAGGATTTGTCCGGGATATTCTGGTATTGGTGTTTTGCCTACTTCTGTTTTTGGTGGGTGTCTATTGTATTTGTTTTCCAAACATGTTCTACAATTCTTGGCTATTGTTGTTAAAGTCTTCTTAATTTCTGGAAAAAAATATTCTGAAATCAATTGTTTGTAGTTCTCTTGGATTGAGCGGTGAGCTCTATTATGTTCCATGGTAGCAGCCTCGATTTGATCTTCTTTTTTGATCAGATCTATTACTAATTTTTCGGTGTGCACGAATTTTACACCTGGAAAGTTTGACAGAAGTAATGATTGTACTCGGCCTAAAGTCTCAAGTTCACAATAGATTCCATTAACTACGTTTGGGTTTATCTTTTCCCGTAAGGATTGTAAAAGAAATTCTGCGCTTTTAAAATTTATGGTATGCCTAATGAGTTTTTGAAATAAAATTTTCGTAGACTTGCTGTTAACTTCGGATGGTAAGAGTACTAATTGGGCTTTAAATTGGTTGACAGGATTTTTGATGCTTTTTATTACACCTGAAAGAGAAATCTCGCTGTGAGCCGTCGATATTGAGTCGTCGAGGTTGTGAATGTACTGGCGTGAAAGTGCGTCGGCCACTTTGTTCTCTTTGCCAGGTTTATAGAAGTATTTTGGTGCAAACGAGTTTATAAATGCAGTCCACCTTTTAATTTTTGAATTAGGATTTCTATCCGATATGGCAAACGTCAATGGTTGATGGTCCGTGTAAATGTGAATGTTTTTGATACCGTACAAATAATGCCTTAACTTTTGAAAGGCCCAAACTATTGCCAGAAGCTCGCGTTCGTTCGTGGCGTAGTTTTCTTCTGTTTTAGATAAAGTACGAGATATCATTGTTATTGGCTTACCATTTTGGGAAAGTACAGCACCTAAGGCGACGGAGGAAGCATCTGTGGTTATTTCGAATGGCTTAGTGTAATCTGGATGTTGAAGAAGGACATCTTCTGAAGCCAAAATACCCTTAAGCTTATTAAAGGCAGCGATTGCATCTTCGTCGAGTGATATATTAATTTTTTTAGAGTGCCTACTATTAAGATGGCCATTTTCACCTCTTAAATATTTTGTAAGGGGTTTAGATATATGGGCATAGTCCTTTATAAATCTGCGGTAATAACCGGAAAGACCCAAAAACGAACGTAAGGATCTCAATGATTTCGGCTCTTGATAATTTAGGATTGCCTCGACTTTGCTGGGGCATGTTCGGATACCTTTGTATGAGACGCTGAAACCTAAGAATTCGACTTCCTCTTTTAAAAATTTGGTTTTCTCTAAGGACACTCGCATTCCTGCTCCCTCAATTTTTTTTAATATGGAATCAACGTGTTTATAGTGTGAATTTTCATCAGATGAGAAAACTATGATGTCATCAACGTAAACATGGCATATTTTTCCAATATCTTCCCGTAAAACGTCATCTATGGCCCTCTGGAATATGCTTGGTGCATTTTTTAAGCCAAAGGACAATCGACAAAATTCATACTTGCCGTTGTTTACGCTGAAAGCTGTTTTGCACCTATCTTTTTCTGAAAGGCAAATCTGATGAAAGCCAGACTTCAGATCGAGTGTGGTAAATATTTTCGATTTTCCCAAATTTGAAAGTATTACGCTAGTGTCTGGGATCGGGTATTTATCCGATGTAGTTTGTTCATTTAGCTTTCGAAAATCGATGACCATTCTTAAATTTTGTTTCCCTTCATCGTCTAAGCCCTTTTTCGAAACTACATGAACAGGTGAATTATAGGGTGAGTATGATTTTCTAATTATGCCATCTTTAAGTAGAGATTCTATTTCCTTGTTTATAAAATTTGCCGCGGATATTGGGTAAGGGTAGCTTCTTGAATAAATGGGATTGTCGGTTATAGTATCTATTGTTGCTATTACGTTTGTGTTATATGGAAGTGATCTATTAGGATTCGCAAATGCATTAAAGTTACGTTTAATAAGTGTTTCTATACTGCAAGGCATTTCTATTGTCTTTGATATCGTCATGTTTACTTGTTGACACTGAAAAAGTTGAGAACCTCTTTTCCATTTTTATGGAAAATGAGTCCAGCTTTTGTGTCAATTATGGCATGGATATCTTTCAATAAATCATATCCGATGATTCCATCAAAGGAATCTAATTGCGGTAAGATATAAAAGGTGTCCGTTGTTCCTATAATATTGACTTTACATTTTTCGGAAATTTTATTTACCCCATTTATAGATTTTAGATGAAAGGGGTCATTTATTTTGGTTATACCTTTCAGGAATTTATATTTCTTTATATAGTTTTTCGCTGTTCCCGTGTCTATTAAGATATTAAGAACTTGCCCGTTCGGTAAAGTTCGAGTTATGAACGGCAAGTTAGACCTTAGCCTAAAAAATTTACTTCATCTAGCGATTGATTTTCAAAGGGATATGGCTGATGTCGTTCTTCGAATTCCGTACCTTCACCTTCAGAGAAATAAGGTTCATTTTCCATTGCGTTGATCCGTTGGATTTTATGCAAAGGGGCCTGTATAGAAATTTTATTACTCTGAACATGAGGGCTCTTATGAAAGCTGTATTCTTGTTGAGGTTTAGAAAGGTTGTAGGTTTGTTGCCGTGACCGCTGCTGGAATGAATTCGACATATTTCCTCGTTGCATTGGTTGTTGTTGGAAACCACGATTTGACTGAACAGCAGGGTTGTTTCTGAACTGTGGATGTCTCCTGAAATAAGAGCTTTCCTCATCAACCTCCATGGGGATGGAATTTTGTATTGAACCATTTTGAATTGTTTGATTCCGTTGAAGGACTGTGTTAGTAAAATTGGTAGAAAAAGGTGTAGTTTGATAAACTGGTGGCAATCTTCCAGTCGCATATGTATGTGCAAATTGGTACCTTTTCCGATTGTGCTGCAACTCTTGTGCTGCGGCAAGGGCGCTGGGTAAGTCTGATGGGTTCGCTGAAAATAGAGTGTCACAAAGTGGACGTCTGAGGCCAGAAATGAAGACTCTCAACGCATTTTCCCTAGCCTTCTCGTTGAATGCATTGGTGAGCCCCTCATTGCCACTGTATGTCATAATATTTTTGTTCACTATCAGTGTAAGTTGCCTATCAACCGCGTCATAATACTCGTTTATAGACATTTTTCCCTGCCTCAACGTGTTGAGTTGGTTTTCTAATATGTGAAGGGGTCGCTTATCTGCATATAACTGATCTAGTCTAGAAATTATTGCCTTAAAATTAAGTGGCGTGTTAAACGCACTAAGATTTTCGTTAGCTGCAGATGTTATTTTGTTGCGTAAAATACCCATCGCGATATAATACGACTCGGATCCTTCATTATAATAACTTAACGCGAACTTTGCCGCTTCTCTCCATGCTGGATATTCTGAAATTTTACCTCTAAACTCTGGTAGAGATTTGATTAAACTCAAATCGGTATGGGTACTTTGTACACCTTCGACAATCGTTACAGGCCTGGCTACCTCTATTTTTTGAGGTAAAATGCTCTGAATTGTCTGAGTTAAATCCGCAATCTGTCTATTGAAATGTTGATGAACTACTTCTACCGCCGATTCAACTAAACTCATAACAGTACTTTGATCCATTTTTTTTGTATTTAGACAACAATAAGCTTACAAACGGTATGTTGACTATTAAAGAAATAATTTTACTAAATACAAGAAATTGTTAAATACATACATATATCTACACTTAAATGTCATAAATATTCGTGTTTGCGAAACCTCTGGAATTTTACGGCAACCACGGATGTTCTATTGTAGTTTTCTGCTAATTAAAGTTGTCCTCTTTGTTGTTGATACGATGATACGTTGATGCCCAAAATTGAGGTTTGTGTTTTTTTTTTTTTTGAAATTCTCACTTTGTTTTTAGAGTTTCTAAATTTTTGCAACTTTTTAGGTTAATTATAAGTTTTTTTGTTTATTACACACTTTTTCATTTTCACTCAGTTCATCCGCTGTCAAATATTTTCGTTGCTTTTTTCAGCTTCTTATTTGATCACTAGATATTTAACTAACACTTTGCAAGATTGTTATTTTCAGATTTTTTTAACGTTTTTTATTTTCTTTTAATGAGCAGTTCTAAATACCCACAGTCTTCTCAAATTTTCACTTAGTTTATCCACTAGTTTTTATTTTGTAAAATATTTTGGTTTTCCTCCTTTTTTTTATCAAACTTTAAGTGATTAATTTTGTTCACGTCTACGGCAAAATTTATTTAAAGGGACGCAAATTTCAAACACATTTGTTCTTCTTCTTTTTAAGGATATTATAAACGTTTTTATAAAGATTTTTTTTGGTTTAAAATCACTAAATATTTGTGGGCACGATTTTATATCCTTTATATAAGGATTTATTTTTGTGTTCGTTCCCGTAAGTTGGGCGCCAGTTAAGCAAGTTAGGTTTAACTCCTGAGTTGTCCCGAAGAACTGTCCTGTTATGCTAACAGCGCAGCCTTAAATACCCTCTCGTCTAATGAGGTGTTGTTGTTAACCCAAGCGCATGGTGAAGCTGTTGTTTGGCAAGCGATGAACTCGTGCGCCGAGTTGGGCTTTTGGCGGGCTGCTTGGCTAAGCCATGCACACGGTAGAGTTGTTGCTGTTGTTGTTAACCCAAGCGCATGGTGAAGCTGTTGTTTGGCAAGCGATGAACTCGTGCGCCGAGTTGGGCTTTTGGCGGGCTGCTTGGCTAAGCCATGCACACGGTAGAGCTGTTGCTGTTGTTGTTAACCCAAGCGCATGGTGAAGCTGTTGTTTGGCAAGCGATGAACTCGTGCGCCGAGTTGGGCTTTTGGCGGGCTGCTTGGCTAAGCCATGCACACGGTAGAGTTGTTGCTGTTGTTGTTATGCTGCATTCGAGCGCAATATAATAACTTGTACAATGCAAAACTAGTATAGCCTCCCCCCTAACCTCCAAGAAGGAATTTTCAACAGCCACAAAAGGGCACCAATTTTACCCCCAGCTAGCGCATTTACCCCAACTACAGCGGACAACTTGGCAACCAAGACAACAACAATATAACAATTTTCACTACGATAATACCCCTCACGACCTCCGGAACCACTGCCACGTCCAGAGCCAATGGACGTCGACCCGAGCATACACTCTCGTCGTGTTGACTATATAAACAGACCTTAAGGAAGTGAGCACTTTGGCAAGAGGCCACAACAATTTCCGAATCAACAGCGAAAGAAAGAGCAACGAACATTTCACATTGACACAGCTTCACAGGAAGACGGACAATTTGGTGAACCAAGCGATATCCATTTTCAGAATAATTAGCTCTTCGCTCCCTTTCTTCGAAGTAAAGGCGGAGAGCGGCAGAATTTTAAAATTTTTAGTGGATACAGGTTCCAGTAAAAATTATGTTAAGCCAGAGCTTGCAAAAAAAAATGATCCAAAACGACAATCCTTTTTTTGCAAAATCTATTGCGGGAAATTTAGAAATCAGCATACTTATGTTCAACTTTTTAACTTTAATGATAAAATTAAATTCTATCTAATGCCACTTCTCAAAACATTTGACGGTATTCTAGGGAATGATATCCTTCGGGAATTTAAAGGCATTATATACACTGATGAAAATTACAAGACTTTAAGTAAAGGATTTAAGGTTCACCTCAAACAGCTCCCCTCACAGCGACTGAACGCAATTAATGTAGATGAAGGAAAACTCTATATCGACGACATAATCGTTTTTAGCAAAACAAGAGGAACACTTCGAACATATGTATATATAAATTGTTTGAAAGATTAGAAAAATATTAAAGTGCACTTAGGAAAATGTAAATTTTTCAAAAAAGAAGTAGAACTCTTAGGGTATGTAATCACACCGGTGAGCATAGGAACTAACCCAAGAAAAGTTAAAGCCATTTCAAACTTTCCACAACCACAAAATTTAAAACAACTTCGCAGCTTCCTCGGCATGTCAGGGTACTACCGATGTTTTATAAGAGATTATGCTAAACTTGCAAAACCCATAACATCTCTTTTAAGGAGTTGAAGACGGTCGTACGTCAAAGAATATATCTACTCACATAAAAATATATTTGAATAGGGAAGCGATTGAAGCTTTCCTAAAATTAAAAATTGTCTCACTTCAGAGGATATCATCTTCAAGTATCCGGATTACAGCAAAGAATTTGAGCTGACCACGGATGCGTCCAACTTCGCCATAGGCTCAGTATTGTCTCAGTCAGATAGACCAATAGCATTTTTATCCGGCACATTAAGCAAAGCGGAAGAGCACTATGCCGCGAATGAAGAAGAAATGTTAATTTGGGCATTGAATTCATTTCGGAATTATCTGTATGGATCGGCCAGAGTAAAAATATTCACGGATCTTCAACCATTAACTTATGCGTTAAGCAATAAGAATTGTAATAGCAAAATGAAACGCTGGAAAGCAATACTAGAAGAATACAGTTATGAAATGCACTATAAGCCAGGTAGAACAAACGTCGTGGTCGACGCACTGTCAAGAATTCCACACCAAGAATCAAATTTGCATACGCTATCAATAGCGACAAATTCGGATGATAGCTCATCCTCCAATTTAATATACAACGTAGAAACACCAATTAACGCGTTTAAAAATCAAATATTTTTTAAATAAGGATGTAACATCGACAAATCAATTTAAAATCATATTTCCCACCTACCGCCCTCATATAGTAACCGAACCTGATTACTGCGAACAAAATTTGATTTGTATTTTAAAAAGATATTTAAATCCGCCCGTAATTAACTACATCAAAACGGAGGAGCAAATTATGGGCAAGATTCAAGGTTTCCGCAGTTCCAAGTGGAAGACATAACAAACGAGGAAGTATTATTATAAATGAACATAAGAGAGCGCATAGAAATTGCAGGGAGAATAAGACATAAATTTTAGAAAAAATCTATTTTCCAAGTATGGCGAATAAGACAAATAAGATAATAAAAAATGCGTTACTAGTAATGAGAACAAGTACGATCGCCACTCATCAAAACCGAAACTGTCTGTTGTGATTGAAGCTTCTCGACGTCGAACCTTGCTTGTATTTGTTGGCGTGCGTTTTTTGCTGCACAGAGGCGGGTGCGAATTTTGGCTGCAACAATATAGTGGTCCGAGTCGATGTTAGGACCTCGGAGCGCACGCACATCTAAAACACTGGAGACGTGTCTTCCGTCTATCACAACATGATCGATGTAGTTGGTGGTTTTTCCATCCGGAGACAGCCAGGTAGCTTGATGAATCTTCTTATGCTGGAATTTAGTACTACAGATAACCTTATTTCGGACCCCGGCGAAGTCGATCAGCTTCAACCCGTTTGGGAATGTTTCCTCGTGGATGCTGAATTTACCGACCGTCTTACCAAAGATACCTTCTTTGATTCTAGACATTCATTCACCGGGGTGAATGATGTTACTCGGCGACGGAGTCTCTCTCCCTCCACGAATCCCACACCAAACTTGCGCTCCTTTAAATGGCCACTGTAGTAAATGCCACAAGGACCTACTCGTCTCTGTACTTGTCCCGTCCATCGTATTTCTTGGACGGTGGTGATGTCAGCCTTCATTTTCACGAGGACATCAACCAGCTGGGCAGCGGCATTTTCCCAATTAAGTATCGGACATTCCAGGTGCATGCCCTCGATTCGTAGTTCTTAGTTCGTTTGCCATGGTCGTCATCAAAAGGGGGGTCACTCATCCGAGGCTTGTTGTTCCTTTTCATTGGTATGATTCTTTACGTGGCGGGTCCTAAACCCAGCGCACAACCCTGCGGAGGGGATGTTTCGCCTTATCAATTTAGCTCGTCTTCAGACGGATGTTCTTAGGCAACTTAGAGGATACTTGGTCAAAGACCAAAAGTCGTGAGCTGCTTGAGTCATATGTAAAAGAATCATTTCTGGCCATTCCCAAGTGAATGGCGATCAGAGAACTTTCCTTACTTGCGTGAACTTCTACACATGACTCCATCCTCGTTATAATAGCATTTTTATATAAACATCGTCAGAAAGTATATTTGCCACCTGAATCTAGTGCAGAGGACGTAGTAAACGTGCGGAAAGGTCCTTGTTTACAAATAACAACAGCTCCCCATCGAGCAATACCAATTGGGGACATTCGATTTAAGAGAGAAGAGTTAACGCAGCACTTGTTACATGAATAAATATCGACTTACAACTTCCGGCATGTGTGGCCGAAATGCACCCGACAGTGCATGGTCAGCGTCTGCACTACCTGTTGTGCGGTATAAGATTCGTGGAAACGAATCACGCCACGGGTAATTATTTAGTTTAGAATTAAGTATAAATAGTGTAATTTGGTTAAGCTAAGTTTCAGTTTTGATAACTCCAATAAAGCTACGCTGTAACACTGCCCCAATGCAGCTCCGCTAAAAAATTATATTTTTCTGGTTTTTTAATAACCAAAAGCTTAACTTGTATGATGATGTTTGAAACGATTGTTGTTTTTGAAAAGTAATGTTTGTAGTTTTTGTGGGTGACACATTTACATGCGTACGTATATGTGTATGCATTATTTGTGTACCAATGTCATACGCACGTATCGAGCCCTAACCGCCAAAAAGACGTAAGCACCATGATTATCGATTTTTGTTTTTTGATAAAAATCGATAGTTTTCGATCATTCGCATCATCTCACAAAATACCATAGCTAGAAAGTGAACCGTTATGATTTTACAGCTAAAACAATTTAGACGTATGTACATATTTCGTTTGTTTACATATTTTGTTACAACGAAGTGGTGCTTACGTCTTTTTTCGATCCAACATATTAGTTTTGATTAGCGGCAAAAGCGCAAAATATTTTACTTTTTATCAGTGATTGTGCAATATGGAATTGTGTCAACAAGTGGTAAGTGCACTGGGTGTGTTTTGTCAATATATTTCGATAAATTTCATTTTATATTTTGGTGTTGTAAAACTTTGTTTCAGATTGCATTCAAAAATGGTCTTGTTCCATACAACGATACTGATTCTAATCATTCTTCTGAGCAAAAAACTTATTCACAAACAGAATCCGAAAAAGAGACATGTGTGGGCAAAAGAGGTTACAGAAACAAAAGAATATTACCTAAGAGATTACAATATAAAAAACAACGTGATACTAGTGTTCAGCCGAATCCTTGTATAAATAAAAAGTGTGGAAATCTTTGTGATGATAAGTTCACCGAGTCAGATCGGTTAGCAATAAATGAACATTTTTGGGGCTTCGGCAACAAAATTAGACAAAAAGACAGGCTTCTTTCGTGTATAACACGGTTATCCGTCCGAAGACGAAAAGGTGATAGTAACAGAAGGCAATATACATATAATTATGCCATTAAGCTTAGTACGCAGCTCTCAAGAAACGTAAAAACTTCATATAAAAAAACGCTTAAGAAACGGTCCAGAAACGTTCCTGCGATAAAGTTACTTGTGCTAGTACGCAGCTCTTAAGAAAGCTAGTACTAATTTTTAATACTTTTTTTCAATAAAATGTGAATATGGCAAACCTGGTTTTGCAAAGAAACATCAAATCAACAATTGTTTCTTGCAGGAAATTCGAAGTAATCGTCAAATTCATCCTAAATTAGTTGAAATCATTATTATAAAGTATGTTCCATTTTGAAATGTTGTATAAAACCAACCAATCGTCAACAACATTCCTTAAATCTCAATGAAAATATTTGTGTTACCATACACATACATACATACATACATACGCACAAAGTTTGTTTACTTTGTTTATTCTCTCTTGCTCTTCTAATGTGGATCATTCACAATGCGTAACCAGCTGTCAATATTACTTCAGAAATAATGTATTTTTGTTCTTGAGCAATTACTTGAGAGCTGCGTACCAACCTTTAATTATAATGATAATACTATTAAAGTGTGCCAACAGTTTTTGCTGAAAACGCTTCACATATCGGAAAAAAAGTTAAGATTGGCTAGAAACAATGCGAGTGGTTTGAAAAGTTTTAGTGAGGAAAAAAAAATCTACGCCTCATAATAAGTCTGACGAGTACAAGGTTGCACTTTTAAAATCATTTATTGAACAATTGCCAGCAGTTCCCTCGCATTATTGTCGTAATAAAAGTAACAAGCTGTATCTTCCTCAAGAATTTCGCAATATAAAAGGATTATATGATTGCTATATCAAGCATTTAAATAATGTTAATCAGGAGTCGTCACTGTTATCCTTAAGAGTCTTCCGAAATGTTTTTACAAATAGTTTTCATATCGGTTTTCACTTGCCTAAAAAAGACAAATGCGTAACTTGTGAAAATTACAAAAACCTGGACAGCGAAACACAAAACCATTTAAAGCAAACTGAAGAATACCAAACACACATAAGAAACAAAGATAAGCTACAGAAATCTGTTTAGAGGATCAAAACAAAGTAAAGCCGATTCGTCCTTCCTATGTGCTAGCTTTGATCTCCAATGGTTTTAAATACACCCCATGAAAAAAGCATAACATTATTTTATTCTCGAAAGTATGCATACTATAATGAAAGCGTGTATGAAAATGGCACCAGAAATGGTTATTGTTTTTTGTGGGGAGAAGCTAACGGAAAAAGAGGATCTAATGAAATTTCCAATGTGGTTTTGAGTATTTGAAAACTGTCGACGAAAGAAGAACTCACTCTTCAGTAGGTCTTTACTGTGACAGCTGTGCTGGTCAAAATCGGAATAAAGCAATGCTTTCCACATTAGTATTTTTTCTTAAAATTTCAAATTTTATACACAACATAAAAATTACGCATTTGTTACCTGGGCATACTATGATGCCAGTTGACTCTATACACAGCACAATTGAGGCATTTACTCGCGATAAAACTATTTGGGCCCCTAGTAAATGGTATACCATGATTTCAAAAGCAAGAACTAATCCCGAAAATTATAAATGCGTTATAATGAATAACTCTGATTTCAAAGATTGGAAAACATTTTCTCAAACTATGTTCCCACTTCAATTAAAATCTCTTTTCCAAAATTACGTTCTTCTTCGTTAGAAAAAAATAATCCTATCATGAAACTTAAGTACGGATATTTTGACGATTCCAAAATTGAAGAATACGATCTTAACTCCATTGCAAGATCAAGACGAAAAAATTCTTTAATAGAAAATGGACCTCTACGTTTATATGATAATTTATTAAAAATTTCTTCAAAAAAATACAAAGATCTAAAAACACTATGTGATAAAAACACAATACCTACAAGATTTCACAGCGAATTTTTAAATTTAAAATAAGAAGGCAATTAGTATTTTCTAGAAAGCCAATTATTTTTAAAACTATTCAATTAAAGTTTAAAAACTATTATTATTTATATAAGTTTGCAGTTAAAATTAATTCTGTACTCTAAAGTATTTTTCATATTAATTTTATTTTTTATTGACACTAATGAATTTAAGGTTAATTTTTGTACACGAAAAAATTTGAAAAATTAAAAAATTAAAAACAGAACAACGTTTTTTTTACTAACATCATTGGGCGTAACCACCAAAACGTAAATTAGTAGCTATCCAGCATGACAGCAAAAAAGACGTAAGCGACATTAATACCCGTTATCTTGGAAATACAGGAAAAAAAATAAATACAATGTATAGTTAAGAAGTAGCAGTGCATACATACTCAATTCCACTGCACTACTTCTTCCTGAACCAAAGATTTAAAAAAAAAATCTTCCCCTGTATAATTTGTTTTTTTGGCGCTTACGTCTTTTTCGCGGTTAGGGCTCGATATTTATGTATGTACATACTACATAAGTATATATAAATATGTACAACGTGCTTGGTATAACTGATAAGTGACAATATGATTTGAATTCGCGAAAGCGAACATGAAAAAATATCGTCTTGATTCATTTGAATTTAAGTCTTGAATTTACGTACATTTATCACTATTGTAATATATATAATTCTTTTAATATATTATTATAGTTTGTTATATACATATGTAATAAAGTATACACATAAGTATAAATATGACTTATTTTCACATTAACTACGAATATGGCTTTGAAAAGCTAGTTTTATTCAAATGTATTCAAAAATATGCACAAAACGAATTCATTTGAATACATATGTTTGCATATAAACGTATAAAAATATAAACAAACGAGCTAACTTACGTCTGTAACAGCAAAATAAGTATAATTCTGAGCATAATTTTTATTCAATGCTCAGCTCTGTTCAAGCGCAACTGTTAAGATTTCTCCTGCCGAGCTAGCAGTGGTGAAACTCCCTTATCTCGGCCGAGTTAGCCAAAAATATTTTTTACTGACAGGTTAGGGAGGAGCATCTAAAAACAGTAAAAGAAAATAGTCACAATAATATAATTAATTTAAATAAACAACAGCTTCAACAATAGTCTGTGATTAAACGAGGGTAAGAAAAATATTCTTATATTTTTCTGTACAATTTTATTTAATTACAAGATAAATATTGACAATTCGTATTTAACAATAAAATGGCATTCGCTACATGCCAAAATGTGATCGAATAAATTAATCGTATTTGGATGAAAATTGGAAGAATCCCGGTCAAACTAATTGTTGTGCGCCGCATGCAGGATTGACCCGATTTATAGTTTATAAGCGAGAGTTGATTGCAGCGCGAGATCGGTGACGAAAAAACGTATGTATGTTGCTGTGCGTATGTAATGCTGTATGTAACGAAGTGTCGAGCGAATGTGAGAGACGAATTGTGAAGCGCCGACGAGGCGTAGTGTACTTGCGCAAGTTTATGATCGAATTGAATCCGCAATCCTTTTTCCCAGCCTTCTTGTTATGTGGGTTGATTGATGTGGATGTGTGTTGAGTTGTGTTAAGTGGTATTAGCTGTGGTGAATTGCGCTGTAGCATTAGGATGCGCTAGTTTTACCGGGTAGAGGGGGTGGATGCTTAACTCATTTAAACAGTCTGTATAAATTATAAATTATAAAGCATAAATAATACACTCAGCAATATTAACAAAAGATGAAATAGAAGATTTTAGGATGGATTTTTATAGGTTAAAGTTTGCAAAAGTAGGAGTTTTGACTTACAAAAATGAGTCAATCAAACTTGCAATTCAGCTACCTGGAACATAGTTATTCACCGATTTCAAATTATTCACTCCAATGCGAAACAGAAATAATATATAAATTGAAAAATTGAAAGTTAGGTGAAAATTTTATTTCTAAAAATAATTGTATATTCAAATATAATAACAAAAGAGTTGCTTAAAAATGCAAAGATGTAATGATAAAATGATTCAAAATAAAAAAATAAATTTTCCGATAAAGGAAATTTTATAATTAAAAAAAATTATACAAAAGGTTTTTCTAATTGTAAAATCGAAATGAAAAAAGAGATCATATGAAAATTGTTAACAAAAAAAATTTTATAGTATGTCAAATATCTATACTGAATAAAAGCAATATTGTGAACTTATAGAATTAAAATATCATAAAAATATTTCATATGACATAAATGTTATTATTTGATTTGTATCATCAAACATTGACCCCAAAAAAGAATTTGTCATTCCTTACCACTGGTGGGGTTAAATGAAAAGTCTTACATCAAGGGAGAATTTATGCATTCTAATTTTATTTTGATGTTTTCTTTGGTTATATACTATTTAAGATATTATCTTAAATAACTAAATATAATATTATAAAGAGAGATTTGTATGTTTGTAATGAATAGGCTCAAAAAGTACTAGGCCGATTTAAGAAATTCTTTCACCAATAGAATGCTACATTCTTCCAATTTGACATAGGCTACATTTCATTTTAGGGATCTTTGGCAAAATTTGAACAATGTAACCGAAGGTGTAGAAAAATGAGTCTTAAAATGTCTTTCGTCGAATGCGCTGCCGAAACTATTAGCGATAGAACAAAATAATGTGCAACAATATTGAAGAACATCATAGTGTCTACAAAAAACTCCGCGGTAGCATATGTCCAACTATTGTAGTTATGTCACTACAATAACTTTTTTTCATTTTAAACATTAATGAAAATGCTAACCAAATTCAAACCATGCTATTTATGTGTTTATATTAATCCTTATCCAAATGAATTATTTTATGGTCAAAACCATTTAACTACCTATAAAATAGTTTTTAAATTATTTAAATTTGCAGCCTCCTGCCGCCATCCGGACAAAGCCCACAATTTCTACAGATATATTTTATTTCCGACGCTGACCAACTATCTTTGCGCTTTAACACGCTCCTATGCTAAAACTGGATTTGATCAACGAATTTCAGACCATGTTGAATAGTCACAACGTTTACATACGAAGTTTTAAACAAAGTATCGAATCGACATCTCCAGAGAATTTAAAATTAATTATTCTCGCTGACCGCACACCTCAAGCAGAACACCGAGGCAGATACACGCGCCTTCCATCAACGAAGTGGCCGTTCTCTTGGTTGATGAAGACAAAGGCCCCAGAGATATAGTGCTGCACGGTAGAGACGGGCAGCTGAAGCAAGTGTCGGAATTGCATAGGGCTTATGGTCCGTTACAATATCCGTTAATGTTCGTATCAGGAGACGACGGATATTACTTAACTATTCCTCAGCAGAATTCCTTAAGAAATAAAACTGTATCATGCATGCAATATTACGCATACCGCTTAATGATTAGGACAAGTCAATTTAATTTGCTGCACTATTACAAGGATTTGTTTAGTCAATATTGTATGGACATGATGGCAAAGATGATTTCGGAACGATTAAATTTTATAAGGCGAAACCAACAAAAACTTAGAGCAGATGACTATATTCATCTGAAGGATGCTTTGAACCAAGATGCAAGCGTGAATGCCGCCGGCATTGGACAGCGCGTCATCTTACCGTCATCATTTACTGGATGTGCGAGGTTTCTAAACGAAAAGACGCATGATGCTATGTCCTATGTGCGCAACCACGGCCGGCCAGATCTATTCGTCACTTTTACGTGCAACCCTGATTGGGAAGAGTTAAAGCAGGAACTTTTCCCCGGCCAACGGTCTTTCGACCGGCATGACACCATTGCTCGAGTATTCCACCTAAAAATGAAAAAAATTATAAAAATATTCACGAAAGACGGGATTTTTGGAATGGTCAAATGATATATGCTTAGTGTTGAATGGCAAAAAAGAGGATTGCCGCATTGTCATATGTTGTTTTGGCTGGAGACAAAAATACAGCCCGATCAGATCGACGAAATAATCGTCGCTGAGTTGCCTAATAAAGACGAAGACCCAGTGTTATTTGACATAGTCACAAAAAATATGGTACACGGGCCATGTGGGCAAAAAAATTTGATTTCACCATGCATAAAGAATGGCATATGCTCAAAAAAATACCCACGACGATTTAAATGGGACCCAGACCGGTGAGGAAGGATATCCCTTATATCGATGTTGCGACTCCAGCAACGGAGGTCAGGTCGCTACTTTAAACATCCGAGGCAGAACGGTCAACACAGACAACAGGTGGATCGTTCCATATTCTCCAATTTTATTGCAATTTTTTAATACACATATAACATCACATAAACGTTGAATTCTGCCATTCCGTCCAACCAATTAAGTATATTTGCAAATACATTAACAAAGGATCGGACCAAGCCACTTTCGGTGTCAGAAATGCTCACGTCGAAGTGGAAAATTATTTGAACGGACGGTACATTAGTACATCGGAGACAGTGTGGAGATCGACATCCCACCGTTGTAAATTTGGCTATACACTTAGAAAATGGGCAACGGGTACATTTTTCAGCTGAAAATATACAACGTGTAATTGAAAATCCACCAAAAACGATTCTCACGGCGTTTTTTGACCTGTGTCGCAGTTATGAATTTGCCAAAACGTTACCCTATCATGAGGGCCCTCATTATTACACATGGGCCAATAACAAATTCTCAAGAAGGAAATGCGGCCAAGACGTAGTCGGTCATCCCGGTGTAAAAAAAGATGCGGCGTTGGCGCGTCCATCCTTCTCAATCCGAGTGCTTTTATCTCAGGATATTACTTCATCATGTGCGTGGCCCGACGTCGTTCCAAGACTTAAAACCCGTTGATGGCATTGTTAAAGAAACATACCAAGCTGCTTGCAGAGATTTAGGTTTACTAGAAAATGACAACCAATGGGAGGTGACTTTGAGAGAAGCTTCGGTTTCTGACTGCCCGTTAAAGTTGAGAGAGCTGTTTGTAGTCATTTTATTATTTTGTTTTCCCTCTGAACATTTCAAATTATGGGACAACTTCAAAGGCGATTTGTGTGAGGACATCAGACGTGCAGCTCAACAACAAGATCAGGATTGTGACGTACACATGGAAGGCTTCATACAAATAGAAAACAAGCTTTTGGAACTGAACGACAAGCATTTAGCAGATTTTGGATTGCCTTCCCCGAATCGGCAACAAAACATCGTCCATGCGATACCGTGCCGTCCGCATGATATTAACGAGTTGTCTGTATTTATCAACACGTATGTACCCAAGTTAGTGGCAGATCAAAAAATAGCATTTGATTCTATAGTACAGAGTGTTGAAAATCACAGCGTAAACTGTTTTTTTTGGACGCGCCCGGTGGAACAGGCAAAACCTTCCTTGCCAATTTAAAGTTGGCAAAATTACGTCAATCTGGAAAAAAAGCTGTCGCAGTGGCATCGTCCGGAATTGCTGCAACCCTATTAAATGACGGAATGACTGCTCACTCTACATGTAAATTATCATTGGCTGTGTCTTTGGAACAACAATCTGTGTGCTCGATCCGCAAAAACGGTCCGCTGGGGCAGCTCTTACAAGACATTTCGCTGGTCATCTGGGAAGAGTGCACCATGAGCCACGGGGCGCACGTGGAAGCCGTGGACCGCACGCTGAGAGTCATCTGAAGCTCAGACCGTATAATGGGGGGCGTGACGTTTGTTTTAGCTAGAGACTTTCGTCAAACATTACCAGTTATAACAAAACGTACTCGAGCTGACGTTATTCGAGTTTGTCTTAAATCATCTACTTTATGGCAATCGATTAAAACTCTTAATCTGCGCACAAATATGAGAGCACATTTAAGTGACAATGACGATAATAATTTCTCACAAAAACTTCTAAGACTTGGAGACGGAAAATTACCGCCTCCGGTTGCAAACAGTCCCCAGGTATTGTTGGATAACGAATTGGGACAAATCGTTCAGAGTCTAGAAATTCTTGTGAAAGCAATATATCCGGATATACAAAATCTTACGGAGAGAAATTTCAATTGGCTCTGTTCGAGAGCGATAGTGTCCCCGCGAAATAAATCGGTTAATGAGATTAACAAAATTATTATGGAAAAAGTACCCGGTGAATTTAAATCCTACAAATCCATTAACACAGTATGTAACATCGAAGATGCAGTGCACTATCTACAAGAATTTTTAAATTCTCTGAATCCTTCCGGCTTGCCGTCCCACGAACTACAATTAAAGGTAGGCACTCCCGTAATGCGGCTGAGGAACCTATGCCCTCACAGCATGTGCAATGGCACGAGACTTCTGGGAAGGAATTGCGGGAGAACGTTATAGTAGCCACTATAATCACCGGGGCCGCGGCCGGACAGCTCGCCCACATACCGCGGATCCCCATAACTCCTACGGACTTGCCATATCTTTTAAGAGGTTACAGTTTCCTCTAAAAACATCATTTGCCCTCACAATAAATAAGCCCCAGGGTCAAACATTTTCGATGGTTGGCATCGACCTAAGAAAATAATGCTTTTCTCATGGACAACTATATGTTGCTCTTTCTCGAGTGGGATCTCCTGAAAATCAATATAGTTTGTTGACATCTACAAATACCACTGCCAACGTAGTTTACAGTGAAGCTTTAGGATAAAAACTGACAAATATAAAAGTAAAAAACGTAAATTTTTTATATATATTATATCTGTAAATAATGTAAAATAAACCTGTTAAATAAAAAATACTAAAAATGTAAATTATTAAGTAATAATAAGAAGAAAATGATTAATGACAAACCCTTTTTTAATAAAAAATAAAAACAAAAAAAAAAACACAAAAAAATATATAAAATCAAAATAAAAAGCACAAAACAACAAAACCAAACAAAAAATAATAATAATTTTGTAAGGAAAATACTAAATAATGATAGGCAAGTTTCTATCGACACGAACAAAAATTTCTTTGAAATACCTAGATGTATAGGTAGATACATTTTTAGTTGAAAGTTGTCAACGTTTAATTTAGACTGTATATATTTTATTCGACTCCGCTTTTATTCTAATTACTTAAAAAAAACATAGTAATAGTATATAGTACATAATATCCTCTGTAAATATTACTTTTTTAAGTGCCCCCCACTTAAACCATCAAAGAAATTGAACATAAATATACTTACATACATACATAGCTGTGGGATTTTTTTTAATACAAATTAAAATATTTGTGAAAAAAGTGTTTTATATCCAAATTTCCAAAAATAAATAATTGTCTACCCCGTGCGAAGCCGGGACGGGCTGCTAGTACAGTAATAAAAATAAATGTTTATTTTCTTTAAAAAATTTTAGATTTTTAATCGAAGTACAGTTAAAAACACTATAATTGATCAGTTATCTGTTTTTAAGACTTTGTTGGCGCCGCAAAAAACTACTTGTATCACCTTAACGTAAAAGTATACTAAAAATTTTTATCAATAATTATTCATAAGCCAACTGAGTTATAGGGTTGCCAAGTATTGTTTATTTTGTATCTATATTTTTAATTGATTATTATAATTTTTATATGAATATAACTATCAACTAATTTTAAAAGCAATGCCAATTGTTAAGACACCGCCTCCAGGAGGGGGTTAATTTAATAAAACTGCCTTAAAGGATGTTACAATCTAAGAACTAACAAAAAAGCTTGAGAAAATGGAACACATGTGTAAAAAACTCTCACTGGAAGTAAATTCTTTAAAAGCCGAAGATATAAAGCTCAATTCAACCGATGTAAGGAAAATTACGAATTTGGAAAATAAGGTTGAATTCTCAATGGATGAAGAACTAGCTAGAGAAACAGAATGGTTTCTTAAAAAAAGGCTAGCTAAAAAACGAAAAGCGGAGTTTTCTCCTGATCTTCTGGAAAAAGAAGATAAAGCCATATCAAAACCGATTACCCTAAAAAATAGTTCTCGGCCTCCACCAATTATGGTGTCTAGATAATCCAACGGCAGTAATTATCAACAACTATATGCAATTGCAAAATCGTAGACAAAAAACAATTTTACCATTAAACTCTTAAATAATTGAATATACAAAGTAAATGCTTTCTCCACAGAGGACTACAGGTGCATATCAAAAGCACTTTCGAGTATAAATATATCTTGGTATTGCTTTGAGAAAAAGCAAACGCAGCCAATTAGAGTTATAGTAAAAAATTTTCACAATTCTTATGATCCAAAATCGATTATTGATTACTTAAAAGAGCAAGGATGAAATGCGCTGAGTGCTGTCAATCTTATTCAATGAAAAACTGTAAATCCCTTCGATATGTTTTTGGTAACATTCGACCCCAAGGAGAACATAAAAAAGATTTACGAAACCAAAACTATATTAAATTCAATTATTTCTATTGAACTGGTAAAACTGTCTAAATTGATACCACAATGCAAACATTGCCAGTCATTTGGCCACACACAAAACTATTGTGGCAAACAACCAAGATGCGTTAAGTGCGCCGGTAAGCATAACATTCAGATGTTCGAAACCAGAAAAGCAGCAGCATAAATGCTGTAACTGTGGCGAAGCCTTGGTGACAAAGAATTGCAAAAAATGCGAGCAAACACAATCGGCCACAAAAACGGTGATGGTCTATCCCAAAAGGTAGAAGGTCCTGTAGACTTCGGGAAGAAAGTCAATGAAAATCATCAACAAGAAGATCCTAAAATTAGAGCTGAAACATCAAAAAAATTTACTTTTGCTCATATTTTAAAGCAAATAATAATCATAATATTTCCAATAACATAATTTTATCACAGATCTTACAGGAACCCAACAAATAAGACGAGTTTAACAATTCCCAACAAAATCGCTTATGCAAACTTGAAAAATATCGTTTTAAAACCAAAGATGTATAAATCTATGCAAATTCTTTTACGGAACTCAAATGGGTTAATCAAACATAAGAATGAGATCGAAATTGGATTGAACTCCGAAAATGTTGACGTATGTATATATCGGAGACACATTTTACGTCACAAACCTATTTTAAAATTAAAAACAGCTTTAAATAAAAAGCAACTTACCATACAATTCATCCCAGCAATTGCGCCCGTGGCGGAATCACAATACTAATTAAAAATACGATTAAACATTTTGAGGAAGAAAAACTTTCAAATGATAAGTTTCAAGCTACAACAGTGACTATTTACGGAGTTAAAAGTCCGCTCTCGCTTACTTCTGTGTACAGTCCTCAAAGGCATCAAATCCAATTTGAAGAGTACAAACACCTAATGAACAGACACAGGTATAGATTCATAATTGGTGGAGATTTCAACACAAAGAACACGCACTGGAGTTCAAGGCTTACGACTACAAAGGGGAGAGCACTCTATAAAGCACTGCAGTCAACCGGAATATCCCGGAACTACTTGTCGATCAATCAGGGTTATGACCTTAACTCGGATCATTCTCCAATCTATTTAACCTATAGTGAAACCGTCATCTTTAAAAACAAAACCGTGGCTTTGTATATTAAACGAACATATTGGGAATACTTTAGAACGATCATAAAATGTTATTCTTCTTTTTAATTGGCGTTGGCACCGCTTACGTGATTATAGCCGAGTCAACAACAGCGCGCCAGTCGTTTCTTCTTTTCGCTACGTGGCGCCAATTGGATATCCCAAGCGAAGCCAGGTCTTTCTCCACTTGGCCCTTCCAACGGAGTGGAGGTCTTCCTCTGCTTCCCCCGGTGAGTACTGCGTCGAATAATTTCAGAGCTGGAGTGTTTTCGTCCATCCGGACAACATGACGTAGCCGGTGTCTTTTAATTCGCTAAACTATGTCAATGTTGTCGTATATCTCGTACGGCTCATCGTTCCATAGAATGCGATATTCGCCGTGGCCAACACGCAAAGGACCGTAAATCTTTTGCAGAACTTTTCTTTCGAAAACTCGCAACGTCGACTCATCCGTTGTTGATATCGTCCAAGCCTGTGCACCATATAGCAGGACCATATGAGCGACTTATAGAGTTTGTTTTTTGCTCGTCGAGAGAGGACTTTACTTCTCAATTGCCTACTCAGTCCGAAGTAGCACCTGTTGGCAAGAGTTACCTGCGCAGGATTTCTAGGCTGACATTGTTGGTGGTGTTTACGCTAGTTCCAAGATAGACGAAATTATCTACAACTTCAAAGTTATGACTCTCAACAGTGACGTGAGAGCCAAGTCGCGAGTGCGTCGACTGTTTGTTTGATGACAGGAGATATTTCGTCTTGCCCTCGTTCACTGCCAACCCATTTGTTTTGCTTCCTTGTCCAGTCTGGAGAAACAGACATACCTTATCAATTTAGTTCTGCAACTCGAACTACTTTCTCCAGAAGCAGGTTGACAAAGTCGCACGATAGGGAATCGCTTTGTCTGAAACCTCATTTGGTATCGAACGGCTCTTAGAGGTCCTTCCCGATTCTAACGGAGCTTTTAGTGTTGCTCAACGTCAGCTTATACAGCCGTATTAGTTTTGCAGGGATACCAAATTCAGACATCGCGGCATAAAGGCAGCTCCTTTTCGTGCTGTCGAAAGCAGCTTTGAAATCGACGAAGAGGTGGTATGTGTCGATTCTCCTTTCACGGGTCTTTTCCAAGATTTGGCGCATCGTGAATATCTGGTCGGTTGTTGATTTACCAGGTCTAAAGCCACACTGATAAGGTCCAATCAGTTTGTTGACGGTGGGCTTTAATCTTTTACACAATACGCTCGACAGAACCTTATATCCGATGTTGAGGAGGCTAATCAAACGGTAGTTGGCGCAGATTGTGGGGCCTCCTTTTTTATGGATTGGGCATAGCACACTTAAATTTCAATCGTTGAACATACTTTCATCCGACCATATTTTGCAAAGAAGCTGATGCATGCACCTTATCAGCTCTTCGCCGCCGTGTTTGAATAGCTCGGCCGGCAATCCATCGGCCCCTGCCGCTTTGTTGTTTTTCAGGCGGGCAATTGCTATTCGAACTTCTTCATGGTCGGGCAATGGAACGTCTGCTCCATCGTCATCGATTGGGGTATCGGGTTCGCTTTCTCCTGGTGTTGTGCGTGCACTGCCATACAGCAGGCTGGAGAAGTGTTCCCTCCATAATTTAAGTATGCTCTGGGCATCGGTGGCTAGATCACCTTGGGGGGCTCGACAAGAGGATGCTCCGGTCTTGAAAACTTCTGTAAGCCGCCGCATTTTTTCGTAGAATTTTCAAGCATTACCCCTGTCGGGCAGCTTATCAAGCTCTTCATACTCATGCATTTTGGCCTCTTTCTTTTTCTTTCGGCAAATGCGTCTCGCTTTCCTCTTCAACTATCGGTATCTATCCCATCCCGTACGTGGTCGATCGCAACGTTGCGTGGTAGGCAGCCTGATTTATCTCCTCTGCGACACGGCAATCCTCGTCGTACCAGCTGTTCTTTTGCACTTTCTAAAAACCAATGGTTTCGGTTGCAGCTGTACGTAAGGAGTTTGAAATGCCGTCCCACAGTTCCCTTATACCGAGTTGTTGACAAGTGCTCTCAGAGAGCAGGAGTGCAAGCCGAGTAGAAAAACGTTCGGCTGTCTGCTGTGATTGCAGCTTATCGACGTCGAACCTTCCTTGTGTTTGTTGACGTCCGTTTTTTGCTGCACAGAAACGAGTGCGAATCTTGGCTCCAACAAGATAGTGGTCCGAGTCGATGTTAGGACCTCGGAGCGCATGCACGTCTAGAACACTGGAGACGTGTCTTCCGTCTATCACAACATGATCGATGTAGTTGGTGGTTTTTCCATCCGGAGACTGCCAGGTAGCTTGATGTATCTTCTTATGCTGGAATCTAGTACCACAGATAACCATATTTTCAACCCCGGCGAAGTCGATCAGCTTCAACCCGTTTGGGAATGTTTCCTCGTGGATGCTGAATTTACCGACCATCGTACCAAAGATACCTTCTTTGCCCACCCTGGCGTTAAAGTCGCCAGCACAATTTTGACATCGTGGCGGGGACAGCGCTCATAGGTGTGCTCCAAGCGCTCATAGAAGGCATCTTTGGTCACATCGTGCTTCTCTTCCGTCGGGGCGTGGGCGCAAATCAGCGATATGTTGAAAAACCTCGCTTTGATGCGGATTGTGGCTAGACGTTCATTCACCGGAGTGAATGATAGTACTCGGCGACGGAGTCTCTCTCCCACCACGAATCCCACACCAAACTTGCGCTCCTTTATATAGCCACTATAGTAAATGCCACAAGGACCTAATCGTCTTTGTCCTTGTCCCGTCCATCGCATTTCTTGGACAGCGGTGATGACAGCCTTTATTTTCACGAGGACATCAACCAGCTGGGCAGCGGCACCTTCGCAATTAAGGGACCGTATATTCCAGGTGCATGCCCTCAATTCGTTGTTCTTATTTCGTTTGCCATGGTCGTCATCAAAAGGGGGGTCTCTCATCCAAGGCTGTTGTTAATTCTTCATTGGGGATGTTTTTACGTGGCGTGTCCCAAACCCAGCGCACAACCCTATGTAGGGGATGCTTCGCCTTCTCACTTAAGCTCACCTTCAAACGGATGTTCTTAGGCAACTCAGAGGATACTTGGTAAAAGACCGGAAGTCGTGAGCTGCTTGAGTCATATGTAAAAGAATCATTTCTGGCCATTCCCAAGTGAATGGCGATCAGAGAACTTTCCTGACTTGCGTGAACTTCTACACATGACTCCATTCTAAATGGAATGTAACGAAAGTAAATATGACTCTATATTAAGTAAAGGCCAGTTGGAATCTGAAATTTTACACTTTACAACAAGTATGCAGCACGCAGTTTGGAAAAGTACATCGGAATTAAAGAAAATTTTTGTAAACTCTCCATATCCTTATGATATAAGAAAAGTAATTAAATTAAAGAGAAAGCTACGACGTAAGTGGTATCAAACTCGTTGCCCAGCTGATAAATCTAATTTAAATAAAGTTTCTAAAGATCTTAGTCGGAAAATTAAAAAGTTTAAAAATGAAAGTTTCGCAAAATATCTTCGGTCCCCACACAATGGAAGAAATTCCGACTACTCTCTCTGGAAACGTTGTAAAAGACTACAAACACCAGAAACTCAAGTATATCCCATTAAAATAAGTGCTGATAGCTGGGCCAGAGACGATTCAAAAAAGCAGAAATATTTACAGATTATTTAGCAAAAATATTCTCTCCATATAAAACACACGTAGATTATCCTACTGCTTCCAGTCAAGAAAGCGAAGAAATCTCAAGTTGTACAAGCAGTGAGCTAAGTGAGGAAATCAAAATTTTTAAAAACAAAAAATTCCCCGTTTACGACTTTATTACTGCCGAGGTCCTAAAACAGCTTCCTCCAATAAGTAAAGTAAAACTTACCAACATTATTAACGCGGCTTTTTATCTTAAATACGTGCCAACTTATTGGAAAAGTTATCATGATTCCAAAGCCACGAAAACCAGGATATGATGTATCTTCCCACAAGCCCATATCACTTCTACCGATACTATCGAAGCTTTTTGAGAAAATTCTCATAAAGCGTCTCAATAAAATCATAGAATGACAAACCATATTTCCATCGCATCAGTTTGGGTTTCGAGCCAACCATTCTACGATTGATAAAATCCACAGGATTACACACATTATTGAAAAAGCTTTTCAGGAAAAAAGTTCTGTTCTACCATGGTTATAGATGTGGCAAAAGCGTTCGATAAAGTTTGTCACAAAAGACTGCTTTCGAAACTGAAACTGATTTTCACGAAACAACATTATGACATCATAAAATCGTATTTATCAGATCGCTACTTTCGCGTTAAACAAGGAGGCAAGTATTCTATCCTTAGGGAAATAAAAGCCGGAGTTCCGCAAGGTAGTGTGTAGGGCCTTCTTCCTTATACTCTATTCACGCACGACCTGCCAGTAGACTGCAATTATACAACAGCCACATTTGCAGATGATACCACCTTGTTTGCTGTTGGTAGTAGTGAACACGAGTCCACTACTAATCTCAAAAAAGCTGTAAATAAAGTCGTACAATAGACAAAGAAATGACAGATAAAGCTGAATGAATGTAAGTCTGTACACATTGTTTTCACATTGTAGTACAACAAGCACTTACCAATTTTCATAGACGGTGCACGAATACCGTACTTTAATTCCGCTAAATACTTAGGAATGACGTTTGGCACTAAGCTACTGTGGAAAGTTCACGTAAAAAAACAAACGTAAGGAGCTGGGCATCCGACTAAAAAATTATAATTGGTTAATCGGTTACAAATCAGTGTTATCCATCGAAAATAAGTTACTTATCTATAAGCAAATACTCCGACCGATATGGAGCTATGGTGCACAACTCTGGGGATGTACTAACGCAAACAATAAGAAAGTCATCCAACAATTCCAAAATAAAGTACTAAGACCAATTGTCAAAGCGCCTTGGTATTGTCGAAGTGCTGATATAGAGTGTGATCTAGGCATAAACTCGGTTTACGCAGAAATATTAAAAATTGCATCAGCACATAGTGCAAGATTGCTGCAGCATTGTAACGAAGAAGTAACTATGTTAACTTCTAGAGATGGACCGCCAAGACCACCCAAACGCCTCAAGCCCAGCGATCTATCAAATTAGCCTCATAGTAGTACGTTTAAGCCATATTCAAGATGCTTGTTAGTTCTTTTTTCTTATTACAACTAGTTGTAATGTATATATATAATTAAAAAATATAATAAAAAAAAAAAGTTGTCGAGCGGGATGAAAAATGATTCTTCTTCTTCTTCTTAATTGGCGTAGACACCGCTTACGCGATTATAGCCGAGCTAACAACAGCGCGCCAGTCGTTTCTTCCTTTCGCTACGTGGCCAACGCCCAAAGGACCATAAATCTTTCGCAGATCTTTTTTTTCGAAAACTCGCAACGTCGACTCATCCGTTTTTGACATCGTCCACGCCTCTGCACCATATAGCAGGACGGAAATTATGAGCGACTTATAGAGTATGGTTTTTGTTTGTCGAGAGAGGACTTTGCTTTTCAATTGCCTTCTCAGTTCGAAGTAGCACCTGTTGGCAAGAGTTATCCTGCGTTGGATTTCCAAGCTGACATTGTTGGTGGTGTTTACGCTGGTTCCAAGATAGACGAAATTATCTGCAACTTCAAAGTTATGACTGTCAACAGTGACGTGAGAGCCAAGTCGCGAGTGCGACGACTATTTGTTTGATGACAGGAGATATTTCATCTTGCCCTTGTTCATTACCAGACCCATTTGTTTTTTTGTCCAGTCTGGAGAAAGCAGAACTAACGTCGCGGGTGTTGAGGCCGATGATATCAATATCATCGGCATACGCCAGCAGTTGTTCACTCTAATAGAAGATGGTACCTTCTCTGTTGAGTTCTGCAGCTCGAATTATTTTCTCCAGAAGCAGGTTGAAAAAGTCGCACGATAGGGAGTCGCCTTGTCTGAAACCTCGTTTGGTATCGAACGGCTCGGAGAGGTCCTTCCCGATCCTGACGGAGCTTTGAGTATTGCTCAGCGTCAGTTTACACAGCCGTATTAGTTTTACGGGGATACCAAATTCAGACATCGCGGTATAAAGGCAGCTCCTTTTTGTGCTGTCGAAAGCAGCTTTAAAATCGACGAAGAGGTGGTGTGCGTCGATTCTCCTTTCACGGGTATTTTCGAAGATTTGGCGCATGGTGAATATCTCGTCGGTTGTTGATTTGCCAGGTCTAAAGCCACGCTGATAAGGTCCAATCAGTTTGTTAACGGTGAGCTTTAATCTTTCACACAATACGCTCGGTAGAACCTTATACGCGATTTTGAGCAGGCTTATTCCACAGTAGTTGACGCAGATTGTGGGGTTTCCCTTTTTATGGATTGGGCATAGCACACTTAAATTCCAATCGTTGGACATGCTTTCGTCCGACCATATTTTACAAAGAAGCTGATGCATGCTCCTTATTAGTTCTACGCCGCCGTGTTTGAAAAGCTCGGGCGGCAATCCGTCGGTTCACGCCGCTTTGTTGTTCCTCAGGCGGCTAACTGATATTCGAACTTCTTCACGGTAGGGCAATGAAACGTCTGCTCCATAGTCATCGACTGGGGAATCGGGTTCGCCTTCTCCTGGAGTTGTGCGTTCACTGCCATTCAGCAGGCTGGAAAAGTGTTCCCTCCATAATTTAAGTATGCTCTGGGTATCGGTGACTAGATCATCTTTGGGGGTTCTACAAGATTGTGCTCCGGTCTTGAAACCTTCTGTTAGTCGCCGCATTTTTTCGTAGAATTTTCGAGCATTATCCCTGTCGGCCAGCTTATCAAGCTCTTGGTACTCACGCATTTCGGCCTCTTTCTTTTTCTGTCTACAAATGCGTCTCGCTTCCCTCTTCAACTCTCGGTACCTATCCCATCCCGCACGTGTTGTGGTCGATCGTAACATTTCGAGGTAGGCAGCCAGCACTTTCCGAAAACCAATGGATTCGGTTGCAGCTGTTCGTAAGGAGTTTAAAATGCCTTCCCACGGTTCCCTTATACCGAGTTGTTGACGAGTGCTCTCAGAGAGCAAGAGTGCAAGCCGAGTAGAAAATCGTTCGGCTGTCTGTTGTGATTGCAACTTCTCGACGTCGAACCTTCCTTGTGTTTGTTGGCGTGCGTTTTTTGCTGCACAGAGGCGGGTGCGAATCTTGGCTGCAACAAGATAGTGGTCCGAGTCGATGTTAGGACCTCGGAGCGCACGTACGTCTAAAACAGTGGAGACGTGTCTTCCGTCTATCACAACGTGATCGATCTGGGTGGTGGCCTTTCGATCCGGAGACAGCCAAGTAGCTTGATGTATCTTCTTATGCTGAGATCTAGTACTACATATAACCATATTTCGGATCCCGGTGAAGTCGATCAGCCGCAACTCATTTGGGGGTGTTTCCTCGTGGAGGCTGAATTTACCAACCGTAGTGTCAGAGATACTTTCTTTGCCCGCCCTGGCGTTAAAGTCGCCAAGCACGATTTTGACATCGTGGCGGGGGCAGCTCTCATAAGTGCGCTCTAAGCACTCCACAAAAAAAAAGTATACTAAATGTACAGAAATTTACTAGTGCTGCCAATGGATAAAAGCTTATAAATGATTATAAGAATAAACAACATGACATGTGATTAATTACTCTACTTATTTCAGAGTTTTTCTGCCACAACGTCACAGAAATTATATGTTTTAGAATAAACAGCATTCAATTCTGTACAAGAATATGACTTTTTCATTCCTACAAACGAGAAATTCCAGAGAAAAAAAATATTCGTAAAAAGTGGCAAAATCCCATGTAATTTCAATAGGAAATGTATCGTGTTTGGGGCAAGGTTTATTATGAAAATTAAGCGCTTTTTATGGTCTGATATTTTTTTTTGTAGATGGAAAACTAAAAGTTTAGGGGCGTGTCGTCAAAAATAATCAATTTGGTAAATAACGGACACCCTTATATACATATACTCTATATAACTCATTAACTGACCGACAAATTCGACATAAGATTTGTTAGAAAAACGAAAGGCATTATATGTCGTATATAGGAGTTGGGTTGGTATCGACCCAATATTATCATTAACTATTATCATTAAGGTACCTCACATACAATCATCAATCAACCAGATGTTGGGAAATCCGGGTAATGGTTATAAGGCTAGGTCAAGTTTTCGCTAAAATTTATTTTTGGTACAGAACACGTTCTCCCAAATAACTCAAATATTGGCTGATATATCCAGCATAAAGTCATTTGGAAGTTCGAAAATCTTTATATTAGGGGGTCAGAAAAGTATTGGCCTGATTCGACCAATTTTTGGCATACAGACATAACATTGTCAGAGAAGAATTGTTCCTGAATTTCAATTCTATATCACACAATGTGACTGATATTTTCGGTAAAGTAAACTATAGATACTGTAGTCCTTATATTCGGTACCTACGGTCTTGAAAAGTTTTGGTTGAATTTAGACAAGATTTTATCAAAAGGTTTATGAGAAATATATTCCGTTTACCAACTACTTCTTAATTTGTGTACTGAAAAGTGAAAGAATCAAGTGGAATTTTAAGTTGTTTTATATGAGAAGTAGGCGTGGTTGTTTTCCGATTTTGTCTATTTTCACACTGTAACATAGAAAAGTTAAAATTAAATTTAGTCGAAATCTGTTGGCCGGGTCACGAGATATAGGATTTCACCAAAAGGTGGGCGGTGCCACGCTCATTGTCGAATTTTTACACCATTTCTCATAAAGCCTTCTCATACCATCTCGGAGCTAAAATTTAAGGTCTATGGCGTAAATAGTTATGATTATATTGCGCTTTGAACGGTGCCGTTATATGGGTATTCATCCATTTTCACACTGCCGGTGAAAGTTCTTATAATAATCGAGCTTAGTGAATTTGGTTGTTGTATCTTTAGTGGCTTAGGAGATAAATTAAACATATTAGATGGCGTGGCCACTCCTTTTTTTCAAAATTTGTTACACATAGATGTCCCTTGCTACTGCGATCCCCTGTGCCAATTTACATTTTTATATCTCAATTTAGTGCTTAGTTATTGCACTTTATATGTTTTCGGCTAAAGGCTATTTGTGGGCGTGGCAGTGGTCCGATTACGCCCATCTACAAACTCGAAATCTTATATGTACTAAGAAACCTGCACATCAAGTTCCATCTAGATATCTCAATTTTTACTCAAGTTACAGCTTGCTCGGACGGACGGACATACGTTAGGTTAACAAAATTATAATACTCTGTAGCAACTGGGTGCAAGAGTATAAAAATGGTGAAAATAAAAGGCTGCTAACTAGTTAAGTATATTATACTATATACATTTACTATTATTCCTTATACATTTGTACACCATTTGTAATTACATATACATACATATATCATTGGTACATGCATATCGTCACCTGAAATGCAAAACAACGTATCATCAAAAAATTCGAATTTGAGTGTCTTGTTGATTACGATTCACTACTTCAAATTACATACATAACACTACATATGTCCAACATTTTCACGTTCTGCGCTCAGATATAAACCAGTTTTAACCAACATTAAAATTTTTTTGTTTTTTGTTCCACTTTATTTCGTGTTTCATTCATGCCAATGTAAATTTCTGAAAATGTTGTTACGTTATTTTGCATTTCAGGTGACGATATACTTTTACTTAATTAAAGGAAAGCATTGTACCCTGATTTAGTAAACACTGTTCATCCAATAAATATACTCGAATGCTCTGTTCAATATAAATTCCAATTCCGAATATATTAAAATGCATTCCATTTGCAGACAGTGTATTTCCCCTTAATATCAATTGCTCCTTAAGCAAAGCCAAAAGGCTACATTTCGAATTTATGAATCGAAGCCACTGCCGTTCGTGTTCGACCTGTTAAACGTACAAAGCCGAAGTGAAAGCTTAGAAAAAATACAAATTCCTACAAATTTTGTGTATAAATAAAATGTTCACCCTCACGATAAAGGATACATTTCGTATGTTGAGCCGAAGTATCACAAATACGCATACATATATGTATGTACATATGTATACAGGAATATGTATGCATGCGTATACATTTATTTACTGAGTTACTCATTCGAAACAAAACCAGCGTTTCGCAGAGGGACTTTTTGTATGTACATACATATGTATGTATATTATTTAAGAACCATATAATCAGTATGTAACTCGAATGTGACAAGAGCACTGCAACCTGAAGAAGGCTTAAATATACAGTTGTTAGCCTTGCAGAATTGTTGGTGACATCATATTGGGTAGTCGAAAAAATCTTTTCGTATTTCTAATCAAATTTCAACTTATTCTTTTTTATTTATAATGAACTTTAATGAACCAAATGTGTATCATTTTGGTCGATCACTTTTTGCCATTTTTCCGCTAGAGACATTATTCCATCAGCGTTAAATGTTTCTGGTTTCTCGGCAAAAAAACTGTGACTAGTAGTTTTCTCAGGCTTCTCTTGAAGCCAACTTTACTCTATTAAGAGAGTTCTGCATTGACCGAATCAAATAGTGCTCCGATGGTGCAAGGTCAGGACTAGGATGCATCAAAACTTCCCAGCTCTCTCAGTTTGCGGTCCAGCGCTGTATTGATGAAAGACGAAGCTCTTTCTGTTGATCAATTCTCGATTCTTTTCGATTGCTTGACTCAATCTCATCAGTTGTTGGCAGTAAAATCTAGAATCAATCGTTCGACCATGCTGGAGCAGCTCATAGTGGATGATTCCTTTCCAATCCCACAAACACTTAGCATAACCTTTCGGGGCGTCAATCCTGGCCTTGCGTCAATTTGTTGAGCTTCACCAAGCTTGGACTATCATCTTTTCCGCACATTATTGTCGTATTTGATCCACTTTTCATCTCCTGTTACCATTCGTTTTAGAAATGGTTCGATTTCACGAACTGCTACGCATCGTCTCCGTAAACTTCACAAATTTCATTGGTGGCTTGTATGGCATTTTTTCCTTTTTTATACAAAAATTTCAATATACAGTGAATTTCTTAATTATTTTCACTTATTTTTGAACAGTTGTAACTTTTTTTTCAACTTCCTCGAATTTAATTTTTGGTTAAATGAAGCTTAAAATCTCACCTTTACAATACCATATGGTATGACACAATGTGATTGGTACGAGTAGCACTGAAAATATACGACTGCAACCACATCTATTGACAAAATACGAAAAGACTTTCTCGACTACTTAATTTCAAAAGATTTGAAACAGGATAAAAATTGTTGGTGGCCTAAACGAATGTATATATGCACCACAACTTCCTAATTATGTTTGAGCCAATATACACATGACTTAAATTTATTCATTTATATTGTTACACATTGTATGATATATATATGTACTATACATGTATAGATAACGATAGGCGATATATAGTGCATATGTACATACATATGTATCATGTTTATTTGACCATCATCAGCTAATAGCTAAATACAAATAAAAACGCATTTAGCTTATTTTATATATTCGCTTAAAAACGAAGTGTGTTGACAATGCGGTCGGGAACAGTCAGGCGATATTTTACTTGTTTCAAAATGTCTAAAGTGGAGAAAAGGCTTATTTGAATTCCTCAATTTGTAAACGGGATATTAAATTACTATATTAATATAAATATTTTGTTCATTTGATGATATTAATACATAAAAATTAATAACAAATGTTCGTATTTGTATTAATTTTAACTTAAACAAAAGACAAAATTTTGTAAATTTGGTTTGTTTACATTTTCGTCTGTCAAAATGAACTTTATCATTATTGCCAACTACTTGTTTTTAGAAAAATCATTGCTATTGTGAATGAAAAAAAGCGATGAATGCCTCTAGTTCAATAAACAAGTAATGATAGCTTATGACAAGCCAACTAATTATGTTGGCTAAGTCTTCCATACAAAATAAGCTAATAGATAGAGTAATTTGCTGGTCAAATAAATCACGCCTATTATATCACCTACAAACATGATAAAATATAGAAACCATATATATAATATAATTAAAAGGTTTAAATATATAAAGCTGCTCCTACGTTTAAAGAAGTAGAGAATCTGGTTTAAAATAGTGTGCATAATATAATAGGAATGATTACATACAATTAACCCTCTTCCGTTTGTGAAAATATGTAAAAACTAATAGAAAGCATAAAAATTAATTGCATTACTGCATTAAAATGTAGTTCATTGCCATTGCCAGACCCTGGCCAGCATTGTTTGTAGTGCTGAAAGTGGGACTAACATTGTTCTTCAACTGCATTGCGCTTGGCGAATTCTAAAGGATACATGTTAATGTATCCATTACGACGTATAGATGTAGTTGCTGCTCCCACTCAAGTTGGTTGGCAACTCCCACAACTTCGTTCCGACTCTTTGGACGGCGCAACAGCAACTCCCACACAATTACTGTATGTATGTGCTCGCTGAACTATATGGTATATTAAATATATTTGTGTATACAGAATTTCAGTTCATTCATGCCTTCACGAAATGCAAGGGAACCCAGCAGAGAGTTTTATGGCAACAGGCCACTCCTACGATTTTTAAGAAATTAAATACTATTTATCGGAACATTTAACCATCGTAGAAAATTTTGACCATCGTAGAAAATTTTTAAAAGCAAAATAAAATCATAATACGACGAAACTCACTGAAAGGAAGAAAAGACTATATACCAAAAATGAAAAGAGAAATAAATTATGGTCGGTTATAAGGGGTTACATATGATATATCCTGAATGAAAACATCAAAAATTTTTCTATCAACATATATTTCACATAACCTCAAGATTTATGTGAAAAGTTCAAAATCAAAGGTTTCAGGTTCTTTATTTTTATCTTCTACTAAAAAATGTTCTTTCACAAAATTTGGTGTAACATACATACTTCCTATCTCCCAAACTCTCCGGACTGTTGCAACATTCAGACGAAAACGTCGGAGATGAGCAGAGCTCTTGTTGATTTAGTCATGTTTGTCTGTCTGAATATACGAGAACTAATACCTCAATCTTGTATCGCTCTGAAATACTGCACATCTCCTTATCTTCCCATGAAGCTGTTCTTTTCTTGAATCGGCCGATGTGGAACTTTTATATATATCGGAATAAAGTGTTTGTATGAAAAGCTTTTTTAATTGAAGGAAAAAAAAGTTCACACAAGTTGCGTTTCATTAATTAGTAATAGCACTTTAGCAACTTTTGAAGTTGTGGCAGAATTTTTTAACAAATCTGCGCTATCGTCAGCGTCTTTTGTTACTAATTAGTTCGGTTAGCTTAGGTTGGATAGCTGATCCCTCAGGGTGGCGAGATCACACTTAGGGTACTATGTACAGCCCTAAAGTCAGACGAAAAACTCCTGCAATTGGATATCAGCTGTCCGTAAAAAGGTCCTGAACTTATCACAAATCTTGTTATATTTCTTTTTCACCTAGATTTATAACCAATGTACACGAATTTTTCTACTTATACATACAATCTTAGTCATATATATACACAGTATATGTGTTGTAACAGAAATAAATTTGGTACGTAAATACACACCTTCACAAAACAACTAACGGATGTTGCAGATGATAAAACGCCACTCATTAAAACACCACTCATATCCCGGCACTGACAATGCGCAGTCTCCGAGCCTATCACATTCATACTCTATTCATCTATATTACAGAGAACATTTAAAAATATCATACAAATTTTTGATAGTTTTATAATATATTCTTGTCCAAAAAATACTTAAATAAAATTAAAAAGCTTGAGAAATATATAAAACTTTAAAGTGCGAATTAATACAAATACTTTTTATGATACCTTCCGGTTGTACAAGGATGCATGAGATATTAATTGGTTTTAAGGACTGTTAAAGGTTTTCAACTTTGACGTTTGTAGCTCACCTCCAGACTGAGAGGGTTATGATATACCTTAATCTTTAAGCTTTCTTTTTTCACAAAATTATATTAATGAAAACAAAAGCTTACTTTCCATAGTGCAAATAAAGTAATTATTTATTATCTCTTCTTCAGTCAAAAGATTGATGAACGGACAGGAATTTTTGTACACCATTTGTATTAGTTATTATTATTATTGGCGTCAGAAAACATTCCTGAATATAATTTTTAGAATGCTGCCGAGTTGATAATCCTTAGTCGGATAAAAGTTAATAAAAAATCGGGTCCGTTGCGAAGACGTAGATTGGACTGTCGTGGGTTTTGGTATTTTGCAACCCTTTAATACTATAGTTGATTCAATGCTTTAAAACTTAATTCACGGAATTTTCCGCCCATCTGTGTTTTCCTACTTCAGCTAAAACGTTAGTTTCGGTTTGTTTCCTACTACTATACCATCACTCACTGTTGTTTCGCGTAGGCTAAAACATGCCACGCATACAAACAAAAAGCCACTTTATATACATGTAGCACTTAAGTAAAATCCTTCAGTGTACCACTCTTCCGAATTCGAGACAAAGCGCAACCACTATGATTACTACTACCACTGTGATGATGAAGGCGACCATCCTGTTCGGGCGGCCCGAACGCAATGCGCCAATGACTTTGACGTCGTAGCCACCGTGGATACTAAGGCAGAAAACGCCAGCACGCTAATAGTCGCGCACGTCTTCACTCATATAGCGCATTAGTATAACATAAAAGGCACAAAAAATGCAGCAGTCTGGTATATACAGTCTGAAACTTTAAATAATTGCCTCATAGCGCTTTCAACACAATTTATTCATAAAATATTACACAACGTCAATTAGGTGGAACATTCAAATATTTTATGTGCGTTAAACTAACAAGTGCAAATCAAGTCCGAAATGATATATATGTGATCATAATAATTACAATACTAAGCAAATTCTTTTGAAGTGCAAAATTGACAAAATGTACATTATCAGGATCTTAAAACAAAGGATCTAGTGTTTCGAGGCAATAAGAAAACCGTATAAGAAGACAACAATTTATGTTAAAGTATATAATAGTTTATGAACAGACAAATCAACTGAAGTACGGTTTTACACTCCAGCTATTGGAAGCAACAGCACTCGACTGAATTGAACTGGCCAAATATTTTGAGTTCCTAACGCCCACCAAACAAAAGTAAGTCAAAATGTTTTGATGATAGACATGAATTTAGTAATTAATATCTAAAGAAATCGATAAAGGCAATTTACATAAAACATTGGGTCGTTTGAGAGCTGAAAAAACGTGAAAACCTGTTATTTTTAGTGCATATTATACATTGTATTAAACCTAGAATACTTAAGAATAATAGAACTTCGGTTTATTCAGCTATCATTTATGTAATAAAGAATTAAATGTCAGTAGTTTTACGCTTTCTAAACAGGCCAAAATATGAAAACTTCTGAAACTTATTGCAGCGTGCTTTTGTGTGCTGCAATGACTACTTACATATATGTATATAACAGTATATATGCATGTATATTGGTGTGACTGTTATTCCCCAAGTTGAGTTTATTTTCAACAAAGGCCACCTGAAGTTTCAGTGTTTTCCGTAAAAAAAGGTTCCAACGTAAACCAGTTCTTCGTTTTATATTTATACCCACACATTTTTACATCGGATTTTTGAACTTTTGCAATAAATGTTTTTTCTCCAACGCAAATAAATCAAAAGTGATTTTCTAATACAAAATTTTTCGCTCCACAAAAATAAATTGAATTCATATGTTTTATAAACATATGCCTTTCGAAGGTATACACATTTAAATCAATTCGTGTCATATACTGTATTCTTATATGCGTGGGTACACCATATCATATGAGCAACACAGAATATAATGTATACCATAAATCACTTGTATGAATGCTCAGGTCATTTAAAACTTTAAAGAAGAATTTTTATGAAAAACAAACTGTCGGAACCTTTCTTGTAGAGCGGAAAAATTTTTATTAGAGTAGCAATCTTTCAAAATTGTAGTACTTTCTGAATGCAAAATATCAAACTTCAGGTGCCATTTGTAAGCACGCTAATGTATAAATTATATGAAATGATATTGAAATATAATAAGACCTTACATTTATTAAGTATAAAGATTAAACTATATAATTGAGTGAGTATCATTTATGATGGAAATAATGTATAGCTTTTAACTTTTGGAGGGGGAACTATTCTATCAATATCGCTGCACTCTAAAAATTTTATACAACATAAGTATATCACATGTTTTTCATGCTAAGATTACACTTTATTGGGTGTCGTTCTCAATCTGTTTCAAAATGTATTCAAATGATTGTAATATGACTTGAAAATAACAACTGGGTAACTATAGAATTACTTCTTCTGGTTCCATGATGATTTTTGTGGCTCACTGAAAATAACGTAGTTATAACTTTTAACTTTTGCTCTCTCCCACAGTTCCCAACACCCATCGTGTATCTCCCCTGGGGTCATATAAAGTCCTCTCATACCACCGCGAAGTTAAAATTTAATATAATTATATAATTTGCTTGCCCACAGAAATTTTCATTAAGTTTTCGGTTAATGTCTTTTTTTTTTTTGGCAGAGTAGTCGTTTGATTACGCTCATCTACGAACTCGTATTTTTTTTAGCAAAGATATCTCAATTTTTGCTCAATTTAAAGGTTGAACGAACGCACTGACGGACAGACAGGCGGTCACGCGGATTTCAACTCGTTTCGTCAAACGGATCATTTTTATCTATACAAAACACTAAATCTATCTCGGTGATATGTACAACTGTTTGGCGAACAAAACTGTTATACTCGGTAGCAACATGTTGCAAAAGTCTAAATAAATTAAATATAATAAAAATTTAAAATGATTCCATTTAATTTTGTATATAATTATTTTTTATTAGAGGGCATAGAATAAATTAGTTTTGCAGCTATATTTTACTTCCCCTCATCAAAAAATATATTTAAATCATTCATAAATAAAACATGTCTGACATAAACTCAATCGAAGTGGTTAATTTTTCTACAATATTGAGGAGAAGTGGAAAACGTCAACCAGGATAGGAATTTAGTTCCTTAGTGTTATTAGGATTTGTTCAAAATCTATACCAATTTCATTCATATTCAGCGGCAAACCATTTAATTTTTAAGAACACTTTTTTATTTGTGACATAAGTTTTCCATACAAAGGGTTGGTTTTGTCGATTGGCTTGTACGGCAACTATAAATATCCGAAATTGGCGGTTCCGACAAATAAGCAGCTTCTTGGTAAAAAAAGTGTGGACAAATTTCGCTATCTCAAAAATTGAGGGACTGCGTATACACAAACCAACAAACAGACATGGCATGCTGACCACTTATATACATCCCACGTTCTGTATGTTACAAACTTCGTAGCAGATTTTATATGCTCGAAATTTTATTAAGATAGCACATATTGACCGATCTAGCGGTATAAAGCAAACCGAAAATATTTCGACGAGGTTTTTGGGGGATAAGGGAAGTGTCGACCCGATTCACTCCATTTTTGACACACAGTAATAATCAGAAAGAGACTATCTCCGAACTAGCCAGCCATACGCGCCGGGGTTCACATATTCGGCATTTGGGGGGATTTTTTTTTATATTTTTTTTATTTATTTAAAAAAAAAAATTGTAAAATTTTCAAAAATGAAACAAAATTTTTTTTCGTAAACTTTATTTTTATCATATAAAAAATATAATTTAACGATTTTATGATATAATATTCTCAATTTATAGACTTAATTTACGAATATTATTTATAGAATTTGTTTTAAATAAATAAAAAAAAATAAAAAAAATCGGCCCACTCCGGGATTAGCAGGGATAGTTGTCAATTGAAGTTTGTTTTGAAGGAAAAAAAAAATGGCGAACTTAAAAAAACAAGAAAATCGATTATTTTATATAATTGAACGTGTTAATTTTTTCGCGTATTTTTTGCGAAAAGTTCATTCAAAAACAAAAATTTAAAAAAAGGGTCCCCAAAAGTCAATTTCTTTAAAAGTTATGGCTATTTGAAAATAAAAAAGCCATTTTTTTTTAAAAAATTCATATTTTTTTTGAATTTGGACAAAAAATTTTGAAAAAATTCTGAAAAATGTTTTTCAAAGGATAGAAAAGGATGGATAAGTTTCAACCTTTTCTATCCCTTTCAATCTAAAGTGGTCGGGTTCAAAAGTGGTCGATTTGGTATGGAATACCCCATATGTATGTCAAACGCACTTTCTGTGCATAGTTTTATCTGAATATATTCATCGGTGCTACATTTGTGTTCTGGAAACTAAAAGAATAATACGAAATGTTAAATTAAGCTACATATATGTTAGAAATAAGCGTGGTTGTAGTCCAATTAAGCCATTTTTGCAATGTTATCATAATAATAATATGTACCGATTTAAGATGAAATTGCTTGAGTAACTGTAGGCGGTGCCACACTCACACTAATTTTGAGCTCCTTTGAAGCCACCTATTACTATCCCAGACGTCAATGTTAATGTCTCTGACACATATTTGTATAACATATGTATATTAGGGTGTCCGTTATTTACGAAATTGATTATTTTTGACGAGACGCCCCCTAAACTTTTAGTTTTCCATCTAAAAAAAAATATCAGACCATAAAAAGCCCTTAATTTTCATAATAAACCTTGCCCCAAACACGATATATTTCCCATTGAAATTATATTAAATTTTGTCACTTTCTACGAACATTTTTTTTTCTCTGGAACTTTCTCGTTTGTAGGAATAAAAAAGTCATATTCTTGTACAGAATTGAATGCTCTACAAAAAAAGTCTGGACAATTTTTCGATATACTCACTCCTTTAAAAGTTATTCAAGGTTAAAGTAAACTTCAGGGTAATTTCTGGAATTTTCGAACTTTCACGGCAAATCTAAATTTTTTTTGTAAAATTCAATTGTTTATTCTAAAAAATATAATTTCTGTGATGTTACGGCAGAACTCCACAAAAAAAAAAATATATACTAAATGTACAGAGATTTACTAGATTAGATTAGAATTAATTGATCGAGTGCAGCCAATGAATACAAAATTATAAATGATAATAAGAATAAACAACATGACATGTGATTAATTACTCTTCACGTTTCAGAGTTTTTCTGCCATAACATCATAAAAATTATATTTTTTAGAATAAACAATTGAATTTTACAAAAAAAAAAAATTCAATTTGCCTTAAAAGTTCGAAAATTCCAGAAATTATCCGGAAGTTAACTTTAACCTTGATTAACTCTCAAAGGAGTGAGTATATCGAAAAATTTTTTGTAGAGCATTCAATTCTGTATCCGTACCAACATGCTGCGAGAGTATAAAACTCACAGCTTCTTAGGTGTTGATTCAGTTTCATCATCTGTCTGAAAATATTATACAAAAATAGTATCCTCTTTATTTTTGCAAAGTTATAAATTTGTGTTAAACAAATATCGAATTCAGCAATTATTGCAGTTGGAAAATAACACATTACACTAGACTAAGCGAGCAAGATAGGAGACGATGGAGCAAGCGAAAGGAAGAAAGAGCAATGTCTGACTGAGTTCTTGATCGACCGAGTAATGAATGTGTTTTTTACACTCTTGTACCATGTTGCTATATTACCCGTCTGAAGAACAAGAGTCTGAAGATGATATTGATATCATCGGTCTCAACACCCGCGACGTTAGTTCTGCTATCTCCAGACTGGGCAATGAAGCAAAGCAGATGGGTCTGGCAGTGAACAAGGGCAAGACGAAATATCTCCTGTCATCAAACAAACAGTCGTCGCACTCGCGACTTGGCGCTCACGTCACTGTTCACACTCATAACTTTGAAGTTGTAGATAATTTCGCATATTTGAGAAACAGTGTAAGCACTACCATCAATGTCAGCCTGGAAATCCAACGCAGGATAACTCTTACCAAGTCAACCAATAAAGTCTTCTTTCGACGAAGAAAAACCAAGCTCTAAAAGTCGCTCATAATTCCCGTCCTGCTATATGGTGCAGAGGCTTGGACGATGGCAACAACTGATGAGTCGACGTTGCGAGTTTTCGAGAGAAAGGTTCTGCGAAAGATGGTTTTTTGCACGTTGGCCACGGCAAATATTGCATTCGATGGAGCGATGGGCTGTATGAAAGACAGTGACTACGCTGGTTAGGTCATGTTGTCCGAATGGACGAAAACAGTCCAGCTCTAAAAGTATTCGATGCTGTACCCGTCGCGGGAAACAGAGGAAGAGGAAGACCTCCACTCCGTTGGAAGGACCAAGTGAATAGGAACTCGGCTACGCTTAGAATATCCAATTGGCGCCACGTAACGAAAAGTAGAAACGACTGGCGCGCTGTTGTTAACTCGGCTATAATCGCGTAAGCGGTGTCTACGCCAATTAAGAAGAAGAACAAGTTGGTAAAGATAATAATAATATTGTTGACGTAACGGTTGTGTTACAAACAAAACTAATATAGATGGGTATAGAGTTATACAAGTGACATATCCTAATATTGAATTGCAGACTTTAAGCGGCCCTGTACAACGGTGTCGTTTGATCTTAGCGTTACGCTCTGAACACATAGAAAATAACCGAGTTATGGGCTGTCTTCAGAGGTGCCAAAAAAAGTGCCCCAACTGCTGGCATGATTCCGGCGGAATGAGTAGCTGAAACAAAAAAATTTGAAAAGTTGATTAAACTTAAAAAATATTTCCTATACAATGACCTACGATCTTTGAAAATTATCAAGAATTAACAAAAAAACGTAGTTTTGAAAAAAATCTGTTTTTAGGAAAAAAAATTGTCGTTTTTTTAATGCCAAATCCAAACGAATTTTCAACCAATCAAAAAGATCGTAGGTCATTGTATAGTAAATGTATTCAAAAATACTCAGTTTTAATTTGAAGTCGCCAGCAATTTTGAAAAATGTCGCTTCGAGAAAAACGCGTTTAAAGCTTCACTTACACATATATGTTTGCACCTCCGAGCGGTCGCTCTTTAGAAGGCAAAAATTATTCAAAGTTGTATTTCCGATTTCGCAGGATATTTATGGAAATTTAAGCTATCGTAAAAGCAAATAAAGTCATTTGTGCATTTCATCATTATTTAATAAAAAATAGTGTTTTAAATTAAAAGAAAATATTTGATTAAAAAAGAAATAGTTTTACAGGCTCAGTCCGTAGGATCTGCGTAAAAGATCCTGAATAAAAGCCTAGTAACCTCACGTTATTTTAAGTCACCTTAAGTCATTTGTGCATTTCATCATTATTTAATAAAAAAAACAATTTTTTTTAAATTAAAAGAAACAATTTTGTTAGAAAAAAATGCAGTCAGTGGGATCTGCGTAAAAGATCCTGAATAAAAAAAGAAACCATTCGTTTCAAATAAGCGAAATAAAAACCCACACAGTTACTTTGAAACACGTGTCAGGCTGTACCCTGTTTTTAAAATTCACGCAATCGTGCAAAAACAATTTTTATACCTTAAAAACCTTTTTGTGTATTATCAAAAAAAAAAGGAAACAAAATTTTTTTTTTAAATAAATCAACAAAAAGAATTAAAAATAATTATAATTCCAAAATTAAAATGTTCTAGAATATATTGCATTTTAAAGTTGCTACATAAAATCACTACGACGCAACAATAATTGTTCAAAAATCTAACTTATGTATTCAATTATAATATTAAGCATAAAATTATCCATAAATTATTTATAAAGCAAATAAACAGCTGGTAGCTTATGGAAAATATAAATTTATGATAAAAAAATTATAATTTACATACTATAGAACAAAAAGATCAAAACCTTAACATCGTACATTCGGTAACTTTAAACAACGTGGTAGAGAAAGAACGTGGAAGTGAAAAAGATAACGTTTAATATCGTGAAAAATATACATATATCGTATAAAACAAGAAGATTAAAATTTTAACATCGTAGCTCTAAACAACGTGGTAATGCAAGAACGTGGAAGGGGAAAACTGAAAGACAACGCTTAACTCTTTCAGTCGTGGTGGTTAGTGTCAATAACCACCTCTTTCCGATTTTTTATTTTAAAATCTACGCCATCTACCGACAATCGCGTGAATTATCATGAATATTTGTACCTTTTTTGACAATGTGGGACCGGTTAGCGGTATATTCGATGAATGACAGTTCATTTGTTTTCATTTGAAAATTGCGCTAACGTACATTTTTTCTTGTGTTTGATAAAAAATATCTGTGAAGCGGGTAAGTAACTTTTTTCTTTAATGTTTTGTATTCAACTTATTCTCCTATATCTATTTCATATGTATGTGTATGAAACTATCATTAATTTTTTATTTTCAATGTGTATTAACGACGAAAACTAACCATGGAGAAACAATACATGCCGAAAAAACCTACTAAACGAGGGTACAAGGTTTGGATGATGTGTGCATGGTCAGGTTATTGCCTAGATTTTGATGTTTACACGGGAAGACAGGGTGCTATCGTTGAAACTGACTTAGGTGGTAAAGTTGTAAGAAATTTTTGCGAAAATTTGAAACACAAAAATCATAAAGTCTATTTTGACAATTATTTCAACAGTTACCCTTTGCAAGTTAAATCTCGAGAAGATAATATTTTCGCCTGTGGAACTGTGAACTCAAATAGAAAGTTCTTACCAACGCTAAAGGAAGACGAGCACTTGCAAAGAGGAGAACATGATTACCGGATGAGTGACACAAAAATATCTTTTTTGAAATGGAAAGATAAGAGATCAGTTTTTATGTTATCAAATTATCATGACCCCAAGGATGTCGGAAAAGTTACCCGCCGAGAGCGTGATGGTACCAGTATTGAAGTATCATGTCCGGAATCAGTGAAAGATTACAATGCGAATATGAACTTTGTTGATAAATTCGATCAACTGAAAGGAAGTTATGCTGCTTATAGAAAATCCCACAAGGGTTGGCACAGGATTTTTTTTTTTTATTTTTTTGATTGTAGTACTGTCAATGCTTTTTTAATTTATAAAGAACTACAGTCCTCTTCACGCAGGGATCTAAGCCCTTTGACGCATTCAGACGAAGCGTATACCAGGGTCTACTGGCCCCAGCATATGTCAGAGACAAACGAAGGCCCGAATCAGTGAACGGCAACCGCAATTCTACAGCTTCTTCTACAGGCCCTGCATTTATAAAACGTCACAAGCCAACAGTCCCTTCAGAAATTCGTCTTGAATCCAGTCACCATCAACCTGAAAGAAGCACATCAAGAAGATGCTGTCTATGCAGCACTAAAATATTTCCAGTCCATACTGTATGGCAGTGTAGGACATGCAAAGTGCCTCTTAGTCTACGCAAGGGAAAAGCTTGTTTTTCAGATTTTGATGAAAAAAAAAATTTACCTTAGTTTCGTTCCGGAGAATTTCATTATATCATATAATATTAATAAACAATATAAGTAACTCATAATTGTTTTGTAATTTCGTCTATCTTAGAACCAGCGTAAACACCACCAACAATGTCAGCCTGGAAATCCAACGCAGGATTACTCTTGCCAACAGATGCTACTTTGGACTGAGTAGGCAATTGAAAAGTAAAGTCCTCTCTCGACGAACAAAAGCCAAACTCTATAAGTCGCTCATAATTCCCGTCCTGCTATACGGTGCAGAGGCTTGGACGATGACAACAACCGATGAGTCGACCTTAAGGGTTTTCGAGAGAAAAGTTCTGCGAAAGATTTATGGTCCTTTGCGCGTTGGCCACGGCGAATGTCGCATTCGATGGAACGATGAGCTGTATGATATATAATATGACATTAACATAGTTCAGCGAATTAAAAGACAGCGGCTACGCTGGCTAGGTCATGTTGTCCGGATGGATGAAAGCGCTCCAGCTCTGAAAGTATTCGACGCAGTATCCGCCGCGGGAAGCAGAGGAAGAGGAAGGCCTCCACTCCGTTGGAAGGACCAAGTGGAGAAGGACCTGGCTTCGCTTGGAATATCCAATTGGCGCCAAGTAGCGAAGAGAAGAAACGACTGGCGCGCTGTTGTTGACTCGGCTATAATCGCGTAAGCGGTGCCTACGCCAGTAAAGAAGAAGAAGAATTGTTTTGTTTCTATCAATAGTCAGGGTGGTTAGTACCACTAATCACCTCATATCTCGCAAACCTTCATACGTAGATTTTTTTTCATACTTTCTGTGATATTTCAGCTGTAGATAATGCCAAAACAATAATCGAAACATTCAACATATTCTTAATCTAAAAGTGTGACTGAAAGAGTTAATATCGTGAAAAAAATGTTTATCGCATAAAACAAAAAGATCAGATCTTTAACATCATAAAACAAATATTCGGTAACTCAAACTAACGTGCAGTTAAATAACGTGGAAGTGAAAAAGTGAAAGATATATTCACAAAAAAATAGTTTATAAAAAAAGAAGTGGATGATTTAAACATAATTTTGAATTCAATTAAAATTAAAAAGAGAATTGGGCATTCAAAATATTAAGCTCATCCAACCTTTGATGGCGACCGTAATTACTTGGCACTGTACATTCACGGTATACTATATATAGTCCAGTCATTATAGTAAGTTCACCTCTGAATTCGATATATACATTTATATGTCTGTAAATACTTGTATACGTATATTGACACCCTAAAGTTGTCTCAAAACCTTCATACTATGGTAGGTATACTCTACCCAATTATTTACAGACATATAAATGGGTATATCGAATTCCGAGATTCTTACCTAATTTAAGCTTAAATGACTGGACTAATATGCCATCATGCCATGGTCACCCTTAATATCGGAAGAAACTAAAACGTTCTATCTGCATTGTGCTATAAGAACACTGGGAGGTGCTGCATTAGATGTGGTAAGACGAGAACAACCACAGGTTTGGACGACGTTAAGGCAGTTACTCATTGACAAGTTTGGGGAACACACTCCGGTTACAACATTAATTATAGAAATAAGTACTATCAGATTTAAAAAATTACTATGTGAAGAAATTAAAAAAAATTTTAAATAAATTTTATAAAGAAGGGACAAACTCACCTTTACTCATAAAATAAAACATAGAATTAAAACGGTTCATGAAGATCCAATATATGTAAGGTCGTATAGATATTCTGAAATTCATAAACCAGAAGTAAACAAACAAATAAAAGAAATGCTTGAAAATCAAATCATTTCTCATAGGGATTCCCCATATTCAGCACCAATTTGGGTGGTACCCAAAAAGTCAAATGCTTCAGATAAGGAGAAGTGGAGAATTGTTGTTGATTTTTGTAAACTTAATACTATTTCTATCTATAATATGTATCCTATCCTAAATATCAGTCATAGACTGACACTTGACGTAAACGGTTGTGCTCTCAGTTGTATTGTCTGCGAATTCAGTTAAAACAGAATAGTTTATTTTATCATTCCTCATCGCACTCTACTCCCTCAAATTTGTTAGTGAGTTTTAGCGAATTATCTTAATTGAATTAAAATCGTTAAAAAAAACGTCCCCTTGGGGGACCACTTCAGAAAATAATAGGTTCGCCTTATTATCTTCTAGGCCCCAACCAAAAAGAAAAAAAAATGGAGCAATTATCGAAGGATGAATTATTTCCTACTTTACCAACAACAAACAAAGATAGCCCTAAGTATGTGGTGGTAAGTTCAAGTGAAACAAGCAAACCCTTAAAGAAATTTTCATGCTTCGCTGTGCATAAAGCCCTAAAACATATTAGTGCTGACAAAATAAAAATTGGTGAATTAAAAGACTGAAATTTACTACTTCTAGTAAAAAATAGCACTGTTGCAAAAAAAATCACAGCAACAAAACACCTCATTGGCATTTGTGATGTTAAAATTGAACTCCATAAAAATTTAAACTCCTCAAAAGGCACTATCTACGCTCCGTGTTTAAATCAAGTCTCGGACAATGAAATAGTTGAAAATTTGAAAGAACAGGGTGTTCAATGCATTTAAAAATTTCTAAAATATATAAATGATCAACCCACCCCAAGTGACGTGGTTCTCTTAACCTTCGATCGCTACTACTTACCCGAAAAAATTGATGTATTGTGGTATACAATTAAGGTGAGACCACTATCCAAACTCAATAAGATACAAACACTGCCAACTTCTTGGCCATACAAAAAAACGCTGCAATAAGATCCCTATGTGCGACAAATGTGCATTACCAACACATAATTCATCACCCTGTACTCGCACTCTCTGTGAAAATTGTTCTGCTGAACACGCCGCTTCAAGTAAATTGTGTTCAAAGTTCAGTGAAATAAAAAAAATAATAACAATTCAAACCGATAATAAATGCTCATTTCGCGAAGCAGTAAACATTCACAAAGCACAAATACCACATGTTTTTAATTCTTCATCTCCTTCATTCGTTAACATACTTAACAATCCGACAAACATACATAGATATCTATAATAACAAACAAAATACCCAAAGAGGAGCGCAATTCTCCTCTTGTACTCCTATTTCATCTTCACCATCTAACTCTAAAATAATGCACGAACAACGAAGCAACGAAAATAAAACCACCACAGTAAACTCAACAAATTCTAACTCTAAAACAAATAGCACAACTATTGAAAATAAAACAACCATAGTAGACGCAACAAATACAACGTACTCTCTCCCAACAACAATTGTAGTCGATGACTCATCCACTACTACATCCCTTTGATTACTCTACAACAACCTCACTCATATCCAACTTGATCAGCCAACTCAGTAATACACCCTTCACTCCGTTACCTACCAATAACCCCACCACAGAATAGATCATGAGAATTTTTCAGTGGAATATGAAAGGTCTATTCAACAATTACCCAGATTTAAATTTACTCATACATGAATTCTCATCAGAAATCATTGCATTACAGGAAACTCATCTCCCCGTAAACAAAACAGCGTATACGCACCACAAATACTTCGGTCATTTTCATAACTTACCACAAAACAAATCATCTAAACAAGGCATTGCCTTATTTATTAAAAAAAAAAGCAAATCAAGCATAAAATTATCCCAATATTATCAAACATCTCCGTCATTGTGATAGAAATATAATATAAATATCACAAACGCTGTTTCTCCACCCACCATAATCATTGGAGATTTCAATGCTTGGAGTACACTATGGGGATCCACTTCCTGTAGCGTAAGAGGTCAAATAATAGAAGACGTTATACCAGAAATCTCGTAGTTCTTAACGATAGATCACCAACCCACTTCTCTACACACAAATCGTTCACTCATGTAGACATTACCCTTTGTTCAGCATCCATAGCCCATAAACTCTCTTCTTACACTTTAGAAGATCTTCACAATAGCGACCATTTTCCGCTCATAACTTCTTTCGTTACGCCGATGCAATATACGATTAAACCGCGATCAAAATTTCTTATAGAAAAAGCCGATTGGCTGAAACACGGCTCCCTGATTAACACAATTACAAACACTAGAATAACGTCAAAGAATATAAATGTAGAAGCATCGAATATAAAACCAATAAGACAAATTATCTTACCCCCTATTAAAAAACCTCCCACACTCCTTAAAAGTCAGATTGATAACTTTATACAATAACATATTAGAACAAGGCTTATTGCCCCAGGCGTGGAAAAAAGCTGTTATAATCCAGGGTGATGGAGTCACGTATAGAAATTCACGCAAGTGAGGAAAGTTATCTGATTGCCATTCACTTGGGAGTGGCCAGAAACGATTCTTTAACACATGACTCAAGCAGCTCACGACTTCCGGTCTTTGACCAAGTATCCTCTGGGTAGCCTAAGAACATCCGTTTGAAGGCGAGCTAAAGTGAGAAGACGAAACACGCTCTGCATAGAGTTGTGCGTTGGGTTTGGGACCCGCCACGTAAAAAAAAACACCCCCAATGAAAGGCAACAACAAGCCTCGGATGAGTGACCCCCTTTTTGATGACGACCATGGCAAACGAAATAAGGACTACGAATTAAGGGCATGCACCTAGAATGTCCGGTCCTTTAATTGCGAAGGTGCCACTGCCCAGCTGGTTGATGTCCTCGTAAAAATAAAGGCTGACATCATCGCCGTCCAAGAAATGCGATGGACGGGACAAGGACAAAGACGAGTAGGTCCTTGTGGCATTTACTACAGTGGCCATATAAAAGAGCGCAAGTTTGGTGTGGGATTCGTGGTGGGAGAGAGACTCCGTCGCCGAGTACTATCATTCACTCCGGTGAATGAACGTCTAGCCACAATCGGCATCAAAGCGAGGGTTTTCAACATATCGATTTGCGCCCACGCCCCGACGGAAGAGAAGCACGATGTGACCAAAGATGCCTTCTATGAGCGCTTGGAGCACACCTATAAGCACTGCCCCCACCACGATGTCAAAATCGTGCTTGGCGACTTTAACGCAAGGTTGGGCAAAGAAGGTATCTTTGGTACGACGGTCGGTAAATTCAGCCTCCACGAGGAAACATTCCCAAATGGGTTGAGGCTGATCGACTTGGCCGGGGCCCGAAATATGGTTATCTGTGGTACTAGATTCCAGCACAAGAAAATACAAAAAGCTACCTGTCTGTGTCCGGATCGAAAGGCCACCAACCAGATAGACCATGTTGTGATAGATGGAAGAGACGTCTCCAGTGTTCTAGACGTGCGTACGCTCCGAGGTCCTAACATCGACTCGGACCACTATATTGTTGCAACCAAGATTCGCACCCGTCTCTGTGCAGCAAAAAACGCACACCAATAAACACAAGGAAGGTTCGACGTCGAGGAGCTGCAATCACAACAGACAGCTGAACAACTTTCTACTCGGCTTGCACTCCTGCTCTCTGGGAGCACTCGTCAACAACTCGGTATAAGGGAACTGTGGACGGTATAAGGGCACTGGACGGCATTGCAAACTCCTAACGTACAGCTGCAACCGAAACCATTGGTTTTCGGAAAGTGCGAAAGAACAGCTGGTACGACAAGGAGTGCCGCGTCGAAGCGGAGTGAAAACAGACTGCCTACCTCGCAACGTTACGATCGACCACACTACGTGCGGGATGGGATAGATACCGAGAGTTGAAGAGTGAAGCCAGACGCATTTGCAGACATAAAAACAAAGAGGCCGAAATGCGTATGTATGAAGAGCTTGATAAGCTGGCCGACAGGGGTAGTGCTCGAAAATTCTACGAAAAAATGCGGCGGCTTACAGAAAGTTTCAAGACCGGAACATACTCTTGTAGAACCCCAAAGATGATCTAGTCACCGATGCCCAGACCATACTTAAATTATGGAGGGAACACTTCTCCAGCCTGCTGAGTGGCAGTGAACGTACAACGCCAGGAGAAGGCGAACCCGATTCCCCAATCGAAGACGATGGAGCAGACGTTCCACTGCCCGACCAGGAAGAAGTTCGAATAGCAATTACCCCCTGAAGAACAACAAAGCGGCGGGGGCCGATGGATTGCCAGCCGAGTTATTCAAACACGGCGGCGAAGAGCTGGTAAGAAGCATGCATCAGCTTCTTTGTAAAGTATGGTCGGATGAAAGCATGCATAACGATTGGAATTTAAGTGTGCTATGCTCAATCCATAAAAAGGGAGACCCCACAATCTGCGCCTACTACCGTGGGATAAGCCACCTCAACATCGCGTATAAGATTCTTTCGAGCGTACTGTGTGAAAGATTAAAGCCCACCGTCAACAAACTGATTGGACTTTATCAGTGTGGCTTTACACCTGGCAAATCGACAACCGACCAGATATTCACCATGCGCCAAATCTTGGAAAAGACCCGTGAAGGGAGAATCGACACACACCACCTCTTCGTCGATTTCGAAGCTGCTTTCGGCAGTTCAAAACGGAGCTGCTCTTATGCCGCGATGTCCGAATTTGGTATCCCCGCAAAACTAATACGGCTGTGTAAACTGACGTGGAGGAACACCAAAAGCTCCGTCAGGATCGGGAAGGACCTCTCCGAGCCGTCCGATGCCAAACGAGGATTCAGACAAGGTGACTTCCTATCGTGCGACTTCTTCAAGCTGCTGCTGGAGAAAATAATTCGAGCTGCAGAACTTAATCGAGCAAGTACAATCTTTTATAAGAGTGTACAGCTGCTGGCGTATGCCGATACTTTTGATATCATCGGCCTCAACACCCGCGCCGTTAGTTCTGCTTTCTCCAGACTGGAAGGAAGCAAGGCAGATGGGTCTGGCAGTGAACAAGGGCAAGACGAAATATCTCCTGTCATAAAACAAACAGTCGTCGCACTCGCAACTTGGCTCTCACGTCACTGTTGACAGTCATTACTTTGAAGTTGTAGATAATTTCGCCTATTTAGGAACCAGTATTCACACCACCAACAATGTCAGCCTGGAAATCCAAGCAGGATTACTTTTGCCAACAGGTGCTTCTTTTGACTGAGTAGGCAATTGAAAGGTAAAGTCCTCTCTCGACAAAAAAAAACCAATATCTATAAGTCGCTCATAATTCCCGTCCTGCTATATGGTGCAGGGGCTTGGGCGATGACAACAACCGATGAGTCGACCTTAAGAGTGTTCGAGAGAAAGGTTCTGCGAAATATTTATGGTCTTTTGCGCGTTGGCCATGGCGAATATCGCATTCGATGGAACGACGAGCTGTGATATTTGACGACATTGACATAGTTCAGCGAATTAAAAGACAGCGGCTACGCTGGCTAGGTCATGTTTCTCGGATGGACGAAAACACTCCAGCTCCAGCTTGGTGTCATTGACCCCCTCCTTTACTTTGAACATTGCGCCTCTTCAACAATATCTGCGAAAAACCTTTTATCCATCCTCAGCCTAGACTTTGAAAAAGCTTTTGATAAAATCGGAGCCCATACAGTACTACAAGAACTACAAAAATGGGACCTTGGAAACAAAATGTATAATTTCATAAAGGCATTTCTTTCAAATCGTAAAATTTCAGTAAGTGTTAGCAACTTCAACCTCTCCTTCCTCTCTCAGCAACCTTATTTATTATAGCCTTTAACCAACTCAGCAACTTAATAGCCTCAAACCGCAACGTTGACCACCTTATCTACGCTTACGATGTATTAATATTCTCGGCTTTAAAATACTTGAAAGAAGTCAAAATCAAATTTTCTAATATTCTGACCGACATAATGGAACGGTCCAAAGCAACAGGAACCAAAATTTCTGCAAGCAAAAGTTAAACATTTCACATCTGCAGAAAAAGAAATTGCACCTTCCCTAAGCTTTCCCTTGATAATACTCAAATCCCACATACTAACATCTTAAGAATACTTGGTGCATTATTTGATAAAACCTTACATTTAAGGAACGTTGTAAATATGTTAGATTGGGCTTCCTCAATAGATTAAACATTATTAAGTTTCTTTCCTCAAAACACTGTCACATACACATCTCAACACTTGTAAACATCACAAAAGCACTGATATTGTCAAAAATAGATTTTTGAATTCGCAATTTATGGACATTGTGCAAAACAGCACCTCACTCTCATTGAAACCCCTTATCACGTAGCGGCAAGAAGAAGCATTCGCGCATTTCCCACCTCACCAACCATAGTAGTACTAACAAAAAGTAGGTCTTCCAAACATTCATCATAGAACAAAGTTCATGCAGTGTAAAAACTCGATCTTGTTTAATCTACTGAAAACAAATCCCTATATCTACAATCATAAAATGCTTGAATATTATCAATCAGTTTCATATGACTTCGACACCGAAACTTTTAAAAGAGTACACTCACCCGCACTGACTAACGTTGAAATCGTCTATAATAAGTACGCTATTCGAGTTTCAAAAAACAACCACCAATGCAGAGAAATATATTCAATGACGCAGTAGTAAAGTACAAACCGGAGTGGAAACTAATATACACCGACGGATCCAAATCAAACACCCACACTTCGTTTGCGGTAACATACGACCAAGGTGTCACCATAACCGTCGGAATTTTACCAACGTACTGTTCGATATTTACAGCTGAAGCGGCTGCGATATATAAAGCGGTTCTATTTGTCGCACAAACAGGACAAAAATATATCATATGTTCAGATAGCAAATCGACAATTAACGCTATTTTAAACGAGAAAAACTCAGTGCCGATCAACAATATAAAAGAAATTTTGTATCAACACAAAAACAAAATTAAGATCATGTGGGTTCCTGGGCATACTGGTATTAGAGGAAACCAACTTGCAGATGACCGTGCAAAAAAGGCTGGAAAAGAACCACTACTTTTATTCGAACACTGTACGTTGAAAGACATCCGCAACATGGTAAAAAAAGTTTTTGACGAGTCAGCATCGAGAGATTGGTCAAATTTTCAACACCAATACAAGGAACATAATCTCTTTGGTAACAAGCCAAACTACCCAACTGATTGCTCTTGCGAAGATGTAAAAACGTTTGTTCGCCTGAGAATAGGCCACACCTTCAAAACACACAGTCATCCTTTAAACAAAACGGCTAAACCAAGCTGTTCATATTGTATTATTTATTTATTAAATGAAAAATAATAATACAATTATTATCTTACAGAGTAAGAAGCACTAGCTGCCAGGGCTTACGGCTTACTGCTCTAATAAAACTATATTGTCTTAGAATATTAATATATTAGCCAGTAAAAGATAACTATGAGATCAACATTACTGTCAGTACAATTATTAAAATAATTGATGTTAGTAAAGGAAGTTATTTGGATGTAAGACAACTTAGAATTAAAAAATTAGATTAATTTTCTAAGGCCAGTTTTGGACAAAAAGGCGGCTACCTTGTGGATGTTTTCCTCAGAAAAAACCTTGAGCGTGTTCGAAAAGGGGTTGGTCATCAAATAGTGCGTTTCTAGTTGCACTAAACTTAGTGCATTCATCGAGAAGATGTTTAACTGTAAGCGATGGATAAGTGCAGAATTCGCAGCGTGGCCTATTTCAACCGTTTAGTAGGTAATAGTGCGTGGCCATAGTATGCCCAATCCGAAGTCGAGTAAAAGCGATAATGTCGTTTGTTCGGCAGGTGGACGGAATATGCGGCTGCATGCCAGTTGTATTGAAGTTCGAGTAATAGTTTTGCACACTGTTCCAAGAATTTGTTTTCTGTTCTTTAAGGAAGTTGTTGACGAGTAGGAAGACATTCTTCCTCACCATATAATTGAAGGTAAATAATGGCCTTCAGATCCGCTAATTCGTTGCCGATAATTCCAGCGTGACCAGAAATCCACATAATTTTGATTTTTTTTGCCTTTTTGTATAAGTTTGGTGCGTATTTAAAAAATTAGGGGTGCCTTGTTAGTAACATTCATGATACTAGCAATAGTTGACATACTGTCTGTGCAGATTATCGTCTTGTCGTTAGATTCTGAGGCTGCTAGTATTGCGTCGTATATAGCAACCGCCTCTGTCGTATACACTGATCCATAATTTGCGAGGTGCCCTGCTATTACTATTTTCCCATCGGCTTGGACCGCAGCGAATGACGTGTGGTCCTCTGACTTTGACCCAAAGCACAGTGTATCGTTTAATACAAGCTAGGGGGACAAAAATATTTTAGTTTGAAATTGAATTGCTTTGGTCGTGTTGATTAATGATTTTAAGTTTAATTGAAAAATTAATATATTTTTTTAGATTTACGAATAGAAAACAAAAAATTGTGTAAAAAATATATTTAATTATTTTTTTAAATTCCAGAACATACAATAACATTTACTTGAATATAAATAATGTACTAATACATAAGTCCATTACATTTCAACTAATGAAAATCGCGATGATTAGTAAGGGATTTTTTACCAGCAGACCTAATAATAACAATACATATATCATAAAAATAACAATAACACACAACAACAAAATGTTTAATACTACTATATCATTACTCATTGAATGACTCATCATCACTGTTAGATTCATCTGAATCAGATACTAGATAATCTTTATCGTCATGGTCACATGTTATCTGACGTGGTACTTTTGATGGTATTGAAGGCGGGACAATTAAATTTAGAACTTCCTCCGGTAATTTATCTGTTTTCTTTCTAGGAACTTATCTGAGTGAGTTAATTACCGGATCGGATGTTATTAAGAGCATATGTAGTAAATCTATATTCGTGGCTATACGTGACTGCTTTCTGGTGTGATGTTCGCGAAATCTACGGCAGTCCTTATTACGGGCCTCTTGAGATTCCTCCGAAAGTTGCCCGATTGGAAGAATATAAGTTCTAATTACTTCCGTACTATGTACCAGGATTTTGTGCACGGTGACTGGCATATAGTACCACGAATATAAATTAAGATAAATGGTTCTGGTTTTGGAACAAAGATTTTCGAATTTTTTGCAATTAATGTCGTAGCCGGAGGATAGCGTTCTCAATAAAATGCTAAAATTTTTAATTAGCTTAATATCCAATCCGGTAATCTGCAAACTCAGTTCCGGATTCATAAAGAACCTGCGGGTCGTATTTCCATCATTAGAGTTCCCATATCCAGATTTCGGTGTGTCTACTATAAGTCCCATCTGGGTTTTAAACTTTTGTCTTACTTCTTCCGAACGCTTTTTTACACTAGCCTTTTCTATATCGCTTTTAGCTTGCCACTTTTTTATGTCCAAACGATAACAAATGTGTAACATACATTCAAAGGAACGAATCCAGGCGTGCAAAGTAGACAAACCGAAACTGTTATGCTCTTTTTTAATCACTACGTCTTTTAAGTCGCCATTCATCAGTTTGGGAGTAGCACCACAGATATAACATTTTTGTGAAGAAAGTGTGCCAGTCAAAGCATTACATACTTTTCCGTCTGCCATTGTGAGTAAAATATTATGTTTTACCAAAATTTGAGAACCGTGATTATCACAAAGTGTTGGAAGAAGTTGAGATACTTCTTCCAAAACCTTGTTAGTTTCTGATGTAGTAAAATCAGTTGTTTCCTTTGAAAAAATAAGCTTAATTGGGCGACAATAGAGTGTGGACGAAGGCCGCGGATTTTGTCATAGAATATTTTGGCTGGCATCGTCACTCAATCTCAATGGAACAATAGCAAAAACAAACAGATACTCATCAATAGCATCGCAGTTCTGAAATTTCTGTTTATAAGCGCTATGGCCGGAGCTTCCGTCACATCCCCATTTGCTGATTAGTGTGAATGACGACTTAGAAGATATATTTTCTTTGAAAACTTCACTTTGCGCTTCAATTAAACGTTTAGCGGTTTTATCCAAAATGGCTTGAAGTTTAATTTCGGATGCGTTTCTGTTACCAAGCTATGCTCATCTGCAGGGTAACACAAATTTTTAGATTTACGTAAACTAAAATAGGATGGAAAAACTTTATGTCCCGCCTTCAATGACCATTTTCGCGTCTGTTTATAGGAGTAACTTGTACACTTAGAATCCACATAATAGGCCAATGCCTCATCACTTGTCAATTGCCTGCCTTCGCATGTAGTATTACCAGACTTCTTTTTTTCTGTGGATTTCAAACTTTCTTTAATCGAAGTAGCTATGTTTCTATTACCCTCCAAGCGATTTGCTACTTCAGCGGCTACGGTCAACTCGATGGCACTTCGCGATTCTAGTAAGTCTTCGACCCTTCGTTTTTTCGTTTTAAAAGACGACTCTTCAAAAATTTTTTTTGGTCTACCTTGAGGTCGATTGCTTCCAGTTGATGAGGTAGGACAGGGATGTTTCATTTGTAGGTGAAATTGTAAATCTGCTCCTTCCAACCAACTGCGACTTTTGTTAAAAAAACGTTCAATCATCATAATTGCTTCAGTCCATTTTTTTGACGAAATACTCGAAATTTTTAACTTTATCTCCTTCTGTGTATCAGGAGTTACATTTGTAGCACTAAATTTTGTCAAAACATAATTAACTAACCAAAAATTTCGTTCTGTTTTACATTTTCGCCATTCTTCAAATAACTCCATTTTTGAAAAAGAGCAAACTCGATCTGGAAAAAAAAAATAATTAAAAATTAGGGGGGAAAGATGTGGTGGTATTCGATCAAAGGTCATTGTATAGCTTAAGGTTGCCGTTATACAATATTTAAGCATTAGCTTGGATATATGTGGATAAAAAAAAGTTGCATACGTTAAAAACTTGAAATTAAAAAGAACACAAACATTTTTATATGAGTTTTCAAAGTTGCAAACGTTAAAAACTTTAAAATAAAAAGAACACAAACATTTTTATATGAGTTTTCAAAACCCCGTACAACGTATTAGCTAAACGCAAACCAAGTATTAAATTGCATAAAATATACATACATTCCTTCTAAATTAAATTCCATTTCATCAACGGTCGTGTTTTCCTCTCCAAACCTTGTCAAATCACTATTTATATTGTATTTTTTATTTAAATTGAAAACATAAAAATGATAACACCGTATCACTTCGATTAAACTTGTTGTAGTTAACCGTATTAGAATATATCAAGGGTTGTTATAATCGGAGTACTATCAATTATTTGATTTTTTACATTGACTTTTGTCCGCCTACTATGATCCAGACGAATCACTGTGCATAGTTGTAGTACATTTTCCATTCGTGCCGAAAAGGAGCTCTGTATTCTTCAAAAAGACGCTAAAATACTGTTGGGCTTGTGGTTGACTTGGCCTGATTTGTTAAACCGAGAAGGAAAGATGAGTAGCTTATCCCAAGGTAGTGAACTGATGGGAGGCAGAAAAGATGGTTTCGAGTCTATTCTTAAGATTTCAGCGTATTCCAGCACTTATTGCAATGTTGACGTGCGCCTTGGTGTTTTATTAGCGGCCCATATCGTTGTGATAGTGTCATACATAATACTATTTCTGCAGAGAAAGATCTTTGGGATAACCCTCATAGTGGTATATTCAATTCTTTCTTGTAAGGTAGGCGTTCCAGCTTCGGCTAAGATGCATTGAATCGGGGATGTTGGAAAGGCATGTATATTCCTTCGAACGGCTGCATGATATGTTGAAGAGATCAGTTCTTTGCACTATTTCCGTATATTGGTAAGCCATAGTCAATCTTCGACAATATTATAGCCTTAGTAACATTAATTAAAGTGTTTGGATGGATAAGGCAGTGTTTAGAAGATATTTAATAATATTTAACCTGACAGCTAGGCTTTTTTTAACCTAAGACAGTGCTCTTTAAAAGTGAAACGTATGTCGAAAGTAATTCCAAGGAAACATAAGCTAGAAACATTAGATATAATAATATTATTATGGACTAAGTTTAAATCCGTACATTTATGTTTGCGGCAAATATGAAAATATTTGCACTTATTAAGCGACAGAGTCGCTCCAGAACAATTTGGCCAGATAGAGATATCGGTTAGTATTTTTAGAAATTTATTTTTAACAGTGCTTAGATTACTTATTTTAGAATAGATTAAAACGTCATCTGCATAAATAATGTGGAAAATGTTCTTATGACTACTAATTATGTGGCTTAATTCATTAAAGGCGATAGCAAATAGCATTACGGAAAGGGGGGATCCTTGTGGGATTCCATTTTTTTGGTTATGTAAACTGGAAAAAACATTATTTGCTTTTACTTTGAATTTACGGTTAGTGAGAAAAGACTTGATAAAATTGTATATTTTATTACCAAATTTCCATTTTTCTAATTGTCGTAGAACTATGTGAGCTCCGACACGATCAAAAGCCTTTTCAAAATCTAGACTAAGCGTAGAAATATGATTGCGGGAAGACAAACCATATGTGACAAAACTTTCGAAAAGAAGGAGCGCGTCGGAAGTATTAAACTATGGTTGGAAGTATACCACATATCTCGTTTTGAAACGATTTTTTCTATTAACTTACTCATGCAACATATAAGTGAAATAGGTCTATAATTTAGAACTTCTGAGGACGGGTTAATAGACTTTGGTATGGGAACAATTGCAGCAATTTTCCAGTTTTGTGCATAAATTCCGCTCGTTAAAATTTGATTGTACAGATTGATTAATCGTAATTTAAGCGGTAGAGGAAGTTTTTTATTATATCGTATGAAATTCTATCTGCGCCAGGAGTTTTCCCTGACAGAGAAGATATTGTGCTTTCGAATCTTTGATCTCTGATTCTATTATTTTAGCTGATGAGTTAAGCTGGTTGTAGCTGCGACCCAGAGTTTCATTTTTTATATCTATAAAAGAGGAAATAAAGTTCCCGTCGCTAGAAAACGTAGACCGAGTGGAGGCAAACTGTTCAGCTATCGCCTTGTGATCGAATATTGGGCCAGTTGGGCTATTAACAAAATTTATATTGACTTGGGAAGGTGAGCCAGTTAGCATTTTAATGTCCGACCAAATATTTTAGAACTGGGATTTATTTCTGTGGTAAGTTTTTTGAAGTGCAATCGTTTTGCTTCTTTAGTTTTTTTACGAAAAATAGTATTTGTTTTCTTGTATAAAATCAGGTTGGATTCTGTTCTGGAACGCTTGTATTTTCTCTAGCTGTGCTGTTTTAAATTTCTTAAGCTCTCCAACTCTTTTGACCAGTATGGAACTACTTTCTTATGAGATTTAGAAACAGTTTGTGGGATTGAAACGTGCGCGGCCTTAATATTTTGGTGATATTAGCCGCCTCTTTATTGACATTTTTAGATACCGGGATTTGATCGCAGAACAGAATTGCCTTTTGCGTGTATTTAGACCAGTCTGCTTTACCTGTCAGGAACTTTGGTTTAGGAAAGGCCTTTGTAAAGGATGACGTTGCCATTTCAGTTACTATTGGGTAGTGGTCACTACCACATAAACTATCAAGAGTTCGGCTATTCACTTTTGGAACTATATTGGTAGGGCAAACAGATAGGTCGACGTGCGTAAAAGAATTATGAGTTGAAAAATTAGTCGGAACACCATCGTTCAATACGGTAAGATTCTCTGTAAGAACTAAGTTTTCCAGAATTAATCCTCTTTGGTTGCTACGGGGAGAGCCCCATAATGGGGACCACGAATTCATATCTCCAACCAGGATTACGGGCTTGGGTACTGGGGAGAGAATTTGCCGAAGCTCAGCAAGCGTGAAATTTTGTTGTGGGGGAATATGCAAGCAAATAATCGTAAATTTGAATTCTGTGGATATTTGAATGGCTAAAGAAGCTATATTTAAATGGATTTCGAGATTTTTATGTGGAATGTCTTTTCTTACTAAAACAGCAATACCTTGTTTGTTTGTTAAATTCTGAAATAAGTTTAAGAAATAGCTAACATACCTATTTGGTACAAAAGCATCTTTATTTACAGCAAGATGAGTTTCTTATAAGGCAATGAAGTGTGGGGAGATTTCTTTAATTAGAATTTCAAGTTCAGTGTAGTTGTTGTAGAAGCCTTTTATGTTCCATTGAAGTATATTGAACATAGAGCAAATAGGACAAAGAGGAATGTGTTAAATTTCTTCATCGTCGAAAGTTTGCATAATCTGATCATGGTCTGGGTGACTGTATTGTTGAATAATTGATAGGTTGGTTTTTGAGTTGTTGCTAAAAGCATTTGAAGTGTGGTGAGATTGTAGTTCGCTGATAAATGAATGAGCGGAGCTAGTTGCTTGAGGTGTGGAATTAATAGCAAAGCTGTTAGGACTGCTGCGTGAGGAAGAATTGAGAGAAGCAAAAGGGAGAGATTGAGAGTTTACTGGATTTATTGTGTTACTTTTTTCTAGGACATAATTTAGTTTTAGAGCGTAAGCAGAGGTTGATGAAGTGTTTAAGTTGGCGTTTGGAGTAAGACATGTTTGGGCAGTGTTGTTGCTCTTTGTCAGCGTGAGAGATTTCAGGAGAAGTTTTATTGGATTCGGAAGGTATATGAATGGAATGTGCTGTAGGAAGTTTTGAGTTGCTGTGTTTCTTTAATTCGTTTTGTTTTACTTTTTCTGCAAAAGTAATGTTTGGAAAGCTGGGCACTTGGGCTTTATGTAATTTTATAGCCTCACGCATCGTACATTTGTTCTCAGTTTTAATTTTTAGAATTTCTTTTGTTTGGATGTACTCTGGACAAGTATGTGAATATGATGGGTGCTCACCAGCGCAATTAGCACATAAGGTGCGCAAACATTGTACTGAGCCGTTAGGAGGGAAATTACAAGTTTCACACGCAGGTTTGTTGTTACACTTTTTAATGGTATGCCCTAAGAGTTGACATGATTAACATCTAATTGGATTTGGAAAATATGGTCTTACATGGGCTGAGCGCCACGAAACCTCCACTTTACTAGGTAATTTATATAAATCGAAAGTAAGAAGGGTAACTCCGGTGTGAACTAAGGTATTATCTACCTTTTTTTTGAATTTATACACTTCTACTACACCTTGCTCTTTCATGTTTTCAATAATTCCTTCATCAGGGACATTACTGAGATATGATGCAAATATTGTACCTTTGGGAAAGTTAAGGTTGTCTTGATAGGTTAATATCACTCCATTCAAACGTTTTTTTTTTAAACTTTTGTGCAATGGTTGGATTTTTTACTAGCAACAACAAATTGCCATCCCGTAGCTAAGAAATGGAAATTATTTCTTTGCTTATAGCTTCCAACGCTTTATGTACTGCAAAACACGAGAATTTCGATATTGGTTTCGTTGAATTACTTGCTGAAATAGTAAAGAATTTTGTATTGTTTGGTTTTGTTTTAGGTAGTTCGGGAAAAACTAGCGATTAATATATTGTTTTTTTACGTTTGGCTTGGGGACAATCCGCTAATAAAGCGAACCTATTGTCCCCCAAATTTGGTAGCCCGGGGGACATTCGAGATAATTAAAGCGCAGACACTTGTAGCAAAGTTAACACGTGTGTTGTTATAGCTTACAAATTAAGCTCACAAGAATAATGCTTAGCGGAAAGCAGAAAATTGATGAGCACCACAGAGAAAGAATAGCCTGAAAATACGTCCACCCACGACGAGTATCAGTCGGAGACTGTTCATATTGTACCATCAGTAAATCACATCCTAAACGAATGCACTGCTTTAAATACATCTAGGACAACTACTTATGGTAAAACGAAAAAATCAAATCTTTTTAAGACACCAAATACTGACAACATCAGGGCAATCAACAATTTTCTAAAAATATGTAAGATATCAAACTTAATTTAATTATAAATATACCAATGTTAGATACTTATCGACACATATAATATTGTAATAAGAGCCGAAGGCCTCAGTAACCAGCGCTTTAACTTAGTGAATTAATTATTTATAATAAGCCCCCTTGTAAATAAATAAATAAAAATTATCCTAAACATGGATGAAGTTCTTGAAAAACTAGGTAGGTGTATGTATTTTTCAACAATAGATTTAGCGCAAGGCTTCCATCAGATATAAATGGATCCAGCAGATAGGAAAGAACAGCTTTTTCTACTGAAGGTGGACATTTTGAGTTTTTAAGAATGCCATTTGGGCTTAAAATCCACCAGCAACTCTCCAAAAGCTGATGAATACAGTTTTGGGTGGATTAATACATAGGAAAGGATTGCATGGTTTACTTGGACGACATTGTAGTATTCGCACGTCACTACAGGAACATATGGAATTTCTGCATAGAGTTTTTCTTAGAATAAGCGAGGCAAATCAAAAAATTCAAATGAACAAAAGCGAGTTTTTCAAAAGAGAAACCGAATTTTTAGGTCATATCATAACGTCAGAAGGTATTAAGCCCAATCCTAATAAAATCAAAGCTATTTTAAGTTATCCCGTTCCGAAAACGGAAAAAGAAATAAAACAATTTCTCAGCTAAGCAGGGTTTTATCGTAAATTTATCCGAATTTTTTCAGAAATAACAAAACCCTTGACTAACTGTCTTAAAAAAAGCAATACAATAGATAGCTCAAATAAAAAATTCTTGGAAGCTATAGACACTATAAAAATTTTAATTCCAAACGATCCGATTCTGGCATACCCAAATTATGAAAAGATATTTGCACTAACGACTGATGCGTCAAATGTAGCATTAGGGGCAGTATTAAGTCAACAAGGACATCCCATTTGCTTTGCTAGTCGCACAATCAATGAACATGGATTCCACTATTCAACTACTGAGAAAGAACTTTTAGCCATGGTCTGGGCTACAAACTATTTTAGGGCTTATTTATATGGCAGAAAATGTATGATAAACAGTGACCATAAACCATTACAATGGCTTCAAAACTTATAGGAAACAAATTCAAAATTGCAAAGAATAAAATAAAAAAGTACAAAAAAGAATATCTTGCGTTAATTTCTTCTGAAAGCTTCATTAAGATAACAGAACGACCATTAAATGTATTCAAAAATCAAATTAAATTAATTAGAGATTTTAAAGATTCAATCACAATATCAAAAGTTTTTTCAAATAACTTAATCATTATAACATACAAAGATCTAACTTTAGAACACATATATCAAAGAAATAACTAAAAAGTATTTACAAAAAAAATAATACAACTACAAGTATATTTATGCCAAATGAAAACGACTTAATAGAATTCCAAAACCTTTATAAGACATTAATAACAAGCCGTAATAAGATTTATCCGTGCAAAAAAGAATTGGAAAATATGTATATATAGTATAATATAGATTTTGCGAGCTTTAAAAGTAAAATAATTTAAGTCCATTTTAGTGCACTTCATCAAGGTATAGAACGTTACTATTACCCTAATTATCCTAAGGAAATCACTAAAATAATTGTTGGAAATAAAGTTTAAATTTCTATATGACAATACTTCCCATCATTATTTTCTATTCTTTATTGAATTATAGCTTGTAAGAATGACATGTCAATATCAGAACCTCACTCCATTTTCAACCTCCAGTCTATTCAGTCGGAATAAAATCTTTGCTAAAGAATTTAAACCTAAAACAGGTTATGGGTCCAGTCCCAAAAACGTCGCTGTGTGTCAACAAGTGTTTTTTAAAAATTTTATGTTTTCACTATTGCTGTGTGTTGTCAAACTGAAAAAAGCTGTGTGTAGTGTTTTTAAAAACTTTATTGCTGTGTGTCGGTAAATTGAAAAAAGAAGAAAACGCTACTGTGTGTCGCTGTGCTTTTAAGGACTTAATTTTTCCATTTTTGCTGTGTGTCGGCAGAAAAGAAAAAAGTGGTTATAAGAACCAGTTTTTTAATTTTTGCTGTGTGTCGGCAGAAGAAAACATTTTTGCTATGTGTAAGCAAAGGAAAACGTTTACTGTGTATCGGCGGTTGTAATTGGAGCTGAATTTTCATCGTCGCTGTATGTCGACGAAAAAAGATGATTACTGAATGGAAGAAAAACGTTTACTGTGCGTCGGTTGTTGTGTTCTGGAATAAATTAATCGCTGTGTGTGGTAAAATAAGTGCTTTATTCCAAATTGAAAAATTAGATGACGCCAATAACGCGTCATGGTCCGTGCAAATGCAAAGCGTGATAGTACACTCAAATATGTGGGGAGTTGTGTGTGCACGAGATATCAAAACGGACGGCATCCAGCTCTCAAGTATCCAGCTCTCAAGTAATTCCTCAAGAAAAAAATTACATTATTTCTTCAAGTAGTTTTGACATCTGGTTACGCATGGTGAATGATTCACATAATAAGAGCAAGAGAGAATAAACAAAGAAAATAAACTGTGTGCGTAATATGTATGTATGTATGTGTGTAGTAACATAAATATTTTCCTTGCGATTTAAGGAATATTGTTGATGATTGATAAGTTTTATACAACATTTCAAAATGAAATATACTTCATAATAATGACTTTAACTAATTTAGGACGAATTTAACGATTACTTTGAATTTCCTCCAAGAAACAATTGTTGATTTGATGTTTCTTCGCAAAACCAGGTTTGCCATATTCGCATTTTATTGAAAAAAAGTATTAAAAATTAGTACTTGATTACTTTAAAGCTGCATACTAGCACAAGTAAATTTATCGCAGGAAAGTTTCTTGTCCGTTTCTTAAGTGTTTTTTTATATGAAGTTTTTACATTTCTTGAGAGCTGGATACTAAGCTTTAAAAACGAAAAGGCGTTAGTCTCAATATTACTGTGTGTTAAATCGTCGCAGTTTAATTATGTGAGACCTGTGCATAAGCAAGGCGGAAATAATTGTGAGCGTTCGTGCTTTATGATAAATGCAAAAAACTGTAACGGCGATAAGTCTTCGACGCATACGAGGTGTGTTGACAGCGGCGCACCTTCGCATCTTTGTTGCGACCGACTATACCAGTGAGTTTTGAAACAAACTGCGGTTAGTGAGAGATTTGGGGTCGAATCGTTACATCCGTGAACGTATCACCCGTCACGTACAAGTCTGTATTTTGTATTATGACATATGTGATCGTAACGCTTCTATCGTAATCTGGCATGATGACATACGTGAACGACTATACAAACGTATCCGTTCGTTCTAATCGTCGTTCGAACGCAAACTACCAATCGTAATAGACAAATTTATAGAAATGTGAGCAAAATTTTTTTAAATTTTAAGTTTCTTATAATTTTTAGGAATAAAGAACATAAACAAGGAATCAATGAATTGAATATCTCAATAAAAATTAAAAAAAAAAAAAATTATTTATACATATGAACAAAATTTTTGTATTTTAGTTGACAATTAAAATAAAATTATTTACAAGGCTAAGGATATATACATGTTTGAATTAAATTTATTTGTTTGGTGGATTGCGGTGAAGCGGTTCGCTACCCCGTTGTCCATTTCTTGTGTGTGATGAGAATCGCAATTTTAAGAGCCGTAACTTATTGTAAATTTTATGCAGATGTTATGTAATGCCTCACAAACGTTAGAAAATCTTCCACTTTTGTGCGGCGATACCTTCCTCTCTTGCCATATCCTAAAATACTCCACCGTCTTTTTAAGATTCCAATGCATCAACGATACATCTACAAAGAAAACTTTATTAATGACAATTCATAATTTTTTTTATACCTACGCTATTCCTACGATCTCCTAGCTATCTCCACACTATTTTTTATGCCCATCACTTTCACTAGAGCTCAAATAAAAAAAAACAAAGTTGGATTAATTTTGAAATTTAATTATTTTTTCTGAGTTTATTGAAAATTTCGCAACATTTTTCAAGCAATGTGGAATTTAAAAACTATTGTGAATTGAAAATACATTACGATATCATAATGTCAATCACTGCATACGTTTGACGTATCACGCAATTTTATTTCGTATGTTTGCCGATCCGTGCACGGATGTAACGATTCGCCCCTGGTTGGCAGGTGGCCTATGTATAGAAGCAGTTAGCCGCGGCGACGTTACGTCGACGGTACAACAATTATGTTAAAGAATTTGTTGTATGTACCAAATTTGCAAATGAAGTTTGTGTCAGTGAGCAAAGCAATCGAGATTGGGCATACAGTTACATTTAAGCGTGACTACGTGGAAATCAAAAACAATAAAAATTGTGTTCTATTGAAAACATTCAACAATAATGGACTATTCGAGTATGCATACGACAAAAACAAGTGTTTTAGTAAATTTCAATTGTTTAAAGGACATGTCAAGTAACCAAAGTGTGTTAGGGTTAAATATCGGTAAGGTAGCGAAAGAGACAGTGTGTAAGATATGTGCAAAAACTAAAATAAGTGTGAAGCCTTTTACTCAGGCAACAGAAAAGTGTGAAACAGATTTACTTTCTATTGCTCATAGTGACATTTGCGGTCCGATAAATACGACATCAATTGGTGGTTCTTGTTGCTTTGCGACATTTATTGACGATAAATCGCGTTATATGACTATTTATTTTCTAGAGACTAAATATGCGGTATTCAAATCGTTTAAAGAATATAAAACTATGGCGGAAAAGCAAACCGGTTCTAAAATTAAGACTTTGAGAATCGATAACGGTCGCGAATATGTTTCGAAAGTGTTTGAGTCATACTTAAAGAAAAACGGTATTTTAAGACAATTAACGGTGCCGTATACTCCGCAGCAGAATGGCGTAACGGCGTAACGGAACATGCCAATAGGACATTGGTAGAAATGGCTAGGGCCATGTCAAATTATGCGAAACTTGGTGAGCACTTTTGGGCGAAAGCAGTTCAGACAGCTGCTTATATACATAACCGCACAGTAACAAAAGTACTCGTGAAAAAGGCACCATGTGAATTGTGGATGGGCAAGAGGTCAAGTGAGGCAAATTTTAAAATATTCGGATCGACGGCAGTGGCCCTCGATAAAAAGCAGAGATACAATTTTCGTGTTAAGGTAAAGAATATATAATGATCGGATATGCAGATACAAGTAAAGGTTATCGTCTGTTCGATCAAGTAAGCCGAAAAGTAATCATCAGTCGTGACGTCATATTCGTTGAGAAGACTAAAAGTAGTCAAGAGTCAGATCCAAAACTTATCGATTTCGGCGGTGGTGAACGGGAGATCAAAGTGTTGCCCACAGAAGCAAAGCGGTTGCAGAGTAACATCGAAGATGGTGAAGTAGCAGAAGATAGCAGCGCGTTGACTGAAGAAGAATTTAGAGAAAAGAATCATGGCAGCAACAACATACAAGGTAATGTCGTGGTTGGTCGAGGTAGATATTGGTACGTACAGAAATAAAAGGACGACCAAAGAAACAGTACAATGAGTTACATGTTATAAGTAAAAGTTCTTCCGAAGCGCCAAATAGTGTAGAAGAGGCGTTAAATAGTATGGCATAAACTATTTAGAGACGTTTTCTCCTGTAATCAGATATACCAACATACAGCGGTCAAAAATAGTATCCGACATGTATCAACTTCTACGAATAATGATGCATAAAAACAATATTATCAATAAAAACAAATAACTTTTGAATGATTTGGTACAAATATGATTTCAGCTTCAATTGTGGGATTTATTGTAACTACAAAAACAAACTAAATCAGAAAGTTAACGGTATTAATATTCAAAAACAAATAAGTAGCAAAACAAGTATTCGACATTTAAAAAAATACTATGAAAACGAAAGAGAGGTTCATTAGATGCATGTAAAACACGAAACAGGAGTAAGACATGTGTTACGATGTTTGAAGAAGATAGCAAATTTTAAATTACACTACTGCATAACCGGCAAAGCTATTGCAAATGCAGACTGGGTAAGTGACCTTAGTGATAGAAAATCGTATCCAGGCTACGCTTTTGTAGCAGCTGGTGGCGTATTCTCTTGGGAATCGAAGAAGCAGAGCATTGTGGCCTTAAACAGTATAGAGGTCAAATATACTTCGTTATCTGCGGTTGTGGCTGTGCAATAATTAACTAGATTTAAATTATAATTTAACTTGTAATATGATGTTAGATATGTTAACTAAGAACTTACAAGAGATAAAACATGTAAAGTTTTGAAAAAAGATGGATATATATTAACTAATTGATGTAAAGTGTTGAGAAGGAGTGTTGGAAATAGAGTTTGAATTTTTATATGGCAACACTTCCCATCACAGTGGTGTAATTCATTAAATGTGACGGTAGAAGTAACTACTGGTAAAACTGGTATTTTTGACATTGAAAAATTACTTACATAGAAGTTTAAGTGAAAAACTTAGAATAATTAACACATCAGGTGATAAAGAGCGAAAATATTTACAAATTGAACAAACACTTTTCACATATAATCATGTTATAGTTCACTCTACTACTAACGAAATTCCATATGTAATTTTTTTTAATAAAGATTCACCAAAACATGATCCTCAACTGATTAAAGAACGAGGAATATATAATTTAAATAAAAACCGTAATGAAAAGATATTGATATTTTGTAAATGCTCAAGGAAGAGACTAAATAAAATGAGTAATCCGTACAAAAAAGTTAGTCTTATTAAAACTGAAAATGATAAAGAACATCACATTGTTAAGTTTAAAACCCAAAATGTAAGAAAATATGAAAGCCAATTTAAAAGAAAAAAGAAAACTAGCTAAAACTAAATCTATGAATTGAATACTCGTACTCCATTATTGTTATATACCTATCATAGCAAATATCATAACCTTTTACTTATTCATTATTGCTTATTCATTGCAACATGCTAACAAATCTTTATGTTAATGTTAAAATTTTATTTAAGCATTTTAACCTGTGTCACAGAAAAAATTGCAATGAGGACATTGCATTATTTTCGGTTGGGAGGACATATTTTAATGTTGAATTGGAGACTGAATAGAATCAGCACGGTTTTAAGCATTCTATTTCAGCACTAAGCGGCCGCGTACAGCGGCGCCGTATGATCTTCGGGAATTTTATAAATCATTAGGAGTTGTCACCTCGCCTAGCAACCACGCGATCTTTTAAGTCACCTTAAGTCATTTGTGCGTTTCATCATTATTTAAAAAAAAAATAATTAAATTTTTATTTTTTTTTTTAATTAAAAGAAACTATTTTGTTGAAAAAGAAATAATTTTACTTACATATGTACAGTGGACCAATAAAGTTTACATATACCAAGTACTTTTAAATTACGACACGTTTATTTGTTATAAAATGAATAAATTTTGTGTTTTTTTTCTATTCGTTTCAAAAGATGTATATTTAACATTTAACTTAGCATATCAAAATATTTTTTTTTTACACAAATAAAAAAAATTTATGCTAAAGCTTAAAAAGGGCATAGTCTGTATCAAAAAAGTTTACGTACACTTATGATTATTTATATACATCAAAAGTAATTATGATAGTTATAGCGGTTTTGGCCTACAATTTGTTGCTATTATTGTATCTAGACATCAAGGTATGCTCCCCACTCGATTTCTAATATTATTTCCGGATATTTTGACTCACTAAATCGATGATCCAGTTTTTTGGCCTTATTTTGAAGAAATTCGATATTTTTGAATACGGTTTTCAAAAATGTTCCAGATATTTTGAATAAGATTAACGTCTAGTAATTGCGGGACCTATGGATTTATTTTTAATTCCATAACAACCATTCACGTACAAGATAAGACGGGTATTTTTGGTCGGTATCCTGTTGGAAATTGATTTTGCTGCTATTAACAGCCGATTAAAGCACACTTAAAATTAAAATTTTTTCTCAACATGTCTAGATACATTTGTTTATCCATTTTTGAAATGTACCCCAAAAAAAGGGAATTTGTTGAAGAATGCTGGTTTTCATAAACGAATCGCCCGTGGTAAAGCATGCATAAGTAAGGTTAATAAAAAGAACACGTCGGCGGTTGATAAACAATATTTAAATGAAACGTATTGGCTTTGGGAAAACATTGTGTTTACCGACGAATCAAAATTTAATATATTTGGTTCAACAACATCACAAGATCAAAATGTATTGCCACGGCAGGAGTAATGTTTTGGTTTGCAGGTGCATGGTTGCATCTAGAGTTGGACATTTGGGCTTTATTAATGAAAACATGGATAAACATATGTATCTGAACATTTTAAGAAAAAAATTTATATCCTAAGTGTGCTTAAATCGGCTGTTAATAGCGGCTACTTCTAGTTATGATTGTTGGGTTGTTATGGAATTGAAAATAACTCCATAGGTCCCGCAATCACCATACATTAATCATATTCAAAATATCTGGAACTTTTTGGAAAATCGTATTTGAAAACATCGAATTTCTTCAAAATAAGGCCAAAAAGCTGGATTATCAACTTAGTTAGTCAACATATCCGGAAATAATACTAGAAATTGAGTGGGGAGCATATATCGATGTCAAGATATTGTACAATAATAGCAACAAATTGTAGGCCAAAAACCGCTAAAACTATTGTAATTACTTTTGATTTATATAAATAATCATTAGTGTACGGAAACCTTTTTGATATAAATTATGCCCATTTTAAGCTTTAGCATTAATTTTTTTTATTTGTGTAAAAAAAAATATTTTGATATGCTAAATTTAATGTTAAATATACAGCTTTTGAATGGATAGAAAAAAACACAAAATTTATTAATTTTATAACAAATAAACGTGCCGTAATTTAATAGAACTAGGTGTATGTAAACTTTATTGGTCCACTGTATATAAATGTTAAGGATGACGAGACGAGGTGAACTTCAGTAAAAATCATAACGGGGTATGCTCTTGCTCTTGCAAAACCCTTCCTCGGTGCATAACAACAAACACACGCAGAAAATTATTTGCAATGGCTTTAAAATATGTCAGACCAAACCCCATGTTCATTTTCGTGCAATAATTTAGCCTGTTTTAGCTGTCATTTTACATTAAGACATATTACGCAGTTAACTTGTTGGTAAGGTAAGTTTTAAATAGATTTTATAATTTCTACTTAAATTATAAAGATTTGTTACACTTCTTTTGTTAAGAATGAATACAGAATGTGCCCAATTCACAATAGTCATTCTCAATAAATTGACCGAATCAGCCGTTCATATATCACTAGATTCTGCAATGGGTGCTCTCTTGGCTTTTCATATGTCGGTATAGGTATTTTGGATTTTGTGTCATCGTTCAATTTTGCAAGAGCAAGAGAATCCCCGTAATGAAACATTGTACTCGTATTCCTTACCAAAAAGTAATACCATGTTCAGACCGACACTTAATCGCACGATTTCGGCTGTTTATCCCACTAATCTTATAAATTTATCAAGATTTCGCAATACAAAAATGACAGTTCCAAATCACTTCATTGAAATGATTTGAAACTGATCCACGCAAAATCTCTCCGTGCGACTCTGATTTTGCGCCATCTACTTGTCAGCGTTGGAATCTGTTACAATATCACAGCTGCTTTAGACACTTCGAAAGGAAAAAAATGTAAACAAACAATTTTTTTTTTTTAAAGCAATGAATCTAATTTCACCTGAAAATCCACTTAACAAATGAAAAAATACATCCACTATTTCTATTATATGGAAAATATTTGAAAAAAGACGGCTTTTATTTCAAAATACTTTATGACAATCTCTTCTTTTGCTAAATATTGAGCGATGTGACTTCATGAATGACAATAACAGCTGGTTTTTGATCTTTCTAATGGCAGTGAGAACACTGTTGGGTTATGATATGATTAAATGTAATCTAATCTTTTAAATTTTCGGTCTGAACATGGTATAAGGACGAGTTCGTAATCGGACTACTGCTATGCACACAAAACGTCATTATACGGCAACATATAAAGTGCATCGACTAAGTACTAAATTAGTGCACAAAACTGTAATTATCTACAGGATATCACGGTAGCAAGGGTACTTGTAGGTTGCAAACTCTAATACGTTTAGAGTACATTTATCCTAAACCTCCTAAAATACACGAAGCAAATTCGATCGGAACAAATTCCTTAAGCAGGGCTACCGAAAGTGTAAAAACGAATAAAATCGGATGATTATCACTCCCATTTTTTCATATAAAGGTTCTGCTTAAAACATATGCGTCAGAAGCAGAAAATTTAGCATCCGTGATTGTTCAAGAACATTACCCACAAAACGCCTTTAACCGATGCCTATAAAATGACATAACTAAGCGCTGAAATAAGATATGAGATTGTAATTTTGCACAATTGATCGCAGTAGCTAGGGGCACCTGTGGGCTAAAAATTTTGGTAAAATGGCGTGACTCCGCCTTCTAATGGGCTTAACTTACATATCTACAAACCCCTAAAGCTACAATAGCCAAATTCGTTTAGAACAATTCTCATAAGAACTGTTACCGACTGTGTGAAAGTGGATGAAATCGGATAATAATTTCGCTCCCTACTGTTAAAAACTAAAAGCGCGATAAATCAATAACTACATTCGCCAGAGACATTGAATTTTGCCCCCGAGATGATGGCACCACCCTGTTTTAAATAAAATACATATCTCAGGACTCGCGCTACAGCTTTGAACCAAATTTGGTGTATGGCAATCTTCTGATATATTTTTTTACAGTATAAATTTCAAATTCCTTCTGAATCTTTTCATTTGAGTGAAATTAATGTAACAGTATAAAATTTTGCACGAATAATTATTTTAGGGTATGCCACCTTTTTACCAAAAAATTTCAAAATCCAATTAAAAGTGTTCAAACCCCTAAGTATCGAATACGTTGACCGCAGTATATATAGATGACTTTTGACCGACAATATCGGTCAATTTATGGAATATACAATTAAAATCTCTGATAATATTATTTCTGTATATCAAAAATGGGTTGAATTGGGTCAATACTTCCCTGAGCCCCCATATACCTAAAATAAAGATTTTCGAAGGAGGTATCGTATATCTATCAGTATATCTTTGGTGATAAAAAAAGCACGAAAACTTGACTTAGTTTTTATGTAACTAACATCAAGCTTTACGAACATCCGGTTGACCTGATTCTGATTCGTCCAAGTTGCAAGAGTATAAAATATTGAGTTGCATCCAAACTTAGCTCTTCCTTACTGTTTTTTTTTTAATTATTCACAATATTTCATCAAATGTCACACATACGAGTATTGACCGGCATAATTCAAATTGAAATTCAAAATGGTTAACCCGGCGTCATTGTTGCCGGGTATCTGATACCCGAGCGACTTTAAAATTTATTGATCTCAGAATAAATAGTTTTGTTTTTTTTGTTTGTTTGATTGTATTGTTGATTTTTTAAATAAATGTTTAATTATTATAAGTAATGTGTATTATTAGCCAATTATTTAATGTAGCATACTAGTATTGACATAACATTTCATTTCAATAACGTCTATAAACTATAAAATGAAAGAAATAAATTAAATTAAAAATTCTGAAAGCAAAGGTGATTGTGGGCCAATTTCGTCTATTTAATCTAAGACAGAAATTTCTGTGCAATTTATAGACTATATTTGGTAGTCGAAAAAGTCTTTTCGTATTTTGATAATATATATCGTTGCAGTCGTATATCTTAAGTGCTTCCAATTACATTGTGTCATACCATATGCTGCTGTAAAGGTGAGTTTTTAAGCTTCATTTAAGCAAAAATTTAATTCGAGGAAGTTGAAAAAAGATACAGCTGTTCAAAAATGAGTGAAAATAATTAAGAAATTCACTGTATTTTGAAATTTTTGTATAAAAAGGGAAGAATGCCACGCAAGCCACCAATGAAGTTTGTGAAGTTTACGGAGACGATGCTGTATCAGTTCGTGTGAATTTCGATGTGAAAGATGCACCTCTCTTTGGTCGACATGTCGTTGAAAAAGTCGATGAGATTGTGGAAAAGATTGACCAGGAACTTAGTATTCATCATCAAACGGTTTTGTATCATTTAAAAAAGGCTGGCTACAAAAAGAAGATCGATGTTTGTGTACCACATGAATCGCCTGTGAAAAATTTAATGGACCAAATTAACATCTGTGATTCTTTGCTGAAACGAAATGAAATCGAACCATCTCAAAAGCGAGTGGTAACAAGAGACGAAAAGTAGATCAAATACGACAACAGTGTGCGAAAAAGATCATGGTCCAAGCTTGGTGAAGCTTAACAAATTGTCGCAAATCCAAGATTGACGCCTCGAAAGGTTATGCTAAGTGTTTGTGGGATTGGAAAGGAATCATCCACTATGAGCTGCTCCAGCCTGGTCGAACGATTGATTCTAGATTTTACTGCCAACAACTGATGAGATTGAGTCAAGCAATCGAAAAAGCGGCCAGAATTGATCAACAGAAAGAGCTTCGTCTTTCATCAATACAGCGCTGGACCGCAAACTGAGAGAGCTGGGAAGTTTTGATGCATCCTAGTCCTGACCTTGCACCATCGGAGCACTATTTGATTCGGTCAATGCAGAACTCTCTTAATAGAGTAAAGTTGGCTTCAAGAGAAGCCTGTGAAAATTACTAGTCGCAGTTTTTCGCCGAGAAACCAGAAAATTTTCACACTGATAGAATAATCTCTAGCGGAAAAATGGCAAAAAGTGGTCCACCAATTGGTACACATTTGGTTCATTAAAGTTCATTATAAATATAAAAAAAGAAGTTGAAGTTTGATTAGAAATACAAAAAGACTTTTTTGACATTCAAAATACATAAAATTAAGTTAAAATTGGTAAAGTAGTTACACATTATTGACATGCTTAAAAGATTTTTCAGGAAGTATTATTGAATTGCTACACTGTGTTTCCTTCGTTTTCGTTCTAATTTCATTACTCGTCCTTGAAATCGGATAATAACATAATGAATTATATTAATGCAACTAAGAGAGCATCTAGTACTTCCGCTACTGAAATTTCGTGAAATAACCATAATTGTCAACCATTTATGGTGAAAAGAAACTTATTCAAAACCGTAGTGGACCGTGGAATGAACAGATATATAATATCCAAAAATGTGCGAATAGAATACAAAAAATTACAGAAATACTAAATTCACGTTAAAATAAACAAAGTTTTGGTTTATGACGTAAGTGGCTCTCAATTATTGAAGGTATTGTGTCATTGTTCGAATGTATACGGAACGATCATAAAGAAAGTTAAAAAGTGTCGGAGTGTGAAAAAAGAATAATTTGAATAAATATTAAATATTTCAATTCTTTTTCAATTTTAATTCAACTTTCTCACGAATGTAACTGAATGGTTCCAATTTCAGTCGGGTATATTCAAAACAGCTTCTGATAACGTATTAAATTTTTATAGAAATGGTGAGATTTATAAAATTCTTCCCGCTTTGTATTTATAAAATTCTTCCACATTGCTTTGGATCGTATTTTTAGGTCGCAATAGATGTGGAACCGTGAAAACTGTTGCGAATTTTTCATCACAAACAAAAGCTAATTAAATATCAAAATTAATCCAACTTTGTTTTTTTATTTGAGCTCTAGTGAAACTGATGGACATAAAAAAATAGTGCGGAGATAGCTAGGAGATCGTAGCAATAGCGTAGGTATAAAACAAATTATGAATCCTCATAAAAATAATTTTCTTTGTAGATATATCGTTGAATAAAGCATTGGAGTCCTAAAAAGACGGTGGAGTATTTTAAGATATGGCAAGAGAGGAAGGTATCACCGCACAAAAGTGTAAGATTTGCTAAAGTTTGTGAGACATTACATAACATCTGCATAAAATTTACAATAAGTTACGACCCTTAAAATTGCGATTCTTATCACGCACAAGAAATGGACAACGGGTTAGCAAACCGCTTCACCGCAATCGACCAAACGTTAAGAGACCGAATAAATAAATTTAATTCAAAATTGTATATGTCCTTAACCTTGTAAATAATTTTATTTTAATTGTCAACTAAAATACAAAAATTTTGTTCAAATAAATAATTTTTTTTTTAATTTTTATTGAGATATTCCATTCATTGATTCCTTGTTTATGTTCTTTATTCCTAAAAATTATAAGAAACTTAAAATTTAAAAAAATTTTGCTCACATTTCAATAAATTTGTCTATAACGATTGGAAGTTTGCGTTCGAACGACGATTAGAACGAACGGATACGTTTGCATACTCGTTCACGAATGTCATCATACCAGATTACGATAGAAGCGCTCCGATCACGTATGTCATAATACTAAATACAGGCTTTTACGTGACGAGTAATATGTTCACGTTCAAATTTATGCTCGGCTCGACTTTGAGCGTCCACTCTGCAGGCACCCTTAAGACAGAAAGGAAACTTACGTAATCAAAAAACTGCCATATGAATAAAATCTTCAACTAATGCCGATGACATCTACATGCAAAGCTTTAATTAAAATGTGGAATGTATTCCTAATTAGAAGTAAAAAACTAAATGGCTGTCAACATGTTGATCATACATTTTTTTAAACTTAATACAATCCATGATTAAAAAATCTTTAAGAATGCTTACGTTAGGTACATAAAAACATCAAATAGAATGATATTTATTTCATGTTCTTATGGTTGGTTACCTTCGCAAAACTAAGAGTAAACCTTTGTAAGGTGGATCAAAGCTAAACTCTTACACAACAGCGATTTTTTTATGTATACTCTTGCAACACGTCGCTTCAGAATATAATAGTTTTGTGTACCTCATGTTCCCCTCAATAGTTTGTTCCGGTTGTACGTATCATCTAAAACTAAACGAGATAGATATAGGGTGATATAGGGCAAGGGGAATCAATAACTAAATATGCCAGAGACATTAAATTTTATCCCCGAGATGGTAATATAGAGCTTGAAATTCAGAAATAATATTTTCCTGTGGTATGTCTCAGCTCCCATATACCGAACACAACAATTAACGAACTATCAGTTAACTTTATACCGCATATATCAGCCAACATGTGAGTTATCTCTATGAAAATGAGAGAGCGCGTTTGACTGATCACAGTGTAGATATCTTTGCGCCGAAAACGGATAAGCACGAGCAAACATTTTAAGAAAAAAATTCAAAAAAATTCAAAATCAATTTCCAACAGGATATCGACCCAAAATACACATTGTATCTTGTACGTGCAGGGTTGTTATGGATATAAAAATAACTCCATAGGTAACGCAATCACTAGACATTAATCCTATTAAAAGTAACTGGAACTTTTTGGAAAATTATATTCGAAAACATCGGATTTCATTAAACTAAGGCCAAAAATCTGGATCATTGATTTAGTGGGTCAAATTATCCGGAAATAATACTAGAAGTCAAGTTGGGAGCATGCTTTGACGTCTAGGGACAATAATAGCAACAAAATGTAGGCCAAAACCTGCTAAAACTATTGTAATTACATTTGATTTATATAAATAATCATTGGTGTACGTAAACTTTTTTGATATGACTTAGACGCATTTAAACCTTAGCATTATTTTTTTTTTATTTGTGTAAAAAAAAAAATAAACATATTGTAATGTAATGAACTAGGTGTATGGAAACCTTATTGGTGCACTGTATTTACAGTATTTATGTATGTAGTTAGGTGTAGTAGGCACGTGCTACCTGCTTGGCAGTTGATGTACAAAAAGGAAGATTTATTGACATACCAAACCTACGTAGAGTAGAATAAAGGATAAAAATATGTCAAAACGCATTTTGGTATTAAGAATTAAAATAATACTTAAATAATTATTATTTATAGTGTTGCCAGTACCCTCCTCCTAGAGAGTCATAGGTAGTGTGTTTAAAACTGCCTTTAGACGATCGATGGAAACTTTAACTTTATTCTCCTTTATTTCCATTTCGAAATACTTTAGTGAGCGGCTCAAAACTTTGTAGGGTTTCAGATAAGGGGCTGATAATGATGGTCTGACTGAATCATCGCGGATGAAGACATGATCACAAGACTTGAGATCGCCATGAACGAATACTTTTCGGTTAGTATGCCAAACTGCACTAGCAGGACGCAGGTCTCGCATGATAAAATTACTGTTTGGTTCTGGTTGCTGGGTTGTTCAATGAAAAGCTATGAAGGTAATCGTAATGGTGTTCCATATACCAATTCAGAATGGGTCGAACCGAAGTCGCCTTTATATGTTGAACGCAGTTCAAATAGTATAAGTGGTAAATAGGTCGTCCACTAATTCACTTTTTGACATAAAAAAAAGACTTTAATGTGCGATGCGATCATTCTATTAGCCCATTACATTGTGGATGATACGGCGTTGTTTTTAAATGCGTCACTCGCAAATAGTTTAGTAGTTGTTGGAATATGGCGCTTTCCAATTGAAGGCCGAGATAGGACGTTATGTCGATGGGTACTCCAAAACGGGAAATTCTGCCATTTAGCAAGGCCTTTGCTATAACTGGAGCTGTCGGCTACTGGGGTTTACTCTGCGTTGGAGTAAGCTTCTGTTGTGTCGAATGACTAATATATCTCGTAATGCCTGGCCAAACGAATCTATCAACCATCATCTCTTGACAGTAGCACGCGAGTTATGTCAACTGCACAGCCAACATACATACAAGCCATTAAATGGACACAATAAAAAAGTTAATGTAAACAAACTTGTCAAATGTGGGAAGTGATCGAAAATCTCATCGAAAATATCAGGTAACGATTCCGTTTATGTGGCAACAGCTTAAGCAATATATAGTATACAATATGAACCAATTGGCCTTTAAGCAATATAAAATGCTGAAATCCAACTTAGAAATTTTGCATTAACAATAACAAAAAAAAAAATCAATTGATTCATAAACAATAGACAAACAATGTATATACGAAATAATAAGAATTTTTCAATTTAAGGGCAGTTCTGAAAAATAAATAAAGCAAGAAACAACCACCAAATCGAAATTTGGTTCTGATTTTTACGGGGCATCTCGACAGGATAAAATTTATGTCTTATTAACTGTATTGACGTGCCTATTGCCTGTGGAGACTCCATATTGCTTATTGCTTACAATAAATGGAATACTAATTAGTTTGTCCTATATTGTAAACAATAAGCTGTCACTTCAGCAGTTTGACAGCGCAGTTTTCATTTCTATGAAGATTTTGAAGAGGCAACATATCCCATTTGCAAATATGCCGACGGCATTTTCATTTCAGTCATATGAAATTTAGAAGAGCGAATATTAAGACGGTTGTGTTATATTATAAAAATGAAGTACATTTTCAAAATAAAATTTTCCAAAAAATTATTATTTAGTTTAATATTGTTAATTTACAAAAAAATTATGCAAATTGGGTTGGGAATGAGCGAAATCTTAAATTTAATAAACCTTTACAAGCATAAATCAAAATATCATTGCTCATTTTAAATTTATTATTTTAATTGGTATATAAAATTTATGCCGCAATTATTATATAGTAGTCCAAAAATATGATTTCTTATTTTTCCCAGAAATACGTTTGTAAAAAATGATCTTTCTCTTCTTTATTTTCCACATAAAAGATTTAAAGAGTTCAAGAGCTCAAAATATGCGCTACATCAGCTACCTATCCGATGGCATTTCGCAATGTGATAAAATAAATTTTTCAAGAGCTCAAAGCATGCGCTACATTAGCTCGAACCTACCTACCCTACGCCTTTGCGCAAATGATTATGTTAGGATAACAAATGCTCACATACAGATAGCAATAGATTTGACAGTTAGTATGACATAAATTTTATCTTGTCGAGATGCGCCGTTATTTAAAAAAAAAAAGTCAACAGAAGTCGATAGCAATAACTGGCGCAGTAGCAGAGCAAATTTCAGAAGAAAATTTGTTGAATACAGAAATTGACAGCGATAACTCGCGTGCCGGGATGCCACAGATTGTGTGTAGTTTGTCGAAGTTTGTGATGCCACAATGGGACGAATTCGACTTGGAGCCGAAAACAACTACTTAAGGCTCCAATTCCAACTACCAAAAAGGTGTTTTGTGATTTATCATTCGCATTGATAACTGACTTATGGTCAGTTACGACCTTCTAACATGTAACGAAAGTTGCGAACGACGCTGTATAGTGCAGTCAACTCACGATCATACGTATCTTATCGCATTTCAGCTGATGAAAATTTCCTGGAGAAAAATCCTGATGGGTGAAGTTTACCATCTACCATTTAATTCAAAACTGTTCCAGCTAAAAAATCGGATGCATCTACCCACAATTAAAGTTCTACATCAGGTAGTGGACGAGCTAACATAACACAATTTTCTAGTTGAGCTTTTGCAGCCTTGAAATGGCGTTTACTATTTTTTTTCCTACTTATTTTCAATTGTAACTCTAAGGCGTTTGGAAGAAGCCTCCGATAAAAGTTGAGCTTTGTCAAAACACATTTAAGCTTGTTAATGTTTCGACGCGGCTTGGAAATGGGAGAATACCGCCTTCAGTCTTTATAACGCAAAACGCATGGTTGTATTGAGAACAAATAATTTATTATTTATATTATAATATATATAGATCCATATTATATATATATCCATAACTCGAACTCTTGCATTGTCAATTGAAGTAAAATTTCATACAAGTTTCCTACCATAACCCGAAGTCTCTCTAACTCGAAGTTTTTTTTGGTAGATAATGGTGATTTTTTTTAGTGAAGTTCAACTTTATATGTATATAATTGCTTGGATTCCGATCCTTTGTCTGACGGTTTGCACCAAAAGGTGTTTGCCTATCTTTGATTTATGCAAGTTACAAGAATATAAAATGTTTGGTTGCACCCGAACTTAGCTCATCCTTACTTGTTTCAACTTAGGTCCTCTCCGAGCCGTCCAATACCAAACGAGGTTTCAGACAAGGCAACTCCCTTTCGTGTCACTCCTTCAACCTTCTTCTGGAGAAAATAATTCGAGCTGCAGAACTAAACAGAGAAGGTACTATCTTCTACAATTGTGTACAACTGCTGGCGTATGCTGATGATATTGATATCATTGGCCTCAACAACCGCGCCGTTAGATAAGGCAGTGAAGCAAATGGGTCTGATGGTGAACGAAGGCAAGACGAAATATTTTATGTCATAAATTTGAAGTCGTAGATGATTTGTCAATCTTTGGACCAGTATCAACACCAAGAACAACGTCAGCTTCGAAATCCAATGCACAAAATCTCTTGCCAACAGGTGGTACTTCGGACTAAGTAGGCAATTGAGAAGTAAAGTTTCTCTCTCGTGGAACAAAACCCAAACACTATAAGTCACTCATAATTACCGTCCTGCTATATGGTGCAGGGGCATGGACGATGGCAACATCTGATGAGTCGACGTTACGAGTTTTCGAGAGGAAGGTTCTGCAAAAGATTTATGGTCCTTTGGGCTTTGGCCACGGCGCATATCGCATTCGAAGAAACGATGAGCTGTATGAGATATATGACGACATTGACATAGTTCAGCGAATTAAAAGACAGCGGCTACGCTGGCTGGGTCATCTTGTCCGAATGGACGAAAACACTCCAGTATTCGACGCAGTACCCGCGGGGGGAAGCAGAGGAAGAGGAAGACCTCCACTCCGTTGGAAAGACCAGGTGGAGAAGGACCTGGCTTTGCTTGGATCTCCAGTTGGCGCCACCTTGCGAAAAGAAGAAACGGCTGACGCGCTGTTGTTAACTCGGCTATAATCGCGTAAGCGGTTTCTATGCCAGTAAAGAAGAAGAAGATGAGTCGAGTTAAGACATCTACTGCCATATAATATTTCCCGCTTTAGAATGTCGGATCGTTTGCGGGTATTTTGTTTTTCACACATCATTTTAAGTGGTTGCAACTACTTTTGGCACACTTAAGCGGGTTTACAGTTAATGGTTTCTATGTAGATGATACCTCTAAATATATAATGAACATTGCCGAAGGTGGCTGCGATTGATATCAAAAGTACAAAGGCTGTACGAGATTGGTTTTCACTATTTAATAATAATTTACTAATTTTTGCATTTATTGTTAAATTTTATTAATTGATTTGTGATATTTTAAGTTTATATTTTTTAAATAAACGGTAATTAGAAGGACTAATGACATTTTGTATTGACATTGTTATTGGAAAAGTATTGAAACCATAAGAAAAGGTGAAATATTTCACAGGGTGTGTAAACAAAAACATTTACATGCTTGAAAAATTAAGCAGTTACCTAATGGTATGAATGCTATGCTTTGATGTATCACTTATATCCGCCAAACGTGTACAGTATATATGCATGTACGTGGGTATATAGATACATATTTAATATACTTACGTAATATACTCTTATTAACTATTATATATTCCGCATATTTTAATTTATGCAAAAAGTTGTTAGAAACCAAATAATTAACTAAGCTTGAGGGACACGTAGATGCTTCCAATGAAACACTTAAACTCATTTATTTAGTTTAATCATCCCCTCTTCAGTGCCCTCAACCTATGTATGCCTATGACAAGTGTGGGCAATCGATTGGACTAAGCAGAAGCGTGCAGCATGTGGATACACTACCAATGTTGTCCTCTCATTGTAATGGGTATGCTGCGGCTGCCATCTGCGTATATGTGTGTGACGACTCTCCCCACATAATATAAATGCGTACATGAGACTTGAAATGTAGAACTACAACAACAGGATGTAACTGTGTACCCTCTATCGGATAACACACACAAGCTTCTTTCGGTGCGGAGAAACCGTTCTACTGGTGGTAACGGCGAATAACAGGTGCTATTCCAAATTTCTTTAGCACATTTCACCCCTAGCGATATGTCCGCCAACATATACATACATGTGTGCAACACATGCTGTACTTACCTAAGACACCTAGGAGTCCCTTTTATCTTCAGCACATTTGATTATTAATCAATTTTCAGCACAATGCACTGAATGTACATACAAGAAGAAAAGCAACAATGAAGAATACATGCGTTATTTGCGGAAAAACTTTAATAATTTAATAATTTCTTATTATACTGCATGCAACACATATGAATGTAGATAATATACTTTCGTAGATTTTTGTAACTAATGGAAAATAACTTTTGACTTTGAGTTGGATATGTTTTTGTATCTATATCACACAAATAATTTCGTCTGCATGAAACACGGTTATTGAAGCACTGGCACAATCATATGAACACTAACAGACTAGATTTAAAAAAAAAATTGATTACCAAATACATAAATTTATAATATAAATATTTGCGTTTATTCCGCTAATGCTGCATCCATGAAATCTCTCGAAGCACAGGCTTTCTCTTCAGCTGTAGTGTGGACGACTTGCACAATACCATAACAAGCTGCACGACCGATCCGAGGTTCTGACGGTGGCAAAAGCAAGTCTATATTGGTATGGTGTCACTTCATATAAGGAATATTCCGGTAAGTAAAGTATATCTATATAAATATAAATTACGTGTCACGTTGTTTGTCCGCGAAGGACTCCTAAACTACTGAAGCGATTTTAGTAAAATTTAGTAACCTGTGTCCAGTTCGAACCAACTTAGAAGATAGGATAGTAAAAACAATTCATAAATAAAAAATACAGTCTAAGCTCTCTTAAATGGACGCCCTATTAAGCGAACATCTCCATTAACTATGCACATTTTTGATGTTCATTAAGTACAACCTATTAAGCGGACAGTTCTATTAACTGGACAGAAAGGCCGGTAACCAGACACTGAGAAAGCTGCCTTAAATTCGTTATGTTTTCTAACGAAATTTATTTGTATGAACATATTCAAAATTAAACCACAAGTACAATCCCTTGGATTCTTATACCGACAAAAACGTTTTCGCCATACTTCGTAAATAAATTTTTCACTGCATTAAATAGTATAAAATGTATAACACAGCAACGCATGGCCGGATCCACTAGTATTTATATAGAAATCATATTATAACAGCGTTTAGAAACAAATACTAACTTATGTATGTATATGCTTGGAGACTGGAATTATGAATACAAATTACAATAACTTAAGTGACTATTACCCGGAGCACTTGTAATCGGCTGTTATAATTAATTATTGAAAAAAGTAATGATTATTTGTTAATAACTAAAAATATTAATAAATTAAACCATACCAATATTACTGTTCATCTATCGGATATATTTAATTCATTTACGAATCTATCTATCTTCACAGTATGAAAGTATTTATCATTAGGGTGTCCGTTATTTCACTAGTTGATTTTTTCCACTAACGCCCCGCGATATTTTAGTTTTTGACATAAAACAACCTAAACAAACACATTATTTTTAATTGAAATCGTGCCTAAATCATTTGACTTCTCCCATTTATTTTACATGGGATTTTTTAATCTTCTGAAATAATTTTTTTTATCTCACCAAATATATCTGAATCTTTTAATAAGGGATGTTATAATATTCTAGTTTAAAATTTCACGTTCTACAAAAAAGTCTGTATAATTTTTTCATAAAAACAATATTTTAAAAGTTATTTGCAATAAAAGTTAAGCATCAAATGTTCAGTTCTTACCTTGATATTTAGTAAACGTTAATCATAATAAATAATAAATCGTCAAACCTATACATATGTATATGATATATTATTCTTCCTAATTTCACCATTTTTAGGGCTATTGAAAATATCTTTATTACATCGTCTATATTCCCCTCATTTCAATGGTATAAAACATTTATCATTCAAGTAAATAAAAATTGTATTTTTCGAAAAAAAATCCATGTTTTTATAAAAATTAAATACATTTTTTCGAGGAAAACGCGTTTGAAGTATTATAGTCAATTTAGATAAAGCTTGCAGCTGCTTTTCGTTGCGATGGGATTACTCAAAAAGTAATTGTCGGTATTTGAAAAATATTTTATAAGTTTCTGTGTAAATTCCGCCATTGACAAGATTCATGAGGCATCGCCAAACAACGTCTCCTTGCGGTGGTCAGCATAACAGTCGAAGTATTCATCTAAAATCAAATTTATCGATTAGAAGATAAATCGAAGGATTCGGAAAAAAATAAATTCTTGGCAATGTTGAATACAAAATTCTAATTCTAATTCTTACCACAAATTGTTTTGAAAAAGTTAGTTGTAAATAAAAAATAAAATTATTGATCAATCATAAGCTCATTGTATTAAAACAAAAAAAAAAAAATCAATACCATCGCTTTTTCTGGGCATAAAGATAAACTCTTATGAGTAAAACACGCTCTATAATTAGCATTGAGATAACTCAAATATTGCCCGATATATGCAGTATAAAGTCATCCTGAAGTTCGAAAATCTTTGTATTAGGTATATGCGGTATCAGAGAAGTAATTTAAATTCTATATACAATAAATTGACAGTTACTTTGGGTCAAAAGTCAACTATTGATATTGGGGTTCACGTATTTTACCAAGAAGTGGGCGGTGCCAAGCCCATCGTCCTCTGACGTGTTTAGTTACTAATTTACTGCACTTTAAGTGGTTTTTAACTGTTATATGGGATATGAGAGGGGTTATGTTCCGATTTTATCCATTTTCACACTGTTGATACGGGTTCTTAAAATATTTGCGCTATGCAAATTTGGTTGTTGTATCCTTAGATGTTTAGGAGACATGTACATTAAACTTATTAGAGGGCGGAGCCACTCCCACATTTTTAAAATTTATGCCTACAGGTGCTTCTTACTACTGCGATCCGCCGTCGCAAATTAGATTTTTATATTGCTTAGTTATGGCACTTTATAAGTTTTCGGTAAAGAGTATGGGTCCATTGAGCCGGCATATGGTTTGTAGAAAAACGAAAATCATTATATGTATAAAGTAAATGGGAGTTCGGTTAGTATCGACACGATTTTACCTGTTATTGCCAATACAACATTCTGTTAGCATGCCCTGTACTAAAACAAGAAAAAACGTTAACTTCGGTTGCACCGAAGCTAAATACCCTTCACAGGTGCATTTCTGTTAGTAACTATTTGTTCAGTTTGTATGGAAGCTATATGCTATAGTCAACCGATCCGAACAATTTCTTCGGAGATTACATTGTTGCCTTAGAATTTGAAAATAATATATATCAAATTTCGTGAATATATCTTGTCAAATGTGAAAGTTGTCCATACAAGAACTTGATTCATATCGTTCAGTTTGTATGGCAGCTATATGCTATAGTCAACCGATCTGAACAATTTCTTCGGAGATTACATTGTTGCCTTAGAAAATAATATATACCAAATTTCGTGAATATATCTTGTCAAATGTGAAAGTTGTCCATACAAGAACTTGATTCCGATCGTTCAGTTTGTATGGCAGCTATATGCTATAGTCAACCGATCTGAACAATTTCTTCGGAGATTACATTGTTGCCTTAGAAAATAATATATACCAAATTTCGTGAATATATCTTGTCAAATGTGAAAGTTGTCCATACAAGAACTTGATTCCGATCGTTCAGTTTGTATGGCAGCTATATGCTATAGTCAACCGATCTGAACAATTTCTTCGGAGATTACATTGTTGCCTTAGAATTTGAAAATAATATATATCAAATTTCGTGAATATATCTTGTCAAATGTGAAAGTTGTCCATACAAGAACTTGATTCCGATCGTTCAGTTTGTATGGCAGCTATATGCTATAGTCAACCGATCTGAACAATTTCTTCGGAGATTACATTGTTGCCTTAGAATTTGAAAATAATATATATCAAATTTCGTGAATATATCTTGTCAAATGTGAAAGTTGTCCATACAAGAACTTGATTCAGATCGTTCAGTTTGTATGGCAGCTATATGCTATAGTCAACCGATCTGAACAATTTCTTCGGAGATTACATTGTTGCCTTAGAAAATAATATATACTAAATTTCGTGAATATATCTTGTCAAATGTGAAAGTTGTCCATACAAGAACTTGATTCCGATCGTTCAGTTTGTATGGCAGCTATATGCTATAGTCGACCGATCTGAACAATTTCTTCGGAGATTACATTGTTGCCTTAGAAAATAATATATAACAAATTTCGTGAATATATCTTGTCAAATGTGAAAGTTTTCCATATAAGAACTTGATTCCGATCGTTCAGTTTGTATGGCAGCTATATGCTATAGTGATCCGATATCGGCCGTTCCGACAAATGTGCAGCTTCTTGCAGAGAAAATGACGTTTGCAAAATTTCAAAACGATATCTTAAAAACTGAGGGACTAGTTCGTATATATACAGACAGACGGACAGACGGACAGACAGACGGACATGGCTAAATCGACTCAGCTCGACATATTGATCATTTATATATATACTTTATAGGGTCTCCGACGATTCCTTCTGGGTGTTACAAACTTCGTGACAAACTTAATATGCCCTGTTCAGGGTATAAAAATGTTCTCTGGGTTTGATAAGGTACCTCAATTAGGTTAGTCGGATGTTCGAGAATTCTGACATTAGTTATTTTGAGGCTATATCAAGTTTTCACCAAATATTATTTATTTTAGACAAAACGATACACTCTTATTAGCAAAACTCTCTCCTTCATATTAATATAGATAACTCACATATTGCCCGACATATGAGGTATAAGGTCTCCCGGAAATTCGAAAATGTTTACATTAATTATATGGGGGCTCAGAGAGGTATTAATTCAATTCAACCCATTTTTGATAGACAGAGATACCATTTTCAGGAAAATAATTTTAATTGTTTATTCCATACATTGACTGATATTTTCGGTCAAAAGTCAACTATAGATATTTGTTATTTATGGGCTTTTATAAGTTTTGTTGGATTTGAACAATTTTCGGTCAAAAGGTGCCAAACTCTTAAGACATTATTCGTGAAAAGTTTTATACTGTTAAATTAATTTGATTTTGATAACTGCACTTTTTTTACACTACGACATAAGAGTGTGAGAAGAATGCCTGTTCCTAAATTTAGTTAAAATATGTCGGCCAGGTGTCGAAATATGGGATTTCACCTAAAACAGGGGGCATCACGACCATCGTTCAATTTTTAGCACGGTTTTTTTAAAACCCTCTCATACCATCTCGAAATTAAGATTTTATGCCTCTTACGTATTTAGTTATTGATTTATCCCTACTTTAGCAGTTTGTAACAGTACCGTTATATGGACAGTGAGCAGGACTATTTTGTCCATTTTTACATCGTGGAAGGGATTTATTGCGAGCAAACTTGGTTATTGTAGCTGAAGTGACCCAGGAGATGTGTACGTGGAACCAAACAGAAGGCGTGGACAGGCAATTTTTTTTTTAAATATTTTTTTTTTTTTTTATGACCACACGACAGAAGTGAAAACTTAACCAGGGCAAGATAATTACTACGAAATACAAATTTTTTTTGTTCTATATTCATAAAGTAATAATATTTATGATACATATAATTGATACTTGTGAATTACATACATTCAATCTATTTCAAATTAATTATAAATGTGTACATTATTCTGGTGTGGTGTGCTCAGACTGATCGTCATTTTTTTCGTACTCTAGACATGATACGATAGGTCTATGATAACTAAAATATGAAATGAACACTTTTGACTGAGATATATTTTCTAAATATCTAAAAAAAACTGCATCAATTGGTGTACCATATTTTGTTGTGTTCTCGTATCGATCATTCGACATGTTCAAATTTAATGTTGATTTTAAAAAATCGACTAACGGTTTTGATGAGTCTTTTGCGAAATTATCGAGTGCGACAGAGAATCAACGGTGTACAGTGACTCACAGCTTAAAAGATGCAGTTGCATTTTTAATTAAACAAAAATCGAAAACTCACAAAATTTATTTTTCTTTTGACTCTCACACATTTAATTAAATCATCGCAATCATATTGGGATTGTATTACCTTTATTTGGTCGTAAAACTGCATGCAGCGATGTCACGAAAGGTCAGTACGAGCTTGTGTACAAATTTTATGTCACAACTAAAATGATGATGGACGCCAGATACTCACATACCCTGTGCTAGAACATGCCTGTGTGCGTGTTCGTGATACGTTGTCGAGTGCGACGGAAAATCGACAGTATATACTGTATGTGTATAGGACTATAGGCGATGCTCTATTCTCTATGTCTCTGCTTTGTGTTATCCTTCGTCCGCCTCTTTCGGACGTGAGAATGTAATGTCGAATGTGTCAGAGAAAGAGAGAGTGAGAGATAGAGAGAGAAAATCGGACGCCAAACACTACAGAATATGATACTTTAAAGTTCAATCGTGTCCTGCATTGAATAAACACATTTAATTACAAATTTTTAAAGGGAATCATATACACTGATTTGTTTCTCAGTTATTCATATAATTTAAGAAATGCTAGCACCTTCCTGAGCACGAATATTTTATTTCGCTATTGGTTAACACACCAACAGTCTTGTAATAGACTAATAGATACACTATTTTTTATGACGATATATAATTAAATATACACAACAAATTTTATCACATTTACGTATGTACACACACGAATAATATTTAATAACGTTAATAAATAATAATTTAAAAAATTTCGCCAATAAGTATTTCAAATAAAATGTAATTATTGGCACAGCGCACAATGTGTTTACGTCTCGAGAGTAAATGCGACTGATGCGTCATGCTCTGTTATGTAACGTTTATTCGAATTGCCAAATTCTACCATACCGAGCGACTATAGCAGTGACGCGTTTAGTACGTCTTTCTCGTTCTGCCTTCTGCTTCTCTCTCTCTCTCTCTCTCTCTCTCTCCCCCCCTTCCTTGGTGGCCCCGAGCCTCTATTACCCGATGGAGCGTTACATGGCAGCGTTACGGCTCAGTCTCATTCAATACCCATATTTAACTATTCTCTCTCCCCTCCCTCAGTAGACTGCAGCTGACTTAACACGAAGGACGTTACATAGCCGAGCGTGACGGCTCAGTCTGTTTCAGTACCCACAAAATCAGTGCACAACGCGCCTAAAGAAGTTTTCACTTCGAAAATTCTATGAAAAAACAGGCAAATCAAAAATTAAAAATGGAGGCAATACAAAGTCCTGTTTGTACGTTTCTTCGGCAAAACTGGTCATGTGGCGACTTTTCCGCTTGAGCAACGTTGGACGGTCAATTCTGAGGGGTACACCACCATTTGTTTGCCTGAAGTCTTCGGAGAAATTCGAAAAAACGAACAAGAGAAGACGAATCATTGTGCACCATGATAATGCGAGCTCTCACACATCGGCTCAAACCAGCGCCTTTTTGACAGGCCAAAACGTTGAACTGATGGGTCATCCACCGTACAGCCCTGACTTGGCACCCAATGACTTCTTTTTATTCCCACACATCAAGAAAATAATGTGTGGTCAACGATTTTCGTCGCCAGAAGATGCTGTTGAAGCATTCAAAAACCATGTTTTGGAGGTGTCTCAATCGGAGTGGAAAAAGTGCTTCGAAAATTGGTTTGAGCGCATGCAAAAGTGTATAAATCTTGATGGAGAATATTTTGAAAAACAATAAAACCATTTTTGTTGATAAATATTCCTATTTTCATTATTAGGCCAGAAATATATATAGCAGCCCTCATATACAAGCAAATTAGCAAAAAAGTAACGGGTTTTAATACGCGCATTTTTCAGTTTATACAATTTCAGTAAAAAAATTAATCGCAGACGTTCTGTCACTATGATGAAAACAAGGGAAGACGCCCGATTAAAATAGGACAACCTTTCAAAGAGTAAAATGTCAATGTTCTAAAGAAAAATTGTACGCCTAAGAAGAGTAATTGACGATCTTACCAAAGCAATAGTATAAAAAGTGATCACATCAAACTTTTGAAAACGGTGTTTCTTCAAACACACATATTTTAAACGAATTGCTTAACAGAATTTTCTCGTAAAGTTGAAAAATTGTACTTTGAAATAACGGCGGAGTATTTCGAGAAGGTTAAATATTGTAAGACGAGATTAAATGAAGGAGAGCCTAAATTACTTTTATTTCCCTTCGCGTAATGTGATAATAGGATAAATATAAAAGAAATTGCGATAGAAGAGAAACCGAGAATTTTTTACCGCCTTGACTCGGGATTAAAACAATTTAAAAAAGCTCCAATATTTTATCTCTGTTCTATATATGTACATATATGTATATCTATCCCTTGAAACTGAAGAATAAACAACTGAATTGGTTGAAACAACAAAAGTAGTAGAGGAAGACAAAACAGGTAAAACTATTAGTACTGCTGTGCCCACCGATAGTTCTCTTCAGGGTGAAAAATTAATTTCAGAAAATTAAGTTGGAGAAGAATTGTGCGAAGAAATTCATGAACCTTTAACAACTGGGTAAATATGGGAAACTGGAGTCTAAGTTGAAACGTTTTGACATGAAGGCGAAGGTGAAATCGACTACTATTTAGAAGATGAAGCTGAGGCATATGAGGAGAAAGAGAAGATGGAAAACCAGGTTTTGCACAAACTAACATAATTTCCGAAAAGCGTAAAGATGTTTTAGTCGAGTCACATTCACATCTCATCGAAAAAGAAAAAATCGGGTGGGGCTGTGCCGGGGCACACGGCCGTTGGTTTTAACGTCAGACATTTATGCCAGCGAATCGCTTTTAAAGTAAAAGATTGAAATGAAAACAAGGTCGACGCTGTTGTTTTACGTATTTTAATAAAAAAGAACAGGTACAGGCTGCTATATATATTTCTGGCCTAATAATGAAAATAGTCATATTTATCAACGAAAATGGTTTTTTTGTTGTTTTTTTTTTTGTTCGGTGGATTTGGCTCGTCTTGGAAGACCCACACGGTCGATTGCTGTTTTGTTTCGGGCTCATACGCATAGATCCATGATTCGTCACCTGTGACGATCTACCAAACGTCTTTTGAAGCACCGCGATAGTATTTTTTCAGCATTCCTTTACACCAATCCACACGAGCCTTTTTTTGAGCGATTGTCAAATTGTGCGGGATCCAACGAGAACAAACCTTTTCTACGGCCAGGTGTTCATGCAATATCGAATGTATGCTGGTGGGAGAAATGCATAGGCATGCCTCTATCTGAAGGTATGTTACATGACGGTCTTGCATTATCAGTTCACGTACGGCATCGATATTTTCTGGCACAACGGCTGTTTTTGGACGACCTTCAAATTCGTCTTTGAGCGAGCGTCGGCCACGATTAAATTCGTTGTAATAGTTTTTCACAGTGCTATATGATGGTGCTTCATAGCCATACAAAGATTTTAGTTCATCGATGCACTATTGTCGTGATAATCCACGTCGAAATTTGTGAAAACTGATCGCACGAAAATGTTCACGAGTTAATTTCATTTTTTGGTCGAGATGAATTTTTTAATTCCCTGTAAATAAATCAATTCACGATTAAATGACAAAACGTTCTGAGAGATGTTATGCTTAAAAATGTCAAACTTTCCAATGGAATTGTCAGATGGCACCTGGCAACACTTAGTCCAGAAATATATATAGCAACCTATGTAATAGAAGCATAAATTACTTGTACTTATTATTACGATTAATATTCGACAACAGTTTTATTTAACATAGGGCTGTGATATGTGAAATAAGCAACATACGTCATAATGTTACATTAATATTTCCGGTGAATGTACACTCTATAGTGGTATTGCCTAATGTTGTCGGTGATGTTTGTACGTAGATGAGGCCGAATTCATTCTTCATGAACTGAACGAGATAGCTGTTCTGTTGTGGATCGCAATTGAAATCGCTGCATAGAACGATTGGAGTCTCCAAGTCTGGCTGAGAGTTCGGTATCAGATAAAGACATAGCTTAACCCGGCGTCATTGTTGCCGGGCATCTGATACCCGAGCGATTTTAAAATTGATTGATCTCAGAATAAATAGTTTTTATTTTTTTTTGTTTGTTTGATTGTATTGTTGATTTTTGAATTAATAAATTTTTATTTATTATATAGTCAATTATTTAATGTAGCATACTAGTATTGACATAACATTGATTCAGTGTTCAGCAATGTTCACGGGTAAAATACAGCCGGCCACAACGGACAAGTTCTATTTAGTAGCCACAATGACGCTGGGCTAACAGCTTCAGCCGACGCCTTAAGATCTATATATACGGCACCAAGGATAAAAAGCGTATGATCTTCGACTTTAACGTCCACCAGGTAGACGGACAATCTGTACGATGTTCAAGTGCGGTGTTATTACTTGCTCTTAGTTCGAAGCCACTGATTATCACAGTGTTCGCGCAATTCATCCAAGTCTTGCTTATTATCATATAATCGGAGTTCATCAATATATTATCGCTTTCCACATCTCCTGCATGGGCAACCAATGGCCGACTATACCATAGTTACCTTCGTAGCGTAATCGACGAATTTGCATAAATGGTAACCGCGGTGAAATCAATCGAATGCTGATCGGGTTAAGCAGCAGCAGTCCGCTCGGCTGTGGAGGATAACGAAAACCGTTTGAGTGCGATAGCATTGGGATTTTATTGGCATCTATCGATTTGCTACAGGTAGTGCATAAGCGAAATTCCGTCACATTTTCCTCGGGTAATTTTGTTTTAAGGAAAGAAATGTTGCGATGTTTCACTTTATTTAAGTCTCTTTCGACCAAAGTCGATCTCATACGCTGCAAGATAAACCAAACGGATTGGCTTCAAATACCGTTTTGAAGCGTTTGTCCGCTGAACACCAATGATTTTGCATTGCTTCACTTCTACTGATATTGACATCTCTCAGTTCCGTGGCAGATCCAATAAATGTATAGATCGTCTGTTCATTCGTTACGTCCATAAGTATAGGTATTCCAGTGGTAGAGGTACTCGCGAGGTCGGCAGCAGCAGCTTTGTGACGTTCCCGAAACCGTCTCGCTCGCTCGGCGTCAGACATTGGAGTACCTATGCGTGGCCCATAGCACCCTCCTTTAACGATAGCCGTAATTTATATTTTTGGCTGGGTTTTACAAGAGCTGAGACCGACATAGCAAAAGTTTATATATTTATTATCACTCTCTGGTTATTTTAAATATAAATACTGTCCAAATTACACTTATTTTTGTATAAATCAATCGGTTTAAATAAGCTTGACAAACACACGAAAGAATCACCGCGCTATAAAGTCGGAGTTGCACTGAATAGAAACAAGCGAAAGCGCTGGTTTCGCACAGTTAACGCAGTATACCTCCTCCGCCGCCCTGCTCGACCCCGAACTCAATGTCATAACAGCTCGCTGTAAGCTATATAAGCGAAATATTCACACCACATTTTTCTTTCTAAGACTAATAGTTTTTTAATAAGTAAGGTACGATGATATAGACCTTTTCGTTACCGTCCACTTTTTAAACCTGGTACCCGTATGTTTCGGCGCAATTTTAAAGACGTTTCACGTCAAACGATTTTATAGACTATTGAAAGCAGTCAATGAGATTAGCTGGCGAAGCTGCTAAAATCCAGAAAGACGTTGAAGAAAAGCAATATCGCGTCTGCACCAGCAAGAAAGATCTAATCAACACTTCCAAACTTATCAATGAACAAAGTGATAAATTGGCAAATATATCTGCGACCGCGTCCATTGCCCAAAAAGATTTTATATTGACTGCTTTAGAGTTAAGAACCAAATGTGAAGATACTGAGCATTCACTCCTATACTCTGATCAACTTGATAAAAAGCTAAATTAACAAATATGAAGTCAGACTTAAAGTCTCCGACGATGGTCGAATATGACACATATGATTCTGCAACCACAACAAAATAAAAAGGTTCTCGACGTGGTGCTGCTGATAAAAGAAACCAGCGGTCACAACAACAACGGTACAAAGATCAAGGAGAAGAAACATCGATATAACAAGTTCGAGAATGGAGTCATGTGTAGAAGTTCAGGCGAGTGTGGAAAGTTCTCTGATTGCCATTCACTTGGGAGTGCCTAGAAACGATTCTTTCACATGTGGCTCAAACAACTCACGACTTCCGTTTTCTGACCAAGTATTTTCTGGATAGCCTAAAAACATCCGTTTGAAGGCGAGCTAAAAAGAAATCGCAAAACATACCCTGCACAGGGGCTGGGTTTGGGACCCTCCACATACAAAACGCACCCAATGAAAAATAACAATAAGCTTCGGATGAGAGACCCCCTTTTTTACGAAACGAATTAAGGGCTACGATCTTACGACATGCCCAGGTATTTGACGTCCTTGTGAAAATTGAAGATGAAATCCCCGCCGTCCAAGAAATACGACGGACGGGACAAGGACTGAGACGCAAAAGTCCATATGGCATTTACTACAGTCGGCATATAAAGGAGTGCAAATTTAGTGTGGGATTCGTGGCATGAGAGACTCCGTCGCCGAGTACTGTCATTCACCCCCGTGCATAAACGTTTAGCCACAATCCGCACCAAAGCGAAGTTCTTCAACATATCGCTGATCTGCGCCCATGCCCAGACGGAAGAGAAGGACAATGTGACCAAAGATGCCTTTTATTTGTGCTTGGAGCGCACTTATGAGAGCTGCCCCCTTCACGATGTCATAATCTTCCTTGGCGACGTTAACGCCAGGGTGGGCAATGAAGGTATCTTTGGCGCTACGGTCGGTAAATTCGGCTTTCTCGAGGAAACATCTTCAAATAGGTTGAGGCTCATCGACTTCCCGGGGCCCGAAATATGGTTAATTGTAGTACTAGATTCCAGCATAAGAAAATTCATCAAGCTACCTGACTGTCTCCGGATCGAAAAACTACCAACCAGATCGATCATGTTGGGATAGACAGAAGACACGTCTCCAGTGTTTTAGATGTGCGTGCGCTTTGAGGTCCTAACATCACCTCGGATCACTATCTTGTAGCAGCCAAGATTCGCACCCACCACTGTGCAGCAAAAAACGCACGCCAACAAATACAAAGAAGGTTCGACGTCGAGAAGCTGCAATCATAAAAGACAGTCGAACGATTTTCTACTCGGCTTGCACTCCTGCTCTCTGAGAGCACTCGTCAACAACTCGGTATAAGAGAACTGTGGGACGGCATTTTAAACTCCTTACGTGCAGCTACAACCGAAACCATTGGTTTTCGGAAAGTGCAAAAGAACAGCTGGTACGACGAGGATTGCCGTGTTGCAGCCGAGAGAAAACAGGCTGCCTACCTCGCAACTTTACGATCGACCACAACACATGCGGGATGGGATAGATACCGAGAGTTGAAGAGGGAAGCAAGACGCATTTGCAGAAAGAAAAACAAAGAGAAGAGAGAAATGGGTGAGTAGGAAGAGCTTGATAAGCTGGCCAACAGGGGTAACGCTCGAAAATTCTACGAAAAAATGCGGCGACTTACAGAAGGTTTTAAGACCGGAGCATACGCTTGTAGAGCCCCCAAAGGTGACTTAGTGATCGATGCCCAGAGCATACTTAAATTACGGAGGGAACACTTCTCCAGCCTGCAGAATGGCAGTGAATGCACAACGCCAGGAGAAGGCGAACCCGATTTCCCAATCGACAACAATGGAGCAGACGTTCCATTGCCCAACCATGAAGAAGTTCGAAAAGCAATTACTCGTCTGAAGAACAACAAAGCGGCGGGGGCCGATGGATTGCCGGCCGAGCTATTCATACACGGCGGCAAAGAACTTATAAGGAGCATGCACAAGCTTCTTTGTAAAAATGGACGAAAGCATTTCCAACGATTAAAATTTAATCCACAAAAAGGAATACCCCACAATCTGCGCCAACTACCGTGGGAAAAGCCTCCTCAACATCGAGTATAAGGTTCTATCGAGCGTATTGTGTGAAAGATTAAAGCCCACCGTCAACAAACTGATTGGACCTTATCAGTGTGGCTTTAGACATGGCAAATCAACAACCGACCAGATATTTTCCAAGCGCCAAATCTTGAAAAAGACCCGTGAAAGGAGAATCGACACACACCACCTCTTCGTCAATTTCAAAGATGCTTTCGACAGCACGAAAAGGAGCTGCCTCTATGCCGCGATGTCTGAATTTGGGATTCCCACAAAACTAAAACGGCTGTGTAAGCTGACGTCGAACAACGCCAAAAGCTCCGTCAGAATCGGGAAGGACTTCTCCTAGCCGTTTGATACCAAACGAGGTTTCAGACAAAGTGCCTCCCTATCGTGCGACTTCTTCAATCTGTTTCTGTAGAATGGAGGAGCAGGTACAATTTTTATAAGAATGTACAGCTGCTGGCGTATGCCGATGATGTTGCCATTCTCGGTCTCAGCACCCGCGCGTTCTGCTTTCTCCAGACTGGATGAGAAAACAAAGCAAATGGGTCTGGTAGTGAACGAAGGCAAGGCGAAATATCTCCTGTCTCAAACAAACAGTCGTCGCACTCGCGACTTGGCTCTCGCGTCACTGTTGATAGTCATAACTTTGAAGTCGTAACTTATTTCGTCTATCTTCGAACCAGTATAAACACCTTCAACAATGTCAGCCTGGAAGGATAACTCTTGCCAACAGGTGGTACTTTGTACTGAGTAGGCAATTGAGAAGAAAAGTCCTCTCTCGACGAACAAAAACCAAACTTTATAAGTCACTCATAATTCCTGTTCTACTATATGGTGCAGAGGCTTGGACGATAACAAAAACGCTGGCTAGGTCATGTTGTTCAAATGGACGAAAACACTCCAGCTCTAAAAGTATATATGTACAGTCCACTAAAATAAAATTACAATTATTTCGCTATGGAATATGTTCAAATACCTTTGAACATGCTTTCCATTGTGCCAAAAGTACATAACAAATCTAAAGAAACTATATTATTATGCTTAGGCATATACAGGCAATACGCGTGTTTTCAACAATCTTGAATAAAAATAATAGGTAAGAAAGGGCTAAGATCGGGTGCAACCGAAAATTTTATACCCTTGCAACTGCAAGATTCAAAGCCAAGGAAATAAACACATATATTTGTATTTTTTGGTGAGGCGGTACTAAGCGAGTTGTAGTGAACACTTTGCTGGTCGTTGACGAACTATATTTTTAATTTGAGCTTTTGATCTTACATTCGTTAAGTTTTCGGGAAAATAATTGGAATGGAAAACTTAAGGAGTAGGGTACGAATAAAGATTATGCACATTATAATGTTTTGTGTAGAGTAGAGGTCATAGAGACATTAGTTACTCGATTGTTGCGTACATATACGTTTGTTGATTGAAATTAAATTTTATTCACGAATGGTATATTTGGTGAATGCCATGAAGTTTCGACGGGGCGAATTTTTTGAACATGATATTGTAATTTTTCAACAAATATTGAATTACTACTTTTTTGGTTTTGTAGTAAAAAACTCGCCACGTAATCGTGTTGCGGTTCCGAATAACATTTCGGCTGCGGAAACTTATAAGTCTTCCTTTACGGCATTTCGTGTAACCAAAAGAGTAAGTCCTAAATTATCTACCCAAGATTCTTTTCCGGGGGCTGGTATGGCTTTTTTTAATGAACAACCACCTTTCTATCAACCCATTGGTATGTGGATGATACGGTGATGTACGTTCACGCTGAGTACCTACTGTTAGTAACATCTCATCATTTTGGATTCGAATTGAGTTCCTTGGTCCGTGATTATCTTCTGGGTTGAATCGTATCGTCCCTTTCACTCGTTAAAGAAAGCTCTACATACTGTTTCTGTTTGAATGTCAACAAGCGGTATCGCTTCAATCTAGAAAAGCTATCGATGAGTGTGAGACAATATTTGAATCCATGGAAAGGTTCACTCTTGAGGAACTCATATATGCCAATGCCTGAGTTAGTAATACGTTGAGTATTTTCAGCGCTTTTGCTGATTTGACTAATGGTTGGTAGCGTAAGAGGATCTAAATAGACATTAAATGGTAATAACGTTGGGCGTCGCTGTTTATGTTGCATGCCCTAAACCACGAATCCATATCGTTGAAGCGGTGCAAACTGAGCACATTGATGATCTGGAAACGGGATCGTATCATTTGTTCATTGTTGTGAAAACAGTACAATATTTGGCTGATGTAAATTCCTAAGCGGTACTTCGCTGTGCTCTGTCTATGCTGGTTTCGTCTGACGCGCAGTTTCACTCGCTGCTTCAAAATTAATGACCGCACGTCCTCGATTTTCAGGTTGGATGTCATTGGCGCTCCAACTGCTTCTGTAGTGTCTAAACTACCTACTGGCCTACTGGAATTTCCACTGGTTGAAGATGTTCGTCTATTTTGAGTAAGCTCGGTGTTTAGAAAAAATATTCAAAATTTTAATCTACACCAATTTGGTGATGATGCCGTACTAAACGAGTCGTAGTGAATACTTTGCTGGGTCTTTGACGAACTAAGTATAATTTAATTTTGTGCTTTTGATCTTACATTCGTTAAGTTTTCATATAAATTACATGGAAGGGAAAACTTAAGAAGTAGGGTACGAACAAGGATTATGTACCGTACAAATAAAAATTAAGTTTAATTATTGTAATTAATGTAGAGTGGTGACCACCACATATATATATGTAACTCATATAATGACCGACATATTTGGCATAAGGTTTGAAATCATTATTGCGATACTCACAACGTGTCTTAAAGCATCGTAAAATCATAAAATCATAAGTTTTTACGCTAGTGTAAAAAATTTGTTTTTACTAAAATAAGTTTACGCAAATACAACTCCGAACGCTATATATTCGGTTCGTCATAATTGATCAGCTGATTTCTGTTTACATCAGTTTGCTTGTGGTTACATTTGTGTTTCAATTTAAATTTCTTTCAATTTTCTTTTGTCGAGGATTTTCGTAATAATGAAGCAATATAATGTTATACAGGTAATATAAAAATGCATAATAAATACAATTTAACTAATTAAATGCGCTTCTAGACCAAAGCCAAAGCGGGTGCGTTCCAACCCAACCAGAAAGTGGCTGTTTGAAGAAGAAAAGGCATTAATTGAATTTTTGACACAAAACAGGGATTTTGAGGTAAATCTATTAATTAAAATACAACTTAGAAGTAATCTATTATAATTTTTATTATAGCAGTCAACGTCTCAAATGTATTATAGACGATTTTCAAAGGAGAGCAACATTGCGGTGGACTGGAAGCTGTCGCGCTCGAAGGTTCGTTATATGCGTACAACATATAACAAAGCAAAAGCATAGGAAGGCGGGTGCAGGGAGTTTTTTTCACTTCTCCTTGGCATTTTGACTGCGAAATACTTATTTTTGCAAATATTGTAATTTATGTTTTTTCAATCAGCTGATCGAAAAGTGATTTACGACAACAAATTTATAACGACGTGTTCACAACCATTGTATTTTGTCTTTAGTTTTGTTTATTACTTATAACTTTATGACACGTTGTGAGTATATATATGGGGTATATATGTAATAAATGGGAGTTGGGGTAGCATCGACCCGATTTTGCCTATTTTTTCCAATACCACATGCTATTAATATGCCATATATTAAACATATGTTTCCTTGGATTCATTAAGTAGCACACATACAAACCATAATTATATGAAATATAGCAAGCCGGATGTTCGAAAATTCTGATATTTATTCTATGGGGCTAGGTAAATTTTTCGGCTAATTTCACCCCATTTTTCTACAAATACAAGGTGATTTCCAAAATAAGTAAACAGGACTTTTTGAATCCTGCTGAATGGCAGTGAACGCACAACACCAGGAGAAGGCGAACCCATTCCATTGCCCTACCATGAAGAAGTTCAGAAAGCAGTTAGCCGCCTGAAGAGCAACAAAGCGCCGGGGGTCGATGGATTGCCGGCCGAGCTATTCAAATACGGCGGTGAAGAACAGATAAGCAGCATGCATCAGCTTCTTTGTAAAATATGGTCGAACGAAAGCATCCCCACTTGGGAATTTAAGTATGCTATCCCCAATCCATAAAAAAGGAGACCCCAAAATTTGCGCCAACTACCGTGGGATAAGCCTCCTCAACATCGCGTATGAGGTCCTATAGAGCGTATTGTGTGAAATATTAAAGCCAACCGTCAACAAACTGATTGGACCTTATCAGTGTGGCTTTAGACCTGGCAAATCAACAAACGACCAGATATTCACCATGCGCCAAATCTTGGAAAAGACCCGCGAAAGGAAAATCGACACACACCACCTCTTCGTTGGTTTCAAAGCTTTCGACAGCACAAAAAGGAGCTGCTTTTATGCCGCGATGTCTGAATTTGGTTTCCCCTCAAAACTAATACGGCTGTATGAACTGACGTTGAGCAGCACCAAAAGCTCCGTTAGAATCGGGAAGGACCTCTAAGAGCCGTTCGATACCAAATGAGGTTTCAGACAAGGCGATTTCCTATCGTGCGACTTTTTCAACCTGCTTCTGGAGAAAATAGTTCGAGTTGCAGAACTAAATTGAGAAGGTATGTCTGTTTCTCCAGACTGGAGAAGGAAGCAAAACAAATGGGTCTGGCAGTGAACGAGGGCAAGATGAAATATCTCCTGTCATCAAACAAACAGTCGGCGCATTCGCGAATTGGCTCTCACGTCACTGTTGACAGTCACAACTTTGAAGTTGTAGCTAATTTCGTCTGTCTTGGAACTAGCGTAAACACTACCAATAATTTCAGCCCAGAAATCCGACGCAGGATAACTCTTGCCAACAGGTGCTTCTTCGAACTGAGTAGGCAATTGAGAAGTAAAATCCTCTCTCGGCCAACAAAATCAAACTCTGTAAGTCACTCATAATTCCCGTCCTGCTATATGGTGCTGAGGCTTGGTCGATGTCAACAACGGATGAGTCTACGTTGCGAGTTTTTAAGAGAAAAATTCTGCGAAAGATTTATGGTCCTTTGCGCGTTGGCCGCGGCGAATACCGCATTCGATGGAACGATGAGCTGTGCGAGATATACGACGACATTGACATAGTTCAGCGAATTAAAGGACAGCGGCTACGCTGGCTAGGTCATGTTGTCCGGATGGACGAAAACACTCCAGCTCTGAAAGTATTCGACGCAGTACCCGCCGGGGGAAGCAGAGGAAGAGGAAGACCTCCACTGCGTTGGAAGGACCAAGTGAAGAAGGACCTGGCTTCTCTTGTAATATCCAATTGGCGCCACGTGGCGAAAAGAAGAAACGACTGGTGCGCGGTGTTAACTCGGCTATAATCGCGTAAGCGGTGTCTATGCCAATTCAGAAGAAGAAGAAGAAGAATTGCTTCTTGATTTGTATAATGGAAACTGAACTGATCAAATTGAATTAAAAATTTTGCTTATAGAAAGTAGCCGTAGTTATTCTCCGATTTCGATTGTTTTCGCAGTGTGACATAGAAATGTAACAGAAATATCACAAATTAAATTCTGTTGAAATCGGTTAGTCGGGTCTCGAAATATGGGATTTCACCAAAAAGAGGGCGGTGGTATTTAGTTGCGTAGAACCGTTAGGTGAAGGTATCATCCTCTATAGCAACTGATTGCTAGAGTATAAAAATGTCTTTTGCTTTAAGGGATTGCATTGGTTTCATCAGCTAAATCCATCTCCACCACGTCTTTTCAGCTAAATGGAGGTCTTTTCTCCCTCTGCGTCCTCCGGCGGGTACTGCATCGAATATTCTTAGAGCTGGGGTGATTTCATCATATCGGACGCTATGACTTAGTCAGCGTATATCTTGAACAGCCCATCCATTTGAAAGCGAGCTAAAGTGAAAAGGCGAATCATCCCTTCTTAGGGTTATGTGCTGGTTTTGGGACCCGCCATGTAAACAAAAGGACACAACAGACCCGGATAAGGGACCCTCTCTTGATAAAGACTACAACAAACGTTTCAAGGATTACGATTTAAAAGCTGGAATGTCCGGTCACTTAACTGGGAAGTTGGCCCAGCTGGTTGATGTCATCGTAACAGTAAAGACGGGCATCACCGCCTACTACAGTGGCCGTAGAAAGGATCATAAACTCAGTGTGGGATTCGTGGTGGGATTTAGACTTCGTCGCCGAGTCCTGGGATTGACCCCGGTGGATCAACGTGTAGCCACAACATGCATCAAAGCAAAGTTCTTCAACATATCACCAATTTGCGACCACACCCCTACGGAAGAAAAGGTCGGTATGACCCAAGATTTTTTTTTTGAGCGCTTGGATAGCACCTATGCTATCCTACCTACCTACTGTACTCGCCACGACGTCAATATCGTGCCAGGGTCGATAAATTCAGCCTTTACACATCCCCAACTGAGTTGAGGGCGATCGACTTTACTGCGGCTCGATATATGGTTATCTGTGGTACTAGATCCCATAATGCGAAAATTGATTCAACTCCTGGATGTTTCCGGATCGAAAAACCTCCAACCAGATGAATCATGTTGTGACAGACGGAAGACACGAATGTATGATGAGTAGTGCCACGTCGCCATGGAGAAAACAGACTGCCTACCTCGCAACATTACAATCGACCACCACACGTGGGGGATGAGACAAGTGCCCAGAGTTGAAAAGTGAAGCGAGACAAATTAGCAAGAAAACGAAGAGAAAGACCGAACTGCGGGAGTATTAAAAGCTTGAGAGGCTTGCCGACAGGGGTAATACACGAAAATTCTAAGATATAATGCGGCGGTTAACATAAGGTTTCAAGACCGAATGTTACTAATGAACAAAACATATCAAAATTATCTTATGGCAGTGAAAACAATACGCCAGTGGAAGCGCACCGAATTCCCCAATCGATGACGATGGAGCCGACGTTCCATTGCCCGACCATGAAGTAGTGTGAATAGCAATTACCTGTTTGAAACTATTTAAATACCTTGGCGAAAAACTGATGAGAAGCATGCATCAGCTTCTTTGTAGGAAATGCCCGACGATTGGAATTTAAGAGTGCCCTGTTCTTTTATGCACTGTGAGAGCTCACAATCTGCGCAAACTATCGATAGTATTGTGTGAAAGATTAAAGCCCACCGTCAGCAAATTGATTGCACCATATCAGCGTGGTGTTCTGGCTGTAAAAACAGCAACTGGCCAGATATTCACCATGCGCCAGTTGTTGGAAAAAAACCGTGAAATCGATCGATTAATTGATGTGAAAAACGTTAACCAAATTATCGGAATTCATTATATTAGGGTTGATCGCCAAACCATTGATATAATACAATAACTATGAACGAAATTTGTCCACTTTTTATATTCTTGCAACCAGTTGCTAAAGAGTACAGAGTTTTGTTCACTGACGGTTGTACGTATCTCCTAACATTAAGCGAGATAGATATAAGGGTTATAAAATATAAATGATTAGGGTGACGAGAAAAGTTAAAATCGGGTTGACTGTCTATCAGTCTGCCCGTCCTTGCAAGCTGTAACTTAGTAAAAATTCAGATAACTTGATGAAACTTGGTGTGCGTGCTCCTTGATACAAAACGAATTCGAGTTTGTAGATGGACATAATCGGACCATTGCCATGCCCACCAATCGTCATTCACCGAAAACATATAGATATAAAATTGGCACAGAAGATTGTAGTTGCAAGGGGCACCAGTGGGTAAAAATTTTTGAAAAAGTGGGCTCGGCTTCGCCCTCTAACTAGTTCAATGTACATACTTCCAAAACCACTTACACTACAACAACCAAATTTGCTGAGTACAAATCTTGTAAGAACCTAACAACGCGTTGCAACGGTGTGAAAACTGATGAAATCGAGGGATAACTCCGCTCACTCCATGGACGAAATCGGACAACAACCATGTCTACTTCTCATATAGCACAATTTTAAATTCCATTTGATTCTTGAACTCTCCAGTACACAAATGAAGAAGAAATCAATATAAGGGGATACAACTTTGCACGAATAATTTCTTTAGTGTGTGCCATCTTATGACCAAAAATTGCTTAGGTCCAATGAAAATTGTTCAAGCCCCCGAATATTTAGACCCCGGTTCCTATTGTTGACTTTTGATCGAAAATCATCATTGTGTGATATGTATAACTGAAAATAAGGGATAATCCTTCCTTATAATGATATGTATGCATGTCAAAAGTGGGTTAAATCGGACCAATACTTCCCTTGGCCCGCATATACTTAATATAAAGATTTACGAATTTCGGGGTGACTTTTTACCGCATATATCGGCCAATATATGAGTTATACCAATGAATACAAGACAGCGCGTTTTATACATAACATTGTATCTGTGTGTCTAAAATAGAGCAATTTGAGCAAAAATTTGGTCTAGCCCCCATATAACTAATATCAGGATTTTCGAACCTCCAGCTGACTTTACTCTGTATGATTGGTTTTACACCTTAAAGTATTTCTCGGCTTTGATTTTTGCAAGTTGTAAGAGTATAAAATGTTCGGTTGCACCACTCTTCCTTACTTGTTTTCATTTAAATATCACACATTTTGAACAACCTAAACGGTTTAAATCATGTGAAAAGTCGGAAATTACTATAAATGGGTATATTGGAACAGAAAAGACTGGGCTGGTTGCATTAGTTTTTGATCTAATCAATACTAAAAACTCATAAAAATTGTGATAATTTTAAACTTTTGTATTTGGTAATAAAAATATAATATAAAAGAATCAGTAATATTTTATTGAACAACAAAACAACGAAATTAAATATCAAATGTTTCAGCGTGATAATTTTTTTCTTATCAAGGTTAAAACTTAATGTTGTAACTTCGTATAACCACCTTTGATTGTTCTTGGCACAGTTTTACACAGTTTTGCACAAATTTACCCCTATTTCTGACGAAGTAGGATCCCACGGCCGCTGCACTTTAGACCGTAATTCGCTCAATCAGCCGATTTCGCCTGTGACCGTTTTTTTTTATAAACCCCTCAGGTGCTCGATTAGGTTAATGTCCGGAGTAACGTAGTAGTACTATTGTGCTAAAGTCATTTGTAAGTAGTCCTTCCTGTGTGTTTCGGATCATTGTCCTGATGGATGAGAAAGTCAGAACCATTATCACCTAAGTCTTTCCCGTTATTCGTCCTTCGATTTTCGCAAACCTACCAACACCAATTGTATTCATGCATGCCAAGACCACAATGAAACCTCCTGCAAACTTAAGCGTAAGAATAATGTGATGTGCGTGTAATTTCGCACCTTTGCTTCTCTAGGTCCAGTCGCGTCCATCCGATCCTAAGCGATTTCTTTTAGTCTCGTCCGACCACAGGATTTTCTCCCAGTACCTTATATTCTAGATCTTAAATTTTTTTGCGAAATTGGGTGCAACTTTTTATCTCAGTGAATAAAGCTTTTTGAGTTTTGCACGGCCGTCTAGATCAGTGTTTCCCAAAGTGGGCGATAACGCCCCCTTGTGGGCGCTGCAGGTGTCAAGGGGGCGGTAAGAGACCCAGAAAGAAAATGGGGCGTTGTGTAGAGGCCTGGGGGGTTATTTGTAATTTTATTTAGCTAGGAGGCCTCTTAGACAACGACTACATGAGCTCTCGACTCTCAACAACAACTTGTGAACATCAACTAATATGAATTAAAAGATTGCTCAAACTCGGTTCTATATTTCTCTCCGCGTAGTTCATATATCTGTCCTTATTGAATATAGAAAAAATGAAAATCATCTCAATCGGTCGCTCCGTTTCATAACGGGGCATCTCGACAGGATAGAATTTATAGAATACTAACTGTCAAACGTATTGCTATTGTCATTGCCAAATCTGTATGTGGGCATTTGCTATCATAATATAACCATTTGCGCAAAGGTGTAAGGTAGGAAGGTTCGAGCTGATGTAGCGCATGCTTTGAGCTCTTGAAAAATTTATTTTATCATTTGTGAAATGCCTTCGGGTAGGTAGCTAATCTTTTATATGGAAAATAAAAAAAGGATCTTTATCCTTTCTTACAAATGTATTTCTAGGAAAAGTAAGAATTTATTTTTTTGGACTACTATATAATAATTGTGCTTAAGCATTCCTATATAAACAATGTAATATTTATTTTATATTCATTTATGGTTTTGCGCGCAATAGATGAACATTACTTATGCCTCCTTTGCACTACTCGCGAAGTTAAGCGTATTTCTCAAAGCAAAAAAATGTCGGAAGTAAAAAAGATGAGCCGGCAATACTGTGCGGAATGCATTAAATTCGGATTCATTGAAAATCCCACAAACCCATCCTCGCCTTTGTGTCTTCTATGTCTAAAAACATTTTCGAATGAAGCAATGAAGCCTTCAAGACTGCAAGATCATTTGAATAAAACACAGCAATGTCACCTCAGCTGGAAGAAGAACTTATAGAATTGACAACAAACGAGGAAATAAAAATCAAGTTCAAAAATGGTTACCAACAATTTTGGCTGCAAAAACCGATCTCGCAATTGTACCCTGGATTGTGGCCAATCGTTCAACGATTCTTGATAGCATTCCCATCGTCATATTTGTGTGAACGTGGATTTAGTGCTGTGACAACACTGCTTTCTAAAAATAAAAATCGTTTTCTTGTTACCGAACGTGGCGACTTGCGACTGTTCTTGAGTAAATTGTAACCTGATATTAACAAACTTATTAAACAGCATCAGATTCATCCTTCACATTTGTTTTTATATATGGATCGATTATTTTAGTTTTATTTTTAATAAAAGATTCTCTGTTTTAATACTATAAAGTTGTGTTTCAATAATCATTCTTATTGGCAGGTGGAGCCCGTAAGAGATAACTTGAGACCTAAGCGCCGTTGTATGTTACCTACTGCGTTCAGTTTTCAAGTTGCTGGTTATAGTAAAAGTTTCGTTTAGAATTCTCCGTTAATATGCATATGTAGGTCACAATAATTAATTTGAAGTTATAGTGGTTTTTAAATGAATGAAAAAATGGGGGCGCTAAAAAAATACTTATTCTCAAAGTGGGCGGTAGACAAAATAAGTTTGGGAACCACTGGTCTAGATGATCATTTTGCAATTTTCTACGAATTGTCTCCACAAGAACCTTTATGTTATTAACTAGCTTTTTACCCGCGGCTTCGCCCGCAGTGGAGTCATTAAATAAGTATGAGAGGTAAAGGGTAAGGGTATAATAATAGAAATGAGTCAATATGAACTAAACTTTATTGCTTGGCTGAGATCAACAATTTTTAAAACTTACTACAGACAATGAAGTGTCAACTCCGTAAAATATGCGTATTGAAATGCAACAATAAATGTTAAAATATATTTCACCGCAATAAAAATAAATAATTCGTGGAGAGCTCGGGTCACCAGTAACCAAGGACATTGTGACTGTGTAATATTCGTTGAATTTTCAATACCGCTTCTCTTTCTACTCCTTCAATATATTGGCAACGACGATTTACTTCATTTTGTTCATCACCTATAAAGTATATCTGCAGAAATTTATGCTGATCATCATCTTCTGGAAATAGTGATCCAATTTGATGATATATCTGTCCTTGTATAGTAAAAGTTGGTGAAAACCCTGGCATACTTATCACTTTATCAATCAAAGGATGTCATTTGAAAGCAAGAGTTATACCTTCCTATTTTGCTTAGAAATTGCTTTGACTCATCTCTAATATTTATTTTATTTATTTATTTAAATGAGAACTAATTATTAATAATTAATACACAGAGAATAAGCACTGGGTACTAGGGCCTTCGGCTATCTATTACAATAGTTATGTCTAATTAAAATTAAGTGTATAATTAATACTTAGTGTTTATTTGCTTATAATATTTAAATGTTATTTATCTTACATATCTTAAGAAAATTGTTGATAGCATTGATGTTGTCAATATTTGGTGTTTTCAGTAGACGGGAGGGTTCCCTGTTTCCAAAGATGGTTTTCCTTTTTTTGTGCTAGTGTAGTGCAGTCGTTTAGGATATGGTTAACTGAGTCGTTTGGATGATTGCAAAGTGTGCAGCTAGGTTTTTCCATTTTGTTCAACAGATAATTGTGTGTTCTTAAAGTGTGACCTAATCTAAGGCGCACAAATATTTTTATGTATTGACAGGAACAGTCGGATGGGTAGTTTGGCTTGACACCAGTGGGATTGTGTTCCTTGTATTGGTGTTGAAAGTTTATCCAGTCTCTAGAGTTTGACTCGTAAAGCTCTTTTTTTACTAGGTTGCGAATATCTTTTGATGTGACGTGTGCGTACGAGAAAACTGGTTCACTACTCGCCTTTTTGGCGCGATCGTCTGCAAGTTGGTTGCCTCTAATACCAGCGTGTCCAGGGATCCACATGATCTTGATTATGTTTTTGTGTTTGTATAAAATATCTTTTATATTCTTGATCAGTACTGAGTTATTTGTATCATTCAACAGCGCGGTAATTGTCGATTTGCTATCACTGCATATGATGTGTTTTTCTTTAGATTGTGCAATAAGTAGCACCGCTTCGTATATCGCAGCCGCTTCAGCTGTAAGTATAGAGCAGTACGGTGGTAAAACACCGACGGTTATAATGACACCTTGGTCGTTTGTCACTGCAAACGAAGTGTGGGTGTCCGATTTTGAAAATTTTCCACTCTGGTTTGTAAATGTTTACTGCGTCGTTAAATAGCTGGTTATATTGTTCTGCGTTGGTGGTTGATTTTTGATACTTGAATAACGTATTTATTATGGATGATTTTAACGTCAGCCAGTGAGGATGAGTGTTCTCCTTTATTAATTGTGGTGTTGATATTATGTCAAGTTTTTCTATAATGTTTATACATTGTACGATCGTGGATAGTTTTTTGGTGGTACGATATGCTTTCATCGCATTAAACAAAGCTTTGGTATGAGCATCATTGTATTCTGCTTTGTTCGGAGATGGATGCTGGGTAGACCTGCTTCAGTTAAGACCACTTTGGTTGGAGAAGTAGGGAATCCGCGAATGCTCCTTTTTACCGCTATGTGATAAGGGGTTTCAATGAGTGCGAGATGGGATTTAGCACAGTGTCCATAGATTGCGAGTCCAAAGTCTATTTTTGACAACATCAATGCTTTTACAATATTTACGAGAGTTGAGGTATGGATATGACAGTGTTTTGAAGAGAGAAACTTTATAATGTTTAGTCTATTAAGTAAACTTAATCTAACATATTTACAATGTTCCTTAAATGCTAGTTTTTTATCAAATATTAAGCCAAGTATTCTTAAAGTTGTAGTGTGAGGAATTTGTGTGTTTTCGAAGGATAATTTAGGAAAGTGCATTTTCTTTTTCTGCAAACGTGAAATGTTGCGCTTTTGCTTGCAGAAACTTTTGTTCCTGAAGTTTTAGACCATTCTGCTATTACGGTTAGGATGTTGCTAAAAATGATTTTTACTTGGTTTTAATTTTTTAAAGCAGAAAAAATTAAAACATCGTCTGCGTAGATGATATGATCTACACATCGGTATGAGGTTATTAAGTTGCTTAATTGGTTAAAGGCAATAATAAATAGTGTTGTTGAAAGGGGAGATTCTTGGGGTATACCATTATGTAGGGGGTATATGTTGGAGTTGTGGTTACTAACACTTACTGTAATCTTACGATTTGAAAGGAATGACTTTATGAAATTATACATTTTATCTCCAATGTCCCATTTTTTTAATTCTTGTAATACCGTATGAGCTCCAATTCTATCGAATGCTTTCTCAAAATCTAGACTGAGGACGAATAAGTGATTTTTGGTAGATATTGTTATTGGAGCGTGGTGTTCAAAGTAAAGAAGTGGGTCAATGACGCCTAGACCACTTTGAAAACCAAACTGGTTGGGGCTTATCAGTCCTCTTTGTTTTAAATAACACAAGAGTCTTTTTGATATAATTTTTTCCAAAACTTTGGCAATGCAGGGTATCAAAGAAATAGGTCTGAAGTCTGAAATTGAGGCACTCGATTGGTTGGCTTTAGGGATGGGAATAATTGTAGCTTTTTTCCATTCTTGAGATACATTACCCTGCTTTAATATGTTATTGTATAGGGTTATAAGTCTGATTTTTAAAGAGTATGGAAGATTTTTTAGGAGGGGGTAGGAAATTTTGTCTGATCCAGGGGTTTTTCCGGACATTTTGCTGATAGTAGAATCGAACTCTTCTAATGTAATGGGAGATTCTATCAATGTAGCTTCGAAACATGGGGATGGGTTGTGGTATGTTTGGGAAATGATTTGATTAGAAAGTGTAATAAAATTCGGGTGAAAGTTGAAATTTTTGGAGTTGTTTGACCATGTTTGTGCAAAGTTTTCTGCAATATGCTGCGGATGGTAAATGGGACCTATGGGAGATTGAATAAAATCAATTTTATTTTGTTTATGTCCTCCTGAAAGAGATTTGATGTCATTCCATATTTTTTTAGAGCTTGAAGTGGGTTTTATATTAGCTGTTAGTTTTTCAAGGGCTGTGCGTTTAGCAGACTTTAGTTCTCTTCTGAAGTTAGAGTTTGCTTTTTTGTATCTAATTAAGTTTTCAGTTGTTACGTTCTGTTTGAATTTAGACCAAAGAGCTTGTTTTGTTTTTCTCAAGGTAGTTAATAGATTGGACCAATATGATAGTTTGGCGAAAAATTTTTTTGTGCTAGTTTGGGGAATGGAGATATGTGCAGCGATCGAATAATCCTTTTTATTTTTGATGCTTCTGCGTTTATGTTTTCTGATATTATTTCAGCACTTGTTGATGTGTTGAGCAGGGAGCAATATTTTAACCAATCAGCTTTATCTGTAAGAAATTTTGATCTCGGCTTAATGATGTATTGCATCGGTGTGATGAGGGTAGTTATGATAGGAAAGTGGTCGCTATTGTGAAGGTCTTCTAGAGTATAAGAACAGAGTTTATGGGCTATGGAAGCTGAACAAAGAGCGATGTCTATATGAGTGAAAGTTTTATGGGAGGAAAAGTGAGTTGGTGATCTATCATTAAGAACAAATAAGTTTTTTGAGAGAATAACATCTTCCATTATTTGGCCTCTTCCATTTGAGAAGGTAGATCCCCATAGGGGGCTCCAAGCATTAAAATCTCCAATGATTATTGTGGGTGCAGGAACAGCGTTGAAGACACCTATAAGTTCTCCTGCCGTAAACTTTTGATTCGGAGGGATGTAGCATGTGACTATGGAAAATTTGAAACCGATGTTAATTTCTATTGCAATGGCGGAAATGTTGGAAGAGACTGGGATACGTTTGTGTTTGATATGTTTTTTGATACACAGGGCAATGCCTTGTTTAGCTGATTTGTTTTATGGTAGATTATGGAAATAACCAATGTATTTGTGAGGAGTATATGCGGTTTTATTTGCTGGGAGGTGAGTTTCTTGTAATGCAATTACGTGTGGTGAGAATTCATTTATGAGTATATTTAAATCTGGATAATTGTTAAATAGACCTTTCCAATTCCACTGGAGAATTTTTATAGTCTATTTTGTGATGGGGGTTGTGTGGGTAATGGGGCGGCGGGAGTGTTACTAAGTTGGGTGATCAAGTTTGAAATGAGTGAGGTTGTTGCGTTGTAGTCAAAAGGTGTTACAGTTGAGGCTTCGACTGCACTTGTTGTTGGAAACGAGTGAGTTGAATTTATTTGATTTATAGTGGTTGTTACATTTTCTTCGTTGTTTGTGCTGATTAGAGTTGGAAGTTGTAGGTGAAGTAATAGAGGAGAGCGAGATTTGCTCTTTTGTTTGAGTGTTTTGTTGATTGTTTGTGGGAGTTATGTTTGTCGGGTTGTTAATAACGTTAGCGAATGAAGGAGATGAAGAATAGAAAACAGGTGGTATTTGTGCTTTATGGATATTTACTGCTTCGCGGAAAGAGCATTTGTTGTCTGATTGAATTGTTATTATATTCTTTATTTGGGTGAACTTTGGACACAGTTTACTCGAGGCTGGGTGATCAGCAGAACAGTTTGCACAGAGAGTGCGAGTACAGGGTGAGGGATTGTGGGTTGGTAATGCACATGTATCGCAAGTAGGGACCTTATTGCAGCGTTTTTTTGTGTGACCAAGTAATTGACAGTTTTTGCATCTCATAGGATTTGGATAGTATGGTCTTACCTTTGTTGTATACCATGAAACATCAATTTTTTCCGGCAGGGAGTAGCAATCGAAAGTTAGGAGGACTACACCACTTGGAGTTTGTTGGCTATTTATGTATTTCGGAAATTTATAAATTGATATGACACCCTGTTCTTGCAAGTTTTCGATTATTTCATTCTCTGGAATATCGTTTAGGCACGGAGCGTAAATGGTACCTTTGCATGAGTTAAGATTTTTGTGGAGCTCAATTTTTACACTGCATATCCCAAAGAGTTGCTTTGTTGTAGTGAATTTTTTTGCGATAGTGCTATTTTTAACTAAGAGTAGCAAATTACCGTCCCTTAGTTGACTGATTTTTATTATTTCAGAGCTAATATGTTTCAGGGCTTTGTGAACGGCGAAGCAGGAAAATTTATTCAACGGCTTATTTGCATCACTTGAACTTACCACTATATATTTAGGACTGTCTTTAATTGTTGTTGGTAGAGTAGGAAATAATTCTTCATTCGATATAGGGTTGGCTTTTTTTTCTTTTTGGTTGAGGGCGAACCTATTATTTTCTAGAGCGGTCCCCCAAGGGGACATGTTTTCACAATTTGATTTAATTAATAGGAGTCAGTAAATAAGAGCAGGCTTATTGAAAATAAGGTGCGAAAAGGAATGCGAAAATGTAACTTGCACTAGCGAAATTGATTAACACAACGAAATTAGTGATAGCACAACCGTATGCGTCGAGTGACAGTCGGAGACTGCTCTAATATTTAATTATAAAGTTTCAAAGTCTCTTTTGGTTTACCAAGTAATGGAAGTGAAATTTTACCACCGGAACAGCACATTCCAGCAGTTTCATCTTTCCATTTAAAAGCATCGCAGTACTGACATTTTTTATTCATTGAGCCAATAACAATCAATGGATAATTATGATATTCAATTGAAGGATCATATTGAAACCCAGTACCATTAAACACAGCCCAATTATTACGCACGAAATTTCGGCGGCGCGTGGTCTGCATGTCTGCATGGTGTTTCTATCGCTCTTCTAGTTGTCTTCAGAGCAGCTTGTCTTTCTAACCGAGCTCGTGCCTGAAGACGCATTTCAGCTGCTCTCAAAACTTTTTGTCGTTCTGCTTGTTGTTGTCTTCTCAGCTCTGCGTGAGCCGAAGTTTCTTGATTTCGTGCAACTTTTGGGGTACAAGCCTGCGATGAATTTTTGGATAGATCAGATTTCCACTTCCGAGGCATTTTCAAAGAAAAGTAGAGTATGAATTAACATCCGCGAGTAAGATCTATAATAAAAAAGTGACAACTAACCACAAAAATTGCGGATTACCTCAAAAATTTGAATAGTTTTATACTGCATGTAACGACAGAAAAAAATAACAAGAAATATAGAAAAATTAGAAATAGTTGAAACTATATTCAATTGAATTAGATATTATCGTCCCCGCCGGTAATACAGTGGGACGGTATTACAGTATTCAGGGTTGAAACTTCATTACTGTAATGCTAGATGACATTGAAGTAGCTAAATTTGACGATTTTTTGACAACAATTTTTTTTTTTAATAAAGTACCCTATTTTATTTCTAATACATTCCAAATTAAATGTGTTAAGTTTCATGATGATCGGTTAAGTAGTTTTTGCGTGAAAGCGTAGCAAACAAACTTGCATTCGCATTTATAATATTAGTATGATATGATATTTTCTGGGCTATGACCATTTTCACATTTGCCACAATTTATGGTCCTAACAGAGTCCCGTCTGCAATTTCGCCACGAATTTTACTCACAAAGCCAACGGAGATTTTAAGTAAAATTTTGGAATGAGTCACACCATTCTTCAAAATTTTTTTGATCGCGTCTCTTACTCCATTGTAAATGAATAAGTATGTTCTCTTTATCCTGCCTAACAACAACTGTAGCGAAGGAAAAACGTATACATTTTAATACTCATGCAACGTGTTTCTATAGAGTATAATAGTTGTGTTCACCTAACGGTCGTACGTATCACCTAAAATTTGATCAGGATAAAGCGACAAGTTGAAATCCGGGTGACTGTGTGTCTGTCATTCCGTCCGTGTAAACTGTAATTTGAGTAAAAATTTGGATATCTTGATTAAACTTTGTTTGCGCTTTCCTTAGTAAAAAAAAATTGCGACTTCTTAGTTGGGCGGAATCGGACCGCTGCCACTCCCAAAAAAATACATGATTTAGTTAGTATCATAAACTAGGTATTGGACCAAGCAAAAAGAATAAGTCAAAATTTTATTTTACTTGTAATTGTATAAAAATATTAAGCGCATTCTGGAGCTCTGGTTTTTCTCCTTTCATTAGTTCGAAGAGCAAGGCGCTTATTTTTTTGTTCCGTAATGCCCGAACTGTGGGTTCTGCATGCACGTTTCTAATTCTAAAGCTTGTCGTATTTTTGTTCGTCTAGTTTTTTCGAGGGTTTTAACGGCGCTTTTATGTCGTTTTATTATTATTTTTTTATTAACAGATGCCATATGATATTTCCGGGACCTCGCCCTTTTTTCTTGTATTGTGATCGACAGGGCTAGGTGCAGTCCATTTAGGAAGAGTTGCTACTGGTACTGAAACATCAGTATGTTCAGTGCATGAGTCTTATAATTTGACTTTATTCGTGCGTCTTGCGTATTATCCTTCCTTTATCCAGTTCCGGCGCAGACAACTGATAGTGTCGAAAAGCTCATCACGATCAAATGCCGCAATTTTTAGCTCGATGCTTATATAATTATGCCTTAACATGGCTGAACTCATCAATTTGAGGGTTGCGTGTCACTTTAGGAGCGCCTCATCATATTCTGCTCTCATCTCCGGAATGAACTCATGCCTTGGAGAGTTGTGTTAGTTTTCGATCAGTAGCCGATGTCCTTTTTTCTGATTGCTTCTATGCATCACGTGGCAGAGTTAAGACATTTAAATCTCCTCTATAGCACGGACTGACGGACGCCTATTCTGCTCTATATGTCTAAGTTTTGCCATGACTGAGGCTGCCGCTTCGCTTAAAGCTTTCCACTTCTCAGCGGACTGATACATAAGTGACGTCAAAATTTCCACCGTAAAACTGCCACTGAGTGTAGTTTTAAGTTTTTCCCTTTCACTTAAAAAGTGCGGATAATGAAAGGATACATGCTCTTCAAAACATTCTCAACAAGACGGACAATGCGGACTAATCTCGCGCTGAAATCTGAGCAGGTAGCTTCTAAGGAACCCATTTTCACTTAGTATTTGGGTAAGATGCAAATCCAGGTGACCATGTCCTCTGTCGATCCACGAATAGATGACCGATATCAATATGTAGGTCCACCGTTATTTGAGTGAGGTTTGCCACCGCTGCTGTCATATCGTTAAGCTTGTCACTCTCTCTTCTCTTTTGGCTCCTAAAGATGGCTCTGATAATTTGTATACTTGCTCGTATTTGTCACCTTTGATCCCACTGGCTATTACTTCAGCAGCATCACTTGAAATTGTTCGGAAAGCACTAAAAACTCTCAGTGTCGATAGCCTGTTCACTGTGTTTACTTGTTTGGCATATTCTTTGAGACGCAATTGCAGACAGAAAAAGAAAGATGCCGAAATGCGTGAGTATGAATAGCTTGATAAGCTGGCCGGCAAGGGTAATGCTCGAAAATTCTACGAAAAGATGGGGCGGCTAACTGAAGGTTTCAAGAGACCCCACAATCTGTGCCAACTACTATGGGATAAGCCTCTTCAACATCGCGTATAAGGTTTTAGATTAAAACCCACCGTCAACAAACTGATTGGACCTTATCAGTGTGGCTTTAGACCTGGAAAATCAACAACCGACCAGATATTCACCATGCGCCAAATCTTGGATGAGACCCGTGAATGGTGAATCGACACACACCACCTCTTCGTCGATTTCAAAGCTGCTTTCGACAGCACGAAAAGGAGCTGCCTTTTTGCCGCGATGTCTAAAGTTGGTATCCCCGCAAAACTAACGTTTAACTGACGTTGAACAACACCAAAAGTTCCATCAGGATCGGGAAGGACTCCCCTGAGCCGTTCGATACCAAACAAGGTTTCAGACAAGGTTACACCCCATCGTTTGACTTCTTCAATCTGCTGCTGGAGAAAATTATTCGAGGTGCAGAACTTAATTGAGCAGGTACAATCTTTTATATGAGTGTACAGCTGTTGGCGTATGCCGATGATATTGCTGTCATCGGCCTCAACACCCGCGCCGTTAGTTCCGCTTTCTCCAGGCTGAACAAGGAAGCAAAACAAAAAGGTTTGGCAGTGAACGAAGGCAAGACGAAATATCTCCTGTCATCAAGCAAACAGTCGTTGCACTCGCGACTTGGCTTTCACGTCACTGTTGACAGTCATAACTTTGAAGTTGTAGATAATTTCGTCTATTTAGGAAACAGTATTAACACCACCAACAATTTCAGCTTGGACATCCAACGCAGGATTACTCTTGCCAACAGGTGCTACTTCGGACTGAGTTGGCAATTGAATGGTAAAGTCCTCTTTCGACCGGCAAAATCCAAACTCTATAAGTCGCTCATAATTCCCGTCCTGATATATGGTTCAGAGGCTTGGGCGATGACAACAACCGATGAGTCGACGTTGCGAGTTTTCGAGACAAAAGTTCTGCGAAAGATTTATGGTCCTTAGCGCATTGGCCGCCGCGCCAATATGCAGTTGACATATTTCAGCGAATTAAAAGACAGCGGCGACGCTGGCTAGGTCATGTTGTCCGGATGGACAAAAACACTCCAGCTTTGAAAGTATTCGACGCAGTACCCGCCGGGGGAAGCAGAGCAAGAGGAAGACCCCCGCTCCGTTGAAAGGACCAAGTGGAGAAAGACCTGGCTTCGCTTGGAATATCCAATTGGCACTGCAGAGTGAAAAGGAGGAACGACTGGCGGGCTGTTGTTAACTCGGATATAATCGCGTAAGCGGTGTCTGGGCCAGTAAAGAAGAAGAAGATTCTTGGATGCTTAGCGCCATGATCCATATTGGAGCCGCATATAACAATCCATCTCATTACTTTTGCGAGTGAAAAACCACGGCTGGAACGTACGTAACCTTTATTTGCCATCATTTTTGAAAAGGCATTCAGGATTTCATTCGCTTTACCGCAGTCTATTCTATGTCTTCCTTAAATTTAAACCTTGAGTCTACAATTACTCCCAGGTATTTAAGGCTGTAAATGAAGCTCGCACTCCCTATGAAGAGAGATATACTTTCATGCATTTTTCTTGTACTTATGAGCAAGATTTCTGTCTTTTGCTCAGCCAATTCTAAACTCATTGAGAAGAACCATTGTCGCAGTCCGTTTATGCCCTAGTTGCATCAGAGGCCATCGAGGTGTTTAGCCACAGCTAGCGCAATAAGGTCGTGTGCATATGCAACTAATTAAATAGCTTTCGGTTGGTGTTCCCATAGCACTCTATCATACATTATGTTCCATAGAAGGGGCCTTGTACCGAGCCTTGCAGTACTCCACTCGAAATAGAGGAGGTCTTGATGCCATCATTTGCATCCAGTACAAGTCGCCTGTTTTCAAAATAACTCATAACAAATTCCATAAGATATTGAGGCTTGATTATGCTTGCTCACTTTGCTGAGCTGAAGGCATTTTTCACATCCAGTGTGATCATCGCATTTCGCAATGTCAACGGCATCCTTAAGGGTTCTGTTTGGTATGACATCTTATCCAGACGCTTTGCTGCTTTTAAATTTTCCGGCTATGGCCAATATTTCTTCTTCACTAACTAGCAGCGGAGCATGGAGTCATGCGTAGAAGTTCACGCAAGTGAGGAAGGTTCTCTGATCGCCATTCACTTGGGAGTGGCCAGAAACGATTCTTTAACATATGGCTTAAGCAGCTCACAACTTCCGGGTTTTCACCAAGTATTCTCTGGGTAGCCTAAGAACATCCGTTGAAAGCGAGCTAAAGTCAGAAGGCGAAACATCTCCTCCACAGGCTTGTGGGTTAGGGATCCGCCACGTTAAAAACGGTACTAATGAAAATCAAAAACAAGACTCGGATGAGAAACTTTCCTCTTGATGATGACCATGGCAAACGAATTAAGGACTACGATATCAGGGCATGAACGTGGAATGCCCCTATTGGGAAGGTGACGCTGGTGGATGTCCTCGGTAGAGTGAAGGCTGACATCACCGCCATCCAAGAAATTCGATGGACGGGACAAGAACTGAGACGAGTAAGTCTTTGTGGCATTTACTACAGCGCAAATTTGGTGTGGGATTCGTGATGGGGGAGAAACTCCGTCGCCGAGTACTGTCATTCACCCCCGTGCATAAACGTCTAGCCACAATCCGCATCAAAGCGAAGTTCTTCAACATATCGCTGATCTGCGCCCATGCCCCGACGGAAGAGAAGGACAATATGCCTTCTTTAAGAGCTTGGAGCGCATTTATGAGAGTTGCCTCCGCCACGATATCAAAATAGTGCTTGGAAACCATAACGCCAGGATGCGCAAAGAAGGTATCTTTGGCACAACGGTCGGTAAATTCAGCCTCCATGAGAAAACATCCCGAAATGGGTTGTAGTACTAGATTCCAGCATAAGAAAATTCATCATCTCACATGGCTGTCTCCGGATCGAAAACCACCAACCAGATCGATCATGCTATGATAGACGGAAGACACGTCTCCAGTGTTCTAGATGTTCGTACGCTCCTAACATTGGTTCGACGCCGAAAAGTCGCAATTACAACAGACAGCCGAACAATTTTCTACTCGACTTGCACTCCTGCTCTCAGAGAACACTCGTTAAAATCTCGGCATATGGAAACTGTGGGACGGCATTTCAAGCTAACAGCATTTTATCACAGATGTTACAGAAACTTAATAAACAAGAGGAATTCAACACTTTCTTACAAAATCGCTTATACAAGCTTGGAAATTATCTTCTTAATACCAAAGATGTCTAAATCCATAAACATTCTTTTATGGAACTCAAATGGATTAATCAAACATAAGAATGAAATCGTAATTGTACTGAACTCGGAAAATGTTGACGTATGTATGATATCGGAGACACATTTTACGTCAAAAACCTATTTTAAAATTAAAAACTATGAAACTTACCATACAATTCATCCCAGCAATTGCGCCCGTGGCGGAAGCACAATACTAATTAAAAATACGATTAAACATTTTGAGGAAGAAAAACTTTCAACAAAGCGGAGAGAACTCTATAAAGCACTGCAGCCAACCGGTAGCTACGCATTCTCGACGAACTTACCCTCATATTGGCCATCAGATAATCAAAAGATTCCAGACCTGATAGGTTTTTTCATTATCGGAACTATTTGTGGATCAATCAGGGTTATGACCTTAACTCGGATCATTCCCCAATCTATTTAAGTTATAGGGAAACCGTCATCTTTAAAGACAAAGCAGCGGCCTTTTATAATAAACGTTAATTGGGAATATTTTAGAACAATCATGGAATGTTACGAAAGTAAATTTGACTCTATATTAAATACAGCCCAGTTGGAAACTGAAATTTTACACTTTACAACAAGTATGCAACACGCAGCTTGGAAAATTACACCGAAATTAAAGAAAATTGCTGTAAACTCTCAGTATCCTGATGATATAAGGGAAACAATTAAATTAAAGAGAAAGCTGCGACGTAAGTTGCAACAAACTCGTTGCCCAGCCGTTAAATCTAATTTAAATAAAGTCTCTAAAGATCTTAATCGGAAAATTAAGAGGTTAGCAAATGAAAGTTTCACAAAATATCTTCGGTCCCTAAGCAATAGAAGAAATTCCGACTACTCTCTCTGGTAAAGTTGTAAAAGACTACAAACACCAGAAACTCAAGTGTCTCCCATTAAAATAAGTGCTGATAGCTGGGACAGAGACGATTCAAAAAAAGCCGAAGTATTTTCAGGTTATTTATCCAAAATATTCTACCCATATGAAACACATGTAGATTATCTTACTGCTTCCAGTCAAGAAAGCGAAGAAATCTCAAGTAGCACAAGTAGTGAGCTAAGTGAGGAAATCAAAAATCTGAAAAACAAAAAATCCCCAGGTTGCGACCTGATTACTGGCGAAGTCCTAAAATAGCTTCCTCAAATAGGTATAGTAAAAATTACCAACATTATTAATGCGGCTTTTCATCTCAAATACGTGCCAACTTATTAAAAAATTTCTGACTACCGATAATATCGAAGCTTTTTGAGAAAATTCTCATAAAAGGTATCAATAAAATCATTGAACGAAAAACCATAATTCCTGCGCATCAGTTTGGGTTTCAAGCTAACCATTCGACGATCAAATCCACAGGATAACACACATTATTGAAGAAGCCTTTGAGGAAAAAAAATTCTGTTTAAAGTTTGTCACAAAGGACTGCTTTCGAAACTGAAACTGATTTTCACGAAACAGCATTATGACATCATAAAATCGTATTTATCTGATCGCTACTTTCGCGTTTCGATCAAGAGTTCCACAAGGTAGTGTGTTGGGCCTTCTTCTTTATGTGCTATTCACGTACGACCTGCCAGTAGACTGCAATTATACAACAGCCGCATTTGCAGATGATACCGCTTTGTTTGCTGTTGGTAGTAGTGAACACGAGTCCACTGCTAATCTCCAAAAAGCTGTAAATAAAGTCGTACCATGGGCAAAGAAATGACAGATAAAGCTGAATGAAGCTAAGTCTGTACACATTGTTTTCACATTGTAGTACAACAAGCACTTACCAATTTTCATAGACGGTGCACGAATACCGTACTTTAATTCCGCTAAATACTTAGGAATGACGTTTGGCACTAAGCTATGGTGGAAAGTTCACGTAAAAAAAAAAACGTAAAGAGCTGGGTTAATTGGTTAATCGGTTACAAATCAGTGTTATCCATCGAAAATAAGTTACTTATCTATAAGCAAATGCTCCGACCGATATGGAGCTATGGTGCACAACTCTGGGGATGTACTAACGCAAACAATAAGAAACTCATCCAACAATTCCAAAATAAAGTACTAAGACCAATTGTCAAAGCGCCTTGGTATTGTCGAAGTGCTGATATAGAGTGTGATCTAGGCATAAACTCGGTTTACGCAGAAATATTAAAAATTGCATCAGCACATAGTGCAAGATTGCTGCAGCATTGTAACGAAGAAGTAACTATGTTAACTTCTAGAGGTGGACCGCCAAGACCACCCAAACGCCTCAAGCCCAGCGATCTATCAAATTAGGCAATACTCTCATAGTAGTTTTGTGATTTTGCAATTATATGTTTAAGTCATATTCAAGTTGCTTGTTAGTCCTTTCCTTTATTTGAACTAGTTGCAATGTATAAACAAAATAAAAAAAAATTAAAGCTCCTTAAATGCAAAAGGACAGCTGGTACGATGAGGAGTGCCGTGTCGCAGCGGAGAGAAAACAGACTGCCTACTTCGCAACGTTTCTATCGACCACAACACGTGCAGCATGGGATAGGTACCGAGAGTTGAAGAGGGTAGCGAAACGCATTTGCAGAGAAAAGAGAGAGGCCGAAATGCGTGAGTATGAATGGGAAACGGTCAAAACTCTAAAATTAAAATTCTGAAGTCCAAATTCCGGAATCAAAATTCTGGGTCGACAAAATTCGGAAAATCGGAATTCCGCAATTCATTCGCTTTTTTTGGCTGCATTTCGAAATTCTGGTTTTTCATAATTCCGGAATTTACGTTTTCCAGAATTAATTCTGGAAATTTTTCCCCCAAAATTTGAGTCAAATCGTGTATTTTATAAAAATTTGCTTATACATACATAATAATATAACATAATTAAAACATAACCTCCAAAATAATTCCAAATTTCAAACAAGTTTATCGGAAATTCAAAAAACAAAATTATCAACAAATAAAGATCAAATAGATACTACATTAATGTCATGTTTGAAGCGATACGCTTTAAATACGCTAAGTGACTTAAATCTAATCTTTTTTTCATTACTCTTGTAATTTGTTGGTTTTTTTTCAAGAATTTTCTGTTTATTTTTATTTTTTCGCCGTTTTTTACTTTTTGTACTTGTGTTTCAGCATAAATAAGCTCCCTTTGTAAGTCAGATATCAATTTGTACAGCGTCGCACGACTTTTTCCAACTATGACTTTTAGGCGGCGATGCCAAGCTTCCACACTGTTTTGCGTTCTTTGAAAAACTTTCGATCTAGGGTCATCGAACACGGACCAAAATTGTGTCAAATATTTAGGCTGTGACTTTTTACCAAACATATAATTTTTTTCAAACCATTTTGAAAGTTTTTGCAATTCGTTGTCGTCAAATGAATTACGCAAACTTGTGTAATACTCTGAGATTTCGCTATGAGGAACCAGTGCTAAGCTTTTAAGCATTCGTACTTGGATTGAAAACTGCTCGCTGTTGCCATATTTGCGACTTAGTCTGAAAATATTTAATAATCATTTTATCTTAAATGCAGGAAGTTGCGGTTATGCAATAAATTTACCCTTCTTTTTGAACTTTTCGCCGTGCAAATGGGAAACACTCCCTTGCTGCAGAAATAATAGCCATTTCGAAATCACTAATTATACGCGTTGGATTCAGTTGGAGTTCAATGCGACGTTCTCCAACTCAACAAAAAAAGAAATATACATTGACTTCGATTTTTTGGTCATAAGACAGAATACCAGCGGAACAATTTGCCCTTCTACTCTTCCGTGTATGGAAAATAGCTGTCTCATCATCGTTGGAACAACGTCAAATGTACCGTCCATAATCCAGCAGTCGCTCTCATTTAACAATTGCAGCGAAGATTTTGTTCCAAATATAAGAATGCATTCGCCATCAATAACTTTCTCACTTAAAATAAATAGTTGACCTTCCAAAACATAAAGTGATGAAGGAACGTCTATTTCTTAAACCCAAGTTGGGTCTTTAAAACATTTCAAACTGTTCCGTTGTCTTCTAATTTTTAACTTAAGGGCATTTCTTGATGGCAGATAATCTCTAATATGTTTTTCTGTCATAGATACCGAACGCTGAATTATTTGGCTAGGCTGCAGAAAACTCGAGCGAGCCATATTTTTAACCAGATTATTTGTTTCTGCTATCGATTTTTTATGCGCACATGGATCATGAGAATGTTCATTTCTTTTTTTTCGTGTAACATGTTCACAGCCATCAAATTGTGTGACAATACGCACGGTACATTTGTTTTTAATTCGTTCAGAACAAGTCCAGTTAAATGTTTTCTTGTTTTTTCGTTCAAAATAGATGAAGTAGCCGTCGACGTTTAACATGTCTTTTCCTTTGTTGGACTTCACCACAGTTATATTTTCCATCACTTCACAAAAATATTTAGCACGTGTTTATTAATGAAATTGAAGTAACACATTGCTTAGTCAGTACATATATATGTAGGTACATAGTAAGCTAAATCATTATAGTAGTACAAAAAAGTAAATGAACAACAACAAACAAAGCAATAACAATAACAAATACAATCATGCAATTGTAAAAAACAACTTACTAGGCAATAAAACATATGATAACAAAATGGCAAAATTCTGTAATTAATGATTAAAATGCGTGTTGATAACAAAAAAGTGCGCATTCATTAATTACAGAATTTTGCCATTAAGAATTTTGCATTTTAGAATTTCGTTATCCAGAATTTTGGATTCCAGAATATTGACTTCCAAAACTTTGATTCCCGGTGTTCCGACTTCCGGAATTATGAATGCAGAATTTCCAAAAAAGCAGAATTTTGACCCCAACCCAGTATGAATAGCTTGATAAGCTGGCCGACATGAAAATTCTACGAAAAAATGCGACGGTTAGCAAAAAGTTTTGAGACCGATGCATACCTTTTAGAATCCCCAAAGGTGACTTAGTGACCGATGCCGAGAGCATGCTAAAACTATGGAGGGAACACCAGCCTGCAGAATGACAGTGAAAGTAAAACGCCAGGAGAAGGTGGACCCGATTCCCCAATCGATGACGATGGAGCAGACGTTCCATTGCCCGACCATGAAAAAGTTCGAATAGACATTACCCGTCTGAAGAACAACAAACCAGCGAAAACCGATGGATTGCCGACCGAGGTATTCAAACACGGCGGCGAAGAGCTGGTAAGGAGCATGCATCAGCTTCTTTGTAAAGTATGGTCGGACGAAAGTATGCCCAACGACTGGAATTTAAGTGTGCTGTGCCCAGTCCATAAGAAAGGAGACCCCACATTCTGCGCCAAATACTGTGGGATAAACCTCCTCAACATCGCGTATGAGATTCTATCGAACTTATTGTTGGAAAGATAAAGCCCACCGTCACCAAACTGATTGGACCTTATCATTGTGACTATAGACCTTGCAAATCAACTACTGACTAGATTCAAAGCTGCTTTCTACAGCACGAAAAGGAGCTGCCTTTATGCCGCGATGTCTGAATTTAGTATCCCCGCTAAACTAATAGGGCTGTGTAAACTGATGTTGATCAACACCAAAAACTCCATAAGGATCCGGAAGGACCTCTTCGAGCCGTTCGATACCAAACGAGGTTTCAGACAAGGCCACTCTCTAACGTGCGACTTCTTCATTCTTCTGCTGGAGAAAATGGAGAAGGTACAATCTTTTATAAGAGTGTACAGTTGCTGGCGAATGCCGTCGCCGGAAGTTCTGCTTTCTCCATACTGGACAAGGAAACAAAGCAAATGGGCCTGGCAGTCATAAAAAACAGTCGTCGCACTCGCGACTTGGCTCTCACGTTACTGTTGACAACGTCTGGTGTGTTTTACGTGGGTACCTGCTGACGACAGCCTTACTCCACGGCGCTCAAAAGCACAGCGGATCAAATCAATGCGTTGATCAGCGCCCTAAAAATGCTAAGCATTTTCAGTACCAATTGGCAGTGTGGAATGGACACACTAACCACCTTGGTAAGGTTCGAGGCCCATCTAAAACCTCTGCCGTGCTTTGGGTCCGGCACCCGCTTGCAATGCAACTCCACATTCAACTGACAGGGTCAGTTCTTCGTTACTGTTGACAGTCATAACTTTGAAGTCGTAGATAATTTCGTTTATCTTGGAACCAGAATAAACACCATCAAAAATGTCAACCTGGAAATCCAACGCAGTATAACTCTTGCTAAAAGGTGGTACTTTGGACTAAGTAGGCAATTGAGAAGTAAAGTCCTCTCTCGACGAACAAAAACCAAACTCTATAAGTCGCTCATAATTCCCGTCCTGCTATATGGTGCAGAGGCTTGGACGATACAACAACTGATGGGTTGACGTTGCGAGTTTTCGAGATAAAGTTCTGCTAAAGATTTATGGTCCTTTACGCGTTGGTCATGGCGAATATCGCATTTGATAGAACGATAAGCTTTATGAGTTATACGGCGACATTGACATAGTTCAGCGAATTAAGAGACGGCCACTACGCTGGCTAGGTCATGTTGACCGAATGAACGAAAACACTCCAGCTCAGGAAGTATTCGACGCAGTATCCACTAGGGGAAGTAGACCAGTCCGTAGGAAGGACCAAGTGGAGAAGAACCTAGCTGCTGTGGGAATATCTATTTCGCGCCACGTAGCGAAAAGAAGAAACGACTGGCGCGCTGTTGTTAACTCGGCTATAGTCGCGTAAGCGATGTCTATGCCAGTAAAGAAGAAGAACTAGCAGAGGTTGCTCTACGACTTCGATTCGAGGTTTAGCATAAGAAATAATGTGGTGTTTATGAAACAGATGTTCGACGACATTTCTCATAAAATTTGCACTTTTGTGTTGTTGTGCCTTATTTTTGAATTTCGACATACAGATTTTGTATGCTGTTCCCCAGGGGTATTCGTTTGCTTCCCCATAGAGTTTTCAAAACAACTATTTTTACTGGCTGACTTGAAAAGCTTCTTCTGACTTTTAAATATTTTTTTGAGACTGCTTTCAGTTTTTCCCGTTGATTACCTTGTAATCGGCGTCTACCTAGATTTCAGAGTTTTCTGAGCCCATTTCATCATTCCACCAATGCGCTGACTTCCGGTTGTTGTGTTGTTATGTCCGACCCATGGTTGCGTCGCAAGCTGGGAACAATTCTTTTGTTTCTGCGCGATACCAACTGAATTGTGTCTTCACTTTGGATATTTGCTAAACTCTAGACCATCTCAAAATCTGCTGCTACCAAGTGAATGGCGTCTTCGCCATGTATATTTGCTGAAACGCAGACCATCTCAAAAAGTTCCGCATCAAAATCTTGTTGTTTCTAGACTCGTTTTTGGCATGCGCTCCTTTTGCGGCGTTCCATCCCTCCGGCACATGAGACTTCAGCAATAACAGCCATGTGGTCACTTTTTATAAATTTGTCCCACACCGCCCACTTAATGTGCCTACTAAGAGCGTCGTTGTCAAACATGAGGTCGATTATGCAGCCTTTGTTTCCTTTTTGAAAAGAATTTTGCGTTCCCTTTTCCAGGATCGTAAAATTCGCTTGGCCGAGGAATTCAAGTATCAGACGCCCACGATCGTTTGTGTGCCTACTGTTCTTTACATGACCATATCCAAGTGCTTCCGAATTCTGGAAGTACTGATCGCGTGCATCAATTTGTTTTTTTAATGCTTTCTGTTCTAGCAGATCTTGTGCTGCAGCGCAATGACTTAGATTTAATTGCATTTTCTTAAAGACATCTCCAAATACTGGAGACAAGTAGTACTGACGGCTGCGTGTGGTCCTTTGCAAAGCTTGCAGCTAGAATCGTTAGTGCATGACTTCGCTACATGTCCACGGGTTGCACAACGTGTACACAGTTACGACTCGTCCACGGGGTTGCAACATATGTGCGCCATGTGCCTCAGATGGAAACACCCAAAGCAACGGGGATAGGGGAGTATTCCCGGAGGCGATAGATTGACCAGCCAATTTTTATCTTGCTTACCTTAAGCACAGCTTGGAATCCTGGGCCCACATGCATAGGAGAGTTATTTGGGTACCACTTCGGGGTTTTCGCGTGCTCTTAATATTTACTTATATTAACCATTGTATTGGCTTGAATGAACTTGGCTGTAGGCGGACTGCTCCGCTTTAGTTATATTTTTTGACTTTTTAGTAGTAAGTAAAAAGCCTATTGTCTCACGTAGCATTTTCGGGGTATTTACATCCTTACCCATTGCGGACGCTTTCCCTACCATAATACTTTTGGATAGGTGTCCACCTTTCTCAGCATGTAGCGCTACTATACTGCTAACAAAGTCGCGCATTGCCTGGTTTATATGCCTTTGACCAGCCATCATATTCTCCAGTGGCATTCTCTGGGGGGGATCCACTACTGTTCTCAGAGGCCATACCTCAAAGAAAAATAGTTGGGAGCTCTTAACGATAAGTATGTTCAGTCACTGTCCCTAAAACCTTGCTTATATTTTCGGTATTTGGCAATGCCAAAACCAATTTGAATACGAAACAAGTAAGGAAGGGCTAAGTTCGGGTGTCACCGAACATTTTATACTCTGGCATGGTAAAGTGATAATCGAGATTTCATTATCCGTCATTTACATATTTTTTTATTTTGCTGTAAAATTTATTATATTAGATCAATTTGTGTACTTTGAGTATTGAATTGTATTTTCATTTATTTTAACTGTATTGAGGACTATGTTAAAAAACAAAAACAATCGTTTTTCGAAGTTAATGCACATTTTATTTCTTACATGAATAAGATTATACAGGTTTGACTTAGAAGTAATAAGTATTATATATTTTAATAATTAAATGTTATATTTTTAAATTCTAAAGATATGTGTTTACAAATAGTAAAATGTATCCTATGTACATTTCATTTATTCTTAAAATATTTACTTCTACTTTATATTTATACAAGTTCTTATATATTAACAAATTATACAAATGATTTAAAAATTCTTAGTTTAAATATTTATTTATTAATTCATAATGTCATATTTTTAACCTACTCTAATGTCCTTATGTGTGAAAAAGATACTATTGTACATAGCCTTAGTCCGAAATAGAGACACAAATACCATCATGATAGCTATGCACTGTCTCATAAGTGATAGCATCAACATGAGAATGATCCATGCCCAATCCATATGCGTCCCCGCAAGTGTAGTTGAATATTCTATACTAAGCAGGGAACTAAAGTTTTTATCTTGAAGAAGATTTTTTATTGTAGACTCTGTAGACTTTAAGCAAATGTTAAAATCTCCAACAATTAAGACATTTTGATTGCACAACTCTGTAGTAAGAATTTCTTGAAGTTCTGCAATAAAAACTCTGAGGGGAAAAGCTGAGTTTCTGTAAAGAACCAGAATATTGTTGTTGAAAAATTTAAACAAAACTGCTTTTAAAACTTTGCGGCCTGAATAAATTTTCTTTATAATCTTCGGTTCTATAGAGCTGGCAACACTATGCTTCGCATAAATTATAAGGCCCCGTTTATTTCGGTTGCTTGTCTCAGTGCTATCTATCCTCAGCTCGTTTATAAGAGTAAATCCTAGTATCTCAAAATGTTCAACAGGAATGCTCCAGGTTTCTACGAAGCATAAAATATCTGAAGATAGCAGCAGACAGTCGCCTTTTATATCGTTAATGTGAGCGTGGAGACTCTGAGCATTATGAAATAAAATTTCAAATGCTGATGATCGAGAAATCATAAAATTGAAACTTGTAATCAGAGTTTTAGATGTGTTCAATTCCATCATTTCAAATGTATTAGGAGGAATAAAATTTCCGACAATAAAGAGACCTACTGCCGTAGTAGCTCGACTGCAACCGACATATATCGAAGCTCTAGGCATTCTGGGTCGAGTATGAACGACAACTTTATTATAACATATGTAGCACCCTGACTTTTGTGAATAGTTATTCCCTCAGCTGGAACAACTGGAAACCGATTTCTTTCAATTATAATTTGCTCATTTCTTTTATATTGAAAAGATATAATAACTTTTTCAATTGGGGTCCAAGAACTTTCTAGAGGATGAGGCTTTTTTGCTCGTGCTATCAAACCAACAGAAGGTTCCAAGAATTTAATCCAAAGAATTACTGGATAATCAATTTGCATTAGTTCTCCAGTTGCCCCATTAACTAAACTAACACATGTTATAATATTATAATATTTAATCATGTATTTTGCAGTGGTTTTAAGTGTCAACTCATAAGGAAGTCCCTGTGTTTCAGAAGTTTTGAAAAGTTGAACTCTTTCCAAAATATTCCCTTGTTGATCACCTATACCCATTCCTCTTACTGAGTCTTTGGCAGTTGAAGAAATAGCTTCAGTTGTAATTCGACTGAGCTTAAGGGCATTGAAATTATTTGTCTCTTCGTTTGACCAAAATAAATGGATCGAATCATCGCGGACTTCTTCAAAATTAACTACCCGAGTTTGAATTAATGACATATCATCATTTTTCATAGTGCCAGATGCCATGCGGTTTAACGCAATAGCTTGATCGTCCCTTTGTCTCATTATTTCTGTTAATTCAAAAAAAAGTCCCTCAAAGGAGAACCAACTAAAGTGCTGTAAGCATCATTAGAGTTAGAAGAAAGTATCCACTTATCTCCAACAGGTGAGAGTTGCTTCAAATCTCCAAACACTATAATCGGTATGCCACCTAATGGGTTGTTTGTTTTAAAAATTTGTTTAAGCCTAGCATCAACATAGCTAAACATTCGAGCGCCCACTATTGATATTTCATCAATTATGATTAGTTTTAAATCAGAAAGTTTGGAATACAAAGAGTTAACTATGTCACTGCTTAGAGGCCTCAACTCTCTATTCAGCTGATTTACAGGAAGAGAAAATATTGAGTGAAGTGTCAGTCCACCTATCCCGAATGCTGCTTTACCCGTAGGTGCACAAAGGAGAACTTTTAAAGAACTTAGGATGGATCCAGGTGTAGAATTGAAGCGATGGTTAAGAGCTTGATATATTGCAGATATCAAACGACTTTTTCCAACACCTGCTCCACCCCCAATGAATTCATAAAATGGTCGACTTGTTTTAATCTGATGCATCAAATGAGTCAAGTATGTTCTTTGCTTAATATTTAAACCATGAACTAGAGAAAATAATTCCTCAACCGAAATTAAAGGGGGTAGTTTAATAAGCCTAATATTGCAATCAGATTCAGTACCATTATCTGTTGTATGTTCGCCGTGCAAATCCAGCAAATTAATATTAGGGCTTATTTCTGGAAGTGCTAACACCCGAAACTCATTTTCCACAACAGGTAGTTCATTTTGCACAGCTTCTTCTAAAGTGTCTCATTATAAAGACTTTCTAAGAAACTTTCCAGTTCTCTTTGATCAAAAACATCATATTTTTTTTCGATTTCTCTCCATTAAAATACGGTGAGTTATACAAGTTAGCTCATTATCATTTTCAATAAGATCTTGCTGTTCACTCCTCCATGGATAGAAAAGCGTTACCATTTCGCGGAAATACTCAACTTTGGTCACATCAGGACTAAACCTTCTGTACCGAATAATAATTCGTTTGGTACGCTTTTTAACAAAACCGCTACAGTCTCTAAGAGCAATGGGTACCCCAATATCTGGTACGTTATTATCTTCCCTCTTTTCTTCTTCATAATCACTGTCTTTTACTATTCTATCGGATTTCACAAATTTAAACATACATAGATGCAAAATCTGCTAAGCAAACAGTTTCTAACTGATAGGGCCGTTGCACATAACGATCTAAAATACCAGCTACAAAAATTTCAGTAGAATCTGAAGGAAGATTCTGAAGTTCCGCCCTAGGTTTTACCATTCGAACACGTTCCTCCGGTCGTGAGGTATTTATAAATATTTCTCCATTACTAGCTTTCGAAAGATGAAGCCCAACGCAGCAAAAAAAAGCATCTTTTGCAGATATTTCCGTGCCTGATATACATTTATGACCTATATGTTGAAGTTTTTGCTTTATTGTATAATTTTCGGCATTTACTTCTGATAAAGCTTCAATTAAGAGCCTAGAAATTCCTCTGTTCGATTTGTTAACATAATTAATTATATAGGAACAGCAAGCATATGCATCCAGTATATATTGGATATCCATATTAGCCCTATGGAGGTCCAAAATAAGATATATCTTCTGTAGTCAGAGTTGAATTTAAAACATTTTGAATTCTAGAAAAGTTTTCCTTATGCCTTTCCAAATCTTGGGTTGTGTCTGGAAAAGGAAGCAATATTTGTGTGCTAGGCGTTGGTGAATATGGTATACCAAAACGACAAAATTGTTGTCCTCTTATTTCTCTAGTACACGACCGACTGTGATTATGCTTTTGATAATCTAAATAATGTTCCAAGTGGTTTACTGAAACATAAGTGTCAATGAAATCAATGACTTCGGAGAATGTCTCAGGATTTTGAAGGTTGATTTTGAGAGCATTATTAAGCCAATACATGCCATGTATATGCGGGGAACCTCTCTGTTGAAACTCTACTCTCCAGTAATAGTTTTTTACAAAATGTGTTCCAAAAATGCCGGTATTATCTTTAAAAAGTTTAAGGATTTGCCGGTAGCGGTAATCAAAGTATCTAGCACAAGTAACCGTATCTGAGCGGATTAAGCGATATCTATTTTGGGTTGATAAAATGTTGGCTTCTTCTTGTGAAAAATCTTTTGAATCAACAGTTTTCGACAGAATAACCAACAGCTCAACCCACTGAGATTCAGCGGCCGATAGAGTTATGAAAAAGGTTGGAAGCCCAAATTGGCGAATCATTGCAATTGCTTTTTTTTCTCAGCTTCCCAGTGAGCAGGAGAGGATCTAACACCTTTCAAAACTTTGAACAAAGTTTTCATTTAATACATTTTGAGCCGTACCACGGTTACGACCTGAAAACTTTCGAAGGCAAATGGATGTACTATTCTCAATTTGCAGTAGTTCTAATTCTTCATAGTCGTAGAACAACTTTGGAATGGTACACGCTCTGCGGTCAAAGCGGCGAATTTCGGAACGTACTATCTTACTATATGTTTCAGAGCATGTACTTTCTGCCCAACGTATATTGTTCCAAATGACAATTCTTCCGAATTATTATCTTGAACTATGTCAATTGGCCTTTGCCCTTTCCCTGGCGCTATAACTAAACGGTTATATTCCATGTTTTCTATAGGAATATTGTCTAAAAGAGTCTCTTGACCACCTGGGTTCAGTTCTGCAGGTACCGGTGCTTTAGGAATGTCTGAGTGATTATTATGGGAAGTCTGATCCTCATAAAGAGATTGAATCAATCTATCATCTTCAGCAGACACAACAAAGGGAACTTCTTCTTGGGTATTAAAGCCTGAAATCCAACTCTCATTTATGTGTATATTATGCTCACGATACAGAGGAGTATTCACTAGGAATCGCAAGGCTTCCATAACCTTCGCAAGCCGTATGGTATCAGTCATACAATCATGATTGTATTCTATATGTCTTCTTAAGTGAATTTGTATCACATGAGTTTGATCAAAAGTCTTCGGTAGAGATGTCACAACATTATTAACAGGTATATTGATAACGGCACCTTTAATCGAACTTTGGCCTTGATATCCTAAAGGACGAATGGTCATAAAAGGCAATCGAGGCATTATTAGCCTTTCTTCAATAGGGGTTAAATTTTTTAAACAATCTGGTATATCCGGAAAGTCTAGACGATTTAACAAACATATTTTTGGTATGTTATTTTTGGCAATCCCATTTTTGCAAGTTAAGCAAAAATTGTAGTTTCCATCCTCAGAAGGAAACTTTTGCTTTAAAAATAAAGCAGATAAAGCATCTGGGTGAACTTGAGCTATAGTTCAGAAATTTAACTTGCGTACTTGATGTGGAAACCATAATTCCCTACAGCAAATACATATTTCGGTGGGACCTTTCTTTATATTTTCAAAATAAATGCTTCGAAAATTTCTTGAAATGCACCATTTGCAAAAATATCAGAGACATTATTCTCTCTGTTTAAAATATTTCGTTGGGACTGCCTTTTCGGTTTTAATTTGCCTATTTGCCAAGCTTTCTCTATGAATACGGACCTGATTTTGTTATTGATGTCTCTTGCACCCCTCTTTATAAGCTGTCGTCGTTTCGTTTCTCTATAACTTTCCTCTCTCCTTGTTTCAGGATTCCTTCTTGAACGTTCTCTTTGTATTTGATCACGTATGCGCTCTAAATGTCTATAGTTAGGATTTCTTCTAAGTTCTCGGTGGACTACGGTATTATGAGACTGCTGATTTGACCAAATAATAAGGTTTTGGCGTCGAATTCTGTGTTGCCTTGAATTACTCTGCTCAGCAGACCGAAGATCTGGGTTCTCCCGAAGGAACTTATGTTTTTGGGTGTTTCTACTTTGCTCTTCAGAGCGAAATTGAGGATTTTGTCGCCGGGTTCTATGCTGATTGGTATCTACGATTTGTTCAGCTAACCTTATTTCGGGATCTTCCCGCCGAGACCTATCCTGAACAGTATTTATACTTTGCTTAGCAGACCGAAGCTCTGGGTTTTCCCGTCAAGACCAATGCTGAACAGTATTTACGCTTTGCTCAGCAGACCGAACCTCTTGATTTTGTCGCCTTGTCCTATGTTGAACTGTAATGGTACTTTGTTCTGACAGGCGGACTTCTGGATCTAATCTGCGATTAGCATGGCTTTGAGTATGATGTGATTGCTCACAAACTCTATATAATGAGTTAGCCCGAAGCATCTGCATACGTCTTCTATTTTCAAGTCGACTTTGTACAACAGATCTTTTATTTAATTTAGGCACAATTTCTTAAAATTAAATCTTACTAAAGAAAATAAATAATTTAATCTTAATCTATTAAAACAAGTGTGTAAATGCTTTCTAATTTTTCTTCCGAATGACTCCTGTGTTCTCTTTTTAGGGTAACTTGCTGGTCTTCTTTCAGACTTCTTTTCAAGTGGATGTTGATATAGATTCGTTGTATAATTTATTATATTGATATGATTGAAGATGCTAACGCTACTATGGTAAATTTTCACTTAATTAATTTAAACTTCAGCTAAAAATGTAGACTTCACTACTCAAGTTATTTAGTGTAACTGAAAGTATAAACATCTAGCATAATAATATATATATTAGGTTGTCAAAAAAGTCTTGCGGTAGTTTCGCTAGTTGGCGCTGAAAGCGCGTAGTTCTAGTTTTATTCGTCATATCGGGTCATGCTATACCTTTTTGGAAAGCTCATTTCACGCGCTAACACCTGTTTGATTGATTGCCGTTTCTTTTAAGTCGTTCGTGAATTATAGCGTCGCAAACATGGAGCAAAATAAAGAGAAAATACGGCATATTTTACAGTACTACTACGATAAAGGCAAAAATGCATCTCAAGCCGCCAATAAAATTTGTGCAGTTTACGGACCCGATACAGTTTCCATTTTCACCGCACCACGATGGTTTCAACGTTTTCGTTCTGGCATACATAGACATATGTAGGTAGGTAAGCCTGGTAAGGTGTTTTAAAAATTATTCAATAACATTTGAGTAAAGGGATTTGCAGCCAAATACATTGAAAACAATTTTAAAGAATAAATACTAATTGCCATTAAATATATATGCTAAATATTGTAAATTATTACGTCTATGTACACGTCTGTGTCTTTATACCTAAACCTTCCATAAGCTATCTATGGTGCTTTCTAAATCGCGATTTTTTCGCAAAAAACAAATTAAAACAATTAATAATAATTACAATTTAATTTGACTGAGGTTGAAGTTTAGCTCAGTTTAACATTGAAGCGTCGCATTTAGTCCATCTGAAAAGCAGGTTTTCTAATTGCGTGCCTTTGATACTAGACTACTATTAATTTACGTTAGTATTTCTTACTGATTTTCAAATATAGTTGGATTTAACATGCGGCTAAAAAATTTAATGTATAATATATTCTTATAATATCTTAAAGATATCTTAGCAAGTACGCAATATATTCGATACAAAGTCCACTAGAATTGTGAAAATCAAATAAGAGATATGTGTGGGCAAGAAGAAATATTGGATTGATTTTGCCCATTTTTGGCACAGACGAACACTGTTGGAAGGAACAGATCTCCTATGAATATGTTTAGAATATCTGAGATATTTACCGATATTTTCAATAAAATGGTCTGATCTCGGTGTTTTTTATTCGGGCTATGCTACACTAGAAATACAGGATTTGTGCAAAGCTTTGGTCCGTTATCTTCACTGGTGTTGAACTCATATACTATAACGTTAACGAATCAGATGGACTTCAAAATTGTGGTATGTGGGAAGTAGGCGTGGTTGTGAATATATTTCGCTCAATTTCGAACCATAGATACTACGGAAATGGTTCGAACCGAATTTCGCTGAATTTGGTCGAGTAGTTTCTGAGATATGGTTTTAGACCCATAAGTGGCGGAGACACGCCCATTTTAAATTTGAATGTAACCCCTCTGTGTCATCTTTGCCAGAAATTTAAGGTTTCTTGTGTTTTTCCTTACTAAATTAAAGCGTTTTTAGTAGATTTCAACATAAAATTTGTATGGCAGATGGGCGTGGTTATAATCCTCCGTTTTAAGATAGTACCTTCAAGAAATTACTTCTGAAAGTTTCGTTTTAGTGGTTTACGAGATATTTGCAAAAAGCTTAGTAGGGGGCGGGACCATGCTCACTTTTCCAAAAAAAATACATCCAAATATGACCCTTCCTAGTGCGATCCTTTGTCCCAAATTTTACTTTCAGATCTTTATTTATGGCTTAGTTATAGCTCTTTATAAGTTTTCGGTTATTGCCATTTTGTGGGCGTGGCAGTGTGCCGATTTTGCCCACCTTCGATGAACCAAGTTTCATCAAGATATCTAAATTTTTACTCAAGTTACAGCTTGCACGGGCGGATAGACAGACATCCGGATTTCAACTCTACTCGACGCCCTGAGCACTTTGGTATATGTAACCATATATCTGACGATATAAGTTAAAAAACGTTTTGTTATTTTTATTAAAAAAAATGTTATCTGGGAGATATGCTCCTTTATTTAATTCCACTTAAGAACTAAAGTTTACAATTAATTATACTTAATTCTAGACCTATGTTTGCCGCTGCAACGGGTACGGAGTTTGCTAACGCTGCGCTTCCCACAGGTTGGCACTTCGCTGACGTTGCGCTTCCCAAAGGTTGCCACTACACGTGTCGCACTCTCAGCGATTTAGTAGTGTCATATTGTATTACTTTGTATCTCAAACGTCCTGTGTTATACCAATACTTAAACCACACAAATCCTCCGATGAACTTGCTAACTATAGGCCGATTTCCCTCCTTCCATGTATGGGCAAAATTTTGGAAAAGATCGTGGCAAACCGCTTGATGTGGTATGCTCAGCGAAACAAGTTCATATCACCGAATCAAGTCGCCTACAAAAAAAGTCAAGGCACGTTAGATGCTTTAATCCAACTAGACTATTTCATTATTAACGCTTTGTCCAGCAAAAACCACGTGTCCGTACTATCTCTGGACTTTCACAGAGCTTTCGACAAAATTGGAGCCCATATTATTATTCGACAACTTAGAAAATGGAAGATAGGCCAGAATATGATACGTTTTATTACTAACTTTCTCACAAACAGAAAACTCAAAGTCAACGTAAATGGTTTTCTTTCTTCAGCACTCTCGTTTTCTAATGGTACGCCGCAAGGCTCACCTCTTTTAGCCTTCCTTTTTATCATAGATTTCGATGATATTAGTAGGATGATAAAAAATTACATAGGAGTTGAGCACCAGATCTATGCTGACGATGTTCTAATCTACACAAAAGTCTCTGACGTTAATTTAGCTCAATCCTTATTTACTAATATACTCGCCAGAATTGAGACTTGGTCACTGGAGTCTGGTGCTTCACTTTCTTTTGACAAAACACATATCATTCATGTATGTAGGAAGCAAAATTGCAACGGTATTTCACTTACCTACAACCAAACTAACATCGAATGTAAAACACAGCTGAAAATACTAGGATTAATTTTTGACTCTAAGTATAACTTTAATGCTCACTGTAAATATGTCAGAAACTCGTTAATGACACGATTAAATATTGTTAAATATCTCTCGTCTAAGCATTCATTTATTCATCCGAACACACTAGTCAATGTTGTCAGAGCTTTGCTAACTTCAAAAATAGATTATGGGCTCCCCATCTATGGCAATTGCTCCAAAAGCAGTATCAACCTTTTAAATGCACCATACCATTGCGCAATACGGCGAAGTCTACGGGCCTTTCCAACCTCGCCAATAAAAACGATAATGGTTGAATCTGGTTTACCAACTATTCAAAAAAAAATTATAGATTCTTCGCTCCAAATTCTTGCGAAAACGGCTGAGAACACCAACCCATTACTAAATACAACTATCACCCATGCCACGAAAAAAAGAAAAATTCCAAGAATGCAATCGCCTATTTCGAGATGCTTAAGTTTCGCTGCAGAAAATATTATTTTACATAACGCAACATGCAAATTCACCACACGACATCCTCCCTGCCTGATCAATGATAAAATCCTACAGAATAAGCTTATGTTTTTGTCCAAGCAAAACACACCAAACGAAGTCTTTCAACAAACCTTTGCTGAACTGGAATCTAATTATACAAATAATGGCTGGAAGTTATTGTTTACGGATGGCTCCAAGTCCATCGATTCCACATCGTTAGCAGTTGTCACTGCCAAAGGAGAAATTATTTGCAATTGGCTTCTCCCCTCAACGAGCTCTGTATTTACCGCTGAAGGATCTGCTATCCTTCATGCAGTTAATCACGCAAAAAAGACTAAAGGAAAGTTCCTCATCTGTACAGACAGTAAATCGTTTATGTCTGCAATAACGTCTCCTTCCAATCGCAATCCCATAATAGAAGTTATCAGGTACGCGGTCATTGGTGCCCCTCAGAAAATCCATGTAATGTGGATCCCTGGCCATGTTGGTATTACAGGCAACCACTTTGCAGACCTCGCTGCGAAAAATGTAGCCAGGACTCCTGCCTTAACATACTATGTCTCATCCAAGCAAGATATTTCTAACCTTATTAAGCACAAAAGGCATCAAAAAAACGCAAGCGAATGGAAAACATTTAAACATCACTACGCGGTCATAAACCCAGCCAGAAATCGAATAATCTACTCGACAGCAGTTCCAACTAGCGCAATGAAGTCATATACTCGGTTAAGGATTGGACACACTATCATAACACACGCCCACTTACTATCGGGTAAAAGCCCATCCATTTGCCCCCTTTGCGATGACACCGCTTCTATCAAACACTTACTCACACTCTGTCCGATGCTTCACTCAACAGCCCACAACTCTGGCAACATTGATCTCATAAAACTACTATGTGAACCTTCAGAGAAAAACGTTATGATTGTATATAGATTCTTAAAAACCAACGATTTGTTAAAACATATTTAAGCAACTTACACCTTTACTAACCCTTAGGGGCCATCCATAAATTACGTCACACCTTGAAGGGGGGGGAGGGTATCATTCAGAAGTGACATTGTGTGACAAGGGGCAGGGGGGGTCAAAAGCTTTGTGACATCACATTTCAAAATTTGTGATGTAAAAACGTGAAATTTATAGGTAAACAAAAAATATTAAACATTTATAAACACAATCTTTGTTTTTTAATACTTAAGTTGTAACGAAGCTTTTTACTGCCCCTGCTTCTTACAAGTATAACTTGCTGAGGTATGCTCGCTGTGTCCAGAGTTCGTTAAAATAAATTTGTAAACATTGGGGCTGTTCTGCGAATCGTACTTTATTTTATTTTATATTATAATTTTAATCAAAGTTACAAAATTGTCTCCCGCGTTATAGTTTTAGGTTTACAACATTTTAAAGATTTTCATTCAGATGCAAAAAAAAAAAAGCTACAAATGCCCCAAGAAGGAGTGTATTTAACAGGGTTGAACGCAGCATGGCACCTCTCAGTCGCGAACTTACTGGTGTGCTATTAAATCATGATGATTTTGAGTCACATCTCGATTCAAGTAATCGAACTACTGACTTAGATATAGAAAAACGAAACTTCGAAAGTGCGGGCAATGTGTTGGCTGACATTTGGAGCAAGTTAGTCATTGATAATTTTCCAGTCGTTGCTGAATGTGTTGCACCAACTGTTACTGGACTGGATATTGAACAGGCTATGATGTTGAAAAATAATGCTACTTGGTATGCTAATCATGTACGTGAGTCACAATATTTTTTACAAATAGTTAAATGTGAAACTATTGCATGTTGCGGTGCAAGACGTTCTAGTCTTTGGAAATTATTAAAAGAAGGATTTTTACCACCACCTGTGTTAATTAAACAGACATCAGAAGGTTATGGAGTCACAGGGAGTGATGACAACGACGCTAAGTTTGCTCCATTATTACTACAGATATTATTAAGTCTCCAAGCATCATCCCATCTGAAACAAGTTCCATATGATAGTTATTGCCATAGTGTCGAGTCATACTTATTTAAAAGATCGTGTAGCATATGTGGCCTTTATTTTTCTTCATATAAAGCCACCACTCAACATAAACAATCACATAAAAAACAAAAGCTGTTACCTATCGCGAAAATTCGTCCTTAAAGAACTACGGCTAAACGTGCCCGAGAGATTCTCTGTTTAATGAATAATGACGATGCTTTATGGATGAAAGACCATGTTGATACGAAAGATGTTCCTGACATCCAAATTCAGAACGAATATGATGTACCTGATTTACCAGTAATAAATGATATAAAGGAGTGGGTCAGAAGTCCATGGACACAATATGATTAAGTTTTGTATTTTTAATTAGCATAATTAAGTATCTATTATTTCTTGACTAGTCATTCGTTGTGCCTGTACTTTAATATTTAACTAAATGTTGATTTTATTAAAGATTATTCAATAAATATAAGAATAAATAGAATAAACTGCTTTGATAAATCCATCAAATTGGAAAATGTGTGACGTCACGAAAGAGGGGGGCTAGTCCAAAATGTGACAACTTGTGACAAGGACGGGGGAGGGGTTAAAAAGTCCTTAAATTCGTGTGACGTAATTTATGGATGGCCCCTTAGCAAATAGAATTTTTACCTAGTTATAATTACAAGGCGGCTGAAGGCCTCGTAGCCAGTGCTGCGTTTATGTATTTATATAATAAAACTCTTTTTGTTATATGAATTATTATAAACAAATAAATAAAAAAATAAATACTTTGTATCATATGATATTAATGCATCATATGATACTTTTGAATGTATGGGGTGCTAACTAGTCCCCCCTTGAAATTCACGCGTCCTCGTTTGAATCTTTAGGTGTATTGAAAATTTGGTTGAGTCATTCTATTGCCGGTTGTGAGAGTTTGTTGGGTTCATCTTCTTTTTGTTTGATCAGAAGTTTCTTCCCGAAGATTAGGGCGATGAATATTAAAAGGATGATTAGCGTGATGCTGGTTCCGTGTTTTACTCTGTTTGCTGCTTCTAACAGACTTACTTCTTTTGTATTGTTGAAGTTAAGCTGTTTCAGCATCTCCAGCGAGAGGAATTCTTCTATATTGAGTGGTGCGGATGACGGTTGAGGGATGGCTGGTAGTGGTATACTTGCTGTTCTTTCTTCGTTATAGAACTTTTTCCCATTGATAACAATTACCTTACAAAATTATGAAGGTCCCGTTTAAAAATGTTAGTTCGTTGTTTATTGAAATTTCTCCTTTGTATTTATTTGGGAATATTATTCCAGGTCCCATTTCCTCTGTTGTTGGAATATGCTGGTTGTTGACCTCCGTGCAGTTTGGCAAACGACTTTTTAAACGATTATTTATACAAGTATCATTACTTAAATCTATTACATTATTGCTTAAGCATATTTGTAGGGAATTGTATTTTTTACAATAATTTTCTATTCCATAAATTCCCTTTTCGCAGTTTAAAATTGTATTGAAATTGATTTTATTGATTCTCCCGTTATTTTTTACTGCTCTAATATCTAAGGTTTTACAATTTTGGTTATCTACGGTTGGGAGGCTAACAATATAAATTATAATTTTGCCATTAGTTGCAATTTTTACTTCGGAAAATTCAAGTGCTTCGTCTAAATTTACATATGGAATATTGTTATTGTCTAATACTTCTTTCACAATATTTATTTCTTCATATGATAAAATAAAAGAATTTATTATGTTAGCTTTTGCACAATGTATTGCGTATGCAATATTTAAAATTTCTTCCTTAATTATTTCTAATTTGTATTTTAACTGTAAAAATGCTTCAATTTCTAAACGTTTTTCACTTTGCATGGTTTTAATTATATTATTTGTAATATTTGTTATCTCGCTAATTTTGCCTATTGTAAGTTTGTTAATTAATACCTGATTATTGTTATTTTGTAAGACATTATTAATTTTATTTGAAATTATTTCGTAGCCTTCATGGTCTGGACTTCCTGCAATCCATTTCCATGCGCTACCCAGGAAATTTATTGATCTTTTTATTTTTTGCTCTACTTTTAAATTGTTAAGTTGAGCTCTTACCTATGTTATTATGTGGGTTATGAAGGGGTAGTTAGGGTTTTTGCGGATAGTTTCAGTTTAAAAGTCTGTGGTCTAGTGTGTCCGTATATTTTTCTATGTCAATTTCATGTATTATCCTAAATGTTTCTGTTTGTAGTCTAGCCGTTCCGTTTTCTATTGTTATTAATTGGAAGTTTGAGTAGTCGAAGATTTGTACTTCCGCCAGGCATAGCGGTAGTAATATTCTGGAAAAAAATGTCAATACATATTTAGTTTCGTATTCTACCTTTGTGAATTATTTGTCCTTTTTCAGTTAACACGGTACTATTTCTGTCTTCCTTAACTATTTCTTTACTGTAGGGTTTACTTAACTTAGTTCCTAATCTCCTATTTTTCTTAACAAATATTATTTTCCCTGGTAGATATGATTTTATTTCCTTCTTATTTTTGTTATGGTATTCGATATCCTTTCTTTGTTTCTCAGCTTTCTATGTCTTCAGGGGTAAATGTAACATTTCTATGAAAAAATAGCTGTACTGGTCTTTTAAATGTAGTGGAATGAACTGAATGGTTATACTCAGACACTGCTCTTTCTAAAAAATTCTTCAAAATTTCTGTGTCCACCGTTTTCTTTTATACAGCGCATTATTTCTATTAATGTACGAGGTGTGTTCAAAAAGTATCGCGAATTTTGTGTTTTTTCAAAAATTATTTATTTATTCATGAATATCTATTTTGTCCCCTTCAAGGTAATCCCCATGAGATATTATACACTTGTGCCAACGGTATTTCCAATCTTCGAAGCACTTCAAAAAATCATTTTTTTTATCCTCTTCAGCTCCTCCTTCGATGCTGTCTTTATCTCGTCAATAGAAGCGTAACGTCGTCCTTTCATGGGTCTCTTCAGTTTAGGGAACAGGAAAAAGTCACAGGGGGCCAGATCTGGGGAATACGGTGGCTGCGGCATCATTAGTGTGTTGTTTTTGGCCAAAAAGTCGCGCACAAGCAACGATGTGTGTGAGCAGGGGCGTTATCGTGGTGCAAAAGCCAATTTTTGTTCTTCCACAAATCCGGGCGTTTCTGGCGGATTGCTTCGCGCAAATTGCGTATAACTTGCAGGTAATATTCCTTATTGACCGTTCTTCCCTGTGGCAAGAACTCATGATGCAGCACGCCCCTTCAATCGAAGAAAACTGTCAGTTACGATTCGCGATACTTTTTGAACACACCTCGTAGAGTGGAACCTTTCCACTTGTCCGTTAGCTTGGCTTTTGTATGGAGGAGTAGTGTAAACTTCTATTCCTAACTCGTCTTTCATCATAAATTTTAAAGAGGCTGAATTTAAGGATGGCTCATTGTCGATAACTATTAATTTTGGTACTCCGAAGAAAAATATAATATCTCTCAAAGGTTTCCTGACGTCTTCTATTGCTCTGCTATTTAGGCTTTTTGTTACTGCTTATTTTGTAAATTTGTCTAAAGCTGTCATTACTATTTTTCCTTCTGTTAAAAATATGTCGATATGAACAGTGTGTCCTGGATATGTTGGTAATGGAGTTTCTGCAATTTTCGGCTGAGTGGGATGTCTCTAGTACTTATTTTCTTTACAAACGGTGCAGTTGGCTATTATTCGTTTTATTTTATTTAACATACCGGGAAAATATTTTGTTTCAAGAATTTGTGTTTTACTAGCTGACCCGGCGAACTTTGTACCGCCTAACAGTCAATGAATGTGGTGTTACAGATAAGCAGAGCTTTATGATTTTTTGAAAGCAATACAATGAATACATATAATATTTATAGCGGCCCGGTACGTACTTCGCTACGTATAAAGTGAAATATTAAATCAAACTTATTTTCAAAAAAAATATATTTAATTATTTACTAGCTATCCAAAACATTTGGATAAACAATATTTTTTGTTTTTCCATTTTGAGCATGAATAAACAAACGGCTGGGGGTACCGACTCTGGAACAGGCAACATAAAGTTGGCCATGTGAAAAACATGATTCCTCCAAATTCACACCACAAACGTTAAGTGTTTGCCCTTGAGCTTTGTTGATGGACATCGCAAATGATAAACGCACAGGATATTGTAATAGTTTGAATTCAAATCATAGGGATACGCGGTATTAAACAAACTTCTCCTTTTGATTTACCAGTTAAGATCGAAGCTTCAATCAAATTTGGCAATAAATTTTTCACTGCCAATCTGGTGCCATTACACAGTTTTGGTGAATTAATATTTCGCAATAATATAATCAAAGAACCCACTTTCAGATTCAAGCAATGCGGTGGCATACCAGCCAGTTCTAATGAATTTAAAAATTCAGTTGGATAATTCATTGCCTCATCTTGATTCATAGCACTGTCAATTGATTTATATGTCGTGACTACGCCTGGAAGTTTTGCTTGAATTTGAAAATTAATGGCATTGATATGAATCTTCTTCGGTGCTAAAATGGCGCGTTCTCTCAACCAATCAAGGTTTCTGTAATTCTGAAGAATATTTGGAAAAACACATTCAACCAATTCAGCTATCGATTTCGTAATTGTACAAAAATTGTTCGGTACAGTGATCAATCCGTTGGTTCTGTCGATTTGTATTTTGCCATCACCAATTTGTAACAATTGTTTTGAAAACTCATGGGCAGCTGGATCATTTTGTAGGTGAATACGCATATTAATGTTCAGTGTCAATTTTTGTACATATCTCCAAAGAACTGATGGCTTCAAACAGGCATTTATTTCATCAGCAGGAGTTGACCTTGGAATGACAGGCAATGTTTGTCGAAAATCCCCTGACAGTAATATCAAAGCACCACCAAAAAGCTGTTGGTTACCACGTAAATCTTGCATTGTTCGATTAAATGCTTCTAGCAATTTTTTATTCGCCATTGTACTCTTATCCCATAAAATAATTGACGTTAATCGCTGAACTTTTGCCATAGAAGAATTTCCTGAAATATTGCAAGTTGGAGTTTCAATCACCTATACATTCAATGGCAATTTCAATGCAGAGTGTGCTGTCCGACCACCTTCTAATAATCTAGCAGCAATTCCCGAAGATGCAAGTGCCTATGCAATTTTCTGTTCCGATCGAATAGTCGCTAAAATCAGCGATATAACGAACGTTTTGCCTGTACCACCAGGTGCATCCAAGAAATATAACCCACCTGCATTATTGGAAATGGCTTGCATGATTGCGTCATAGACATGTTTTTGCTGAATATTCATTTTGGTTATATTCGATTGTACAAATAAACGCAAATCATTAGAATTGAATTCCTGCTGACGTTGCAATTCACGATCAAACAGATCATGCATGTCACAATTTGGTGCGGTCATACCCAATTGTACTAATATTTTATTTGGAATCCGTAGACACATATCTTCAATTATTATCAAAGCTTCGTTGTACATTTCCAAAGTTATCAACAAATCCGGATTTCTTGCATGATGACGCATACGAATTAAAATATCTTCTGCAATATTATGTTTATATTTGTTCCATAATTCAAGTGGATTTGATGGCATACGTGTTGATAATATAACGGCAACAGCATTCGTATTTGTTGAGGATGAGCCGAAACAGATGCTTCACGGTATGTTTCACACAAATGACCGTTGACTGTTCTCAATTCTTGAAATGATTTTGGGCCATTCACGTTAACTAATAACAATCTCAAATAAAAACACTCAACATTGTTTGGATGTACTGCATATATTCTGCCAATTGCATCTGTTTGGAAAATGCCAGGATGCCCATGAACTGCTGTTCCTTGTTTACGTCTTTGAAATTTTTTCGAAGACACATCATATCAGTTTCGCATAATTTGAAAAAAGCTGTTAACGTAGTTGCTGGTGGTTGCGCTGCTCTTTCCAATAAATTTGCTACATTAAAATAAACACGTTGGCCATTCTCAAGATGTACAGCCAAGTGAACAACCGCAGGATGTCTTTCGTGCATTGGAAATGACATAATCCTCCAGACAGCTTCATTGCTACTAATATAGCGACCCATTTGATACTGAGTAATTTAATCATTTCTATTCTCACCAGCAACACCGAAAATAGCCATATCGCTCCCTTTATTTACATACTTGCAAATATATTTAATGGACTTGACAGAATTACAATATTCCCCATTTAAATGAGCGTTGGATATTTTCGATAATAATGGACAACACGGAACCACCCAACGATTATCAACTTCAACTTCCTTCCATTCTAATGGTTGCCGTTTTGCCATTATCATTAGGTGATCTACGTCGATACAACGGATATCCGTCATTGCCCGTTATTGTGTCTGAAGTAAATTGCCTTGGGTATCGTTTCGAACACTTTTCATCAATCATACATGGTGAATTCATATTTAGTTCACCGCACGGTCCATGTATCATGAGTTTAACGACAACTTGAAATAACTCAGGATCAGCAGTGTGATTAGGAATTTCAGCTGACATAAGGTTATCGATTTGATCCGGAGTTACTTTATGTACCAGCCAAATTAGTATATGTGCGTGCGGCAATCCCCTTTTCTGCCATTCAATGGAGTATATATGACAACGCACCTCCCCAAATACATATAATTTCGCAATTAAATCCATAATTGCTTTACATTTTTGCCGAAAAACACGCGCAGTAATGTCATGACGATCGGTGGTCGACTGTCCTGCAATTAAATTGTTTTTGATGTCATCCCACTGCGGATTACATGTAAATGTAATGAACAGATCCGGTCGACCGTATTTTCTTACATAACACATTGCGTCTTGTGCATATTCGTTCATATTCCGTCTGCTACCAATATAGGAAGATGGCAATATAGTTAAACGTCCGATGATATTAATATTAGCATCATTCGCTATCGCATCTTGCAAATGAATATATTGTTCAGATCTTAATTTTGCTTGGTTGAAACGAATAAAATTAAGACGTTCAACGATGCACTGATGATATAGTTTACGACATCTCAAGATATAATTTTGTTCTTGTGGACGAACCATCAATCGATAAGAATAAAAATTCATGGCACTAACTTTTTTCTGTACATGTAGACCTTAAAATAAGTGGAAAATGTGACTTAAGAAATTTCTACAAATGATGAAATGTCAACACACTGAAAATATTATTTACCTGTTCGTGGATCAATCATTGGTATATTTACATTATAGCCATCGTCATCTTTACAATGCAATATTGGGTATTGTAATGCGTCGTAACTACGATGAAGTTCCGAAACACGTTGCAATTGGTCATTTCTACGATGAAGTATAATATCACGCGATTGAAACTGATCACCACGAATTACAATTGCTACCTCATCAATTGTCGGTGCATTGAATCGCCTTTCATGCTCTCCATAAGGTGTTCTATCAGCCCTTATGTATTACGATTTTGTGATGATCAGAGGGCATACGATCGAGAGCAATTTTGAACAATTGAACTAATGCGTTATGCTGATGGAAAAACCTTTGTACTTAGCTTACAAATAATTTCTCGTCTTGTATTCAAAGCAATTGCTCAACGTTGTTCCAATTCACGATTTTCATCACCAATAAAATAAATTTGCAAAAATTGATAATCAGCGTCGGGGTATGGTAATAACGAACCAGCTTGATGATAAATTTGGCCCTGAATCTGCAACATGTATGCAATTTTAGGTATATGTTGCATAATTTATTTATACAAAGCTTACATAATAATTAATTATTAAATAAACTAAAGCAAACGTAGCGCTAGCAGCAGAGGCTTTCGGCTGGCTGGTTGGGTCAGATACGACGGAGTAGGTCTGTGTCCTTTAGAAATTTGTAAATTTTGCTAATATTTTCTTCTGTGGCGTTCATTAACAATAGGAGAGGGTCCTTGTTGTCGAAATGATGAAGTCTTTGAGAAGCAAGTTCTGGGCAGGATACCAGTAGGTGTTGCACGCTAACTGTTGCTTGACAGAAGGGGCAGGTGTTGGATCTAATGCCCTGTAATAAGTGCGCGTTGGTAATTATGGTGTGCCCAATTCGGAGACGTGTGTAGGGGGTGATGTGGTTGGTAGGTAACGGTGTTGTGTATACAGGTTTTGTTCGGTTAGGGTTAATGTCCGAATAACGGTGATTATAGTCCGCCCATTCACGTAATAACTTTGTTTGCCTCTGACTATGAATTAGTCGGTATATGTCGCTAGGTAGGATGACTTCGGATGTGATTGTTGGTGTGATGGAAATATCTTTGCCGGAGTGTCCAGGTATCCACATGATTTTGATTTTGCGCGGAAGGGAAATAAGTGTGTTTTTTATATTTTTGATGATACTGCCTGATTTGTTGTGTTTTTGTATAGCTTGGAAACATGACATACTATCGGTGCATATTATATGTTTACCCTTGTTTTTGGCAGAGTATTGAACAGCGTGGAATATAGCGGTTGCTTCGGCGGTGAAAATAGAGCAGAATGAAAAAACGCAACAACTTCTTGATTTTCCTTTGCCACAGCATAGGAGGTGTGGGAGGCCTTCGATCCATCAGTGAAAATCAATTGCCAGCCGTTGGATTTATAATGTGCGATTGTTTCGGAAAACTTGGCTTTATAAACGGTGTTTGGTGTGCTATCTTTCCGTAAGGAGGCTAGGTCGTTAATGAAGGATGTTTTGCTGGCCGCCCAGGGGGGGTGATGAGTGTACCGCGGAATGTGCTGCTTGATCGGCAGTTCAACCTGATTCGCGAATAAGGAGCAGGTGTGTATTGAAGAGGGTATTTTAGGAGTGGATACCCGTGAAGCGGCAGATTGGAAGTCTTTGTGGATAAGAGGATTGGGGCTTAGAGTGAGCTTTGAATAGAGCCTGAATATTTTGTCTTCCATGTTGTCGTGAAGAGCCAGCAAACTCGATTCGACCAGAATATTTTTTATGGGTGACGTTGGAAATGCGCGTATGGATCTTCGCACTGCGGCGTGGTAGGGAGCAGCGATCATCTTTAAGTTTTGTTTAGCGTGTAATTCATAGATTTCTATGCCGTAGTTGATGGTTGATAAGATGAGGGCGTTTGTTAAATTAATCAACAGAGCCGAATTAATTAGCGAGCGTTTGCTTGATAAGTACTTAATAATAATTAACTTTACATAGAGTCTTTCCTTAACGTATTTACCGTGCTGTTGAAAAGAATATTTGGGATCGAATACAATACCGAGAAACTTAAGATTATCTGTACATACAATATTTACACGATTGAACAAGATGACTGATAAGGGGGAGCCCTGCGGGGTGCCATTACCGAATGGAAAAATGGAAGAGCGGGTGTTGGATATAAGTACACTTAATTTTCGTTTTGAGAGAAATGATTTTATAAAATTGTACATTTTGGGACCGATCTTCCATTTGTCGAGTTGTCTTAGTACTACCGGAGTTCCAATCCGATCAAATGCTTTTTGAAAGTCGAGGGAAAGGAGGGAAACATGGTTTTTGCTGGAGAGCGCGTTTGAGATAAAATGATCAAGGTGTAGTAGGGCATCTGTGGTGCCTTGTCCCTTCTTGAAGCCTACTTGGTTCTGGTGGATAAGTTGGTTTGAGTGGGCGTACCAGGTTAGTCTGGTAGCAATTATCTTCTCCATTAGTTTACCTAGGCAGGGAAGAAGGGAAATTGGTCGATAGCTGTTAACTTCGCAAGGGGATTTGCCAGGTTTTAAGAGGGGTATTATTGCGCTGGTTTTCCACGCGTGTGGGTAGTGGCCTGTGTTGAGGATATTGTTGTAATGCTTAATGAGACGGTGAAGGAGTAATCTGGGGAGATGCTTAATTATGGGATAGGATATTTTGTCGATGCCGGGTGTCTGGCCTTTTACTGCGAACAGGGCGAGTTGGAGTTCGTAAAGAGATATGTCGGCTTCTGAAAGTTTGGCTTAATAAGAGAGAGTGGTTGGTGTGATACGATGTTGGAGGAATTGTGAGCGTTTAGAGGCGATAAATTCGGGGGGGAAGGTTTGGTCTGAAGAGGCGTTAGAGAAGTGACGGGCGAATTCTTGAGCTATGTCCTGGGGATATAGAAGATTGCCATGAGAAGTGTTAAGGGAGTAGATTTGGGGATTAGAGGGTAAACCGGTGAGTGTTTTTATGTCAGCCCAGATTTTTTTAGGGTCGGATGACGCACTGATGCCGCTAGTGAATTTTTGAAAACAGTCGAGCTTAGCATCTTTGATTTTCCGGCGAAATTGCGCGTTCAGCTTTTTGAATTGAATGAGAGTTGTGGTGGACCGGTTGCGTTTGAAGTTGTGCCACGCTTGTTGTTTGGCTTGCCTAAGGGACGGATTTCGTTGTTCCACCATAGGGGAGCTGGCTTTACTGGTTTGGTTGAGGACAGAGGGATGGAGACGTTGGATGCACAGCGAATTGCCTTTATGGATATTGGAGGTTTCTTGGTTGATGTTGGGAAGGATTTGGAATAGAAGTCGCATGCGCTTTCGAATTTGTTCCAATCCGCTCTATCTGTTTTAAATTTGATCCTGGGAGAGAAGGGAATGGTGGGTCGGGATGTGAGAATTTTGATGAGGATCGGGAAGTGATCACTGCCGTGAAGGTCATCTATAAGGTGCCATGATGAGTTGTTGGGAAGGGAGGGAGAGGAAAGCATAAGGTCAATATGAGTAAAGGTTGAGTGGGTTGAGAAGTGGGTGGGGGACCGTCGTTTAGTACGATGCAGTTGGAGATGAGGATAGCATTTCCTATAGAATGCCCTCTCTGATTATAGGAGGCAGATCCCCAGAGCGGACTCCAAGCGTTAAAGTCGCCTGCAAGGATGAAGGGTTGGGGAGGAGAGGGGAAAAGATTGTAAAAGTCAGCTATTGTTATTGATTGACTTGGCAAGGAGAAGGCGCAAGTTGTTGTGATCCTGATGGGGGTTTGAAGTTCTATGGATAGTGAGGATATATTGGATTGGGTAGGAAGGGGGTGGTGGGGAAGGTTTCTCTTAACCAGAATGGCGATTCCTTGTTTCTTTGAGATTATGTAAGGTAGGTTGTGGAAGTACCCTACGTAGGATTTGGGGGTGGGGGCAGAGGAATTGTGGGCAAGGTGAGTTTCGTTTAGAAGTATAATGGAGGGTTTATACATCTTTATTAGGATTTCAAGTTCAATGCAGTTATTGTGATACCCGTTTATGTTCCACTGTAATAATGGTAACATTTGTTATATAATATGTGTGTTTGTATATGAATTAAAGGGTTAGTATAAGGATATTTATATTTATGACTTATCTATGTTGGTTGACTTGTGTGACGGTAATGTTGTTTTATATGTATTTGGTGTTATGAGGACGTTAAGATCGGGGAATTTTGCGTGTAATCGGCTTAAAGGTGACATCTCGGTATCACTGATGATTGGGCTGGGGTATGTAGGGGTGGGTGGGCTGGAATTTTTTTCTGCATTTCTACTTGTAGTCGCTATTTCTGGTGTACTGACGTTAGTTTCTGTTTGTTGTCTTACTGGGGATGTTGTTGTGCCGTTTTTCTGCTGAGGTTTGGATATGGTTGAAGTTGTTTGTGTGATTGATTTAGTACGACATGTTTTCTTGGATGCTCCGTTATTTGCTTGTGGGTTATTGTTTGTAGTTTCTAAATGGGGTTTGTTTGCTGGAGTTGTTTGCAAGTCGTGTGCTGTGTTTACAGTTGTTGGTTCGGTCGTTATACTGCTGGTGATTTTTACAATTTGTGCGAAGGACGGCGCCCTTGTTTTTTTTTTTTTTTTGAGGGGGTTGCATTTAATGTGTGTTGGGGTCGCTGTTGAAGATTTTCCATGCATCTCCAATTGTGCATCGGCGCTCTATTTTTATTTTATTTACTGACTTGTGTTTAAGGAAAGTGGGACAGCCAGGGTCATTGGATGGATGGGTTTCAATTTGGCAGTTTATGCAGAATGTTCTTGGGCATGGATTATGTGGCGGAGAGGTTGCACACTGGCTACATAGCTCAATATTTCGACATCTATTTTTGGTATGACCGAGTCTTTGACAGGTCTTGCACCGCATCGGATTTGGGATAAATTCTTGCACACGAGCCCTTTTCCATCCTAATTTAAGGATTTCTGGTCTACGGATTAGGTCGAATGTCACTATTGCAGCACCGGTAGAGATTAGTGTGTCACCATCTTTTCGCATGATTTTTTTGACTTCGATCACTTTTTGGTTTCCTAGCCCTTCTACTATTTCTTCTTCGGAGAGATTGATTAGGTTTCTGGAAAATATTCTGCCTTAAGTGGTGTTAAGACCTTTGTGAGAGGTAATTTTTACAGGTATAATGCCTATGTGAGTTGCTTTAATATACTTTTCGGCCGATTTTGCATTTTCTACTTTTAGGAGGAGGTTACCGGATCTTAATTCCGTTACAACGGTGTTATCGCCGCAAATGTGTTTTAAACCCTTTTCGATTTGAAAGACATTATATGATGATAATGGACGGATTTTGTCATCTGCAATTGGACCGATGGCACTTGCCACTAAGAACCGAGGGATATGGTCGTCATTTTGTTTTGGCACAGGAAGTGGTACAGTCACTGAATTTTGGTCGTTTGTTGGGACGTTGCAAATCGGGATCGAGTAACCGAAACCTATTGCTTTCGGGGGTGTCAGCCCCGTTCATGGTGTCAAATGATAACTACGGCACTGAGTTTTTTTTTATGTTTACACTAACGGCAATGAGTTTTTTTTTTATGTTTACACTAATAAACTAACAACTACAACTTTAAGGAGCTGCGGTAACTGAATCAGCTAGACTATCGTAGTCGATCGCAAAGAGGAAAAGAACGCGTGAAAAGGTCACGGGTCGTGTTTACACGGTGGTTGCCCACTTTGAACTGATGTTGCATAATAATTTTTTAAACTATAGAATACTTTTATGATTCAGATTGATTGGGACAATCCTGTTTAAGTATTTACCTTAAACGTCGACATAAAATTATCTCTAATAATGTTAGTAGCACCAAAAGAAGTCATTTGAAATGCCGAATTGTATTGTTGAATATGACTCAAAAAGTGCTTCGAATTTCAAAAGTCCCAAAAATTAATGAAGACAATGGTTCGGGTGGAGTTTCTAATGGTGGCAATCTCACTTTGCCATTAGCACAACACATGTCGGGCGTTTCACCTGGAAATTTAGCCGCATCACAATGTGGACGTATTGCGTCCATTATTCCAATATATCCGTACATACTGTAATTAATCTGACTGTTGTAATTAAAAGCACCGCGCATAATTTCAGGTACAACAGATCTATTTCGTGCATTACGTTCACGCTGCGATGCATTAGCTTGTGCTCGTTCATCTGGAGTCTGTGATCGCCTTTGTAGTGCCGTAGCATTTGCATGACGCGTTCGCCGACCTATATTTCCTCGTGTGGGTCGTGGCATTTTTCTTTCAATTAAAAAAGAATAAATTAAATTAAAAAAACTGCCTACATTAATAGTGGTACACCATATGTTTTTTCAAATAAGGAAGCACATACATTCGTGTAATTCACTTCAACAGTTCAAAACTTACCGTTTTTTGCTCGGAAATTCGCTTTGCGCTATATTTATTTTTTTCACAAATTCACACAAACTTCAATAATTATTTAAAAAAAATATATAATAACTAATAATTTTGCACCGCGGTAATTTCGGACACTACTGAACGTATGGGGCCAAAGAAAACGCTCCAGCGATGTTTACACTCCAATGTCATATATTCTCCTAATTTGAATTTTCTTAATGCTAAGAGTCAAAGCTCTATATACCTACAAAAAAAAACAAAATATTCATGTATTTCTCTATGCAAAATAAATGCACCGTAATATAGTTCGATGTCTTTTCAAAGCCTACTTTGTTTGTCGATCTGCCTGCTACATATGTACATACCTACATGTTGATATAAATATAATGCAAGTAAGTTTGTAGGTGGGAATAATAAGTATGCTAGTTAAGACGAAAGTTCATCAATTTTGAGAGCGAAAGAGCGTAGCTAAGTAGGTAACAAATCGTTTAGTAAATTATTAAACTATTATTGATGTATGTATGTTAATATGAAAACGTATAATCCGCTGGCTAATTGGGATGAATCTGACCAAACAAATGGGTTTTTGGTGTGTTTTTAAAAATAATTTCACCATACATTGAGCGCTTTTCAGCTGTCCAAGTAGGTACGAGTTAAATAAAAAAAATTTAACATGTGTGCGGTGAAATTTTTGAAACATTTCAGCCGATATCTTGAGACCCTAGTCACGGAGCGGCATCAAAAATACTCTATACTATAGAAATCATTAACAGCTTCCATTTGCTACCCATATTGTACAAACACATCCTGGGGTTACCCGGGTCCACGTTTTGGCCTATTTCTCGAGACCCTGGTATCCGGTTCTTAAAATTTTAAAACACAAACCATCTACTGAATAGTCCAAACAAAGCCTAAAAATTTGGTTTGGATAGGTGAGCCCGTTCTTGAGTTATAAAGTCACAACGAAAAATGGCATTCATTTATATATATATAGATTTTCAGTGGCATTCCTATGTGCTCTTAAATGTTCTTTTAATATGACGTTCTCCTGTTCTTGTTCGTTATTAATATCTTCAACTAATTTTTGGGTATATCGGCTTTTAATGTTACTAAAATGAATAGGATAGATATTTTGCATCATACCCATTATCCTTTCTTCAGTATGAATTCCATTTATAACGGATGGGTTAAGGTATCGTTTCATGTAAGAAATCAATAACTGTTCGTTGTACTCTAGCTCTGTAATTATATGTCTATGCACTGTTGGAAAAAATATTTTAAATTGATATGAAGATATTTCGTCAATCTTGAAAAAAAATTGGTTTTGGAAAACATTAATTGGAACTTCTGTACAAGGGATTCAATTATGACTTGAGCTTTCATCGCTATGAATCGTAGGTGTGAGTGAATTTATTTGTATTGGTATCCTTGAAAGGGCGTCTGCAACTACATTTGTTTTACCAGGTTTGTAAGTTAGTTCGTAGTTATATTCTTCTAAAATGGCCTTCCATCGCTTCATTTTACTATTAGTATTCTTATGGCTTAAGGCATAGGTAAGAGGTTGACGATCGGTGATAATTTTAACTTTTTTCGAACCGTAGAGGTAATTTCTAGGTGAATTAAGTGACCATATTATACCAAGCATTTCTTTTCCATTGGCGGCATAATGTTCTTCGGCTTTACTTAGAGTTCTCGATATGAAAGTATTGGTATACCGTCTTGCGATAGGACGGCACCTAATGCGAAATCTGAGGTTGCGCTAAAACTATATCCTTGGATATTAAAGTATTTTTTATTTTATTAAATGCTTCTAAAGCCTCGTTGTCCAATTCTATTTCTATCTTTTTCGAGTTCCGTTTGGAGACATGACCGGCTTCTCCTCTTAACAGTGCTGTTAATGGTTTAGCTACTTTTGCGTAATCCTGGATAAATCGTCGGTAATAACCTGACATACCTAGCAAGGATCTTAATTCTTTGAGAGTTTGTGGAACTGGAAATTTAGCTACCGCTTCTACTTTTTCAGGGTTGGTTTTTATCCCATTTGAACTGATTACATATCCTAAAAATTCTACTTCTTCTTTAGCAAATGTACATTTGTCTAATTGGATTTTCAGGTTAGCATTTTCTAAGGTTTGAAATACTAATTCTATATTTTAAAGATGTTCTTCTTCGTTTTTGCCAAATATTATTACATCATCGATGTAAACATAGCATCTTACTCCTATATGTTGACGAAGGATATCGTCTAGTGCTCTTTGGAATGTGGCTGGAGCATTTTTTAAACTGAAAGGAAGCGGAGGAATTCATATTTTCCGTTGTTTACGGAAAATGCTGTTTTTTTCAATGTCTGACTCGCGAAGTGGAATCTGATGGAACCCACTTTTTAAGTCAATAACAGTAAATAGTTTATTGTTTCCCAGATTTGCAAGGACTTCGTTAATCTCTGGCATAGGGTATTTATCGGGAATCGTAACTGAATTTAGTTTACGATAATCTACGACCATTCGAAACTTTTTTCGCCAGAGGCATCTGATTTTTTATTAACTATCCAAATTGGGGAGTTATACGGAGATTTCGATCTCCTTATTATTCCGTTATCTAAGAGTTCTTCAATTTGTCGTTCGATTTCGTATTTTAATGCCATGGGATACGGGTATGGCTTGGAGTAAACGGGGGTTTCGGTTGTTGTCCGGATTTCACCTTTTACAAGGGTGGTGTAGGTAAGTTTTTCATCGGGATCGGAAAAAAGGTTTGGACATTTATAAATAATATTGTTAATTCTGTTTTGTTGTTGTAATGAGAGATGTGGATTATTGATTGCCACATTATTCACTTCGTGGGATATTCGTTGTTTTAAGGTTATATTTATACTTTGACAAATCGTCATTAAGTTTTTGTCGGTATGAATAATTGCTTTTAAGTCTTTAAGTGTGTCGTTGCCTATTAGGCCGTGGAACGACCCCAGAGTTGGTAATATAAAAAATTTTATTTTCCCTACTGTTGGTCCGAAAATGTCGACGAAGTGAGTAATTTCAATTGATCCGGCAACTGATTTTACTGTAAAGGGCTTTTTGTTCAGAATTGAATTCCTAATTCTAGTGGATTGAATGTAATTCTTATTGGATCCGGTATCAATAAGAAAATCTATTGTGTCTCCGCGCCTTGTTCTAAATTCGTAATAAGGCAGCGAAGACGGCGCTAATCTAAAAAATTAATAGTATCAGGCTCATTTTTTCCTGCATTGTCGTTTTTGCTATCGTAGGAATTGTCATCGTATATCCCGTTGGGGTCTAATTCTACTGCGTTAGTAAAATATTTCGTTGTAGTTTGCTTGGAGGGTGAGTCAGTTGTGTGGAAATCGGACGTTTCGGTGGTCGATTGTCCTGGAATGTATTGGGCCTATGCTGATAATTGATTTGTCTTGATCGTATTGATTGGTCTCCTTTTATTGGGGTCGGTGGTTTAGGTGGTAAATTCGGTCTGTTATTAAAGGAGGTATTTTCTCTGGTAGTATGGGGGTTGTTCGGGTAATTGTTGAACCTCGGCATGAATCCTTGGTTATTTTGTATATAGTTGGGAGAGTGTTGGGGATATCGGTTTGATTGACGACCGAGTGGATGTTGGTCGAAATTTCGTCTGTGGTAGTGGGAATACGTTAATTCGGGATAAAAAACTCTATTATTATTGTAATTGTTATTTCGGGGAGGTTAATTATTAGGTTTGTGTGTATTGTTCGCATGATTTATTCTGTATGTCATGTTGTAAAGTTTTTGACATAAATGCAATGCTTGTAGCAAGGTTGTCGGTTCTCATGCTGAGAAGACGAGGTAAATCGCCATTTAATCTCCTGATAAATGTGTCAAGAGCTTTGTCCCTATATGAGTTAGTCATAGCCCGTATGGAATCGTCGCTTAGCTCGAGACATGAAATTTTGTCCAATATCAGTGAAAGGTGTTGGTAGACCTTTTGGTAGAAGGTCGGAATGTCGTCATAGCGTTGGACCAGAGTGGTCATCTGGTATTCGAGGGTACCTATGTCCCTTTTATCCGAATAATGCATCATTAGGCATTTCCGGACTTGGCTCCAATCGAGTGGAGTATTGTATGATTCTAATGCGGTGTCGGCATCGCCATTTATTTTGTGCCTGATTGTATGGAGTTTCGCAAAATATTTAGGGGTATTCTTAACTCCCTCATAGGCTTTAAAAATTCTATCTACGCTCTTCCTCCAGGATTTAAATTCTCCTGGTCGTCCTGAGAATTTTCTAAGGCATTTCACAATGTCCGGAATCTTATCTAATTCATTTATGTTGTTCGCGTTCAGTGTCACGCTATGGTCGGGTTTTGTAAAGTCAGTTATACTTGTAGTCTGCGTACTCATTCGTTCGATTACTTCTCGAACTATTGTCGTTATTAGAGTTGGGTTAGGGGTGGGAGGGTTTAAAGGATGGGTGGAAGGATTTGAAGGCTGGGTGGTTTGCCCATAATCTAACCTCATTTGGTTTAATTGTTCTATTAGTTCCTCAGCCGTGTCCGGCATTATAATAATCTTTTCTTTTAAGTTAGTTAGTTAGAAAAAATTTCCTTTGTAATAGTACTTCCTTCAATAATTTTAGAATTTTTTTTGTAAAAGCTTTCACTAATAGAGGAGTTTTTCCTCCCTTTTCTTTATAGTAACGATATTTTTTTACGATAATCTTAAAATATTTGATAAGAGCTTACACTCGTTGTTTCCAGCTTCCCATAGGATGTAATTGTGCGTTTCGGGGTTGTCCTTTTTTCTTCAGGTACTGGGGTTCCTCGACGTTTTCGAATCCCACGTTGTGCGTCGTAGCCGCTTGTCAGCAAGGGGGTTTGTTTCTTTTTTCACTTTTCATATTTCGCGTAGCTTTACTGTTTTATTTTCAGGTTTTTTTTTTTCTTTTTTTACTTTTCACTTTTCTACCGTTCGCCACTCGCGTAGCCTTACTTTTTGATTTTCAGGCAATAACTACTTACGCGCGAATTACGTTGGTTACGTTAGTTATGTTGGTTACGTTGCTCAAACTTTCTTTCGTTCAATAAAACACCTTATTCTTGAGTTATGTTGGTTACGTTGCTCAAACTTTCTTTCATTCAATAAAACACCTTATTACTTCGAAGGTTACACCAATAATGAATTTTATTCTTAAACCAATTTTACATCAAGTCAAACAAGTAAAATAAATTTGATGAGTCAGTAAAAATAAAAGTTGATAACAGGAAGTAAGCATTAATTACAATTTTTGCAAGTAAGTATTAATTACAATTTTTGCAATGTTTTAAATAATAAAATAAATTTAATGATAATGATGGAATAGTTAATCTCGCTCTCAGAAAGAGTCCTACTTGCGTAGCAAATAGGTTTGTCACTACCTATGTGACCTTGAGAAAGGACTGCTCCAAGCGCAATGTTACTTGCGTCTGTTGTGAGTAAAAATGGCTTTGTGAAATCAGGGTATTGCAGTATTGGATCGTTCATTAAAATGTTCTTGCATGTTTCGAAAGCTTCTAGGTATCTGGCATTTAGTGTTATGCTTCTGCCCTTTTTTAAGCATTCTGTCATTGGTTTTGCAAGTCTTGCCAGGTTCGGGATAAACTTCCTATAATAACTAAGTAGGCCTATGAACGATTTTATTTCCCGATTAGTTCGTGGTATTGGAAATTTCTGTATGGCTTCTATTTTTGTCGGATCCGGTTTTATGCCTTCCGTCGTGACTACATGTCCTAAAAAAGCAATTTCTTTTCGCATAAACTCTGATTTGTCCATCTGGACTTTAAAATTTGAACATCTTAACTTTAGAAAGACTTTTTCTATATTCTCAATATGTTCCTGGAGGGACGTCGAAAATATAATAATGTCATCTAAATACACTAGACAGATTTTTCCAACTAAATCATTTAGGACATTATCCATGACCCTCTGGAAAGTTGAGGGTGCGTTTTTTAAGCCAAAAGGCATTCTTACGTATTCGTAGTGACCCCCTTCTACAGTAAAGGCTGTTTTTGATATGTCCCGTGGATCCATTTCAATTTGATGGAAGCCACCTGCTAAGTCCAAAGTCGAAAAGTAAAGGCATTTGCCCAGTTTATCCAAGATCTCAGATATGTTCGGGAGTGGGTACCTGTCCGAGACGGTTTTCTCGTTCAACTTCCTATAGTCAATGACCAGTCTCCATTTCGTTTTCCCCGATGCGTCCTTCTTTTTTGGGACAATCCATACTGGAGAGCTCCATGGGGAAAAGCTCGGTTTAATAATCCCTTGCTCCAACATCTCTGATATCTGTCTTCGAACTTCCTCTTTGTGAACGAAAGGATACCTGTAAGACCTAGTATGAATAGGAATATCGTCCGTCGTCCTAATTCTGTGTTTTATTTCATTTGCAAACGTCAACTTTTCATCCTCTCTATAAAAGATATCACTATATTTAGTACATAGTTTCAAAAGTTTATGCTTTTCTTCGCCATTCAGATGTTCCATTCGGAGTAAGTCAGATAAATTTGCAATTCTTTCACTGTTTGATTTGCAATGCATATTAAAGTTATTAAGTTCGACGAAGTTTTCTGAATCATACGGACTTGTTTTCAGGGGTTGCTCTAAGAAAATTGTTTGGTCATTCCCCGTGGGATTAACTACTTCTATTGTACTAAACCAGTCTTTCGCAAAATATATGCCTGGAGAAATAATTAAGCCGTTGTCCAAAGTTATTGTATTTATCATAATATCTCCTTCCTTAGAATCAACCGGCAGTTTTACGATTTGTTTCGAATTTGCCTCTATTGTGAATTTATCAGAGGAAAAATTTGGTTTCATTTTAAGAGGTATTGTAATATTATTTGTAATTAGTATTTTATTTTCAAGATCAATTTTAGCTTTATTTTTTGTCAGAAAATCTAAGCCTAACAGTCCGTCAAAATAATCATGGAATTTAAAAACTAAGAATGTAAGAGTTCCTGTTTTCCCAATTTCTTTGAAAATTGGTAATGTTACTTGCTTGTCAATTATATATTTATGTAAGATGGTAGATATAGTTATTGGAGTACATTTCTTTATATCTAAGGGATTTATAAATTCCGGGTTTATAAATGAAGAAGAAGCTCCGGTATCTATTAGGAATCTTAATTGTCTGCCAAATGGAGAGCTTATACTGATATAGGGTAAAATACTACCATGTTTATTGCAGTCTATATATCCTGTTTGTTTCTTGAGGCTAACTGTAAAAAATCCTGATTATCGTCAATATTGTAATTTTCATATTGGTCCAGGTTTATCTTGTTAACGTGGTCAAGACATGGGACAGAGCTTTCATTTCGAAGACTTCTAAATTCGTTAATATTATTCATTTCATTCCTATTTGTTATCCTACTAAATTGAGTGCTTGGGCTAGTTTTAAATTTGTTTGTACCCTTTTCAAATTTTGAAAATCCACTACCGGTATCCATAGGTTCTGGTGGAGGCTGTGATTGCCTCCAATTTGTTTGTCTCGAAAAATTATCGAAGCGTTGGCTGGGTTTAAAATTTGAAAAATTCTCGCGATGTACTTGGGAATTTTGGAGTAACAAATTACGGTTCTGATTGTTTGAATTTGGCTCAGAGTTATTGTTATTAACATAGTAAGGTCTGGTTGAAAAATTAGAATATCTTTTAAGTTGGTAATAATTTTCTTGTCTTGGTGCATTATTTACAAAATTTTGTGGATATTTAGGATATGGATTATATTGGTAATTTGGTCTCCATTGAGGATATTTGGGTTTATTCAAATTGGACCTAATATAATGAATATTCTGTTCTCTGATGCAGTAGTCAAGGGCAATCGGCAATGATTCTGGTCTCATTGCTCTAATCGTAGATCCCATAGGTTCCCGTAAACCTGACAAAAATGAGTTTAGGCACATTTCAGAAAATAGATTTCTCTTTGCATTATTTACATTAGTGTCGGACTCATGGATAGATAAATTATTAGACAAAGCTGATTGAATTTCCATTATTTCGCTGTAATATTTTTCAATCGGTTTGCCGTATTGTTTTAAACAATGAAGATCTCTAATTAGGGATGTTTCTGTCCTTTTATCTGAATAATGCGATATCAAGTTTCCTCTGATCTCATCCCAATTGAGGGATGTGCCATACATGTTCAAGACTTCATTGGCTTGACCATCTATTTTATTTCTTATGGCCCTCAAGAGGATTAGTCCATGAGGAGTGTTATCTGCTCCCCTAATGTGAAGGAGTATTTCTTCCACATTACTAATGAATTCGTGGAGCAATCTTGGATTACCATCAAATTTGGGTAGGTCCTTGATTGCATCTGGAATCCTAAGTGAGCTAAAAATGTCGATATTATTCATGTTGTTACTACTACTTGTCGTTTGAGTCCTTGATATACTTGGAACTTCTGTATTTGAAAGCATATTAAAATCTAATGTACTGTCCTCGGATATAACGGGTAGGCTTCTTGACTTAAAAATCTTAAAACTTTTAGGATATGGAAAATTTCTAGATTTATTGCTCATAAAAAAATTTTTTTTTTTTTTACTTTTTCCACTTTTCCACTTCGTCCTTTTCCTTTTTAATTTTATTGATTTTGGCAAGAAAATATAACTATTTTCTTTTAAATTGTAAAGATTATATATATATATATATTTTTTTTTTTTTTTTTTTTTTTTTTTTTTTGATATTTCCAATCTTCCTTTGGAATTAATATATTTTTAGTTAAAATTTTCCTAATTTTATCTACTTTCACAATATATTTATGTACATACGAGTATGTTAACTTTTCTTAATTTTCTTAATTTTTTTTTTTTTTTTTTTTTTAATTATCTTTCCAATCTTCCTTTTGAATTAATATATTCTTATTTAAAATTTTTCTAATTTCGTATACTTTTGCATTATACATATGTTAACTTTTCTTTTTAAAAAAAAATTTGTTTTGATCTTTCCAATCTTTCTTTTGAATTAATATATTTTTATTTCAAATTTTCTAATTTCGTCTACATTCGCAATATACTTATGTACATTTGTTAACTTTCTTCAAAATTTATTTTTATTTTTTATTTGTTTTATTTTATATATATATGTAATTCAATAACCGCTCATACTCACAGAGCCCCTATGAGAATGGTGTACATGAGGGGTGTAGATCCTTTTTTCCACCGGTTCACTTATGTATCTCCTTGAGGCCTTATACCAATGTTCCCTTGGTATTTGTTTTGCTTCCGATATGCCCTCGGATTTAAAACAGGCGGCCCCTTGTTCAAGGATTCACAAAGTTTTATTTCGATAGCACTTTTAGACTTTCGACTCGAACCGTTGGCTTTTCGACTGCGCCAATTACGTTGGTTACGTTAGTTATGTTGGTTACGTTGCTCAAACTTTCTTTCGTTCAATAAAACACCTTATTCTTGAGTTATGTTGGTTACGTTGCTCAAACTTTCTTTCATTCAATAAAACACCTTATTACTTCGAAGGTTACACCAATAATGAATTTTATTCTTAAACCAATTTTACATCAAGTCAAACAAGTAAAATAAATTTGATGAGTCAGTAAAAATAAAAGTTGATAACAGGAAGTAAGCATTAATTACAATTTTTGCAAGTAAGTATTAATTACAATTTTTGCAATGTTTTAAATAATAAAATAAATTTAATGATACATATGTTCTTATTATTTTATTGGTGTCTTATGAAGTCAAGCAAATAAATTTGATGAGTCAGTAAAATAAAACAATAGTGAGTGCACAAAAGTTGATAACAGGAAGTAAGTATTATTTACAGTTGTTGTATTGTTTTAAATAATAAAATAAACTTAATGATATGTTCTTATATTTATTGGTGTCTTCTTGGTTTTGGTGGGGGTTGATGTGACGATATAACTCGCGCTGGTCCCTGCTCGGGCGCCAGTTAAAAAACGTTTTGTTATTTTTATTAAAAAAATGTTATCTGGGAGATATGCTCCTTTATTTAATTCCACTTAAGAACTTAAGTTTACAATTAATTATACTTAACTCTAGAACTATGTTTGCCGCTGCAACGGGTACGGAGTTTGCTGACGCTGCGCTTCCCACAGGTTGGCACTTCGCTGACGTTACGCTTCCCAAAGGTTGCCAATACACGTGTCGCACTCTCAGCGATTTCGTGGTGTCATATTGTATTACTTTGTATCATATGATATTAATGCATCATATGATACTTTTGAATGTATGGGGTGCTAATTTATATACCGTTATTAGCAACTTCATTGCGAGAGTATAAAAATGATGCCCTCTGAATTACATGGAAATACCTGAGAGATTTACCGATATTTTCGGTGAAAAATTAAGTTAGGTTAGGTTAGGCACTGAGTTCTTCGTGTTCGATATCAGGGACCTTGAAAAGTTATAGTCCGATCACGACAACTTTTCCACAAGGGATACCCCAGCTCAAATACCATATTTGTGTAAAGTTTTATTCCGCTATCATCGTTGGTTCCTAATGTATATATCTGTGGCAACTAATCATAACAGCTTATGTCTAAAAAGTGAGTTTTGAGATAATAAAGGTTTTGTGTCAAATAAAGTTTGTTTGGTTTTCATATAAAATTTTTAACCACAGATAAAGATACACATTTATTTAGAACAAAACTGTTAATAATTAAAAAAAACTGTTTTATTATTAAATATTCGATGTTTTGTATTTAAGATATTATGAATAAATTCATTGGCTGAAAAATATAAACCTAATTTAACTTAAGCTAATATATTGAAACGAAAAATAATTGGTACTGACAGTAAGTCCAAATAAGTGCTTTAGGTTGAATTAAAAAATGCGGTAGACATGAGATAAGATGATTTTTTAAGCTTTATTAGAAATATAAGAATCAAACAAAAAAAGAATCCATAAAAAACACAGTTTTTATAAAACAATAAGTTTAATTAAAATTAATCCACATTTCGATTTACATAACTATTATTAATTATTAATAATTTTATTACCATATAAAAGAAATTACTCAACATTTTCAGTTAGATTAGGGTGAAAATCTAGCGATTTCACTGTACTTAAATTTATATAGAACTCTCTATATATTTTATCAACCAACGGTAGCATTTCTAATAAATCTCTTTTTTTTTCGTTAATTAATATTGGAGGCGCATAACATAGTTTTAAATCTTTAATATTCACCCTATTGGTACCCCGCTTTACTATATTTATAAAATGGAATGGTTCTTCTTCATTGAGCGATTTTTTAAAATAAACTTTCCCAAAGTCTTTTGTAAATCTTAACCACTTGATCTCATTCCAATTATATTTTTTGCCGACATCGTCAATTTTCCGCCAAGTAAATAATTGTTTAGCAGCGTTTCCAAAATCATAAATATTGCTTTGCTGCATTTCGATAACTAAAAACGGGGTTTTCCATCCAACGTATCGAACAAATTGAAACCAATCACGAGGATGATGTATTTTTATTAATGTTTTTTGCTTCTTTTTTTCGATTAGTGCATGGTCGCTATCACACTCCATGTGAGTGTGACCAGGCACTAAGAATTTGTGATCTATAGTAGTTATATTGCTGTCCATTTGCGCAAAAATTTCAAACATTGCTGCAACGTAGCTATTTTTATTTTGACCTGGACAGCAATCACTATAAAAAACTACGTGTTTTTTTATTAGAGACCATATTTTGAAGATGGTTAAAAACACAGGAAGCAATCTCATTTCTTCCTCTTTTTGCTAGAGCTTCATGCCACATATACGGAGGCTGCTATATATATTTCTGGCCTAGGCAACACTAAGTGTTGCCAGGTGCAATCTGACATTTCCATTGGAAAGTTTGACATTTTTTAGCATAACAGCACTAAGAACGTTTTGTCATTTAATCGTGAATTGTTTTATTTACAGGGAATTAAAAAATTCATCTCGGCCAAAAAATGGAATTAACTCGTGAACATTTTCGTGCGATCAGTTTTCACAAATTTCGACGTGGATTATCACGACAAGAGTACATCGATGAACTAAAATCTTTGTATGGCTATGAAGCACCATCCTATAGCACTGTGAAAAACTGTTACAACGAATTTAATCGTGGCCGACGCTCGCTCAAAGACGAATTTCCTGAAGGTCGTCCAAAAACAGCCGTTGTGCCAGAAAACATCGATGCCGTACGTGAACTGATAATGCAAAACCGTCATGTAACATACCTTCAGATAGAGGCATGCCTATACATTTCTCCTACCAGCATACATTCGATATTGCATGAACACCTGGCCACAAAAAAGGTTTGTTCTCGTTGGATCGCTCAAAAAAAGGCTCTTGTGGATTGGTGTAAAGAAATGCTGAAAAAATACGATTGCGGTGCTTCAAAAGACGTTTATAAGATTGCCACAGTTGACAAATCATGGATCTATGCGTATGAGCCCGAAACAAAACAGCAATCAACCGTGTGGGTCTTCCAAGACGAGCCAAATCCAACGAAAGTTGTTCGTGGAAGAAGCACTTCGAAGCAAATGGTCGCCTGTTTCTTCGGCAAAACTGGTCATGTGGCGACTGTTTCGCTTGAGCAACGTAGGACGGTCAATTCTGAGTGGTACACTACCATTTGTTTGCCTGAAGTCTTCGGAGAAATTTGAAAAACGAAGAAGAGAAGACGAATCATTGTGCACCATGACAATGCGAGCTCTCACACATCGGCTCAAACCAGTGCCTTTTTGACCGGCCAAAACGTCGAATTGATAGGTCATCCGCCGTACAGCCCTGACTTGGCACCCAATGACTTCTTTTTATTCCCACACATCAAGAAAATAATGTGTGGTCAACGATTTTCGTCGCCAGAAGATGCTGTTGAAGCATTCAAAAACCATGTTTTGGAGGTGTCTCAATCGGAGTGGAAAAAGTGCTTCGAAAATTGGTTTCAGCGCATGCAAAAGTGTACAAATCTTGATGGAGAATATTTTGAAAAACAATAAAACCATTTTCGTTGATAAATATTCCTATTTTCATTATTAGGCCAGAAATATATATAGCAGCCCTCGTAATATATTGCTTGATTGGTCTCAAGATCATGAACAGTTAAATTGAATGTCCATAATGGTCGTTTGTAAAGAGACAAGGAAATCCTCAACATTGGTGTTGGCAGGCATTGCTGAAGATCAAAACAAAAAAACTTAAGTGAAGCATCATTCATAGCTTTTGCCTTACCAACTATCTTCGCGTCATATGCTTGTTGTGCTTCACTAAGATGATGTACTTGTTCTGCTTTTAGAGAATCAACCTCTTCAGGTGTAGCAACAGTTACCTTATGTTCAAGTAAGTCGCTTTTGTGGCAAGTATCAAGCTTGGGTTTTTTAAATTTCAATCCCATTTGATTAAACAGCCTCGAAAATGTTGTTAACGCCACAGAATGGTCGTATTTCTCGCAATATAAGCGATGCATTGCTACCACCGATAGATCACTTGGAAGGTAACATAATGATGTATCACGACGACTATAGTGCGACTCGTATGATGGAAAACTGTTAATGAATTCAATAATTTCGTTTTGCTTATTAGATGATAATTTTCTGGTATGTTTGTGTCTCCCACGCATATCTGTAAATCCAGTTCCCTCAATTTTTGCTTTAACAACTGTTTTTATAAACTGTTCTGACTAGCACAAAGTAAATTTAAAGCATTTTTGGCATACTGATATTTTTTCAGTATTCACTTCTAAAAAATAGTTGTAGGAATAATCTCTTCTTCTTGGATTTACAGCAGACTTAAACCGCTTAATAGTTTTAATAGTCTGCAGTTCAATCAACGCAGCAACAGCTGCTCTGCGCAAACGATATGACACGTGTGTCCCATCAGCCTTATGTATTTCTTTTTGCTGGTCATAAGATATTTTAGAAGCGCAGTTTTTCCTGCAAGCTTCCAATTTACGCAATACGCGCGCGGAAATTAATTTTCCGGACTTTGAAATGTAAGATTTTCCCTCGTTTCTCAGCTGCTTTGCAAGTTTCCTTGACGATACTGCATTATTCGCAACGCTTGATGTGTTTTCCTAAATTTAAATTTTTAATACATAATTTCAAGCAATAAATGTGTAAGATCACAAAACTATTTACAATATCATGGTTAGTATCACTTAAAATTGAATTCTGATCAACATCATCTTCATCTACGGTGTTATCAGCAATTACTTCATTTTCACAAGAATTAGCAACTGCTGCATTTGCCGTGTTATTAGTATTGAGCTCGATATTCGTATTATTGTTAGTACATAAAGTATCAATAAATACAACTTGTACTTCAGTAATATTATCAGGACATGTATTATCACTTAATAAAGCATTCAATAACTCTGAAGAAACACTTTCGTTAAAAATATTATTATCCATTTTTCTACGACACTACTCGCGCCAGCACTGTCTACAAACTTAACACAACAACTTACGTTTGCAAAAAAATTCCGTAAGCACACACTAAAAACAACCTACATGCAGTTAAAGTGCTGTTATATTTCAACGGCACTTTAACATAATAGCCTTAGTAGAGTTAAGATGTTTTGCAAAAATGAAGATTTCAAATATCGTAAAAATTAAATTTTGTTATAAGAACGTATGTTCACTTAAGTAGACAAAATTAAAGCAGATCGTTGCAATATAAGAGCTTAGTTAAATATAAGTTGTTTTTTTATGAGCTATAATTTGAATCGGCTGTTAGTTATTCAACTTAAGTGTGTATAAGTTTTAATGCACAAACATTTTAATATTGATTAAACTACTTTTAAAAAAAATTAAGTGGAATTAAGATGTTGTGGCTAATGTATTATTTTCCAAAAAGACTTAAGTTAAAATGTTAATGCGTATAACTTCATCAAAAATAACATTTTGTAATTAAAATTTGGCTGAGTGCTAGAACATGAAGAGGAGAATTAAAATATGTAATAAAATCAAAAAAGCACATATGTCGACTTAAGCCGTTATTATTTGTTGCCACAGATATCAGATGGAATTCAAAATAGCGTTATATTGGAAGAAGGCGGGGTTGTGAACCGATTTCACCCATATTTCGTACATGTCATCAGGGTGTTAAGAAAATATTATGTACCGAATTTCATTGAAATCAGTCGAGTAGCTCCTGAGATATGGTTTTTGGTCCATAAGTGGGCGACGCCACGCCCATTTTCAATTTTTAAAAAAAGCCTGGGTGTAGCTTCTTTCTGCCATTTCTTTCGTAAAATTTAGTGATTCTGATGTTTTTTGTTAGTCGGTTAACGCACTTTTAGTGATTTTCAACATAACCTTTGTATGGGAGGAGGGCGTGGTTATTATCTGATTTCTTCCATTTTTAAACTGTATATGAAAATGCCTGAAGGAAATGACTCTATAGAGTTGACATAGCTATAGTAGTTTCCGAGATATGTACAAAATACTTAGTAGGGGCGGGGCCACGCACACTTTTCCAAAAAAAATTCGTCCAAATATGTTCCTCTCTAATGCGATCCTTTGTGCCAAATTTCATTTTAATGTCTTTATTTATGGCTTAGTTATGACACTTTATAGGTTTTCGGTTTTCGCCATTTTGTGGGCGTGGCAGTGGGCCAATTTTTCCCATCTTCGAACTTAACCTTCTTATGGAGCCAAGAAATACGTTTACTAAGTTTCATCATGATATCTCAATTTTTACTCAAGTTACAGCTTGCACGGACGGACGGACGGAGGGACAGACGGACAGACAGACATCCGGATTTCAACTCGAAAAGCCTCAGCAAAGAAATCGATAACAATTGGTGTGGAATACTAGGAATTTTAGGAAAAACCCCAGAACCGCACCAAAAACACATCCACCTCACTTGAAAATTTACATTCTTGTTTGCTTATTCAGAGGTCTCATTTATTCCTCTCTTCACCGGAAATTCATGGGATGTTTTTTGTCTTCTAAGTCGACCCCTCCTTCCCTGTCACTCTTGGTCAGGGGTTGGTTATTAGATATTCACAGCTAACCTTGGAATTTAGGTCATCAACAGTTCGTCAAGCTCTAGCTCTTGGTGGTCTGAGCTCAGCCAAGCGAAAAATAACTATGATCGCGACAGTTCTAATTTTTTTGTTTTTGTGAACAATAGTTCCTAAGTAATATACATTAGTACATAGAAAGTTAGCATGCATACAAAAACAAGAGCATAGCGGTACTAAAATAGCAAAATTTGAATATTTTCTGACAACTGATGCGAACTTTGGTTAGCCGCAGTCTTACTTTCATTGTTTTTGTGATAAGTTCTCTGTGTTTTTAATATATATATTTTTAAGTTTTGTTAACATTTACACTTATTTAATGTAATTATATTCAGTTGACAACCGTGTGATTGAAATGGCTAGAAAAAAGTTTTTAAATGATGTGGAAAATGGCCAAATTGAAATTTTGAAGGATAATGGTCTTTCTAACAAAGCAATCAGCCGGCAAATCAAAGGGTCACAAGAAGCCCTGAGAAGTTTATTGAGAATAGGAGATACATATGGCATATCCAATAATAAATCAAAGAGAAATACCAAGATAACTCGCGGGAAAATTAACATTATTAAAGAAGCTAAAAGAAGAACAGCTAATCGGTTGATTTCCTCTAAATTAGTAGCAAAATTAAATCTCCAAATTAGAAAAAGAATGGTTTAAAAAACTTTAGTTTAGTTTAGACGGGCCTGATGGATTCAGTTATTACTGACATGATCTGGGCGAAAATAATCCCCCTTGAATGAGCCGTAATTTCGCGAGTGGATCTGTGCTGGTAAGAGGTGGGTTTTCCTACCATGGAAAGCTCAAACTATGTTTTATTACGACGAAAATGGATTCGGAAAAATATATTGAGATGTTGGAGGATATGCTCATTGAGTATTTGGAAGATAACGTCGAAATTACGTTTACCTTTCAGCAGCACAATACCAGCATCCACGTTTCCAAGAATGCAAAAGGATTTTTTTCTTCGCGCTCTAGACAGTGCACAATGGGACAGAACGCCATTTTGTGGCATAAAGTCAAAATTTTTATATATCTATGTAAAGTAAGTTATTTTTCTATTAGTAGATTATCCATATATATCTAAAAGTAACAATAAAACAGCCTGTTGGCATCTCTACATTTTTGGCGCGCTTTCAAAGTCAGCATGCAACATGCAATTTAAAGCTTGCAAGTAAATCGGCTGTGAAATTTTAAGTAAACCAAAAACTTTATTTTTAAATCATGGAAATCAATCGACAAGGTATGTAAATGTATATTGTAAAAAGAAAATGTGTGTATATTTGTCTATTGGGTATTCATACTTCCATATAAATTAACAAATATTTGTGTTCCGTGAAGTAGAACTTCTTGGTTTCCGCTGCCTTCTGCTCAAAACCTGTTCCAAGTGTATTGTGATTATGTCTTCTTATGTTATACAAATTATTTGCTCATTTTTGCTCGTTTTTTCAAAAATTGGTTTTTTAAGGAAAATATGAATTCTCCCATGAAGAATTGCTGCAAATATGGGAGTCAAATGATCGAAAAGAAGACAGTATTTTGAACTACATTTATAAAAAAATTAATGGAGACACGTTAAAAGAAGACAAAAACAAAGAAATAAAAAAGAAAGTTGTAAATTTTTGTAGCTTTATTAGAAAGCATTTACCAAAGTGCTTCTGCCAGCAAACTAGGACGTCCACATTTAAATTATGATGAAGGTAGTCAACGTTTGAAACGTAAATTGGCCTTTGAACTATCAACAAAGCGGGAGCACAACACCCAACTTCTTGTTCATACTGCTGCAGTTTCAGCAAAAAAATCAAATAAAAGCGACATGGCTTATGTTTTAAAAGAATGCTCATCATCATCTTCAAGAGCAAGTGAAATTAAGAAAAACTTCACTTCAATGAACCATTTCAACTCACTCCTGATGAAGCGTTAACTTTCTTATTGGAAAATTCGTTTAGTAAACAGCATTACATTAACATTAGATTGTTAAATAAAAATCGACATTGCAACATATATCCAAGCTATCATACTGTGTATGAGGCGAAATTAAAATGCAGACCGATTAGCATAACTGTTTCGGAAACTAATGCGGAAGTTAGCTTACAAAACATACTTGACCACACGGCTGGCCGTATTATTTTAATGCAGGAAGATGTTATATTATGTTAATTGCTAGCTATGGATTCGATGGAACAACAGGACAGAGCATGTACAAACAGAAATTTGAAGGAGATCCACCAGAATCGTTGGATGAATCTTTATTTGTAACAACTTTAATACCGATAAAATTAATTGATTCTTCAGGCAGAGTAATTTGGTGTAATCGAACTCCACAATCCGTAAGATTTTGCAGGCCAATTAAAATCCAATTCATCAAAGAAACTAAAAATCAAATATTAGCGGAGAAAGCAAATTTGGATTCACAAATTAAGAGTTTGACACCTCTCGAATACAACCTTAATGGTGGATACATCACTGTAAGCTATGATCTGCATGTGACGTTAATAGATGGCAAGGTGTTAAATGTATTAATTGATACAAATTCAAATCAGTGTTGCCCAGTATGTAGTGCAAAACCAAAAGACTTTTTAGCAACAAAGAATTTGAAATCCAGCGTTTTCAAGAAAAAACCTGGAGCACTTCAATATGGTGTAAGTCCTTTGCATGCGTGGATTAGATTCCTGGAATTTGTATTAAAAACCTCATTTAGAATTGACATAAAAAAGTGGCAGGTTAGGGATGCAATAGATAAACTAAGTATGAGAACTAGAAAACAGAAAATTCAAAAACAATTGTGGGAAGAAATGGGGCTACATGTTGATAAATCAAAACAGAATGGCTGTGGAAGCACAAATGATGGAAATACGGTGAGGAAAGCATTTACAAATACTGAGACCTTAGCATCAATTCTGGAGTTTGACATTGAAATTTTCAAGAATTTATATTTTATATTAATTTCAATTTCATGCGAATACCAGATCAATGCGGAAAAATTCGAAATTTTTTGTAGTAAAACTGCTTTACTATATATGGAAAAGTACTCTTGGTTTCCTATGTCAGCAACTGTCCACAAAATATTAGTCCATGGTTCAGAGATAATAAGAGCTTCAGTAGTTCCTGTCGGTTGTCTTGGAGAAAATGCGGCCGAGGCTCGAAATAAGTTCTATAAGAAGGATAGAAATGCACATGCCAGAAAAAGTAGCAGAGCATATAATTTGTCCGATGTTTTTCATAGATCTATGGATTCCTCAGATCCTCTTATATCAAGTTTGCACATCAACAAAAGAAAAAATAAACAAATTAAAAAAATGCTCCCGCAAGAAGTGGTGGCGCTTTTGGAAGCTCCGGAAATTGCAATTACACCAGAAGCACCAACTGATGAAGATGAAGATAGACTTTCTGATGATGACGAAATGGCAGATTTGGATATATTTAATGATTATTCAATTGATTTAGATGTAAATGAAGATATGGAATGAAGTTAAAGCAAAATCAATCAATTATTAATATATTTTTTTGAAATTAAGCTTTGATTCCATAAGGGAGCTGCCTCTTTTGGGGGTAGGGGGTGGGTCATCGGGTTTATTTTTCATATTTATATACGTTGTTTAGTATCTGTACCGAATTTCAAGGCACTGAGTAAGTTTTTAGAGTTTATGCCAAAAAAAAACGCATTCTGTCCCATTGTGCAGTGGCTAGGATGGCCAGCTAGAAGTCCCAATTTAAGGCGCATTGAAAATGTTTGGGGCATGATTTCAAGGGCTGTATGCGAATGGGCGCCAGTACTTGGCCGCACAAGAACTAAAAACAGCAAATTTGCAGGTGTGGCTGGATCTGGACAGAGGTATACTTCAAAAGTTATTTGACTCGATCGCAGCCTGAAATTTCTAAGTAATTATTAAGAATGGGCATGCAACTTCATATGCTAAACTTTTGAGAAAACCTCTTAATTTTAAATTGTTTGTAATGCGGCTAAGTAAAGTTCGCGTATAGTTAATTTGTGTTTTCAATATTTTAACTTTTTTGTTTCTGTAGTATATTTGAAATGTAAAAATATTTTCTCTTTTTTCCCAATAAAGATGTATTGGAAATATTCTAAATTAACAATAACTCTTATGTTAAACCATCAAAAAGTAAGCGCGGCTAACCAAAATTCGTGCACTGTATTGGGGAGTTGATTATGGGGAGTTTTTGAGTACTCTTTAATCGTAATAAAATAAAAAATTTGCGTCGGTGTGTGACAGTAGAAACATGGCTCCATCATTTCACACTGGAGTCCAATCGACAGTTAGCCTAGTGAATAGCACATTATGAACCCGGCCTCAAACGTGGAAAGACGAAAAGGTCGGCTGGCAAGGTTGTGGAATCAGTTTTTGGGATGCAAGTGTTATAATATTCATCAACTGATTACTGAGCCAGTTATGATCCATTTCACTGCGTGTTTGGTGACAGTTGTATTCTACTATTCGCAATATTTAGCGATTGTATTATTTCTGAGAAAGATAAGTTTGAAATTGTATATATCATATATACTTCATCGTTTCCATTTAGATATTGCACTGGTCTGTGCAATGCTTCGAAAATATTTCTGTACAACTCAAATTGTAATAAACCTTTTACTCAACACTGAGATTATTCTATTATTTTTTTATGTTAGATGTCGCGTTTGGTTTGCTATGTATGCATTTGCGTCTTTCGCCCATAATCATGCAAAGTATCGGCAATACCTTACCGTCGAAAATGTCAATGTAATGTCTTGTTTTCAAATAATTCCTAATTTGTATATATGAATTGTATTGACTTTAAACAAAAAACGATAAAAAATATTCTATGTCCGTCTCCTGGTTCTAAGCTACCACACCACCAATTTTCAGCCAAATCGGTTCAGCCGTTTTTGAGTTACATATAAATAGCGTAACTAACACGACTTTCTTTTATACTTCTATGGAAATTTTTTTCTTTTCAAAATTTGGCACCATTTTCTAAAAAAATTCTACGATCTCTGCATAAGTTGTACAGATCGAGCCACCATAGCATATGACTTCTTCTCCTGTAAGGACAACTTTTCCATTTGACAAGATATCTTCACGAAATTAAGCACTGAATATTGCACCCAAGAAATGGTACAATCTTCAAGAATACAGATCGGACCTCTATAACATATAGCCGTTGACCGAATCAAATCAAGTTCTTGGGGAAATATTTATATTTGTGAAGGGTATTATACCTACTATTCTGCTCAATATTCACTAAATATATTGATCAATGTGTGAGGTCTGATAATAAGAAAAGAATTTATTATAAGAAACATAAGAATCTTCTTCTTTACTGGCGTAGACAACACTTCTTTCCAACGGTTTGTAGGTCTTCCTGTTCCTCTTTTTCCTCGGCGGGTACTGTGTGGAAAACTTTCAGAGCTGGAGTGTTTTCATCCATTCGGACGACATGATTTAGCCAGAGTAACTGCTGCTTTTTGATTCGCTGAACTATGTCAATGTCGTCGTATATCTCATACAACTCATCCTTTCATCGAATGTGGTATTCGACGTGGTCCATGCGCAAAAAACCTGACATCGTCCGCAGAACTTTTCTCTTGAAAACTCGTAACATCGACTCATCAGATATTGTCTTCGCCCATGCCTCCGCACCATAAAGCAAGACGGTCAAAATTAATATAGTTTAATTTTTGTTCGTCGAGAGCGGACATTACTTCTCAATTGCCTACTCAGTCCAAAGAAGCACCTGTTGGCAAGAGTTATTCTGGTTTGGATTATCTGCAACCTGGAAGTTATGACTGTCAACAGCGACGTGGAAGCTTGGTCGAAGGTGCGACGACTTTTTGTTTGATGAGAGAAGATATTTCGTCCTACCCTTGTTCATTGTCAGACCCATTTGCTTTGCTTCCTTATTAATTCTGGAGAAAGCAGAACTGATGGCGCGGGTGTTAAGGCCAATGATATCGATGTCATCGGCGTACGCCAGCAGTTGTACACTTTCATTTTGTTCTGCCGCTCGAATCATTTTCTCCAGAAGTAGGTGAAAGAAGTCAGTCGAAAGGGAGTCGTTTTTCCTTCCCGATCCTGACGGATTTTTTTCTATTACTCAATGTCAGTTTACACAGCCCTATTACTTTTGCAGGGATACTAAATTCAGACATCGTGTCATAAAGAGAAGATTTGAAATCGACGAAGAAGTGGTGTATGTTGATTCTCTTTTCACGGGTCTTTTCCGAGATTTGGCGTACGGTCTGGTCGGTTGTTGAATTACCAGTTCGAAAGTCACAGATCTAATCAGCCACAGATCCAATAGTTGGCGAAGATTGTGGGGTTCTCCTTTTTGTGAACACACACACCCTTACAATCGATGCATGCTTTCGTCAAAGCTCAGGCCTAGATCGATCGTTAAAACACCTTCTTAATATCGATGATTCGAAAAAGACTAGAGGTGGATCACTCATGGCTTGGGAGTGTTTTTGCAAAAATGAGCTAGATGTAACTAAGCGTATCATTTGTCGTATTGTATAATGCATGCCACAGATTATGTTGGTATTTTGAAGGACTCGAGTTTTCCAAGTTTGGATATATTCGACTTCGAACGTGGACAAGGAAATATTTTTTTATAGGGTAATGATCTGATGACCTGAACCTCATTGAACACCTTTGGGACATTTTAAAATTGAAAATTTTTGCTGAAAGAAAAGCACCAAAGGCTGTATGTGAATTATGGAGGGAACCCTCCTAACGTGGCACAAGCTGGCTGGTTAGAGCGATTAATTCCTGTGTGAAACTCGGTAAATCTGCTACAAATATGTTTGATAGGATCAAGCAAGCTTACTCAGATTTTGCTAAACAAGAAATGGTGCGTTTCGTTGGCACCAGGCCTTTCTGGAGGGCCGGAAAGAGATCGCTGATGAATGAGCAAATTCAAAGAAAAGCGTTGCTCATTGTCTTTTTCAACATCAAAGGCATCGTCCACCATGAATTTGTTCCTTCTGACCAAACCGTCAACGCCAGGTTTGAACGACTCAAATAATTTACAAATAAATCAATTGGAAAACAAAACAAAAAAAAAAGGGTCGGTTTTAGAGTGTCGCCCCAGGATTTTGGAAATGAAATAGGTGTGGTCGGATAGAGAAGGAGTTACAGCCGCAGGAAACCAATAGTTTTCGAGATATTTACGTTTAAAGTTGAAAATTACCACTATTTGAATTACGTATTTTTTGGATTTAAAATAATTGTACACTTATATTTTGCACTGCATTACATCGTTTGTACACATTTTTTTACATTATATAGTGCAAAAATAGTTTTATATCAATATTAAACTTATTGTTCAAATATATTTATTTGACAACAACTAAGGGGTTACAGTCTATCAAATAATCAGTGTTACCTTATCGAAATCTTTTGTAAATTAACGAAGAGAAATAAAGAAAATAGATTATACCCAACAAAGGGATTTTTGCAGTTGTCTATCACAAAAAATCCGTTTATTTCCAAGGGGGTGTGCCAAGTTTTTTCGCGCAAAACTCCCGTTTGCGTTAGCGGGCTTCGGCCGCGCTTCAAAAAAAGAACTCTGGTCGGCCAAACACCGGGGTATTTCAAGTTTTTTTCGTGGAGAGCTCCTTATTATGATGTAGGCCTTCGGCTGCGATTCAAAAAAATCACCCTGGTCGGTCCAACACTGGGGTGTTTCAAGTTTTTTTCGCCGAGAACTCCTTATTGTGTTGTAGGCCTTCGGCCGCGATTCAAAAAAATAACCCTGGTCGGTCCAACACCGGGGTTTGTCACGTTTTTTCCGCGTTAAATTTATTTACATTAATCTTGTTTTCTATTGTATTTTTGTTACTTTGTTCAAATATATTATTTTGGTAACACTGACTAACTGCCAAATAGTTTGTAGCTCTTTCGTTATTGTTAACTAAATAGATTTGAACGATAAGTTGAATATTGCATTAAAACTATTTTTGCACTATATTATGTAAAATAAATTTGTATGAACGAATTAGTGAAGTGTTAATGAACATACTCGTAAAACTGAAAAAATATAAGTGTAGAATTAATTTTGAATCGAAAAAATACGTACTTCAAATACTGATAATTTTCAATTTTAAACGCAAATATCTCGAAAGCTATTGGCTTCCTGCCGCTATAGCTGTATATATTCTTGATCTGGAGAACCTCCTCTATTCGATCATACCCATATTTCCGAAATCCTGGGGCGGTACTCTAAAACCGACCCTTTTTTATATTTTTTTTTTGTTTTGTTTTCCAATTGATTTATTTGTAAATTATTTAAATCGTTTTATTTCTGTCGTTTTCTTTCTTTATTTCGGCTTTCAAAAGTTATTATTGAAAATTACTAAATGAAAACTTTATGTGTGTTTCGTACAAAGTGGTCAATTACAGATTAAAATTTTTTACAATGACACGAAGAGGGCGACCTAATATCGACCGGTGTTCTTTTTGCCATCAACAAACATTGACTGTCCAATGCACATGCACGAGTACTCGCAGGATGCGATGACATACGTGCGGGATTATGGATCGCGGCCAATTAGCAAGCGATCGTCACGATGGCACATCACGACTTTTCAAACAACAGCTACGATATTTAATGGACTTTATCTTGAAGCAACGTATATTCATGGTGCCGTTAGATGCTGAATGTACTCTGTTGAGTGACAAAAAATAGGTTTGCCGCACTCACGCATTATTCTTTGTATGGTGGATGGTGGTTACATTAGATCAAATTGATGAAATCATTTCTGCGAAAATTCCTGATTCAAAGATATATAAATCCAGAATTATACGAAGTGGTGAAAACCAATACAGTTCATGGATCTGCGTTCACCACAGTCCCACTTCGGTGTGTATGTCTGACTATAAATGCACGAAACACTATCCACCACAGTATATCCAGTAGATAACCTTTTCGTGGTAGCTTTCTGAGAGGTGAATAGCGGCCATCTTGGATTTTCAAAGGTAGCAACGCAGTGCTGTATATATTAAGGTAGTAAGTACTTAGCAAATTTATTCTATTAAATAACAAAAACTATAAATATTGTTGCTTAATATAAAAGAAAATTATTTATTAATGATATATAGTATATTTACTAATATTTGATTTAAACGCAATAGCGTGCAATATTTCGCCCATATCATTTACTGACAGTCAGATATTCTTTATGTAGTGAGTTCTTATTAATAAAATGCAGTCCTGTTTTTAGATTTCTCGGTGGTGAGTTTTCTTCTGGATGTATTTGTTTACAATTGACAGACAGAAAACATAAAACGGTTTGTATTCGTAAGTTTTTGAAATATTATTACCAATAATTTTAATTTAGAAAGAAGAAGAAAGAAAATATTTAGGCATTTGAAGCTGGATTTTTAATACAATTCTCATCCGTATACTATTTACGATAAAACTGATAGAAACGGTACAATATTTATTTCTTTATAAGTATGTGAAATTGCACATAAATGTATATATATAATTATTTTCAGATTATTTAATTTATTGGCATATGTATTTCTCATGTACTCTTTATTCCAACGAAATGAAACGAGTTTTATTAACATTATAAATATTTTTGAATATTAAAGTTTTGTATTTTCCACACCACCCTTGAGGTTTGCAATAAGGCGCGTTACCGACTTGTTTTAGTTGTTCGGTTCCCCGGTAGGCCTATTTTCACCTTTACAACTTAAAATAAACATAATTAATAATTTACATAAAAATTATGTAAATAAAAACATTTTTTTTTTTTTGTGGGTGAGGGGGTGGAAAATGAATTCCGCATCATCGGTGCTATCCTCGGCCTCTCCAAGGAACCCTCGCCCACCCTGGGACTGCATTTGCATTACTTCAGGGTGGCGTTCCATTTTTCTCATTGAGAGATTTACATCTGCGCACCTGCGTCCAGGTCCCGCTTTTTGCTTCTTGAAAGTTTTCCAGTTTGCTTCACTCTCCAACATCACGCTGACTAAATTGTCCGCGTTTATTGGGCCAACGTTTTCTACGGCGGTGCGTTCTTGTTGCCAACGCACACATTCAAAGAAGATGTGTTCAGCGTCGTCTTCTGTCACGTCGTTATATAAGCATGACGGCTCTTCGACTTTTCCCATTCTGTGGAGGTACTTTTTGAAGTATCCGTGACTGGATAAAAGCTGGCTTGTGTAAAAATCTACTTCTCCGAACTTACGGCTTGTCCATAAGTCCAGATTTTCTATCAGCCTGGCCGTCCATCTGCTGTGACTTTTATTCTCCCATATTTGTTGCCATGTTGTTATTGTGTTTTTCCTTATTTGTTGTATTGCCGCTCTTATTGTTGTTCGGATGATTTTTTTAGCTTTAGCACAGCTTTTCCCTTTTATATGCAAGAAGGTCAATTAGGGCATTTCCACTTAAAACTAATATTGCATCGCCTGATACTGCCCGATAGGCTGATCCAACTCTGAGGGTGCGGTGCGGTGCACTCTGACCATTACCTTACGCCGGTTTTCTATTTTAAGCGCATCTGCCCAGATCTCGGCTCCGTATAATAAGACGCTGATTGTCGTCGACATAAGGAGCTTTCTCTTTTCTTGGCTGAGGCCTCCTATGTTGGCCATTAATCGGCTTAGTTGAGAGGTGATCTTCGCTGCCTTTCCTGCGGCGTGCTGGATTTGTACCCAGAAGTTTAGTCTGGGGTCCAGTCTTACGCCTAGGTAGTTTACTGCTCTCTGTGTCCCAAGAATATCCGTAGTTGTGTGCATGCTTATCTCGAGAGGTATGTGCTTGTTTGTTAGCAGTAGTAGCTCTGTTTTCTCCGTAGCGAGCTGGAGGTTGAGTGTGCCTGGTTCAGCTTTCTTCGCGCCTCTTCTGTATCCCTTTCTGTGATAACTGCCGCAATATCGTCGGCGCAGCCAATTAAATAGGATTCGTCCGGCATTTCTAATTTCAATATATTGTCATAGCTAATGTTCCATAAGTCTGGTCCTGGAATGGATCCTTGTGCTGCTCCTGACGTAACCACTATCTGTCGTGACCCTTCTTTAGCTTCATACAGCAGTTTTCGGTTGTTAAGGTAACTCCGCACCACAGCCCTGAGGTAGTCGGGTATCTTGAAGCTTTATTCGAGAGCGTCGATCATGTCTACCCATCTAGCACTGTTAAAGACGTTTCGGACATCTAGAGTCGCCAGTAACACTATTCTTTTATATTTATGCCATCTACGCTGCGCTACTTCTACGCTTTCAATGACGCATTTTATGGCTCCTATAGTTGATCTGCCAGGTCTGAAGCCATGTTGTCTAGGAGACAGTCCCCCAGCTTCGTTAATAGCTGCTTCGAGTGTGGGTTTTATTAGGCTTTCGTATAGCTTTCCCGCTGTATCAAGCGTGCATAGTGGGCGGTAAGCTGATGGCGAATTGGGATCTCCTTTTCCCTTACTGAGTAGCACCATACGTTGCTTTTTCCATGGTACAGGGAATATTCCGGTTTCAAGGCAGGCGTTGTACATGTTCAGTAATACTGCCGGGCGCTCTGCTGCGATTATTTTGAGGATTTCTGCTGGGATCCCGTCCGGGCCAGGTGATTTGTTGGACTTAAGCTTGCCAGTGACTAGCTGCAGCTCTTCAATGGTGAACTGGGGGATTTGCGCAGATCTTAACGCTTGTTCTGGATCACTAGCCCTGCTTTCGTGTGTGGGGAATAGTGCGTTCACGATGTGATCCATTTTGACAGCGGTTAAGTCAGGTGGCTTTGCTCGAGCGTCGAGTTTCTTCATAGCTACTTTATATCCGAATCCCCAGCGATTTCTCCCATTTCCCATTTTATCTTTTTGCTGTCGTCGATGGCGTGCTTCAGCTTGCTCGGCTTCTTCGGGTACGGCTCCTCTGCGCCTGGATCTCGTGTAGGATCTGCGAAGGCGGAGGCATCTGCGTCTGAGTTGGGCGCTATTTTCAGTCTACCAGTAGACTGCTGCCTTATGTTTGCTGTGGGAAGCCTTGGGCATTGATTTTTTACAGGCTCTTGTTATATTAAGCATTATGTGCTCGACAATTTTTCTTGCATTTTTTGGGAGTCTGCTAGATGCTATTTAGCTTGGAAATGTTCCACTGTTTAGCGTTTGTTCCTGTATCGATAGTGAAGGAAATGTACTGGTGATCGCCAGTGTAGTCCTCCAGGACTTTCTATTCCTTTATTGAGCCTGCCAAGCGTTCTGATGATAGAGTAATGTCTAGTGTAGTCTCCTCGCATCCCGGTCTTCTAAACGTGGTTGCGTTTCCTGTGTTGAGCACTACTTGACTTAGGCGCGCAGTCATTTCAAGAATGCGCTTTCCTCTCGAGTCCGTGTTTGGCATACCCCACTATACGGCTTTGGACTTTAGGTCTCCGGCGATAATTAGTTGACCTTCTATGGACCGGGCTGTGTCCACAATATTGCTGAGCTTTTCTTGGAATGCTTGTATGCTATCGCTTGGCGTCAAGTAGTCGCTAATTACTGTAAAAAGGTTGCAAAATGGCGTTACTTGCTGGTGGTAGCCATATAGCGGCGGTCGAGCTGCTATCTTCCAGCCAGGTACCTCTCTCTTTCTTTTTGTATTGCTCGCTATTGATGATTAACTCCAGAGATAAAGAGATGTCCAACTCTTCTCTCACTGGAAGTGAGAGAACAATTGCTAAACGCCAAAACCACCTAAGCTTTGACAGTTGACTGGATTGGGGAGGTTTTGACGTTTTGTAATTGGAATGACTGGAACGGCCAGATTGAAATTACACCAAAAATAAATGTGAACGGAGGAATTTGTTGCCGCCGTTCAAGATCGCTAATAAAAACTTAAAACAATCAAAATCAAAGAAAATGCAAAATTTAAATATATTTTATGAAGCGTTTTGAAATTTGATACACATTAGAATTAATTTTCAATTACAAATGATTAAAAACAGGCTTAATTCACCTTATTAAATAATGAAAGATCGAAAGTCAGTTCTGTTAATATACCATAAAATCATAAAAAAGGATTTAAGTAGTTTCGCCATATATTACAATTTCAATATATAATAATTTGCAATCGTAATAAATGTTGGGTGTTTTAATTTAAAATGCCCAAAAATTCCTATTTTGTTCGATCTGGCCATAATGGAAAATGTTATAAAAAACGCTTATTTTGAGGCGGTCTCACACTAGAATAAGTTGGGCATCCTATTATCCCTGATTAACTCATAAGCGTTGTCCATCACCATTTGCGAGAGCAGTGCGTCGGCGGCCTTGCATCTAAGCTTATTGGCCTGTAAGATATTCATTTGTTTGGGTATTTTCTATATACCATACATTTTGCGGAACCCGGAGTATGGTCAACTTTTTCGTGTTAAGCCTCCACGTAGAGGCAGCATGAGGGAGGCTTTGTGCACTCTTTCAATTTGTGACCTGGTCGGGCCCTTTGCAGTCCCAGGTTAAGTGCCCTGATCCAAAGCAGCGAAAGCATCTTTTTGGGGTTTCTTTCAATCGCAGCCTGCAGTTTACCCAGTCGATTTATATGCGTGCCTGTCGCGTCAGTACGTCAGCCTTATCCTCATCGAGCGCTAAATATGCCCTGACCTCTTCTTCTTCTTACTTGGCGTAGACACCGCTAACGCGATTATAGCCGAGTTAACAACAGCGCGCCAGTCGTTTTTTCTTTTCGCTACGTGGCGCCAATTGGATATTCCAAGTGAAGCCAGGTCCCTCTCCACTTGTCCCTTCCAACGGAGTGGAGGTCTTCCTCTGCTTCCCCCGGTGAGTACTGCGTCGAATAATTTCAGAACTGGAGTGTTTTCGTCCATCCGGACAACATGACGTAGCCGGTGTCTTTTAATTCGCTAAACTATGTCAATGTCGTCGTATATCTCGTACGGCTCATCGTTCCATGGAATGCGATATTCGCCGTGGCCAACACGCAAAGGACCGTAAATCTTTTGCAGAACTTTTCTTTCGAAAACTCGCAACGTCGACTCATCCGTTGTTGATATCGTCCAAGCCTGTGCACCATATAGCAGGACAATATGAGCGACTTATGGAGTTTGTTTTTTGCTCGTCGAGAGAGGACTTTGCTTCTCAATTGCCTACTCAGTCCGAAGTAGCACCTGTTGGCAAGAGTTACCTGCGCAGGATTTCTAGGCTAACATTGTTGGTGGTGTTTACGCTAGTTCCAAGATAGACGAAATTATCTACAACTTCAAAGTTATGACTCTCAACAGTGACGTGAGAGCCAAGTCGCGAGTGCGACGACTGTTTGTTTGATGACAGGAGATATTTCGTCTTGCCCTCGTTCACTGCCAGACTCATTTGTTTTGCTTCCTTGTCCAGTCTGGAGAAACAGACATACCTTATTAATTTAGTTCTGCAACTCGAACTACTTTCTCCAGAAGCAGGTTGAAAAAGTCGCACGATAGGGAATCGCCTTGTCTGAAACCTCATTTGGTATCGAACGGCTCTTAGAGGTCCTTCCCGATTCTAACGGAGCTTTTAGTGTTGCTCAACGTCAGCTTATACAGCCGTATTAGTTTTGCAGGGATACCAAATTCAGACATCGCGGCATAAAGGCAGCTCCTTTTCGTGCTGTCGAAAGCAGCTTTGAAATCGACGAAGAGGTGGTATGTGTCGATTCTCCTTTCACGGGTGTTTTCCAAGATTTGGCGCATCGTGAATATCTGGTCGGTTGTTGATTTACCAGGTTTAAAGCCACACTGATAAGGTCCAATCAGTTTGTTGACGGTGGGCTTTAATCTTTCACACAATACGCTCGACAGAACCTTATATCCGATGTTGAGGAGGCTAATCCCACGGTAGTTGGTGCAGATTGTGGGGTCTCCTTTTTTATGGATTGGGCATAGCACACTTAAATTCCAATCGTTGGGCATACTTTCGTCCGACCATATTTTGCAAAGAAACTGATGCGTGCACCTTATCAGCTCTTCGCCGCCGTGTTTGAATAGCTCGGCCGGCAATCCATCGGCCCCTGCCGCTTTGTTGTTTTTCAGGCGGGCAATTGCTATTCGAACTTCTTCATGGTCGGGCAATGGAACGTCTGCTCCTTCGTCATCGATTGGGGTATCGAGTTCGCTTTCTCCTGATGTTGTGCGTGCACTGCCATACAGCTGGCTGGAGAAGTGTTCCCTCCATAATTTAAGTATGCTCTGGGCATCAGTGGCTAGATCACCTTGGGGGGTTCTACAAGAGTATGCTCCGGTCTTGAAACCTTCTGCAAGCCACCGCATCTTTTCGTAGAATTTTCGAGCATTACCCCTGTCGGCTAGCTTATCAAGCTCTTCGTACTCACGCATTTCGGCCTCTTTGTTTTTCTGTCTACAAATGCGTCTCGCTTCCCTCTTCAACTCTCGGTATCTATCCCATCCCGCATGTGTTGTGGTCGATCGTGACGTTGCGAGGTAGGCAGGCTGTTTTCTCTCCGCTGCGACACGGCATTCCTCGTCGTACCAACTGTTCTTTTGCGCTTTCCGAAAACCAATGGTTTCGGTTGCAGCTGTACGTAAAGAGTTTGAAATGCCGTCGCACAGTTCCCTTATACCGAGTTGTTGACGAGTGCTCTCAGAGAGCAGGAGTGCAAGCCGAGTAGAAAAACGTTCGGCTGTCTGTTGTGATTGCAGCTTCTCGACGTCGAACCTTCCTTGTGTTTGTTGACGGGCGTTTTTTGCTGCTCAGAGGCGGGTGCGAATTTCGGCTGCAACAATATAGTGGTCCGAGTCGATGTTAGGACCTCGGAGCGCACGCACATCTAAAACACTGGAGACGTGTATTCCGTCTATCACAACATGATCGATCTGGTTGGTGGTTTTTCGATCCGGAGACAGCCAGGTAACTTGATGTATTTTCTTGTGCTGGAATCTTGAACCACAGATAACCATATTTCGGGCCCCGGCGAAGTCGATCAGCCTCAACCCATTTGGGGATGTTTCCTCGTGGATGCTGAATTTACCGACCGTAGTGCCAAAGATACCTTCTTTTCCCACCCTGGCATTGAAGTCGCCAAGCACGATTTTGACATCGTGGCGGGGCATCTCTCATAAGTGCGCTCCAAGCACTCATAAAAGGCATCTTTGGTCACATCGTCCTTCTCTTCCGTCGGGGCGTGGGTGCAAATCAGCGATATGTTGAAGAACCTCGCTTTGATGCGGATTGTGGCTAGACGTTCATTCACCGGAGTGAATGATAGTACTCGGCGACGGAGTCTCTCTCCCACCACGAATCCAACACCAAACTTGCGCTCCTTTATATGGCCACTGTAGTAAATATCACAAGGACCTACTCGTCATGGCGCCAGGTGCATGCCCTCAAATCATAGTCCTCATTTCGTTTGCCATGGTCGTCATCAGAAGGGGGGTCACTCATACGAGGCTTGTTGTTCCTTTTTATTGGTATGATTTTTTACGTGGCGGGTCCCAAACCTAGCGCACAACCCTATGCAGAATGGTTGTTTCGCCTTCTCACTTTAGCTCGCCCTCAAACGGATTTTCTTAGGCTACCCAGAGGATACTTGGTCAAAGACCGGAAGTCGTGAGCTGCTTGAGTCATATGTAGAAGAATCGTTTCTGGCAACACCCGAGTGACACATGACATGACTCCATCCTCCAATATGGCCTGACCTGCTCTCTTGTATTAGGTGCTGTTATGCTTACCGTCAAATCTTCGATGGAGTCCTGTTTACAGCCTCTGCTACTTCCGCTTTTGTTGAAAGGCAGTCGAGGTCTCTAATCTATATTGTGGCTTTTGATTTAAGGTCGGCCACGGTTACGGGTTCTCGGAGAGTCGTCTGGAGTGCCGGAAAGGCGGCATCTTCTCGCCTTTTCGCCCGACGTTCATTGGGCGTATTAGGCGTTTTGAGCCAAGCCCTCCTCTCCTGCAGCTCTTGGTCGTGGGCTGCGTATTACTATTCGCAGCTAACCTACCTAGCGTAATCCGTCCACTATCCGCCAGCTGTGACCCCGGTAGTAGCCCGAGCTCAGCCTTACCAAAAATAAAAATATTGCGCAAAATAATTTAATAGTTAATAAAGATTTCTAAGCTCCGACAAAGGTGCATCCAAAATCCTACAACTTTATTAAATATCTTAAAATAAAAAGGCTAAATTTTAGAAGGGGGAGATAGTACCTATGTGAAATGCACAAAAATTTGATGTGCTGAAAATGAGGGCTGGCTGCCTGCCTATTAAAAATTCTTAAAGAAGAATATGTTCCATTTCTTTTAAAAAAGTATTTTAAAACGTCGGGTTGTGAATTTTCGCAGCAATGAAAAGACTCTACATCCCCCATCATACCATGTAACAAGAATCAAAACTGTCATTCAATATTGCATCAAGTTTTTTCAAAAAATCTAAAAAGGGTTCAGGAGCTTTTACCAGATTTGACGAATCGTACACTTTTTCTTTTGTAAAAGTGAAGGCGTTTTCAAGGATCTGATCTTTTTCAAAAAGTGGCAAAGGCTGGGAACAATTATGCAATTTAAAATATTCATAATACATATAACCACAAAAATATGCAAATGAATTTCGCTGTGGGAAATCGCTTTCAATAACATCGATTTCGATACAATTCCTAATAGTATAGGGGCTATCTAAGAACGGTCTTGGCAAATCTTGAAATGTTTGCCAAGAGCTATCCTGAACCAAAGGGTCATTACATACTCTTTCAAGGGTATTGAAAGAAAATAGCTCCAAATCTCTACGCTGTAGAGATTCACAATTGCCACGTGTCACAAACATTGTGAAAAGATTGGCAGAAAAGATCAGAAACCATAGACGGAGTTGTTCTTGTGTTCAATCCCCCCATTTCCTAATCTGTCAAATATAATGTTCTAGTTCGTCTTGGCAAAGTCTTCTTGTCTTGATATATTCAAATCCCTCCCGGGACAATATGCGCCACAATCGTTTTAAACTGCGAATGTTAAGAAGCCAACCTCTAATAAACGAAAATGTGTTTGTGATATCTCGACCAAACATATCACAAACAGTGATGGAGTAAAGTGCTTCTTCGGCTTCTTCTAAAAAATTCATTTGATCTAAGCTGCCCGAAAAGGGTTCGCCATATTTTTTTAATGCTCCGAGGCATTTACTATTAAAAATATTGAAGAGTTGGTCGAAAAACAATACAAACTCCGCGGTATTTAAAAGGGTTTGGGACTGAAACGTATTTAAGTGGCCCGTTGTATACATGGCTAACATTGCGCTTGCAACTGTATTGCTAAAGACTTGGGCAGCTAAACGTACATTCATTTTTTGAAAAGTACTGGGCTATAAATGTGCGGAAGTCATTTTTTGCGCACATCGAATATCACGTTGTCAATCCTTTCCAGTCTACAGGATGCCCACAAAATTGTATTGTATTGTATTGTGGTTTTTGAAGTGTTCAATACAATTTCTCGTACCCTTAACAAGTGAGGAGAATCATAAAAGAATACGATTTCTTCACCATTAACTTCAAAATAGGGCCTATCATCTGTAGAAGTGGGGATTACTTTAGCAAAATTATCAAAAATGGATCCTTGATCACAGACTAATTGACAGGTATGAAGACCTGGAGTTTCTCAATCACTTCAAAAACATACTTCCGAACCACATCCCCTTTACAAGAATTATGGACGAAAAAGTATGCAACTGGATGAGACCAGGAGTTGCCTCCAATGCCTTGAGCCATTACTGTAAAAACACTGTTGGCACAACACAATGAAATGTATTTCTCCTCATTACTAAAGCCTCGGCTACGCAACTCAAGGGACTTAATGCTGTAAAATGAACATCCAGAATTTCTTGGCCAGCCTTTCAACATTTATAGAAAGAATGGTTGTAGAAGGCCAATGAAAAAGGGATCGCAAATATCTATAGGACAAAAGAGATGTGAATTTTACTCCAAGGGCTATAGTCTTCATATTTTTACTATATCTGCGACCTGAAGGGCTGCGAGAAGTATTTTTTAATCTATTTCTGACACATACTTGTATTGCCAGATGTGGTGGTAATTTGCCACAAATCTCATCAATTTGGGGATGAACATTGTTTTGATTAATTAAATAATCTCTTTGGGCTTTCAACTCTAATATCTCCTGTTCTTTTTCTTTAATTTATTTCATTAATAATGAAATTTGATTCATCGCATTGTCAAGTTGTTCTTGGCAATTTTGATGACTCAAGAATCCATCGCAGAAATATGATTCGGTTTGGGTCCCCTGACATCGAACCCCAAAAGGAATCACTTCTACCCTAGCTTTTTTTGTTTCCCTAACACTATCAAAACCCTCCACCTGAGCAGCAAAATCCTCAGGCCCTAATTACTATCGGGGACTGCCCCTCTACTTAACCGTAATTTGTTCCTCATCCGGAACGAGAAATGGCGCTAGCAGGCGAATAGCTCCGTTTTTGGGGTGTCTGTTACCCCTAAAAGTTCCATCCATTTTCCTCGCCTATGAAAATTTTAATAAATTTAACGAAAGCATATGCAAGCAAAATGGTTAGTATAAAAAAAACAAATCTTGATTAGTTTTTTTAAATGATAAGTTATGGGAAAAAATAAAAATAAAAATGGTGAAAAAAAATTAAAACGCATGAAAAGCATTAAATTAATGCATGAGGTAAACCAAGCCTTAGAGACATCATTTAAAACGTCGCCGAAATTTTTTATAAACTATTTGTAAGTTTATTTTCGTACAAAAAAACTTATCTTTTTTCTTTTAAAATCTATCATATTATCTATGACTAATTTTTGAAGTTTAACAAAATGAATTACCTTAAGTAATTAATACTATATGTGGTATTGATAATTTAAAAGTAGGACACAGTCATACTTTGTATAACTACACTCTTATAAGTTAATGTATCAATTACTTAATGAATTATATTTATAATTAAACACTTTCGTAACAAAAATTTTTTAACCCATTTGTTCTTTAACCTAATTAAAACTAATGTAGTTTTCATTATACTTAAAAAAAAGTTCTTAACTAAAACCTTTTTTCTGTGAGCCATCCCGAAAAAAAACCAAACCACTTTACTTGGGTAGTTTGTATTGGTATTGTAAGGCTGCCTGTAGATAATACACATGTGGCAAAAAAATGTTTTTGAATTAATAAAAGAGAGAATTTAAATTTTTATAATGCGCACTTTTATGTATGCACAAGAGCTAATATGCATTAAGGGGCTATACCAGTGCGACACTTTCAAAAAAACGTTTTTTTTTTAATTTTGCTTTTTTGATAGTATAAATGACATTTTCCAAATTGCTGACATCATAACTCAACGAGATATTGACCAAATTGAAACTGTGTATTACTATACAATGACCTACGATCTTTTTGATTGGTTGAAACTGTCAATTTGCCATTAAAAAAACACCAATTTTTCGCCTAAAAAAGACGCTTTTTTCAGAATTACGCAATTATATTACATTTTGATACAAATATTGTAGGTCATTAAACAGGAAATATCTTGAATTTTAATAACCTTTTAGAATTTTTTTGTATAAGCTACTCATTCGACCGAAATCATGTCAGAAGTTGGGGAACTTTTTTTGGCACCTCCGAAGACAGCACATAACTTCGTTATTTTTCAATATTTTTGTAGAAAATAACTTAAAATATAGCCGAAAATATGCCTTATTATGTCCAAAGGACTTCGAAAATCACGAAACTCGCCTAACTTCCCAAGGGTAACACTGGTATAGCTCCTTAAATATTTGATGAATGTACTATACATATATATGCACATATATAAAAATTCACCCAAGTATCACTAAAATACCTAACACATATTCCATAAAAAATTCATACCTTGCTAATTCTCGTTCCGATGGGAATTTATAGAAGGATTCAGCTGCCGCACATTTGCACACACAAGATTTTGGCACTCTTCTGTAAACACAAACTTACTAAAAACTTCGACATATTCCTAATATACTATATTTATACATCTTACCTTAATCTTGCTTTATTTCAGCAACAACACATTGAATGACATGAATTCAAATATAAACTTTATTATTAACACTAATGTGTATTAAAAACACATATCTTTCTTTTCAAACTCACTTTCCAATTGATGTTTTCCTATAACGGCTAACGATTTGTCAATTTGTATATGTCAAACGACAAAGTACCACCCTTCATTGAATCCTACAGCATGCAAAAATTTAAAAATACTTGGAGCGTGCTTAACAATTGCTCAAAAGAGACAGGTGATTGAACATTAAAAAACAAGTAATATCCCAATAAAATTGAACAGACATGCAAAGTAATTCAATACAATCACTTAAATAACGTAAACACTTGCCTTGTTTAATATCTCTTAAAGTGTTGATCATCAAAATTTAAAATTTATATGTTGCTTAAATGCTAACACAACACCCTGATTACCATGAAAGTAGCAAAAAAAGTGTTACACAATACCCTAAGATTTTCTAGAGTTGAGTATATGTATGTAAACAAAGCAAAGGTTCATTACTGTATATACTGAGCTATCCACGTGTTTTTCTTTTGGAAACGCAAACTGGAAATGATAGATATCCACACCAGACGACAATCGCAGAACATTCAGTTTTCAATTTAGATGAGTGAATATCGAAGTTGACAACACATGGATTGTACCAAATTCGCCATTATTATCTAATTCACATTCAAAACTCATATCAAAGTTGAGTATTGCATTTTGGTGAAATCGATCAAATACGTTTGAAAGTACGACACCCCAGAAAGCAACAAGGCAGTATCAAATGGGTCGATGAGTGAACTGCATTGGAGCGTTTTTTAAGATATTTACTTTCACAATTCATGAACGTTTTCCGACTGTTGTGCAACCCAGAGAATACAGTACAACCTACAGAAATACCGTCAACAACAAAATCGACATTTTCGAGTTTTTTCTCAACTTGCGTCAGTGATCCGTTTGGGAGAACATAGCTCTATTTGGAAATGCCTTGAATTATACATGGAATAAGTGATTACGCAGAAAGCAAGGCCAAGCAGTAGATAGTGTGTCAACTAATGCATTAAGACTAATTTAAACAATCCACCCGAAAAACGACGATTCATACAAATCGATCGATCGTCTTGACAATGAAAACGAAGCCGTGAATTATACAGTGAAATGTCTAAATTCTTTGGAGAGGCTTGGTATGCCGCCGTATAACTTGCGTCTCAAAGTTGGATTTGTCAATAGTTTGTTTCGCAATCTTCATGCGCCGAAACTGTGTAAAGGAACCCGACTGATTGTGACGCAGCTTTGAGTTCCAACGATTTGCCATTTTAGTTCAAACGTATTCAGTTTTCAGGGAAAACTGCATTTACGATGACAATCAACGGGACACAAGGATAGTCGATAGAAGTGTGTGGTATAAATCTCGAAGTGCTACGTTTTTCACACGGCCAGTTATACGGGTACGTGGCGTGTTCACGAGTTGGAAAACTATCTTCTCTGTACGTCTGCCCCACGGAACCGAAACCAAAAAATGTTGTTTATCAAGCTGCGTTACATTGAAAAAAAAAATTAGAAAAATCACAAATAAATGATTTTCAGTACAATATAAATTCAACTTTCTTTTAATTTCAAAGCACATAATTTCTCGCAGGAGAACGCCTGCGGGGTCAGCTAATATGTATATGTATATAAATAATCAGAATGGTGAGACCTTTTGCAATCAAGGTATCGGTTCATCCATCCACCCGCCTGTCTGCGCAGGCTTCAACTTGAGTAGTTAGATATTCATTTTGTATATAAAAGCAGAACGAATTCGTAGATGGCAGTATTCGAATCACGCCGAAAAATGCCATTAATGGAAAGCTCATACATTTCCATTACTAATCCGAAAATTAAAATAAACAACTACAATATGATACAACGAAGGGCACCATGTAAGACAATTAATGAAAAACTCATAAATTTCCATTACTAATTCGAAAATTAAAATATACAACTACAATATGATTCAACGAAGGGCGCCATGTAAGACAATTTTAAATTCCATTTGATCCATATTTCACTTTCCAGTTACAAATCAAGCAGCAATTAATAAATAAGGATAAAATTGTAACAATTAGTACCTTTATGGGATGCCATCTTACAACCAAAAATTGTCCAAACTCGGCTAAAACTATTCAAGCCAGCAGTTATCAAAATGTGGACCCCAGTTCAACATTTCGACGAAATAATCGAGATTTGATTATTATTGAATAAAATGCAATTACAAGATAAGAAGCTAAAGGTTAACGAATTCAGTTGGATCGACTTGAAACAGCATTTATGCAGATACTTTGGCATTTTTTGCTCTCGGGATTCAATGCTGCTAGTCAAAGATTGCAGAAAGTTGATTGATCGTGGTTTGATCAAAGTTGTTGCTGATATGAGAAATGAATTCGAAATCTATGAAATACTGTTTTAAATATTTCAGAGATAAAATAATATAAAACGACAACAAAAAGAAAGAGAAAATTACATTCTGATGAATCACGGGATGGAGATGTACCTGACAGTTGTACATCGGAACCACTTTAGATTCAATACTTTCAACGCCATTCTTGACAATCTAGATTCTGAATTGCGAAAGAGATGTGTTGCATATAAAAAGATTCATGAAAAATGCTCAGTTATTATTGAATTTGGCAATTTGGGTAATAGAGAGATCCATAACCGATCGAAACGTTTACAAAATGTTTATTCTTCAGATATTGAGTCCTCATTGGAGAACGAATTTGTGCACTTCCATGCTTATTGCACTGAAAAAAAGATGGAACAAAATTCACCTTCCGATATTCTGAAACTTTTGCGTGCAAACGACCTTTATATAGAGTTTCCAAACGTAGAAATTGCATATAGAATATTTATTATTTTAGCTGTAACAAACTGTAGCGCAGAACGATCGTTTTCTTGTTTGAAAAGAGTTAAACCTACTGGCCATATTAGCCTCAGCGTACTACACCAGCATAAAACCCTACATAGATGCGCAACACCGACACACCGCATTCATCATTTCACCACACACGTTCCACATCACTTCCCCACACAACATCCACACCGCTGCAGCAGATCTAGCAGCTGACACCACATACCAAACGCTAAAAAAGGAATAACGGGTAGCGGGCCGGCCTCTTTTCCGAAATCACGCTCAAGGAATTAACAACGCGCGCTGGACCTCCTATTTTCATCTTCAATGATATTTTTCAAGAACAACACTTTACTAAAATTGTGCTTTTCTTAAAAAAAAAAAGTTGTTTTCAGTGGCGATTTTTTCTCGTCGTAATAAATAATTAATGTAATTTCTTCATCGGAAGCAAAAAAAGGTAGTTTATGGTGCAAGTTGGGGATATTTTCAATAAAGTGAACATGGTCCTTCGAGCCGTAGTGAAATTAACCAAAATTAAAAAACTAAAAATGGTTATTACAAAATGAAAAAAAAAACCAAATAAAAGTGAAGTGAAACACATACATTAAAAGTGCAAAACACAAAAAAAAAAAAAAAACAAATTACATACATACAAAGGTGAGGTACATGTGAAGGAAGATGTTATTAAAATGAAAAACAAATTTATAATAAGTGCAAAGCCAAAAATATATAACGTCTATACCCATAAATAATACATAAAAAAAGCGGGCGCGAAAACAAAAAAAAAAAAAAACAAAATTACTAACCGCGCGTGCACGAAAATAAAACAGAAAAGAGCAGGCACAGGAAGGAGGAAAGGAACGCACTCAGCAGGAATCGCCAACGTGTATATAGATAAAATCGGTAATTTAAAAACCGCCTTAACGGTCGAAGACGGATATCAAACTGCTTCAATTTTCGGTAATTTACGGGAAAACCGAAAATTCCGCTATCAAGCAAAAACCAGTTTGGTATAATACATATACAAAAAAATATATATATATGTACATATGTATACATATAAAAAAAAAAATTTAAAAATATATACATACACACAGAAATCACATATCAAATAAATGCCTATAAGCTTACTATTGTGTTCTAAAAACACACGAATTTTACAAAGAACTCAAGTTCAAGCATTTACTTGCAATCATTCCGGCTTACACGCTAGCGTATAGTTTCTAGTATACTGACTATAGGTAAGTCTATAATTGTCCAACCCTAGTTTATCGACCTTACTAATAGGCAAAAATTTGAATCTTCGTGATTATATTCGTAAATTAAGTTAGAATATTATATCATAAAATCGTTAAATTCTATTTTTTATATGATAGAAATAAAGTTTACGGAAAACAAATTTTTTCATTTTTAAAAATTTGACAATTTTTTCTTTAAATAAATAAAAAATATATAAAAAATCGGCCCACTCCAAGATTAGCAGGGATAGTTGTCACATTAATTGAAGTTTTTTTGAGGAAAAACAAAAATGGCGAACTTCCAAAAAATTACGATTTTACTTAAAAAAACCGATTATTTTATATAATTGATCGTGTTAAATTTTTTTCGTGTATTTTTTCGAAAAGTTCATTCAAAACAAAAAATTAAAAAAAAAGGTCCAGGAAAGTCAATTTCTACAAAAGTTATGGCTATTTGAAAATAGAAAAAGTCATTTTTTTGAAAAATTCATAACTTTTTTGAAGTTGGACAAAAAATTTTGAAAAATTTCTCAAAAATGTTTTTCAAAGGGTAGAAAAGGATGGATAAGTTTCAGCAAAATCTAAAGGTGTCGGGTTCAAAAGTGGTCGATTTGGTATGGAATACCCCATATATACTGTAGTGGTCGAACATCTAACAAATGAACTGCTTTTTAAGAAGAAGAGTGCAAAATCTCAGAAAGATATCTTAAAAACTAAGGGACAATTTCGCGTACATACAGTCAAAAGTACGGAAGGGCGGGAATAATGGTTAATCAACTCAGCTCGTTCCGCTGATCCTCAATATACGATTATGGTTTACAGACGTTTCGCAGCTTGCCATTTAATTAATTTTAGGAGTTTGCAAATGATATCGTTAATTTTTGCAAAAAAATTGACGAAAAGCAGACATTGAGCTTTTAACGAATGTGTGGCAGCCTGATTTATCACTTATTTTTCCGTCGTCTGGTGATCGAAACTTAAAATTTCAGTTGTCGTGGCTGAAGTCTTTTCCATGGCTAGTATATTCGCCTAGCCAAGATGGTGCCTACTATCTATATTGCGTTGCTTTTGTTTGGAAAAACGCTGGAAATGGTAGTCACCAAAAGGCAAATGCTTTTGTTCAAACTGCTTTTAAAACTTGGAAGAAGGCACTTGAGAAATGCAAAGAACATCACCAGAAGGATTATCACCGCAGAGCAGTGGAAGACGCAGCTAATTTCAAGCTGATTTTTGAAAATAAAAAAAGAATATATTAACAGAAATTGATCATGGCCGCAAAAAGCTACAGCTTGAAAATCGAGCAATATTACATCCCATAATCCGTGTTTTGCTTGTCTGCGGGAGGCTAGGGCTTGCGTTAAGAGGCCATCGTGACGAAGGAAATCTTTCTTTAGAAATGCCTGCTGTAAACGACGGGAACTTCAGGGCTCTTTTACGTTTAGCAATAGATAGTGCCGACGAAAATTTAAAAAAGCATGTTGAAACTGCAGCACGTAATGCTAATTATTTCAGTTGGCGCATCCAAAATGAAATTATTGAAATAGCAGGACAAATAATACAAAAAAAAAAATTATTAACCGTATTAAAAAATCTCAATGTCAATGCTTTGTAATAATTGCTGATGAAACCACGGATGTTAGTGGCATTGAGCAATTTTCAATTTGTATACCGTATGTTGATCGTTTTGAGAATGAGGAAAAACTGAGAGAGGACTTTTCATGTTTTGTTCCTGTTGAGGATACAACTGGCAGCGGTCTTGCGAATGTGGTAATTGATAAATTAAAAGAACTTAAACTTAGTTTTGCACACATAATTGACCGCTTATGTGAGGTGAGTTTTCAACTCTTCTATTTTTGGGACAATTAAATTATACTTTTTTTTCTTTCTAAAGGTTATGACGGAGCGCGGTCGATGAGTGGACAAGTCAAAGGTTGTGCTAGTGTCATCCAAAATTTATATCCAGCGGCTCTTTATGTGCACTGTGCTAATCACAGCTTAAATTTAGCCATCGCAACGACTTGCAAAATACCTGCTATAAGAAATTCTATTGGTTCCAAGAAAGAGACTGTAAATCTTTTTCGGATGTCAACTAAAGTAGGCACACTGAATCCTTTCCTAACTCAAAGCAAGTGAGGTTACTTAAATTCTGCGAAACACGTTGGGTGGAGCATTTAGAATCTCTTTCTTTATTTAACGATTTATTCCCATTGATCTGTACAGCGTTGGAAGAGCTTGATACTGAAAATTTAAGAAGTGATTTATCAAAGCCATTTGCTTTGTTGACTGCAATGCAATCACCTCAATTTGTGATTGCTATGGCGATACTAAAGCCAATTTTTGCATTATCAAAACACATAAGCATATGTTTGCAAATAGACTGTGATTTGAGCAGCTGCGTTGCTTATGCAAATAATTTGTATGCTGAAATTAGTGAAATGCGTAAGGATTCTGAACAATCGTTTAAACTAATTTTTGAATCAGTTAAAACAATACCCGCAGAATTAGATTTATAAATCAAAATTCCGCGTTTGGCGAAACGGCAAACTAATCGCGACAATTATGAAGGCGAACCGGAAGAATATTACCGCAGATCAATTTATATACCGTTTTTAGATCATTTTTTGGACCAAATCAATGAACGATTTTTAAAACATCGAGAGCTGCTTTCCAAAATTGAAAACATTTTGCCAAATAAATGCATAAATCTGGACGTTATTGAGATGCAGGAGACTGTTCGTGTTTTAGAAAAGCAATGGTCCGCTGATGTAGAAGATCCCGATGATTTCGTTGCTGAATTTGGAATGTGGAAAAGGTTAAAAATCTTTTCTTCAGATTATATTTTCTAACTAAATGGTTAAATCAAACAAAGAGATCCAAAACTTTTTTAGACGCGTTGAATTGTTGCGATGCAAAAATTTTCAAAACAGTGCATCGTTTTTTAAAGATTGGAGCAACAATCCCTATATCTGTCGCTTCAAGTGAACGCTCGTTTTCCTCACTTCGCAGGTTTAAAACATATTTAAGAAATAAAACTGGAGAAGCACGCCTGAACGGAATGGCTCTCTTGAATATCCATAGAGATGTAGACGTGACGGAGGATGAGATTTTAAATGTTATGGCCCAAAATAAAAGAAGATTAGACTTCAATTTGTGAATAAAATAATGAAACATTGTCTTTTTACCTATGAACTTAGATTCAAAAGAATCAAAAAATTCGAAGTATTTACAAATACCAAATATGATTGTAGACAAAAAAAGTCCATATACACTGGCAGAAGCTACACGCTCAAAGCAAGGAGCTACAGAAGTAAAGAGGGGTAAAGATATTTCTTAAACAAAATTCATTGCTGAGAGTGACAGTTTGATACGATACTGCACTCGATTTTCATCTTTACCGATTCAAGACAATTCTGAATCGGTATTAAAAATCAAAAGAGACAATTTAGACAATTTTTGGACGCGTTTCGAAGCTGCTTATGACGCAATCGTAGAATCTGATGATTCAGATCTACCAGAAAATTTCAAATCCTCGGCTTATGCCAAATATGAAAATTGCCTAGACCAATTTGAAGAAACGAAAGCAATGATTACTGATCAATTGAAACTAATTAAAGCAATTGCACCTACTCCACTTCCGCGAGTAGAGATGCCACAAGTACAAAATCAAGAGGCAAGTACAGGCATCCACCTCAAGGTGCCCGAGTTAACAAACTGTTGTTTGTCGCGAGTAAAAGAAATTATATTTATTTGGGCAGTACACTTATTATCGTGTTGCCTTTTTTATTCATAATTTTTTACTGCCTATTTTTCATAATCTTACTTCAATTTATACTAACTAGTATGTTTACTTATTATTAGTTGATATTTTGTTAGATACATATTATATTATTTGTTTAGATTTGTTTACAGCAGTGGTTCCCAAACTTATTTTGTCTACCGCCCACTTTGAGACACCTATTTAAAAACCACTATAACTTCTAATTAATTATTGTGACCTACATATGTATATTAACGGAGAATTCTAAACGAAACTTTTACTATAACCAGCAACTTGAAAACTGAACGCAGTAGGTAACATACAACGGCGCTTAGGTCTCAAGTTATCTCTTGCGGGCTCCACCTACCAATAAGAATGATTATTGAAACACAACTTTACAGTATTAAAACAGAGAATCTTTTATTAAAAATAAAACTAAAATAATCGATCCATACATAAAAACTAATGTGAAGGATGAATCTGATGCTGTTTAATAAGTTTGTTAATATCAGGTTCCAATTTACCCAAGAACAGTCGCAAGTCGCCACGTTCGGTAACAAGCAAACGATTTCTATTTTTAGTAAGCAGTGTTGTCACAGCACTAAATCCACGTTCACACAAATATGACGATGGGAATGCTATCAAGAATCGTTGAACGATTGACCACAATCCAGGGTACAATTGCGAGATCGGTTTTTGTAGCCAAAATTCTTGGTGACCATTTTTGAACTTGATTTTTATTTCCTCGTTTGTTGTCAATTCTATAAGTTCTTCTTCCAGCTGAGGTGACATTGCTGTGTTGACATTTGAAAACGGATCCAACACCCAGTCTGGTATTTCTAAGTTCAAAATGTCCTGGTATCGTTCGGTGAAGTCAATGTGGAGGTTTTCCAAATGTTGGCAAACAATTCGTCGTTACTGCATGATACTAATAAATTCGGAAAATTGTGAAACTCACGTCTGCCCAAATTCTTTTTGTGTAGAAGCAGTTTGGCTGCGAAAGCAGCAACGACGTTATTTGTTTTAATTAAATTTAGTCTTGCAGTTGGAGATTCCTTGAACAATTTATACAGGTCTGTCATGTCAGCTATATCATTCTTTGATGTTATGAGTTTGTCTTGAAGTTCTGTATCTTTAGTTTCCAAGAACTCTATAACAGAGTCAAACAGGTTGTAGAATCGAGTCAGACAATTGCCTCTTGATAGCCGAACTTCAGTATGAAACAACAAACGATTGAAATCCTCGTCATTATTACTCAAAGGAATTTTTCGGATAATATCTGCGGCCGGTTTATGAAGCATGGTAGTTATTACTTCATTTATTGCTGGCAATATTAACTCTTCTCCGATGTTATGTGGTTTGCCTTTTTGAGCAATTAACAAAGAGATATTGTACGATGCTTGAAGTCCGTCGTCATCTTGCTTAGCAGCCGCCGAAAATAGTTTTGCTACACTTGGCTGAGTATTATGCTTCTTCTCTAGGTCTTGAAAATATGATACATTCTTGTCTCTTTTATCTGGATGCATTTTATTCAAATGATCTTGCAGTCTTGAATGCTTCATTGCTTCATTCGAAAATGTTTTTAGACATAGAAGACACAAAGGCGAGGATGGGTTTATGGGATTTTCAATGAATCCGAATTTAATGCATTCCGCACAGTATTGCCGGCTCATTCTTTTTACTTCCGACATTTTTTTGCTTTGAGAAATACGTTTAACTTCGCGAGTAGTGCAAAGGAGGCGTAAGTAATGTTCATCTATTGCGCGCAAAACCATAAATGAATATAAAATAAATATTACATTGTTTATATAGGAATGCTTAAGCACAATTATTATAGAGTAGTCCAAAAATATGAATTCTTATTAGAAATACATTTGAAAAAAAAGAATCTTTCTACTTTTCGTATTATCTTATTTTTTCCAGAAATACATTTGTAAGAAAGGATAAAGATCCTTTTTTTATTTTTCACATAAAAGATTAGCTACCTACCCGAAGACATTTCGCAAATGATAAAATAAATGTTTCAAGAGCTCAAAGCATGCGCTACATCAGCTCGAACCTTCCTACCCCACACCTTTGCGCAAATGATTATGTTATGATAGCAAATGCCCACATACAGATTTGGCAATGACAATAGCAATACGTTTGACAGTTAGTATTCTATAAATTCTATCCTGTCGAGATGCCCCGTTATGAAACGGAGCGACCGATTGAGATAATTTTCATTTTTTCTATATTCAATAAAATAGGACAGATATATGAACTAGGCGGAGAGAAATATAGAACCGAGTCTGAGCAATCTTTTAATTCATATTAGTTGATGTTCACAAGTTGTTGTTGAGAGTCGAGAGCTCATGTAATCGTTGTCTAAGAGGCCTCCTAGCTAAATAAAACAAATAACCTTCCAGGCCTTTACACAACGCTCCCACTTTCTTTCTGGGTCTGTTACCGCCCCCCTTGACACCTGCAGCGCCCACAAGGGGGCGTTATCGCCCACTTTGGGAAACACTGGTTTACAGATATATTGTTTGTTGTATTGATAGTGCTTTTACAATGTTTGCTTACTTGCTAATGAGATAATTTAGTGCAGTTTACATTTTCGCACATGCATTTTGTTTGTTACATTTATGATGCTAGGCGAGACTATTGTTATTGTTTGTTTAGGTTACCAGTTGATAATTTATGTTTTCGGTACAAAAATGTGATAAGTAACACATGTTCCTTAACTCTCCTCCGTGTTAAAAATGGAGCGCCCTCGCTACTTTGCTGCTAATTGCTGTTGATGTAGGCGGTTCAGTTCGATTTCAAATAAGCCGTCGATTTGTCGTTGTCTGTTGAGCATTCTAACATTTTGGCAATATTTGCAGAGGTGTACTAAACCATATATAGTAGCTGTAAAGGTAAGAAATGCTATAATGATAAGTGTGAACTGCACTGGATTTTCTTCGACAGGAATTAAAAACGTTGAAATTTCCTGTATATTACTGAATTTGATTTCGAGGAAAGAATGCAGAGTACTTCAAGTTTTTCGCTGTGCTGGTTGTGTATGATTTCTCTGAGTTGTTGTTGATGGTTGTAATATGTTAGATGGCATTACATGTTTCTGAATTCTGAAAAATGAATTAATTTAGGGCCAGATTTAGGCATATTATTCCAAGAATGCTCATAATCTGTCAAGATGTGACCGTTTCTAAAATTTGATTTGGAGCGTTCTCTTCATGAATTGTTTCGCATTGTGCTGATTTATCGTTTAAAATTTTTGTAGTACAATTATCAGAGGGTTCTGATTTACAAATAAAACTACTGAAATAATTCTTACATTTTGAAATTCTTTGGTAATTATTACATTTTGCTATCTTAGGATCTAAAATTATTTTACCATGCTTATGTGCTAAAGGGTATACATTATATAGTCTACATTTAGTTTCGAGTATTGGATATTTGTAAACTGTAATTATAGCTTGTTCTAAGTAACAAATATGGATGTCAGAATAATCCAATATATTAATAAGGGGAAGATCCAACTCCTCATGGTTTATTAATTCATGCACATTATTTAAATTAAGTGCGCCAGAGTAAAACTGTTATTTTTCGCAAAATTGATAGTGTTTGTAATTGTTTGTAGTTCATTATAAATTTCTGCTATAATTAAATTCTCATTTATTGCTTTAGGATCAAGTGTTTCAAGTATTCTCTCAAACTGCGAATTAATGCTTTTTTGTTATTATTATTTTCTATTAGCATATTAATTGACGTTTTGATTTCTATAAGATCGTCATGATCTGGTGTACCAGTTATAAATTTTAGCGTAGAACCATGAAAGTTAATTGATCTTTTAGGCCTGTAAATATTTGGAATGAGTTGATTTTTAAAGTTTCAATTTTATTTACTAATATTTTTGTTTCAGGCTGGTTTTCTAAATTATATGAGGATTTCATTATCTCTTCGTAAGGTGCAAGGATGTTGGACAAATTTGAAATGTGATATAAAAACGAACTATTCTGGTAAATGTAAACCGGGTCAGTTTCAACAAGCACATATTTTTTGTTTTTTAAATCAATTATGTTGTCGCATAATGCGATAGTGTAACAAAGAAAAAAAAATATTCTGTACATGCCTGTACTCTTATGTTATCTTTGGTTTGTTACGGAATGGATCGTTTTATTGTATTGCCGAACGGCTTCGAATATCTGTTCTTCAGGTGCTGAATTGTGCTGGTCTGCCAAACCTTTCGCGAGTTCAATTATTGTGCTGCGCGTACGCTCTACTTGTCCATTTGTAGTAGAATGAAACGCTGGCGTTTTGGTGTGCGCTATTTGTAACCTTTTGTAAATTTGTTGTGCACATAGGATTGTAAATCATAATTCGTTGTCAGTCATAAGAAACTTTGCGTTTGGGTATATTTGTGAAAGTATCTCGTCGACATACTTGTATATATCTTTTCTTGAAGGTATTTGTCGGAGGATGGAGTCATGTGTAGAAGTTCACGCAAGTGAGGAAAGTTCTCTGATCGCCATTCACTTGGGAGTGGCCAGAAACGATTCTTTTACATATGACTCAAGCAGCTCACGACTTCCGGTCTTTGACCAAGTATCCTCTGGGTAGCCTAAGAACATCCGTTTGAAGGCGAGCTAAAGTGAGAAGGCGAAACACGCTCTGCATAGGGTTGTGCGCTGGGTTTGGGACCCGCCACGTAAAAAAACACCCCCAATGAAAAGAAAAAAAATCCTCGGATGAGAGACCCCCCTATTGATGACGACCATGGCAAACGAAATAAGGACTATGATTTGAGGGCGTGCACCTGGAATGTCCGGTCCCTTAATTGGGAAGGTGCCGCTGCCCAGCTGGTAGATGTCCTCGTAAAGATAAAGGCTGACATCTCCGCCGTCCAAGAAATCCGATGGACGGGACAGGGACAGAGACGAGTAGGTCCTTGTGACATTTACTACAGTGACCATATAAAGGAGCGCAAGTTTGGTGTTGGATTCGTGGTGGGAGAGAGACTCCGTCGCCGAGTACTATCATTCACTCCGGAGAATGAACGTCTAGCCACAATCCGCATCAAAGCGAGGTTCTTCAAAATATCGCTGATTTGCGCTCACGCCCCGACGGAAGAGAAGGACGATGTGACCAAAGATGCCTTTTATGAGTGCTTGGAGCGCACTTATGAGAGATGCCCCCGCCACGATGTCAAAATCGTGCTTGGCGACTTCAACGCCAGGGTGGGCAAAGAAGGTATCTTTGGCACTACGGTCGGTAAATTCAGCCTCCACGAGGAAACATCTCCAAATGGGTTGAGGCTGATCGACTTCGCCGGGGCCCGAAATATGGTTATCTGTAGTACTAGATTCCAGCATAAGAAGATACATCAAGCTACCTGGCTGTCTCCGGATCGAAAAACCACCAACCAGATCGATCATGTTGTGAGAGACGGAAGACACGTCTCCAGTGTTTTAGATGTGCGTGCACTCCGAGGTCTTAACATCGACTCGGACCACTATATTGTTGCAGCCGAAATTCGCACCCGCCTCTGAGCAGCAAAAAACGCACGCCAACAAACACAAGGAAGGTTCGACGTCGAGAAGCTGCAATCACAACAGACAGCCGAACGTTTTTCTACTCGGCTTGCACTCCTGCTCTCTGAGAGCACTCGTCAACAACTCGGTATAAGGGAACTGTGGGACGGCATTTCAAAATCCTTACGTACAGCTGCAACCGAAACCATTGGTTTTCGGAAAGTGCAAAAGAACAGATGGTACGACGAGGAGTGCCGTGTCGCAGCGGAGAGAAAACGGGCTGCCTACCTCGCAACGTTACGATCGACCACAACACGTGCGGGATGGGATAGATACCGAGAGTTGAAGAGGGAAGCGAGACGTATTTGTAGACAGAAAAACAAAGAGGCCGAAATGCGTGAGTACGAAGAGCTTGATAAGCTAGCCGACAGGGGTAATGCTCGAAAATTCTACGAAAAGATGCGGCGGCTTGCAGAAGGTTTCAAGACCGGAGCATACTCTTGTAGAACCCCCCAAGGTGATCTAGCCACCGATGCCCAGAGCATGCTTAAATTATGGAGGGAACACTTCTCCAGCCTGCTGTATGGCAGTGCACGCACAACATCAGGAGAAAGCGAACCCGATACCCCAATCGATGACGATGGAGCAGACGTTCCATTGCCCGACCATGAAGAAGTTCGAATAGCAATTGCCCGCCTGAAAAACAACAAAACGGCAGGGGCCGATGGATTGCCGGCCGAGCTATTCAAACACGGCGGCGAAGAGCTGATAAGGTGCATGCATCAGCTTCTTTGCAAAATATGGTCGGACGAAAGTATGACCAACGATTGGAATTTAAGTGTGCTATGCCCAATCCATAAAAAAGGAGACCCCACAATCTGCGCCAACTACCGTGGGATTAGCCTCCTCAACATCGGATATAAGGTTCTGTCGAGCGTATTGTGTGAAAGATTAATGCCCACCGTCAACACACTGATTGGACCTTATCAGTGTGGCTTTAGACCTGGTAAATCAACAACCGACCAGATATTCACGATGCGCCAAATCTTGGAAAAGACCCGTGAAAGGAGAATCGACACACACCACCTCTTCGTCGATTTCAAAGCTGCTTTCGACAGCACGAAAAGGAGCTGCCTTTATGCCGCGATGTCTGAATTTGGTATCCCCGCAAAACTAATACGGCTGTGTAAGCTGACGTTGAGCAACACTCAAAGCTCCATCAGAATCGGGAAGGACCTCTCCGAGCCGTTCGATACCAAACGAGGTTTCAGACAAGGCGATTCCCTATCGCGCGACTTTTTCAACCTGCTTCTGGAGAAAATAGTTCGAGCTGCAGAACTCAACAGAGAAGGTACCATCTTCTATAAGAGTGTACAACTGCTAGCGTATGCCGATGATATTGATATCATCGGCCTCAACACCCGCACCGTTAGTTCTGCTTTCCCCAGACTGGACAAGGAAGCAAAAGAAATGGGTCTGCCAGTGAACGAGGGCAAGACGAAATATCTCCTGTCATCAAACAAACAGTCGTCGCACTCGCGACTTGGCACTCACATCAGTGTTGACAGTCATAACTTTGGAGTTGTAGATAATTTCGTCTATCTTGGAACCAGCGTAAACACCACCAACAATGTCAGCCTAGAAATCCAACGCAGGATAACTCTTGCCAACAGGTGCTACTTTGGAATGAGTAGGCAGTTGAGAAGAAAAGTCCTCTCTCGACAAACAAAAACCAAACTCTATAAGTCACTCATAATTCCCGTCCTGCTATATGGTGCAGAGGCTTGGACGATGTCAACAACGGATGAGTCGACTTTGCGAGTTTTCGAGAGAAAGGTTCTGCGAAAGATTTATGGTCCTTCGCGCGTTGGCCACGGCGAATATCGCATTCGATGGAACGATGAGCTGTACGAGATATACGACGACATTGACATAGTTCAGCGAATTAAAAGACAGCGGCTACGCTGGCTAGGTCATGTTGTCCGGATGGATGAAAACACTCCAGCTCTGAAAGTATTCGACGCAGTACCCGCCGCGGGAAGCAGAGGAAAAGGAAGACCTCCACTCCGTTGGAAGGACCAAGTGGAGAAGGACCTGGCTTCGCTTGGAATATCCAATTGGCGCCACGTAGCGAAGAGAAGAAACGACTGGCGCGCTGTTGTTGACTCGGCTATAATCGCGTAAGCGGTGTCTACGCCGTAAAGAAGAAGAAGAAGGTATTTGTCTGAAGTGGCAAAATTTTGAATATTTGAGGTTGAGGTAATGTATATGTTATCGCGTTTGGTGTTGATGCGGAACCAATTGATTGTGTGTTTGGTCGGCGTTTGTATTTGTTTGTGAGACAGATTTCACAGTCTTGTACTTCTTTTTTACAAGCGTTACGTATGTTTGGCCAGTAATATTTTATGGAAATTTCCTGTGCATTATTGTTGTAGTTTCTGTGTGCACGTCTATGTGTGTCATTTATGATTTGTTTTTGTTTTTCGATTTCTGTTATGTCTTCAACCGTTTTATGAGTTAGAACAATAGACACAGTGGGAAATGCACTGATAATATCATTTTCAACGAAAAATAATATTTGTTCATCTATTTGTAGAGCGTTTACAACTTGTGGTTTGATTACATTTTTTAATTTGTCAAATAGCTCAGTTTTAGTGTTAAAAAAAATTGTTTGTCTACTGTTAGAAAAGATATTTTGGGATGATACTTGGGTGGGGTTTGCGTCTGATTGTTTTATAATAATTTGATTTTTAAGGCAACTTAATGGTTGCCTTACACGTTTAATTTTTTCTATAGGAGAGCTTTGTGCTGAATGTTGGGAATTATTAGAATTAGATGTGTTATTAATTTGTTGGCGGGAAAGTGCATCAGCAACAACGTTCTGCTGACCAGGTTTGTAAGTGATTTTAGCGCCGTATTCTTCGATGAAATATTTCCATCTTTTTAATTTTGTTTTTGGGTTTTTTTCCGATATGGCAAACATTAAAGATTGATGATCGGTGTATACGAGTATAGTTAAATCTGCTATGCCATACAAGTAATTTCGAAGCTTTTGTAAGGCCCACACAACTGCGAGTAACTCTTTTTCGTTTGTAGAGTAATTCTGTTCGGTTTGGCTAAGTGTTCGTGAAATAAATGATATGGGTTTTTTATTTTGTGATAATAAAGCTCCTAACGCATAATTACTAGCGTCTGTGGTTAATTCGAAAGGTTTGTTAAAATTTGGTTGGAAGAGTTCAAACTGAGCTTGCAATTCTTCTTTTATTCGACTTAATGGTGCTATTGCAGGTTCATCTAATGCAATTTTAATTTTTGCGCTTTGAGTCTTTGATATGCCACCGTTTTCTCCTCTGAGAAACGTAGTAAGTGGTTTGACAATGGCTGCAAAATTTTTAATGAATTTTCTATATAAACTTGCAAGACCTAAAAAGGATCTGATCCCAAATACTCTACGGAATCTTTAAAGAAGTGTGATTTCTCATTGGAAATCTTCATATTAGCTTGATGAAGTGCATTTACAATTATACGTATGCGCTCGATATGCTCTTCAGAAGAAGAAGAGTAAATGAGAACGTCGTCTATATAGTCATAGGCAAATTTTCCAATATATGGTTTTAAGATGTCATCTATATACCTCAGTCATACACAGTCCGAAAGGCATACGAAGGAATTCATATTTCGCTCCATTTATGCTGAAAGCTGATTTTTCTCTGTCAGATTCTTTAATAAGAATTTGATGAAATCCAGATTCTAAATCTAAAGTTTTATATAATTTTGCTTTACCAAGATTCTGTTTTGTCATGCCTACATCAGGTATGGGATATCTATCTGTAATAGTTTGAGCATTTAGCTTTTGAAAGTCTACAACCATTCTGCGTTTAGGTTTCCCTTTTTCATCAGTACCTTTTTTAGCAACTGTCCAAATGGGTGAATTGTATGGACTTTTATTAGGTTGGATTATTTCATTTTCTAAAAGTTCTTTTATTTCTTTGTTAATAAAATCATTACCAGATATAGGGTACCGATATTGTTTTGTCCAAATAGGATCGTCAGTTTTCGTCCTAATTGTGGCTTGTACTGTGGTAGTAAATGGTAATATTGAGTTAGTACCTTCATTTTGTTGCATTATTTTTTCAATTTCAGATCTATATTCTTCATTACTTACTGTATAATTTAATTTTTCCACTTATCACTTTCTTTCTTGGCCCTATATTTATAACTGAGCTTGTACTCGAATAGATTAATCTCTTCTTTTAGTGTTCTAAGTCCCTGTTCACCTAGAAGCATATCAAATTCTTCTAATGCATCAGTTTCAAAAAATGTAAGCAAATTATCTCATACTGATAATATTTTTTTTTTTTGATTTTGTTATTGAGAAACCATGAAGGGTTTTCACTTTAATAGGTTTAATTGGAATAGACTCACCAAGATTACATTTAGTGCTTACATAATTATTTGTTACTCCGGTGTCGATAAGAATATTTACTTCTTTGCCTGTATCCCTGCAGTGGCGTTGCAGACACGGCAATTCATTCACTCGCCTAAAAAAACAGAGCCTGTCTTGTAATCAGCGTCACTTTGTTGTTAGGCAAGAGAGTCTAGTTCTTCTTCATATGTTTGGTTTACACGTTTTATCTTCTGTGGTGCGACGTAGTTGTGTGATGAAAGATTTTGGTGCCTCTTCTGTGGGTCTCCTCGAAATGGGTTGTTTGGAGATAACCCTTGCATTTGGCGGTCATAGTTGTTTTGTATAGGTGCGGCGTTGAAGTTCGTGGGTCTTCTGTATTGGCGTGAGGAATCTACGTCCATTGGTTGGCACTGCTGCGGTGGTGCACATTGGGTATATTGCACTTGCACGTTTGGCTTGTATCTTCGCTGGTCATTGTGGTAACTTTTGTTTGGTTGATGCTGCATGTTGTTGTATTGTCTCTGGTTGTTGTACTGTATAGCATCAAATTGGCAATTCACGTTGTCATGGCTTATAGTGCAAGCGATAGCATAGGCAGTTTCTAAGTCCTTTGAATTGTGGCTGTAGAGGGTGCCGCTGGTATACTTGCTATTCAAGCCATGAATGTTCTGATTGCTTCTTGAGTCGCGTATTGTTGCATTTTTGGAGATTCATCGAAGCTGTCCATTTCGATTTTAGTTAGGGCAAGATTCAATGCCTTGCTGACTTCAGAATGAAATTCTGCCAGCGCAAATTTTCCTTGCACGAGGTGTGTTCAAAAAGTATCGTGAATCGTAACTGGCAGTTTTCTTCGATTGCAGGGTCGTGGTGCATCATGAGTTCTTGCCACAAGGAAGAATGGTCAATAAGGAATATTACCTGCAAGTAATGCGCAATTTGCGTGAAGCAATCCGCCAGAAACGTCCGGATTTGTGGAAGAACAAAAATTGGCTTTTACACCACGATAACGCCCCTGCTCATACACATCGTTGCTTGTGCGCGACTTTTTGGCCAAAAACAACACACTAATGATGCCGCTGCCACCGTATTCCCCAGATCTGGCCCCCTGTGACTTTTTCTTGTTCCCTAAACTGAAGAGGCTCATGAAAGGACGACGTTACGCTTCTCTTGACGAGATAAAGACGGCATCGAAGGAGGAGCTGAAGAAGATAAAAAAAAATGATTTTTTGAAGTGCTTCGAAATTTGGAAAAACCGTTGGCACAAGTGTATAATATCTCATGGGGATTACTTTGAAGGGGACAAAGTAGATATTCATGAATAAATAAATAATTTTTGAAAAAACACAAAATTCGCGATACTTTTTGAACACACATCGTATTATTTTTTTCATCTCATCCAGTAACACGTATAAAGGCCTCTGGTCTGCATAAGTGTAGTCCAGTCGATTTATTATCGAGTAAAAATTGATCTTTTTGTTGTGGTTAATTAATGTGTCGGAATTTTTGAAGGCAGTATCGAGAGTGCAGTGTAATATGTTGGGTTTGTGGCATATTCTTTTATGTTTTTCATTTGCATCCACGCACGTTTCCTCCAGGATCTGTTCTGATTTCTGTTGCTCGTGAAGTCTGGTGACGACTTGAAGACATCTAGGTTGATCTGCAATTCGTAGGCGATATTTGGCTTGCAATCATAGAGCTGTTCGATAGTCCTTATATTCGATTGCAGACCATGTTCTAGGGTAGCCACCCTTTCTCGGTTTTCTGTTAAAGATGCAGTTAAGGTCGCAGTTTGAGCTTTGAGGCTTGCTATTTCCTGCGCAAACATCTTTGGATTGGCGTTGAGTAAGGGACGATTCAAATTAAAAAGCTTCTGTCTCTTTTTATGAGATTCCAGCTTGATGATTTTTCGTATAAGACTTGTCCGTGCTGCTTCCAATTTTTCAGGAACTTTTGAGATCCGCTTTCTCAGGACGTTGTTTTTATATTATTTTTTGTGGTTGCCGCTATCCAGTGTTTCAGGATCTGCCGTCTGTCCGCTTTTTCAAAACATTGTGTGTGGAAGTCCTACTTCCCGTGGAATTTGCTTTTAAACTTTATTTTATCCGTTCTTCTTCTTCTTTACTGGCGTAGACACCGCTTACGCGATTATAGCCGAGTCAACAACAGCGCGCCAGTCGTTTCTTCTCTTCGCTACGAGGCGCCAATTGGATATTCCAAGCGAGGCTAGGTCCTTCTCCACTTGGTCCTTCCAACGGAGTGGAGGTCTTCCTCTTCCTCTGCTTCCCGCGGCGGGTACTGCGTCGAATACTTTCAGAGCTGGAGTGTTTTCATCCATCCGGACAACATGACCTAGCCAGCGTAGCCGCTGTCTTTTAATTCGCTGAACTTTGTCAATGTCGTCGTATATCTCATACAGCTCATCGTTCCATCGAATGCGATATTCGCCGTGGCCAACGCGCAAAGGACCATAAATCTTTCGCAGAACCTTTCTCTCGAAAACTTGTAACGTCGACTCATCCGTTGTTGACATCGTCCAAGCCTCTGCACCATATAGCAGGACGGGAATTATGAGTGACTTATAGAGTTTGGTTTTTGTTTGTCGAGAGAGGACTTTGCTTCTCAATTGCCTACTCAGTCCGAAGTAGCACCTGTTGGCAAGAGTTATCCTGCGTTGGATTTCTAGGCTGACATTGTTGGTGGTGTTTACGCTGGTTCCAAGATAGACGAAATTATCTACAACTCCAAAGTTATGACTGTCAACAGTGACGTGAGTGCCAAGTCTCGAGTGCGACGACTGCTTGTTTAATGACAGGAGATATTTCGTCTTGCCCTCGTTCACTGGCAGACCCATTTCTTTTGCTTCCTTGTCCAGTCTGGAGAAAGCAGAACTAACGGCGCGGGTGTTGAGGCCGATGATATCAATATCATCCATCCGTTACCGCAGGATAAAAATTGCTTTAAGACCGGTTGAACCCCCAACAAACTGTTGTTTGTCGCGAGTAAAGGAAATTATATTTATTTGGGCAGTACACTTATTATCGTGGTGCCTTTTTTATTCATAATTTCTTACTGCCTATTTTTCATAATTTTACTTCTATTTATACTAACTAGTATGTTTACTTATTACTAGTTGATATTTTGTTAGGTACAGATTATATTATTTGTTTAGGTTTGTTTACAGATATATTGTTTGTTGTATAGATAGTGCATTTACAATGTTTGCTTACTTGCTAATGAGATAGTTTGGTGCAGTTTACATTTCCGCACATGCATTTTGTTTGTTACATTTATTATGCTAGGCGAGAATATTGTTATTGTTTGTTTAGATTACCAGTTGATAAATTATGTTTTCGGTGCAAATATGTGATAAGTAACACATGTTCCTTAACTGTACCATGTGATACAAAAATTTTTAATGGGGGTTATGAACAATGGCCGTCCTTCCGGGACATGTTCGCAGCCGTTTACGTTAACCACCCAAAATTATCAATGCACAAAATTCACCTCCGATACAAAACAAAAGGTCAAGCTGCCGTCGTAGTAAAACAGTTCGCATTAAATGACGACAATTTTAATATGGCTTGGGAAGCTTTAAAATCAAGATTCGAGAATGAACGAATATTGGTCGATAAGCAGATAACAATTTTAATGAACTTGCCAAAAATTCAAAAGAAAACCAGTGAAAAATTTATCAAACTTTAATCCACTGTTTAAAATTGTTTGTCGATTTTGTCGACCCAAAACATTCCCACAGACAACTGGCACCCTATACTGGTAAACATATGCACAGCAGCATTACCAGAAAAGTCGTTGTTATTGTGGGAGCAATCGCTCTCATCACGTAAAAAGTGCCCAACGTGGCCACAGGTTTAGTTACAACAACGAATCCCGAAGTGGCAAGTCAACAAAATTGCCATGAAGCACAATGCTGCTCAAAGGCATTGAAAACACAAACGCTACACAGCGAAAATCAAAGTAGGGTACTAGTACTAACGGCAGTCGTCTCCATCGAACATCATGGAGAACTGTTTAAGCTCAGGGCCCTAATAGACCAAGGATCACAACGATCTTTCATAGCGTCTAGGGCACAAAATGCCAACAAAACAAGCCAACTTTGAAATTACGGGAATAGGCGGAAGAGTTGTTCAGAACTATAAAATCTGTCCCATAGACATCCTAATAGGCAGCGACCTTATACAGAAGGTGTTGAAAAAATCTCTAACACCCTTCTGGCTCAAAACACTATCTTCGGTTGGATACTAAGTGGACTAGTTACTGAAACAGTTTCTACCATGACAACTGAAGTTGAAGAAATATCCAACGAATAGCTTAATTCACAATTAAGGAAATTTTAGGAGTTAGAAGAGCTCCCCCTCAATTACACCAGAAGATCAGTATTGTGAAGACTTTTACAAAGCCACAACTACTCGATCAGATAATGGTCGGTATGTCGTCCGAATCTCTCGCACCTCTGCAATACAGCAGTTTCTAAATATGGAAAAAACCTACTTAGAAAAGGTGAGCTTAAAAAAGATTATGATGGTATCTTTAAGTCCATGCGAAAAAATCATAAAAGGCAAATATTACTCATTCTACTTGCCACATCATGCAGTAGTAAAGCCGGACAAAAAAACAACAAAAGTAAGAGTTGTCTTTAATGCCTCAAGATCCTCTAGCTCAGGGAATTCCCTAAATAATATTCTATTTACGGGACCCACACTCCAACCAGATTTAATGCTCCTCATAATAAATTGGCGTGTATACAAATACGTATTCAATGGGGATGTCGAAAAAATGTATCGACAAATAGTCGTACATAAAGATGATCAAGATTTTCAGAAAATTGTTTTCCGAAAATCCCCCAATAGTCCACTATGCGACTTTAAGCTAAAAACAGTTACCTTTGGTGTAAACTGTGCCCCGTACCTAGCCATTCGTACACTCCGTGAACTGGCAAATGACACAAAGTCAGAATTTCCTCTGGCAACAAAAGTGTTAAAAACACAAACGTATGTAGACGATATTCTGTCTGGAAGCCAGAGTCTTCCGCAAGCATACGAGTCACTAGCACAAGTGACACAAGCTCCCAAACCACAAGGTTTCCGTTAAAAAAAGACAACGGCTAACCACCTTAATATTTTAAAGGGTATACCAAAGGAAGATATATTAGACACTAATTTCCTTAAATTTGAAAAGGAACACAACAAATACTTTGGGTATATATGTACAATGGAATGCGATATCTGACCAGTTTTCCTACACTACTGAGTCAATATCAGCACTATCCGCAATAACAAAGAGGCAAATTTTATCCTCGGTGGCAAAACTTTTCGACCCCGCAGGATGGCTTTCGCCAAAAATTCTAATACCGGAATTGTGACTAGACGGAACTGAATGGGATGAACAAGTGAAACCACTTCGTTTAGAAAAGTGGTCCCAGTTCGCAGGAAATCTTAGTGATATCTCACAGATCCAAATCCCACGATGGGTAAACTAAGCCCCGGAGCATAAAGTCGAACTTCATGGCTTCTGTGACGCCTCTAAAAAGGCATATTGAGCCACCATTTATGTGCGCACACAATCAGACACACCGACCACCAGTCACCTACTAGCAGCCAAGGCAAAGGTAGCTCCTCTAAAACCAATAAATCTACCACGACTGGAACTATGTGGTGCGTTACTACTCGCTAAACTAGTATTCATGGTGCAAACACATCCAAATATGGAAAAGTATAAATTGTATCTCTGGTCTGATTCCGAAATTGTATTAGCTTGGTTAGAAAAACCACCACATGCATGGAAGACGTATATTTCCAATCGAACATCTCAAATCCTTGACCTAGGGGGATCAGCCACTTGCGACACGTAGCCAGTGCTGACAATCTTGCCGATCTAGGTACAAGAGGGTGCAAACCCCTGCACCTTACTTCCACCACTCTTTGGTTGAATGGTCCCCGATGGTTAACAGAATCTCCCGATTCTTGGCTATAATAGCCTATGCGCAATATAATTGCTCCCGAAAATGCCGACATCCTTGAGCGATTTTCATCATACTCCCGAGCACTCAGGGTAATCGCTAACATGCTCAAATTCATAGAGCGACTCAAGAATAAAGTTAAGGGATAACCCTCAGGGTACTCCCAAGGTAACACATTGTTGCACCAGACCTACAAAAGGCAAAGGTCGCTCTCATAACTTACACCCAATCGCGCCATTTCAGCAGCCAGAAGTCACTACTAAGAGAATTGAAGCCGATTAATAAAAGGAGCTCACTCTTAGGACACAAAAGGTGTGCTGCGTGCTAATGGTCGGCTTGCCAGAAGTCACTACTAAGAGAATCGAAGCCGATTAATAAAAGGAGCTCACTCTTAGGACACAAAAGGTGTGCTGCGTGCTAATGGTCGGCTTGCCAACTCAAGCCTGATATGCAACGAACGCTATCCCATAATTCTGCCAGAACAATCACAATTTGCCACATTACTTATCCGTTATATACACATATTAATGCTACACGCTGAACATCGTTTGATGCAACATATAATCCGCCAAGAGTTCTTTATTCCCCGACTTAAGCCTCAAATAAAAAAGTGCATTTACTTGTGTAAGATCTGCACGATGCATAAACGGAAAATGCGGACGTAGATTATGGCAGCAATTCCACCGGAACGCTGCAGCTTTGCTCTGCCTTTCACTACCATAGGCGTCGACTTTGCTGGGCCTTTCCCACACTGGGTCTCCCACAATAATGAAGGGCTACGTGGCTGTCTTTGGCTGTTTTACGACAAAAGCAGTGTACCTCGAGCTGTGCACGAATCTGAGAAAAGAGGCTTTTCTCGCGGCATTCGCTCGCTTCGTAGGACGACGCGGCTTCCCATCAAAACTGATGAGCGATAATGGTAAAACCTTCATTGGAGCCCAAAGAGCCACTGAAAAGGAGTTTGTGGAATTTATCAAACAAGTCTCACTAGAGATTGTACAAAGGTATGCCCCCCAAGGTATTAACTGGCAATTCATCCCCCCAAGCGCTCCTCATATGGGTGGTTTATGGGAATCAGCAGTAAAAAGCTTTAAATCCCACTTCAAAAAAGTGGCTGGAAACTACAAATTTTATAATGAACTCTTCACTACACTGTTAGCGCGAATTGAAGCCGTTCTCAATTCACGGCCACTCACAACCCTCTCGCAAGATCCCTAACAACAGGGCACTTTCGCAAAGGAGCACCCATTCTGGCCATACCTGAGCCAGGCGTGGAGTCGCTGTCCTTATTAAACCGATGGGAACGCATTAAAATTCTCAATCATAATTTCAGTCGCCGATGGAAAGAAGACTATAAAAAAGACCTCCGCAAGAGGTATCGATGGGAAACATCGGAAAATGCGCCTAAGCTTGGAGATTGTGTCCTAATTAACGATGATTATCACCCTCCGACCGAATGGCGGCTTGACCGCATAGAAAAGCTTTACTATGGCTCCGCCGGTCATATCCGAGTAGTCGATCTCTGTACGCAAACCGCAACGCTAATTAGACCGCTTGAAAAACTATGTTTTTTACCAACTACCGATAACAAAGAAACGGTGTCAAAACTCTTTAAAATCACCGCCAAAATAAACAATAATTAATCAATATAGCTAAATTCTTTAAAAGCTCGTCCGAAATGACGATCCATTCGTGCCACATATTGTGGAACAAACTCCGAATGATATAAATCTATAATCATTTACTCTTCTTCCACACAGGGCAATATGGATGCTGATATGCTGGTTCCACCTACGCCAAATATACGTTCGCCTGTCACTGTGCCGCGCACTGGGGCTGCCCCCGTAGCTACGCCCGAACAACCACTGCGCCAACCGTTGCACGAAGTGCCGCCCGACAACACCGACCACGGCCCCGAACCCGATGCCCGCTTTGTTGACGTCCACACCGCTTGCCGCGCTGCCCTATCTTTAAGGGGATGACTCCCAATCAGCGTCAGCAGGTGGCTCAGGCACATGGACACTGCTTGAATTGTCTGGCTCAAACACATATCACACAGGAGTGTGTGTCTGACACCATGTGCCAGCACTGTGAGCGGCCACATCATACGCTGCTACACCGGAATCCCAGACGCACTGTCGCCCGCCCATCTGCTCCCCGTACCCGCGATCATGCCGACATGCACAGTCAAACGGTGTGGCACGGAGCCGTCAAAGAGAAGTCCACACCACACCTCGTGCCTGGCGTTCACATAACAACACTTCGAGGCGACGCCAATCATCCAGGCCACAACCTCGCCGCATAACAGGCCTCAGCAACTTGTCGCCACCTTTTAACAGCTACAGCGTCTCCTAGGCTAACTATTCGCCTAGGGGGGCCGGGATGGCCAAATGAGCCTCAGCGTACTTCACCAGCATACAACAACGCGTGCTCGACTTCCTTTTTTTCATCTTTAATGATATTTTTTAAGAACAGCATTTCATTAAAATTCTGATTTTCTTAAAAAAAAGTTGTTTCAAATGGCGATTTTTCCTCGTCGTAATAAACAATTATTATAATTTCTTCATCGGAAACAAAAAAGGTAGTTTATTGGGCAAGTTGGGGATATTTTCAATAAAGTGAGCAACTACAGGGTAGGCCATTTAAAGTTGACCCATTTGTTTGTTTGCCAAAATTAAGGCGTCGCGGATAATCAGCTGGGTTTAGTTTTTGTGCCATTTGAATTTTATATGGAAACATCTTCAAATCTTTATGAATTATGCGTCGGAGAGTGGTGCGAGAGATGTCTAATTCCTGAGAGCGGCGATAACTCGATGTCGATGGAGTCTCCTCAATACTGGCTCGTACAGCTTCGATATTTTCATCAGAACGTCTTGTGCGTTGTCTGGATACATGACTGGCATTACTGAGATTACCGGTGTTCACAAATTTTGCGTATAAAGACTTAATTGTGTTCTTAACTGGAGCACTTTTCACTTTATTTTTTTTGCGAAACGCACGTTGAGTTAACACAATTGAAAAGTTATTTTGAATATAAAGCTGAACAATTTCAGCGCGCTCTTTTGGAGTGTACTGTTCCATGGTATAAATTGTCTTCGAATGACGCTTCTAACACGGTATGACATTAGCCGATTTGTCAGCGCTGTTAAAAGTTACAGCGTTGCCAGATGGGTCAACTTTAAATGGCCTACCCTGTACTTAAGTTCTACAGTGAGTGCAAATAGGCTCAATAGCTTAGCTATTCTCTGCATGGAATCAGATGTACTTCAAAGCTTAGATTATGAAAATTTAATCGACCAATATGCAATTCAAAAAGTCAGGTATGTTTCCCTGTGAAAAAAAAATATTAATACAATTATTAGTCAAGCTCAGTGCGAAATTTGTAGTTTCAAAAACAAGAACCTATATTTTTTATATTATACTGAATTATGTTAGAGAAGGACGATGTGACCAAAGATGCTTTTTATGAGTGCTTGGAGCGCACTTATGAGAGATGCCCCCGCCGCGATGTCAAAATCGTGCTTGGCGACTTCAATGCCAGGGTGGGCAAAGAAGGTATCTTTGGCACTACGGTCGGTAAATTCAGCCTCCACGAGGAAACATCTCCAAATGGGTTGAGGCTGATCGACTTCGCCGGGGCCCGAAATATGGTTATCTGTAGTACTAGATTCCAGCATAAGAAGATACATCAAGCTACCTGGCTGTCTCCGGATCGAAAAACCACCAACCAGATCGATCATGTTGTGATAGACGGAAGACACGTCTCCAGTGTTTTGAATGTGCGTGCGCTGCGAGGTCCTAACATCGACTCGGACCACTATCTTGTTACAGCCACGATTCGCACCCGCATCTGTGAAGCCAAAAACGCAAGCCAACAAACACAAGGAAGGTTCGACGTCGAGAAGCTGCAATCACAACAGACAGCCGAACGATTTTCTACTCGACTTGCACTCCTGCCCTCTGAGAGCACTCGTCAACAACTCGGTATAAGGGAACTGTGGGACGGCATTTCAAACTCCTTACGTACAGCAGCAACCGAAACCATTGGCTTCCGGAAAGTGCCAAAGAACAGCTGGTACGACGAGGAGTGCCGTGTCGCAGCGGAGAGAAAACAGGCTGCCTACCTCGCAACGTTACGATCGACCACAACACGTGCGGGATGGGATAGATACGGAGAGTTGAAGAGGGAAGCGAGACGCATTTGTAGACAGAAAAAGAAAGAGGCCGAAATGCGTGAGTACGAAGAGCTTGGTAAGCTGGCCGACAGGGGTACTGCTCGAAAATTCTACGAAAAGATGCGGCGACTTACAGAAGGTTTCAAGACCGGAGCATACTCTTGTAGAACCACCAAAGGTGATCTAGTCACCGATGCCCAAAGGATACTTAAATTATGGAGGGAACACTTCTCAAGCCTGCTGAATGGCAGTGAACGTACAACGCCAGGAGAAGGCGAACCCGATTCCCCAATCGATGACGATGGAGCAAACGTTCCATTGACCGACCATGAAAAGGTTCGAATAGCAATTGCCCGCCTGAAGAACAACAAAGCGGCAGGGGCCAACGGATCGCCGGCCGAGCTATTCAAATACGGCGGCGAAGAACTCATAAGGAGCATGCATCAGCTTCTTTGCAAAATATGGTCGGACGAAAGCATGCCCAACGATTGGAATTTAAGTAAGCTATACCCAATCCTTAAAACAGGAGACCCCACAATCTGCGCCAACTACCGTGGGATAAGCCTCCTCAACATCGCGTATAAGGTTCTATCAAGCGTGTTGTGTGAAATATTAAAGCCCACCGTCAACAAACTGATTGGACCTTATCAGTGTGGCTTTAGACCTGGCAAATCAACAACCAACCAGATATTCACCATGCGTCAAATCTTGGAAAAGACCCGTGAAAGGAGAATCGACACACACCACCTCTTCGTCGATTTCAAAGCTGCTTTCGACAGCACGAAAAGGAGCTGCCTCTATGCCGCGATGTCTGAATTTGGTATCCCCGCAAAACTAATACGGCTGTGTAAACTAACGCTGAGCAACACTCAAAGCTCCGTCAGGATCGGGAAGGACCTCTCCGAGCCGTTCGATTCCAAACGACGTTTCAGACAAGGCGACTCCCTATCGTGCGACTTTTTTAATCTGCTGCTGGAGAAAATTATTCGAGCTGCAGAACTGAATCGAGCAGGTACAATCTTTTATAAGGGTGTACAGCTGCTGGCGTATGCCGATGATATTAATATCATCGGCCTCAACACCCGCGCCGTTAGTTCTGCTTTCTCCAGACTGAACAAGGAAGCAATTTAAATGGGTCTGGCAGTGAATGAGGGCAAGACGAAATATCTCCTGTCATCAAACAAACAGTCGTCGCACTCGCGACTTGGCTCTTACGTCACTGTTGACAGTCATAACTTTGAAGTTGTAGATAACTTCGTCTAATTAGGAACCAGCATTAACACCACCAACAATGTCAGCCTGGAAATCCAACGCAGGATAACTCTTGCCAACAGGTGCTACTTCGGACTGAGTTGGCAATTGAAAAGTAAAGTCCTCTCTCGACGAACAAAAGCTAAACTCTATAAGTCGCTCATAATTCCCGTCCTGCTATATGGTGCAGAGGCTTGGACGATGACAACAACCGATGAGTCGACGTTACAAGTTTTCGAGAGAAAAGTTCTGCGGAAGATTAATGGTCCTTTGCGCATTGGCCACGGCGAATATCGCATTCGATGGAACGATGAGCTGTACAAGATATACGACGACATTGACATAGTTCAGCGAATTAAAAGACAGCGGCTACGCTGGCTAGGTCATGTTGTCCAGATGGATGAAAACACTCCAGCTCTGAAAGTATTCGATGCAGTACCCGCCGCGCGAAGCAGAGGAAGAGGAAGACCTCTACTCCGTTGGAAGGACCAAGTGGAGAAGGACCTGGCTTCGCTTGGAATATCCAATTGGCGCCATGTGGCGAAGAGAAGAAACGAGTGGCGCGCTGTTGTTGACTCGGCTACAATCGCGTAGGCGGTGCCTACGCCAGTAAAGAAGAAGAAGAAGAATTATTATATATATAATAAATTATTTGAAATACGTTAAATATTTTAATTTTTTAAAACATAATATGAAATCTAAATAATTTTGAGTGAAATTTCAGTGACGGGGCGGCATTTTTTCCAGTGCCCAAGGGCGGCAAAAATTTAAATCCGGCCCTGGAGATATACAATTAAAATTCAGAGAGAATCCTTTCCTGATAATAGCATGTCTGTAGTCCGGTATACATAATAGAAAGATTTTCGAACTTCCGGCTAACTGCATACCTCATATATCAGTTAATATGTAAAGTAATTCTGTAATTAAATTGAAAGGTGAATTTTTAATTTATACTTCGCGTGTTTTTCGAATCGGTAGACTTTTTTGTGGAAGTTGGTAGTGCTGTTAGTGACATCTATGCTAAATTTCACGTCAAAATATTCATTTGTATTTAAAATATACGTCGCTCTTGTGAGACTCTAAAAGTGAATTCTCCAATTTTTACTATGTCTGATTTTATTGAATAAAGAAGTGCGATAATGCACCATCTCTTATTCATTTCGCCACATTTTCAACTAATATCGTGCCGTAACCACCGCATTCGCCTGATTTACTTTCGTGTAACTTCTAAACTAAATTTACATGACCACTCTGAGGACACCGTTTTGACTCAAATGAAGATATAAAAGTTGAATCGAAGAAAGGCGTGATGGCCATCACGACCGAGGATTTTTCCAAGTGCTATGATGACCGGAAAATTCGTTGTCATAAGTGTATTGCAGCGGCAGGAAATGAAATGAACAATGAAATGGTCCAATCAAAATCCGTGATCACCGGAAATTCCATCGAAACTGTGCGTGAATTCATCAAAAATCAGCCTAAATCTTCATTAAAATTCATGAAAATGGAATTTTACATCTCCAAAACATCGATTTATCGCAGTTTTACCGAACATTTGGGCTTACGAAAGGCGTGTGCACGGTTTTTTCCGCACAAATTGACTGACGACCAAAAATTGCTCAGAATACAACATTCGGAGGACGATTATTTGACCAATAATCACATTTTACCATTAACCACTCCCCGTGTTCACCTGATATGGCACCCTGCGACTTCTTCCTTTTCGGAAAAATGCATTTGTAGAGGCCATTCAAAGGGTTTGCGCCGGCATACTGGCGGTCACACAGGCCAACGAGCTAAAACACTCGTTCGACATGCTTTTGGACCGTGCAAAAAGCTGTATTGAAGCAGAAGGAGACTATTTTGAATAAAATAGATTGATTTTGACGAAAAACCATTTGTTCTGATTTTAAAGTCCTGTTTACTATGGAACACATCTTGTATATTGGATGTACTTTAATTTAATGCCGAAAATAAGTTAAATTATATTACATTTCATATAATAGTTTTCGTTATTTTATCAGACCTAAGAATATTAACGATTTCGTGCTGAACACAATTTGAGTTGGCCTAGGGCTTGGTTTTAATCTCATATCTCTAATATTATCAAATGTGATCTTCCACATAGTTGACTTTTTACACATTAACTCCTCATAATAAACGGGAAGTAAATTGTAGATAGAAACCTAGTTGAGTATATGACTACAGGTCTATATATATAAAAAAAAGTTTGAGTACACTATTTACATATAATTCAAGAACGGCTGAAAATTGGTGAGAAGTAGCTTAGAACCAAAGGAGAGACGTATGATACTTTTTATTTCTTTATTTGAAAATTCAATACAATTCATAATTACCAAAATTGTATTTCCAATCTTAAGCATGTGTGCAAAATGCATGTAAAAACCATTTGAGAATTTTATTACTTTAAAAAGAGAAAGAAATAAGTACTTAGTACTCGTATATTAAAAACATCACAGGTCCTTAATAATCGCAGCATATTTCTCTCTATCTCTCGCCACATCTATAATATTGCCAACGTTCTGGATTCCTGTCCATTATCGAATGTTTCGAAGCCACGAAAGTTGTTTACGGCCAATAGCCCGTTTTCCTTCAATTTTTCCTTGGATAATTATTTGTAGAAGTTTATAATTAGAGTGCCTCATAATATGTCCCAGGTAGGCTGCTTTTCTTTTTTTTTATAGTCTTTAACAACTCTCTATTGCGGTCTTCTTAAAACTTCACTATTTGTAACTCTATCTGTCCAAGGGATTTTTAGGATTCTTCTAATAAGCCATAGCTCGAAGGACTCTAGCTTGTTCATGTCTGTGATTTTTAGAGTCCACGTTTCCATCGCATAGAGAAGCACTGACCAAACATAGCATTTTAAAAACCGATTTTTGGTTGTGATGTTGAGGTCATGGCTACATAATATGTTTTTGTATTTGAGAAAAATTGGTCACACAAATTCGAATCGTCATTTTATTTCTTAAGAATAAAATATGTTTGATCTGACAACCAAGGTACTTGAAATTTTTAATTCTTTCGATGAGCATATGTTTTTTTCCTATTGATAATCATGTACTTCTCACTACGTAAGTTAACTCGATTTACAAGTTCTTGTAATCCCATCAAGCTATCGGCTATAAATGTAGTGTCATCTGCATAGCGTATATTATTGATGAAAATACCATTCACTTTCACACCTCGATCAATACTGGTTACCGATCCTTGAAATATTACTTCCGAATATATATTAAATAACAAGGGTGACAGAATGCGTCCTTGTCTTACACCTAGTGAAATAGATATTTCTTCGGTTATATCACCATTGATGCTTACATGGGCAGTTTGTTGCCAATATAAATTTCTTATACAACGAATCTCTTTGTCATCTATTCCCATCGAATGAAGAATTTCCATAAGTTGATCGTGTTTAATGGTGTCGCTTTCTCATAATCAAAAAAGCATAAAAGTACATATTTTTGGACATCTTTACAGTTTTGAACCAAAACTTGAATACAGAACAATGCCTGGAGTATTCCAAGACCTTCTCTGAAGCCAAATTGCGTCTTACCCATTGACTCTTCCCATTTCCTATATATTCTGGCGTGAATGACTTTTACAAATATCTTGAGAGCATGTGACATTAGACTAATTAGTCTGGGGTCAAAAAGAAATTTACGTGATACGTCAATCGTTTGCGGTGATTGGCATTATGACATACGATAGCAAACGGATCGTAATGCATTTTCAATTCACAATAGTTTTTAAATTCCACATTGCTTTGGATCGTATTTTTAGGTCACAATAGATGTGAAAACTGTTGCGAAATTTTCAATAAACTAACAAAAGCTAAAATTAATCCAACTTTGTTTTTTATTTGAGCTCTAGTGAAAGTGATGGGCATAAAAAAATAGTGCGGAGATAGCTAGGAGATCGTAGCAATAGCGTAGGTATAAAAAAAATTATGAATCCTCATTAACAAAATTTTCTTTGTAGCTGTATCGTTGATTAAAGCATTCGAGTCTTAAAAATACGGTGGAGTATTTTAGGATATGGCGAGAGAGGAAGGTATCACCGCACAAAAGTGGAAGATTTGCCAACGTTTGTGAGGCATTACATAACATCTGCATAAAATTTACAATAAGTCATGACCTTCAAAATTGGGATTCTTATCACACACAAGAAATAGACAACGGGATAGCGAACCGCTTCTCCGCAATCGACAAAACATTAAGAGACTAAACAAATAAATTTAATTCGAAAATGTACTACTGTGCCTAAAAATAAGGTGCATTGTATTTATTTTGAAAATTCTTTATTTATTCTTCCAAATCAATTTCATCCCCTTCGAAATAATCCCCTCCCGATGCAATGCACTTATGCCAACGGATTTTCCAATCTTCGAAACACTGGCGGTAGTCACTTTCCGGGATGGCCTTCAGTTCCGTCTTCGCTGCGGCTTGAATCTCCTCTATCGTATAAAAACGGTGTCCCCGGAGCGGTCTTTTGAGCTTGGTGAACAGCCAGAAATCGCTCGGCGCCAAATCAGGTGAATACGGTGATTTCGGAACGATATGGGTTGAGTTTTTGGCGAAATGATCACGAATAACGAGGGCAGTATGGGATGGTGCATCATCGTGGTGTAAAAACCACGAATTGTCTTTCCACAATTCCGGTCTTTTTAGGCGGATAGCGTTACGCAAACGACGCATAACGTTCAAATAATATTCCTTGTTGACTGTTTGACCGGTTGGAAGGAATTCGTAATGCACAACATCACGATAATCGAAGAAAACAGTCAACATGACCTAGATTGTTGAGCGACTTTGGCGCGATTTTTTTGGTCTCGGTTCTCTTTTGGCACGATATTCGCTCGATTTATCGGTTGTTTCGGGGTCATAAGCATAGATCCAAGTCTCATCGCCAGTTATAATGCGTTTCATGACACCCTGGTAGTCGGAAAGCATCGTTTCACACACTTCAACGCGACGCCTTTTTCCAAAAAATTCAATGTTTTCGGTGCCAGTCGAGATTTGACGCGCTTGAGGCCCAAAACATCCTTCAAAATGGTATAGGCTGAGCCTTTTGATATGCCAACTTCACCAACAAGGTCTCTAATTGTTAATCGACGGTTTTTCAAAACCAAATCTTTCATTTGTTGAACGTGAGCTTCATCGGTTGAGGTTCATGGTCGCCCTGGACGCTCTTCGTCTTCGACACGTTCACGGCCGGCTTGGAACTCACTATACCATTTATAAACATTTTTTTCGATATAGCCTCAGCACCAAAGGCTTTCTGCACCATCCTCAACGTATCCGTAGCATAAAATTGATTCCGTAAACAAAATTGAATGCAAATTCTTTGCTCAACAAATTTCGACATCGCAAAAAACGAAAAACTCAGTTTTAGCAGCTCACAAAACGACACGTATCTCAAACTCTAATGAATATTTTGACATGAAATTTGACAGAAATGTGACTGACAGTACTACCAACCTAAAAAAAAAAAAATTCTTCAAATCCTTCGATGCGCACAGTTTAAATTCAAATGTACCTTATTTTTTGGGCACATATGTATATGTCCTTAACCTTGTAAATAATTTTATTTTTATTGTCAAGTAAAATACAAAAATTTTTTTTTTCATTTTCAATGAGATATTCCATTCATTGGTTTCTTGTTCATGTTCTTTATTCCTAAAAATTATAAGAAACTTAAAATTTAAAAAATTTTGCTCACATTTTTATAAATTTGTCTATTACGATTGGTAGTTTGCGTTCGAACGACGATTTGAACGAACGGGTACGTTTATTTACTCGTTCATGTATGTCATCATGCCAGATTACGATAGAAGCGTTATTTGTCATAAGCGTGGATTTGTCATAATATGAAATACAGGCTTTTACATGACGAGTGATACGTTCACGACTGTAACGATTCGACCCCTGTATTCACTACAATGCCTCGCATTATTTTTCTTAGGTAGTGGTAGGAATGATGATTTTAACATTATTTTTGATATTAGCCATTGTTATAAACGTGATAAAAAGCTTTACTAAAAGAGTCACACTTCTGTCATTTATTAACTGAGCCAAACCACGTCAAGTGGTCCATGAAAATTTCGAAAAATTTGCGATTTTGAAAATTGGCAGTTCATTAGGAAGGGATCCAGACGCATACCCCGTGATATAAATATTTCGTCAAAATCGTTCGTTTTTTTAGCGTGAAGAACACTTAAAATATTTCAATTGTTTAACAAAAAATTATGTAAAATATTATTATTTAAACAAAAGGAGCTAAAAAATATTTATAATATAGCACGAAAATTTTTCTTTGACTTCACAAAATTTCATCGATTTATCTCCAGTAGTTTATAAGAAAATAATTTCACAATTTTATCGTGCTCTAAATTTTAACCTTCATTAACTTTGACAAAAAAAAAAGAATTTTGACGAAATATTTATATCACGGGGTATACGTCTGGATTCCTTCCTAATGAACTGCTAATTTTCAAAATCGGAGACTTTTCGAAATTTTCATGGACCACTTGACGTGGTTTGACCCAACTTTAAAATTTCAGTTGGAACCTCATCCGGACCTGTTGCTTTGTAATTTTTCATTTATTGTATAGCTCTATCTATTTCGACTTTCGTAATATAATTGTGGTGGAGATGAAGGTTCTGGTTCCATCTACTGTCATCCGAAAAAATATATATTCATATATGTCAAATACCACCTCATTGTTTTCACTTATACGGAATGAGGGCGGATTTTTACGATAAATACCTGCAAATTCATTCAATTTTTTGTATAAATAGAAGGTATCATGTAAAAATTAAAACCTTTCAATTTCTTGGTATTGATTGTTCATCCAACTTGTTTTTGCATTACGGAGCATCTTCCTTATTTCTCTATTCAATTGTCGAAACATCTCAGTGTTTTTATTTTTATATTCTCGGGGTTTACTTATAAGTTTTAATATGCCATCCAATTATTTTTATTATTTTCTTTTTTTTAAATTTCTAGAGAGTGTTTTGCTGTAGTAAAAATTATCTCTTTTAAGTCGCTCCATATACTTTCTGCACTTCCGGATGGGATGTCATATATTTTCTCATTAATTTCACTTTCAAACAGGCGTTTCACATTTTCGTCTCTCAACTTATAAAGATTTAGTTAAATTTAGGCTTACCTTTTTTTTAATTACAGCTAGCTTAATACGCAGTTTTGCCAGTAGCAAGTTGTGATCCGATGTACAGCCGCTCCTGGATATGTATTGACCTTTTTTATTGAGGAACAGAAGCGATTATTTGTCAGAATGCAAGCAAAATTATTTCTGTTGATATTATCAGAGGCGTCCGATGGAGATTTCCATGTGTAAAATCTTCTGGGAGGCTGGCTAAATAATGTGTTCGAAATTATTAAATTGTGTCCTTGACCGAATTCGAATAATGTGTTCGAAAATTAGTCGATCTCCTCTCTCATTTATTTCACCTAAGCCGTATTGGCCTGCAACTTCTTTTTCTCTTCCAACTTTTGCATTAAAATCGTCACGAATTATTTTTATTTCATATGGTTTTGTTAATCGCATAAGTTCGCTTAGTTCATCATAGAAAGTTTCTATTTCGTCTTCAATTTTGTCGGCTGTTGGAACATAGACTTGAATAATATTAATATTCAGTAGTTTTGCAAATAACTTCAGCATCATTGATCTATTGGATTTCGGCACAAATCCGATGACAGATTTTGCATTTTTTTCTTTAACTTTAATGCCTACATTATTATTGCGAGAGAAAAAGAACTTTGTATTTTGGCAAATAAATTCTTCACAATCTGGCCACCATGTTTCACTTATGGATTGGAGGGCCGGAGGCTGAAGGCCATTGTTTTGGTTGTACTATCATTGTCATATGATATGCTGGAAAGTATACTTCAGTGGTTTCCCCTTGCCTTCTGAAGGGTTTACTGTTTTCCATCCTTACACATTTATATAGCGAACCGCTTGATACAAGTACAGACGATCGCTTTCAGCCGAACTTATAGTAACAGACGCTGATATGTTGTGGATTGCTTTTAGCTTCGATATTCACCATCGACCTTATCGGCATGGGTGACCCTACTGATAGCTACGCTACCGCCAGCTTCACTCTTTGGATCATTATATCTTTGGATCACTCCAGGGCCAAAAGTATCTTGGAACAGTGAATGAACCGATCGTAGTCCCGCGCGTTTAGTAGTAGAGTGGACCCGTTCCCATTTTACTGATAGTGGAACTAGGGTATCCTTTCTTCCTAGCTCATCAGCTTTACAGTTGCCTGGGATCCATACTAGTCTTATCACAAAGTGACTCGATGCTATTGATATCAAGGTTAGGTACTCCTTAATCAGCCCTGAACGCACGGTTAGTGGACTCAAGGCTATGTTATCAGAATAGATAGTCAGTTCTTTGGACAATGCGTTCCTTGGGCAGAGAAAAGGCCGCCAGTGTTTGAAGAGCCGTCCGTCGAATTCGCTTCATGCGTGAGCACCCGCCCATTTTTCACAGTCGTTCGACTATCTCCTTTTGACATACTCACCGCCTATCAAGCTATCAGCTTTGTCATTAATTGCGAGGATCCTGAGTACCGTCCTTTCAAACCCATAGCTTATGGCTCCTTGCTTTCGTTGAGAAAACCGACGGACTCCGTAGTTACTTGCCACTAAAGTTGCGCTGTTTTCTCTAGCTTATTTACTTATTACCGTCTAGTTAGGCGTGGGTGGTGACGGGTTGTAACCAAACTCGATACGTAAGGCATAGCAGAAGATCCACTTCTTGAAATGTTCGATACAAAACGGGTCAAGAAACTAATCGGCCTTCCCACCAGGAAATGAAGGAAACTTGTAGGTTTAGAAACAGGTCACTGCAAGTTGCGGTGTCATATGCACTTATTGGGGTAGTGCTCCACGAATCTCGCAATACATTCCGCAAATTTCAATCTATTAATGCCCCTATTGCGGTTTTCAACCCAACTGCATTTCAGTCGGAGTTTAAAAATTCGGTATTGCCGACTTCAACTCAATCCGTCAAAAAAAATTGCGGTTGAAGTATGATCGAACTTCAACTTTTTTTGGTATTGCGGTTTTCAACCCTGTACAAGTGGGGTTGACTAGTATATAAATAAACTTCGACTGCTTAATAGCAGTTGAAGTTCAACATTGGTGCAGTGATATACAAAAAAAAAATTTTAAAGAAAAATGGAGAACGGTTAAAATAACTATTTTCATTAATGTTAAATTAATTTTAATTAATATTTTTTATAAATTTTAGAAAAAATAAAGTTACCACAAAAAGCAATTCGAAAAATTGGTGGAGTTAATCGTACAGATAAAATACATCGAAATCTACTCTTGAGTACACCAATTGTCCGCTCCACAATATTCCGGGCCTTTGAGTGTACTGTATTGTAGCGTGCTTGGGGTGAAGAAGCTTCCGCCAAGCGATAAGGCGTCATTAAAAATTTATGCAGACGATAGCCAGCGTCACCTAAGAAATTACATTACTCCAATTATTTAGCAATAAATACGACAAAGTCTTACCTAAGATCCAAGGGTTATTCTGTATGTTGTTCTGTAAATGCACTTTCAAATCGCTAACATTGAAAACAAAACAGTCATGATTTGCGCATGCATGCCTAGCATCCACACACCGAATACACATTTTATAATCACAAAGCTAAAAATTTTAAGAAATTATACCAATTTGTTTGTAATATAATTCAGATTTTATACATACAATCATCACGTTTAAACTGAAGTAGCCCTTTCTGTTAAGATAAAGATGTTGCACTTCTTTTCTTGGTGAAATTATGCGAACATGAGTCCCATCGATGTAACCAACTACTCCCAGGAAAGTGTTTTTTGAAGAAAATTAAACTTTTGAAGCGTTTTGCTTCTCCTCAGTCATTTGAATTTTAATCCATTGGACACAAATACGTTATTCAATTATATTTAGAACCTCTTTAATTACTAAAGATATCGTAGGTTGCGCCAACCCAATGTTAAAATCATTTTCACTGCATTTTTGATAACCACCGTCAGCAAGGAAACGCAGAGTTGCGCATGATTTTAATATAGGAGGTATGGCCGTTCCTCGCACACGTTTGTGGAAATGTTCCTACATCTCAATCAGTAAAAAACAAAATGCTTCTTTATTTAATCGAAAATAACTTATGAATCTGCAACAAATATTATTAAAAAGACACTCAATTGTGAAAAAACAATGGCTTTTTCGTATACGTAGTACATCAATTTTGCCCCCAATATTTTCGCCATTGTAATATAAATCAAAACTTATATCCATTTTTTTATTTATAATAATGTTTATTTACTTTTTCGCGAGCGACAACTGGATTAAACTGTTTAGATATGTCGTTTGAAAATTTTTAGCAGTTTCACTATCTGTCAAATTTCCCTTTCTTAGGTTGGCAACGCCAATCATACTTCGACTGAACTTAGTTGAAGTTCGCAATACCGAAAAAGAGTTTGGTTGACCTGAAGTTGAATTGCCTTAACTTCAATTCGACTAAGTCGGGTTGTAAACCGCAATAGGGGCATAAATCTATGTACAGGGTAGGCCATTTAAAGTTGACCCATCTGGCAACGCTGTAACTTTTAACAGCGCTGACAAATCGGCTAATGTCATACCGCGTTAGAAGCGTCATTCGAAGACAATTTATACCATGGAACAGTACACTCCAAAAGAACGCGCTGAAATTGTTCAGCTTTATATTCAAAATAACTTTTCAATTGTGTTAACTCAACGTGCGTTTCGCAAAAAAAATAAAGTGAAAAGTGCTCCAGTTAAGAACACAATTAAGTCTTTATACGCAAAATTTGTGAACACCGGTAATCTCAGTAATGCCAGTCATGCATCCAGACAACGCACAAGACGTTCTGATGAAAATATCGAAGCTGTACGAGCCAGTATTGAGGAGACTCCATCGACATCGAGTTATCGCCGCTCTCAGGAATTAGACATCTCTCGCACCACTCTCCGACGCATAATTCATAAAGATTTGAAGATGTTTCCATATAAAATTCAAATGGCACAAAAACTAAACCCAGCTGATTATCCGCGACGCCTTAATTTTGGCAAATGGGCAAATGGGTCAACTTTAAATGGCCTACCCTGTAGATACAAATCTGTATGTATGGTTATGTGCCTTGACTATTTTATCTCCAACGAATAAGTGATCCAAAGTATTATACGAATATATGTACTAATATGAATGTCAGTCTTTATATCAATATCTGCTGAAACTTTTTTATATAAATTCTTATTATTTTTTTATATTTACTAGCTGTCGCGGCAATTGCTATTGTTTCTCATTTCCGGTATCTTTCATTTCAACCACCTATGGTGCGGGGCTGAGGCTGAATCAATAAAATACAGTCATGGACCATTAGTATCGTCACTAAATGTACGATCGCTAGATTATGGCACGCCGACGAAAGTAGCTGCTAGTTCATCTGGAGTGTTTGAGGAGGATGCTACTAACACTGACTTTGGAACAACTGCAAATAATGCGGCCTCATCTACAGCCGCTGCCCTTGAGAGTCGGACAGACACCGGTGGTGAAATAGTCGTGCCAAAAACTTTTCCATTGAGTGGACAAGAACCAACGTGCGAACAGTTACGTGCGATGTGGATGTAAGTATGACCATACTAAACGACTTTTACGACAGTAAAACAGATATGTATGTGTGTATAAATTATATTATATATAACACAATTTTCGTATCATATTTGCAGTTTTTCTAAGAGACAATCTCGAGCCGCAGAAATTACAAACGAAATACCAACCTATCGGGATCCGTTTGCCTACAATGTCTGGGAACCATATTATTCAACTACCCGCAACATGGGAGGAGGGTAATATAATTTTAAAATTGCAATGTAAACAAGACATAATTTTTATGCAACCTGTAACTTGAGTAAAAACTGAGATATCTTAGTAAAACGTGGTACACATGTTTCTTGGCATCATAAGACTTTTGGTGTTACAGATGGGCGTAATCGGACCACTGCCATGCCAACAAACCGGCATTAAGAGAAAACTTATAAAGTGCCATAACCAAGCATCAATATAAAATAAATATACAAATTTACATTCGAGATGGTGTAAAAAGGATTAATAGGAGCCGGGGCTCCGTCCAATTTAAGGTAAAATCACATATCTCGGGACCCGTTCGATCGATTTTAACCAAATTTGGTACTTGAAATTCTCTTCATATCCCCATATAAGAGTGCGAAGTCGACTTACTTCTTACTGAAAATGATATAACGGCATAAAAATTTGCATTATTGATGCCTTTAGAGTTATGAATATGAATTGTCCAAATCTAACAAAAACTGTTCCGGCCCCTAGATACCGAATATTTGGCACCATTATTGCGTTTCAACCGCAAATATCGGTCAATATGCGAGATATAGTATATTTGAAATTCAGGGATAACTCTTTCCCGACATTGGAATGTCTGATGGGCACTCTCCATCCATGTGAATCGGATCAATACTTCCCTTAGCTCCCTTACATCTAATTAAACGCTTTTCGAACTTTCAGCTGGCTTTGTACCACTTATATGAACCTATATATGTTTATGAAAATGAGAGAGCGTATTTTACTCATAAAAGTGCGTCTTTGTGCATAAAAAGGATAAAATCGGAAACTTGACTTAGCCCCCATATAACGATCATATAACATTTGAGTGACTTTATTCCATAAGATTGGTGGTAGTATGTGAGGCACATTAATGAATCTCAGGGAACATTTTATTGGTATGATGGATGTAAATAGTCTGTAATATTGGCAATAATAGATTAAATCGGGTCGATACTACCTCCAACTGCCAAATACTATTTATAAATAACATAATAATTTTCGTTTTTTTAACAAACCGAACCGTCGAATATGTCGGTCAGTGTATATATCTATATATATATAATTGCTTGGATTCCGATTCTCTGGTTGATGTTTTGCACCTTTAGGTATTTCCTTGGCTTTGATTCTTGCAAGTTACACCCAAACTTAGCCCTTTCTTATTTGTTTATATCTTAGCTAAAGAGAAATAAGTATATGAAACAGTTCATTGTTCGGCACGATTTACGCGCTCAGATCGGTTGCAAATTGATTGACCATATGTGTCTTTGTTTAATTATTTATATTAAAGAATTAAATATTCAAATAAATAAATTTAATACTTTCCTAAAATAAATTGTTTAACAGAAATACCACGCGGTACCAAAATGCCTTTCTGGAGCAGTCCCAAATACTGATATTAAAAAGTTGGTGTGACTTCAGTTTGCTTAAAATAACTTTTTTGGGCACCGAGTGGCAATCTTTCATATTTGCCGACCAGAAAAAGTCTAATTTAGATGCTTTTCAGTATTATTATCGTGAAAAAGAAACCCGCATCGCCGCCGTAGAATTTTCCAGCATTATTCCTGTCGGCCAGCTGGTCAAGCTTTTCGTACTCACGCATGATCGTTCTGGTTGGCGAATTTTCGCTCAGCCAGGCAACTTGGTGAATTTTTCTATGCTGAAATCCAGTACCACAGATAACCATACTTCGGGCCCCGGCAAAGTCGATCAGCCTTAACCCATTTGGAGATGTTTCCTCGTGGAGGCTAAATTTACGGACTATTGTGCCAAAGATACCTTCTTTGTCCATCCTGGCGTTAAAGTCTCCAAGCACGATTTTGACATCGTGGCGGAGTCAACTCTTAAAAGTAAGCTCCAAGTGCTGAGAGAAGGCATCGTCCTTCTCTTCCGTTGGGGAAGAACTTCGCTTTTATGCGGATTGTAGCTAGATGTTCATCCACCGGGGTGAATGACAGTACTCGTCGACAGAGTCCCTCCCACCACGAATCCCTCACCAAATTTGCGCTCCTTTATATGGCGACTGTAGTAAATGCCACAAGGACTTATTCGTCTTAGTCGTTGGCCGGATCATCGCATTTCTTCGACGGCGGTGATGTCAGTCTTCACTCCAAGGAGGGCATCAACCAGCTGGGCTGCGGCAATTAAGTGACCGGACATTCCAGGTGCATTCCCTCAAATCGTAATCCTTAGTTCGTAATAATCAAATCGTAATGCCATAGTCGCCATCAAAAGGGGTATCCATAAATACCAAATAAAAACTTAACTGTTAAATACCACAATCTCGTGTGTGATTTCAATTCACTTTCGTTATAACGGGTTAATGTAGAAGTCCTGGGGCTATCATAGTAAAACACATTTGTTTGATAAATTCGAATTTTATTGAACATAGTTCCAACTTTTTGATTTCATTTTTGCAGTACGATGTGCCCTGTATGCGCCCGAAAGTAAAAATGATAGAAAAAGTTGTGACTATCGAGGGCAATACTTATTTCGAATAATTCATTTGTAACAAATCCTTCCCTACAATAAAATTACATTTTCATTATAAAAAAACACCGAAAAATTATTTGCGCACGCGCACTTTATAGGTCGATGTCATTTCGTATATGTTCAGTAAACTAATATGTACTCGTAAGTGAAAAAATTATTACTAATATAATCTGACAACAATAATAATAGAAAAGTACTTTTAATGTGCTGAAAAATGGTGGATATGTGAACAATTTGGCACAAGGCATGTTAAGTATGTAAAGCTGTTTTCAGCGTAATAATACTTTTATTTTATTTTTGTGGTCCGGTTATATTTGTTATTATTCCTCACTTTTTAGTTTGATGTGAATTAAAAGCATGCCTTTTATTGTTTTGTGTGTTTTTTAGTATAATGTGCTACAAAATATGTATTTTAGCCTTCTAAACCATATTTATTATTTAGCCACACATGAGATACATGTGATTTTTCACTTTATTTATTTTATTTATTCTTTTGTCAGTGCCGTTCAGTTTCATTATCACTGTAAAAAGTTATGAACATACAAATATGGCCGCGAAGCTAATAAAAGCGTTATAAAATCAGTCAAATGTACTGGGATCCAATTATCTGATTATTGACATCCGATTTGGACAATTTTTAGCCGTAAGAATATACTTTAAGAGTACTACTTGTGCAAAGTTTTATTCCGATATATTCATTGCAGTTGAATTTGTTTACTGGCAGCGAAAGAATCGGATGGAATTTGTTCGCTTTCACAGCTTGTGGTAGGAATTGTTCACTTTTCACATCCTGTAACGCTCATCACCACCATAAGAAGTTTTCAACATAGCCGTTATATAGGGAGTGGGCATGGTTATTATCCGAGTTTACCAATTTTCTCATAAAAATGTATAAATAGAAACTAAACATACTTATTCTGAGCAAGTTTGGCTGGGTTAGTTTTGGCGGTTTGGAAAGTATGTGCATTAAACCAAATTGAGGGCGGGGTTACGCTCACTTAAAAAAAATCCCCTGTAACAATTTACAGGTTTATAAATTCATTTAATGCTTAGTTTTAGGAGATATGTTTTCTTTTAATGGCGTTTTTTGGAGGTCTGATTATGTTCATCTGCAACATCGACCCCTTTTTGGTGCCAAGCATGTGGCAAATTTCATCAAGATATCTACATTTTTACTCAAGTTATCGCTTTCACAAACAAAAAATGAAGACATATGTACACGCATACATACAAGTGAAGCTGTTAAAAACCTTGCAAAAACAAGGGACATAGTATTGATTACTGAAGTCATATTTAAATTTCAGAGATTTCCAAAAAAAAAAGATATTGTGAAACATAATTACACGTCTCATGCAATTATTTCCTATATAATGAATTTTGTTTGTTTAATTATGTATTTACGTTAATCTTCTTATTTACTGGTGTAGATAATAGCGCGTCAGTCGCTTCTTCTTTCACAAGGTGGCGCCAGTTGGAGATTCCAAGCGAAGCCAGGTCCTTCACCACTTGTTCTTTCCAACGGAGTGGAGGTCTTCCTCTTCTTCTGCTTTCCCCGGCGGGTATTGCGTCAATTACTTTCAGAGCTGGAGTATTTTCGTCCATTCGTACGACATGACCTAGCCAGCGCAGCCGCTGTCTCTTGATTCGCTCTCATTGTTTCATCGAATGCGATATTCACCGTGGCCAACGCGCAAAGGACCATAAATCTTTCGCAGGTTTGCTTCCTTAGGTTGGAAAAGCAGAACTAACGGCGCGGTTGTTAATACCAATGATGTCAGTATCATCGGCATACGCCAACATCTGTACAATCTAATAGAAAATTTTACTATCTCGGTTTAGTTCTGCAGCTCGAATGTTTTTCTCCAGAAGAAAGTTGAGGAAGTCACACGAAAGAGAGTCGCCTTGTCTGCCACCTCGTTTGGTATCGAACGGTGCGGAGAGGTCCTTCCGATCCTGACGGAGCTTTTAGTGTTGCTCAACGTCAGCTTATACAGCCGTATTAGTTTTGAGGGGATACCAAATTCAGACATCGCGGCATAAAGGCGGCTCCTTTTCGTGCTGTCAAAGGCAGCTTTGAAATCAACGAAGAGGTGGTGTGTGTCGATTCTTTTTTCACGGGTCTTTTCTAAAATTTGCCGTATGGTGAATATTGGTAGGTTGTTGATTTTCCAGGTCTAAAGCTTCTCTGATAAGGTCCAATCAGTTTTTTGAAGGTGGGCTTTAATTTTTCACACATTACGCTCGGTAGAACCTTAAAGGCGATGTTTAGGAGGCTTATTCCACGGTAGTTGGTGCCATTGTGGGATCTTCTTTTTTGTGGATTGGGCAGAGCACACTTAAATTCCAATCATTGGGCTGCTTTCATCCGACCATATTTTACAATGAAGCTGATGCATGCTCCTTATCAGTTCTTCGCCGCCGTGTTTGAATCGGCCGGTAATCCATCGGCTCCCGCTGCATTGTTGTTCTTTAGACGGGTAGTTTTTATTCGAACTTTCTCATGGTCTGGCAATGAAACGTCTGTTCCATCGTCATCGATTGGGGTATCGGTTTCGCCTTCTTCTGGTGTTATACTTTCAATGACATTCAGCAGGCTGGAGAAATGTTCCCTCCATAATTGTATCTGCCCATCGGTTACTAGATCACTTTTGGGTGTCTGTAAGAATATGCTCCGGTCTTGAAACCTTCTGTAAGCCGCCGTATCTTCTCGTAGAATTTTCGAGCATTACGTTTGTCGGCCAGCTTATCGAGTTCTTCATACTCATGCATTCATCCTATTTCTTTTTCTGTCTGCAATTGCGTATCGCTTCGCTCTTCAACTGTCGGTATCTATCTCATCCCGCACATGTTGTGGTCGATCGTAACGCTGTGAGGTAGGCAGTCAGTTTTCTCTCCGCTGCGATACGGCACTCCTCGTCGTACCAGCTGTTCTTTTGCATTTTCCGAAAACCAATGGTTTCGGTTGCAGCTGTACGTAAGGAGTTTGAAATACCGTCCCACAGTTCCCTTATAACGAGTTGTTGACGCGTGGTCTCAGAGAAAAAGCCGAGTAGAAAATCGTTTGGCTGTCTGTTTTGATTGCAGCTTCTTGACGTCGAACCTTCTTTGTTTTTGTTGACGTGCGTTTTTTGATGCACAGAGGCGGGTGCGAATCTTGGCTGCAATAAGATAGTGGCCCGAGTCGATGTTGGGACCTCAGAGCGTACGCACGTCTAGAACACTGGAGACATGTCTAAACCGGTTAGATTTTTGATGTTTTCTGTGCTGGAAACTAGTACTGGAGATATTCATATTTCGGGCCCCGGCGAAGTCGATCAGCCTCAACCCATTTGTGGATGTTTCCTCATGGAGATTGAACTTACCCTAAAGTCGCCAAGCACGATTTTGACGTCATGCCGGGTGCAGCTGTCATAGGTGCGCTCTAAGCGGTCACAGAAGGCATCTCTGGTCACATCGCCTCTCTCTTCCTTCGGGGCGTGGGCTCCAATCAGCGACATGTTGAAGAACTTCGCTTTTATGCGGATTTTCGCTAGATGTTCATCCACCGGGGTGAATGACAGTACTCGGGGACGGAGTCTTTCTCTAATCATGAATCCCGCACCGAGTTTTCGCTCCTTTAAATGGCCACTGTAGTAAATTCGCCAATGAAGGATGGAATCATGTGTAGAAGTTCACGCAAGTGAGGAAAGTTCTCTGATTATAATTCACTTGGGCGTGGCCAGAAACGGTTCTTTTACATATGGCTCAAGCAGCTCACGACTTCCGGTCTTTGACTAAGTATTCTCTGGGTAGCTTAAGAACATCCGTTTGAAGGCGAGCTAAAGTGAGACGGCGAAAAATTCCCGACACAGGGTTGTGCGTTGTGTTTGGGACCCGCCACGTAAAAAACAACCAATGAAAAAGCGTAAACAGCCTCGGATGAGAGACCTCCCTTTTGATGACGACCATGGCAAACGAAATAAGGACTACGAATTGAGGGCATGCACCTGGAATGTCCGGTCCCTTAATTGGGAAGCTGCCGCTGTCAAGTTATTTGAAGTCCTCGTTAGATTGAAGGCTGACATCACCGCCGTCCAAGATACGCGATGGGCGGGACAAGGACTGAGGCGAGTAGGTCCCTGTGGCATTTATTATGTTAATAGTTAGAAATAAATAAAACATATAACTTTCGTATATTCCAATATATTCAGTATATCATAAAAAATAAACAGTTTGTATTTCTTAAAGTTTGCGAAAAACGTTTGGCACATGTAATTGTTTCGCGCACAGTATTATGTTGCGAAAATGCCTACTTTCCAAAAATCATAAATTTAAATATCATATGATTCTTTCACTTTGCAATGTATAAAACCTTGCGTAGGCAATACCCCTACCATATTCTATGTTACGTGTAAAAATTGGATAGGGCCAAGCATCAGACGACTTAATACCAAAAATAAAGTTTAATATATGAAATATATTAAGCCTATTTTATTTTACCGGCGAGTTAAGTTATCAGCTTAATTTGTAGGAAAGCCGTAGCCTACATATGGGCTTATCGAAATCTAATCTAGCTTATGTATTGAACTATATGCATTGCCAGTTCCTCTTTTTTTTCATTTGCAACAGTTTGATTTTTCCAAAAAAAAAATTATCGTTGGCAATCTTGATAAACATTATTATGACAGATGAAAATGTCAACAAACCGAAATAGATTGTTGTGGAAATACTAGATGGAAAACTGAAAAAAAAAATCTGGTAAGTATTGAATTAAAATTAAGCCAAAATTAAAACATGTTTGTTGTCAACTTTTTGTTAATATGTTCTACATATGTATGTATATTGGATTATCTAGCCACTTCGCAAAATTCTTCAACGGAGAATTCTGAGGACAAACAGCAGGTGCTTTCAAAATATTTTGATTTCATATATTAGATTGAAAACTCTGCAGATTAGGAATTCCATTTTCGTTTAAATCGCAGGACTTTGGACTACTGAATAGGTATGAATGACTTTAGTTCTGCAAATTTTCTTACATGTGAATTTTACTTTGCTCCGAAGAAGCCAAAATAAAACAATGATCTACGTGTTTGTATGGTAGAAAAGGATTACATATATTGATATATGTACGTGTATACATACACTATTTAGGACTATATTTTTTCTTATATATTTGTATTTTATTTACCTGCCTTATGCACACTTACATAAAAATTAAAAAAAATATATATTTTAGTTATAAAATAAACTATTCTTTTTTATTCGTTTTACTCACTTCATTTTTTCATCAATTCTCCTTTCACATTTTTATATTTTGCCTTGGATTTTCTGCGATTCTTCGGATTTTTCCTCTATACCAACAGTTTTTTTTTCAAAATATTTTTGCCTTGCACTCCTTTCTAAGAGATGAAAGAGCAATGACTTTGCTAGGCATTTGAAAATGCTCGCATAGTTGCTGACTTTGCCCAGATGTACTTGGCACATCGTCTGGATAACGAAGAACAAACAGAAATTTGCTAGTTAAATAAGGACAATACATAAAGAAAAAATAATTTCAACTTACCATATATATCGGTAAGAGCATCTTAAGGGTCTGTTCCGAAATTAATTGTGTGGTTGTTGGACACCAAGCAACTCTCGCCGAAAATTTCGTCCTTTTCGTTTATATGCGGCAATATGCGAGGTATGACTGAGGCAAAGGTCAAAACGGTCCTACTGTTTACATGCTATAACTAAAGGAAGGATGAGTTTCTGCATTCTAGAAAAAAATATCCATATCAAAAGATTTTTAAAGATATAGTTATCCAAGCGTTTACGGTTCTGCTGTTAGTAAATATATATAAATTACAAATTTAAAAGTTCAAACTTACGTTTTCTCAAAGTTTTGAAATAAATTGAAGTTTAGTTGACAGTTCTTGCACAAATTGCCAACACAATTCGAAAATATTTATATATATTTTTTAAACCAAATAATTACAAATTTATTGATTATGCTTACATAATTTAAGCCTATCGATCAGTTTTAAAATCTTAATTTTGCTGGGGATTAAGATGATTTTGAAGTATCGACAGGCATTTGTCACTTCTTTGTTTACCACTGGTATATCAAAATCTCTATAGGGCAACTCAGAATGTGGTGCTAATGGTCTTGCATTCTTGCAATTGCAAACTAGCGAGCATATTTTTGCATTTACACTAACAAAATGTATAGGGGATGCACCTGCTACGCCTCTACAAAGAAACAACACTAAAACGACATTGTATGGGTTGCAATATTGGTTTGCAAATTGTCAGAATAAAAATGGGTAAAACGTGTAAGAAAAGAGAAAAGTAAAAGAAAAAATGGAAAGTAAGGGAAATCAAAAATATATTGGACTTTTTGCAGTAAGCTCCAGAAGTAGACGTAATTGAAAAGATAAAATTAATGCTGTGAACATTTATTCGGAGTTTTTATCCAAAAGCACTTCGTTGTCACGGCAATACATTTTAACCCATCCAACGTTCATTTCTTTTACAATAATTTTATTATTTATAGGTACCGAAAGCACAATTTTTTTATAAAAATCTAATTGAAAAAACCGGCATATATGCCATAAGGGAGCTGATTCGACCTCTTTTAAAAAAGCAAGCGATTTTCGAAAACATTAGGAGCAGGCCTTCCCGTGCCTGAGTCCTATGCCGGATGTTCAAGGTAAGTGTAAATGAATGTGAAAAAATTTGTCACATGTTTATGTTTCAGGCAAAGTGCTGCAGACGTGTCCTCATTTTAATAAGTCCGCGTTAGTTTTGGAGCAAAACGTACAACTGCATTGGTAACAGATTTGCCTTACTAAGCAATGGTTCAGACAACGATGCGAAGGGTACCAACATAGTCGTGAATGCCAAACCCCCTGCAATATATTTGCGCGAGCGTAGCAGTAATGCCCTTGTCGCTAAGTGAAGTTGTAGGTACTAATAATTTTCATATAGTGCCTTTAAAAAAAGCAATATAGATGAAACAAAAATTCAGTCCTACACTGAAAAAGGGTTTACGGAAATTTTTAAATTTTTCTCAAATAAAAACAAGAACTATTAATTGTATCAAATGAAGAGCACTAAGATTCTAGTTGTTGAAATTAAGGCTATAGAGTCCGCCGTAGACTCTGGTGAAGTCAAACAAGCCTTGGAAGACTGCGGTTTTGGTATTAAAACTGTTTAAATATATTTAATAGAAACAAAGTAATATAGCCAATGTTTAAAATTGAATTGTTGACGAACTCTAATCAACTTAAAAAAATAAACACATCCTATATATAATTTGAAATATTTGCTGCATCGTAGAGTAACTGTTGAAGAACGACATAAAATTAACGGTACGGTACAATGACCAACTGCCAAGAATATGGGCATACCAAACCATATTGCACTCTACGCAGTGTTTGTTTGGTATGTTGTGATTTACATCCCACTTCTAAATGCACCCTTAGAAAATACGACTTAAATAAAAAATGCAGAAATTGTGGTGGAAATCACACTGCAAACTACAGGGAGTATCCTGTATATAAAGACTTGAAATCGAAATTGTCAAGCACGTCGTAACCAAATGTTACAAACACCCTGTAATGAAATTATAGCAAATTCAGATAAAAGTTCAAATCCTATTAATTCTAGCAATAATAATAATCAAGGAAGCTATGCATACATAGTGAAAGGCAACACTGTACAAACGCAACTGCCGCAAAATCCTCTAAATGGGGGCATTGAAATTATGATTATAAGTCTTACACAGTGTATGACACAATTTATGTCTACCAAGCCAAACATGATCTAAAATTTAATAGAATCCCAAAATCAAATGCTGCCAAATTTATTAAGTAAAAAATGAGCATACTAAATATCTGTACATGGAATGCTTACGGCGTAAGTCAACATATATTAGAGATTATTAGATTTCTGTCTGAAAAAATATAGATGTAATGCTTATGTCAGAAACTCATCTAATAAATAAAAATTATTTTAATATTCCTGGATTTGGACTCTATGTTACAAATCATACAGATGGAAAAGAGCATGGAGCCCTAGTTGAAAAATTTCTAGCAGGTGGAGATTAAAACGCAAAACACACGCATTGGGGCTCAGGACTTAATGGATTTTGCTGTAGTCAAAAATATAAATAGATCACCTAAGACAGCTGATACATGTACAGACTTATCATCTGATCATTCTCCTGTACTAATAAAGTTATACGAACAGCCCATGATATTTGAGCCAAAAGTTTCTCTAACATCTCATAAAACTTACTGGTTACAAATATATTGTCAAAACCAAAAAGAAACAATGGTTTTTGAAAGAGCACTAATAATCGAAAAGAGAAATTTGTAGATGAGAAAACGCAACACAGAAAATTATATGAAGAAATTGTGTCCAAATTCCAGCAAGGAAAGCTGTCTTTGGAAAGCGCAAAAGTCTTTTAAGCCGCCAGTAGATTCCAACATGCCTTTAAGACAATTGAATGGTAAGTGGGCACATAGTGATGAAAAGGCAAATTGCTTGGCAAATAACCTAGAAAAGGTATTTCAACCCAATTGCTAAAAGAAAAAAAACAATTTTAAGTTGCCAACCTCGACTAATACCGCTAACAAGTCACTTGTGTCTATAAGGACTTTTACTTCTGAAGTTACTAGAATCATAAAAGAGCTAAATCCGAAAAAGGCATTAGGACCCGATAATATTATTCCAAAAATGATAATTTAGTTACCAAATATTGCTCTAAAAGTGCTCTTCTTGCTCTTTAATGCAATTCTTGGTTTCGCATACAATCCAGTTTCGTGGAAAAAGTCACAGATCATTATGATAGATAAACCTAGTAAAGACCTAACAGACCATTAAGTCTCTTACCCTGTATTTCTACAATATTTGAAAAGTGTTTTTTGGCTCCTTTCCTTTGCGAAAATAACATAATACCAACTCAATTTTCGTGCTAAACATGGCACTGCAGAGCAAGTAAATAGAATTACCAACCAAATCAGGAAAGCATTCGAGAACAGAGATTACTGTTCAGCTAGTTTTCTAGATGTACATAGCTCAGGCGATCGATAAGGCCTGGCATGAAGGTCTTTTATGGAAAATCAAAAAAGTTTTACCTTACGAATTGTATAAAACTTTACGAAACAGGAAATTTACTATTAAAGTAGCAGACTTCATATCAGAAGAAATACTAATAAGGGCTGGTGTAGCTCAGAGTAGCATGTTAGGCCCAACTCAGTGCATAATATATACAACAGACATTCCAACAGCTATTAACGTATTGACATCCACTTTCGCGGATGACAAAGCTCTAGTAAGCCGTAACAAATTCCCCATCGGAACATTAAGAGTATTAGAGCAGCTCTTAACACCAGAAACGTGTCGGACATGAACAACGTTCTAGTACCCCAAGCGTATAAAGTAATTTATCTTAGGATTCACCTGGAGCGAAGGCTCACGTGGCGAAAACATATAAGGAGTAAAATAACTTGCATGAAGTTAAAAGCAGCGTTTTCAAATTGGCTTTTAAACAAAAATTCTAAACTTAGCCTAGACAACAAAGTCTTCTTATGAGTTAACAAGCAGTCAGAATAATTACAAATGTTCAACTAACAAAGCCGCTAACACTACCCACATTATCTGCTGGGTTTTCTATGCTGGAATATTCGCAACAAGAACGCTATCATAAAATTGCATATCAACATTATCATTGAAATGACCTTCTTATGATCATCAAGATAATCCGCAAGAGCACATAGCAACAGCTCACTACCGCTTGTTAGATAACCAAAGCGCATATCAACGCTTTAAGCGCTACGGTACCTACATCGTTTATTGCTGCACCCGCATTGCTACATATTAAATCTACCAACAACTTCACACGATAGTCAGTTGAATTCATGCTTGGGGTAGGGCTTTGGCTTAGTTGACATAGATGGAAAAATCAATCAGAAAGTTGATTCGAAACGAATAACATCGCAATAAAGAAAATAATTTTTCTGAACAAACCAATGTGTTTAACTGGCGCCCAACTTGAAGGACCAAGGACCTACAAATATTGTAAGGGCATCTGAATCCTGAAGGATCAAGGGCCTAAAATATCACAAAGGACATGTGAATCCTGGAGGACTTAGAACGTGAAAATTCATCAATCTTCATTATAATTAAATAAATTAAATAAAAAAGTGTAAGTGATAATTTAAAAACTTTGTCGAAGTGGATATTATTTAAAAGAATTTTAATTGGTAACAAATTCAAGTTCCCTATTAAGGGATTGTAATAAAAATAAAAAGTTTTCTAAATGTTCTGCATTTTCATAGCTTTCGATTAAAAAAAAGTTCAATAAAGTAAAGGGTTCATTGAAACATCTTTAAATAAAATAAATTTTTTTTTTTCAAATATTTCATAATCGTAATTTATGAGTGACTTCGCCTTTCCATTTAAGTAAAGGCCTGTTGTAATATTTAATTTTTTATTAACAAAATTTCGCTTTTTAAAGCGTTTAAGAAAGTGAAGTGTTGAAATAACCTTGAAAAAGGCACGTGTCGATATCGTGCAAATTACAGAAGTCTTAGATAAAACGAAGTTTATTTGTCATAACGACGACTATTTTTGTTATCAGAACTAGTTAAGTGTATAATAATAGTGTGTTCGCGGAAGCAGTTATATTTAGAAGAAAATAATTTTATTAAATAATTTTAATAACTGGTATCCCTTCCAATCAAATTTGCTCTCAAGCCTTTTAATAAAAATAATTTATAGGCAGTAGAAATGTTTCTTAATAAAGAACAAGTGTTAGAAATCGTTAATGAGGCCAACGAAAGTACAAGGCAACAATTAAGCCTCTTAACCTTGGCAATAAATCAGTTACAACCGCGTGGCGTAGAAAATCATTTACCCGTTTCTATTAATCCATTGGTTGTAGAAAACCATTCAAGTTTAGACTTAATAAAGTCTCTCCCTGAATTTAGTGGGGATTCTGCTTCTTACCCTGTCTGGCGAAGTGCAGCAGAGTTCGCTATAAATTATTATATGGAGGGTTCGGAAAAATATTACATTGCAATGGGAGTCTTCCGAAATAAAATTATAGGTTCTGCAAACGCCACTCTTGCATCTTTTAACACAGTGCTTAACTTCAAGGCAATTATAGCTATGTAGGTTAGATCAAGAATACGCAGATAAAACTCCGCTTTATGTTCTTGAAAATGAATTAAGCATACTTAGACAAGATAATATCTCTATTACTGAGTACTACAATAAAGCAGATAAAAAGCTATGCCTAATAATAAATAAACAAATCATGACCTATAGCGGAAATAAAGATATTGTAGCTGCACTAAATGAGCGCGCTAGAGAGAACGCTTTACGCGTTTTTATATCAGGACTTCGTCGTCCATTGTCCGACATTGTTTTCTCCGCCAAACCAAAAGACCTTCCAACTGCTCTTGCAGTTGCTCAAGAGCTCGAAACGAACCATAGGCGACACGATTTTGCAGAAGCTTTTGCTGTAGGAAATACATATAAATCTAATAGGCCGATATTACCTCAATATAAACAAATAGACCACAATAATCGACCACATGCAAGTACTCGCTTTAGCGCAAATCCTTCCGGTAGACCAACTCCAATGGAAATTGATAACAATACAAGTTATTACAGGCAGCGTAAAAGTATTCCAAATACGCCTCTTCAACCGCGTCAGCATATTAAAAATACAGTTCATTCTACACCTGATTACACACCTAAGCCGCAGTATTCAAATCCGAATTTGCCAATTGCATATAAGAGGAGTCGTGAACAATATAATTCCGATCGTTCGCCATTTCAAAAACATCATAAAGTTAATCATATGTCGGAAGACTTTAAAACGTTCCCGACTGAAGAAGAAACCCCAAGTCAGGATATTGATTATTATTGCGAAAGCCCTCAAAACTACAATTGTAGCTATAGTGATGATGGTGTTGCAGAATATGGTGACGAAGTTAACTTTTTAAACTGAAATCGCTGCTACCGTTTATAACAAAAAAGTTCCCAAACGGTCAGGAGCTTCGTATTTTAGTAGACACAGGCACGTCAAAAAATTATGTAAAGCATCTTTTATTTCTTAAAGGAATAAAACCCTTGGAAAAACCCTTTAATTTGAAATCCATAAATGGTAAAAATTTGATTAATAAAAAGTGCTTAATTAATGTTCTAGACAATACCTCCACGTTCTTTCTGTTTTCAAGCTTAAGCACGTTCGACGGTATTATAGGATACGATTTTTTAAGACAAATTGATGCAAAAATTGATACTGTTCAAGGATAATTATTTTACCGTAATGGTAAAGAAAAACTACATTATCTTACATGTGAACAGGTCAATTTAATTACAGTAGAAGAGCATTCAGTTCCACTAAAATTCCAATCTCAATTTCGACAGTTGATAAATAAAAACATAAATGCATTTGCTGATCCTAATAGAGCCTTGCCGTACAACACGACCGTTAAGGATAGAATTCGCACAAATACGGATGAACCAATTTACAGTAAGAGTTATCCGTATCCTATTTCCGTAGCTCCGTTTATAAATAATGAAATAAAAACGCTTCTTAGCGAAGGAATAATAAGACCATTTTTTTCGCCTTACAATTCACCTGTCCACGTCGTGTCTAAGAAAGGATTTGATGAAGATGGGAAGCCAAAATTATGAATGGTGATCGATTTTCGTAAACTCAATGAGAAAACAATCCCAGATCGATATCCCATCCCTGATACATCAGTAATCTTGGCCAATTTAGGAAGCTCGAAATTTTTTACAACATTAGACCTTAAGTCAGGGTTTCATCAAATTATTATGTGTGAAGAAGATAGACAGAAAACAGCATTTAGTATCAACAATGGAAAATATGAGTTCTGTAGATTAACTTTCGGGTTAAGAAACGCGCCCAGTATCTTTCAAAGGGCCATCGATGATGTTTTACGAGAATTTATTGGGAAATATTGTCATGTTTATGTCGATGATATTATCATTTACTCTTCAGATGAGGAGTCCCATTTAAAGCACATCGACCATATACTTCAAAAGCTTGAAAGCGCAGGAATGAGAGTCTCGTCCGAAAAATGGAGTTCGAAAAGTGGAGTTTCTTAGCTTTCTCGTTTCTAACACAGGCATTAAAACTTGTCCGGATAAGGTTTGTGACATTATTAATTACGAGCAACCCCAAACTCTTCGAGCGTTACGTTCATTCCTTGGCCTATCAGGGTATTACAGGCGTTTTATTAAAGATTATGCCGCCATCGTTAAGCCTTTGACTGTTTATCTTCGCGGAGAAAACGGAAAAGTGGGTGCACGTAATTCAAAAAATGTGAAAATAGATTTTAGCCCTGAAGCGCTCGAAGCCTTCGAACGAATAAAACAAATACTAGCCTCAGAGGACGTTTTACTTCAATACCCCGATTATAACCTACCATTCGAGCTTACCACAGATGCCTCTTCTACAGCCTTAGGTGCAGTTTTGTCCCAAAAAGATCGACCAGTTACTATGATTTCGCGAACGCTCTCTGCTACCGAACAAAATTACGCCACTAACGAACGTGAACTACTTGCGATTGTATGGTCATTAAAAAAGCTTCGCCATTATTTACATGGAACGAAATATATAAAAATATTTACTGACCATCAGCCCTTGATATTCGCTATGTCCGAGAAAAATCCAAAAGCAAAAATGAAAAGATGGCGAGCGTTCATAGAGGAGTTTGCGCCCAGTTTTCATTTCAAACCTGGAAAAGACAACAAAGTCGCAGATGCACTTTCTAGGCAGTTTTCCCACAATTTGAGCGAAGTGGCATCAAGTGAAACTGTCCATAGCGAGGAATCGTTAAGTAATACGATTAAATCTGTAAAATGCTCTATTAACCAATTCAGAAATCAGTTAATGATCTCGAAGCCTAATTCCTTTAGCAAAATTACTAAAATATTTTTTCAAAAACTAATTCGTCACACAATCACTTTTGATACTCTTGAAAGCCTTGTCCAATGTTTAAAAATTATTATTAACCCTGATGTCACCAACGGAATTTACTGCGATCTTCAAACTTTAGGAAAAATTTCAAATGTAATAATATCGGCTTTTCCTGGTATTAAATTTATTCACACCGAACTTCTCCTAATTGATGTAACCAACAAAGATGATCAAATAGAATTGATAACAACGGAGCTCAATCGTGCTCATCGTGGCTTAAATGAGAATTTTGATATGTTCCACAATTGTGCGACAGAAAAGCTAGAGGTTATAAGAAAAAAGTTATCTGAAGCTCAAGAAAAAACTTTGCAAAGAAACAATCGAGGGCGAGCTGCCAGAACTTACAATCCTGGAGAGAAGATTTTCGTAAGAAGGAATAAAAGGCTTGGAAATAAGTTTGATAAGGTATTTGTTGAAAAATAATAATACCTTGGTACGACAGTTCTGATTAATGGCAAGAAAGTCCATAAAAGTAATCTTCGTTAAAATAATCAAATTTTCCATATTTTTTTCTTTTTTTGACAATAAGCCAGAAATACAATAACCAAATCGAAAGCAAAAGAAAACGGCATTTAAACAACCAAAACGTCTCTTAATAAACCACTTGTTAATTTTTTAAATCATCACTTTAGTTTAGAAAAATGTTAATATTGAAAATTCTATAGATCTCATATGATGTAGCTTAGTCCGTTTTTTTCGTTTTGTGAAATATTCATATTCTTTAAGTCGTTAATTGTAATTTTATGTAACTAAACCAAATCAACTGTGAAACTTAAGCCAAGCCACTATGCAAAAAGCCCAAATTTTCAACACAACATCCTCATCAAATTGCGGAATACTATACTTCCACGAATCGAGGACGTTTCGAGATTTAGCAGGGGGATAGTTAACAAGCAGTCAGAATAATCACAAATGTTCAACTAACAAAGCCGCTAACACTACCCACATTATCTGCTGGGTTTTCTATGCTGGAATATTCGCAACAAGAACGCTATCATAAAATTGCATATCAACATTATCATTGAAAGGACCTTCTTATGATCATCAAGATAATCAGCAAGAGCACATAGCAACAGCTCACTACCGCTTGTTAGATAACCAAAGCGCATATCAACGCTTTAAGCGCTACGGTACCTACATCGTTTATTGCTACACCCGCATTGCTATATATTAAATCTACCAACAACTTCACACGATAGTCAGTCGAATTCATGCTTGGGCTAGGGCTTTGGCTTAGTTGACATAGATGGAAAAATCAATCAGAAAGTTGATTCGAAGCGAATAACATCGCAATAAAGGAAATAATTTTTCTGAACAAACCAACGTGTTTAACTTATACAATGCAATCATAAAACCGATTTGGATGTATGGCATTCCACTGTGGGGTACGACCTGTGCAACCAACATTGATATAATACAAAGGTTCCCATCTAAAGTGCTTAGAACAGTCACGCGTGACCCATGGTACATGTTTAATGAAAGCATTCATAAGGATCTTGATAATCCTATGATAAAGAAGGAAATAGAAGACAGCGGAATGAGATATATTTCTAAACTTCGCGAACATTCAAACCCATTAGCTAATGCCTTGGTAAATTCCTGCAATTAAACACGTTTAAAAAGAAGTGATCTGCCAGCCTACTAGAGAACAACGTTCTAGCAAATAAACTCAACCACATTCTTGAGCTTCTTTAGTTTTAAATAGATTTCAAATTTGCATACTTATTATTAGGCTTTACCAAAAAGATCCAATAAATTAATAAAAATTAAAAGAAAATCTGGTTACTTTCCAAGCCCAGCGAAAAGAAGTGATTAAAATTTAATTGGAACTGGAACTAAATTAATAAAAACTAAAAAAAAAAATCTGGTTACTTTCCAAGCCCAGCGAAAAGAAATGATTAAAATTCAATTGGAATCGGAATTGTTGAATTCCTCACTGTATTTTAATAAATTAATTGCTCTTAACATTTGGTGGAATCGGTCTTCGTTCACTGTTGTCAAAATTGTGCCGTAAATTTCTCGACGACATTCCATAATAACACATAAATTGCATTTAAAACTGCATCCACAGCATCATTATCACTTTCAGTTTCTAGAAGTAAATTGCTATTGGTTAAAATTTCCAATAAAAATATTTCTTAACTTCAATGTCTATAATTGCTTCAGCAACTTCATCAATTAAAAAGTCAGCAAAAGGAACTCCAAAAAAGACGTTCCCTTTTGCTGGTAAATATCATATTTGCAATTGCAAGTATATTCTCGTAGCGTTTTTGATGATAATCATTAGGGGGATTCTCTTGCACTTGCAAGTTAGTTCTGCTTTCTCGAGACTGGACAAGGAAGCAAAACAAATGGGTCTGGCAGTGAGCGAGGGCAAGACGAAATATCTCCTGTTATCAAACAAACAGTCGTCACACACGCGACTTGGCTCTCACGTCACTGTTGACAGTCATAATTTTGAAGTTGTAGATAATTTCGTCTATTTAGGAACCAGTATTAACACCACCAACAATCGCATTCGATTGAACGATGAGCTGTACGAGATGTACGACAACATTGACATAGTTCAGCGAATTAACAGTTACGTTATGTTGTCCGGATGGACGAAAACACTCCAGCTCTGAAATTATTCGACGCAGTACCCGCCGGAGGAAGCAGAGGAAGAGGAAGACCTCCACTCCGTTGGAAGGACCATGTGGAGAAGGACCTGGCTTCGCTTGGAATATCCAATTGGCGCCACGTAGCGAAAAGAAGAAACGACTGGCGCGCTGTTGTTGACTCGGCTATAATCGCGTAAGCGGTGTCAACGCCAATTAAGAAGAAGAAGAACCAATTTAATTTTAAGTTTGAGGAATCGAGAAACGGTTCACTTCCGTGTGTGGTTCATGCTCATTTTCTTCTTCAGAAGAGGTCCGAGCTCTAGTTTTTTGTCTGAGCGGTCTTACTGGTGGTTTAAAGTTTTCCTCGCCTTCCATAGTAAGTTTATTTGAGAAGAGTTCGATGTCAAAGTAGAAATAAACCTTTTTTACACAATATGCTAAATGCATTTTATTTCTCAGTGATGCAGCTATTAGCTTATGATGGTTAATTAAAAGACGCCTATTATTGAAACTCTGATAATAATGCCGCTTGTGTCTAGCTGCCATATTTCTAATACAAGAGCTTCGGACAGGCTTTATACTGTATATATCGGACAATAAGTGAGCAATCTTTGACTAATTTTAGGATATAAACTCATTTTGTTTTATATTACATTTTGCTTCGTGTCCGAGATATTTATATTAAAAAAGCATAAAAGTTCAAAGTCATCTGGAAAGCCGGAAGGCCCTGTGATAACTGCATAAACTTTTATGATTACTCAAGTATACTCGAAACATTGTTGCTATACAATTTTGTGAAGATAGCTCTCACACTGACCGACATACATATGTATTTCACATAAAGTATGCTAGAATAACGAAAATCATTTTTTGTAATATATTGGGGAAGAGGTAATTCGTGAACTGATTCCATACATTTTCGGCATTCAACTCTAGTTTAGTTAGTTCTTACCATTAAAAAATTCTTAATGAATTTTATTAATGAGCCTGACAGATTTACCGATTGCTAAAAAGTCGACTGGAAGTTTGAGGTATTATGTATATAAGGATTAAGAGACTTATAGAGCCGGTCTTATCATTTTTGATACAAGGATACTTTAATGTCAGGTAAATATTCTCCCCAAAATTTTAATGACATATCTCAGAAATTGGCTAATATTTTCGGTAAAAAGACAACCATAGGCATTAAGGTTCACCAAGGTTCTTAAACATATTTGTGTAAATTTTTAACACGATATATTTATTGGCCCTCGCATTCTTTACCGTAAAGAGAAAATCAGATAAAGTGTAAAATATTGGCATATGGGAAAACTTGAGCAAATATGGATTATTTAGCTTCCCTTTCTCAAAAATTCTTTGATTAATTGTGTTTTTTGGCGTATCATTGGTCTGATTCCACGGACGGCCGGCCGAATTATTTATATGTATATACCTAACCCTATATCTATATTGATTAGATGTTAGGTGAACAAAACCATTATACTTTGTAGCAACATTTTGCGAGAGTAAAAAAAGGTTAACCTTACCTACCTCTTTCATAATATTAAATGTTTAATATCATCAGTTAATAACTTTGTAAATCAATTAGTTGTTTCGAACTTTTTATTAAATTTATATCAAATAAAATTTAACATTAAATTTTAGCTTGATATCCCATCTTCAATGTCAGTTTAAAATTTACACACTACTTTATTTTTTTGAATGTTAATGCGTATCTAGTATATTTGATATATATTTTTCACAGTGTGCGTATGTTGCCACGATACAACGATCGGTCTCGGTCACCAGTTTTCGGCCGAGTGATTAGCAGAGAACCCATTATGCTCCCACGTGTAAATATCGGTCAACATCAGCGACATTACGGTGTTGATGGAAGTAACTTCGGTGGTTCGTCGTCCCGCATCTACGGAGCTGAAACGAAAGGAACACCCTCTTATCACGGTGCCGGTGGTAGCTCTCGTCGTCCGTTAAAATATCGTCACGTGGGTTCTAATAATGCAGCAACTAATGCGGGTAATGGTGGAAGCCCAAACTCAGTGAACGTTCAAGGAAGTTTCCAACGTTTGAAGGAACTGATTTGGACGGAGCGCGCCAAGGAACTGACGCAACAGCGCCGGGCAGAAGAGTTGGCCGCACGTGCAGCCGTTCTTAAAGAGATCACCAATGGCCAAAAGCAAGTATAGCATACAATTACATACATTTCAGGTTATATTTAAAACATTAAAATTTTATATATGTATGAAAATTACCAAAAATATTATCTTTATCTTTCTTACGAACACACTCCCTTTATATACACATGTACATAATAATTACATTGTTTATATGTTCTTATTGAACGGTATATAACTACATTCTTAATGCTAAGTTCAAAAACTTGCTCTATTTATTTCAAAAAAGTTTGGCAAGTATTGCTTATATATTACACATTGCGGGAGTATGCATTTAAATTTTGAAAAGGAGGCGAGGCCCCGCCTTGTAATAAGTTGCATGTACATATTTCCTAAACCAATAAAGCTTCTTTTCACTTCTTTACTGGCGTGGAAACCGCTTACTCCTTCCAATGGAGTGGAAGTCTTCCTCTTTCTCTGCTTCTCCCGGCGGGTACTGCATTGAATACTTTCAGAGCTGGAGTGTTTTCGTCCATTCGGACAATGACCTAGCCAACATAGCCGCTGTCTTTTAATTCGCTGTACTATGTTAATGTCGTCGTATATCTCATACATCTCATCGTTCCATCGAATGCGATATTCGCCTCGGCCAAAGCGCAAAGAACCATAAACTTTTCGCAGAACCTTTCTCTCGAAAACTCGCAACGTCGACTCATCAGTTGTTGTCATCGTTCATGCCTCTGCACCATATAGTAAGACGGGAATAATGAGTGACTTATAGAATTTTGTTTTTGTTCGTTAAGAGTACCACCTGTTGGCAAGAGATATCCTGCGATGGATTTCCAGGTTGATGTTGTTGTTGGTTTGGAAGCTGGTTCCTAAAAAGACGAAATTATCTACAACTTCGATGATAGTCGCGAGTGCGACGACTATTTGTTTGATGACAGGAGATGTTTCGTCTTGCCCTCGTTCACCACCAGACCCTTTTGCCAGCAGAACTAACGGCGCGTATGTTAAGGCCAATGATAACATCAGCATACGCCAACAGCCGTACACTTTTATAGAAGATTGTACCTTCTCGGTTTAGTTCTGCAGCTCGAATTATTTTCTCCAGAAGAAGGTTGAAGAAATCACACGATAGGGAGTCGCTTTGTCAGAAACCTCGTTTGGTATTTAACCGATTCTGACGGAGCTTTTAGTGTTGCTCAACGTCAGTTTACACAGCCGTTTTAGTTTTGCGGAGATACCAAAATCAGACATCGCGGCATAGAGGCAGCTCCTTTTCGTGCTGTCGAAAGCAGAAATCGACCAAGAGATGGTGTGTGTCAATTCTCTTTTAACGGGTCTTTTCCAAGATTTGCCGCATGGTGAATATCTGATCGGTTGTTTATTTGCCAGATCTAAAGCCAAACTGATAAGGTCCAATCAGTTTGTTAACGTTGGGCTTTAATCTTTCACGCAATGCACTCCATAGAACCTTATACGCGATATTGAGGAGGCTTATTCTTCCATAGTTGGGCATGCTTTCATCCGACCATATTTTACAATGAAGCTGATGCATGCTCCTTATCAGCTCTTCGCCGCCTTGTTTGAATAGCTCGGCCTCTTTGTTGATCTTTAGGCGGGTAATTACTATTCGAACTTCTTCATCGTCGGGCAGTGGAACGACTGCTCCATCATCATCGATTGGGGTATCGGTTTCGCCTTCTTCTGGTGTTATACTTTCAATGACATTCAGCAGGCTGGAGAAATGTTCCCTCCATAATTGTATCTGCCCATCGGTTACTAGATCACTTTTGGGTGTCTGTAAGAATATGCTCCGGTCTTGAAATCTTCTGTTAGCCGCCGTATCTTCGCGTAGAATTTTCGAGCATTACATTTGCCGGCCAGCTTGTCAAGATCTTCATACTCACGCATTTCGGCCTCTTTCTTTTTCTTTCTGCAAATGCGTTTCGCTCTCCTTTTCAGCTCTGGGTATCTATCCCGCACGTGCTGCGGTTAATCGTAACGTTGTAAGAAAGGCAGTTTGTTTTCTGTGACACGGCACTCCTCGTCGTACCAGCTGTTCTTTTGCATTTTCCGAAAACCAATGGTTTCGGTTGTAGCTGTACATAAGGAGTTTGAAATGCCGTCCCACAATTTTATTTTACCGAGTAGTTGACGACTGCTCTCAGAGAACAGGAGTGCATGTCGAGTAGAAAATCGTTCGGCTGTCTGTTTTGATTGCAGCTTCTGGACGTCGAACATTCCGTGTATTTGTTGACGTGCGTTTTTGCTGCACAGAGGCTGGTGCGAGTTTTGGCTGAAACAAGATAATGGTCCGAGTGGAAGTTAGGACCGCGTAGCGTTCACGCGTCTAGAACACTGGAGACGTGTCTTCCGTTTATCACAACTTGATCCGATCTTTTCGACCCGGGGACAGCAAAGTAGCTTGATGTGTTTTCTTGTGCTGGAATCTAGTACAGATAACCAAATTTCGGGCCCCGGCGAAGTCGATCGGCCTCAATCCTCTTGGGGATGTTTCCTCGTGAAGATTGAATTTACCGACTGTTGCGCCACCTTGGCGTTAAAGTCGCCAAGCACGATTTTGACATAGTGGCGGGGCAGCTGTCATGGGTGCCCTCCAAGCGCTCATAGAAAGCATCCTTGATCATAACGTCCTTCTCTTCCACCGTGGCGTGGAAGGACCTCGCTTTGATGCGGAATTGTGGCAAGACGTTCTTCCACCAGAGTGAAGGGTAGTACACGGCGACGGAGTCTCTCACCACGAATCCCACAGCGTATTTGTGCTCCTTTGTATGGTCACTGTAGTAAGTGCCACAAGGACCTACAAGCCCCAGTCCTTGTCCCGTCCATCGCATTTATTGGACGGCGGTGATGTCAGCCTAAATTCTCACGTGGACATAAACCAGCTGGGCAGCGGCACCTCCCAATTAAGGAAGGGGACATTCCAGGTGCATTCCCTCAAATCCTAGTGGTCGTTATCAAAGGGGTGGTCTGTCATCCGAGACTGGTTGTTATTTTTCATTTTGGGTGTTTTTTACGTGGCGGGTCCATAACCCAGCGCTTAACATAGCGTATGGCACATCTATAGTTGTGCAGTGCGCTCGTAAACTACCGACATCAGTACCGCAAGAACAGCATAAGCGCATTGCGCAACTATGGATGTGCCGCCCTTTTTAAGAGTGGTTGGGGGACAAAAAATTTAATATCTTAAAAATGGTATGAATGTGTTGTGTCAAATATCTATAATGTAGCACGAACACTTTTCTTTGACTTCACAAAATTTCATCGATTTAGCTCCAGAGGTGTATGAGAAAATAATTTTACAATTTTATAGTCCTCTAAATTTCAACCTTCAATAACTTTAACAAAAAATATAATTTTGACGAAATATTTACTACTTGTACAAGTATATCAGGGGGTATGCGTCTGATCCCTTTTCTAATGAACTGCTTATTTTCAAAATCGATGATTTTGCGAAATTTTCATGGACCACTTGACGGGGTTTGACCTATTATAGATAAAATCGGGACAATACTACCCCAACTCACATATTAATTTGTCAAAAAAGTCTTGCGGTATTTTTATTGAATCAATTCGTGTGGCACCCATACATCGAGCTTCTTAGTGTATATGTATGTATATATTATATAATAATTTTCGTTTTGCTAACAAATCGTATACTGAATATAAGTTATACTACATTGTATGAATAAAATTGCTTAGATTCTTATTCTTTGGTTAATGTTTTACACCTTAAGGTTGCTTTGATTCCTGTAAGTTGCACGAATATAAAACGTTCAGTTGAACCCGAACTTAGCCCTTCCTTACTTATTTATTTTAGCATTTATTTGCGAGAAATAACATCTTACAAGAAGTTGTGTTTTACTTTTTACTTTATTATGTTCATTGCTAATTTCGGTTTCTTGATCAAACTCAATAATAATATGTCTTATGAATTTTCGGGTATAATGACTTTTTTTATTAGTAAAATGAATTTGATAAATGGTTTAGATTTTTCTTAAGATGCTGTCTTCAGTTTTTACGCAATTTGTTACGGAAGGATTCAGATATCTTCGAAAGTATAGTAAGACGTTCTTCTGTAAAATCTAGTTCAACTTTTTTATGATAGGTAAGAAAAATTATTTGGAATTGATTTGATGAGGTTGCTCCTAAGGAAATGAAAATTTGGTTCTTAAATGCATTAATGTGTGCGTCAGTGTAAGGTATTAATTTTTTTGCGGTACTTTCATCGCTGTGTTGGTGTTATGGAGTTTATTTGTTGATGTCGTCTAGATAATGCATCTGTTATCACGTTTGTACTTAATTCCATAATTATATTATTCTAATGTTGATTTCCATCGTTACAATTTACTATTACTATTTCTATTGCTGAGTGCATAAGTTGAAGGTTGGTGGTTTGTAATAATCTTTACACTGCTTGAACAATAGAAAAAAATTTAAAGTCCATACGATGGCTAAGAATTCCCTTTCAATTGTAGCGTAGTTTTCTTCTATCTTTGTCAATGTCCTTGAAATAAAAGTTAACTGCTCCTATTGCGTAGTCTGAAGCGTCTGTAGTTAATTTATATTTTTTTTTCAAAACCAGGATATTGTAGAATAAACTCAACGGAAATCGCGTCTTAACTTAATGTTAATATGAGTTTGGTAGAAATTCTATTGCATCTCTGTCTGTAATGTCGCCCTGAGAAGTATATTGGTTATAATATAGAGTAGTCGAAAAAGTCTTTTCATATTTCTAATCAACCTTCAACTTATTTTCTTTTATATTTATAATGAAACAAATGTGTACCATTTTGGTCGACAATTTGTTGCCATACAAGTGTTTCCGAAAGAGACATTATTCCATCAGAGTAAACCTTTTCTGGTTTTTCGGCAAAAAACTGCGACAAGTAATTTCCCCAGCCTTCTCTTGAAGCCAAATTTACTATATTAAGGGAGTTCTGCATTGACCGAAACAAAAAGTAGTCCGATGGTGCAAGGTCATCAAAGTGTCGTCCTAATGGAAGACGAAGCCCTTACTGTTGATCAATTCTGGTCGTTTTTTCGGACTGCTTGCTTCAATCTCTCAGCTGTTGACAATAAAATGTAGAATCAATCGTTCGACCAGGCTGGAGCAGCTCATAGTGGATGATTCCTTTCCGATCCCACAAACACTCAGCATAACATAGCTTTGCGACATTTTGTTTTAATTTTTTCGCACATTATTGTCGTATTTGATCCACTTTTTGTCTCCTGTTACCGTTCGCTTCAAAGATAGGTCGATTTCATTTCGTTTCAGCAAAGAATCGCAGATGTTAATTCGGTCCATTAAATTTTTCACAGACTATTCGTGTGGTACCCAAACATTGAGCTTCTTTTTGTAGCCAGCGTTTTTTAAATGATTCAAAACAGTTCGATGATGAATTTTAAGTTCCTTAATCTTTTCCATAATTTTATCGACATTTTCAATGATAGGTCGACGAGAGCGAGGTGCATCTTTCACATCGAAGTTTCCAGAAACGAAGCGAGCGAACCATTTCATTGGTGACTCGCGTGGCATTCTTCCCTTTTTTAATACAAAAATTTCAAAATATAGCGAATTTCTTCATTATTTGCACTCTTTTGAATAGCTGTAACTTTTTTCTTCACCGAATTTAATTTTTTTGGCTAAATGAAGCTTAAAAACTCACCTTTCCAACACTATTTAGTATGACGCAATGTGATATACGACTGCAACGATATGTATTGACAAAATACAATACTTTTTCAATAATATAGCCATGATAGTTCTACTATACAAGTATATTGTGGGTAGTGTGGTACTGCACACTTCTGAATACTGCTGGTTGGTCTAAATTTTGTATTCGATGAATTGGTTGGGGAATTTAAGCAAAATCGGTATAAAAATTTGTTTTTGGATATTGTTGTTTGCTTGGTGGAAGTGATGATGATAGTGGTTTTCATGATATTCGTGCACAATTAGAGTGCTTGAGGTAGGTCAGTCTACTCTTTTACAACAAGTAATTTAGGAAGTTCGCCATTCAAACCTCTTACAGAAGTGTCTAAATATTTGTCGCAGTAGGTTTTAGTTAATATATTTAAGGATTGCTGACCTATATCAATGCAGACAGTTTTGTACAATATTAAGGAAAGATGGGATCACTTCGTGATAAAATTCGTTTATCGACTTCTTTCCTTGGAAAAGGGAAGACATTTGTACTACTGTATCTTTGGTTTGCGTAGTGCATATTAGGACAGTTTGAAATCGTTTTCCAATTGAGCGGAGTATTATAAGATTGTAAAGATACATCGGCATTCTTTGTTGTTTTGTTCTTTATGTTGAATGTAATATACCAAAATAACGAGGTGTCCCTATTTCCGCTTCATATAATCTTAAAATTCTTTCCACACTTTTTTCTAAGAAGAGAATTCTTTGGGTTCGACGAAAAAATCTCTTAAACACTTAACCACGACTTGCACTATATTAAGTGCTGATAAGTTCCCTGCTTGCCTTGGGTCTATTGTCTGGTCCGTTATTATTTCCGTAGCTGGTTTAATAGTATTCTGAATAATAATAGATTCAGAATTACTATTTTTGTGACATTGGGAATTTATATTAAATCAATTTTGAAATCGAAAAATGGATATATAGCCATTTTTTTAAGTTATCAATCTCTGAAGGGTTCCGTGAGGTCGCAGAGTTGTATTGTGTTATGAAGTCGTAGGTTTCCTTTAAAAGACAATTTTTTGGTTTTAATTTGTTATTGACTTTACAAACCTTTATGTCATTTTGTAAACTTATGATTCTCAATTTGTGGAGTTTCTATTGAGATGAATCGCAGAGTTGTTTTATGTTATAAAGACGGAAAGTTCTCCTTTAAAGTGATGATTTGCAAATTTTTAGTTTTCTTTTATTATATTATTATTTAAGGTTTATTCTCATGGCGCCCGAGCAGATACTAAGTACGTAAACATAGTATATATTTTATATACGTGACGTGGTGTGTGCTAAAATTATAATTATACATACTCTATATACTTACCGGCATTTATCTAAAACAAAAGAAAACAAGTAAGAAAGGGCTAAGTTCGGGTGCAAATTTCAGGAGTCAAAACCAGGGAGATGCCTTAACATGTATAACGTCAACCTGAGGATTGAAATTCAAGCAATTTTATAAACATATAATGGGTTTTCAAAAAAGTCTTGCGGTATTTTTATTGATTTTTTTTTTTATATTGAAATTGAAATGAGTTTTTGATGACTCATGCCCAGCTCTTGACCGATGCTACGGCTGCTGCTATGCCGGCCTCTTTCGACCAATTCAGCGATTTTATCGCAATTTTCGACGACAGGCCTTCCGGAGCGTGGCGCATCTTCGACCACCACTACACCAGAACGAAAACGTTGAAACCATCGTTGTGTGGTGGAAATGGAAACTGTATCGGGTCCATAAAATTCACAAATTTTATTGGCGGCTTGAGATGCATTTGTGCCTTGTGCCTTTATCGTAGTAGTACTGTAAAATATGCCGTATTTTCTCTTTATTTTGCTCCATGTTTGCGACGCTATAACTCAGGAACGACTTAAAAGAAACAACAATCAATCAAACACGTGTTAGCGCGTGAAATGAGCTTTCCAAAAAGGTATAGCATGATCCGATGCGACGAACTAGAACTACACGCTTTCAGCGCCAACTAGCGAAAATACCGCAAGACTTTTTTGACAACCTAATATGTACATAACATATATATAACTCATATGCTGACAGACACCTTAGGTTTCTTAGAAAAACGAAAACCATTAAATGCAGTATATGGAATTTGGGGTAGTATCGACAAAATTGTATCTATTTTTTTCAACACCACAAGCTGTTTACATGTCACGTACTGACAAACTAACCGTATAGAGTAAAGTCAGTCGGATGTTCGAAAAGCCTGATATTAGTTATATGCGGGTTACGTCAAGTTTTCGCTCAAATTTATTAATTTTTGGTATAAAGATACACAGTTATGAGCAAAACATGCTGGCTAATTTTTATTGAGATAACTCACTTATTGGGCGATATATGCGGTACAAAGTCACTCGGAACTTCGTATATCTTTATAATAGATATGTACATGGGGATTAAGGGAAGTGCTTAAAACTCAATAAAGATTTTGTCAACCTTACCACTGGTGTTGGGAAATGAACAAGTCTTTTGACGAGTGAGAAATCTTTTTTTTAATTTTATTTTTAAATGTATAAGCCTTATATACTATTTTTGAAGTCTTACTTATCTAACTAAATACATAAGTATACGAGTATGTGTATGGACAGCACACCACATGGGGTTGTTTTTAACTGTACAATGCAATACATGTGTTTTATCGCATTATTTATGCTGTATGGCGTGGGATTACTTTCAAGTGCACAAGAGCATTTCTAATCAATTGGCCAAACCTAAGTAAATATGTATGTTTGTATTTTATTTCCCAAGTGCATGCGCATTGCATATAAATGCATACGTGCCTCATATATGTGTGTGTGTTGCATATAAATGCATGTATATTTGTGTGTTTATTTATGTACGTTTTTATGTACGTTTTGTTTTGCGTCTTTCGGTGATTGTTGTTGTGTTTGGTTGGTAGACATCCCATCTGTTTCTTTTTCTTGGCTTTTGAATTTCAATTTCAATTTCTTAATTGCTTTTTTTCTTTAATATATTCATAATGTGGGTGATATCACAAAATATAAATTGTTGTAATGGAGTGTCAATTCATGATATTTCTTTTCTTCTTGCTCCATAAATTATTGAGACGGTCTTCGTAAAATTCGATTTCAGTCTCGACTCCAATATTTATATTTATTTTTGCCCCTGCAACTATAAATCGAATATTTTCCGCACTTTTCTCAATTGCCTGCTCTATGAGGTCTATCATTTTATTGACAGCAAGTTCCTTTTTGAGACTCGCTTCTTATTATCTTCGGCTCTCCTCCATATATATTCTAGATTTATTTCCTCAAATCTAATGCCTTCTACTCGCAGGTTCTTCTCAAAAGTGATCCCTTCTACACGCAGAGAGCCTTTCCTTTGTAACATGTCCGCAGTGTTCGATTTGTAAACTATTCTTTTTTTTTTAATAAACTGTTTTTATTCTTTAAAAAAATTGTTGGAGGTAATTATTTTGTTCGCCTGATTGACCTTGCTGTGCCTCGATTCACAGTCGCTGAATATTTTTTTAAATAACAGTTTTTATACAGCTTTTAGTTTCGTACAAATACGACTTATGTGATTAAATTAATTCGCGGGAACATGCACCCGTCTTAAAAATAGTAAAAAATTCCTTATTAATTTGCCTGTGTAAGCAATAGGGCTTTTATATTGCCTATTGCATGTGTTTTCTTCATACAGATCTAACTATTTTGGCTCGAGCTGCTTATCCGCCTCGAAGGACCAAATGCTTAAGCTCAATAAGGACTTTATCAACCTTACCTGAGAAATCTTTCAATCATGAAAAGACTTTTTCATTTCCTCCCACCAGTGACAAGGTTGATAAAGTCTTTGTTGAGTTTAAACAGGTAGTATTTGTCCGATTCAACCTATTTTTGATATACAGACATAACATTATCAGAGAAATAGTATCCCTGAATTTCAATTTTATATCTCAGGCATTGATTGATATTTTCTAACAAAATTCAACTACCGGGGCGTAAACAGTTATTGTTGGATTTGAACAATTTTTGGTCATAAGGTGGCATACTTTAGGGGCATTATTCGTGAAAGATTTAATACCGCTATATTAATTGCTTCTTGATTTGCATACTGGACGAATTAAATAGAATTTAAAATTGTGCTACATGGGAAGTAGCCGTGGTTATTGTCCGATTTCGCTCATTTTCACAACGTGATATAGAAATATAAAAACAATGCCAAGTACCAAATTTTGTCGAAATCGGTTGGTCGGGTCCCGAGATATGGGATTTCACCAAAAAGTGGGGGGTGCTACGCCCATCGTTCAATTTTCACACCGGCTCCCACAAAGCTTTCTCATACCATCCCCACGGAAAATTTTTAGGTCTTTGAGGCATTAAGTTATTGATTTATCGCACTTTTAGTAGTTTTTAACAGTAACGTTATATTGGGAGTGAGCGGGGTTATCCTCCGATTTCATCCATTTTCACATTGTCGGTAGATATTTTTATAAGATTTTTGCTCAAGTTGATTTGGTTAATGTAGCTTAAGTGGTTTAGGAGATATGAACTTTAACTTGTTAGAGGGCGGTCCACCCCTACTGCGATCTCTTGTGCCAAATTTATATTTTAAATAGGGGCTTTGTTTTGCCACTTTATAACGTTAATGGTGATTTGTGGGCGTGAAAATGGTCCGATTACGCCAACTCGAATGTTTTTTGTACTTAGAAACTCGCATACCAAGTTTCATTAAGATATCTCAATTTCTACTCAAGTTACAGCTTGCACGGACAGACGAACGGATGGACAGACAGACAGTCAACCGGATTTCACCTTTTTTTCGTCACACTGACCATTTATATATACATAACCTATCTCGATTAGTTTTAGGTGATACGTACAACCGTTAGGTGAACAAAACTATATTACCCTGTAGCAACTGGTTGCAAGAGTCTTGTATTGTCTTTCTGATAGTCTGCCGGATTTCTGGATTGCAATTTCCAAGCGGTTTCTTTTTATGCTTTCGTACACTTTGCCCATTGTGTCGAGCATACACAGCGGCCGATTTTTTTGTTTTTTTGTTTTGGGATTAAAACCAGGTGCTGGACTTTCCAGGGTTCGGGCAACATCCTTTCTTTTATACATGCGATGTACATTTTTGCGAAAAGAGTGGGCTCTGAAATTATGGCTACTTTTAGAGCTCTGTTTGGTATGCCATCCATACAAAGCGCTTTGTTGTTTTTGATTTTTTTAGCTATGGACAATCGTTCTTCTTCTGTAACTAGTGAAGCTGCTGCATTTCGTCGTACCGCGCTGGTAACGGAAATAATGCCTCGACGACTTTCTTCATGAACGGAGCGCATTTAGGTTGCTGCCCCTTATTTTGGAATTTGGACATACAGATTAGAATACGAATATAGACCCCTGGGGTAAGGCTTATAACCCCAGGGGTCTATATTCGCTTCTTTACCTATCTTTTCAGAGATAATTTTTTTTTGCTGCGAATTATAGCTTCGTGAGACATTCGCTTCTTTTTCGCTTATTGTGACATTTTGTCCTTCGCATTTTATCGTGGCATGCTGCTACCAGTTCCTTTCGCAATGCGGTTACTAAGTGGACGTCGTTTTCGCCAGATGCTGTGGCTACACTCCCGACTGTCTTAAAAATGTCAGTATCAAAATCTGTTTGCCTCCATCTTCGTTTTTGTATAGTGTTACGGGTGGGGGTACCTGGTCTCGAGAGAATAAAACTTCTGCAATGATTGCCATGTGGTTACTATGTGCGAACATGTCTGACACCTCCCACTTAATGTGTCTACTTAGTGCGTCATTTGGAAACATCAGATTTATTATAGAGCCTTTATTTCCTTTTTGGTAAGTATTTTTTGTGCCACAATTAATTATTGTGAGGTTGGTTTGGCTCAGGAATTCTAGAACTAGGCGCCCGCTATGGTTTGAACTTCTGCTACCCCAGACATTAGACCTTGTGTTGCAATCGACTGCCATTATTATCGGTGATTTGCCTCTGCTTTCTAAGGATAATTCTAGGAAGAAGTCTTCAAGTTCTCTAACGTACGCGCTGGGACTAGCATAGCAGCTAATAATAATAAATTCCTTCTATTTGCGCCCATATAAAGCCATTTTTTGCTTCTCTGCAGCAAGTCGTGAGTTTTTATCCATTGCAGGACATATTACTGCTTTGCCACTTCTATCTATAATCCAAGTACTTTCCGAATGTTGGGAATATCGCTCACTCAGTAAGGCGACATCAATGTTGCTTTCTATTACAGTTTGTTACAGCAAGGCTTGTGCTACGGTGCAGTGGTTTAATTTCAGCTGTAATATTTTCATTTCTCAATTGGTTTTAGCACCTGCACGTATTTGGGGCAAGTCGTACTTGGTCGTACTTTGAACCAAATGTTCTCCTTTGCAGAGCATGAAACTCGGTGTGTTAATGCATACTTTTGCAACATTTCGCGCTTTCACAACGTGTGCAAAGAGAGGACCTGTCGATCAGACTGCAACATTTACGCACCATATGGCGTGGATGGAAACATCTGTAATGGCGGGAAACAGAGGAGTATTTCCGTAGGCGACAGACCGACCACCCGATCTTTACTTTGCCAAAATTAAGGACAGTCTTTGCATCTTGAGTACGCAGGGATATAAGGGTTATTTGAGTGCCGCTTCTTGTTTTCCGATCTTTGCACATTATTGTGACTTTGTTTTTTTGGTTGTACCAAAGCCATTCCGTCAACCACTCCCTCTATGGCGCTCCGAAAAGTTTCAGCTCTTTTGTCTCCTTGGCTTTTTCTCCTTTGAGAGTTTTCCTTATGTAGGTCACGCTTGAACTCAATTCTTCGAGGCCACTGTCGCCTTTAATTTTAGGAAAGATGTCTGCATACGAGACTCCGTCTACCCATTTTTCGGGTTCTGGTTTATTTGCTGCGGTGTCTTTACTATTTATTTTCATGACTTGAATAAATGTTTCTTGCGCTTTTTGAGTTAAGTTTTGTGGCTTCTTCGTAGGTGGTAGGTCTTCCGTGCTCTTTTTGGGGCGATACTTGTGACGCTTTCCCTACCATCACTTTTTTCGATTGGATTTCTAGATAATTTGTTTTGCCTTACAAGTACGTTATGCTGCTCACAATTTCTCTCATAGCTTGGTTAATTTTGCTGCCTAATTCGCAAAAATTATTGATACATTCTCCTCTCCTCCATTCTTTTGAAATCCTCCTAAAAGGATTTTCTGGTGTACACCCAGAACTATTCTCAGAGGCCATACCTCACTAGGAAATAGTTGGGAATACCTGCCAACTTGTCTGTTCAGTCTCTTTCTCTTAAGTCTTATTTTAATTTTTGATGGTTGGCGACGCCAAATCCAAATGGGAATGCAAAAAAAAAAGAAAAACAACAAGACAAAAACGAAAAAGAAAGGGGAAAACAGTTGATGTCTCCACCCACAACGGCAAAACAAAAATTTATAGCCACGTTGTGCCTGGATTGCTGTTCTTAGGGGAAACAACTTTATTAAAACCAAATTTGCCGCGGAACAATGGGCAGGCATTTAAAAAAAATTTAATATAAGATAAAAAACATTGTACTTATCTCTTTCGATTTTAATTGCCCACATTCGTCCGTCACCTGATTGTTACAGGGGAAGAAATTTAGCCAAAACTGCCTTAAAGAACTTGGAAAAACTATAAAAAATACTGGACCGCACAAGAAACTCGTCCACTTTACACAATGTCCCCGCGTGTGTGTGCCATATATAAGGCATATATACATAAATATACGTGTCTATATAGCAAAATTTATAAATTGTGGGCTTGGGTTTGGGAACATAACTGGGGGAAATAATATAAACGTTTGTGAAGAAACTGAAAGTACAGTGAAATCCAAATTAAGTGTACCCAGGTGTTGGAAATATCTTGGGCTAAAAGTTACAACCGAAAAAAAACAATCATTTTGTGTAAAAGTGCCGTATGACGAAAAATTAAGATTTGGCCGTGAAGTGCCGCTACAAACTACCGCTTCCGCCGTAAGAGTGCAATACAACTATAACTTACCGCTTCCAATGCCGCTACGAAATCCCGTAACAACATACATAGTGTCGCTAAGACAATACGCTACATCAATAACATCATTTCGCTGCCATCACTCCGCTGGCGTCACAACGTCGCTGCTGTATCAAACCGCTGCAGCCATCAATTCGCTTGTGTCAACGCACCGGTGTAGTCATCAGTCCGCTACTGCTGTTAAGCCGTCGTGTGAATGAGCTGTCACTGCATCCTGTGCCAAAAGGACGTAAGCGTCGGCAAATAGCCGACGCACCAGGTAACGAGTGCGAATTACTGAAAGAGTGCAAATAAAAACAAAAACTACAACAAATCAGAGTGCACACTTTCAGTTTTGGCTTTCCCTTTTTTCACTTTATAACATACTAGAGGACCCGTCCACGCTTCACTGTGGCTGATACATAGATAATACTACCACTACCATCTATATGATTTCTATTAGTTGGATTATAATTATTAGTTAATAAGATATAGCATTTCTGTGAAACAACTTGTGTTAGTTTACAAAAAAATGGATCATAGAGCATTTCGTGTGTTAATAAATCATTGCTTTTTGGATGAAAATACTGTTGAATTTGGGCTCAGGGAAATCCACCGATGAAAAGATATTTGCTAAGCTTAAAGAGGCGAAAGCTCTGTGCAAAGCGGGTGCCCCACATATTCATAATCCAAAAAAATTACGAAATAAAGCCGAATTTTTGAGTCGGTGATAAAAAACATAGCTCCATCATTTCCCACTGGAGTCCAATCGACAGTCATTCTAGTGAACTGCACATGAGCAACCGGTTCTCAGGCGTGGAAAGGCGAAAAAGGCGGCTGGAAAGGTTATGACATCAGTATTTTGGGATGCACGTGGTATATTTGGTACATATTTGGTTTCTTTTCTACTATTCCAAATACTTAGCAATTGCATTATTTTTGAAGAAGAATCTGTTTAAAATGGTACGCATATATTCAAAGAATTCCTACAATCATGAATTTTGAAATTATTATGTTTTCAGCCAAATCGGTTCAGCCGTTCTTGAGTTATAAATGGTGTAACTAACAACAACTTTCTTATATATATATATAATATATGAGGTTGTTTTTATTATTTATTTATTTTTTTTTTTTTTTGAAGAAATGAAATATTCCTACAAACATGAATTTTGAACACATGCTTATGATTTGAAATATAATTTTTGTATTTATGAGTTGTATTAAATTTTGACATAAAGAGATAAAAGGTATCCTATGTCCTTATCCTGGTTCTAAGCTACCTCTCCACCAATTTTCAGCCAAATCTGTTCAGCCGTTCTTGAGTTATAAATGGTGTAACTAACATCAACTTTCTTTTATATATATAGATAACATTGATTCTATTAACATTACACACGCATGTATTCATATTTTAGTACATCCTTACTACGTATATTTCAAAGTGAATCAATGGATTTTTGGTTTGCGGTAACTCTTTATTTTGAAGTAAGGGTGAAAAATTATTAATTGCAAAATTAAATTATTATATATTCCGCAATATTTTCGATCCATTTTTGCAATTATCAGTCAATTTTTATCCAATATCGTTCGGACATTTTCCAATTAAATTACTTTATTGTGCTAGTGATTATTTTGCGCATTTTTCGGTTTGGCTTTTCGTTATTTGGGAATCGACATTTTTCGTTTTCGCCAGCTGATTCTCAATATTAAATTATTCTGTGCTAAATAATTTTTTCGAGAATTTTATTTCAATCAAAGCAAAATTAGCAAACCAAAACCAACTCTCGCAAACCTGTCTCCAAGTAAGGAGTTGACGGACTTAAAGTCATTACGACGTCAAAGAACGGTTGCGAGAAGTATGCGAAAAGTATTTTGTGCATTAAAACGGGCCTTCTCGAAAATACCACGTTTTTAGATCCAACCGAATTGGAATGTCATTTCGACATATTAAATTCACATAGTGACAAATTAATGAAATGCCAATCAATGATTGAAGAAATCATTCCAAGGGGAGTTAGGGGACATAATCGTTGAAACGAAGTCCATAATAAAGTCAATTTTAGCAAGAATTTAAACTTCAATTGCCGAAACATCTTTTGTAGCTTCTCACAGCTCAAGGCTCCTAAAATGAAACTGCCGAGATTCTAGTGAGAATATTCAGAATTTAAAAATTTTATGAGTTTATTTGAGAGCTTGGTTCATAATGATTCAAATATCCCAAATATTGAAAAATTTAACCATTTGGAAAATTGTCTATCTGGAGAGGCTGAACAGTTAAAGCCTTTCAGATGTCGGATACAAATTACATGAAAGCCTTGGCAATTCTCAAGAAAGCTTATGATAATAAATGGATAATAAATGTTTGATATTCTTCAATACAATATCTAAACTTTTTGAGCTGCCAACCATCCCAAAGCCATCCGCACCTTCATTGTGTTCAATTATGGGCGAAATGTCAGCGGTATATGATTCATTGCTATCGCTGGGCGATGAAAAACAAAAAACGAATGCAATAATCATACACATTTTGATGGCAAAGCTTGACTCTGATGTCTCTCTCAACTCTTGACAGTTGATGGTCAAAATCCAAGTGAGAAGAAACGTTGTATTGTGACAAGCTGCCACTGTGGAAGGACTGTGAAGCCACCCCAAATAGGAGATACCAGCACCCATTGGCGAAAGGAGCAGCACACTCAAGGACGGATCCCATACCAACAGGCAGTACGAGTATGGGAAGCAGCAGCAAATGGATAGGACCAAATCGGCGCTAGTTGCTGCAAATACAAGGCAGCCAAGTTGTCAACAGTGCAAATCGAGGAATCACCATTTAACTGCCTGCCCCACTTTCAAGGCGCTTCCGGTGCAACAGAGGTTTGAGTTTGTGAAATCGGTGCCTTATGCATAAGTTATTTGCGTGAGGGGCATACCGTATCCAAATGTAGAGTGGATTGATCTCATCACACGCTTTTGCACCAGCATCCGGTTTCTTCCTCACTGCGCCTCATCAACAACCATTCACCACACATGCCATGCATACAGCGAGTACGCCGGAGCGGGTAACGTTGGCAACATTAGTATTTTTTAGTGAAGATCAGTTGTGGAGATTCCCTGCCTGCGAGAGCGTTGCTGGGTTCCCAGGTCAACTTGGCACAGATGTTGCGGATTCGATGTAAGCACAAAACGTTAAGCGTAATAGTAATTAGCAATTTCAATACAAAAGTCAAAACTAAACTCATTTGTCAAGTCGCGGTTAAATTATTGTGAACTTCCGGCGGAATTCTGGGTAATACGATGCATTTCAGCTAATCATCCAAACCATAGCATCAATGCTAGTGGCTGCGAAATTCCGCACAATATTGAATTGGCTGATATAGAATTCCAAAAATCTAAAAAAATGCATATCCTTTTGGGTGCTGAAACATTTTTCGATTTTTTAGCTGTTGACCAAATTTAAAATGGTCCTAATCAACCAACACTTCAGAAAACCCTTTTAGGATGGATTGTATCTGGTAAATACGCCAGCAATTTAAGTTCTCCTCCCATATTACATAGCACATTATGCCAAGCTGAAGAAGACTTTACGTAAATAGATAATAGATTAGTGCAAAAAATTTGGGGTCTAGAAGAATAACCTTCAGACTTAAATGGCAATAAATTCACACAAGAGCAACAAGAGTGAAAAATTGGTCATAAATACGACTCAAGTATTGCCTTCAGGACTGCTTCAAATCAGAATGCCTTTTAAAGCTGACTGTAAGTTACTCGGTCACTCTTATGAAACCGCAGAAAGATTCAGAACTTCGTAAATGGTATCTGGACATTATGAATAAATATAGAGCACTGGGTCACATGAGCCCAACGAATAATAAGATCACGAATGGGCCACACTACTTAATGCCCCATCAAGGCGTTCTAAGGCCCGAGAGTGCAACAACCAAATTAGGTGTTGTTTTTGATGCTTCGAGTTGATCTTCAACTCAAATAGCATTGAATTAATTTTTGATAGTAGGTCCAACCATCCAAGAAAAGTTATACACAACTCTTCTTCGTTTTCGCTTACATAAGTATGCACTAACAGCGGATATTACTAAAAATGCATCGCCAAATAATTATGCATGAAGAAGACAGAAACTGTTATTTTATTGTGTGGGGAAAGCAACCTTCTGAGCAAATATCCACTCGGTTCATTGGCTATTAAAAGAGGCTTTAATGTTGATGACCTATGAATCCGAAAATTTCGAGTCTCTATATCTTTTGAGAAGTGAAGTAATTAAAACATTAAACTCGGCTGGATTCTCCTTAACCAAATAGTTTTCGAACCACCTTAAATTTTTCGACAGTAGTTGCGCTGAAAAGTCATAAGCCTTCAATGATAAAAATTCCACTAAACGTTATGAATCCATTAGTTGTCAAAAGAGGATTTGTTTCGCTTTCTTTTAGATGACAATTTTAATGATTTGTGAGCCACTAAACGAAATATATATTGTCAGTTTCTGCTCGCCTTTTTGATCCTATGGATTACCAGCTCCACTAGTTATCAAAGCAAAAATCTTATTACAAGAGCTTTGGATCCAAAAACTAGATTGGGACTAGTCGATTCTATTGCTCCTTGACACCAGCTGGCAGTGTTTTTCAACCAAACTAATGCAGCTCTCATCTGTAACTATTCCTCGTTATGTAAACGTTAAGTCGAATGCCGTCTGCCAAATACATGGCTTCGCCGACGCCTCAATAAGGGCGTACGGATGCTACATATATACATGAGTAGTAGTATTATTATTTGCTGCTTACTGCAAAGAATGGTCAAGAGTAGCGCCTATGTTGAATCGACATTTCGAAAAAATTACTTTTTGGACATACTCTGAAATAGTTTTACATTGGACAAAAACGCATCCTTCGCCACTACAAACCTTCGTCACAAATAGAGTGTCCGAAATCCAAGAGTTCACTGACAAAGTACATTGGCGGTATGTACCAACAAAACAAAATTCTGCGGATCAAGTGTCTCAGGGTTGGACGAATTGAATAATTCGATATGATTTGGCGGTCCTAGAAGACCCTTCATAATGGCCAATTAATAACCACCTCCAGCACTCACCAGAAAACGAAGCATTAAAGAAGAAGAAAAATAAATTTACACTAAGTTCGGCTACTGAAAAAATTCAACATTGGACCTTGTTGAAAAATTCTCTTCTCATAAAAAATTGCTTTGTGTGGTCGCATATGTATTGCGATGGATCAGACGAACAAGAAAATCCTCCATGGGCAACGATCTGACATTAAATGAGTTAAACTCAAGTTTTTTTTTTTAATTGTACAGGAGGTTCAACATTCATAATTTTCGGATGTTATTCAAAAATTGCATAAAGATACCATCCTACCCGCAAACTTGCAAAATCTCGACCGTTTTTGCATGAGTACTCGGATCATTTGCTTTCATTCAAATTAATCCGAGTAGGAGGTCGCCTAATAACTGCACCTTTCCCATATGATGCAAAATTTCCGTTATTATTAAATAAGATTTCGAACTTCGTTATTACATATTTACGCTTCCTGCACCTTCGAAATAACTACGCTGGACCTAAAGCGTTGGTTGCGCTTCTTCGAGAACGCATATGACTAATTAATGCCTGATAAGCTTTCAGTAGAACCGTAAGCAACTGTATACATTGTTGCAAAACCAAATAATGGGAAATTTTCCAGTCGCAAGACTTCGAGCACTTCGGCCCTTCCTTATATGTGGCGCAGATTTTTGTGGTCCGATATACACAACATTAAAAATACGCGGTAGACCACCTGTAAAAGCATATATTGCATTTCGTTTGTTTCACTTCAAAAGTAGTACATTTAAAATTAGTTTCGGACCTGTCTTCTAATTCATTTATTTTCGCCCTAAAAAGGTTCATTGGATGCCGAGGAATGTTGACGAAGATATTCAGCGGCAACGCCACCTACTTAGTCGGCGTCGATCGCAAGCTGCGCGAACTGAAGTAGGCGTTTCTAGCAATGACTCCTGAATTAAAGAAATTCGCCGCTGACAAAGGGTACATTTTCATCTTTATACCACCTAGAGCCACTTCGGCGGATTATGGGAGGCGGCTATGAATTCCGCCAAACATCTCATCGTTCGCGCAATCGGCAGTGTGCTCCCAACAGTATCCACACTGTTGGAGGCAATCCTCAATTCTCGGTTCCTAAAACCTCTGATCCAGGAGCCCAACGACGGCGAGGCGTTAACTCCAGCGCATCCCTTAATAGGGTGCTCTCTGCGAGCACTCCCACCAGCACAGGTAGCAATGAACCCAATTAATTGCTGCGAGAGATGACAACTTGTTTACTGTCTCAAGCAACAGTTTTGGCGGCAGTGGTCCAAAACATACCTGATGGTCCAAATGGTTACACCCGAAGCAGAATCTGCAGCCCGGCGACCTCGTCCTCGTACACGAAGACAACACACCACCGCAGCAGTAGGTAACAGGACGAGTCGCCGCAACCGTCGAAGGGCAAGACGGCAAGGTGCGAGTGGCAGATGTGGCAACGAAAGAGGGCAAAATTAGCATGGGCGCCTTAAACTAGCCTTACTTCCGATGGACATTGAAGGAACCTGATCAAGCGACATCTTTTTTAAAACCTAAAACTAAATTCAAGAACATTAATTGTAAAAATATTAAAATTAGAATTAATGTACATTGAGTTATAAAACATAGCATACTTACTCTAATATTGCATTAATAATACTAATCTATTACTCTCCTTAATACTTACCTTAACATAATCTAGTTAAATGTTTAACGAAAGATAATTATACTTATCTCTTTTGTAACACTTACTTACATTACCACTAGTTTAAGCCGTTAGTTTAAGATGCAGGCTAAGCGATTCCATAAAACGGAATAATTCTCTTGTATTAAGAACGAGAAATCGATCGGACGTGATTTTCATTTTTTCGGAATATTCATACTTTTCGTGACAGGCAATTAGGTTTTACAATTTATTCGCGCACTTTCAAGTATATTTTTTCGCATCTCAAAAACGCTAAATATTTTTCAGTATCTTTGAGCATTTGGTATTTTTTGTTCGATTCTTTACTCTCCAACGCTTTGACAGTCCTAATAGCAAAATACAAATTAGTTTTTCGTATAGTTGGAAATCTTGCAAAAATTATTTTCAATAAAGTTAGCAAAAGTTAAAACGAAAACTATTGTTAACATTTCAACTGAAAATAAGGTATTAGCCTGAACCTAATGCTTGCGGTAAGAATTAATTCTATTGCCTTTTGATTAGATGTAGCTGGAAACGACATTAAATTTTGTTAAATAATAAATTTGAATGTACTGAAATTTTAATTTTTAACCTTATTTCTATTTAGTGTTCAATCCTCTTATAAACATACTTCAAAATCGGAATCAGCGTTCATGGATGAAAATCGTAGCCCTAATCGAGATATATATCAGCATTTGAATGATGATCGCATGTCTATTGCTACTGGCCGAGCGCGCTATATTGATAACAATTATGGTAACAAAAAAAACTCGAATACATATTTAAGCAGCAGTAGCAATAATGGCAATAATAAGCGTAAAAATGCAAAAACTAATTATAAAGGAAACGGTAGAATAGCCAACAGCAAGGATGGAGTTAAAGAAGTTGGATCTTATGTGGCAACAGGTGGTGCAGGAACATCATCTATGCGTAGCTCTATGATAACAAATAAAAATCGAAACATCAAAAATAATGAAAAACAAAGATCTTTGTCAATAGTGCCAAATGCCAGCAGTGGATCCTCTGCAACAATTGCGCATAGCAGCAGTTACTTCGACGACGATCAAAGTATCGGTATACCCAGAACGTATCCAATGCGCTCATCACATTTTCGTGAACGAAATCGAGCATTATTTAGAGAGGTAAGTAATATCACTTACATAGAATAAAACAAAGTCGCTTCATCTGTCCCTAAATCACTATGTATGCTTAAATTTTTTAGTGATTGAAAAGGAATATTTTTGCATAATAAAATCCATTAAATAGTGGAGAAATACTGTTATTTTTGAAGTTTCTAATGTGATGTCGTAAATAATTATATTTTTTCCGCTTACATTGCAAAGCAGGCTGAACCCTACAAGATTTATCAAAATGTTACTAAGTATAATGTACTATGTATTGTACATATTGAAAAGGTTTACTCCGCGATGGTATATGTCTATCTCTTATGAATATCCCACAACAAAATTTTTTTGTCATTTATTTCTTACGAAAAATAATGGCTAATTTTGGAAGCGATTTTAACTAATACAGCATTAATCCTTCTCCAATTAAATACCATAATACATTGTTGATTTAATATAGATCTATAAGGCCCTTTACAGCATATGATTTAAATGAATATTGTCGAAGATATTGAGGAGGATGGAGTCATGTGTAGAAGTTCACGCAAGTGAGGAAAGTTCTCTGATCGCCATTCACTTGGGAGTGGCCGGAAACGTTCTTTTACATATGACTCAAGCAGCTCACGACCTCCGGTCTTTGACCAAGTATCCTTTGGGTAGCCTAAAAATATCCGTTCGAAGGCGAGCTAAAGTGAGAAGGCGAAATATCCCCTCCGCAGGGTTGTGCGTTGGGTTTGGGACCCGCCACGTAAAAAATCATACCAATGAAAAGGAACAAGCTTCGGATGAGTGACCCCCATTTTGATGACGACCATGGCAACCGAAATAAGGACTACGAATTAAGGGCATGCAACTGGAATGTCCGGTCCCTTATTTGGGAAAGTGCCGCTTCCCAGCTGGTTGATGTCCTCGTGAAAATAAAGGCTGACATCAACGCCATCCAAGAAATGCGATGGACGGGACAAGGACAAAGACAAATAGGTCCTTGTGGCATTTACTACAGTGGTCACATAAAGGAGCGCAAGTTTGGAGTGGGATTCGTGGTGGGAGAGAGACTCCGCCGCCGAGTACTATCATTCAATCCGGTGAATGAACATCTAGCCACAATCCGCAACAAAGCGAGGTTCTTCAACATACCGCTGATTTGCGCCCACACCCCGACGGAAGAGAAGGACGATGTGACCAAAGATGCCTTCTATGAGTGCTTGGAGCGCACTTATGAGAGATTCCCCCGCCACGATGTCAAAATCGTGTTTCAAGACTTTAACGTCAGGGTGGGCAAAGAAGGTATCTTTGTCACTACGGTCGGTAAATTCAGCCTCGACGAAACATCTCCAAATGAGTTGAGGCTGATCGACTTCGCCGGGGCCCGAAATATGGTTATCTGTGGTACTAGATTCCAGCACAAGAAAATACGTCAAGCTACCAGGCTGTTTCCCGATCGAAAAACCACCAACCAGATCGATCATGTTGTGATTGATGGAAGACACGTCTCCAGTGTTTTGAATGTGCGTGCGCTCCGAGGTCCGACTATCTTGGTGCAGCCAAGATTCGCACCCGCCTCTTTGCAGCAAAAAACGCACGTCAACAAACAAAAAGAAGCTGCAACGATTTTCTACTCGGCTTGCACTCCTGCTCACTGAGAGCACTCGTCAACAACTCGGTATAAGGGAACTGTGGGACGGCATTTCAAACAGCGGCATTTCATACGTACAGCTGCAACCGAAACAATTGGTTTTCGGAAAATGCAAAAGAAAAGCTAATACGACGAGGATTGCCGTTTCGCAGCGGAGAGAAAACAGGCTGCCTACCTCGCAACGCTACGATCGACCTCAACACGTGCGGGATGGGATAGATACCGAGAGTTGAAGAAGGAAGCGAGACGCATTTGCAGAAAGAAAAAGAAAGAGGCCAAAATGCGTGAGTATGAAAAGCTCGATAAGCTGGCCGACAGGGGTAATGTTCGAAAATTCTACGAAAAAATGCGGCGGCTTACAGAAGGTTTCAAGACCGGAGCATACCCTTGTAGAACCACCAAAGGTGATCTAGTCACCGATGCTTAGAGCATACTTAAATTATAGAGGGAACACTTCTCCAACCTGCTGAATGGCGTTGAACGTACAACGCCAGGATTAGGCGAATTCGATTCCCCAAAGACGATGGTGCAGACGATCCACTGCCCGACCAGGAAGAAAATTTAATAGCAATTACCCGCCTAAAGAGCAACAAAGCGGCGGGGGCCGATGGATTGCCGGCCGAGCTATTCAAACACGGCGGCGAAGAGCTGGTAAGGAGCATGCATCAGCTTCTTTGTAAAGTATGGTCGGACGAAAGCATACCCAACGGCTGAAATTTAAGTGAGCTGTGCGCAATCCATAAGAAAGGAGACCCCACATTCTGCGCCAACTACCGTGGGATAAGCCTCCTCAACATCGCGTATAAGGTTCTATCGAGCGTATTGTGAGAAAGATTAAAGCCTACCGTCAACAAACTGAATGGACCTTATCAGTGTGGCTTTAGACCTGGCAAATCAACAACCGACCAGATATTCACCATGCGCCAATCGTGGAAAAGACCTGTGAAAGAAGAATCGACACGCACCACCACTTTGTCGATTTCAAAGCTGCTTTCGACAGCACGAAAAGGAGCTGCCTTTATGCTGCGATGTTTGAATTAGGTATTCCCGCAAAACTAACACGGCTGTGCAAACTGACGTTGAGCAGCACCAAAGTTCCGTCAGGATCAGGAAGGACCTCTCCGAGCCGTTCGATACCAAACAAGGGTTCAGACAAGGCGATTCCCTGGTGCTGGAGAAAATAGTTCGAGCTGCAGAACTTAATCGAGCAGGTACAATCTTTTATAATAGTGTACAGCTGTTGGCGTATGCCGATGATATTGATATCATCGGCCTCAACACCCGCGCCGTTAGTTCTGTTTTCTTCAGGCTGGACAATGAAGCAAAGCAAATGGGTCTGGCAGTGAACGAGGGCAAGATGAAATATCTCCTGTCATCAAACAAATAATCGTCGTACTCGCGACTTGGCTCTCACGTCACTGTTGACAGTCATAACTTTGAAGTTAGATAACTTCGTCTGTTAAGGTACCAGCATTAACACCACCAACAATGTCAGCCTGGAAATCCAACGCAGGATTACTCTTGCCAACAAGTGCTACTTCGGACTGAGTAGGCAATTGAAAAGTGAAGTCCTCTCTCGACGAACAAAAACCAAACTCTATAAGTCGCTCAGAATTCCCGTCCTGCTATATGGTGCAGAGGTTTGGACGATGACAACAACCGATGAGTCCACCTTAAAAGTTTTCGAGAGAAAAGTTCTGCGAAAGATGTATGGTCCTTTGCGCATTGGCCACGGCGGATATCGCATTCGATGGAACGATGAGCTGTGTGAGATATACGACGACATTGACATAGTTCAGCGAATTAAAAGACAGCGGCTACGCTGGCTAGGTCATGTTGTCCGGATGGATGAAAACACTCCAGCTCTGAAAGTACTCGACGCAGTACCCGCCGCGGGAAGCAGAGGAAGAGGAAGACCTCTACTCCGTTAGAAGGACCAAGTGGAGAAGGACCTGGCTTCGCTTGGAAGATCCAATTGGCGCCACGTAGCGAAAAGAAGAAACGACTGGCGCGCTGTTGTTGACTCGGCTATAATCGCGTAAGCGGTGTCTACGCCAATTAAGAAGAAGGCGAGATAATGCAGGAGAACACTAATTTTTGTATGCATGCATAGTTACATAGTATATAGTTTAAACTGATTGTTGCCCCTGAAAAAGAAAATTTTTTTTGCGTTGGGGCTACTTTACTAGATTATGGGCGAACAACGCGAATGTATTCATAACAAACCAAATGCGACATCTAACATTAAATAATAGCGGAATAACTACAAATCCTATTATACGAGGTTTGACAATTAATTAATGAGACTGACCATAAAATTCCCTTTCTCTTTTTCCGGCATCCGTCTCCTTTCCATTGATATAAGTATGTACCATAGTTCTAGCTTATTTAGTGCGCCTGCTGCTTCAAGTTGAGTAGTGCTCGTCACGAAAATGGAAAAACGAAATCAAGAGCAACGCGACGCAATAAAATTTTGCGCAAGATTGGGTGAAACAGCTTCGGAAACCTACGCTAAAGTTGTAAGAGTGTATGGTGATCGTGCCCAAAGCTCACAATGGTTGTCTCCGCGCGCTCCCCGCCCGAAAAAAGCTCGAATGAGCAAGTCGAAGATAAAAACATTGATTATTGCCTTTTCTGATAGCCGTGGAATCGTCCACAAAGAACTCGTTGCACCGGGAAAAACTGTGAATTAAGTCTACTATTGAAAAGTACTCTAAAGATTGCGAAAATGAGTCAACAGAATGAGCCCAGATATCGCTCGTAACTGGATCCTTCATCACGACAACGCGCCATGCCACATCGCCCTCAGCGTGTCCCAGTACTTGACCTCTAAAAGGATCGCCGTGTTGCAACAGCCGCCTTATTCGCCCGACATGTCACCCTGTGACTTTTTTTGTTTCGTAAAACAAAATCGGTTTCAACGGAACCCATTTTGAGTCGATTACGGACATCCCAGTCGAAGCGTTCCAGAAATGTTACGAAGCATGGAAAAGGCGCTGGAATCGCTGTATAGCTGTCCAAAGGGCTACTTTGAAGGGGATAGCAGAGTCGTAAAATAATTTTCAAATATACGGTTTTTGTGGAATCAGTCTCATTACTTAATTGTCATACCTCGTAATTATAAGATATACAGAAATATTTTTGAGGCATTTGCGTAAAATTTCAAACTGATCCTTCCTCAAAAATAATACACTTGCTAAATATTGGGAATGGTAGAATAGAACTGCAACAAATACGCTGTGAAATGGATCATAACTGGCTCAGTAATCAGCCGATTAATATTATACCACGTGCATTCCAAAAGACTGATGCCATAACCTTCTTAGCCAACTTTTTCGTCTTTCCACGCTCGAGGACAGGTTCATAATGTGCAGTCCACTAGGCTGACTGTCAATTGTCCTCCAATGTGAAATGATAGAGCCATGTTTCTATTATCACACACCATCGGTTTTATTATGTTTAAAGAGCACTCAAACACTCCTCAGAATCAGTAATTCGTTGTTTTTGTAGGATTGTGAACTTGCGCTACACCCACTTTGCACAGAGTTTTCGCCTCTTTAGAGCGTCCACTGCCTTCACTGTCCTTGGAGTTTAAATCGTTTCTTTCCAACTTAGTAAATCTATTTTTATCGGTTGATTTCCTTTGTGTAGAGCCCAAATTCAACAGCCCCCAAAAATCAATGCTTTATTAACATACGAAATGCTTTTTGATCCATTTTTTGTAAATTAACACAAGTTGCTTCACATAGAATGTTATATCTCATTAACTAATAGTTCCTCAGTTGCTAAATTTGTATTCGTTTCTTTTTAAAAAAGATGTTGACTAGAAATTATGTATATATATGGTATTAGTTGTACCACCTATGTACCAGCCACTGTATAGCATGGGTGGGTCCGCTAGCGTAGATACAAGATGTCTTTTATGGGGAGGTCAAACCACGTCAAGTGGCAAAATCATCGATTTTGAAAATTATCAGTTCATTAGCATCTCTTTTTTGTTAAAGTTATTGAAGATTGAAATTTTGAGCATGATAAAATTATAAAATTATTTTCTCATAAACTACTAAAGAAAAAAATCGATGAAATTTTGTGAAGTCAAAGAAAAATGTTCAGGCTACATAATAGATATCTTTTCACGATATTTGTTTAAATAATAATGCTGGAATCTAGTATTACAGGTAAAAGATTAATTTCTAGGCACTCCTACTCTACTCTAGGGGTTAAAATTGGACGGTGGGAGTGGCACCGCTTTTAGGTTAAATCACACATCTCGAAACCCGCCCGACCGATTTCAACCAAATTTAGTATGTGACTACAACTACGCCTACTTTTCTTGTAGTAAAATATCTGGTACTATCACTATCTGGTGTACAAATACAAAAACAGTTGATATAACGGGATAAAACTTTGGGCGAATAATGTCTTTAGAGTATGTCACCTCATTAGTCAAAATTTTCCAATTCGCAATAAAACACTTCCAGGACTCTGGTGCCGAATATGTGTACAGTATCCATAGTTAACTCTTTTATCGAAAATATCCTTCAATGTATGAGATAAGTACATAATTGAAATTTGGAGAGAATCCTCTTATAATAGTATACCTACTTTCCATGTAGTAAAATATCTGATACTTTCAGTATCTGGTGTACAAATACAAAAACAATTAATAAAGCGGGATAAAACTTTGGGCGAATAATGCCTATAGAGTATGTCGCCTTATTCGTAAAAATTTTCCAAATCGGAATAAAACTTTTCAAGGCCTCTGGTGCCGAATATGTGTACAGTATCCAGAGTTAGCTTTTTTTATCGAAAATATTCTTCAATGTATAAGATAAGTATATAATTGAAATTTGGAGAGAAGCCTTTCCTGATAATAGTATATCACTGTGTTAAAAATTAGTTGAATCGGCTTAATACTTTCCTAGCTAATGTATAGGTTTTCAAACTTCCTGTGACTTTATACCACATATGTATATCGGCCAATACGTGAGCTATCTCAATGAAATAGGGAGAGCGTGGTTTTTAATAAGGGTGCATATACGTGTCGGACAAAACATATTGGACTGATGGCTATGAATGCTAAAAATTTGTGGTATACTCCAAATTACAATTTTGGATATAAAAAAAATACTTAATTATAAAGGCATATTGTTTATTTAGAGAAACAATAAAAAATCATACAATTTTTTTTTAATAATTTACATTTTATTGGAAAGAAATAACAAGTACCCAACTGCGACAAAACATATGGGACTAGTCGGGTTTTTCGTGATCAGGGTCGAAAATTTCGTTATTTTCTGACGATTTTGCTTTATCTCCGCAGTTTGAACAACGACAATAAAAATCAGCACCATTTTAGTTCAACCAAATTTCTTTACATAAAAAGTTGTGACGTGATTAAAATTATACTTATTTCGAAGACATTAATAACAAAAGGTGACCATGGCTAGAAACAAGCATTCAATTCTCTAAAACAATTAATTAGTAAAGACTACATGAGTGAATTATCACAAAAAGACATATGTAACAAATTTTACATCAACAAATCCACAGTGACCTTTGCTATAAAGAAATTTATGGACAGTGGATCTGTGAAAACTAGCCATCGTGGAAGACGACCCAAAACTAGAACACGACATGATGATGTAAAAAAACTTGGAGAACTAAAATAGTTTCCTGATATGTCGTCAGCGAGCGGGGTTAAAGCTTTAAATTTGAAAGTTCAAGCCGTACTGTACAAAGAAGAGTGTGTGCAGGTGGGCTACAAAGTTATGGGACAGCTAAAAAGCCTTTTGTATCAAGAAAAAATCGACTAAGAAGATTACAATTTGCTCGGAAACAAATCAACTGGTCAGTGAAACAATGGAAAACAATACCTTCCTCTGATGGATCAAAATTTAATTTGAAAAATTCAGACGGAATGAGAAGAGTTCTTCTTCTTCTTAATTGGCGTAGACGCCACTTACGCGATTATAGCCGAGTTAACAACAGCGCGCCAGTCGTTTCTTCTTTTCGCTACGTGGCGCCAATTGGATATTCCAAGCGTAGCCAGGTCCTACTTCAAATGGTCCTTTCAACGGAGTTGAAGTCTTCCTCTACTTCCCCCGACGGGTACAGCGTCGAATATTTTCAGAGCTGGAGTGTTTTCGTCCATGCGGACAATATAACCTAGCCAGCGTAGCCGCTGTCTTTCAATTCGCTGAACTATGTCAATGTCGTCGTATATCTCATACAGCTCATCGTTCCATCGAATGCGATATTCGCCGTGGCTAAAGCGCAAAGGGCCGTAAATCTTTCGCAGAACTTTTCTCTCGACAACGTCAACTCAGTTGCTTTCATCGTCCATACCTCTGAATCATATAGCAGGACGGGAATTATGAGTGACCTATAGAGTTTGGTCTTTATTCGTCGAGAGAGGACTTTACTTCTCAATTGCCTACTCAGTCCGATGTAGCACCTGTTGGCAAGAGTTATCCTGCGGTGGATTCCCAGGCTGACATTTTTGGTGGTGTTTATACTGGTTCCAAATATACGAAACTATCTATAACTTCAAAATTATAACTGCCAACAGTGAGGTGGGTGCCTAGTCGCGAGTGCGACGACTGTTTGTTTGATGACAGGAAATATTTCGTCTTGCCCTCGTTCACTGCCAGATCCATCTGCCTTGCCTCCTTGTTCAATCTGGAGAAAGCAGAACTAACGGCGCGGGTGTTGATTCTGATGATACCAATATCGGCATACGCCAATAGCTGTACACTCTTATAAGTGGAATATGGTACCTCCTTGGTTTAGTTCTGTAACTCGAATTATTTTCTCCAGCAGCAGGTCGAAGAAGTCGCACGATAGGGAGTCGCCTTGTCTGAAACCTCGTTTGGTATCGAAAGGCTCGGAGGGGTTCTTCCCGATCCTGACGGAGCTTTGAGTGTTGCTCAGCGTCAGTTTACACAGCCGTATTAGTTTTGTGAGAATACCAAATTCAGATATCGCGGCATAGAGGCAGCTCCTTTTCGTGCTGTCGAAAGCAGCTTTGAAATCGACGAAGAGGTTGTGTGTGTCAATTATCCTTTCATGGGTCTTTTCCAAGATTTGGCGCATGGTGAATATCTGGTCGGTTGTTGATTTGCCAGGTCTAAAACCACACTGATAAGGTCCAATCAGTTTGTTGACGGAGGGCTTTAATCTTTCACAAAACGGTCGATAGAACCTTACATGCGATGTCAAGGAGGCTTGTCCGCCGGTAGTTGGCGCAGATTGTGGGGTCTCCCTTTTTATGGATTAGGCAGAGCACACTTAAATTCCAATCGTTGGGCATGCTTTCGTCCGACCATATTTTGCAAAGAGGCTGATGCATGTTCCTTATCAGTTCTTCGCCACCGTGTTTGAATAACGCGGCCGGCAATCCATCGGCTCCCCCTGCTTTGTTGTTCTGTAGACGGGTAATTGCTATTCGAACTTCCTCATGATCGGGCAATGGAACGTCTGCTCCATCGTCATCGATTGAGGAATCGGGTTCGCCTTCTCCTGGCGTCGTGTGTTCACTGCCATTCAGCAGGCTTGAGAAGTGTTCCCTCCATAATTTAAGTATGCTCTAGGCATCGGTCACTACATCACCTTTGGGGGTTTTACAAGAGTATGCTCCGGTCTTGAAAGCTTCAGTTAACCGCCGCATCTTTCCGTAGAATTTTCGAGCATTACGTCTGTCGGCCAGCTTATCAAGCTCTTCATACATCCGCATTTTCACTTCCCTCTTCAACTCTCGGTATCTATCACATGCCGCACGTGTTCGATAGTAACGTTGCGAGGTTGGCAACCTGTTTTTTCTCCGCTACAACACGCACTTCTTGTCGTACCAGCTATTCTTTTGCATTTTCCGAAAACCAATGGTTTCGGTTGCAGCTGTACGTAAGAAGCTTGAAATATCGTCCCACAGTTCCCTTATACCGAGTTGTTGACGAGTGCTCTCAGTGAGCAGAAGTGTAAGTCCAGTCGAAAATCGTTCGGCTATCTGTTGTGATTGCACCATCTCGACGTCGAACCTTCCTTGTGTTTGTTGACGTGCGTTTTTTGCTACACAGAGGCGGGTGGGAATCTTTGCTGCAACAAGATAGTGGTCCGAGTCGATGTTAGGACCTCGAAGCGCACGCACATCTAAAACACTGGAGACGTGTCTTTCGTCTGTATATAGTATATTATATCAATGGAAATTACAGAAAATTTTTACTCATAACAGTATATCTTTGTGCCAAAAATTCATAAAATTAGGCAAAAATTTTACACAGCTCCCATAAGACTAATACCAGGATTTTCGAAAACCTGCCTGATCTTATTCTATATTATTGGTGATTGTATATGAGATACTTTATGAAACCCAAGGAATAGCTGTCTCATTTTAACATGGGGGTCCATACTGCCTTAACTACAATAAAGTAGTATATGTTATATAAAACTGCTTAGATTCCGATTCTATGTTTGACGTATTACATACATCTTAAGGTATTTGATTCTTGCAAGTAGCATGAGGCGAAAATGTTCTGTTACACCCGAGCTTAGCCAATTTTGCCCAAGAGGCCTTGGGTTAAAGCCAAATTCGAGTCAGCGATTTTTTGGTGTAATTTAATTTTTCAGGATTATAAAAATATCTTCGACAGCTTTGAGTTATTTTAAGGTAGCAGTCTGGTAACTTATTCCTTTTTTCATGACTTCTTTCGAGGGTGGTTTTTTAAAGGAAAATAAAAATTAATTATTTTGAATATTTAGAGTGTTTTTTTTACATATTGAAAATTTAAAAAAAAAATATATTTGAAAAATTTTAATACTTTATGACTATTATTATTGTCACTCAACAAAAATGCACTTGGGTGGCCCGGGTGATTTTGGCTCTTGATGTTATCTGAAATCAAATATTCTTGTTTATTCTTAATCTATAGACATGTCATTCTGGTCGGAACTACTGAAGTTAAATTTCAAGGTTAAATCACACAATGGCGGACTTTTAAATAAAAAGTCATTTTATTTTAGCAAAGAAAGGGTTGTAAACTAAAAAGTCAGGGGTGAAAAAATTCTTGTTAGTTCCGAGAAGAATCATAATTGTATAAAACAGCCTGTTAAAATTTGAAAGAAATCGGTTCGCGTTTAACGTTCAACAACTTCGAGAAAGAGGACACCGAGGCGCTCTAGCAAACTCGTTATAACTCCCGAAATCTTTCAAATTTCTGTCTGAAATGTCCACAGAATATTCTCAAGACATTGCACTTTCAAACTAATCGAAAAAAAATTTGGATTTTTTGAACCCAAGTTACCAGACTACTACCTTAAATATTTTATTGCTCATTTATCAAAATCGGTGAGATCGGACAACTATATCACATATCTCCCATACAACCGATCCTTCAGATACTTTATTTTCCAGCATCCTGCTTTTGATTAAAAACCTAGTAGGTAACTTTGCAGAGCTGTTCTCTACAAGGTGCATTTCAAAGTAAACAGGACTTTTTGAATCCAGCGCCCCCTGGTGGCGCCTATATGTCGACTGGTGCGTTAGAATCTGCTATCTCGTCGACGATTATCCAGTGAAAATTTCATGACATTTCATCGATTGGAAGTGCGTTTTAAGTGTCAGTATGTTTGTGTTATCGGTGCGAAAGTGAGCTTCGAACAAAGAGCCAACATTAAATTTTGTTTAAAAATTGGTAAAACTTTTACCGAAACGTTTCAATTGATAAAAAAAAGTTCAAAGTGATCGGGAGGACATAAATGAGGATAAAGAGGTGGGCCAATCGAAATCCGTGATCACCGGAAATTCCATAGAAACTGTGCGTGAATTTATCAAAAATCAGCCGAATTCATCATTGAAATTCATGGACACGTTAATGCGGTATTCTACTTTGGAGTTTTGAAGCGCTTGGTGAGCTGTATTCGACGTGTTCGGCCCGAATATCGCGAAGATGAAAGTTGGAGTTTATTGCACGATAATGTGCCGTCTCATCGATCGACGCTTTTGACCGATTATTTGACCAACAATTTGGGCGCAGTAGTGCTCGTAATTTACCCGCAGTTTCACATCGATTCAAACAATCGCCGCAACGCTATGAACTGACATGATACCCTTCACTCGATCGTGATTGCCGAAGAATAGGTTGTTCGTGTTGCATCAAATCAGTGGACGTTGCAGCTTTCTATTATGTACATACGTACGATGTTGTTATTTATCAGTAACTAGTCTTAACCCGCGGCTCCGCTCGCTCTGTTTTGTCAAGGATATCATTTATCGTGATAACAATATAATGTAATAGTTAAATTGGCAATCTACATTTTTGAAGTTATACTTCATATACGAGTTCGGAAAAGGTTGCGATAGATTCAGGTTCAGCTCAATGTGAATATATCGCAACCTTGTCTGCGAAGATGTTTGAGTAGCAAGGGAAGCGGTGACAATCGGCGATCGTTCCTCTCGGTACAGCTCGGCTTTTCTACCAACAATACAATGTCGCCATGCTTATGCTGTTGTTGTTTTTGTAGAACAATGTTTCAATTTTTGGTTGGTGACATATTCACATGTGTGCGCATATGTATGTTTGTATGCTTGTGCATTATTGAAGTTATACTTCTTTTTCTTTCGTTTGTCTTTCATTTCTGCGAATTCTCAACTATTTTGTGTGACTTTTGTTTGAAATACTTTGCGTTGGCTTTTGAAATATTAAGACTATACTTCACAGAATCATTTCTGTAGTTAGCATGGTATAGAGGAGTAGGGAAAGTCCCATTCACCATAGAAAAAGAGCCATTCACAGTCCTTAAGCTGCCCCCCAAGTGTACGTCCACAATAAAAATATCATGGCCACCTCTGCTGAATAAGGGTGGCGAGAGGTCAAAACGGGTTACAGAAAGCGAAAATGCTAAAATATTAAATTATATATTTTTAGTACTATATTTGTACATGTATAAATACTATTTTCAATTTCTGTTATAGAATGAAGTTTAATGCTGTTATCAAAAAATTTAATTATATCTTCTTGATATGAATATGTATGCTATATATTTTAAAGCGTTGTAGTTAACTTATTCATGGACAAATTGAAAATTATTTTTGATAATGAATGTACCAAAAGAGATAACTATTGTGGAAAAATTTGGTATTACATATCATAATAATTCGTCTGAACAGTAAAACACAATTTGTTACTATAAGATAAATCAAGAGATAATTATAATAGCCATGTTTTCTGAATTTTAAGTATACATTTTTGTAATCACAAACTACGTAAACGTTTTATATGTCAGAATTTAACTATATGCTGGCGATCAGGAATCCTACTCGATCCCAAATGGAGTGTTTGATTATCCTAACAGATTTACCACATTATTTTTTAGTTCTAAGCCAAGTTTTTAAATAAACAGGATTCTTAAAGAAATTATTTTTTAAATTTGCAATATCTATATAGTAGTAAAAAGTAGTTTAAATTAGCTTACGCAACACTATTTTGCCATGCTTAGTAGCAATACTGGCATAGTATTTAAAAAAAAAAATGATTGTTCGAAATATATTCCGTTTGAAATTATTCAAATCGATAATAACTTGTTTGGCCAAAATAAAAATACAACTCAAATTCCTTAATTTTTAATAGCGGTTCATTATTAGCCAAATTACATTTATTTGTTTTTTAAGTTTTAATATCAACTTCCACACCATTCATAATCGACCATAATTCACTAGATGTAAAGACGAATTGTAATTCCTTAATTTTTAATAGCGGTTCATTATTAGCCAAATTACATTTATTTGTTTTTTTAAGTTTTAATATCAACTTCCACACCATTCATAATCGACCATAATTCACTAGATGTAAAGACGAATTGTAATTCGCGTAGATGCAAATGTTTCTTTTTCAAATCGCTACTTTGTCACCAACGCTGCCAACTTTCATTTGATGAGTGTTGTTTATTATTTGCGTAGTTCCCGATGTTCTATCGGTTTTGGTGGAGCAGGTTTCCTCCACTCTCCCAATTCGGCATCATAATATTGCGCAGCACGATATGGTCAAAATTCCCATGGTACTTGCTCTTCCATGGAGGTCAATTGTACACCAAAATTCTTCAACCACGGTATGTCGGAGGGAACGACATCGGTAATACATTTGCGATCGGTACGTTTCAAATTTAGCTCACCAATAGGTTGTCCAGGACAGATAAGCTCAGTGAGCTTGGCTTTCAATAAGAAGGTAGGATCACAACGCATGTCTTAACGACGGTATCCCTACCATTTTTCATCTTTGCGCATAACACAATGAAACCAGTCAGTTAATTCGCTCAACTGGTAACGCTTTGGTCTGCAAGGTGGGTGTTTAGCATATTAGAAAGTATGTAAATTCAATTTTGCTCTAAACATACCCAACAGCTTGATAAAACTGACCAGCAGTATCAGCATCCTTAACGCATTCGACAATAGCTGGATGTTGCACACCGAATGTGCTCACCGTAGTATTTGCTCTTCAAAAAGTTGCTTCCACCCTCAAGCACAAAGCTCATTGGTTTGGGACTAGCGTTCTACACCGGCACCTTTGCTGATTCTATAAAAAAATTAAAAAATACTTGGTAAATCTTTTGAAATAAAGTTTAATTTTAGCTTACATAGCAATGCGACGTGCACCGTCCACGAGCACGTCATTGAGTTTAAAATTTTGTCTCAAATTCACGACCAACTAATTTGATAACTACATTTGAGTACTTCACAGCATCGCGTATCGCTTTTTCATCTCTTAAATCATAAAATTGGAACAGCGCCTGACCCATTACGCAGCAATTAACGAGGCCATGATTAGTTATTTCGTATTTTTATTGGAATAAAATATCAGCCGATCTGTTGTCTATCGTCCCAAGGGAAATTTGTAAACACTTCTTCCAGATTCAAATAACTAAATAAACCATCGTAAAGCATTTAACCATGAAATAAACTCAAACAAATTGTCTTGCAAAAACCTTCGCTATGATGGCAAAAATGTAAATATGGCTGTGAATGAGCATAATCTGGACCCCACTATTCGGCATGGTTGCTGATTTGTTCGTAACATTTTTCTGTGGTGAACATTTATTAACTTACCACAGTTAAAAAGAGGCATAAATAAAAAACTTAATTTTTCATGTATTTGCTCATATTGTTCTCAACTTTAAGAATATATATTAAAAAAAACGAAATGATGTTTCTTCGAAAATCGCTCGCTTACAACGGATAAAACGACTTTTGAGTGGTGATTTTAATGAATAAATTCCAAGGTTAATAAATAATGCAGTCAATAAGTACAGTATATATATATAATAAGTACAGTACGCATATGTATGTTTGTATGCTTGCGCATTATTTTTCTTTGGTTTCTGTTTCATTTCTCTCAACTATTTTGTGTAACTTTTGGTTGAAAAACTCTGCGTTGGCCGTTGAAAAGTTAAGACTATACTTCACAAGATCATTTCTGTAGTCAGTTTTGTGGGTTGACAATTCATAAGTCGCAAAGAGGAACTTTCAATGAAATTGTTTACTATTAATATTAGGTTGTCAATAAAGTCTTGCGGTATTTTCGCTAGTTGGCGCTGAAAGCGTGTAGTTCTAGTTGTCATGCTATACCTTTTTGGAAAGCCCATTTCACGCTAACACGTGTTTGTCGTTTCTTTTAAGTCGTTTGTGAGTTATACGTCGCAAACATGGAGCAAAATAAAGAGAAAATACGGCATATTTTACAGTACTACTGGTCGAAGATGCGCCACGCTCCGGAAGGCCTGTCGTCGAAAATTGCGATAAAATCGCTGAATTGGTCGAAAGAGACCGGTATAGTATTCATCAAACCGTTATAAACCATTTGAAGAAGCTTGGATTTTATCATGGCATCGGAGGCAATGACGGTCATGTCGCGCTTTGCGATATGAAATGATAAAATTACGTCAAAATCCAATTATCACCTTAGAAAAAGAATTATTCGAGTTTATTAGTACAAGAAAATGTTTATCAATAATATCATTCAATTGTCAAAGTCTTCGTGCTCATGTTGATGATATCTCAGATAGAGTGTTTAAACAGTCAAACATCTTGATGTTATTAGAAACATTTATGAACGACAACGAGCCTCCTGTATCCGTACCAAATTTTGATTTTTCAACGATTTCAACGAAAAAAAAGAGCAAGACAAATGTCATATTCTCAATCCTCATTTAGATATAAAGGCTCCGTACGCGAGTGATGCTAATGTGACGATATCAACATAAACAAGAATTGGCGATTTGTGTGCGATAGAATGCAAAATGAACCCTAGCGATAATCAAAATAGTAAAAAATTTAATTTAATTGACATTTATATAAATGACAAGACCGGTTGTTTATAAGTTTATAATGTTCTTTATTTCCCTTGCTTCGGAGCAAGGGCAGCCGTAAAGGTTGAGCGAGTAAATACAACTGAACTTTTTAAAACTATTGCAGCGGCGACTACGCCTAAATACCTGTCTGAATAAACTGCACACGCTCTGCCGCGTGACTTGCCAGCGCAGTAGCAGCGATAGGTGTTTGTTGTTGTCACGCGCAACTCGTTGAGCGCGTCGTCAGCAATATCGTTGGCAGTGGAGTACCTGGCTTCTGTAGTTTGAAAAATAATTTTCGCACGCTCAGCTCCAGACGCATCGTCAGCGATTTCGGTGGAATTGAAATTTTGTCCGGAAGCGTGTTGTTGCTCTTGTTCTTTTGTTGTTGGCTACTATGGTGTGTTAACTTATATCACCAAATTCATCGATGAGAGATATAAAATTGTTCATCGGCAAAGCTTTATTACCGTTGTCAACTGCAGATTCGCAAGCTTTTGCCGATATTATCGGAGAACAAGTAGAGTATAGCGAATAACCGGTACTCGTTGCGGGAGATTTCAATGTAAATTTCTCAATGCCAGAAGCTGAACCATTACTGGCATTCCTCAGAGAAAAATTTTCATTAGAAATGATCAATGCAAGAAATGATCCTACGACAAAAGAAGGTACGACTATTGATGCGGTATTCGCGAGAAATATGGATAAAATAGACGTAAGACATTTCATATTGTATTTTAGTTATCATAATCCAATTGTAAATATTATAGATATCCATCCGTCAGAACCCAGAAATGATAATTGAATTAGGCTTTGCTTTATAAAATGTGCATAATAAATTTATAAAATGTGAATTCAAGAAAGTGTTGGTCATTCCACCATATTCTTATCCTTTTCCTCTCGCTAGTTTTCTTTCATACAAAATGATATGCATTTCTTGGAATATCATTAAGAAGTATAACTTCATCCGCGCGTAGGGACTCCACGCACCATTTTTTTTTTATTGATATCGGAAATTAGTTAAGGAATAGTAAATACATAATATGTTTGATGCAACAACATCTTCACAGTCTCTGAATCTGCATCGTATAGCGTTACACATATATGTAAATTAGGGTGTTTTTTTGTTCTTGAACTTTTAAATTTTTTCAGTCCCGTCACGAAATTTCCTTGGAAATGCCCTAAAAACAATTCCCTAAAAATTTTAGCCCTTAATATTAACATTAAGAACTGGACCAAGGCCTGTAAAAATTTTCCATAGAAAATACACTACAATCGTGAGTTTTTATTTTTAAATTCCTACATATCAGAGGTATTTTATGTCATCGCTTTGACTTTAGACGCATATTTCTCAGAATTGTCTACAAAAGTGTCCAGTGCAACAAAGTCGTAATTCACACCGGCCAGGTAGTACGGGGCTCTAAACCCGATATTTCCAAGAATTTCCCATTTTTTTGTATATGTCTCGTAAATGACAGGAGCTATAAAAAAAAATTAAATGAAAATTGTGTAGGAAATTTTATTCCCTATGAAAAAGATCCGAGGTCAAAATCGCTAACTGTTGAACAGATGAAGAAGATAACGACTGACTTTCTTGAATACAATATACATAAGAACAGTATAAAAGGAATCAGAAGTATAGTGATGCCAGATTTACAATATTTCATAACACTTCCCTTTAATGGAACATCTGACAACACTAATAATATGATAGTTAAATCAAAAATTATGTTAAATGATACATGACTTTACTTTAAACCTAATTTAACATTAATAAATTCATTCTTAACTGCAGGTATAGTCTTTGTTAAACCATATGCTAACATTCCGCTTGTTGAAATATATTCCAGCTGCAATGACTTATCTCGTAACTTCTCTCGTATAAACTTCGCCTTGTTTCTGTGAGCAACCTTTAACCACGAGCCTTGCTTTATCACGAACCAGCGCACCTTCAGCATTGCGCTTAGTTTTAAAAACCCACTTCGAATTTATTGCTCTTTTACCTTCAGGCAATTTCGTAAGCACCCATGTTTTGTTTGCTTTGTGAGAATCTATCTCCTCTTTCATTGCGCGTTTCCAGACATCTGCCTCTGGACTATTTAATGCCTCTTCCAGATTCACAGGATCATTAGCATCATTCACCACGCTTAACAACAAATTCCTCTTGGCCTTGTTAGCAATACTCTCCGATCGACGAACTGAATACTTTTCGTCACACTGATCAGCTACCTCGCTATCATCAGGAGTATCGTATTCATTTTCCGAAGATATACTGATATCACACAATTCGCTCTCCTGAATTGTTAATGTCGTTAGTTTCGTTTTCATTAATTATGTCAACTATTAGATTTGGCTCTGCGCGCCTGGATTTATTACTTCCATTTTTTTAAATTTTACATCACGACTTTCAATAAACTTGTAGTCAGATTTCCGGTAAAGCCTAAATGCTTTCGACTCTATGCAATTACCAACAAAAATACACTCTTCTGATTTTGCATTTAATTTTAAACGTTTTTGCTTCGGTATATGAGCCATCGCTGTACAACCAAACATGCGTAAGTGTTTCAAATTTGGTTTCACACCAGACCATATTTCTTCTTGGACTATGACTATTACCTCTACAAGGAATACGATTTACTAAGTACGCTGCTGTATTTGCAGCTTCTACCCAAAATATGTTTCATAGGCCAGAATCCAGCAACATGCATCTTACTCGTTCAATTTACGTACGATTCATCCGCTCAGCCACCCCGTTTTGCTCGGGCGTATATGGAGCTATCTTTTGGTGAACAATACCACATTCACGCAAAAATTTTATAAATTGAGAATTACAATATTCCGTGCCATTATCTGTTCTCAGCACTTTTATTTTACGATCACATTGCGTTTCTACTTCGCTTTTTCAAATACATCTGATTAAGATACAGTCGGTATAGCAAATAACTTTCTTGAAAAATCATCAACAAACACCAACAAAAATCTTGCACCGCTGAACGATTTTGTGCTAATTGGACCAAGCACGTCCGAATGTATAACGTCCAAACAATTTTTAGCACGATTACCAGCTGATTCAGTTGTTATTCTAGTTTGCTTACCCTTACAACATGCAATGCATTCTTTTTCTCTTGCGCCATTGTAATAAACTCCAAGCGTTGAATTCTGCACCTGCTTCATGCTGTTTTTGCAAATGTGTCCTAACCTTTGATGCCACAGTTCAAAATTTTCAACAGTTGTCATTGCTTTCCCAACTGGAACTTTAACACAATCTAATTTGTACAAACCATTTTCTGCATACGCTTTTGCAATTAATCTGTTTTTCGCATCATGGATTTTACATATATTCCCTTCGAACATCACTTTTTTGTTTTGTTTTATTATTTGCCGAACCGACAAAAGATTCGCGCAAAGACTGGGAACAAATTTGACATTTCGAATATTTGTTTCGTCTTTTTGTCTGTTTACATTTAAAACCAAGCTGACTTCGCCTGCGCTGTTAACAGGAGCTCGCTCTCTGTTAGTTAAAAATACTTCATTATGCTCTGCTGCTGTCATATGTGACGTTGGGCCGGAGTCAACGTACCATACATTTTCGCCGCTCTGAGAATGCAAACACGAATTCGCTAACAGCGAATTTGAAAACATTGCCGTCCTGCTTTTACCTTCATTCTCTTTTACTTTCTTTGATTTCGGAGACTTGCGACACTCTTTACGCATATGGCCTTCCTGACCACAATTGAAACAACGAAACTTTTTCCGATTAGAACCTTTGTCGTTCCTTTTCTGTTGGAAATTCTTCGAATACAAAGCGTTGTCAGTAGGGTCTTTGCTACAGTCAAATTTGACATCTTGCAACAACAAACTTTTACTGCTATCGACAGTTAATTTCGCTTTCGAATTCTCCACAGCCATAACTAGTGCTTGATACTCAGTAGGCAACCCAGCAAGCAATAATGATGCCACCAGCTCATCACTTACGTCCAGACCTGCATTTTGCAACTTGATTGACGTCATGACCATCTCGTTCACATTATCCTGTACGGATTGAAACTGTTCCAGCTTTAACTGCACCAGCTTCTTTAAAAGCTCTACCTTGCGAGTTAAACCACTGTCTTCATACGCGGGCATTAACGAATCCCATGCATCGTTTGCAGTCACTGCGTTCGCAATATGCGAAAAATTACTCGGCTGCACCATGAGCGTAATCTCCGCCATTGCCCGTTCATTGCTGTCACGATCTTTTTCCGTTGAATTTTCGGATAAACCGTTCTCCGTTATTTTTCAGCAACCTTTTAGGACCAAATACGATTTTGCATTCCGCTTCCGCGCAAATGGAAAACTAAGAGTACCTGCCGCCATTTTCAGTTAAACAAATTAATTTTGAATAAATGTACTTTTAGCAATCGGCAAATAACTTGTTGAGCAATAGGTCCATAACCTGTTGAACAGAGTTACGTACACGCAGTTTATATGTAAGATGACGACTGACTTTATTGAATACAATATACGTAAGAACAGTATGAAAGGAATCAGAAGTATAGTGATGCCAGATTTACAATATTTCATAACACTATCATTAATACTTCTCGAGTTATTCATCATTTTAAGTAAGCCTGTATTCAATTTTCATAGATTTTTTAATACATACCATCTATAAGAATTCTATAAAGCCTTACTTAAAAAGCCGAATATCTCAAGAAGTGTTAATGATAGCGATTTTGACCACGGATCTTTTTTATAGGAAATAAAATTTCCTAGAAATTTTTCCTCCAATTTTTTTTTATAGCTCCTGTAATTTACGAGATATGTACAAAAAAATGCGAAATTCTTGGAAAAATCGGGTTTAGAGCCCCGTACTACCTCGCAGGTGTGAGTTACGACTTTTTTTGCACTGGGCACCTTTGTAGAGTGAACAATTCTGAGAAATATGCGTCTAAAATCAAAGCGATATGTAGGAATTTAAAGATAAAAACTCACGATTGTAGTGTATTTTCAATGGAAAATTTTTACAGGCCTTGGTCCAGTTCTTAATGTTAATATTAAGGTCTAAAATTTTCAGGGAATTTTGTTTAGGATATTTCCAAGAAAATTTCGTGACGGGACTGAAAAATATTAATAGTTCATTAAAAAAAAACACCCTAATGTACATATGTGCTTCTTATTGAAGTGAATACCAATGCAGGAGTAGAGCAGAAGAGGGCGCGTCTAACGCCTTATGCCCAATCATATGGTAATGTTTTGTCCAACATTCATCGAATGAAAGTGCAAAATCGACGGCTAAAACCCATATAATATACTTAATAAAACACAGACTTGAACTTTCCTTTTACATTTTGTATTGTTTTGTGCAAGGCTTCAGGAGCATTTGTCTTAAACACTCATCTTAAAATATAATTCAACCTTTTCTTATTCAGTTATGTTTTGAAATATAATTTTTTTTACTTATTAATTGTTGAGACTTTAAAAAAACGATAGAAAGTAGCCTATGCCCGTCCCGAAGTTTTAAGCTACCTCATCACTAATTTTCAGCCAAATCGGGTCAACCGTTCTTGGGCTATAAATATAGACATAAATTGCGAAATTGTGGGTGATTTTGCAAAAAAAAAAAGGCTGCCGTTAGTACCTTCTTCATGACTAAAGGAATACCCGTGCAGATTTTCACGTCTTTCCGTGCTGTGGTTCGGGCGTAAAGCGCGGACATACAAAAAAGGCGTTTCAGTTTTAATACGCTTTTATTAGCTTCACTTGTATGTATGTATGTATGTATGTATGTATGTATGTTTGTAACTTTTTTAAATGGTACTGAAACCTAGAATATTTGAGCGACACTGTAGGAAGGCGTATGTATGTAAGTATGTAACTTTTTAAGTGGTTCTGAAACGTAGAAGTTTAAGCAGCTCACCAAAAATATGCAACATCTATATAAAACTAGTTTTGGCGATATTTGTGTAGCATATGTACATACTGAAATATACATATGTATGTATATCCTTAAAGAAAGTATACTTTATATAGAAGAAGAAGACTACTATCAAAGAAATACTATCAAATAATGCAAAACATGTGACTTTTAGGTAATAAAAAAATTAATACTTATAATAAAATTTTTGTAGTAAAAAAAATTCAGTTACTAGTTTTCAAAATGCCTCCGAGAAGCAACTGCAGTAGAAAACTCCTTTTTTTAACTTTGGCTGTCACGTCGATGTGAGCTTTTTAAAAATTTTCACCGAATCTATTGGCGGAGAATACGATTTAAGTTATAGTAGTTTATATTTCACAATATTGGTAAATCTCATAGAAGAAAAAATAGTTTCTTTCAATATAAAATAAGAATTCATAAAAATTTTTAATACACAAAGAAATATTCTACCAACCCCTGGAAATGGAAAATGAGACAACCCACCTACCTAGCTTACCTACTTTCCGGGTCGACCACTTGAATTATAAGTGCTAGTCAAGAACAATAGAAATGGATTGACCCAAGTTTGTACCGTTACTTTTTTGGTTCCTGCGGGACATCATAAATATAATAAATATCAGGAATATATTAGGTATACAATCAAAGGAAAAAAAAACAGTCGAAGTGTACGGTTGTGACAATTTAAAATTATAAGCGAAATATATTTACATAGATTTTCAAAAAGTGTGTGTGTCGTATAGTATATTTGATTAAAATTTTTTCATTATAAACCAATAAATTAATTTTATTTAACGAATTGTTTATACAAAAAACAACAAATCTCAGTGAAAGAATGGAAAGATCATCAGAACACTTAAGCGAATTAGAGAAAATAAAGGAGAAAAGAAGGCTCTATATGAGATGTTATAGAGCCAAGCAGTCGAAGGAAGGGAGGGAGATTCGCTTGAAGCAAGTGCCTCAGCAAGCAGCAGAAAGCCGAGCCTCAGAACCAGAGGAAGTCAGAAAGGATCGTTTGCAGCAAATGCGTCAGCATGCAGCGGAAAGCCGAGCCTCAGAACCAGAGCAAGGCAGAAAGTCTCATTTGCAGCAAATGCGTCAGCATGCAGCGGAAAGCCGAGCGTCAGAACCAGAGAAAGCCAGACAGGCTCGTTTGATACAAATGCAGAAACAAGACGAAGAGGTCCGAGGGTTACGTAAAGCCAGTACAACGAGCTTTAGGCAGGCAATTAACTCGCTTTGCGATGCGATATGTGAAGTTTGTACTAAACGATGCTATAAACATCAAATTTTTAAGTGGATTGTAGATTAGGGTGGGTCGATTCCGGACATTTTTCGATTCGGGATTTCTAATAGTGCGGAAAAGTTGCCTTAGTACTTCCTGATTCCAATGCAACTTTTTGTTTTGAGATCGGATTGCATCTTCAACCCCAACTCCGGCCTTGAAATTTCGGAAATTCGCCTAAAATCGTGAAATTGTCTACCTAGCGCCTGAAATACGCATCTCATAACAAAATGTATAAAACAAAAGCTATTTGTCACGTCATTTGCTACCGAAATTGTATACGTGATCATGGCCGTAGGACGAACCGTTCCCGAGATAGCAGCGCAAGGTGAAAATCGGCTTGCGGCCACACTTCTTGACGTTGATTTGGCCGAGTGCTATCACTCACATTCATTCATCTACGCCAAAGGACACGTTCGGATAGGTCTCCACACAAATATTTTTTCATCGAGTTCCTTCACTCTTGTCGGTGATTTCGCCGAGTTCTATCACTTACATTCATTTCCCTGCGCCATACGACACGTTCGGATAGGTCTCCACACAAATATTTTTTCATCGAGTTCTATCACTTACATTCATTTCCCTGCGCCATACGACACGTTCAGACTGGTCTCCACATAAATATTTTTTCATCGAGTTTCTACACTCTTGTCGTTGATTTCGCCGAGTGCTATCACTTATATTCTCTCAACAGAACACAGAACTCAAAATGTCTGTATCTAAATTTAAATTAAGACAGAAATATCCTGTGTTTGGCATATATCCGTACAATCTCTCTGAGTCCCAGTTACCTACTTACCAGGATGGTCTTTTGTGTAATCAGTTTGAAAGATTTCGTATAGGGTGACTCCTAGGCGACAACTATGAACCTAGGAGTAAAGAGGTTACAGAAATAGTTGCAAATAAGGTTGAAAATACTTTCAAAAAGTCATCTATTCCGATAGTTTCACACACCAGAGTTGTACAAATGCTCACCACATACCATAAGAAATTTCTGACTCTTAAACAAATGTTTTTAAGGAACCCAATAGGTTTGAGCTCTAAAAGAGACGACTTTGTCTTTTCTGCCGGAAAATTATTTGACATCGCTGCTTGTAAATGCATTTATTTTTCTTCTTGCACTTGTCCAAAGGAAAGGAAAGTTCCTATCAATGAACAACCATTTCCCTTGGACCAGAGAACTAGAAGAATTGGTCGCATTGGAAATGTTGATCTCTCTGAAACAAAAAAAAAAATACAAAGAAAAATGAACGTAAAGAAAAGCTTTCAAAACGTCATTCAACATCAACACTTACCAGAAAAGTATCAGCTAGAACAAGTGACCACTCAGATCAGCCAGACCCTCATACAGACCACAACAATGTAGGTGCGCCGCACATGGATTCTTCCAAAAACGATGCTGATGATGAATTTTCTCTTCCATCCTCTAAACAAAACACACTAGTATTAGAACACACTGCTTTAGCTGCCCAAAGATTTGGAGTAAGTGATGGAGCAGCAGCCTTGATTGTTTCATCTGCTTTTCTGGATGCCAAAAAAGCAGGTTTGATAATAGAGGATCAGGCTAGCTTTGTCACTGACAAATGCAAGATTAGTCGGGCAAAAAAAAGTGTTGGAGTTAAGCTCCAAAACACCGAAAGTATTGACTCGGTATATGGGCTGTATTTTGACGGCCGCAAAGACAATACACTTACACAAGTCAGCGAAGGTGAAAAGTACTACCACGACACTGTCAAAGAGGAGCATATTTCTCTTATAGCGGAACCTGGTTGTCATTACTTTGGCCACGTCACCTCTCTTTCTGGGTCAGCTCAGGATTAGACGCAAGCTATATGACAACATTTACAAGACAATTCAGTTTATGTGGAACATCTAGAAGCTGTCGGTGCTGATGGCACCAACACGAACACAGGTTGGAAAGGTGGAATCATTCGGAAACTAGAAGAAAGAATAGGTAGGCCATTACAGTGGGTTGTTTGTCTTCTACATTTCAACGAACTTCCATTTCGTGCTCTTTTCGAACACATAGATGGTGTCTCAAAGAGTCCAAATACATTCTCTGGCGACATAGGTAAACTGCTTCCTTATTGTGAGAAGTTGCCTGTTGTCAAATTTAAAAGTTTTCCATCCTGCCAATTACCTTCTGAGGTTATTAATCCGACCCAACTTAGCACAGACCAAGCTTATCTCTATAAAATATCAGAAGCTGTTATTTCCGGTCAATGTTCCTCAGACTTAGCGTCAATGCATCCAGGTAACATGTGCAACTCTCTCTGGCTCACCTGTGCAAATAGAATTCAAAGATTATACATTTCTACTGACAAACCAACAAATGAATTAAAGATTTTGGTCAAGTACATACTTACAGTTTACTCACCTTTGTGGTTCGCAATAAGATTCAACAGTTCAATCAAAGATGGCTCGCGCCATCTCTATGCTGCAATTCAAAGGTCGAGATACTTACCTGCTAAACTGCGCAAGGTTGTCGATTCATCCATTCAACAGAATGCTTTCTTTGCTCTTCCAGAAAACTTTCTCCTTAGTATGATGACTGACGAACGGATAAAAGTCAGAAAGTTGGCCCTTGACCGTCTTCTGGCAGCCTGAGAAGCAGAGTCTGACACTGTGAATGGAAGGGTTAGATGTAATAAAGTGCCAAAGCTGAATTTCAAAGCTAATAATTATTACGATATGATTAACTGGAAGACTATTACCTTGACTGTTCCACCAGTTCTTTGTTCAATTTCTAACGAAGAACTCATAAAAGGGCTGTCGGGAGACACTGCAGAGGTATGGAAATTTAGTGAATTCCCCTCTCACACCGTAGCAGTCGAGAGAACCGTAAAACTGGTGACAGAGGCATCTTCTAAAGTTATTGGCCCCAAATCTCGTGATCGTTTTATACGCTCTACACTTAAATCTGGGCAACAAGTGGCAAAGTTTAGTACAAAATCTGATTTTATCAATAAATTTGACACAGATTCAGACTAAAACAAGCCTGACATATGGTTGGTTGGTTGGGTTGGGCTTGGGAGGAACTCGAAGAGCAGCCACTTCCACGCGGTGGGTTCTGGGTGACCAATACAGGTTAGCTGAGAGCTGCAACAATTCTCACCTTGCGCTGTGGCGCGCCGCCTTTTCATTCGTATCTCGGGAATGGTTCATCCTACGGCCATGATCACCATTTTGGTAGCAAATGACGTGACAAATAACTTTTGTTTAATACATTTTGCCATGAGATGCGTATTTCAGGCGATAGGTAGACAATTTCACGATTTTAGGCGAATTTCCGAAATTTCAAGGCCGGAGTTGGGGTTGAAGATGCAATCCGATCTCAAAACAAAAAGTTGCATTGGAATCAGGAAGTACTAAGGCAACTTTTCCGCACTATTAGAAATCCCGAATCGAAAAAAGTCCGGAATCGACCCACCCTATTGTAGATGCTATAGCAAACACATATTTGCCTAATGAATTAAAGCAAAAAAATGTTTGGTTGTTTGCATTCTTTGCAAAACCCATTTGAATTCAATGAAAAATATTCCACCATCTAAACCTTATGGGAACAATCTAGATCCAGGCTTTATTCCAGACGTGATTTCGGAATTGTCTCAAGCCGAGCAAAGGCTGATTTCACGTATTATTCCATTTGTTAAAATTATAAAATTAAGCGGTGTATTTGGGCAATATAGTTTTCGAGGTCAAGCAGTATTGTTTGCTCAGGATATTTTCGAAGTTACTGAAAAACTTCCGAACATGTTACCAAGAACCACTAGTAATGCTGGAATAGTTGTCATTACTGAATTTTTGGAAAATATTAATGTATCGCGACCATTTTTAGTATCTAGGTGTTTAACTTGCTAATAATACCAACCACTTTCACAATCGTTAAATAAAAATACGTTATTTAAACTTTACAATTATTTTAGTTTACGGTTTATTTAACACAAGTATTAAATACAAAGTTATTCAGGCAGTTCAAATGTCTGGAGCCGGGTGGATGTATGTAGTTCCCAAACCGAGTGATATTGACGTTGCAGCGCGGAGGATCAGTCGATTACGAATGTTGAAAGCGCGAATCTGTGTATACTAATATTGACGTGCGATGAGCGTCTTGTATAGATCGAATTGTTTCGAACAATTTGTGTGACGGGAGTTGTCGACGCGGCGCAGTGTGTAAACGAATGTGTGTATGGCGAAAGATGATATGCGGCTTGTGTAGATCGAAATAGGCCGCTTTCTCTTTTTCCCATCCTTTTTGTTGAGTGGGTTGATTGATGTGGAAGTTTTGTGAGTTGTGTTGAGTGGTATTCCATTAGTGTGGTGACCGCTTGGTGGGGAATGTTCTCAATTGTGGTGTGATATAGTGTCCTCAGCTGTGGTAAATTGCGGTGTAGCATTGGGATGCGCCAGTTTTACCGAGTAGAGGGGGTGGATGCTTAACTCATTTAAACATCCTGGGCCCCCTAGGCGAATATTTTGCCTAGTTTTATATATATAATCTGAGCATGTAATTCGGCTTACCGTTTGATGGAGTAACCGAGGCCGCAGAATATTAGCTGTAAGAAGCGATTTTAGTTTTAATAGCCAATTGTAATTTGTATTTTGTGTAAATATTGGTGCTTGAGATAATAATTGATTTTGTGTGCTTTGACGACTTATTGTATTATTATACCACAAAAGTTGTTTGCTTTTAATAATTTACCGGCGGTTATGTATACTCTCTTATTTTATCGGTTTGTTATACCAGTTGCTTAGTGTTTGCCTTCTCTGTATTATCGGCAATTGTTTGCTTTTAATTTATTCTTGGCTTATGAAGGATAGTAACTCCTCGCCTGGCTCAGATATGGTCAGAATGGGTACTCGCTAGTCCTGGAGTTAGGGCTGTGCCAATAGAGGGATCTTGCGAGAGAGTGGCCAGTAATTGCGAACGGCTTCATTAGAATTATAATTTTTCAAGTGGTATGTTCATGCTTTACAACAGATTCTCACCAACTACCCTTATGAGGAGCGCTTATGTAGGGACGATAAGAGCGATATCTGCTTTTGTTAGTTTTTTTTTTTTCTTTTCTTTACAATTTACGCCTCTGTGGGGCAATATTGTATGAAAAGTGTCGATTTTTGGTGTTTTTACTTTTTGAGACACTTTTGTTATATTTTATGTTTAAGTGCTTATGCATTAATTTGGCGTTTAGTAGCCCGCCACCGCTCTAGGATTTTTTTTTTCATCATTGGCGAAAGCCATCCTGCAGGGCCGAAAATTTTTTTGTGTTTTTAATATAGGGAATATCAGAGGTAACTCTGACTTTGTTTTTTATACCAATTTGTGGAGTATTGGAAAATTGTGGCTCTAGTGGTAGTCTTTCGACGTACCGGCCATTATTTGATCGAGTAGTTGTGGCTATAGAGAAGTGCTCACAATACTGATCTGTTATAGTTTTGTTTGCTAATGGAAGTTGCTTTAACTTTTGCGATTTACTTAATTGTGAATTAAGGTATTTGTTTGTGCTATACTCAACTTGAGTTGGTATGGTGGTGACTAGTTCTGTATCTAGTTCACTTTGTGTATCGCTGTGTAGCGTTTGAGATTTTTGTGCCTTTGAACAGCATGGCGTCTCTTGGCAATTTTTCGAATTTTGGGTTTCGTGATTTGCTTTTGCAATTATACCCATGGTTCTTTGTGTATAAGCGCTTCTTTGGGGTGAGATGGGGTATCTGCCGTAATGAAGCATCGAATGGTGTCTTTTGTGACAATGTAAGCAATTAAATTTGCTTTTGCAATTTTTATATGTATGCGCATGTGACAAGCAATTTGTGCAAAGTTTTTTGACCTGACAAAAGTATTCCTTTCGTTAATATTTAAGTTTTTAAACCTCTAGCAAGATATAAGTTTATGCCCTCTTCTGCATAGTTCGCATGACGTATGTTTTTTCTGTTCGGATGTGATTGATTGTGTTTTGTTAAAAATTATGTTTGATTTGTTTTTGCTTCTAGCTTGGGGTCTATTGAAGCTTACATTGAGGTCGTGTTTAAAGTTTTTATTTTTTATTATTTTTTTTTCTAACCTTTCCGCAATTTCATATTGGGTGGTGAGAAAATCTTTCATTTGTTGCCATGTTGGGCACTTTTTTCGTGGTGAGAGCGATTGCTCCCATAGAAGTAACGACTTTTCTGGTAATGCGGCGGTGCAAATGTTTACCAGAATTGGGTCCCAACTGTCTGTGGGAATATTTTGTGTCGACAGAATCGACAAACAAATAGAAACAGTAGATTGTAGTCTTACAAATTCTTCACTTGTTTCTTTCTTGATTTTAGGCAAGTTTAATAGTGTCGTTACTTTCTTATCGACCAATATTCTTTCGTTCTCATATCTAGCTTTTAGAGCTTCCCAATCCAAATTGAAATTATTGTCATTAAGAGCGAACTGTTTTACTATGACGCCTGCTTGACCTTTTGTCTTGTATCGGAGGTGATACAATTTTTGTGCTTCTGATAGTTCTGGATGGTTAATGTAAACGGCTGTAATCATGTCCCGGAAGGACGGCCATTCTTCATAACCTCCATAGAATGTTTCTGTGTCACATGGCCGCACCTCGAGGTGGATGCCGGAACTTGCCTTTTGACTGTCTATTTGTGGCAGCTCTACTTTACTGTGGGGAGTAGGTTCAAATGCTTTAATGAGCTTTAGTTGATCGGAGATCATAGCTTTTGTTTCTTCGAACTGGTCTAAGCAGTTTTCGTATGTGGCGTAAGCAGATAATTTAAAATTTTGTGGCAGATCTGAATCGTCAGAATCTACAATGGCGTCATGAGCCGATTGGAAGCGAGTCCAAAAATTTTTAAGATTTTGGGCTTTTACTTCTAATAACGATTCCGAGTTTTCGTGAATCGGTGAAGCGGCAAATCTAGTACAGTATCTTGTTAAACTGTCACTTTGTGAAATGAAATTAATAGTCTGTTTTGAGCGTATAGCTCCTGCAGGTGTATTTTGCTTTTTATTATTATTCATTGTCTTTACTGTAGAGTAAAATATTTTTCAAAATGAATTAAATTTGTCTCAGTGTAAACCGAATTCTTTTTTAAATAAATAAGAGTTTACTTCGTATAAAACGGATTTTTTTTGTTTTTATTACTGTTTCTTATTTACTTGCTAAACGATATTATTTATTTAAATTTTAGTTTGAAGTTTGAAAATGTCCGCACTTTTAATTTGTTAACACCTTTCACGTCCTTAAGTTAGTATTTAGGTACACCCTAATACTTGGACTTGCCTGTATGTATGTATGTGCTTATGAAGGTACTTATGTTTTGTGCGATTGAGAGCTCGCTGAAGAGATCAATGCGCTATTTACATAAGTAAGCACAAATTGTTTGTGTGACTTTATGATTATGTTTTTATGTTATTAAGCAATTGAGAGCTCGTTAGAGAGATCAATTCGCTTTTTGTATGTAATCCTGCTTGTTTTTGTTTGCCAAAGAACAAGGGATAGTTGCCAAAATTGACTTTGAATATTTGAATACGTGCGCTCAGAGTTTTGCTTAATCGCGACTTGATTATTGTTTTTAATTAAAATTAAAGAAATTTTGTTTCACTTTACTGCTTTATTGTATGTGAGTTTTATGTAAAGTGACTTAGCCCTTTCCGGCTTATAGCAAATCTACTTAATAAAATTTGCCAGATAGTTGCCAAAATTGACTTTGAATATTTGAATACGTGCGCTCAGAGTTTTGCTTAATCGCGACTTGATTATTGTTTTTAATTAAAATTAAAGAAATTTTGTTTCACTTTACTGCTGTATTGTATGTGAATTTTATGTAAAGTGACTTAGCCCTTTCCGGCTTATAGCAAATCTACTTAATAAAATTTGTTACTCTTTTAGGTCCTATTACTTTGGCCATTGTAGATAATAACCAATACGTTTGTTTTTTGAAATTTTCAGTTTATCCTTTATTTCTAGGATACGCACAATTGTTGCGTTTCGGTCTGATTTCAAATAAAAAAAAATGTGCATACATAACTCGAAATGTTCTTTAATTCAATTTTATTTTTATTCATATTTATTATTTTTCTGTATGATATTTCATAAAACAGTTTTGTCTTTTATTTAAACATAAATAAATTTGACATTTGGAACAAAATGTGAGTGTCCGAGATCTACAACCAACAAGCCTACAGCACCTTGCGGATGACAAATCATGCTCAAGTGGCCAGTGGTTGAACCGATCAAGCCTCTTATCGTTGCATGGCTGGGAAGATGGACGATATCTTTTTGCAAAACCTTGAGTTTCTTCTTCCTCGGTGTCGGATTCATACTCAGCATGTGTCCTTTTCTCAATAGCGATCAGTTGTTCAGCTAAAGCTAATTTAAAACTTAGTAGGTCATGAGAATCTGCCTGAGATTTCGAGCTTATTTTGCTGTGGTCTCCATATTGTAGCCAAGCGTTACAGCAAACAAGATCTATGAAGTGTATGAAAACTTTCAAAGTCCATTTCCGCGTCTTGAAAAATGAGCGATACGCCTCCATTAACTGATCACAAATATCCACGCATCCCATCTATTTGTTGTATTCTCTTACTATGCTTGGGGCTGGAACTTCAACATACCTTTTCTCTTTTTTTCCCAGCGTTTAACATTGGAAATCGGTCCACAACCATAAGCTGATGATGCCAGGATTACCGCTTTAGAATCTTTCCACTGCACCACGACAATATTGTCTTCGCTATGACAAAATTCTTCCATATCGCCCTTTTTCATTTGTTTTTCATTGGTGAGGTGGACATTTTTTATTCTGTTTCTCATTATTGTCCCAGTGGCATAAATACCACGACTTAAAAGCGTCTGAAGAAGCGGTATTGTCGTAAAGTAGCGATCAAAAAAAAAACTTTTGAACCTTCTGGCAGTGTTTCAACCAAACGCTAAACGAAGGCTGGTCCTAGACCCAAGTTCGTATTCGAAAGTGGTGTCGTCTTTTCTTGATAGATTTCAAAATCAAGCACCAGACCTTCAGATGTTGTTAAGACTTCATTCTTCAATTCCCCTCCTCTTGGTTTGTTAGGAAGACTTTGTCGAACAGGACAACGGCCAGTGAATGGGATCATTTGTTCGTCTATAGAATAATTATCGCCTGGCTTTCTGGGAAGGCTTCGACAAGCTGATCTAGTAACTTCAATCAAAGGTTTTATTTTCCAAAAGACATTAGATTGTTTCTCTTCCTCTGTTACTTCATTGGCGTCCACCACATGGAGACACATGCGCAAAAGAAGGAAACGATCGCGACTCATTGTATCAGCTACAATAGGAAGTCTTGTTTTTTTCCCCAGTACATGCGCAATCTTGGGTAACGTATGCAACCCATTGCAACAATTATACCAAAGAAATTCTTTATTTCTCCGATTGTAGCTGCCAGTGGTTTTCCTTTCGTAAGCATATGGTACCTGTTTGTGTACTCCACTACTCTTTTTAAAAAATCATCATTGAAATAAGCAGAGAAATAATGTTTAGGAGACTCCAAAGTTACGTTAATTTCCGCAGGTTGAGAAGCACTCTCTTCCAATTGTATATCAAAAGGTCTTTTCCTCCAAATATCACGGCGATTGGCGTTTTCAGTGACATTTTGTGGTGTGTCCGTAGCGTTAATTTCGTGATCATCTTCGTCACTTTGATCGTCTAAAGTTTCATCTCCCACAGAAGGTAGTTCCCAAGTCGCATCCAGAAGCTCGTCATCGCTACTAAAATCCTCTAAATCCGACTCCAATAGTGCACTAAGTATTTCGTCTTCAGTGAATTGCTCTAAATTAAAAAAAGATCATATTCATATTTCGTTAAATAAGTCCTGACACGCACAATTGTATCACTTGAAACAAAACAGTCTAAAAAACACTTGAAGTTACAAAATAAATACTGAATGCCACTTTTTAATTAAAACTTGTTCTGTTTTGATTGAGATTACACATTTCTGATAATGATTTTCACTTTTTAAACAAGTCAAATAATTTATCATACTTACTCCTCCGACTCATTTTTGCAAATGATTGAAATGCAATATTAAAATAGCAAAATTCACCAAAACTAACGGACTCCGAAAACGGTCCGTTATGTTTTTTATTAAGCAAACAGTTCACACAATTGTGCTATTCAGGTCTCAATATAATAGGGCAGATATTGGAGGAGATAATAAAATTTAAACGCACACGCACAATTGTGCGTACACGGTCGGAAAGGGTTAGAATTTTAAGGTTAATTAATTAATTAATTTTTTTGGTTGCAGTCCTGTGTATTACTTCGTTAAGGGGCACTGCCTGAAATTTGTCATTAGTAAACATTTGATTTTCCTGTTTTCGGTAATTGGGTGTGTTTTGAGAACACAAAGGTAAGCTTTAGAAATATGTAAATAGGCTATCAAAATGAATTTATTTATTTAGGTATGTATGGAATATACACATATATAATGACATACATATATACTTTTTCCAATAATGATTAGATTTTTGCAGTACAGCCGTGAACTATTATAATGTGGGTATTTTTCCAAAATTTGATTTTGGGGTTAATGTATGTAAATTTGTATGTGTGCCTGGAAGGTTTGCTCCAATTCTCCTTCTCCACTCCTGTATCTTACAGCTGCCTGCGGACATGCGCTGTGGTTTTTGTTGGTTTTGTTTAATTGTGTGTTATTCGCGCCCGAATATTTGTTTTGTTTTTGGGTTTCGCGCGTCCGATTGCCTGTGTATATTTGCTTCTGTACTCTTTTACAATACTTTTTGCTATTTATGTGCGTTTTTGTTTTACTGATCGCGCGCGTTTGTTCCTTTTTTTGTTTGTGTTATTGTTTCGGTGCTTTAACTTTTCGCGCCCAATGTATATTTTTTGTATTTGTAAAATTTGTATATTTTGTTTTTGTAAGTTTATGTTTTATTACCGCAGTTTTCGTAACTTCATGTATGCATATATTTTTGACGAGTCACCACTCTTGACTTTTGTTTTGTGTCTTATGTTTGAACATTTATTTTTAATTTTTTAGTCACTTCACCGTGTTTTTGTTTTTGTTTTTTAACTGCTGGGTAGCTTAGTCTTTTAAATGCACCATTTGTTGATTCCTTTTTTGCTTATTATGTAAATAAGTATGTATATGGGCATGTTGTTTATTTATATATTTATTTATTTATTTAGTTAAGTCTATGGACATTAATTCTTACAGACTATAGGAGAATGAAATTAAGTTACAGTTAAGTAGGTAGATAACTTAAACTAAAAAACAGAATTGAGGGTATTAATGAAGGATACCCTGGAGTGAGAAAAATCTAGAAGAACTTTCTCGGAAATCGAATTAAACTCCCGCATAGCACGCTTGAGAGGAGCATATCCGGCAAAATTAGTACTTTCCTTTTTATAATAAAATGGGTAAACATATCTGAGACAACGCTGAGGAATATTGAAGTTAATTTTCCCTAGTAAATAGGGACAGTCGATATCTCCAGTAATTACATTGTAAACAAATGAGAGGCAGAGAATGGACCGTCGATTTTCCAGCAATTTAAGATGTAAAAGCAATAAGCGAGATGTATACGATGGTAATGGGTCAACGAACTTTAAGGAACGGAGAGCAAATTTAAGAAAAATCTTTTGAACACTACGTACTCCAAAATGGACCGAACAAAACAAGTATACAGTAATTTTAACGTGTAGGGGTCGGAAAATTTTAAAGCATTTCGACGGACAAAGCCGAGTACAGAGAATGATTTAGAAGTGAGGTGATTACTGAAAGAAAATCTGTTGTCAAAGATTACCCCAAGATTTTTGATTTCAGTAACACATTTTAGAACGTAATTAGAAATATTGTAACTTGAAGATATGATGCTACGTCCCCTACAATAAGAGATCTGAGAGCATTTATTTAGATTCAGAAGAAGCTTCGATTTCATGCACCAATCATAAAAAGTATCAATATCACACTGAAGATTGAGTACATCTTGTGGGTTTTTGATTTTTGCAAAAATTTTGGAGTCATCTGCATATAACAGGAAGTTAGCGAAAGAGAAGCAACAGGAGATGTCATTGATAAACAGCACAAAGAGAAGTGGACCCAAAACGCTTCCTTTGGGCACTCCCGATGACGCAATGAATGAATCAGATGACACTCCATCGACACTGACAACGCATCGTCTATCGTGTAAATATGATTTAATCCACTGCAAGAAGACCGAGTGAAGCCCTACAGATGATAATTTTTTAATTAGAATATTGTGTGAAACTTTATCAAAGGCCTTAGAGAAATCTGTGTAGACACAATCTACCTGAGATCCAGCGGAAAATGCCGACATACAATAATCGCTAAAAACCGCTAAGTTTGATACAGTTGAGCGACCCGAGACAAACCCATGCTGATTGACATTTATTATTGATTTTACTGCAAAAAATAATTTATTTCTAACAGAGCACTCAAAAATTTTCGAAATAGTAGAAAGTTTAGAAATAGGTCTGTAATTGGAGACTATATCCTTTCTACCACCTTTGAGAATAGGGGTAATGCATATCAATTTCCAGTCAGAGATAAAATTCCCAGAGGAGAGAGATTTATTAAAGATAAGCATGAGAGGATAAACAAAGGCAGTACAATTTTTTATAAGTACAGGCGGAAGCCCATCCAAATCCAATTTGGACGAAGACTTAATATCACCAATAGCCTTGGCAATATCATCCTGTGAAAGACACAGTGAGCCAAAATTTATGGATGGGAAATTATTATCAGAAAAAGTGGAATTAGTAACGGGATCATCGTGAACATAATTCGATTTGAAAAATTCAGCAAACAGGTTGGAGATTTTGCCAGGAGTACATGCTGACTTATCACCCCAGCGTAGAGCAGAGGGAATGGCCGAACACGCTCTTCTAGATTTTACAAAGTTCCAAAAGAACTTGGGGTTCGACTTAATTGCAGACTCCGTACTAAAAATAAACCTTATATAGAGAGACTTATTCAATTCATTAAACAGCTTTGTGTAGTGCTGATATTGAACAAAGAAAACATGAGATTTAGTTGAAGAGAATTTTCTGTAGTACTTATTTCTAAGGTTTTTTAACCGTCTGAGGTCCTTAGTGTACCAAGGCAACTTATATGGTTGCATATGTTTGAGCGGGATATTATTCTGACAAAATTCCTGAATTGATTTCTTAAAAATCGAGAAACTAATAGCTGTATCTAGTCCCGAAAGTAAATCATCCAATTTAATCTCGGAGAGCAGATTGTTGAGTCGTTCAAAATCACAAAATGCAAAATTAAAACCAAGCCCATCAATAGGTTTAACAGGAGCGAAAAGATAAGTATCCACCTCAAACGCTAGCGGAGAGTGATGAATGGTGGCAGGAGTAATTGAAGATAATCCATCAAGAAACCTAAAATTTAAGTTATCGCTGAGAAAGACTAAGTCAAGAAAACGATCGAGGTTATTTGAACATGAGTTGACTTGAATCAGATTGAGACTAAGCAAGCTATCAATGAGAAATAACTCCTGAGAAGGCGAAAAATTGGAAGGAATAAGAGCAGGACTATAGGAATAACCAGACCAAGCGATATTGCTTAAATTGAAGTCACCCAATACACAGATATTATTCTCTTTCACCTTATTTAGTACCAGCGAGGAAATATTATTTGCGTGCAACTTATACAACTCTAGAGGACTATTAGGAGGGATGTATGAGACTGCAATGAACAGAGCGTCATTGATACAAATACATAGTTGGTCCAGAATGGAATCATCATTATCAAGCATAATAAGACGAGGACGATATTTGCGATGAACTGCTAGGAGAACACCACCCCCTCTTAAACAGCCAGTTTTTCATGATCTCTGTCCTTACGGAAGACGTAATATTCACTATCAAAGTAACTGGAATTCAGCCAAGTCTCAACAATAACGATAATATCGAAATCCGAATTAGAAGAATAGTTGCGAATAATATTTGATTTACACCTAATACCCGATAGATTTTGGTAGTACACCTTAAGACAGGAGCCAGTAGAAAAAGGTGCAGAAAACGCATGAAAAAAGTCGTGACTAATAGGCACATCCACTAATCTGCAGCGCTGATTTCCCCTCCTTTTGGGAAAAACTTAAAGGGACGCAACTTAATGCCAGAAGGCCACACTGAAGAGGAGAAAACGGCGTTAAAACAAGATGGGGACACACCTAGCTTAAAGTTAATCCTCTTAATATTATTAACATCAGTATCTTTCTTAATTAACTTATAACATAAGAGATGTTCTCTATCGACATTAGCACGTTTAACGACAAAATATATAATATCTTCTTCGGTAACTGAGTTTTTAAAGGCCGACAAATGAATCCATTTCTTCGGTATGACGACATGGAGATCACAATTGGCATTAACACCAACAACAGTTGAAACAGCTGGGTATTTTTTGCTCCTAATACTCACATTTAACTTCACATTTCCAATAGCATTAATTGAAGACGAAGAGTTTAGATTAACAGAGTCATCGATGGCACCTGATTGAGCAGCATTGACAGCGACAGAGTGACGAACTGGTTTAGCAGCAACTGTTCGATTGTTTTTGGCTTTCGAATGAGTGTTGCTATTCATAGCAACAGCATCAGCGTATGTACTGGCATAATTAATAGCATTGGGAGCAGCTGTATTTGTATCATTATCAGCAGTCGTCGAGAGAGTGGAGCAAGCAGCAGACGGAGCGGCAGAAATTGCTTTCGATGTAGCGGGAGCGAGATAATCCATGCTCACATTATCAGCAGGAGCAGAAACAATAACGTAAGATGACGGAGCATTTGTAGAAGTGCGAGTGAAGTTAGCAGTAGTTGAAACTGTAGAGCGTGTTTTCAGTATAGTGGGAGCGAGATAATTCACACTCTCATTATCATCAGAAACAGCAGCGGTAGGCGGAGAAGCGATTGAAGAAGCATTTGTATGAACAGCAGTCACAGCAGAGAGAGCATTTGAAGCTGGTGCAGAAAACTTGCCGATATCAGACAATTTCTTTTGCACAATGAAGAACTCCGATTTAAGTTCGTTAAGCTTAACGATTAACGAATTTCGATCATCACTGAGTTGTTGTAATAAAGTGAGCGCGTCCACTTCTCAGTGAACTAACTTCCGAAACCAAAGAATTAAGCACCGCATTTACCATATTAAGGTCATTAGACTCTACCAAAGGTTCGTTCACTTCACTGTTTGATTGAGCACTGCGTACAGACGGCGACGCAGGCGGCGAGCGAATAGAATTTCTGCGAGCTACCGCGCATACTTTACAGTAAAACGCGTTTTTAGACTTCACCAAAAAATCAACATCAGCATGTGATAAGCTCATTCAGGTGAAAGAATTCATTGCATTTACTGCAGCTGATCTTGGGCTGAGCCCGATTGACTCTATGGCCGCAAACACACAGCATTAATAAAGATTAAACAACAGAACGCGGAGCAGAGAAAAAAATACGTCCGTTCACAGCGACGACCGAATTAGAATTTTTTTTTTGGCTGGGTCACTGCAATGTTTTTTTTTTTTGTTTTTTGTTTTTCCACTCCACACTGTTTTTGATTGTTTTTTGTTTTCCACTGCACTGATTTTGTTGAGGTTTGTATCGTTTTGTTTTTATATTTTAGTTTGCCACCATGATTTTAAAGTATTTTTTGCTTTTATTGGACGGAACCAATAGTGCCATTCGGAATGGCTCGAAGGACCATGTTTAACTTGCCAATAATACTAACCACTTTCACAATCGTTAAATAAAAATACGTTATTTAAACTTTACAATAATTTTAGTTTACGGTTTATTTAACACAAGTGTTAAATACAAAGTTATTCAGGAAATTCAAATGTCCGGAGCGGGGTGGATGTATGTAGTTCCCAAACCGAGTGATATTGACGTTGCAGCGCGGAGGATCAGTCGATGACGAATATTGAAAGCGCGAATCTGTGTATGCGAATATTGACGTGCGATGAGCGTCTTGTGTAGATCGAATTGTTTCGAACAATTTGTGTGACGGGAGGTGTCGACGTAGCGCAGTGTGTAAACGAATGTGTGTATGGCGAAAGATGATATGCGGCTTGTGTAGATCGAAATAGGCCGCTTTCTCTTTATCCCATCCTTTTTGTTGAGTGGGTTGATTGATGTGGAAGTTTTGTGAGTTGTGTTGAGTGGTATTGCATTAGTGTGGTGACCGCTTGCTGGGGAATGTTCTCAATTGCGGTGTGATATAGTGTCCTCAGCTGTGGTGAATTGCGGTGTAGCATTAGGATGCGCCAGTTTTACCGAGTAGAGGGGGTGGATGCTTAACTCATTTAAACACTAGGCAACAGGTATATGATGCACTACATTGGTTGGTCGCTAACAATCCTCTTTATAAAGACGTCACTATCGATCAAAACGTCATAATGAATGAAGAGGATTTCATTAGAGTAGAAAAAGCTCCACTAGAGGTTATGAATGAAATCAATGATGAACTTAACAATAACACTAGTGCTTGCACAAGAATATGTGATTTTTCGAGAATTGTGCGTGCTTCATGGCACCAAGGAAACGAGCTCATATTCACATCAGGATTTGCAGGTGTACAATGCTGTGCGATGGCATTGCCTAACATCCTAAGAGCCAGTATTCTTGCACCACAACAGTGGTTTGCAAACACCCTAAACCTGAATATGATAACGGGAGGCCAAATCTACAGCAACATAAGATTTCAAACGGAGCGAAATTTAATGGCATATCGTTTTGAAGACGATGGATACCTACTGGTTCGAAATTTCCACGCAATAAAAGATGTTTTAGTCGCGTTCGGCAAACGGTTTCAGATCATTTTTGCCGATGAACCAAGCATATATGGAAGCTAGAGCGACAAGAATAATGAAACAAACTTCGGACGCACCCTTCGTCAGGGGTTGGAAGATCTTTTCATGGAACATAGCGCCGGCATAATAATAACAGATGAACAATCATGCGTAGTGATGTACTATGATAACAAATATTACTTCACTAACTCACATTCTTGTGGTCAAAAGGGATCTAGAGCAAAGGATAACAATGGAAAAGCTTGCATTATCGAATGCGACAATTTAGACGAGTTTGTGAGGATTTGTAAACGTACAACAGGCAGCAAAAGTGTGCAGTATACTCTTGATTACGTTGATGTTGTACATGAAACAGATGAGCCTGATGAGATAGAAATACAGCAGAGTATTGAGATAGTAACGGCAGCGTCTGAAATGATTACTTCTCAACATGAACTACCTAATCATTTAATTCCACTGCAGACATCTTTGATGGCGCCGATTGATGTAATGCAACCCAATGTGAAAGATGAACTACAGGTTTCACGAAACCTTAACGAAATTACCCGCAAAACGAAAGACAACATCAGTAATATCGGGCATGAACTGAAAGCAAAAGAATTTGCCTGGTACTTCTTGTTTCCTTACGGAAAAAACGGGTTCAGAGAACAAAGGCCTGTAAATATTACAGCGTTAGACTACTTTCAGTTTAGAATTTTGAGAAGTGACACAAGATTTTAACGTAACGACTATCTATTTTATGCCTTATCCTTCTTTGAATATTATAGAATAAAAAGCACTATATTTGCATGCGGCAAAAATTGTTAATTAAGAAGGAGCAATAGAAGATGTCCATATTTATGTAAAAAATTTAAGAGGTTCGGCAGCTTATTGGAGATCAGCTCTGTATGAACTATTAGCTCAAATCAGATCAAATGATCTCAACTGACTAGACCAACGAAAGGCTTTGTTAATAGCCGAAGGTAGGGCTGATGTTGATCCCAGTACTCTCGATATTTATGAGACCCAAAGACTTATCGAGAAGTATCCAGTAATTTTGAGTCGACATTTCATGTTAAGAGTAAATACTCTAACGAAATTTATAAAAAATAATGATTATGAGTTTGGCGGAAAAGTGAAGGATCATTGGTGGCGCATTGAATTCCAGAATCGGGGCAGTCCTCACATTCATATGTTGATTTGGATCGAAAATCATCCCGAGTTTGACTCAGAAGAAGGAAAACTTCTTCTGGATCGTAATTGTTGCTGTAGAATTCCTCCAGAAGAAGAAGACCCAGAGCTTCATGAATTAGTTAAAAAATGTCAAATTCATCGGCATATGTACACAAACTTGTTCAAAAAATAATACTTCTTTAAGATGCCGATTCAACTTTCCACGCCAAGAATGTGACGAGACACGAATTGTGTCACATTCTTCAGATGATTTTCTTCGTAACGGAGGTAGAATTTGTTTACTTAAGCGTCGAAAGTAAGATGCTTTGGTAAATAATTACCACCCAGAGTTGCTAAGACTGTGGGAAGGCATCATGGATATTCAGCCATGCGGATCAAACGAAGCGATAGCGTACTATAAAGCAAAGTACCTATCGAAAGCAGAACCTGCAGGTATAGATTCTGGAATTGCGCAGGCAATACAGCAAATTCAACGCGAAGAAACTGATCTTTCACGCAAACTGTTCAGCATATGTATGAAGATTCTTCATGAACGACAAGTATCAGCTGCAGAATGTGCATATAGACTTTGTCATATCCCAGCAGGAATTTTTCCTTCATTATTATTGTTAGTGTTATATTAACTAGCGAACTCACCTCTTGGTTTACCGAAACTCACTTTTTAGTTTTTTGTTATCAAATAAATAACGCATAGAACGAGTTTCTTTGTTAATACAAATTTTGTAACTCAGTTTTATTTATAAGTTTTTATGTATATTTCACAAGTTTGATAAGCTGGTCGGATAACCCAATTGGCGGCGGAATCGGCGAGCGATGGTTGATGCGGGAGGAAAACGAACGATGCTGCGAAGAGCGTATGCGCAAAGGCTTGGAGTTGACTCGGACGAAAGAAAAAAGCGAAGTGAAGTGGCTGGAGTTGTCCGTCCCTTTTTGTGTTCTAGTTGGAAGTGTCATGTTTGAGTGTATTGGTGTGATGTGTAGTGATGTGGAAGGTGAGTGGTGAGTGTGGTGTGCTGTTATGATGATTTGTGATGAAATGTGGTGTGGCTGTGTTTCATTACAGGGTAGGCCGAGAGTCATTTAGACATCCCGGCCCCCCTAGGCAAATTATTAGCCTAGTAGCCTTTGTAATTGCTGCAATGTGGCCACCACGGTACTGAGCCCAGTGGGTTGGCGAGACCGCGGCCTAGGTTGACGCCGCCGCGTAGATGTATTGGGTTGTTGGCGCCGCGTACGGGTTCGGGATTCTGGTGGTGGCTCAGCTCTTCGTGGTCGTGCAGCACGGTTCGCTTGCGGTCGTCGGGTCGTGGCACGACTGGAGGGGGCAAGTAATTGTCTGCCGTCCCGATGAAGGAGCGTGTGATGCGGCCGCATGCATATTTGGCACGTATACCCGGATGTACACTCCGATGTGGAGTGGGTAGGTGCCAGACAATTTAGGCAATGGCCATGTGCCTGGACAATCTGCTGGCGGAGCGGAGGCAGCATCCTCTTAAAAATGCCGCAGTGCGGCAACCTGTGGGGGCGGCGGCAAAGCGGGCATCGGAGGCGCTGTGGGTCTGCTGGCACCGGCGTCGGATTTGCGCGTGTTGCACTTCGGGCAACGGTTGGTTGCGTTGTGGCCGTGGAATTTCGAGGAGCTGGTGTAGGCCCCGTTCGTGGCACGTGAATGGTCGACCGAACGGCTGGCGTTGGTGCTGGCGGCATATCGACATCCATTTGATCTGTCAAAGATATTTACGTTATATGTTTGTGGTATACGGATATGATAGTTGGTGCTACGTTAGGTGGCACTGGTGGGTAGTCATGTGGACCACCCATCTATTACTACGTTTGCGGTTTTCATTAAGATAGGATTTGAGGTTTGTTTTGCGGGTTATATCGATTTATCGTTTATTGTTTACGGTTTACGTGTCGGTTTTATCGGCTGTGGGCAAAAAGCATAGTTTAACGAGCGGCCGAGTTAGTGTTCCGTTTTGCGTACGGAGATCAACTACGCGAATATGACCGTCGGAGCCGTGGTAAAGCTTCTCTATGCGGCCAAGCCGCCATTCAGTGGGGGGGAGACAATCGTCATGAATTAAGACACAATCTCCAAGCTTAGGCGCGTTTTCTGGTGTTTTCCACCGGTACCTTCAGTGGAGGTCCTTTAAATAATCTTCCTTCCATCGAAGACTGAAATCGTGATGGAGAATTTTAATTCTTTCCCATCTGTTTAATAAGGAAAGCGACTCCACGTCTGGCTCAGGTGTGGCCAGAATGGGCGCTCCTTTAAGAAAATGCCCTGGTGTGAGGGCTGTAAAGTCTGATGGATCTTGCGAGAGGGCTGCGAGAGGCCGTGAGTTGAGAACGGCTTCAATTCTAGTTAAGAGTGTCGTGAACTCTTCATAATTGAATTTATAAGTGCGAGCTAGCTTCTTGAAATGTGATTTGAAGCTTTTTACGGCTGACTCCCATAAACCACCCATGTGTGGAGCGCTTGGGGGGATAAACTGCCAATTGATGCCTTGGGGAGCATATTTTTGTATAATGTCAGGTGAGACTTGTTTCATAAAATCCACAAATTATTTCTCTGTGGCTCTTTGAGCTCCGATAAATGTTTTACCATTATCGCTCATGATTTTGGATGGAAAGCCACGTCGTCCGACGAAGCGAGCAAATGCCGCGAGGAAAGCCTCCTTTGTCAGATTGGAACATAGCTCAAGGTGTACTGCTTTTGTCGTAAAACAGACAAAGACAGCCACATAGCCTTTCATCAGGGTGGGAGACCTTAGCATGGACGCCTTTATTTGAAAAGGGCCAGCAAAGTCGACACCTGTAGTGGTGAAAGGCAGAGCAAAGTTACAGCGTTCCGGTGGAAGTGCTGCCATAATCTGCGTTCTCATTTTCTGCTTGTGCATAGTGCAGACCTTGCACGTGAAAATGCACTTCTTAATTTGGGGCTTAAGGCGGGGAACATAGTACTCTTGGCGTACCATATGTTGCATGAGGCGATGTTCGGCGTGTAACATGAGTATATGGATATAATTGATGAATAATGTGGCAAATGAGGATTTCTCTGGTATTATTATAGGATGGCGTTCGTTATACGTAAGGCTGGAATTAGCAAGCCGGCCGTTTGCACGAAGCAGACCTTTCGTGTCTATAAATGGGTTTAGTACTAAGAGTGAGCTCTTTTTGTCAATTGGCTTCGATTCTCTTAGTAACCCTAGGTCGCGGCTGAAGTAGCGCGTTTGGGTTGATGCGATAAGAGCGACCTTCGCTTTTTGTAAGTCTTGGTGCGTCAATGTATCGCATTGGGGGCAAGTTGCTCCCTTTACCTTAAGTTTGAGTCGCTCGACGAATTTGAGAGTATAGGCGACTACTCTGAGTGCTCGGGGGAACGATGAAAATCGTTCAAGGATGTCAGCATCATCCATTGTTGTGTGATAAGTGGCGATTTTTCGACTTTCTGGGGCAATTATGTTGCGCATTGGCGATTGTGGCCAAGAATCGGGAGATTCTGTTAACCATCGGGGGCCATTCCACCAGAGGGTGGTGGTGGCGAGATGAAGGGGTTTGCACCCTCTTGTCCCAAGATCGGCAGGATTGTCAACACTGGCTACGTGGCGCCAAGTGGCTGATCCTACTAGATCAAGTATTTGAGACGTTCGGTTAGAAATATATGTTTTCCACGCGTGTGGTGGTTTTTCTAACCAGGCTAGTACTATTTCGGAATCGGACCAGAGGTATAATTTATATTTTGCCATGTTTAAGTGGGTCTGCACCATGGAGACGAGCTTTGCTAGTAGCAGAGCGCCACAGAGTTCAAGTCGTGGTAGACTTATGGTTTTTAGAGGCGCAACTTTTGCTTTTGCCACTAGTAGGTGGCTTGTAGTTGCAATATCGCTTTGGGTGCGCACATATATAGTGGCACAATATGCCTTTTCAGAGGCGTCGCAGAAGCCGTGTAGTTCCACCTTGTATTCGGGGGAATAGTTTACCCACCGTGGAATTTGTATCTGCGAAATGTCTTTTAGGTTATTAGCAAACTGGGACCATCTTTCTAAGCGAAGAGGTTTCACTTGTTCGTCCCAGTCAGTTCCGTCTAGCCATAATTCTTGGATCAGGATTTTCGCTTGTATCATAATTGGCGAAAGCCATCCTGCGGGGTCGAAAAGTTTTGCCACAGAGGAGAGAATTTGGCGTTTTGTAATGGCGGATAATGCGGATATGGACTCAGTCGTGTATGAAAACTGGTCCGATATCGCATTCCATTGGATGCCCAGTGTTTTTGTTGTACTTTCCTTTTCGAATATAAGGAAATTAGTATCCAACAAATTGTCGTTTGGTATATTTTTCAAGATATTTGGGTGATTAGCTGTGATCTTTTTTAGGGGAAACCCTGCGGTGTTGAGGGCCTTTATCACTTGTGATAAGGACTCGTATGCTTGTGAGAGGCTGTGGCTCCCAGACAAGATATCGTCTACATACGTCTGTGTTTTTAACACTTGTGTTGCCAGAGGAAATTCTGACTTTGTGTTTTCTGCCAGTTCGTGGAGTGTACGAATGGCTAAGTATGGAGCACAGTTTACGCCAAAGGTTACTGTTTTTAATTTAAAGTCGCGTAGTGGACTATTGGCAGATTTTCGGAAAATAATCCGTTGAAAATCTTGATCATCTTTATGAACAATTATTTGTCGATACATTTTTTCGACATCCCCATTGAATACGTATTTGTATATACGCCAGTTCAATATGAGGAGCATTAGATCTGGTTGGAGTGTGGGTCCCGTAAATAGAATGTCATTTAGGGAATTCCCCGAGCTAGTGGTTCTGGAGGCATTGAAGACAACTCTGACTTTTGTTGTTTTTTTGTCAGGCTTTACTACTGCATGATGTGGCAAGTAGAAAGAGTAATATATGCCTCTTATGATTTTTTCACATGGGCTTACTTCCTCCATGTGATCTAAATGAAGATATTCTTCCAAGACACCATAATAATCTTGTTTTAGCTCACCTTTTCTAAGTAGGTTTTTTTCCATACTTAGAAACTGCTGCATTGCAGAGGTGCGAGAGTGACCTAAGGCGAGTGTGTCTGGAAATTGTTGTTTTAGTGGTAGTCGTACGACATACCGACCATTAGCTGATCGAGTAGTTGTGGCTTTGTAAAAGTCTTCACAATACTGATCTTCTGGTGTTGTAATTGAAATGGGGGGGAGTTCCTCTAACTCCCAAAATTTTCTCAATTGTGAATTGAGGTACTCGTTTGAGATTTCCTCAACTTGAGTTGTCAGTGCTGTGACAGGTTCCGCAACTAGTCCACTTAGGACCCATCCGAAAATGGTATTTTGCGCCAGTAGTGTTTTCGAAATTTTTTCAACACCTTCTAGTATAATTTGCGATATAAGATCGCTGCCTAATAGAAGGTCTATTTGAGCGGGGTGTTGCAGTTGGGATCTGCTAGAGTCAGATGTGAAATCTTATCCCAATGCTTTCTACTTATTTGATAGCTTGGAAGCATGTTTGTTAGTTGCGGTAAGACAATAGCATTTGCTTGAATGCGCTTATCCGCTTGGGGGGAAATTAGGGTAATGGGGCATATTTTGTTAGAGTTTTGTACTACTCTTCCGCCCATTCCCGTAATTTCATAATTGGCTTGCTTTGTTGGCAATTTTAATTTATTTTGGGCCTTAGACGCTATAAAGGATCGTTGGGACCCTTGGTCTATTAGGGCTCTTAGTTTGAACAGTTCTCCTCGATGTTCGATGGAGACCACTGCTGTGGGTAGTAGTACTCTACTATGATTTTCGCTGTGTAGCGTTTGAGTTTTTAATGCCTTTGAGCAGCATGGTGTCTCTTGGCAATTTTGTTGAGTTTCTGTTTCGGGAGTTGCTGTTGCAACTAAACCCGTGGCTTTTTTTGAAAAAGCGCTACTTTGAGATGTGTTGGGAAAGTTGTTTATGTGCAACATAGAATGATGCCTTTTGTGGCAATATACGCAGTTAAATTTGCTTTCGCAAGCATTGAGATTGTGTGAGTGGGACAAGCAGTTTGTGCAGAGTCTTTTTGACCTGACAAAGTTGTTCCTTTCATTCACATTCAATTTTTTAAATTTTTCGCAAGCTTTTAGCTTATGCCCTCCTGTACATAGTTCGCATGACGTGAATTTATTTTGTTCAGATGTGAACGATTGTGCTTTGAAAAAGCTTCTATTTAAATTGTTGTTGTTACTGACTTGGGGTCTATTGAAGCTTCTGTTTAGGTCGGGTTGAACGTTTTTAGTTCTGATTGTTTTTTTATCTACCCTTTCCGCAATTTCATATTGGGCAGTTAAGAAATCTTTCATTTGCTGCCACGTTGGGCAGTCTCTTCTTGATGAGAGCGATTGCTCCCATAGAAGTAATGATTTTTCTGGTAATGCTGCGGTGCATATGTTTTCCAGAATAGGGTCCCAACTGTCTGTGGGAACATTTTGTGTCGTTAGAACCGACAAACAATTTGAAACAGTGGATTCTAATTTTATGAATTCTTCACTTGTTTCTTTTTGAATTTTCGGCAAGTTCATGAGTATGGTTACTTGCTTGTCGACCAATATTCTTTTGTTTTCATATCTGGCTTTCAGAGCTTCCCAAGCCAAATTGAAATTGTCATCACTTAATGCGAACTGTTTTACTATTACGCCTGCTTGACCTTTTGTTTTGTATCGGAGATGATACAATTTTTGCGCTTGCGATAGTTTTGGATGGTTTATGTACACGGCAGTAAACATGTCCCGGAAGGACGGCCATTGTTCATAACCTCCATGGAATATTTCTGTATCGCACGCTGGCACTTTGAGATGAATGCCTGTTGCCTCTTGGGCTTGCAATTGTGGTAACTCTACTCTACTGTGGGGAGTAGGTGCAATTGACTTTATAAGTTTTAGTTGATCTGCGATCATAATCTTCGTGTCTTCATACTGGTCTAAGCAGTTTTCAAATTTGGCGTATGCAGAAGATTTAAAGTTTTCTGGTAGATCTGAATCGTCAGTATCTACAATTGCGTCATATGCCGCTTGGAGACGTGTCCAAAAATTTTCAATCGTTTGGCTTTTTATTTCTAGCGCCGATTCAGAATTGTCTTGAATCGGCGAAGAAGCAAATCGAGTGCAGTATTTTATGAGACAGTCGCTCTCAGAAATGAATTTGGAGTATGATATGTCTTTCCCCCTCTTTTGTTTTGTAGCACCTTGCTTAGAGCGTGTAGCTTCTGCAGGTGTACATGGACTCTTATCGTCAGAAATCATTTTTGGAATTTTTAGAAATTGAGATGTTTTAGATTCTTTTGAATCTATATTCATTTAGAAAATGTAAATTTGTAAAATATTTGTGTATATTTTCTTTCAGTGTATACTGAGAACTTAATTAACCGAGAACTCTTTTAGTTAAATAAGAGTTTTTTATTTCGTTTAAAAATTAATAAAAATCGCGTTTATAGCTTTTACTACTCGCCGTTGTATCTACTTTTGATGGTGGTTGTGTTTATTATTATTATAATAATAATTACAATAATAATAATTATAATATTATTATTATTATTTTTATTTTATTTTTTTTTTTTATTGTATTGCGAGTATATATTTTTTTTTTTTCGGATTTATTGGTATGCCCTCGTACTTGTGTGCCGGAAAGGGTCAATACCTTTTGTTTATAAGTATGTATGTATGTGTGCACGATATGTGCCTCGTATGCATATAAGTATGCTTAAATTATTTTTATATCAAGCAAACCTGCTTGTTTTTGTTGTGCAAATACAAGGGGTATTGCTTGAACCTGATGGCAATTTGGACTTAGAGTATATGAATATTTATGTGCATATATGTATATATGGTATAATAATAATTTTTTATGTATTTATTTAATAATTTTTTTTTTTTTCTCGTTTTTTGTTAATTCGCGTTAGCAAATTACTTTAACGTTTATTTATTTTCCAAAATTGCATTAACTTCCCGTAATTTATTTGTCCTATGTATATGTGGTATATACTAGGCATGCGATTTATTTAAATGCAATTTATTGTTGTAATCGCGGTACTAGTACATGACGCAGGAAAGTTGGTTAGATTGGAAAAAGAGAAATGATATTTGCAGGTATTTAACTTCTGCTCTCAACACACATGTGTGACGGTATGTATATACTCGTATGTATGTTCCTATATTTGCCTCTAATAAATTTCGGCAAGTATATGTTCGTTAATTACCGAGCTACGGAAAGTTGGTTTGCATGTATATATGTATGTGTGTTTCAATTTATAAATCATATGCTCCGCATTTATGTTTTCTTTTATTTCTTGTTTTGTACTTTTTACTATGCCTTTTGCTTATTAGTGCAATTCGCTTGCTGCTTTAAAAGCAGAAGGGGTGTCGGAAAATATTGCAAGTAGAATGTCCTTTTAAGGTTTTAATTTGTTGTGTGTGATTGTGTTCACAAAAAGAAGCATATATAAGCAACTAGTAATTTTAATACACGTATGGATTTTATCAACTTTAATATCGGTATTTTGATATACCGTATTAAATGTTATTATCCGTTTAAATGAACTGTTTGAAGTTATAACAGAGTTATAATTGGCAAACCAGTTTTTTAAACATACATATGTACATGCATATAAATAAAAGGTGGAAGCGATACACTTACCCTTTTTCGCATCAAGGGAATTTTGGGGGAGTGTACTTAATTGTGGCTTGCCCTAATGTTTGTAGCTTTGTGCTTTATCCCACTGCTCTTGGTTTGCTCCTATTTCCTGTGTGCCTTGTATAAGTGGTTTTGTGTATGTTGCTTTTGCCTTTATTATCCGCGCCCGTTAATGTGTTTTATTTAGTTTCGCGCCCGTTGGTGATATTTATTTAGTTTCGCGCCCGCTGTTGTTGTTGTTTTGTTTTCGTTTAGTTTTTCCCTTTTTTTGGCGCGTTTTTGTTTGCTTCATATATATATATGTGTTTATATATACGCACTGTGTTTACTCCACTAACACTTTACAATATGCCAATTTTTTGTCTTTATGATTTTAAGGTATTTTTCACCCCACTGTTTTTCAATTTTTTTCACTTTAACAGTTTTTCAACTTTTTTTTTTTTCACTTTAATAGTTTTAAAATATGTGTTTTAGTCACCGCACTTTATTTAATTAAAAATTTTTTTTATTATTATTATTTACTTTATTTTTTCTTTTGTTTTCCTTTTTTAAGGTGCCTTTCTGTAGGCTCGAAGGACCATGTTATATTAACTAGCGAACTCACCTCTTGGTTTACCGAAACTCACTTTTTAGTTTTTTGTTATCAAATAAATAACGCATAGAACGAGTTTCTTTGTTAATACAAATTTTGTAACTCAGTTTTATTTATAAGTTTTTATGTATATTTCACAAGTTTGATAAGCTGGTCGGATAACCCAATTGGCGGCGGAATCGGCGAGCGATGGTTGATGCGGGAGGAAAACGAACGATGCTGCGAAGAGCGTATGCGCAAAGGCTTGGAGTTGACTCGGACGAAAGAAAAAAGCGAAGTGAAGTGGCTGGAGTTGTCCGTCCCTTTTTGTGTTCTAGTTGGAAGTGTCATGTTTGAGTGTATTGGTGTGATGTGTAGTGATGTGGAAGGTGAGTGGTGAGTGTGGTGTGCTGTTATGATGATTTGTGTTGAAATGTGGTGTGGCTGTGTTTCATTACAGGGTAGGCCGAGAGTCATTTAGACAGTTAGTTTATACAAAGAATTTTTTTTTACTTTCTAGTTTGATATGCTTTAAAAGCGTGTTTTTTAGTTTTTTTAAACTATATTTATTTATATGTAAGATATAAGATAAAGCTCTGTATGTACACATGTGTATCCCAAAAAGTATTGTATACATATGCGTACACATGTGAATATGTCACCCAAAATAACCACATACATATACATTGTTCTACAAACACAACAATCGTCTCAAATAGCATCAATGGCGTCACAAATCAATATGGCAGGCAAATAGCCTAAGTCCAAATTTATAGCAAAAAAACAACATTTTCATTCATGACCGCAAGTGCACTTTCAACAGGTAAACTCGCTTCATTCTTAACAGAAACACCATTACATCTGCCCGAGCATGCCTTTACCAACAAGCGTCTTCTCGCGACGATGGGAAATCTTTTTCGGCACAGCTCAGATTTTTTACCAAGAACACTATATTGTGACGCTTTATCGTCGCGTCAGTCCTTCGACGTGTTGACGCTCTGAACACATACATAGGACGCGACAGATTGCAAGGGAAAGAAATAATTGATTCAAGCGAAATTTCTAGGCTTTATAGTTATATATGTGAATATCTTTCACAAATTTTTTGGATACGAAATCTTTGATATTCTGACCTTGGGAAGCAATTGCCCGATGCATCTCGCATGTTCATTTTTCGGACGGCGGACACGATACAGGTCGCAATTTCTATCGGAAATAAAAAACTCAAAGAGATTCATATTTTTTAATAATTTATCTTCTAATTAAACTAAGAAAATTCCAAAAAAAGTGTAAAATTTTGAAAATTTGAAAAATAGTGGTTTTTAACAAAAAAAGACTACTATATTTTGTTTAAAAATATGTTCAAACTTGACTTTTCTTAGTTTTTTTGCTAGTTTAAATAGAAGAAAATTTTACGCCAAAGATAATAAACTCTGCCCCAATTCCAGACGACGTTTAGTTTGCTTTTCAACCCTGCCAATTAAGAATAATCGTAAAAATGAAAAACCGAGAAATCGGGCTTCAAAGTTTTCGCTTTTTGCCAAGCGCTCATATATCTGCTAGACGCTCGGTCACTAATATTTAAAATTTTCATCTATAACTTTGGGGACATATTCTTAGGTAATTTTTAAAGAGATTTAAGCAAACAAAAAAAATCGATTGTTTGAATTGTTTCTATATATTTTTTACAATTTTTTACATTTTCGTTAAGTGTAATATCTTAAAAATATTCTCTGAAATTTTTACGTTGATCCGATAATTAATTTTTGAGTTATTCGACAAATAACAAAATGAGTTCGGGTATTTCAAAGCGCTAGTGTGAAACTTTAAACGCGTTTTCCTCAAAACCAAGTTTTTTAAACTGGTGACAACTGTAACTCACTCAGTAGCGATTTCGATTTTTTAAAACCAATTAACTGTTGATTTTTTCCCAAAAATTTAGACAAAAATCTCCTGAGGCAGCCATTTTGTTAATTTTTGAAAAAAATAAAAATCCTTCGATCAGGCCCGAGTTTATTTATTTATAAAACTAACTTTTTGTGTCCGATTGATTTTAGATGAATTGAATGGTTGTCACCGCAAGTACCTTTTTTTGGAACTGGGTCAACACAAACAACTATAATTTTGGAAATCAAATTTTTTTTTTTTGGAAATTTTCGTGACTTCAAGTCAACAGATTCTATAATAATGCCATATATTGCTTTTGTAAAATAACACGACTTAATAGCGAAAAAAAATACTAAAAATTCTAATTTTTTCGTGCCTCTGACTACCCCTAACCCTTTAATGAAGATTTCGTATCAGAATTTATTGATTTTCTATATGTGATGAATATAAAAATAAAAATGAGAAAAATAAAAGTGGGAATAACTTATAAACGAAATACGAGGAAATAGATAAAAGTGTTATTAGAAATAAATTCCAAGAGAAGTTCCTCTTGCCTGCCGCACATGATCACTGTGTGAAGAACGAACGCAAAATGGATTTGTATGTCGTGTATGTCGAAACGATATTATATAGATCGAAGGCATACATACATATGTGTGTCGTGTATGGCCCTTTTTCAGGACACAGTTATTGAAACAGCTGCCAACTACATAATTGTAATGTCAAGCATCACAATATAAAGGGTGATTTTTTAAGAGCTTGATAACTTTTTTTTTAAAAAAAACGCATAAAATTTGCAAAATCTCATCGGTTCTTTATTTGAAACGTTAGATTGGTTCATGACATTTACTTTTTGAAGATAATTTCATTTAAATGTTGACCGCGGCTGCGTCTTAGGTGGTCCATTCGGAAAGTCCAATTTTGGGCAACTTTTTCGAGCATTTCGGCCGGAATAGCCCGAATTTCTTCGGAAATGTTGTCTTCCAAAGCTGGAATAGTTGCTGGCTTATTTCTGTAGACTTTAGACTTGACGTAGCCCCACAAAAAATAGTCTAAAGGCGTTAAATCGCATGATCTTGGTGGCCAACTTACGGGTCCATTTCTTGAGATGAATTGTTGTCCGAAGTTTTCCCTCAAAATGGCCATAGAATCGCGAGCTGTGTGGCATGTAGCGCCATCTTGTTGAAACCACATGTCAACCAAGTTCAGTTCTTCCATTTTTGGCAACAAAAAGTTTGTTAGCATCGAACGATAGCGATCGCCATTCACCGTAACGTTGCGTCCAACAGCATCTTTGAAAAAATACGGTCCAATGATTCCACCAGCGTACAAACCACACCAAACAGTGCATTTTTCGGGATGCATGGGCAGTTCTTGAACGGCTTCTGGTTGCTCTTCACCCCAAATGCGGCAATTTTGCTTATTTACGTAGCCATTCAACCAGAAATGAGCCTCATCGCTCATCGGACGTAAAGCGCGAAACACATTTCGAACCGAACACTGATTTTGGTAATAAAATTCAATGATTTGCAAGCGTTGCTCGTTAGCAAGTCTATTCATGATGAAATGTCAAAGCATACTGAGCATCTTTCTCTTTGACACCATGTCTGAAATCCCACGTGATCTGTCAAATACTAATGCATGAAAATCCTAACCTCAAAAAAATCACCCTTTAGTGTTCTTGGTAAAAAATCTGAGCTGTGCCGAAAAAGATTTCCCATCGTCGCGAGAAGACGCTTGTTGGTAAAGGCATGCTCGGGCAGATGTAATGGTGTTTCTGTTAAGAATGAAGCGAGTTTACCTGTTGAAAGTGCACTTGCGGTCATGAATGAAAATGTTGTTTTTTTGCTATAAATTTGGACTTAGGCTATTTGCCTGCCATATTGATTTGTGACGCCATTGATGCTATTTGAGACGATTGTTGTGTTTGTAGAACAATGTATATGTATGTGGTTATTTTGGGTGACATATTCACATGTGTACGCATATGTATACAATACTTTTTGGGATACACATGTGTACATACAGAGCTTTATCTTATATCTTACATATAAATAAATATAGTTTAAAAAAAGTAAAAAACACGCTTTTAAAGCATATCAAACTAGAAAGTAAAAAAAAAATTCTTTGTATAAACTAACAATAATAATGAAGGAAAAATTCCTGCATTATTGTGAAAATAGCGTGGAATGCTCGATATATGAAACATATGTATGTCACAAAGCAATCCACGCTTTTCTCACAATAATGCAGGAATTTTTTCTTCATTATTATTGTTAGTTTATACAAAGAATTATTTTTCACTTTCTAGTTTTTTAGTGTTTTTTAGTTTTTTTTTAACTATATTTATTTTTAATTTTTTAGTTTGATGTGAGAAACCCAAAATTTTGTTAAAATGTGAACTATGACATGTAGTATTGGTTAAGTAAATCGACAGCATTTAATATCTACTCGTAACCTTTCAGTGACTAATTGTTATATTATATTACTTGCGACCAAGTTCTATTGACGACTTTACGAATTATTATTTCTTAATCGAATCATTTCTTCTAAAGCTTCACTGTTACATGGGGTTCTACCTGTCAACTTTGAACAGTCTAGTTCTTCAATTCGAATTCCGTCCAAAGATCTACAACGACTCGAGAGCCCAGATAAATTACTGCATGATCTACTGTACAACCTTGCATCTTATGAACGGTCGACGCCCAACTCAGTATTATTGGCAACATTCGTCTCTCAGCAATTCCATAGCTGTATTTTGCTGGAAATTGTATCGATATTGGCTTAATTACGTGTTCACCATCTGAGCCGAACTTAATACGTACTAACGGGATATCTTCTGCACATACTTGGTCCCTGCGAAAATTCACTAAACCTTTTGACACGTCAATATTCGACCTTAACATCACTTTTGCTCCAACGAATATTTTTAATACATTAGGAAGACCTCCTGTTTTATTGATATCATTCGGTATTACAGTATTTAAGTCCTTATTACCTAAATTTCGTGTGGCGTCAATGAGTTGGCCTTGTGCTTTAATCGTATAAATAACAGTCCCCTTATCTTGAAAGCTCTTCAGAACTTTTTCATTATGTATAACAACTTGGTCGTTAGTAGGGTAAATCCTTAAAGCTTTCTCAATTGAGAACTCTTCAGTGGTATCTGTTGACACTTTTTCAAGAAGAACTTCAAAATGCTTCGACATTAACTTTCCAACTCTTAAAGCATTAAGCACATCTATAAATGTCGTATCTTCTTGTTGACGCATGTTTTGTTGGAGTTCAACCAGGCGGAATTGTCGCCACAAATGTGTAGCGGGTTTCATAAGTTCTGGCTGTTGAAATACTTGATGTCCTCGGACAGGTTGTAACTGTATTAAGTCACCAAAGAGTAAGACCTTTATACCTCCAAAACAAGCGTCCTGTCTCTTTAGTTGGCGCAAACGAGAGTCGATCATACAAAGCATTTCATAAGGCACCATAGAAATTTCGTCTATGAACAGAAACTCAACGTTTTGCCATAACTGGCGCATCCCTCTTAAATAATTTCCTGTAAGAAGTGGCGTGTTAATGATGACGCCATCTTTTTGTACTGGTAGTTTCAACAGGCTGTGTAGTGTAGAACCTTCGACCAACCGTGCTGCAACTCCAGTAAGAGCACCAACTTTCACGACCAAATTTCCATAACATCGGTTAACTTGGTTTTTCAATACATTAAAGAGAAAAGTTTTTCCGGTGCCTGCTCCACCTATGACGAAAATTTTCTCTCGTTTAATATCACCATTAAGTTGATTTTTAATACTCTCTGTAATGACAGTAAACAATTGTTTTTGATCAATATTCATAGCGTGCTGTGCTCTTTGAAATTGATCGTTGCTAATTCTTCTTCTATACCTTCAGTATTTATAATCTCTGGCTGTTCAAAAATTTCAAATGCATGTATCTGATTGAATGCATTTTCAAGCTGTTGGTCACGCTATCGAAATTGGCGCATATACCTGCTCATTTCCTTCAAACGATTCTCTCGATGTAAAAACGTCTCTTTTGCATTATCGAAACCTTCAAAAATAATAATTTTGGGCATTCAAAGAAGCATTGGAAGAATGTGGTTGTGGTAAAAAATGTTGTAAATATACATAATTGAAACAAAGTACCACAGCCAATGTTCAAAATAGAATTGATGCCAAATTCTAACGAACTAAAGAAAAATGAAATACACCCGATTTACAATTTAAAGTATCTCCTCCATCGCAAAACCACCGTTGAGAAACCCCATAAGAGAAATGGTTCAGTGCAATGCACAAACTGCCAAGAGTATGGACACACGAAAGCATATTGCACTCTATGCAGTGTCTGTATGGTGTGTGGTGATCTACATCCTACTTCAAAATGTACTCTTAAAAAAGAGAATTTAAATAAAGCATGCGGCAATTGTGGAGGAAATCACACTGCTAACTATATAAAGATTTTAAATCGAAGTTGTCCCAGGGCATTCAATCACGTCGTAACTAAATGTTGAATATTCCCCCGTCCATATTTCAAAACCAGTAAATCCGAAAGACAATGCTGCACAAGGGAGCTATGCAAACGCGGTGAAAGGCAACCCTGCACAAATGCAATTGCCCCAAAATCAACCAAATGGAAGCGTTGAAACTATGATTTTCAACCTTACCCAATGTATGACACAATTTATGGCTTCAATGCAAAATATGATTCAAGAGATAATCAAATCACAAAACCAAATGTTGTTAACTTTTTTAAGTAAAAAATGAGTGTATTGAACATTTGTTTATGGAATGCTAACGGTGTTAATCAACACAAACTGGAACTTATTAGATTTCTGGATGAAAATAATATTGATGTAATGCTCTTGCCAGAAACTCATCTTACGAACAAAAACAATTTCTTTATACCGGGATTTAGACTCTATGTTACAAGCCACCCAGATGGAAGGGCAAATGGAGGAACAGCAGTGTTGGTTAGAAGACGATTAAATCACGACGCATTAGAATGTTATGGCACAGCGCAATTACAAGCTACATCAATAACTATAAAAAATCGCTGCCGGGAGTTAAACCTGATGGCCATATACTGCCCACCTCGGTTTAAAATTACAGACATTTAATTTAAAGACTTTGTTGGAACACTAGGCCAAAGATTTCTAGCAGGTGGAGATTCAAATTCAAAACACACGACTCACGGGCTCACGACTAATTAATCCGAATGGACGACAGCTGTATCACACTGTTATAAATAGGCACAGTAAAATTGTGAGACCAGATTTAATTGATTTTGTTGCAATCAAAAATATAGATAAATCGCACATAACAGTTGATACATGCACTTACCTATCTTCTGATTACTCTACTGTATATTGTATTATACTGTATATATGAGTTACCTATATTCGTTGATCCAAAAGTGGGTCTAACATCTTATAAAACGAATTGGCTAAAATATAAAAAATACGTGAGTGAGGCTTAATGTGGCTATAATATTGAGCACAAAATAAATACAGGAAGAGATATTGATGAAAGCATAAGCGAACTCAATGATATAATAACTAATGCAGCTGTCTTAGCAACACCAAACAAAAGCTATAAGCCGCTTGATTTCAGAAAAATCTCTAATAGAGAGATCGAAAAGCTTGCAAATGAAGAAAAGCGTGCAAGACGAGAATGGCAGATAAATCGCTCCCCTTCCATTCAGCTTGAATTAAAATCAGCTGTGCGTAAATTAAAAAAGCGCTTAAACATGAGGAAGAATTCAACACTGAAATGTATATAAAGAAGCTGTCCAAATTCAAGCAAGCGAAATTCCCTTTGAAAAGCCCAAAAAACAAAAAAAGGAAAAGGCTAATTGTTTTGCAAATCACCTAGAAAAGGTATTTCCACCTAATTGCCCAAAGAACCACTTTGAGCTGTCCGCCTTACCCAACACAGTTAAAGAGTCACTCGAGTCTTTAAGTCTTCTCCTTCTGACATTATTAGAATAATAAAAGAACTTAACCCAAAAAAGTCACCAAGTTACCATATTACCCCAAAAATACTTATTGAGTTACCAAATATTGCTGCAGAAGTGCTTTTTTTGCTCTTCAATACAATTCTTAATATCAAATACTATCCTATTTCATGAAAAAAGTCGCAGATCTTGATAGATAAACCTGGGAAAGACTTAACACAGCCTTTTTCTTATCTGTACCAATCAGTCTTCTACCCTGTCTTTCTAAAATATTTGAAAAACTGTTACTTTCAAAGATGACTGCTTTTATCCACGAAAATAATATAATACCAACGCACCAATTCGGGTTTCGTGAAAAACATAGTACGATAGAATTACTAACCAAATAAAAAAAGCATTTGAATACAGAGAGTACTGTTCAGCTATATTTCTGGACGAGACTCAGGCGTTTGATAAGGTGTGGCATGAAGGCCTTTTATATAAGATTAAAAACATTCTACCTTTAGAATTGTATAAAACATTGGAGTCTTATTTAAAAAAAAGATGATGTATGGTAAAAGTGTGAGATTTTATATCGGATGAACGACAGGGTTGGTGTACCACAGGACAGTGTTCTAGGCCAAACTCTATACATCATAAATACTCCAGACCTTCCAACAGCTAATAATCTATTGACATCAGCTTTTGGGGATGACACAGCTTTAGTGAGCCGTAACAAATGGCACATAATAGCATCAAGAATATTAGCCGAGCACTAAAGGTCTATAATCTATTAAGGTAAGCACGTTACATTTTTGCTAAGACCAAAAATGTGTCCGGCAGTAAAAATTAACAATACTTTAGTACCTCAAGCGAATGAAGTAACTTATCTTAGGAATCACCTAGATAGAAGACTTACGTGGAGAAAAAGTATACCTAGTAAAATTACTTGCATGAAAGTAAGAGCTGCAAATTTAAATTGGCTTTTAAATAAAAACTCTAAACTTAGCCTAAATAACAAAGTTCTTTTATATAATGCGGTCACAAAGCCGACTTGGATGTATGGCATTCAACTGTGGAGTACGACCTATGCAACTAATGTACAAAGGTTCCAATCAAAAATGCTTAGAACAATCACGTGTTCATCATGGTACATGCGTAAAGAAAATATCCATAAAGACCTTGGTATTTCTATTGTAAAGAAAGAAGTGGAAGACAGCAGTATTAAATATATATCTAAACTCCGAGATCACCCAAACCCTTTGGCTAATGCTTTGGTACATTCCTGCGATCAAACACGCCTTAAAAGAAGAGATATGCCCGCGTACTAAGGAGCAACGTACATATCACCAAAACAGCTCCATCACTTGCTTGAGCTTGTCTAGTTTTTAAATAAATTTAAGATTTTATAACTTATTGTTAGTCTTTTAAAACAAAAAGAAGATTCAATAAACAAAATGATTTTGCAAACAAAAAGAAAAAAATAAGTAGTTAAGTGTTCCATCCAAAGATATGTTCCTTTCAGATGACGGGTTATATTGTTTAGACTGCCGTTAGAGTTGTTTAGTAGGATTAAGATGTTGTCAATCTCTTCGATTTCCGGCATATAAACTATTTCTGTTTTATTATGTAAGATGGATACTTCAGCGAGCTCTAACATTTCTTCGACTGAGTGTTTTTTTTTTTCTTTCTGTTTTTGTAATTCTATTTCGTGTAGAAGAAAAGTATTTATTATATTCAGATTTGCCCATTCAGTTGCATATTATTATTTCTTCTTTTATTAGTCTGGCTTGAGTTTGGAAACTTATTGCTACTTCATTATTAAGCAAATTATCTTTTCTGTTTGTATTTTTTAACATATTTGAGATTGTAGTTAAATCGTTTATTCTGTTCTATTGTTTATTTATTATGACTTAATCGTTATTGGTTGTATTAAGGCTATTGAGATTCTTTTGTATTATTAATAGCTAATCATGATGTGGTTTAGTTCGGCGGTGAGAGAGTGATTGTACCATGTCGTGAGTAAGAGTATGAAAGAGATAGCTTGTTTAAAGATCTTTAATGGTGTGTTCGCGGATTTTTAGAAGTTCGATTTCTATTTGCTGAGGATCTTTTAAGTGAATTAGTTTTATGAATGACGTTTGTAATTTCTCTATTCCTTTATAGATTGTAATGCTATGTGCGTCCGTATAGTTCGTAATGTCGAAATTTGCCTTTACTATTGGTTACTACAATAAGAATATCTTAGAACAATGAATTATAAAAGGTTAGACATATTTTGTTTTGTTTTTATTTTTAGTTTTTTATGCGTGATAATTTCTTTCTCGTTATTAAACGTTTCAGGACTATTTACCTTCAGACTATTAATTACACCTTTCTAAAATTACTTTTGTGAACAATTCTCCCTTATTCTGCAATTAATGTTGTGAGTTTGCTTTCTTAAATTCCTTTTTATATTGTCGTGAGAGTTTAGATCCTAAACTATTATTTTGCTTAACGAATATTGCCTGCCATGGTAAGTAAGTTTTAATTTCATTGTGGTATTTGTTATGGTTTTTAAGCCTGTTTTTCTTTTAGTTTTTCTATGTTATTCTGTCTGCTTTTATCGTTTTTCTCAGGGTCTGTTAGGTCTCTGCTGAAAAATATTTCTAGTGGGCGTTGTTTTGTTACCCAATGTATTGAATAATTGTACTATTGCTCTTAAGACTAATTTTTTTCGAAAATAATATGTATGTGTGTAGCGTAAGTCCAGGAAACTCAGGTATTGGGGTGAGTCAAGCCACTAGGGTTGGGTAAAACCACGTCAAACGGTCCATAATTTTTTTTTGACTAGCAAGACGTTCGCAGATACAAATTGTCTTGAAATTCGTGCTCTTCTTGGCGCGATGACTTTGACCCCAGTTTTGAAGGACAATCACTTGTCAACTAGTGAGTTATTCAATACAACCTACAGAGGAGATAGGTATATTGCTGCCATGAGTCGTGATATATTCAACTTTTTAATTAGTATGCTGCGAACTGCTGCGTTTGCGTTGTCCTTTCAAAATGTATTTACCTAGTAAGCAGAATAAGTATAGCATGAAAACCGTTATGATTTGTGATAGCACTACTAATTATATGTTCAATTCTATCCCATATTTGGGCAAGACAACAACAACTTCAACGATGCCATTAGGTGAGTACTAAGAAACGTGAAAGAGTTAACCAGACCAACACATGGTACCTGTCGCAACATTACTTGCCATAATTGGTTCACCTCCGTACAACTAGCAAAGAGCTTGCCAAAAGAGCCATATAAGTTGACCATTGTTGGAACAATAGGATCCAACAAGCGAGAAATACCTGAGCAAATGAAAAATTCGCGCTTAAGACCAGTTGGCACAACAATGTTTTGCTTTGATGGTCCTTCAACTTTAAAGCAGCGTTTCCCAAATGCCGGGTCGCGATCCGGTACCGGGCCATCAAAATAAAATACCGGGCCGCAACATTCCCGCCTTGTTTTCAAAATAATACCTACTATCGATCGATCGATGCATCGTAATATTCTTAAGTGGAGATCGGAGACTGACCTGAAGTTGAAACAAAAGAGCGAGGCGAAAGCTCAGCGAGAGAACTTAAAGATATAGAGAAGGTGCAAATTGAATTCTGTTCGATTGGACGGCTAACAGGGCTTATAGAATTGTAGTAGGGAATTCACCATTTTCGCTGCTATTTAGCAGAAATGAGCATGTTCAAGGGCAGAACTACATATATGTAAAACAGAGATGGGCAAATGAAATGTATGGATGTATTGGTAACCGCGAGCGTAAAGTGGCTACCATGGGACAAAGAACATTTGCAGTCAGTTGATTAACAAACAACAGCGAAGCAACATCGTGCGCCGCTTGATTGTTTTATGATACAAGTATATGTGTTTGTTCAAAATGAATGACAAATATTGCTGTATGATTTCCAATGCCTTTGGTAATATGTAATGTCTATTGTGTAATATGTGTGTAAAGGAGACCCGGGCATATAATTTATATATAATTTTTTGGGGCGCCCAGAAACAACCCCGTTTTGACGAAAAGCTTTATGTAAGTGAATATATTTCAAAGCGAAGGTGTTTTTGGACGCCGAGGCAAGCCTTATTTTTAAGCATGATTTCTCGAGAACTTCACAATTTCAACTTTATCTTAAAATTTCCGCTAACTAGTTTGCTAGTACAAGTAGTCAACTCCCAATTTACCCCACCAACAGTATCTCAAATTATAACATTTTATTTATGTTATACATTTCAAATGGGGCAAAAATATACTAAAGCATGAAAAAAAAACATCAACATACCGACTACCTATGTTACCTCGTTGCTGTCTTCAGCGCAACTGGCAGGAAAATCACTTCATTATCCCACAGTGCAAAACTGGTTTTTTCGCTCTCAATAGCGACTGAAATAAGAGCGTAAGAACACGTGTGCAGAGAGTAACTGCTCATGTGAGTCAAAACGCCCATGTATGATGTAATACGCTGAACACAATGGTTGCGACAGACGACAACCGACAGGTGTCAAATATTAAAATACACACGTTCTTATGGACACTGTTATTTAGACAGCTGCACGACTACACGACGGTAGGCCGACAGTTGGCGTTCTCGCTAACTTCAATATTTTCCTATATTTGCCAACGACAGTAGGACGACAGTAGAGTTGACAGTAGAATGAAAGATAGTGAGATGAGGAAGAGTGGTGGTGCCACTAATATGTAAAATGTAAAATTATTCACAGATCTTACAAACTTAACGTTATTTTACAAATAAAAGCATAAAATAGCTCTATTATAGCTCTATTATATCATTTGTAATAACAATTGATAATTTAAAAAAATATATATACCTATTTACTTATTTTTTGCATAAAAAATTTCACTTTGAACAAAATATTAAAATTTCATTGAAGTGCAAGGTATTAGTATGGCCACAACGAAATTGTGTACATGCAAAATGGGGAGCTGTGTTGTTTTGTGTACATGCGTTCAGGTAGTAGGATGCACAACGCCGTTTTCAGTTCACTGTCGTGATGCCATGTTGTGTCGCAAGCATTGTATTCAGCATATAAAACTACTGAATTCATGCGAAAATGAATAAAGATAAATGCTTTGAAGAAAAATATACAAAGTCACTCAGAGAATGTAAAAAAGCATTCTCTGAGTCACATATGCGTGATCTTGTATCATATGAACCATTCTTTTCAGAAAAATTGTAAAAATTTTAATTTTTTTTCTTTGTGTGAGACGTGTGTTTTGTACACATTTTTCGCTGTTAAAAGTGGAATATCAAAGAACTTGTTTTCCTTCAATACTCTCTGCTTGGGGATATATGCCATATCATTATACGTACATACCGAAAATACATGTATTTATTTCTCTTATATTCTCTGTTTGTGTATGTGGGAGAACTGTTAGAAATGTTAACATTTCACATCATGAATTCTGTGGTTGTGAGATGAATTCCGTACTACAATTCCATAAAATGTTCGACATCGAACCTGCACCATTTCCATGTCTTTAAGTTCTCTGGCTCCCCTTTCCTCCCTCACCTCGCACCGCCCAACTCCGCCAATCACTGACATTCCGCTCGGGCAGTATAAACAGGTTTCTGCAGTGTTGAATTACCTACGTATTTTACATATCAAAACGATTATTAACAACAATAACAATGAATAAATGGATAATAAAACAAAGTACCAGTTCCGGGAGCAGCACAAGTAAAAATTTGAGATGTAGTGAGTTAGTACGGCCAAATACAAGTTCTGATATTGATTCCAACAAACGGATCAACGATAATGAAATAAACGAATCTTCAAAAAAGAAAAAGGGGTCATGGACCCGACAATATCTTGAAGATTACATTAAATTCGGCTTTATGGAGGGTACAGATCACAAACAACAATGCGTCATTTGCAGTGTCCAACTATCGAACGAATCAATGACACCCTCAAAGTTGCAGCGGCATTTGGAACTGAAACTTCCTGAATACAAAGAAAAGCCAAAAGAGTTCTTCGTAAATAGGAAGAGAGAGTTAAACAATAGGAAAAAAATATGGAGTCTACTTTTTTACAAGGAACTCAAACTCATAATCTTGTCCTGGCTTCTTATGAAATTTCACAATTAATTGCAAAGTCCGGCTATCCACATGTTGTTGGTGAGAACTTAATATTTCCGTCGCTAAAAATTATAGCACCTCGAGTGGTCGAAAAAAAAATAGCAGAGGCAAGCAAGTCAGTTAGCGTTATCAAATAACACGGTAAAGCGTAAGATTTTGGATATAGCAGATGACATCGAAAATATAGTCGTAAGCCATTATTTTTCCTTACAAGTCGATGAAAGTGCAGACATTTCCGATAATGCCAATCAGATATGTTTTGTACGATATGATTATGATAATACTATTTATGAAGACTTTTCGTTCTGCAAATCTTTGCCAATACGAACGACCTCCGAAGAAATATTTAACTTAATTAATGATTATATCAACAAAAATAACATTGAATGGAAGAAGTGTGTGGGATAAAGTAGTAAAGATAAAAGCCGTAGCTCCGGAATGTGTATGGACGTACTGTAGCATTCATAGGGAAGCATTAGCCGTCAAAAAAATGCCCCTACCCCTGACAGCAACGCTGCAAGAGTGTGTAAAGTTCATTAAATTCATAAAATCTCGTCCACTTGACTCAAGATTGTTCTCGGTTTTGTGCAAAGAAATGGGAATTAATCACGAACATCTTCTTTTACACTGTGAGGTGCGATGGCTATGAAGAGGTAATGTCTTAAAAAGGCTTATTGAATTAAAAGAAGAAGTAAAAGTTTTTTTGGAGCAACATCCCCCAACAGCTAGAGATGTAATATTTGAATTCAAGGACAGATTTCATGATGTTAACTGGTTGGTAAAAGTGGCTTACATGTCTGATATTTTTAAATTTTCAAATAATCTAAAGATGGCATTGAAAGGTAACAATGTAACAATATTTAAAGTACAAGACAAAGTGGAAGCTGCAAGAAAAAAGCTTATAGTGCGGTTACAACTAAAAAAAAGAGTACAACATTACTGCATTGCCACAAGACATCTTAACTCAATTTAACACTCCAGTAGTCGCGCGTACTACAATAGTAGACCACTTGTGTATATACTTGAATATTTTCGCTTATTCATGTAGCGTTACATTTATTTTAAGTTCCTATTATGTTTAAAATGAATATTTTTTGGTTGATTTGGTTTTAAAATAAACTGTTACTTATTATTATTAAAACATATTTTTTTATTTACGAATATTTCGTTTCAAACCCGTATGTCTAAAATGTTCTACATATGTAGTACGCGCGACTACTAACGGCACAAATAGGGGCGCGACCACTGGAGTGTTAAAGAACATTCATTAGCCTGACATTATGTTACACTACAACCAGACAAAAGGAAGTGTTGACACATTAGACCAGATGTGTTCACTCTTGTCGTGTTCCAGAAAAACGAATAGGTGGGACATGACAGTATTTTATGGCATGTTCAATATTTAGTTTATAAATTCGTATGTCAGTTACTACCGCAATATGATATCCAAGAGCAAAAAGCCGTTCAATCGAAAGGAGTTTATTAAGGTACTCTCTATGCCATTATGAAATAAATACTAACATTGTCTAAGAGTTTGCGATGCAGTATTGCTGCTACTATGCTTGCGGAAGCAACCAACCATGATAGCAATAGTAAAGAAGAGCCATCCTCTTCGAGGAAAAAAAAAATACGTTTTGTCCATCGAAAACTCGTCGTATGTCCAAAATGAAATGTTTTAAGTGTGAAAAATCCGTATGTAACGAATACAAAAATTTACTTTGTAAATCATGTATATAGTATAAATATTTAAAATGTGCAAAAATGATATAAAACATGATACCAGCGTTTTACTATTGACAGACTCTTATGCGCGTTTAATGGAACGAGAAATTCGGAAAAACAGTTCGACGACACCAAAATAGGCTACCTGATTGTTAAACAAACCAGTTAGCAAATGTATTGCGAGACGAGCTTTAAATAGAGTCGGTTTGGAATCAGCTATTAAAAAAAAATGATAACCGGCTCTATCGATCAAAAAATATTATAGCTCGTCTAGCTTTGTGTGCACAACACAAAAACTGGAGTATAGAGGACTGGAAAGTGTGATTTGGTCGGACGAAGTGAAGATTAACCCATTTCAGTCTGATGGGATAAGCTATTACTGGCGCCGTCCTAAGGAAAGTTTGGATACTTTGGCATCATTTAAACGAAACCGTAAAACACGAAGGAGGCAATTTGGTGGTATGGGGTTGCTTTTCATGATGGCATTTTGGTCCACTTGTAAATGTAACTGGTATAATGAAGAAAAAAGACTACCTCAACATTTTTCAGAACAATTTACCAGACGTCGTAGGGTTTAGAGCCTACCCTAAAGACGAAATGATCCTCCAACAGGACGGGGAGCCAAAACACATCGCCAAAGTAGTTAAGAAATGGTTATTTCAGCAGCGTTTTCAGCTAATAAAGTGGCCGGGACAATCTCCTGACCTCAATCCAAACGAGAATTTGTGGACGATAAAGAAAATACGGCTAGGAAAATAATAAAGGGTTCCTAGGAACATAGACGAGAAATATCAATGTGTACAATATCATTGGAAACAAATCCACGCAAATGATATTCAAAATCGTGTTGAAAGTATGCCAAAGCGTATTAGCGTCATAAAAAATAAAGGGCTATGGCCCAAGTATTGAAACTAGTAGAATTACATATGTTTCCGGAACGTGCAAAATTGAGAAAATGGGTTTTTTTTAAGTATTTTACTTCTCAGTTTCGTTTTTTTTTATTTTAAAGTTAATTTTTAGGCTATTTTTGTATAAATGAATTAAAGAATAGAATATCTTTATATTTTCCGTTTTATTAAATTTAGTTACGTATTCATGTTTTTACAGCGTTTTAAAGTTCAATTCACAAATATTTTCTCGTTTTACACACTGATTGGCCTTAACAATTTCGATTAATTTTTCTTTGTCATTATTATTATTTTGTTTTTTTGAAAACCAGTAGCTGTAGCAATCGTAGAATTAGGTTAAGTAATATTGCTTTTGAGTACAAAATTTTGTTAAAATATATTTTGTAAAAGCAGTTGTTGTTATATTTCTTATCGCTTTACGCCCTTTTAATTATTTGTAATTTTATATGCACTTAAATTTCAATATTTCAATTAATTATTTTCACTTTCACTAAGGTTCAATATTTTTATGAAGTAAAATTAATTCTCCACATATGCTTAATGTTTTAGATTAAACTAAAAATCAAATTTTTTTATAAAATTTAAAATTCTCACATATATTTTTTTTCAATTAAACTTAATCTGTATTTTCTTTTCCATAAAATTTTAACTTTTCAGGTATAATATTCGGTTTACTTTATTTATTTATTTTCTTTTCAATTTCAATATAAAAATTTAATTTTTAAAGTTATTCATGTTTAAAAAAATTACTTAAATTCTAACTTCTTCTTCTTTTCTACTGGCGTAAAAACCGCTTACGCGATTATAACCGAGTTAATAACAGCGCGTCAGTGGTTTCTTCTTTTCGCTACATGGCGCCAATTGGATATTCCAAGCGAAGCCAGGTTCTTCTCCATCTGGTCCTTCCAACGGAGTGGAGGTCTTCCTCTTCCTCTGCTTCCCGCGGCGGGTACTGCGTCGAATACTTTCAGAGCTGGAGTGTTTTCATCCATCCGGACAACATGACCTAGCCAGCGTAGCCGCTGTCTATTAATTCGCTGAACTATGTCAATGTCGTCGTATATCTCGTACAGCTCATCGTTCCATCGAATGCGATATTCGCCGTGGCCAACGCGCAAAGGACCATAAATCTTTCGCAGAACTTTTCTCTCGAAAACTCGCAACGTCGACTTATCGGTTGTTGTCCTCGTCCATGCCTCTGCACCATATAGCAGGACGGAAATAATGAGTGACTTATAGAGTTTGGCATTTGTTCGTCGAGAGAGGACTTTAATTCTTAATTGCCTAATTAGTTCGAAATAGCACCTTTTTTGCAAGAGATATTCTGCGTTGGATTTCCAGGCTGACATTGTTGTTAGTGTTAACACTGGTGCCAAGGTGAACGAAATTATCAAATCTTCATAGTTATGACTGTCAAAAGTGAGGAGGGTGCCTATTCGCGAGTGCGACACCTGTTTGTTTGATGACAAGAGATGATTCGTCTTGCCCTCGTTCCCCACAAGACCCATTTGCTTCACTGCCTTAACCATTCTGGAGAAAGCGGAACGAACGGTGCGGTTATTAAGGCCAATGATATCAATATCATCAGCATACGCCAACAGCTGTACACTTTTATAAAAGATTGTACCTGATCGGTTTAGTTCTGTAACTCGAATTATTTTCTCCGGAAGAAGGTTGAAGAAGTCACACGAAAGAGAGTCGCCTTGTCTGAAACCTCGTTTAGAATCAAACGGCTCGGAGAGGTCCTTCCCGATCCTGAAGGAGCTTTCGGTGTTGCTCAATGTCAGTTTACATAGCCGCTTTAATTTAACGGGGGTACCAAATTCAGAATCGCGGCATAAAGGCAGCTCCTTTTCGTGCTGTCGAAAGCAGCTTTAAAATCGACGAATAGGTGGTGTGTGTCAATTCTCCTTTACGGGTCTTTTCCAAAATTTGGCGCATGGTGAATATCTGGTCGGTTGTTGATTTTCCAGGTCTAAAGCCACACTGATAAGGTCCAATCAGTTTGTTGACGGTGGGCTTAAATCTTTCACACAATACGCTCGACAGAACCTTATATGCGATGTTGAGGAGGCTAATCCCACGGTAGTTGGCGCAGATTGTGGGGTTTACCTTTCATGGATTGGGCAAAGCACACTTAAATTCCAATCGTTGGGAATGCTTTCGTCCGACCATATTTTACAAAGAAGCTGATGCATGCTCATTATCAGTTCTTCACCGCCGTGTTTGAATAGTTCGGCCGGCAATACATCGGCCCCGCCGCTTTGTTGTTCACCAAACGGGTAATTGCTATTCGAACTTCCTCATGGTCGGGCAATGGAACGTCTGCTCCATCGCCATCGAATGGGGAATCGGGTTCGCCTTCTCTTGGCGTTGTACGTTCACTGCCATTCAGCAGGCTGGAGAAGTGTCCCCTCCCTAATTTAAGTATGCTTTGGGCATCTGTGACTAGATCACCTTTGGGGGTTCTAAAAGAGTGTGCTCCGGTCGTGAAACCTTCTGTAAGCCGCTGCATTTTTTCGTAGAATTTTCAAGCGTTACTGCAATGCGTATTGCTTCCCTCTTCAACTCTCGGTATCTCTCCCATCCCGCACGTGTTGTGGTCGATCGTAGCGTTGCGAGGTAGGCAACCTGTTTCCTCTCCGCTACAACACGGCACCTCGGTACCAGCTTGTCTTTTGCATTTTCCGAAAACCAATGGTTTCGGTTGCTGCTGTACGTAAGGAGCATGAAATGTCGTCCCACAGTTCCCTTATACCGAGTTGTTAACGAGCGCTCTCAAAGAGCAGGAGTGCAAGTCGAGTAGAAAATCATTCTGATGCAGCTTTTCGACGTCGAACCTTCCTTGTGTTTGTTGAAGTTTGCGTTATTTGCTGCACAGAGGGGGGTGCGAATCTTGGATGCAACAAGATAGTGGTATGAGATGTTAGGATCTCGGAGCGTACGCATGTCTAGAACTTGGATACGTGTATTCAGTCTATCACAACATGATCGATCTGGTAGGTGGATTTTCGATCCGGAGATAGCTAGGTAGCTTGATGTATTTGCTCGTAGTGGAGTCTAATACTACAGATAACCGTGTTTCGGGCCCGGCGAAGTCGATCAGCCTCAACCTATTTGGGGATGTTTCGACGTGGAGGCTAAATTTATTGACCGCAGTTCTAAAGATACCTTCTTTGCCCACCCTGGCGTTAAAGCCGCCAAGCACGATTTTGGAATCGTGGCGGGGGCAGCCCACATAGGCGCGCTCCAAACGCTCATAGAAGGCATCTTTGGTCACATCGTCCTTCTCTTCCGTCGGGCGTGGATATGTTGAACGTTCATTCACCGTAGTGAAAGATAGTACTCGGCGACGGAGTCTCTCTCCCACCGCGAACCCCACACCAATCTTGCGCTCCTTTATATGGCCCCTTTAACAAATGCCACAAGGAATTACTTGTTTCAGTCCTTGTTCTGTCCATCGCATTTCTTGGACGGCGGTGATGTCAGCCTTTATTTTCGTGAGGACATCAACCAGCTGGGCAGCGGCAACTTCCCAATTAAGGGGCCGGACATTCCAGATGCACACCGTCAATTCGTCGTCCTTATTTCGTTTGCCATGGTCGTCATCAAAAGGGGGGTCTCTCATCGAAGGCTGATTGCTAATTTTCATTGGGGGTGTTTTTTTATGTGGCGGGTCCCAAACCCAACGCACAACCCTATGCAGGGGATATTTCGCCTTCTCACTTTAGCTCGCCTTAAAACGGATCTTCTTAGGCTACCCATAGTATACTTGATCAGAGACCGGAAGTCGTGAGCTGCTTGAGCCATATGTAAAAGAATCGTTTCTGGCTACTGCCAAGTGAATGGCAATCAGAGAACTTTTCTCACTTGCGTGAACTTCTACACATGACTTCATCCTCCAAAAGATACATTATTAGTAATAAAACAAGCTCTTTCGTTTTCAATAAAATAACTCAGAAGTGGATGTTCGAAAATCTTTATAGTACGTATTTGTGATATATGTGCAGGCATACCCTTCTCGTACCATCTCGGGCTTAAAATTTATTGTTTCTGAATGATTTATTTATTTATGGATTTATCACAGTTTTAGTAGTATTTGACCGAACCGTTATATGGAAAGTGGTTGAAGTTATCAATCGATATCGTCCGTTTTCACAGCACCGCTATGAGTTCCTAAAGCTTTCGGCATTGGCGAAAGTGAATATTGTATCTTAAGAGGCGTAAGAGATATGTACATTAACCCTTTTAGAGGGCGTAGACCTCTGTCTGTCCTTTGCTACTGTGATCCCTTATATTAATTTAGTGCTGAGTTATGGCACTTTTTACGGTTTCGTCTAATAGCGTTTAGTGGCCGTGGTCCGATTACGTCCATTTACGAACCCGTTCTTCCGTTTTAAACAGGAAACGCGTGCATTATATCAAGCTCCACTACGGTATCTTAATATTTTACCAAGTAAGTGCTTGCACCGGCAGACAGACATACAGTATTTCGGCAGGTTTCATCATCCTGATTATTTATATTTACATAACATCATACTTATCCCCATTAGTTTTAGGTGATACAAATAGCCGCTAGGTGAATAAACCTCTGCAACAACATGTTGCATGAGTATACAAATCTGCATACCCGATCTATAGTTATGCATAATTGAATGTACACAGTTAGGGTTAGGGTTAAATTCAATGACTGATCCGGAGATCGCGTTTGGACTACTACATATGTGCAGTTTATTGTGAAGCCAAACTGCTGTATTTGATCTTTTAAGTGAGCAAAGCGCTTTGTGACCAAAGCAGATTTTCGCAGATACCTTGCCTTCTTCGTACAGATTCTGTAGCTGGCGTATGGTAAGATTTTCAACCTTACACTATAGACGCCGTTACGACAACGCCCTAACAACTAGGGAAATGCTGGCCTTACTAAAGGCAAAAAGCGGACTGGATCTTCTGCGTTCGTTCCTGAACCAATACATACAATTTTCGCCGATATCTGTGGCCACGATCTTTGAGGTTTTTCGACATGTCAACGGCGACCAATATTCATAGAAGAGGGAAAATATCTACAACTTCTGGTATGCCTTTATTCCCATTTCACCGAGCACGTGTGCAATCCTATTCCATAAATGATTTCTCTGCCTCACGGTAGACTGAAAATAAGGTATTAGAGGTTCGGTTGAACCCCAAAACATCCCAAAACCGTTACAACTACTTCCGACGAGACGGTGTTGAAAGTTCCCTCAATAACTAGGAAGGTGCCAACAGATAATTATTTAAAACTAAAGCTTCACTAAGCCGTCACAATAAGTGTAGAATTGACCCAAATACGACAAATCTCACCTGGACATATATTCGTACCCGTAAACTTCTAAACTGTGGATCTCCAGATACTCATCGCTTGACGAAGCGTTTTGTATTTACTACAAACTTATTAAGACCATTAAAATCATTCTTTGCAACTTCGCTAGGTTCGCCAAAGGTGTGTCTACCGAGATATTTCAGTCTGGAAAATGCTGGGCAATACAGAAGGATTTCGCAGGCGCACAAGTGCTAAGCTTACTGAAGATTCCAAGAACACAAGAATATACCGCAAAACAATATGTTTTTCAATTGGATGATATTGAAAAATGCGTACCTTTGGACGTTTCCGACGATTCCGCTGTTAACGGTCACCTATACGAGTCTAATATAAAGGAAATCTGAAGCTATTGCTAATGCGGTCATGCATTCCTTGACTATCTCTCTTATCGTAGAAGTAAGCTATACTTCAAAGCAGTATATCTACTGTTACTTTGATGGCAGCCACCTCCGCTCGAAAAACGCTTCAGTGGTTTGGTAGTCTGAAACTAGAGTCGCCGAAGAGCTCCCGACAGAAGATTGCACCTCCTACTCTTCCTTTTAACATCGATCTATCCGTGAAAAGCTCACTTCACCCCTTCTCAAACGGCTTCATCCCGCGCAGAAATCCCTCGCAGGTGTGTGAGCTAAGAATCGTCAGGAAATGGTTTTGCGAAGCAGTGATTTAAGTTGAAAAAATTGCAATCAAAGCAGTGGAGAAATTCCCTGTCCTTGGAGCTTTCCTAAGTCTAACAGCAGCCTTCACCGCCAAGCACGGCGCAACGTGAAGAATTGCATTGAGTATCATTTTTGAGGTAGTCCTTAAAGTATCACAAATGCCGATGAGGCTTAGCCATAGTTCTCCGGCGTCGTACTCTAACTTTGCCGTCACCACATCAGCGTGTTTACTTATTTCGGACCAACAAACAGGCTCTGGTGCTACCTACATCCTTGACCGCCAGCAGCTCACTACTGCGCTGTATTAAGTAAAAATAATGACTATTTACATTTTCGGAAGGCAAATAATTTAAATTTGAGCATTGAAAAGGTTAATTTTCAAAATTTGATGACTAAGAAAGCGGGAGAGTTGATTATGCTGATATAAATGTTTTTTGTCTCATACCGGAAAAAACAGTGCATTGTTGTCTGCTTAGATAAAAAGATTTCTTACCCTCGGCACATACGAACAACTCTCTTACAGTAGTCTATGAGAGAAGCAAGGGATGCTCAGCTGAATGCACGTTATTATCAGAGTTTAACCTTGACTTATATTTATTGCGATAGAGAAAACCGCTTCTAAAAGCAATTTTACGAGTATGAACTTACCTTTTTAAGTTTTTTGGTATTATACGGATTCTGGATATCAATACCATCTCCAATACCATGGTGACCTTGGCGACGCACATAGGAACATTTACCTTCAAAAACCGGACAAAATAGAAAGTTACAAACTTCAGCGGTGCTACTCAAAATTGATTTTTTTTGGTACCTAAATAACCGTTCAACAATGAACCGATTAAATTAAAAACCTTCAGGCTATATTGCCACATAAATAGTAGGAACCTAGACTTCGTTCAGAACTCACGTGCTTATTCGCGAAATTCTTCATTGTTCTCGAAATTGCAAGTGGTTTTTTTATTGCGTGAAGTGAATTCTTGAAAATATTTTTTATGGATTCAGGACAAAATGGTATGTATTTAATATTAATGATATAAAAATTAACTTAGTTAATGTATAATTATGTTTTTCGGGAAATCAATGAATCAACTAACTAAAAAATTTTTTTTATATTTTAGAAATTATTGTTTTTGTTATAGTGTCGGGCGAGGTCGAGCTAAGAATTATTTGTCTTAGTAAATTACCGTGTTTCTACTTAACATATAAGCTTAAATATTTTCCCCGTCTTTCCCCCTTAAAAAAAAAACGCGTTGAAAAAAAGTGATCAGTAGCATAAAATGAGTACTGTTTTATTTATTTTTTTTTAATTAAATACTGAAATCCTGCTAAATTAGTCTGGACGGTTGGGAAGAGGATATGCATTTTTCAAGTAGTACCCAAAATTACTGGATTTGAAAATGTGCAAGAACTACGTTAGGAATTTGTACTAATATTTTTTTTTTCAGATTCAAAATCAAAAGTTATGGAGATGTATTAGTAACTAGTTTCTAAATATATATCCTCCTACGGGATATACGTGCCTTGCTGCATTACAGATACGTCGTAGGGTTATTGTTAGGATTACGCCACCAGCAATTAAAAGGATTAGGTTGGTGGTATTTATGCCGTAGAGCACCATATGATGCCACTCTAAGTCCAATGGATATCCCCAAATGGTAGTTGGTCGCAGAATGTCAGGTATTTTGAATGCCTTTTAACTTAAAATGTTTTAGGGGAGAGAGATATGTTATTAGGTTAATTCCTGGTATGTCAAACTCAATTCTGGAGCTTTTGAGATTGTATGCCCAAAGGTTTACGCTCTCCGTTCTCAAAACGCAATTGGTGTTTAATGTTATAGTTTGATTACCACCACTGTAGCTAGTTTTGGCCTCTATCTTTGATGGCATTGAAAATATCCATGTGTTAGGTGAGGAGAGCTGTAACCAAAATTCTTGCGTAGGCATAATGTTGACTTCACAGTAAAGTGGTATGCCTGTTTCATTTTTTAATAATGACATCTCAAAAGTCTGCATATGTCCTATGTTAAGGATAGGATGCACTTGTGGACATATTGTCATTCTCACCATACGTTGACATCTGTACAACATTTCATCAGTCATGCTATAAAAACCCGTTTTATTGTCGTGGAAAATAATTTGACGATTTGTTTCCTTAATGCTGACGAAATACCTGTCATGTATTGTGCGGTGTGGGTATGGAGTTCTGTTTTGGTAACTAAAGATATTTTTATATTAAACAATATTAAATCTTAAGTAACTCTGGCTGTTGTGGTGGCTATATGTCCGAGTTCAAAGGGATCAGTATCGGGAAGCCGCAAGCTCTGGTCAAGATTATTTGAAATTAATTTTATTTGGGCTTCAAACTTTTTTATCGGCAACAGCCTTTCCATGAAGTTACCTCTAGAGTTCCAAAGGACGCTTATAATGTCTCTTTGAAGCATTTCAAAGGTCTCCATTGTTGTGTTGATTTTGGTGGCTGTTTCAATAAATAACTTACGTTTCAATTGCTCATCGAGAATAGAACTCATTGACTAAACTGAGTCGTTCATTACTTTAAAGCTATCCCAATAAGCGTGATTTTGATGTTTTAAAACATCTAAGGTAACGTCTTCCACTGAAAATTGATTTCGCAGCGATCCCAGCAAGTAGTTTTCGTTCTCCTTAGCCTTCTCTATTTTTTCCGTAAGAACCTCTGCATGCTCTTCATCCATCAGCCCAAACAAGGAGTGGTATAATGACCCTATAAAGCAGTGTTTTTCAATCTTTTTGATTTCGCGACCTCTTTACAGGTTGAAATATTCTGGCGGCCCCCTTGCGTCATAGTAAGTCAAAGAAATAATTTAATTTTAATTAAAAGACTACATACGTTAGGTAATAAGTATTTCCTATTTTGGCAAATTTATCTATTATTCGCGCGGGTCATACTGCGTCGGCGACGGCGACGTTGCCACACCGCACGGCATAATTGTCGTATAAAGGGTAACACTGACCTTGTCTTTCGTTGTATCCTTCTCCCTGTGAACGCGATGATGTCATGAAGCTGTTCAATCTCTAAATATTTGTTGTGCAGCTGCTGAGCCATTGCGTTCACTTTATCCTCTTTAAATATAGTTGAGTATTTTAAATATTTCAGCGAATTTGAAATTTGCTGCTTTTCAACCGTGTATTGAACAAGATCGATGTAGACAATTATATTCCACGCTGTCCTAGTCAACCCAACAGGCCCTTTTTTCCAAAAATACTACAGAACTACTTTTAAAATAACTTACATTTAAGCATTTTACGGATGATAAAACTATAAGTAAGCTTAATAATGTTAAACTTAAATTTTTATTTTTTATACGAGTCGACCGCCACTTATCTCAATTTATTTATTTTCTACAGTTCATTTAAATATTCATTAGACCATCGCTTCCGGAATTCTTTTGAATTCCTTTCGACCGATTTCCAATGGTCCCTTAACCCTTGATAACTATGGTTGTAGTTCGTGTCAACGATAGTTAATAATGGTTCTCCCACCAAAAAATTACCTGGTGTTAATACCTGGAGATCATTTGGATTCTTTGGTAATGGGGTAATAGGTCTTGAATTAAGTACAGCTTCTATTATATTTGTGTCATGAGTGTGGACATTTCTTCAAAAGTCATTACTTCTTCAACTACTCGGAAAAAATGTTTTTAACTGATTTAGCAGCCGCTTCCCACAGTTCTACTACATGTGGAAAGCTTGCTGGTATATTTATCCAGGTTATTTCTCTTTGATTACAAAATTCTGATTTATGAGAGTCTTTCTGAAATAATTTAAAAACTTCGCGAAGACTATTAGCTGCTCCAATAAAATTGGTGCCGTTATCTGAATAAATTTTCTGGGGACAACTTCTCCTAGAAATAAATCTTTTTAAGGCACTTATAAAGGCTGCTGAAGAAATATCTGATGCTACTTCTAAGTTTACTGCCTTCGTGGCAAAACACAGACATAAGCTTTATCAGCTTTATCAGCCTTCTTTCCACGTATTTTATGATATATCCAAATTGGACTGAGGAAGTCCATTCCTACAATATAAAATGGGCGCGATCCTATTAGTCCATCTTGCGGTATTTTCCCATTAACTGATGCAGAGGCCGAGTGTTTGCTTTAAAGCATCTATATTATTTATTTACAACTTTGCTTGCTAATTGTCTACCTCTTAAAATCCAAAACTTTTGCCTGGTTATTACTAGTAAACCCTGTGGTCCAATGTGGAGATGTTTAATATGTATATGATTTACTTATAAACGAACGATTTCATCTTCATGCTTAGCATCCTCTGAAAGATTACTACTTTGAATCCTACTTCCTGCTCTTAAAATATTATTGTTGGCTACAATTGGAGCTAAAGTGGCAAGTTTGGAATTTTTTGGAATTCGTTTGTTGGAATTGATTACTTTTAGTTCTAAATCAAAATATTTTTTTATTGTATTTGACTAACTATATAATTTAATGCTTGTCGTTTATAAAAAATTGCATTCATTAATGGTTTTTTCCTAATGATTTCTATAAATTTAAACATGTTACCTTTAACGTTTTGTAGGAATTCGAAACTATTTTTATGGTTTATATTCACTAGAATTGTTTGTTTTTCGGTTAGAATCATAACAACCTTGGATTTCTTTATCTCTGAAATAATTAAATTATCATTGCTTACCTTTAGTTTGATTTTATAATTATTTGTATAAATAATTTCCGGTCCTCGAAACCATAATTTGCTGGTGATAAGTTCGCTTGGTGTCACTCTTCTAGAAATAATATCAGCTGGATTATCATTTGAGCAGATATGCCTCCAATTATTTATGTTGGTGTTGGTTTGTAGGAAATTTACTCTATTCGACACAAATATCTGTAAACGTCCAGGATCTAGCTGTAACCAATTTAATACTGTTCTGGAACCTGTAAAAAAGTAAATAGAACAATTAAATTTAAAACTTTCTAAAATTTGTTCTATTAATTTTACTAAGAGGACAGCCGCACATAGTTCGAGCTGCAAGCCGACTCGTGATTTGGCTGCAAGTATAAATTAATCCTCCAGTCCTTACGGCTGCACACTGGTCGATTTCATAGGCCAAAAATAAAAAAAAAAAGTTTGAAATTTGCCATTGTTTGTATCAACAATATTTCTTAAAATACCAATAAAACTAACTGTAAATATATTTTTTGTCTATCCCATTCTTACGCCCTACGAAAAGCGAGAGAAGTCAGACAATAGAAACACGCGAATGTGCGGTGAAAATAGCTTAAAATTTTTCTCTCATAAAAAAATTAAATTTTAGCATTAAATCGCGTTCAATCACCGTAAATTAAAATGAATATTAAAAAAAAAGGTAAAGACTATATAACTAATCGAGTTTTATGTAATAATATATTGACCTATTTTTTTAAATTATTGTTTTACCAGTGACCTGTTGAGTGGTGTACTTTTCTTTATATATTGATTTTAGCTATAGAAAAAGTAGTGATCCCCGTCTCGCCCTCAAATGAAATATGGTTGGTAATATTAGTTAATGGTTTCTAAGCTCACGTTTTTAATTTTAGCTGCTACCTTTTGCTCCTCTCTGTGTTATTCGTGTTACTCTACCAAGCATTTTTTGTGTTGTTTTGCTTATGCATACGTTCGTGTACGTACTTGCTTACGTGAGTATTTTGTTTTTGTGTTTTGTTCGTTATTTGTTTGAGCTTTAGTTTTAATAATATCATTTTGCTAATTTCATGAAACGTTTGTCTTATTCGTACATATATTCAGGCACATCATATCAATGTCAACTTTCCCGCATTTATATTTTTGAGATGTGTTGTTTAGAAAAAGGTTCATTTGCAGATAAAGCTAAAAAAGTATATGACGAGCTAAAACAAAGATTTGAATCTGATGGTTACGAATATGTTGAAAGTAGTGTTATGAAAAGACTAAATTATATATTTAAAAAATTTGGATAGCAGATTTAGCAGAACTCGATGTGTCCGCTGCTGATGATTTGCGTTTGGCTTGTAGTCAACCGAATCCGTTGATATTTCCAGCAAAAGCGTGTGAAGTAATTTCACTTATAACCGAAGCCAATTTAACAAAGAATCAATATCTACTTATTAGAAGCTTCGTAAACAATAAATTTGATATTAACTTCTTTCCCTGTTATGATAATATTGTAAAGGAAAAACAGAAAAGTTATCCTGAGCAAATAAGAGTTTCAGAAGCTGTCGCGGAAGTTGAGCTACAAAAATTATTGGACCACACTGCGTCGCGAATTTTAGAGATGCAAAGCGATGTGATTAATGAACTCAAGGAGTCCTCTAATTACCTAAAATTATTAGGAAAATGGGGATTTGATGGTAGCTCTGGGCAGAGCGAATATAAGCAAAAATTTGAAAATAATGATTTGGAAGACAGTAATTTATTTATCACGTCATATGTTCCTCTCCAACTTATAACAAAATCTAAGAATGATGAGGAGCATAAAATAATTTGGAAAAACCCTCGACCGTCGTCCACCCGCTATTGCCGCCCTGTTCGAATTCAATTTCAAAAGGAATCAGTTCATTTAACCAAAAATGAAGAGTTATATTTTAAAAACAAAATTCAACTATTAACTCCCACTGAATTCAAAACAGCTACCAACCGAAAATTTTATATTGATCATATTCTTCAACTAACTATGGTGGATGGCAAGGTATGCAATGCCTTAACCGAAACCTCATCTGCAAAATGATACATTTGCCAAGCCAAACCTACTGAGATGAACGATATTGACAAATGCTTACAAAAAGAAGTACGAACAGATCGCTACGAATTTGGGTTATCTCCATTACATGCCTACATTCGGTTTTTTGAATATTTTCTTCACCTTTCTTATAGACTTGAAATAAGACATTGGCAAATAAGGGACTCAGAAGATGAAGAACGATTTCTGCGAAGGAAACAAAGTATTCAGTGCGAGTTTCGTAAAAAAATGGGCTTAATTGTCGACAAACCTAAAACAGGTGGTAGTGGATCTTCAAATGATGGGAACACGGCAAGAAGATTTTTCAATGATGCCCATATATCTGCTGAAATAACTGGCATAGAAAAACACCTAATTGAAAATTGTGCAACATTACTGCAAGCTATATCGTCAGGGTATAAAATTAATGTGGAAAAATTTAGGAAATTTGCGTTAGATACTGCAAGAGAGCTAACATCCAAGTATTCCTGGTATTATCTTGAATCCCTCAGTGCATAAAATTTTAATTCACGCTCCCGATGTTATTCAGTACGCATTACTTTCAATTGGAGAGCTCTCTGAAGAAGCTGCTGAGGCAAGGAATAAGGACGTTAAATTGTATCGACTCCATCATACACGAAAGAACTCACGGGTCGCTACAAATCAGGACTTGTTTAACCGATTACTTTTAAGCTCAGATCCTCTGATCACTGGTCAACGAAAATTACCAAGCAAAAATACATCGATTTTATTAAAATCAGTTTTCGATTTAGTTGAATAATACGCAAATTTTTTTTTATTTGCCAACTTTAACTACTTCTAATAAATTAAAATTCGTTATCATCACTATCACATTATTACAATTCTTTTGTCCTAAACTTCATTGCTTTAATAAATTAGTCAAAAGCAAAGCAAAAGATTTTGGCTCTTTTACTAATTATTTTTCAATGGGCGGGAGACGGCGTGGGTAGTGAGAGAGGGGGATCCGAAGCGGTCTATTTTTATCATTATTATTGTTTTTTACCGATTATAATTTAAAAAACCTAAGATATAAATTTTACTATGATATAAACAGTGGAAGTATTTTTGGCCGCTGATTTCATACAAGACCGTCCACTGTGGGCTGTTGTCCAGGAAATAAAAACTGTTTCGATTATTCCTTAAGTCCTTACGGCTGTTATCCAGGAAATAAAAAATTGTTCTCCAGGTTTATAATTCAATAATCTTTATTAACCAAACTGTTTCTCCACTTTAAACTTTAATATTTTTCAATTTAATTTTACTAAGCACTATGTGCTCCTCTTAAAGTCTAGCTTAAGACTAAAACTTAAAAATATGAGCCCTGTCTGATTCCCTAAGCTTTGGCACAATTTCGGCAATTCTGTTGTTACTGCACCTCATACTGCTGTTGTTGTTGTCGTTTAGACAACAGGTGAATCGCTGCCACCGCGCTGATATTGGAGTAGCGAAGAAATTGCCAGTTGATGTGAAAATGCTGATGTGGACTATTTCCACGCTTACTGGCTGGTGTGGAGTAGTTCTAAGAACGCTACAGTGGGCAGACTAGCAGACTAATGTGTTAACTGCCCCCTTTTAAATCGAGACCGTCCGCGGCCGCTTGCATGATCTTGGCTACCGCTTCCTTCCTGTCGTTCGTGTCCTTTAGACGTTTACTTATCCTGCGTATCCAAAATACTAATGTTGCACATATAATGATAGCAACGGCCAGTATCACTAACATTCAGAGGGTAGTGCGGCTATGAACCATTTCATGTAGCTTTCCAATGTGTCCAAGGTTCTTCCAACTAATTTTGCGCAAATAAGGTAGGCTTAAAATTTCCAAATGGTCGGTCAAGTCAACAAACTGTGTTGAGGGAATCCCAGGTCGGAGCGTTGTCTTCAATGTTTCATTGAAAAAAATTGTATTATTTATGCAAACTTCTCCTTCGAACGTCACTAAATAAGTGCCGGATATCGTAACCGATGATGTTTCCTCTTCCCGAACTTCGACTGTTTGGTCGTTTATGACGATTAAGCCACTGTCCACCTCGATGATCGGATCAATGTAATTGTAGGTAGTTTTGCATGTCGCCTTGTTATTATTAAATAGTTGCCTCACACATTTAGAATCTCTTTCTATTTTACAGAAACTTGCAGATAGCGCCGTCGTGCAGTTTTTAACTGGAATTGTTGAATTGCCGCAATCCGGAACAGTATGGGTCTCCAAAAAAATTATTTTGTCGTCATGTGCCACCGGAAAAATTCCAACTAAGCAGCATACTTTTTAAAAGTAAACTATATCATCATTTTGAAAAATTTTGGACTTAGAATTACTTATAATATCGCTTATGCTTACATTTAAAGTGTACTCAGTGATCAATATTTTAGAAATATCAACTGAATCCAAAATTATAGAATTTACAACATTTAATTTACCTAAAACTATGGAATAAATTATATTGTCCAAATCTGTTATAACTGGCCTAATTCTGCCCATTAGTAGTTCGAAAAGATGACCAGTGTCAATGTCGGCTTTTTTTGTAATAGAAATAATTTTGTTTACAGTCAGTCAATTTGTCGATCTGCTGTTGTATCTGAGTATTTAAGAAAAATTGACGGTCATTGGATTCTATAAGTTCTTGTGTTTTTAATTTTAGTTCGTTGAAATCGTCGAAATCTGGAGTTCCGGTTATTTATTTAAGCCCTGTCCCAGTCATGTTTATAATCGATAAATTTGGTTAATATCCGCCTGAAGAACTTTAGTCATATGTGATTGGGGAAAAACGTGAAATATGTTTTCTGTTTCCCACAAGAAGGTGAGGTAATTTGTCAAATTCATTCGATGCGTTAAGTAGTCTTATTTGTCCAAACTGCTACTTTTCCGTCAATAACTGGTATGGAGTTGGATTTTGTAAAATTAATAATTTTGCTGTCGGATCTCTGAGTACACAAAAGAAGTAAAATAACCCTGTAAAGGTGGAATAAAATATAAAAAAATTATCACCTAAAATTACTCTTATGAACCTTCCTATTATCTAATAAAACTGTGGATCCTAGATCCTTTTGAATGGTTTTTTTCCGTAAAAACTTTTGTAAATTTTCTTTCTTTGGTCCTAACGTAAACTTTTTCCCCTGGATTGAAAAACCTCGTAAGTTTACCGCTATTGTTCCTTGCCAACTCATTTTTCTAAGCTTTAATTAGTTTGTTTTTATTTCGGTTTTAAGGTGCGAAGGCGTGGAAAAATTCGGCTCGAGAAGTTTCCATCCAGTTACTGAATGAATTGATCTACTGTATTTTGCAGTAGCAAGAAGCATTAGTTCATTGGTATCATTTGTAGCTTGTTCTAGCTTAGTGCATCTGGCGATTTCAGTTAAGGTGCTATAAAATCGCTCTATTTGCCCATTTGTTGTGCTATGGAAAGGAGGGGTTGTAAAAATTTCTGTTTCAAAATGATCCTTAAAAAGGGACCTTATTGTTTGTGAGTTCAGTGACTTTTCGTTATCAACGTATATTCAAAAGAATTAAAGATTTGTTATAAAGCTTGTTTTACGTCAACAATTGCCCTTGATGCAATTGGAATAACTGCGGCGAATTTTGAAAACTTATCTAAGCAGGTTAAAAAATTATGTTTATCAGTAGAATAAATATCTATATGTAACATTTCCCCAGGACGGGATGGTATCGGAGTCTTTCCCAACTTTGGTTTGGTCGGATGCCGTTCGTATTTGGCTTCTTTACAAATTTTGCAGTTGACAGTAATTTCCTTTAATTTCTTCCGCATATTTGGAAAATAGTAGTCGTTCAGTACCTGTTTAACCAATCAATTCTAGTAGATCCTGAAGATTTTTAAATATAATTTGAGGCCTTATCCTTGACTTGAAAATCATTTTTGTTTTCTTGGTTGTGACATTTCCTTCTTCCAGAATTATCGGATTTCGAAATGAATTAACAGGGGTTTGCATTTTTGGAATAACTTCTGTTAGAGATTATTCACTATGCATAGTAACAGATGAGGATCCCTTCTCTATTGCATTAATGTGTTGTCGTGACAATGCATCGGCAACATGATTATCCTTACCGTGTTTGTAATGAAATTGAGGTGAAAACTCTTCCACAAACGCTCGCCAGCGTTTTACTTTCGTGTTTCGATTCTTATCCGAGACTGCGAAGGTCAAGGGCTGATGATCGGTAAAAATATGCAGCTGTTTTACTCCGTACAAATAGTTTCGCAGCTTCTGATGTGCCCACACTATCGCTAAAAGCTCTCTTTCACTGGTAGCATAATTCTCTTCTGCTGACGATAACGTTCTGGAAATCATGGTTATAGGCCTATTGCCTTGAGATAATACCGCCCCAATAGCGTGTGCTGAAGCGTTAGTTGTTAAGTCAAATGATTTATTGTGATCAGGATATAGCAGAAGTACGTCCTCAGAGGATAAAATTCTCTTAACTTTTTGGAAAGCCATCTACGCGTCGTTGTCCAACTCAGTTTTGACATTTTTTGATTGATTCATTCCCACATGATCATTTTCTCCCCTTAACTATCTTGACAGAGGCTTTACTATGGAGGAGTCTTTAATAAACTTCCTGTAGTAACCAGATAGCCCCAGAAATGCTCGTAAATCACGAAGATTACAGAATGTCATTGACTTTATCAGGGCATGTTTTTATCCCTTCCTTCGAAACAATAAACCCAAGGAATTCCACTTGTTCCCTAAGAAATTTTGATTTTTCCATTGAAACTCACATGTTGGCTTCGTAAAGTTTCGTTAAAATTCTTTCGATGTCTCTGTAATGATCCTCTTCATTGCTTGAGAGCTTACATCATCGATGTAAACATGACAGCATTTCCCTATTTCATCTCTAAGAATATAATCAATTGCCCTTTGGAAGTCTACAAAATTTGTATTTTCCATTATTTACAGAGAAGGCAGTCTTTTCCCTGTCCTTCTCCGCCAACTTAATTTGGTGGAACCCTGACTTTAAGTCAAGTGTCGTAAAAATGCCAATTTTCCCAGATTTGTTAAAATTACTGAAGTATCTGAAATGGGATACCTGTCCGAAACTGTTTCGACGTTCAGTTTCCTAAAATCAACTACCATCTTCATCGTCTTTCTCCCGTTCTCATCTGTCCCTTTTTTATCGACAACCCATATGGGATTATTATATGGAGATCGAGAAGAACGAATTATTCCATTCCGTAGTAAATCTTTAATTTCCTGATTTATAAATTCTGAAGCGGCTATCGGGTAAGGGTATGACTTTGAACAAGTCGGTTCGTTATCGACTGTCCTAATGGTGGCATTAGTGATAAACGGCAAAGCCTCATCTGGATTTGAGAAGACTTTTGCATGTTTTTCCAATAAAAAAGAAATATTTTCCGTATTCCCTAGTTCCTTAGGGAATTTCCCATTTCCAACTATTTTGTTGACACTTTTACAGTCATAATAAGATAATTTTTTTCACCACCTTTAGAGTGAATAGTTCCCTTTTGTAAGTCTATTTTGCGCCAACCTCGTTTAAGAAATCAAACCCAATAATCCCGGTAAAAAGGAGCCGTCTTTCCGAGCACGTTAATTAGGCACCTTTCCTTAATCACGGCAGTACCGTGAATGGACCTAACTTTAAATCAGTTTTCTACATTCTTTACCCTTTTTAAATTTTCATTTCAAATTTTTTCCCGCTCCGGTATCGATCAACAATTTCATCGGTCGCCCTGCTAGTTCGTATCTACATAGGGCAGGAGCGACCTAAGTCTGAAAAATTTCTTTCTTTCAAAAATTCACACTATGACTCGTTTTCATTAAAATATTCAACTTAAGACGCTCTCACGAGGTCTTTTCATTGTTTCCCTTTCTTGAGAGTGTAGGTTATTATTATAGGCTGTCGGCCTTTGATTAAAGATTTGGGGTGCCATTCGGGTTCTCTGAGAATCCCGCTCAGCTCTCCAATTTGGATTATAGTTCCTTCATTGCCTGTAGTGCGATAAAGTCGGATCAACCTCCATATGGGTTGCCGCATCTACATGTTTTTTTTTCACTTGTTTATACCGCGGAGAGTGGTGTGGAGCAAATGTCCTTCCACCATTTTTCCCCCTGAGCTGAATCCATTTTCCTGTAGAAAGAATTTGCGAACGAATATCGAGCATGATTTGTCCAATTCTTGTGCTAATGCCAACACAATAGGCATGTCTTTAGGTTGCAACGAAAACATGATGGCGCTCATTGGCTTCCACAAGCCAGAAACAAACACCCTCAAGGCATCTTTCTTATATTTTTGGCAAAGCGACTCTATTAGTTCTTTTTTGCCCTCATTTAACATAATAATTTTATTTATTATCAAAGTCAATTTCTTTTCGACCTCGTCATAAAACTCAGTAATTGAAAGTTTCGCTTGCCTAAGAGTTGACATTTCCTGTTCAATCAAATAGACTGGTCGCTTGTCAGCATAAGTAAAGTCTAACCGTGCGATGATCGCCTTAAAATTCAACACGGTATTGAATGACGATAACACTTGGTCGGCCGATCCGACAATTTTATTTCTTATTATTGCTACCGCTTGGTAGTGTTTCGAACTGTTTTCGTAATTTTCAAACAATTTATAGGCAGCAAATGCAGCTTGCCTCCAACTCACATACCGTGACCTTTCGCCACTGAATTCCGGCAGATATTTAATTATCTCTAAAGACTCCTCACACCGAACATTCGGGTCTATCGTCACTGCTTCATATTCCTCCATTTCTAATGGAGTTTCTAAAGCCTTTAATCTTTCTGTCAGCTGTCCTATTGTACTCTCAAAGAAGGCCCTTGTCCTTTCCGCAGCTGCTGTGACGGCAGCTGTCACTATTACCCTCAAAGTCTCTTCATTCATTTTCATGTCTTTTTTAAACTGACAACTTTTTCAATCCTTTACTATTTATTTTATTTTACTTAATTCTTTAGCGCACTTTTTCTTTATGGCTATTTAAACACACTAAAACAATTTAGCCTTATGGGCCACTTTAAAAATTTTGTTTACACTTTAAAAGATTTAATAATTTTAATATAATAATGTTTTGTTTATTCACTCATTTATTTATTTTCTTATTTCTTCTTTTTGTTTATATTGATCACTGCGTACTTACATCATAATACTATAAATCATGCAGGCTCCTTGGAGTAGTAGTTGCAGTCCTCAGTATTCTTTATTCTGGTTCTAACTGCGTTGGGCGCAAATTAATCCTCCAGTCCTTACGGCTGTTATCCAGGAAATAAAAAATTGTTCTCTAGGTTTATAATTCAATAATCTTTATTAACCAAACTGTTTCTCCACTTTAAACTTTAATATTTTTCAATTTAATTTTAGTAAGCACTAAAGTCTAGCTTAAGATTAAAACTTAAAAATATGAGCCCTGTCTGATTCCCTAAGCTTTGGCACAATTTCGGCAATTCTGTTGTTACTGCACCTCATACTGCTGTTGTTGTTGTCGTTTAGACAACAGGTGAATCTCTGCTACCGCGCTGATATTGGAGTAGCGAAGAATTTGACAGTTGATGTGAAAATGCTGACGCGGACTATTCCCACGCTTACTGGCTGGTGTGGAATAGCTCTAAGAACGCTACAGTGGGCAGACTAGCAGACTAATGTGTTAACTTATATTATATTTACATAAGTTTCACCTGTTTGGTTTTCAGATTTTGCATAAACTGTAGCCCCATACGCTTTCATCGAAGCATCACAAAAACCATGTAATTCAATATTTACTGGTTCATTGCATAAAATACGTCTGCATATTCGCATTTGATTTAAGAATGGAAGCTCATCTTTGATTTTTAACCAAGTGTCTACTATTTCCTGTGACGGCTTTTCATCCCAATCAGTTTTTGATTTCCACATCTCTTGTAATACAATTTTTGAGGTAACAGTGACGGGATTCTGCAATTTTCTGCAAACATTTAGCTGATAAATAAGGTGCAGCTGCAGTACCATACGTAACTGTTTTAAGAGTATATGTTCGTAGTATTTCATTATCTTCATCGCGCTAGTAGATTAATTGATATTATTCATCCTCTGGGCGAATCATATTTGCCTAAACATTTTCTCGATGTCTGTTGTGAAAACATACCTATGTTTTCTAAACCTCAATAAAATATTAAATAAGTCTTCTTGCAACTTAGGTCCAGAATGCATTATTGAATTCAAGGAAATATTCTTGTCTATTTTACAGGATGCATCAAAAACGTCTCTTAATTTAGTAGTTGAACTATCATGTTTAAGTACGCAATGGTGTGGTAAATAATATTTCGATTTAAACATGTTAACATTTTTTATGTCCTCCATATGACCCAATCTTATGTATTCATTCAAAAATTGTTTATATTGCTCTCTCACAGTTTCATTATTTTTCAGTTTTTTCTCCAGAGAAAGAAATCTTCTTTTTGCTTGTAAAGAGGAATCAAAGAATTTATATTTTCTTTCTTGAATGGAAGAACTACAGTAATTTTACCATCTACAGAAATTTTAAAACTATTATTAAAATACTCCTCACAATGTGTTTCTTCTTTAGTTTGATTAACACATTTATTTTCAACTGATTCTATTTCCCAAAAATTTTTTAAGTTGATTGTCTAGTTTTTCATCGAAATATGTTACAACAATTGGAGCTTATGTTAGTTGATCCGTATATCAACCACCCAACAAACTGTTCTGCAGTTTGTAATTAACATTTTCATTAGATATTTTCTCTTCTTTAAATAAATCAAAGAATATGTCCGCACCTAAAAGCAAGTCAATTTTACCCGGAACAGCAAATGAAGGGTCGGCCAGTTTTATATTCTCTGGAATTTGTTTGACTTTTATGTGTTCTGTGGGCACATTAGACACAATCTTTTGTACTACAATGGTGTCTAAATTCGTTTCGAAAGGATCTATTAATGACTTTAAATGAAGATAAACTCTTTCATTTGTATTTGTCTTGTTTTAACCAACTCCTTCAATAGTCATAGATTCTCTCCTGGAAGGAAGTTTTAATTTATTTTTTAGTTCTTTGGTTATAAGGTGAACTTGAGACCCACTATCTAATAAAGCACGTGCCTTTATAATTTTTCCATCAAGGCCTTTTATACCAATAACTGCTGTTCTTAGCAGAACATATTCACAATCACTTTTTAAACTATCAGTTTTTGTATTTTTAATGATTGTGCTTTTCGCTTTAGAGGATTTATCTTTGTGGAGCCATAAATGATGGTTTCATTGACAAGTAAGGCAACTTTCGCCTTTACATTCTTTTATATTGTGCCCTGTTTTAAGATTTTTGGAACATAATTTGTTTTTCATTACTGCGTCCCATTTTTCCTATGTAGAAAGACCTTTAAATTTATAACAATAAAATATATTGTATTGATTATTACATCCCATTATGCATTTAAATTCTACATTTTGGTGATGTTTTTGAGGCTTATGCTGCTTCTAGTGCATTCCCTTCTTGATTCAGAAACGACTGTAGTGTATTTAAGGTGGGTATTTCATTAGGGTTTTTAGGGGAATTTTCATACCTAAGTCTTAAATTGTTGTCTAATTTATGCACAAGCGTATAATTTAATAAAGCTTGTAACAAATTATCTGCAGACAAGACAATTCTAAATGGTTTCGTTGAAACTCTGACCATTTTTTGTCCAAACTCTCTTGGAGTTTTTCGGAATTTCCTAAATCTTCATTTATATCCATACTCATGGACTTAAAATGAAGTTTTTGCAGTTCTTCTGCTAATTTAATTTGGTTCTCCATTTTCCCAAAAACAAAATAAATAATTGTAGTTATATGAATTAAATAAAAAATGTTCTTACCTTGGTAGAATGTGGATTATTGCAGAAAAAATACGACCCGCCAATGAAATTTGTGAAGTTAAGTATATCACAACACTCACTTCCGTTCTGAAATTTCGATGTGAAAGATGCACCTCGGTCCGGTCGATACTTCTTTTTTATTATATAGTAATTAAAAAAATATATTTTTTTTAACACACTTTTTCACTTTCACTTTTTTTTTAACATTATTATAAAACAATACATTTTTTTTAATACACTCGCGTGTCCTTAAACCGTCGAGGTCACCAAAAAATGTAAATAACCACGCGAAGGGTTCGGTTATATCCCTGAAATTGTACTCAGTTCTGGTAGCCCAGAGCTCCTTTATTTATAGAATTTCTTATCCTAACTCATGTATGCACCACATGCAGAGTGCATACACATAACTTAATACTAATCTACTGCACATACCGACAATATGTACTAGTTTAGGATCATTTGCGTTCCTTTACATTGCATGTATTAAATACTACAGTCTATAATCAATATACCCGAAATGAACTTTTATTACACTGATGATTGAAATGGGTATTTGTACATACATACATATTTATATTTACGAATGTATTTTTATGTGTTAGCGATAATGCACATAAATATTTGAAATATGATATCTGTTTCTATACAAATTTACAAAAATACCTCATTTACAATTGTAGCCGTTAAGAACTATTCAGAAATCTGAACACACCAAATTCTTTTTTTACACGGTAGATACGTTCCTCTGAAAACCGTGTAAGATAAGATAAAGAACTATATTTACTTCGAAAAACCGTGTAAAAAAATGTTGGAAACTATAAAATTTCATATATGCATACAAATAGTATGTTCATATGGCAAGTTGAGCATTAAAACTTGTGAAAAATTGGTAGAGCAAGCAAAAAACGAAAGAAATCTCTTAATCCTGAATTAACAACAGAAAACTTATTTAATAAATATAAAAAAAAAATATTTACATAGCTACATAATTATTCGTTGATTTCAGAAGTCTTCATCGATGCTTGGAGCACTGAGGTGCCACTTTTGACGCATTCTGACCAAAGTGGTTGCCAGCAGGAATTTAATGTTGATACCCTTAACTTTTCTTTGGCAATTGAAGCATATGTAATGCAATCCAAAATATAATATTTTTTCCATGCATCAATGATCGCAAGGTTGCCCTTCTCTACTGGATCAATTATGCCCTGGAGCATTTATACCCTGATCTAATGGTTGAATCAAGGAAGTGGAATTAAACATTTTGATATGAGCAAAAGCACTTTGAAATCAAGACATGGCTGTTCTATACATATTTTAATTTCAGGAACAAAGCCTTCTTCAAACCATTTCTTAAATAGACCTGCTGTCATCCCGGTCTTTTTATTTGGCTTCCAATAAACCGGCAACTCTTAGAATAGAATAGAAAATAATTGAGGAATGCACCGCGACCTTAGGTCTATTGTGCCTTCTCCTAACTCACAGGGACTCACTTAGCCCCAGCCTATTGATAAAGTCTAAATCCTTCTGGGTTCTAGTGAAGCGATGTGATCCCTATCCGGAAACATGGATCCAAGGGCTTTCGACCTGCGTCTGCAGACTGCGATGCAGTCGATTAGCAGGTGCTCCGGGGTCTCAGGCTCCCTGTCGCAAAACCGGCAGTTAGCGCAAGAGGCTAGTCCCATGTTAAATAAATAACTTTTCAGCTTGCAGTGACCGGTGTTAAATGCGACCAGAAGCCTGAGTTTATCCCGTGGGAGGTTAATTATTGATTTAAACCTGTTCTGGTTGTACCCCTCCATTAGCAACTTGGCGTGTCGCATACCTTGCACCCGTTGCCAATGCCTTTCCCTGCCTACTCTTTCTTCCTTACGGAGAAGCTCCTCCACAGTATGGGGGCCCACCCCAGTGAATGGTTCGGGCCCTACCATACTTGTGGAGGCTGCGGTCAGCCAGTTCGTTGCCGGCTATACCTCTATGACCAGGCACCCAGATTAGGTACACCTGGTTCCTTTCAGCTAGGCTGTTCAACCGTTCTCTACACTCCTGCATTAGTAGCGAGGAGATCGCTTTTAGTGTCACTGAGTATGGTTATTCGCTTATTGCGATAAATGCGATGGAGGTTTATCTCTATACACCGACTTATGGCCAAGACTTCGGCCTGAAAGATGCGCGGAAAGCGTCCCATCGGTATGGAGAGCTTGGTACGGGGACCTGCGATCCCTGCACCAATTCCTTCAGACGTTTTCGAGCCGTCGGTGTACCACTTCAGTGTGCTATGGCTTAGCATCAGCTCAAGAATGGAGTCGTTCCACTCGTTCTTGCTGCCGAGGGTAACCTTGAACTTCTTCGTGAAGTTAATTGTTTTGGTAATCCTGTCCTTCGGGAGGAGGGCAATTGGAGTATTGCCACTTATCATTCCCATTCTCTGGGACGAGATTATCTTGCCTCTACCACATCCCTCTGCCGTTATTTGCAGAAGTGAGTGCTTGGCTACTTGACCGATAACTATATGGAGCGGTGTGAGTTCCATCAGGACCTCCAGAGCTGCTGTTGGGCAGGTTCGCATAGCGCCCGTCATGCAGCCACATGCTAGCCGCTGAAACTTCGATAATTGGGCTCCCACCGAAACCTGTGACGCTATAGAGGCCCAGGACACCGCCCCGTATGTGACTGTCGGTCGCACAATCATGGTGTACAACCGCCTAACGATCTTTGTCTTGAAGCCTCAGGATTTTCCCACCAGCCGATTGCACACCATTAATGCCTTCGTTGCCTTGACTAAGATATTTGACCTTGCTAGCTATCTTTATCTCACTGCCCCCAAGTGTGAGATTCCTGAAGCCGGGAAGGGACCTGCGCCTCGTAAATAGGACTACGGTCGTCAGATCACAGAGAGTATCCTCAAATTTGCCTCTAGCTATGATCACAATGTCGTCCGCATACCCTTGGCAGCGGATCCCATTGTCAGTTAGAAGCGCTAACAGGTCGTCCACAACAAGGCTCCATAACAGTGGAGATAGTACACCCCCCTGTGAGCAGACCCTTGTTGTGCCAAGACGAATCTTTGTACCCCCTACTTTAGTCTCAGCGATCCTGGTGCGCAGTACGGCCTCTATCCACCTACGCAGCGGTGCTGCCACATTACTTCTCTCCAGTGCCATGGCTATACTCCTGTGAGATGTGTTGCCAAAGGCACCTTCGATGTCCAAGAAGGCACATAGCATCACTTCCCCTTTCTCCAGTGAACTCTCTATCTCAGATGTCAACTGGTACAGAGCTGTATTGGTGGATCTTCCCGCTTTGTATGCATGCTAAACCACATGCAGGGGTGCAGTCTTCAGCGCCTTCGATCTTATATCATGGTCTATGATCTTCTCCATAGTTTTAAGTAGGAAGGCGAGTAGGCTAATTGGCCTGAATGATTTAGCCAGAGAGTAGTCCTACCTTCCTACTTTGGGTATGAAGATCACCTCAGCCGTCCTCCATGAGTCAGGGATGTACGCTAATTTGAGGCTCTCCCTCAGCAGCCGAACCAGGTGTGGCAGCAGGATCTGCTCACCCTGTTGTAGAAGCGCGGGAAGATGCCGTCCACTCCTGGAGACTTGAATTTTTCAAACGAGGCCATTGCCGACTTGATCGAGTCCGCAGTGAATAATTGTTTAGCGATTACCCAATCAGAGCTGGATGGCCTGTGTTCAGTTTCAGGTAGACGTCGGTCTACCGGAATAGTCTCCGGGAAGTGAGCACGCAGAAGCTCTGTAGCTCTGTCCTCCGCACTGGTCGTAAATGTCCCGTCACTTCTTTTGATAGCTAGCACTGTGTCAATCTTCCCCTTAGCCAGAGCCTTGCCTCTTCTGGTGTAGAGGAGACGTTTTCCCAGAATCTCCTAAAGCTAGCTTGTTTAGCAGACCTACTCTCTTTATTATATAGGGTTAGGTTGCTCATATACTCTTCCCAGACCCCTGTACGCTTTGCCTTATTAAATAGGCTACGTACCTTCTTCCTGAGGTCTGCGAGCTTCCTTGTCCACCAGGGGCAGTTGCGCCTTTTTGTGGGCACTCTTAGGGGGCAGCTGTCGTTGTACGCATTAATGATGGACAAGTTCACTGCAGTCAAACTACTTTCCATTCCCAGGCCCGTAACACTATTGTCAGTCTGCCCCTCTCGCCTAGCCTCTCCTTGAAGGCACTCCAATTAGCCCTTCTAGGGTTGCGTCTAGGAGGGAGTTGCCTGACCTTCACCTTCAGTGCGAACCTTACAATTCTATGGTCTGACAGGGAGGGCTCCGTTGAGGCCCTCCATCGTGAGACCCCCCCTTTGCATGCTCGTTGCTGAAGGTAATGTCAAGCACCTCCCTTCTGCTTATCGTTATAAATGTGGGTTCACATCCTACATCCTCTATTGCTGTTTTGTTGCCTTGTGCGTATTCTAATAGAGACTCACCCCTTGAGTTGCAGTCCGTGCTTTCCCTATCCACATGGTGGGTATTCGCGTCGCATCCGATGATGAGGTACCGCCACCATATCCTGCGTCCGGAATTTTGAAATACAGAAAAATTCAATATTATTCCTGACCACTATACACGTTCTAGGTCGCTCGCTAGAGAGATCCCAGATTACCTTATTGTATTCTGACTTGAGGCCTTTGACCTCTCCTTTGTAGGCCCAAGGTTCTCGGATCAGCAGGATGCCTAGTTTTTCCGTTGTGAACCTGCTCGTTATGACAGCAGAAGTTGCCGCCGCGTGATGCAGGTTCCCCTGTGCAATTTTCATATCGACGGCCACTATAGTAGTGGTTCGAGGGGGGCATGTCCTCATCCCCACCGTCGTTCGCGCTGCTGTCCATGTGGTCTCCTAGTCCCTTGAGGAGCTTTTGGGTGAAGGGTAGCTCTGCTCCCTGGACATCTGGGAGGTCAGAGGTCGCGGAAGGCGTAGCCTGCTCAGCCCTGCTCACGCTGGGTTGTTTCGCAGCCTCATCCATTTCCATTATCTCCATCTCCGAGGCTACCACAGATGTAGCCTGATTAGCACTGCTGCCGCTTGACTGAGTGGCAGCCTTTCCATCTTCCTTGCTCCCTGTGGTCGCGAGTTTGTGCGGCCTCATGACCTTGTTGCTGAACCTGTAAAACAGGCGGAAGCTCGCTGCACGGACGTACCTGTACGAGTCGTCGTCAATGTACAGGTACAATCTCCATCCCTTCAGGTCTCCTTTTTCCTCAACCTGGCTGCTGACGACACGCCAGGCCGAGATGCTGAGGCCCCGGTTCTGGCTCTTAATCAGACCTAGAGCAAACTCGTACGGGTTGTCTCCGCATCGGGGGAGGAACATCGTCATACTGTGCATGACCAGCAGGTCCTCCGCCCTTTTTGCACAGAGGACGCGACCTGTCCAGCCTCTTAGCTTTGGGGCAAACTCCCGCAGCCAGTTAGTGGACGTCTCGTCCATGCAGTCCACCTGTGGCATGCCACCTTTAAATTCTACCCCAAGGAAGGACGTCGCGTATTCATCTCCTCTGAATACCTCTTCCAAGAGGAGGTCCTGGAGCACGGTGAGCTGCTCCGACTCCGCCGGGTAATTTAGTGGCAGTACAGCCATGCGGATGCCTTTAATAGTCTCCGCATACCTGCGCCGCCCCTCTTCCACCCGGGGGGGAGCCGTTGCTGATGGTTGGCCACCGGCCACTCTCGTGCTGCCGCCACTTATCTTTTTGGAGCTGGAGGGCTCCTGCGGCGTGATCTGGCCGCTCTTCAGCTTCGCGGTTTGTGCATAGATGACTGCTTTTCCGTCACCTCGCATTTCTGCACTGACCTAGCCACGGTCTCTTGACCGGCGCCGCTGCAGGGAGGCATGTCGTTTTCGTCCTCCATGGCAAGCTCCGCGAACAGCGCCCGTTTCTCTGGCGAGAAAGCATCAAGGAAGCTGAACTTACGTTTAACTCCTTGAACCCTCTTGCCTACGGCTGCACCGATTACCTTCTCATTGCCGTTTTCCGTAGCCATTGTCCTTTGTTGTTGCCTGGTCGATTCGCCTGTGGTTGTTGTGGTCGTTGGTGTTGATTTGTTTGTTTGATCCATCTTGTTCTTACGACCCTGGCTCAACGAGGTGAGCTGTCGGGTCTACTTTTCTATAGGGGAACTAGGGGTTCCGCCGCGCCAGAGCGCCTTGACGCGGTAAGGCCACAGTTACTCCCCAATTCGATCCGGTGTTGGGGAGGCTCCGTTAGAATACAGCCGAATATACCTCCTGGCTGCAAATCATCCCATGGGCACGGGTCGCATAACACCCTGGATTAGGAGGTGCTAATTCTTGGTTACCGCACGCATGACCCGTCATCCTGTCTGGGCAGTGCTGGTCAACGCCACCCACACCGGTTGGGGGGTGCCGAGTATGCCTTGCGGCTTAAGCCCCTGCACCACGACAAGGTGACTACCATTCGCAGGATCTTTTTTTTTACTAACCGCGCCGGACGCTGCTTAATTTCGGTGATCGGACGAGAAAGCACGTGGTCTTAATAATCGATTAATTAAAATAGGTTTGAAAATTTTGTCACCAGAAGCGTTGCTACGCAATAAAAATGTTATCCGATCTTTAGCAACTTTAAAACCCCTAGCAATTTTTTCGGATTTTGCTATAAAAGTTTTGGAAGGCATTTTTTCCAGAACAAACCCGTTTTGGAAGGCATTGAAAATTTGGTCGGGGACATAGCCCACATCTTCAATTATTTTGGCTAGTTCTACTAAAAAGGTTTTTGCTGCCTTTTTATCTGCTGTGATTTTTAAATTATGAAATGCGTTTCTTTTAAGAAATCCTGTTACCCATACATCACTAGCAGAAAATTCCTTTCTCTTATCTTGACGACTTGTTGATGGCTCTGATATCTGCAGTTTCTTACAAATTCCTAGTGACTTCTGCTTTATAAAATTTCCATCTAAAAGTATTCTCTTTTGCAATAAATCCTCAGTCCAAAACACTACATATTTTTCCATTTTTACTAACTACTTCATCGCGATGGTTTGGAACTATGTTTTGATGAACTGATGACAGATTTCCGTATTTCATTCTCATTTTACGGTCCTGTTGGTAGCTTCGTTTAAGCCAAAATCCTTGCCCACAGATGTTGAACCTTAACCTCCTGCCAGACAGTCCAAGATTTTTAATTTTACTTCCAATGAAATGGATTGCCTTTTACAAATCTTTGAAATTTTGGACATTTTGTTACATAAGTGTAGGAAGACAAACATTTTATTTTTAAGCTTAACTAAAAATGTATGGGCAAAGTACCTTTTTTCACTTATAAAGGTCAGATAGCGCGAACAATTGATAAAATATTGCGAGCTAATAAACTTTAAACACTTTAATTAAGCAATATTTTATGTAAATATCATGCGAACAAAATGTGTAGGTAAGAGGTATTGAATAAGGGGATTTCCCAGTTACTACTTTGTGTGTATGTTCATTTCAGTGAGGTAAAAACAAACATAATCACAAGACAGTGATTTTTAGACCATAATCAAACATTTTTTAACAAAATTTTTTTTTTTCAACCGTGTAACTTCAAATCCGTGTAAAAAGAAACCGTGTAAAAAAAGAGTTGGGTGTACACTAGGCCGGGTCGATTTGTGGGGAGGCAAAAAAAAACGCCCATTGCTCTATGAAAATCATATTCTAGGGATCAAAATAAGATACTTTGCCGAAGGAACCATACCTCTAAAACGAATTTTGATGTCCCCCAATTTGGGTCGAACTTTTGGGTAGGGGCAAATTTTGAAAAATCCCACTTTGACCCATTTAGAGTGCTCCAATCGAGTCCAAATGTATGACCGACCCCCACTAACTTAGGAAGGCCGATCCACCCATGCCAGTGGCACACCCCCTGGAACTCCTCTGGGGGGTTCCCTATACAATCATTTCAAAAAATCACCATTTTTGGTGATTTACATGAAAAAATCAGCTAAATTGCTATGTTTTTTCTTTATTTTTATTTATTTATTTATAATAATATCTATTTTTTCTCTTAAGAAATTTATTTAGTCAGAACATATGTAAATGAAAAAATTAATTTAAGTGAGTTATAGAAAAGAAATTAATTAATTTTAAAGAAGATATTTTTGTAAAGATACAAATATCATAGTTCAAATATTTATGTTCATTATCGCCAGCGCATACGAATCTAGTCTTAAACGTAGATATGTGTTTACAAATACCTATTTCTATCAACAATGTAATAAATGTTCATTTCGGGTGTATTGATTAGTGACCTTAGTATTTAATGTATGCAATGTAAAGGATTGTCTGCCCTTGAGATCGCAAATGATCCTTAACTAACAATAGACAAGAAACAATTATGTTTGCCCTGAAGATCGCAAATGATCTTAAACTAACAATAGACAATTGTGTTTGCCCTTGAGATCGCAAATGATCCTAAACTAACAATAGACAAGAAACAATTATGTTTGCCCTGGAGATCGCAAATGATCTTAAACTAACAATAGACAACTGTGTTTGCCCTTGAAAACACTTATGCTTAAGATATGTGTACATACTGTCGGTATGTACAGTAGATTAGTGTTAAGATGTGTGTATGCACTCAGCATGTGGTGCATACATAAAGTAGGATAAGGAACGCTATAAATAAAGGAGCTCTAGGCAACCAGAGCTGAGTTCTATTTAACAACCGAAACCCTACGCGTCTTAGTATTTTACAATTACCATTTCATTCTTATTACCTCAAAAAGTTTACAATGAATCCACCATCCTCTACACCGCAAGATGAAGCAACTATATCAACAACTATCGAAAACCCAATGAGTCATATACCCAAGCATGATGTTACTGTTTTTGGTGTGTCTACTGATTTGACTGATCTTAATTTACCAACCCATCTGGATATCTTGAGATATTATTTTTACTTAAGCGAACGTGCTAAAACAGAACAAAAAAAGTTTTCCCATAAATCATTCACTATTCAAGTACAAGATAAGTTGATTGGAATTTGGGAAAAACTTGGTATGGAAATAATGTTGTAAAAAAAGTGTATGTAATAAATTGAATAAATTGCTTGACAAGTATCAAGAGCAAACCAAGAGAAGAAACAACACCAAACAATTTACAGAGTATGTAAAATCTCTGGAAGCAATTTTTTACATTGGAACATGTAAATGTGATTTGAAGGCAGCTCCATGTGCATGCGGCTGGGTTCCCGAACGCCTCAAAGAGTTCATGCACGATCAACATAATCAGAGAAGACTAACAATGAATGCATTTATGATGGAAACTGAAGAGCAAGGAGCAACGTCTATGTCATCAATGCCAACATACCAAGATCCCGATGATTCAACATACGCACCGCCACAAGTTCAAGAAGATATGGATAGAAGCACAAGTTCACAACATACAGAGAGATACGATTGTTTTAACTTTGCCTTGGTATGTGACAGATTTGGTGTGCCTGACAGAGTAGCATCATCATTGGGAACCGCTCTTTTGCAAAATTTTAAAATTAAAGATAAGCATGGGAAACCTCTCATCATGGATAAATCGAAAGTTCGCAGAGAAAAAGAGAAATACAGACAAGAAGTGCTTTGCATACGGTTAGATGATACCAATTTGTTAGCGTTTCCATTCGATGGCACAAAAGATGATACTTTAACGATAGATAAAATTGATGAGAAGTATCATACTAGGATGGTAAAAGAACCTCATCTTGTTATTTTGAGAGAACACAATTCTGAATTGATTGGTTACGTAAGACTGGAACATGAAACCGCTGAATACAAAACAACCAAATTAAATGGTTTTTTCAACGATAAAAATATATCACTGGATACATTAATTGGAATATGCACTGACGGTGAGCCAACAAACACTGGCCCACACGGTGGAATCATACGACGATTCGAATTGCTGTTAAAAAGACTATTTTCATAGAGCAATGCATTGGTTTGTTTGCCTTCTACACTTCAACGAACTTCCGTTTCGGCATTTGTTTGAAGCTTTGGATAAATCAACCAGCACTTGACCAAGATCGGCAACCGGAAAACTGAGCCGTCAAATCGAAACTTGTGAAACTCTTCCGGTAAGTTATTGCTATCACTCATTTATTATAATTGTCAACCATTTTTAATGATTTTATTATTATATATTTTAGGTGGTGGACGGCTTCCTGAAAATTGAGTTGCAAAATATGGCCCCTGCTCCCGAAAAAAAAGAATTTTCAACCGATTCGAAGTACTTATACGACATGGCCCATGCAATTTCTAGCGGCGTGGTTCCGGTGGATCTGGCTAACATCAAACCAGGGAAAATTGTACATTCTCGGTGGCTCACCAAGGCCGCTAGATTACTGCGATTATATGTGACAACGGAAAATCCAGATGCAAATTTAAGAATTCTGGTTGAATTTATAATTAAATGTTATGTGCCAATGTACTTCAATATCAAGTATTACAGCTCTGTTGTGTACGGCAGTGCATTATTTTTCAAGTTCATTGGTTGGTCACGATTTCTAGAACCTCGCTTTTGCAAAATTGTCAATCAAGTAATTAATGATAATTCATATTATGCACATTCGGAAAATATCTTGTTATCAATGTTGTTTGATGATAGGAAAGAAAAGCGCGACTGTGCCATCAAGAAAATTCTACGCTATCGAACCGATGTTGACGAGCCAATGGAACTCAGAGTTTATAAAAAACCAGATATAAACTTTAATTGCACAAGTTATACGGAAATGATCAATTTGAATGATATAAATATCGTATTTGAACCACCATTCACGCGAAGCATTCTGTACGATACATTGAAAGAATATTTAAATCAAGATGACACACCGTTTAATGATCCAAAAATTCCATCACACATACAAGGGACGGAACGACATGTTCAATTGCTAGCTAGCGTTTCCAAACGGGTTATACCGAAAAATTTAGAGGCTGTTATGGCGATGACATTAGAGAGCCGTGCCCAGACTTGAAAGTAAAAAAGACTTCAAACAATAATTTTTTTTAATTTCTTTTCTATAACTCACTTAAATTAATTTTTTTCATTTACATATGTTCTAACTAAATAAATTTCTTAAGAGAAAAAATAGATATTATTATAAATAAATAAATAAAAATAAAGAAAAAACATAGCAATTTAGCTGATTTTTTCATGTAAATCACCAAAAATGGTGATTTTTTGAAATGATTGTATAGGGAACCCCCCAGAGGAGTTCCAGGGGGTGTGCCACTGGCATGGGTGGATCGGCCTTCCTAAGTTAGTGGGGGTCGGTCATACATTTGGACTCGATTGGAGCACTCTAAATGGGTCAAAGTGGATTTTTCAAAATTTGCCCCTACCCAAAAGTTCGACCCATATTGGGGGACATCAAAATTCGTTTCAGAGGTATGGTTCCTTCGGCAAAGTATCTTATTTTGATCCCTAGAATATGATTTTCATAGAGCAATGGGCGATTTCTAAATCGACACTGTACACATATACTATATATAACTCATACACTGACCACCATATTCAGCATATGCTTTGTTAGAAAAACGAAAATCTTTATATAAAATATATGTATGGGAGTTGGGGTCGTGTCGACCCGATTTTATCTATTAACTTATATTATGTCACATACTAAAAATATTGTTCCCTGTGTTTTATTAAGGTACCGCACATACAATCAGTAAAGTAAAGTCAGTCGGTTGTTCGAAAATCCTTATATTAGTTATATAAGACTAGGCCAAGTTTTCGCTCAAATTTATCTATTTTAGGCACAAATATACACTGTTATGAGCAAAACACGCTCTGTAATTTTCATTGAGATAACTGAAATATTGGCCGATATATGCAGAATAGAGTCATTTCGGAGTTTGAAAATCTTTATATTAGGTATATGGGGGCTCAGATAAGTATTGATCCGATTGAAACCATTGTTGTTAATCAGAGTTACAGTTGTCATGAAAGGATTCTGTCAGAATTTTAATTGTATATCCAATACATTGGCTGATAGTTTCGGTCCAAAGTCAACTATGGTTACTGGAGTCTACGTATTTGGTACCTAGGTTGATTTATGTACTGGTGACAAAGGAATATGAGAAGAATGCTACGCACTAAATTTAGTTGAAATCTATGGGTCGGGTTGCGCACCCATAACGCCCATTCAGACCATCTCAGAAGTAAAATTTAATGTCTCTGGCTGATTATCTAGTTATTGATTTATTGCGCTTTATGTAGTTTTGAACATTACCGTATAACGGGGAGTAAGCGGGGCTGTCTTTTGATAATATTCTTAATAAGTTTTTGGTTAAATGTGTTTTGTAGGCGAGGCAGTGGTCGGACTACGCTCATTTACGAACTCGTACATTATTTTGTTTAGTAAGGAACGGGCACACCAAGTTTCATCAATATACATACTATGTATCTCAATTATTGCTCAAGTTATAGCTTGCACAGGCGGACGGGGAGTCAAACAGTCACCCGGATTTCAACTCGTCTCGTCCTGATTATTTATATAGTACATATATATATATATATGTATATAAAAAATAATGTTCCGTTTTGTTGTAATATTATAACTTAAGAACGAGCTCACCCTTTCAACCCAAATGTTTAGGCTTTGTTCGACCATTTAATAGATGACTTATGGGGGTATTCTACTCTAGAAATCAAATTTTGGGCAGTTTTTTGAATTAAAAAAAAAACACCAAAAATTTTTTTCCCTCCCTTTTTTATGGTGTTTTTATTGATATCTTAAGAATACAGAAAAAAAATTTTCCAAAAAGATATTAAAAATTAAAATAATTAGAGGGCGGGGAGAGACAGGTGTAAAACAAAAATTGCACATCCTGGTGACATTGATCCTGACTCTCCTGGTGGTCTGAAAAAAAAAATTAAAATAAATTCTTAATCAGTAAGGATGCTGTTATAGTCCGGGAACATGAAAAACAATTTTTTTGAAAAATGGTGACTGCCTGAAAATAAAAATCATTTTTTACGCTTTTTTTTAAATTCCTGAATCATTTTAAAATATTGAAAACAAAAATTTTGACACGATGCTGGTAGGAACGATAAAGGATTTTATAAAGAAGGTTCACACAAAGTTTCAAGTAAATCGGTTGTATAGAACTTGAGATAATGCCGATACCGTGAGGAAAAAAGAAGTTTCGAGAAAAACGCGTTTAAAGTTTAGGAGACAATTCTAGTGAACACAGACGCCACCTCACAAAATCGGCTGTATCTCCGAAAATAATTCGAATTTTGAAAAATCCTTCCAAGGTCATATTTTTGAAAGTCTAAACTTTAAATATATGAAAAAAATCGAATTTTTCAAAATTCTAGAGTAGAATACCTCCTTATATGATGTTTGGACAAAATCGATTGAGAAGTTCTTCATATGAAACCTACATTTTTTTAAGACGCATATTGTACTATCAAATTGTTAGTTGTTTCATGTCATTGATACTTTCATTTCATTTAGGACGTGCTTCGATTAAGGAAAATTGTCAGTGATAGTTATTACTTTGTGTTTATATTTTTAAATATAATATATTGCTATTGTAGATATATGAGTGAGTGCGCTTTTCTCAGATTTTTTTGCAAATTGTCGATATTTAATTTGAATTAAATTGTCAAACTACGCTTAGTTTTGCCATGTTGAAGTGAAATACATGTACAGGTAAGCATGTGTTTTACTTTATAAAAAAAAAACAAAACATATTTTGTGCATTCGGTTGCCTTATTCTTTTGTAACAGATGCAATTTGTTTTGATTTTTGGTTTAATCGAGCAAATATATGTCGGTGAACGCGTAATGCAAATTATGTGGCAATAATATCACAGATAAACGCGCATAAGCTAATGCATCGCAGCGTTAACGGAATACATGAAATAGATTTGTTGACCCTGTATTAGTATTGACTCTTGTACGACGATCATGAATCCGTATCGCTGGTGTGGCTGAAATGATGCGTGCTGCTTTCCGCTGACGCGGTTATAGCCGAGTTAACAACGGAGCGATAGTCGTTTCTACTTTTCGCAAGGTGGCGCCAATTGGAGACTCCAAGCGAAGCCATGTCCTTCTCCACCAGGTCCTTCCTCTGCTTCCCCTGGTGGGTACTGCGTCGAATACTTTCAAAAGTGGCTCATGACCTAGCCAGTGTAGCCGCTGTCTTTTAATTCCCTGCAGCTCATCGTTCCATCGAATATTCGCCGTAATCAACGCGCAAAGGACTATAAATCTTTGCTTCGCTGCCTTATCCATTTTGGAGAAATCAGAACAGTTAGTTCTAAGGCTAATGATATGAAGATTATCGGCGTACGCCAGGAGCTGCACACTCTTTTAGGAGATGGTACCTTCTCTGCTTAGTTCTGAAGCTCGAATTATTTTCTCCAGAAGAAAATTGAAGAAGTCACACGAAAAAGAATTGCCTTTAATGAAACCTCGTTTGGTATCGAACAGCTCGGAGACGTCCTTCCCGATGCTAACAAAGCTTTTGGTGTTGCTCAATGTCAGTTTATACAGCCATATTAGTTTTGAGGGGACACTAAATTCAGATATCGCGGCATAAAAGCAACCCTTTTCGTGCTGTCAAAAGCTGCTGTGAAATCGACGAAAAAGTGGTGCGTGTCGATTCTCTTGCACGGGTATTTTCCAAGATTTGGCGCATGGTTAATATTTGGTCAAATGTTAATTTTCCAGGTCCAAAGCCACACTGATAAGGTCCAATCAGTTTCAACTTCTTCTGGCATTATGCTTTCACTGCCATTCAGCAGGCTGCAGAAGTGTTCCCTCCATAATTTTAGCATGCTCTGGGCGTCGGTTCTAGATCACTTTTGAATGTTCTCCAATGCATGCTCTGGTCTTAAAACCTTCTGTTAGTCGCCGCATCTTTCCATAGAATTTTCGAACAATACCCCTGTCGACCAGCTTGTCAAACTCTTCATACTCACGCATTTCGGCCTCTTTGCTTTTCTGTCTGCAAATGCGTCTCGCTTCCCTCTTCAACTCTCGGTATCTATCCCATCCCGCACGTGTTGTGGCCGATCGTAACGTTGCGAGGTAGGCAGCTTGTTTTCTCTCCGTTGCGACACGGCACTCTTCGTCGTAAACACTGGAGACGTGTCTTCCGGCCATAACAACATAATCGATCTGGTTGATGGTTTTTTGATCCGGAGACAGCCAGATGGCTGGATGAATTTTAGTAATCTAGTATTACAGATAACCAAATTTCCGTCCCCGGCGAAGAGGATCAGCTTCATCCCATTTGAGGATGTTTCCTCTTGAAGCCTGATTTTACCGACTGTTGTGCCAAAGATAACGTCTTTGTCTACCTAGGCGTTAAAGTCGCCAAGCACGATTTTGACATCGTCTCATAGATACGCTCCAAGCGCTCATAGAAGGTATCTTTGGACACAGCATCCTTCCGTTTGGTCTTGGGCGCAAATCAGCGATATGTTGAAGAACTTTGCTTTGATGTGGATTGTGGCTAGATGTTCATCCACCGGGCTGAATGACAGTAAACGGTGACTGAGTCTCCCACCACGAATCCGACACCGAAATTGCGCTCCTTTGTATGGCCACTGTAGTAAATTCCACAATTCGCAAGTCTTGGACCGCAGTGACGCCAGCCTTTATTTTCACGAGGACATCAACCAGCTGGGCAGCGGCACCTTCCGAATTAGGAGACCGGATATTCCAGATTCATGCCCTCAAATCGTAATCCTTATTTTGTTTGCCATGTTTGTCATCATAAGGGGCTCTGGTCTGAGGCTGATTAAACTTTTTCATTGGGTGCGTTTTTTACGTGGCGGAGGGGATGTTTCGCCTTCAAACGGATGCTCTTAGGCTACCCAGAGGATACTTGGTCAAAGAATGTTTAAGCAATATATTAGGATGACAAATCCTTTTTTGTTGCTTGTCGAGATGTTCAGTTTGCTTTGAAATAAATATCTTATTCAAATGATTATGCTTAATTTCTACGCGTTGTATTCGTTCGGGTGCAACCGAACATTTTATACTCTTGCAACTTGCAAGAATCATCGTCAGAGAAATACTTTAAGGTGTAAAACCAATCATATACAGTAAAGTCAGCCGGATGTTCAGAAGCACTGATATTATTTAGTTATTTTAGACACAAATATACACTATCATGAGTAAAATACGCTATCTCTTTTTCATTGGGACTACTCATATATTGGCCGATATACCGCATAGTCACCCGGAAGTTCGAAGTATGTGGTCTAAGGGAAGTATTGATCCGATTCAACTCCTTTTGGACATACAGACATACCATTATAAGAGAAGGATTATACCTTAATTTCAGCTATACTTTATACATACATATATCACACATTGATCGACTTTTTGATCAAACTCAAATGCAGGTACTGGGATCTAAGTATTCGGTATCTAGGGGCTTGAATAATTTTCAGTAAACTTAAACAGTTTTTGGTCATAAGGTGGCACATACTAAAGACATTGGTCGTGCAAAGTTTATTTTCGTTATATTAATTGCATATTGATTTGTGTACCAATTTTCACACCGGCTCCCATAAAGCTCTTTTATAGCATCTCGGTGGAAAATTTTAATGTCTCTGGCGCAGTTTTAACTGTACCGTTATATGGGGAGTGAGTGGGGTTAATCTCCGATTTCATTCATTTTAACACTGTCGGTAGAAGTTCTTATAAGATTTGTGCTAAGCAAATTTGGTTGTTGTAGCTTAAGTATTTTAGGAGATATGTACATTAAACTTGTTCGAGGGTGGGGCCACCCCAACTTTTTCAAAAAAATTTACTCACTGGTGCCCCTTACTACTACGATCTTCTGTACCAAAATTCAAGTTTTATAGCTTAATTTAGTGGTTACTTATGACTTATGTTTTCAGTATGTTTCAAGTTACAGCTTTCACGAACGGACAGACAAACATTTACTCGGATTCCAACTCTTCTCGTCCTGATCATTTATATATACATAACCCTATATCTATCTCGCTTAGTTTTAGGTGATACGTACAACCATTATGTGAACAAAATTATAATACTCTGTAGCAACTGGTTGTAAGAGTATAAAAAGCGTCGCGGGACAACCTTCAGAGTAGACTATTAGCAATTTAGTAGAATTAAAACATAAACATGGTATATTATAGCTTAACTTAAGTATGTAAGAGAGATAATGGTAGTGTAACTCTTATGGCAAATTCGTATAGAACTTTTGTTTCACTTTGCGCTACACATTTGTTTTGACAGGAAAGTTCGGTGCACGATTTTGTATGAGTACGTTCACATAAAAAGTTTTTGACGCTGAGCCAAGTAAAACGTTAGGGAACCGTCATCTTTCTACGTTTTTCCAAGAAACTGTCGCAATCTTTATTCGAGAAAAGTATTGAAAGCATAGCGTTTATTGTGGCATACTCTTTGTTTTCTGCGCTTCGTTGTTCAGAAGATGATGTTACGCAATGGGCCTTAAAGATAACAATGTAGTACTATTTTCCAACCAAAAATTAATCTATGCACTCATCGTGAGTGTCCTCACTGCCCTTGGAGATTTATAAAACAGCTGTTTTCGACGTCAAAAAATACACTTCGTTAATTTATTTATTAAAATGTCGTACTTTGTTATAAAAGTCGCATTATTTTCAATTTAGTGGAAATAATGAGCTTTTTGAGTTTGGGAATCGATTGCCTATAAAATTCATATGATTTTCTTTTAATTGTTTTGTTTGTTTACATTTTTTCTCTTGTAGTTTCTAAATCAGCTGTGATAAATTTCTGTTTTGGCAAACTGATGTCACTGAATCAGAGTTTCACAGGGAGATTTTGTGTGGATTAGATTCAAATACTCTCATGATTAACAAGTCATTATTGATGGCGAAATTTTTCTAAACGCTGTAGATAACACTGGTAAACAAAAATCTACTTGTTTCTTGTGACATGAACAGAACAAAGTATTTATTATATAAACATTTCCACAAATGCAAAAAATGGCTACAGATTTCTCTTATCACCTATAGTTTTCTTTGCTATGAGGATTTTGTCTAAGAAAACTACTATAGATATATTATTGTTATATTATTTTATTAACCCAGTCATCGACTAGCTAAGAAAGTGATTGGACGTGCTGACTTCAGAAAGAGCTCTCTCACATCTCTCGTGCACATCTCAATAAATTCTTGTCTACTCGTGTTACTTCTATTATTATTTATTGTTAAAAAAAAAAAAACAGAAAACAAAAACACACCAACAAAAAAATGGCTCCTGGGCCGCGGGATAAATCTTCCAACAGATTTGCCTTGCTATCAGAGGATGCCAATTCTTCAAAAAGATCACGGATTGACTTGCAAGCCAAAAACTTTCCAAAATTACCAACCATAAACAAAATAGTGAAAAATTCCAAATATTTAGTGATCTCTGCAACCGATACTGACAAAATACTTATTAAATTTAGCCCATTTGCAATCAAAAAATGACTTGAATCTACTTCTAAAGAAATCGATTCTATTTCGAAACTTAGAGATGGAAGCATCTTAATCCTTGCAAGCAATGCTAAATCGGCTGAAAAATTTTTAAAACCAAAAGACTTTTGTGGTATATGTGCAAATTAGTAAAACTGCACGCTAGTTTAAACTTAGTAAACGGTGTCGTTTTCGACAAAAATCTTGCCGAAGTGGACGAAAATGAACTTATTAATGAGCTAAGCTCCCAAGGAGTAACAAAAGTATACAAGTTCACCAAACTTCTTCTTCTTCTTTACTGGCGTAGGCACCGCTTACGCGATTATAGCCGAGTCAACAACAGCGCTCCACTCGTTTCTTCTCTTCGCTACGTGGCGCCAATTGGATATTCCAAGCGAAGCCAGGTCCTTCTCCACTTGGTCCTTCCAACGGAGTGGAGGTCTTCCTCTTCCTCCGCTTCCCGCGGCGGGTATTGCGTCGAATACTTTCAGAGCTGGAGTAATTTCATCCATCCGGACAACATGACCTAGCCAGCGTAATTCGCTGAACTATGTCAATGTCGTCGTATATCTCGTACAGCTCATCGTTCCATCGAATGCGATATTCGCCGTGGCCAATGCGCAAAGGACCATAAATCTTTCGCAGAACCTTTCTCTCGAAAACACTTAAGGTGGACACATTGGTTGTTGTCATCGTCCAAGCCTCTGCACCGTATAGCAGGACGGGAATTATGAGCGACTTATAGAGTTTGGCTTTTGTTCGTCGAGAGAAGACTTTACTTTTCAATTGCCTACTCAGTCCGAAGTAGCACCTGTTGGCAAGAGTAATCCTGCGTTGGATTTCCAGGCCGACATTGTTGGTGGTGTTAATGCTGGTTCCTAAATAGACGAAATTATCTACAACTTCAAAGTTATGACTGTCAACAGTGACGCGGGAGCCAAATCGCAAGTGCGACGACTGTTTGTTTGATGACAGGAGATATTTCGTCTTGCCCTCGTTCACTGCCAGACCCATTTGCTTTGCTTCCTTGTTAAGTCTGGAGAAAGCAGAACTAACGGCGCGGGTGTTGAGGCCGATGATATCAATATCATCGGCATACGCCAGCAGTTGTACACTCTTATAAAAGATTGTACCTGCTCGATTCAGTTCTGCAGCTCGAATAATTTTCTCGCACGATAGAGAGTCACCTTGTCTGAAACCTCGTTTGGCATCGAACGGCTCGGAGAGGTCCTTCCCGATCCTGACGGAGCTTTTGGTATTGCTCAGCGTCAGTTTACACAGCCGTATTAGTTTTGCGGGGATACCAAATTCAGACATCGCGGCATGGAAGCAGCTCCTTTTCGTGCTGTCGAAAGCAGCTTTGAAGAGGTGGTATGTGTCGATTCTCCTTTCATGGGTCTTTTCCAAGATTTGGCGCATGGTGAATATCTGGTTGGTTGTTGATTTACCAGGTCTAAAGCCACACTGATAAGGTCCAATCAGTTTGTTGACGGTGGGCTTTAATCTTTCACACAATACGCTCGACAGAACCTTATATGCGATGTTGAGGAGGCTAATCCCACGGTAGTTGGCGCAGATTGTGGGGTCTCCTTTTTTATGGATTGGGAATAGCACACTTAAATTCCAATCGTTGGGAATGCTTTCGTCCGACCATATTTTACAAAGAAGCTGATGCATGCTCCTTACCAGTTCTTCGCCGCCGTGTTTGAATAGCTCGGCCGGCAATCCGTCGGCCCCTGCCGCTTTCTTGGTCTTCAGGCGAGCAATCGCTATTCGAACCTTTTCATGGTCGGGCAATGGAACGTCTGCTCCATCGTCATCGATTGGGGAATCGGGTTCGCCTTCTCCTGGCGTTGTACGTTCACTGCCATTCAGCAGGCTGGAGAAGTGCTCCCTCCATAATTTAAGTATGCTCTAGGCATCGGTCACTAAATCACCTTTGGGGGTTCTACAAGAGTATGCTCCGGTCTTGAAAGCTTCAGTTAACCGCCCTTTCCGTAGAATTTTCGAGCATTACGTCTGTCGGCCAGCTTATCAAACTGTTCGTACTCACGCATATCGGCCTTTTTCTTTTTCTGTCTACAAATGCGTCTTGCTTCCCTCTTCAACTCTCGGTATCTCTCCCATCCCGCACGTGTTGTGGTCGATCGTAACGTTGCGAGGTAGGCAGCCTGTTTTCACTCCGCTGCGACACGGCACTTCTCGTCGTACCAGCTGTTCTTTTGCACTTTCCGAAAATCAATGGTTTCGGTGGCAGTTTACGTTAGGAGTTTGAAATGTCGTCCCACAGTTCCCTTATACCGAGTTGTTGACGAATGCTCTCAGAGATCAGGAGTGCAAGCCGAGTAGAAAATCGTTCGGCTGTCTGTTGTGATTACAGCTTCTCGACGTCGAACCTTCCTTGTGTTTGTTGGCGTTCGTTTTTTGCTGCTCAGAGGCGGGTGCGAATTTCGGCTGCAACAATATAGTGGTCCGAGTCGATGTTAGGACCTCGGAGCGCACGCACATCTAAAACACTGGAGACGTGTCTTCCGTCTATCACAACATGATCGATCTGGTTGGTGGTTTTTCGATCCGGAGACTGCCAGGTAGCTTGATGAATAATTTTATGCTGGAATCTAGTACTTTTGACGTCGTTGCGGGGCATCTCTCATAAGTGCGCTCCAAGCACTCATAAAAGGCATCTTTGGTCACATCGTCCTTCTCTTCCGTCGGGGCGTGGGCGCAAATCAGCGATATGTTGAAGAACTTCGCTTTGATGCGGATTGTGGCTAGACGTTCATTCTCCGGAGTGAATGATAGTACTCGGCAACGGAGTCTCTCTCCCACCACGAATCCAACACCAAACTTGCGCTCCTTTATATGGTCACTGTAGTAAATGCCACAAGGACCTACTTGTCTCTGTCCTTGTCCCGTCCATCGCATTGCTTGGACGGCGGTGATGTCAGCCTTTATTTTCACAAGGACATCAACCTGCTGGGCAGCGGCACCTTCCCAATTAAGGAATCGGACATTCCAGGTGCATGCCCTCAAATCATAGTCCTTAATTCGTTTTCCATGGTCGTCATCAAAAGGGGGGTCACTTATCCGTGGATGTCGTTTGTTTTTCAATGGGGGTGTTTTTTTACGTGGCGGGTCACCAAACTAGCCAAAGAAAAAGCATGAGATGTAAAAACTGCCTAATTCTTGGTCATACCCACAAATGGTGTAAAAATAACCCATCTTGCCCCTTTTGTAACCTACCGCCCCATAGCGATACAATATGCAGCCGCATAACATGTGCAAATTATTATGGCGAACACACCTCATCTCATAAAACTTGTCCAAAATACCAACAAATTAAAGAAATATTAACCATAAAAACATTAGAAAACATCAGCATGGGCGAGGCGCGCCGCAAATATAAAGAACAACACCCTATACAAGTGGGCACAACTGTACTCTTTTCGCAAATAATTAACCACTCTCATCACAAACAAACAAAACAAGCATAAACCGAAGACATATCATCAATTAACATTCAAAAACAACACAGTACAACAAATGCATCGGCACTTAAAGTGCTTCACCATCCAAAGTCTAACAACTACAAATCAAAAGCCAGTAATGAACAAAACAGCACTCAACACAAAGACGGTCATACAACACAAAATTCTAATAACAACAATATCACCAATCAAACTTATCAAGAGCAATTGATCTCACTTCTTTCTCGTTACACATCTCATGTCAACGATATCTCTGAAATACCAACAACTTCAACAATCACTGATTACAGCTACGGAGAAAACAACAACACAGACTTGTCAAACCAGTTCGAGGATATCTCTGATAACATTTAACAGCGGAATTAATAAGAGTAATAATCATTCAATTTGCACTCTCTACATATATGACTCTCAACTTACTACAATGGAATTGTAAAGGTTATTATAATAATTACACAGAAATAGAAATTTTGTTAATATCATATTCTCCACAAATTTTTTGCTTACAAGAAACCCATTTATCAAAGAGCGGCAAGCCTTATTGCCCAAAGCAATACGTTGGATATTTTTTTAATTTACATCACAATGTAACTTCTAAGCAGGGTTGTGCTATATTAGTGCATAAGTCTATTCAACATAAACATATTAATAAAGGGTGATTTTTTAAGAGCTTGATAACTTTTTTAAAAAAAAAAATGCATAAAATTTGCAAAATCTCATCGGTTCTTTATTTGAAACGTTAGATTGGTTCATGACATTTACTTTTTGAAGATAATTTCATTTAAATGTTGACCGCGGCTGCGTCTTAGGTGGTCCATTCGGAAAGTCCAATTTTGGGCAACTTTTTCGAGCATTTCGGCCGGAATAGCCCGAATTTCTTCGGAAATGTTGTCTTCCAAAGCTGGAATAGTTGCTGGCTTATTTCTGTAGACTTTAGACTTGACGTAGCCCCACACAAAATAGTCTAAAGGCGTTAAATCGCATGATCTTGGTGGCCAACTTACGGGTCCATTTCTTGAGATGAATTGTTGTCCGAAGTTTTCCCTCAAAATGGCCATAGAATCGCGAGCTGTGTGGCATGTAGCGCCATCTTGTTGAAACCACATGTCAACCAAGTTCAGTTCTTCCATTTTTGGCAACAAAAAGTTTGTTAGCATCGAACGATAGCGATCGCCATTCACCGTAACGTTGCGTCCAACAGCATCTTTGAAAAAATACGGTCCAATGATTCCACCAGCGTACAAACCACACCAAACAGTGCATTTTTCGGGATGCATGGGCAGTTCTTGAACGGCTTCTGGTTGCTCTTCACCCCAAATGCGGCAATTTTGCTTATTTACGTAGCCATTCAACCAGAAATGAGCCTCATCGCTCATCGGACACGGACGCGAAACACATTTCGAACCGAACACTGATTTTGGTAATAAAATTCAATGATTTGCAAGCGTTGCTCGTTAGTAAGTCTATTCATGATGAAATGTCAAAGCATACTGAGCATCTTTCTCTTTGACACCATGTCTGACATCCCACGTGATCTGTCAAATACTACTGCATGAAAATCCTAACCTCAAAAAAATCACCCGTTATTACGTAAAGTCTTATTGCTACAGCTGTACAAATTAACTTTCCCCATGTTATAACAATTTTTTGTCTTTATATTCCCTCCCAACAACCTATAGCCGTAGCTGACTTTCTTAGCTTAAGGTTGGTATCCAGCTCTCAAGTAATTGCCTAAGAAAAAAAAAATACATTATTTTGACAGCTGGTTAAGCATTGTGAATGATCCACATTAGAAGAGCAAGAGAGAATAAGCAAAGAAAACAAACTTTGTGCGTATTATGTATGTATGTAGTAACATAAATATTTTCATTGCTATTTAAGGAATGTTGTTGATAATTGGTAGGTTTTATACAACATTTCAAAATGAAATATACTTCATAATAATGATTTTAACTAATTTATGATGATTTTAACGATTTACTTTGAAATTCTTTCAAGAAACAATTGTTGATTTCATGTTTCTTCGCAAAACCAGGTTTGCCATATTCGCATTTTATTGAAAAAATATATTAGTACTAGATTTCTTTAGAGCTGCATACTAGCACAAGTAAATTTATCGAAGGAAAGTTACTTGACCGTTTCTTAAGCGTTTTTGTATATGAAGTTTTTACATTTCTTGAGAGCTGGATACTAAGCTTTAACCAACAACGTAAATACTCTGATAATAATGTTAGGAGATTTCAATGGTTGGAGCCCTTTGTGGGGCTCCCAATATTGTAACGCTAGATGACAAATAATTGAGAATTACATATTAAGCTGAAATATAGTAATTATTAGCGATTGTGCCCACCCACTTTTCAACACATGGTAGCTTCACCAATGTAGATCTATTACTATGCTCGCCACAGTATCTTCCTCACGCCTGTTGGAATGTAAGGATGATCTTAACAATAGTGACCACTTTCCTTTACAATGTACCTTCAATTTTCTGCCCCATTCGGAGAGGATACCTTCTTCAAATACTCAATTCAACTGTGACCGTGCAGATTGGCAAAAGTTTTAAAATATTGCAACACAAAATCATTATATAGTTTCACCCAATATTAACAAAGAAGCCGCACAAATTTAAAAGACCCTAAGAAAGGCTGCCAATGAATCTATTCCAAAAACCAAACGAAGAAATACTAAACAAAACGTTCCATGGTGAAATCCAAACCTAAATTCATTAAGGCAGGCAAAACAAGACGCATGGAAAACATAGGTATAGGCAAGTGCAAAGCATAGAAAGTCTTATAGATTGCAAAAAGAAGAATGCCCAATTTATCCGACAAAAGAAAATAGCCAAAACCAAAGCCTTTGAAGACCTCACAAGAACTATCAATCCATCCTCACCAACAAGCTACATTTGGAAAAAGATTCTCCTTCTCTCCGGTACTTACAAGCCCTTTGGCATCAAATACATCTCGATTAACAACAACAATATGTCAGTTCCAAAAGACATTGCCCTTGAATTCGCTCAATTCTATTCTTCTAATTCAAATCATCAAACTTCCCTATTGAATTTCAAATAGAAAAAAATACAACTCTTAACGCAGAAATTATTTTTTCTCCGAATAAATACACAAAGTTTTTGGAAACTAATTTTACAATTGAGGAATTCGAAGCATGTTTAAGGAACTCCAGGGGCACAACTCCAGGCCATGATAAAATAACATACAAAATGATTGCCAACTCTCCTATAGACATTACAAAACGAATACTTACACTATATAATCGGTCATCCGAAAATAACATTATCCCACAGAATTTTAAAACAGCCACAGTCATAACCATACTTAAACCAAGCAAAAACGAGATATCCATCCAAAATTATGGACCTACATCCTTATTACCATGCTTAGGGAAATTACAAGATAAAATGAGAGCAAATAGACTAATGTGGTAACTCAATTCCTCTACATTAATTTCCCAACAACAAGTTGGCTTTAAAAAAGGATCCAGCACAAAAGATGCTCTGATATATATTGACCACTTAATAAGTAAAAAGCGCATTCGATAATATAGGAGTTCACGTAGTACTAAAAAAACTAGTGGAATGGAAAACAGGCGAAAAAATGTTTAACTATATAAAAAACTCTTTAACAAACAGGAGGCTTCGTGTAAGGGTTAACAATGTCTTTTCTCCATTATTCCCTCTGTCAAATGGATTGCTTTTGAAGATATCTTCACAATCCTAAAAGAACAGAAAAACATAGAATTCTGCCTGTACGTGGATGACCTTTATATTATGTGCAACAAAAAAGATCTATCTTCCAATATACATTAAAAAGCATCCACATCTGGTCAAGAAGATCTGGCGCAAAACTTTCTTTACAAAAATGTAAGCATTTTCATTCCTGCAGAAAACATAATTGCAGGAGAATAAGTATTGAATTCAATAATATTACAATAAAAAATACCGATCATATTAAGGTTTTAGGGTTGTATTTTGATAAAAGGAACACATTTAACAAACATTGTACATACATGAAGCAAGATCTCGCCTCTAGACTCAATATAATAAAATACCTTTCTTCAAACAAAAGCCATATCCACACTAATTCACTCATAAATTTTACAAAACTTACTATCCTCGCAAAAATTGACTATGGATTGCAAATTTATGGCAAGACCTCGAAATCATCTCTTACGAAGATAATGGGCGCAGATCACGCTGCGGTCCGATTTAGCCTTATGGCCTTTCGGACAACTCCTGCCAAATATCTGCTAGCCGAAGGTGGTTTTCTTTCATTAGTAGATCGTGTCGCTTATATTAGCGCAGGGATGGGCACATTTTTAGCCGGCAAAGTTAGCAAAGTGCGCACGAGGGCTAGATGAGGGGAATATCAGTTTACGGAGGGAAGGGCATAAGAAGTTGCGAAAAAAATCAATTACATTCCTCCGTAACTTTATGTTCATTGCAGAATCAGGGATAATGGGATGTCCAACTTATTGCAGTGCGAGAGCGCGTCAAAATAAGCGTTTTTTATAACATTTTCCATTATGGCCAGATCGAACAAAATAAGAATTATTGGGCATTTTAAATTAAAATACCCAACATTTATTACGATTGCAAATTATTATATATTGGACTTTTAATATATGGCGAAACTACTTAATTCCCTTTTTAAGATTTTATGGTATATTAAACCAACTGACTTTCGATCTTTCAATACATAATAAGGTGAATTAAGACTGTTAGTTCTCAATTAATAATCATTTGTAATAAAAACTTAATTCTACTATGCATCAAATTACAAAACGTTTCATGAAATATATTTAAATTTCGCATTTTCTTTGATTTTCATTGTTTTAAATTTTTATTAGCGATCTTGAATGGCGGCAACAAATTCCTCCGTTCACATATATTATATTTTTGGTATAATTTCAATCTGGCCGTTCCAGTCATTCCAATTGCAAAACGTCAAAACCTACCTAATCCACTCAACTGTCAAAGTTCGGTAGATGAGCGGCTCTCACATTTCCAGTGACAGGAGAGTTGGGTATTTCTTTATTTCTGGCAGAACGGTTGCGGTAATACTGAAATTGTAAACAAATTAAAGAGCGGAAGTTTATTTCGTATCGGAATTGTACAGTTGTGTGACCAAAAAAAGTAAATATAATTTGCAGGTTTTAGAATTTTGCATTTATATTTGTTTTTATCTACCTTTTCATGGTGGGAAATTCTAATCACTGTTAAAGAAAAAGTATATACTATAAGTTATATGTGTATCTAAAAACTATTTTATTTAATAAGAAAACATCACATTTTAAAACTTCACAACGCCTTATGTTTATTACTATTTTGTTCACAAAACTGTTTGTGATGCCAGTTGTAAAAATTCATTTCAGCTACAATCAGGAAAACTTTTCGCAAGTTGTGCGCTTTTATACGTACATATGTAAGGCAGTTTTATATATTTACTTACATATGTATATAAAAAAGAAAAGGTATTTGTGACCATAATATATATTTTCTTGAAACATATTACAGTTCCGATTAATGAAAATGCTTATATAAATATATGATTTGTGATATTTTTCCGTTTGGTTATTTTACCAGAATATTCAAAGAATTGAGTTTTTTCCTATACTTGTTTTGTTAAATTTTAAAGCTCTAAGTTGTCTCTGAAAATGTATTAAAATAATAATACGCGCTATAGAAAGGGAACACATAATGTATTTTCAAAAATATAAGAAATCATCAAATAAAAATGTATTTGCGCGGTATGGCATTATTGATTGAGAGTAGCTAAGCACAAAAATATAATACAAACGCTAAAGTGCTGAATACAATGCTCGCGACAGACGACAAACGACATCTGTCAAATATTAAAATACACACGTTCTTATGGACACTGTTATTTTGACAGCTGCACCACTACACGACTGCAGGCCGACGGTTGTCGTTCTCGCTAACTTCAATATACTCCTATATTTGCCAACTACAGTAGAGTTGACAGTAGAATGGAAGATAGAGAGATGAGGAAGACTGGTGACGCCACTAATATGTAAAATGTAAAATTATTCAGAGCTCTTACAAACTTGACGTTATTTTACAAACAAAAGCATAAAATAGATCTATTATAGCTCTATTATATCATTTGTAATAACAATTGATAATTTAAAACAAAAATATTTATCTACTTACTTATTTTTTGCACAAAAAATTTCACTTTGAACAAAATATTAAAATTTCATTGAAGTGCAAGATATTAGTATGGCCACAACGAAATTGTGTACATGCAAATTGGAGAGCTGTGTTGTCTTGTGTACATGCGTTCATGTAGTAGGATGCACAACGCCATTTTCAGTTCACTGTCGTGCTGCCATGTCGTGTCGCGAGCATTGTATTCAACACTTAATGGCAGAAACATGTTCTCCCTTCGCTACGAGCGGCAAGCGTTTTGTTCTCGTTTTCATTCGAACAATGTTGCCATTACTCAATACGCATATGTAGTTTTGTACACATCTGAGTTTTCAATTAAAATTTTTCATAATATAAAATGTCAAAACTGAAAACAAACTATTAAAAATAGTTTATATATTTATAAATAATAGCATTCGATTCTGATTTTAAGTTAGTTTAAGAAAATTTGAAATAATTACTACAGTATATCGAAACTGGCTACTCTGCGTTGTGAGAGAGCAATCTACGGGGAAAACCCCAAGTCGTTGGAAATTTTACGATGAGCGGGCAGTAGAAGCGTTGTTGGGTAATCATTTACATTGCGCTCTCAGAAGATTCATTTGTGTATATGCGTTTGAAAAACAGTGGTTCAGAAACTGAAATTATTATAATTTAAATGTGCCGAAATGTTATCAGCGAGTGAAAGCAGTGTCCAAATTTAAAAAGAAAAATTAATCCATTTAATGTGAAATGGGAAGAAAAGTATTTAAATCAGGAAAGCTCTGGCAGCGTACAATGTCTGCTATGTATATGTATAATAGATCTGCAGTACTATATTCTTTTAAAAAATAAGTTTGCGCAAATTTCAGACCGAATTACTTTTTATAAAGATCTTTGTTTAAAGAAATGTCCTTATTTGAAACTTTTTTCTTCGAAAATTATATCTATGTTTGGAAGCACCTACACTTGTGGACAATTTTGTTCAAGAATGAAATTAGACAAAGATATAATAAGAAGTAGGTTAGATAATTTAAATTTTGCGTAGCTTCAGCAAATGAGATTAAACCAAACATAGAATCTATTATGTCAAATAAATTGAATTAAATGCTCTTATAAAGACATATTAAAAAAATTATTACTGAACTAAAATATTCATTATACTTTTTGTTATTTGTCTTACATTTTAAAAATGTAAAGTAGTTACAAAGAAACTTAGAATTGTTAGGCAATTTTACAGTTATTACCCACAGTGCAACTTCATATGTAAATATGAAGTGGTAAAATACGTTGCTCGCACTTCCCTCTTCATGCTTGCCCGCGATGATCTCCTCACCTAGCCCTCAAAATGTGCACTCGTGCCCGGACGGGCAAAATGCCACTAAGGGCTATTATGCCCACCCCTGTATTAGAGCACGTTCTGTTAATATCATATGCTCTAACAATAACTCAAGTTTGGATAAGGAAATAAAGCTACTTAAAAGACGGAAAAATTCCATATCTATAAAATCAGGTCTTGTGAAAATGTTCTATATGGTAAAGCAAACACAGAAATGGGTACTCAAAAACTCAGGGAAACATATCACTCCCCCTTGGTTGCTATGTTCCGAATCATTTATCAACACGCTTTCTGTATACCCTAAAGACTCAACTAGCCCTCTTATCTATAAACAAGCATTTCTAGATGCGGCCATTCCATTAAAAAACAACCACTGGAAGTTTCTATTTACGGATGGGGCGAAAATTAATAACGAAACATCTTTTGCAGTAGTCCATGAAAATGGTGATCTCATAGCAAACGGAGTTTTACAAGATCAACCGTCACCCTACGAGGCTGAAATTCTAGCTGTCCTAAGCGCGTTGCAATTCGCACCAAAAAAAAGCAATAAGTTTATTATCTGCACAGACAGCAAAGCAATACTGCATGGAGTTCATAACCTCAACAACCACTCAGAAGAAATATCTACTATTAGGACTTCCTTAATAAACTTAAAAAAAGAATCAAGCTCATGTGGATCCCAGGTCATGTCGATATAACAGGAAATGAGCTAGCAGATAAAGCAGCCAAAGCGGCTTCAACATCTCCCCTTCATTTATTTATACCATTTCTGAAAAAAAACGAATCAACAGTGAGATATTACAAGACCTTCACCAAAAATTTCAATACGAATGGAGCAAAGAAATTGGTCATTACAAAAACTTAAATCCAGACAAACAAGCAATAAGACTTTCAACCAATACCACAGCTGTAATGAACAAATGTTTTATAAGACTACGCCTTGGGCACACCCGTCTTACACATCTTCACTTGATGAAGAAAAAGTCACAGCCAACGTGCCATTTCTGGAACTCATCTTCTTTATCAATCACCCATATCCTTAAGGAATGACAATCCTTAAACCTCCACCGATCCACTGTGTTTCATCAAGATCCCATATCCATACTAAACACCCAAAACGAAGAAGATGTCAAAAATATTTTCAATTATTTAAAACTTTTAAATATTCATAAATTAATATAAGTTATATATTTAACCAAAAGTAACCAAAAGCCCTAGTTGCTAGAGTTTTTCGCATTTATTGTAATTTCTATTATAATAAATAATAATAATAATAATATTTTATTAACTAAAGAGTACCTTAAAATGTTACTGTCGATGTTTTTCGGCAGTAAGTACTTCAGTCACAAGATCTTTGTAATTGTCAGCTTTCACATTTCCAAGAAAATTTTTAACAACACCTTTAAAGTCACTCCAGGCTCGTATTTCAGTTTCATTGAGCATTTCCTCAAATATTCATCTTTTATTTGTTCTCTTATTTGCGGACCCACAATTATGCCATCCTTAATTTTGTTTTTTGCTTCACTGACTCTTGGAAATTTTTGTTTCAGATTCAAAAGCCCTCTTCCCTTTCTGGCCATTGCCTTAATAAAATTCTTCATTAAACCAAATTTAATATGCAAAGGTGGTAATAATACCTTTTTTGGGAGGCGGCTCCTTCCGGTTATCTTTCTCATAACCGGATTTAGTTTAAGCTTATTTCATATACACTTAATACTATTTTTTTCATAGGACAACCCAATGGAAAAAAACTCAGACATTTCCTTCTCTCGAGAGATTCGTACTCAGTTACAATCGGAGATGTCCAACAAAAAGACTTCGCTTTTAGAACGCATCATAAAGGACCTTAATATGCATTATTATTCGCCAGGTAATGCTTCAGATTATTTGCAGGATGATACATTTTTCAAAGATGGCACCGAATTAGAAAATATATCAGAGACGGAGGATTTATTCTCTGATGAAGCTACCAAATTAACATTGCCATCGAGCGTCTCTGCTGTATACAATATTAATGCGGGAAAAAGACTTGATACTTTTGGGATTAGTGAACAATCTGCGACGAAAATTCAAGGGTGGGATAGACAGAACAACCCGGAAGTAAGTGGATTTTTAAACTTCGTCAACCAAAAATTACTTCAACCATCACGGGTTACAAGTGATGCCGTGGGCTTGTATGACTACTTTTATATCTATTAATTAAACAAAAGTTATGCATTCAGTGAGTAACTAGCGCACATCATACTACATTAATAACATTAAAATAAATCTCTGTACGGTAAATGAAACCTATTGCACAGCTCACTTGAGTATAAAGGACAATTTGATTACATCAAAAACAATACCTACATAGATATATAAGTATATTCTATATTCAATCACCAGGAAAAGCAGCAGCTAATCATCGTTTATATTCGACGAAGTATACAGACCTGTGAGTAGAAATTGATTGCAATAGTTTAATTAGCCAATATTTATTAAATATAGTGTAACCATTTTTATTGCATTGCTTTTTACTTTTTAATTATCATTCCCAAGAAGGAAATTAGTTATTCCAGCGATTTGCACTATTGCGGATAGATTAGAGTTCCTTTGATCCAACCAAGCCACAATTTGTATTTTTTGTCTTGGAATATCTCCGCTGATATCTACAACACTTCTAGCATAACAATACTTAAGGGAAGAGTAAGCTTAATTCGTACAAAATAAGGATTTTTATGATTTTTACTTTTTGGAAACAATTTGAAGAAAAAAACACAATTTTTTGCGATTATTAGCGAATTTGAAAAAAATACTCCAGTGTACTCCAAAATTTCAAAACAATCGGTCTAGTAGTTGTGAGATGCACCGGCTTACGTGAGATAAAAACGTTTAAACGTTTTGAGAACTGATGTAAAACGTTTTTAGAACAGATATTAACAAAACATTCTTAAGGTAATATGCATTCATTTAAGGCAAACAAAAATTAAAAGGCTCTTCTTTCGTTAGATTTATTGCTCGGGTTTATAGAACAATAAATTGAACCTCAATATAACTAGGAGTGTGACTTTATATATATACTATTTATTGCATGAACAGTCCGAACCCCTTTTTATTGAGTGGTATACCTCTTTTGTATTATACCCAAGAATAATAGAATACAAGATTACGACAAGAATTTACCGTTACTTTTCTCTATTTAGGCCGTCACAATTTATTTATTTATTAGTATCTTTATGGCCTAGGCATAGGTTACAATTTACAATTTAAGTAATCTTAAAATCAATTTAGGAAAGATGTTTTTTTAATAATATCTAAGGTGTTACAATATTTATAAAGACGTGTTTTAATAACAGCAATACCAACAAAAAATGTATTTCATTCGATAATTCATTGAAACATTTAAAACCTTTATGAACTAGATTTTGTTTATCTATTTTAGTTCTAAATATTGCTAACTTACAATTATTTTTTTCTTTTACTAACGTAGTGCGTTTAGTTTATTTACACAAGATTATTTATTAAATATTCTGGTACATTTTAACATATTATGCTAAGTATCATTTTCATGGTATGGTAACAAGTTATGTTTTATACTTAACATATTTAATTTTAAAACCATTACGCTAATCGGAGCAACTATGAATCTCCTGCATCTATTTTATAGTTTCTGAAGTGTATCTATTTTTGAGTTAAGTACTATAATCAAAACCGATTAACAATAAATAAACCGCACAATCAAGATCTAGATACATATTTACAATTTCTTTTCATAAATCCACTTCCATTATCTTTTGTACAGTAAACTCTATATGTTCATCGAATTTAAGTTTGTTATCAACTATAATGCCGAGCCTATAAAGGCTCTATTTTTTGTCACATTTTAGCTCAAACGTATCACACTCTAATCCTAAAGGAACTAACACTTCTTTTGATTTGAAAGAATCTATAGCTAAATTTTGGGGGAAACTTTAGTATACCATCCCACGATTTTAGCGTTAAAAGTGATATGGTTGGATAGGGCTGATACTCCAAATTAAGAAAATATACAATTGGTGCCTGCCGCAAACTTATAATTTTTGGGATAATTACATTTAAAGTTGAAAATTTTGCAAATGTTATCTTGCAATTTCTCGATTCCTAGTAATTATTTATTTCATATTATGCACTTACACTTTACTACATTGTTTCTGCAAATATTTTTCGGTAATTATTTAGTTATTTGCTTAAAATAAGCATTTTATATTTTACACAATTTTCATTCCGTGCACAATAACAAAAGTATTCCTTGTTGACAGATAATAAGTGTTGCCATAATTAGACATTTATCAAACGAATAAAAATTAATATAAAAACTCAAACGAAGGAAACAAATACCATCTGAAATAAATATTCCATTGTAATAAAAAAGTTTTAAGGCTTATATGTATGTTTAATTGCATCTAATAATTTAACAAACGGATCATGATGATTATTTGCAATACTTTTTCTCCAAATATACTCAAAAATTAAATTGGAAAAATCTTCACAATTATTATAGTTGTCTTTAATAAAAAAACGTTTAATTACGCGACACTGGGACTCGATGCGTTGAGCGTGGGTCCCGTCCTCGGCGACGAACGGATTATCGGGGTCGCTGTGATTAACCCGTCGGTGCTCATACCCGTGACTGGACAGACAGTCGTATGCCTTCCAGCAATAAGTACATATAATACTGCCTTTGGCCACGTGCTTCTCTATCAAAGGCATGAGCACCTAAGCAGACATTGCCGGGACATACCTCCGGCCTAAGGTCGTCTTTCCCATCCTCAACCATCCCAAGAACCCAGTGGTCTTCAACTTTCCGCCCTAAAATAAGAAAAGATATATAAATTACATAAAAAAAATTATGTTTTTATTACTACCTTTGTTGTATTTCCTCTTCCCAAATTTACTTTCATCTATATGTTTTACCAGGGCCACAAATTTTACCTACCGCTACCTGATGGTCAACCTGGTATAATACTACGGCTTCCCGGCAGAAATTATACCAATCATAGCGCTAGATAAAACTGGTTCCCTGATAAAACTGTACTGACGCACTTTAGCATGCGACCAATGAGATGCATATGCATTAGGGTGATTAAAAAAAAATTTTTTTTCGTTTGATACTCGGGAAAATAGGTTCCTAGACACGTCTAAGAAAGTCTCTCCAAGCATGAGTTCTTAATTGTATCGGGAAGGTCCTCCTATATACAGTTTTATATTTTTGCTTGTTATCAGATAGAAAAATTTATACCTCGCTTCCAACTACTTGCAAAAATATCTTGTTCTTTAGATTTTGTAGAAAATTGAATGATCTACAAAAAAGGTGATTTTGTCGTAAACCTAACCGTTTAAAAGATATTAACGGTTGAAGTTTGATTATTTTTGGGAATTTTTTTTATTTCTTATGAACGATGAAACTCATAGGTTTTTGGAGAGACTTTCTTAGAGGTGTCTAGGAAGCTATGCTTCAGAGTACCAAACGAAATTTTTTTTTTGATCCACCTTAATATGCAATGATGTTTAACGATGAATATCTTATAAACGCTTAACTTAATCGAAAAATCATATGAAACCATTTTTATAGGGCAGTAAATTTCCTACAAAACTACGAGTTTTATCAATCAAAATAATTTTTTTTCATTGAGTAATAAAATTCATAAAAAACCAAAAATTTTCCCAAAAGTAATCAAACTTTAACTGTTAATATCCTTTAAACGGTTCTTCTTCTTCTTTGCTGGCGTAGGCACCGCTTACGCGATTATAACCGAGTCAACAACAGCGCGCCAGTCGTTTCTTCTCTTCGCTACTTGGCGCCAATTGGATATTCCAAGCCAAGCCAGGCCCTTCTCCACTTGGTCCTTCCAACGGAGTGGAGGTCTTCCTCTTCCTCTGCTTCCCGCGGCGGGTACTGCGTCGAATACTTTCAGAGCTGGAGCGTTTTCATCCATCCGGACAACATGACCTAGCCAGCGTAATTCGCTGAACTATGTCAATGTCGTCGTATATCTCGTACAGCTCATCGTTCCATCGAATGCGATATTCGCCGTGGCCAACGCACAAAGGACCATAATACTTTCGCAGAACTTTCCTCTCGAAAACTATTAAGATCGACTCATTGGTTGTTGTCATCGTCCAAGCCTCTGACCCAATTGTGTTGCTTCCTTGTTAAGTCTGGAGAAAGCAGAACTAACGGCGCGGGTGTTGAGGCCGATGATATCAATATCATCGGCATACGCTAGTAGCTGTACACTCTTATAAAAGATTGTACCTGCTCGATTCAGTTCTGCAGCTCGAATAATTTTCTCCAGCAGCATGCTTTCGTCCGACCATATTTTACAAAGAAGCTGATGCATGCTCCTTACCAGTTCTTCGCCGTCGTGTTTGAATAGCTCGGCCGGCAATTGTTGACGAGTGCTCTCAGAGAGCAGGAGTGCAAGCCGAGTAGAAAATCGTTCGGCTGTCTGTTGTGATTGCAGCTTCTCGACGTCGAACCTTCCGAGTGTTTGTTGTGCTAATTTTGGCTGCAACAATATGGTGGTCCGAGTCCGATGTTAGGACCTCGGAGCGCACGCACATCTAAAACACTGGAGACGTGTCTTCCGTCTATCACAACATGATCGATCTGGTTGGTGGTTTTTCGATCCGGAGACAGCCAGGTAGCTTGATGTATCTTCTTATGCTGGAATCTAGTACTACAGATAACCATATTTCGGGCCCCGGCGAAGTCGATCAGCCTCAACCCATTTGGGAATGTTTCTTCGTGGAGGCTGAATTTACCGACCGTATTGCCATAGATACCTTCTTTGCCCACACTGGCGTTGAAGTCGCCAAGCACGATTTTGACATCGTAGCGGGTGCATCTCTCATAAGTGCGCTCCAAGCACTCATAAAAGGCATCTTTGGTAACATCGTCCTTCTCTTCCGTCAGGGCGTGGGCGCAAATCAGCGATATGTTGAAGAACCTCGCTTTGATGCGGATTGTGGCTAGACGTTCATTCAGGAGAATGGAGTCATGTGTAGAAGTTCACGCAAGTGAGGAAAGTTCTCTGATCGCCATTCACTTGGGAGTGGCCAGAAACGATTCTTTTACATATGACTCAAGCAGCTCACGACTTCCGGTCTCTGACCAAGTATCCTCTGGTTAGCCTAAGAACATCCGTTTGAAGGCGAGCTAAAGTGAGAAGGAGAAATATCCCCTACTTAGGGTTGTGCGTTGGGTTTGGGACCCGCCACGTAAAAAAAAACACACCAATGAAAACCAACAATCAGCCTCGGATGAGAGACCCCCCTTTTGATGACGACCATGGCAAGCGAAATAAGGACTACGAATTGAGGGCATGCACCTGGAATGTCCGGTCCCTTAATTGGGAAGGTGCCGCTGCTCAGCTGGTTGATGTCCTCGTGAAAATAAAGGCTGACATCACCGCCGTTCAAGAAATTCGATGGACAGGACAAGGACAGAAACGGTTAGGTTTACGAAAAAATCGTGCAGACTTTTTTTGTAGAGCATTCAATTTCCTACAAAATCTAAGGAACAAGATAGTTTTTCAAGTAGTTGGAAGCGAGATATAAATTTTTCTATCTGATAACAAGAAAAGATAGAAAACTGTATGTAGGAGGACCTTCTCGTTTCAATTAAGAACACATGCTTGGAGAGGCTTTCTTAGAGGTGTCTAGGAACCTTTTTTTCCGAGTACGCATACATTAAATAAAATATTTGTGGAATTTTCACGTTGTCGAACCAGGTATCGCTCTACCTTGCGAACACAGTTCGGTTCCGACAATCACCTTTCCGGCACCGGAACACCCCAACAGAGCTACTTTGGTTAATGACAGCGTCGTTGGCACTTTATGCGTGCGACACATTTAGGATTTTAAAACCAGCCCTTGCTCTTCCGCAAAATAAATACATTTTTCTTTAGTATAAAATTTTGTATTATTTATACAATATTCCACATTGATTTCACTTCCGACGCTTTAAGCACATTGGTTCGCTTTACGACACCTCGGCTGGTTGACGCTCTGACACAATCTATTTAAATGCCTTAATTTATATTTTTATCAATTTAAAACTTATATTTCTTACCTGATAATTTGCACTCATATTTTAAAATACACCTTAACTTTTAATAATTACACAGCCCAACACTCAATTTGCTTATTTGAATTTATTAACGATTCTGGTTAATTTGGGAGCACTGAATTCAAATCTGTAATCAGTTTGTCTCTATCAGTTCTAGTTTTTATGATAAAGCTTTTTTATATCCTCCACTTAACTTATGACCTAAAAAAAATTTCGCATTTAAAATTTATCAACTTTTTATTTTATATTTTTTTTAGGTCATAAGTTAAGTGGAGGGTATTAAAAAGCTATGTATATCATGAAAACTAGAGCTGATAGAAACAAACCGATTACAGATTTGAATTCAGCGCGCCGAAATTAACTAGAAGCAGTTGATAAATTCAAAGAAGCAAACATTTTTTTTAATTTTGTCGGGCTGTGTTATTTATTTATATATATTTTAAATTTTATATACCTTAAATTTGTATCCCCGATAAATGTATGAACGCGGAATTTAAATTGTTACAAAATTTTTACAAAACGGGAAAAAAGAAACGGTACATTGTTTAGTTGTAACAATACTCATTATAGAATATGTAGTTTAAAAAGAGGAAACGCGAAATTGATAAACGTGAAGATAGTGACAAAACGGACAACAAAAAGAAGGGTACCTTGTTTAGTTGTAACAGTATCCGTTATAGAAGATGTAGTTTTAATAGGGTGATATACCCCATTTTAAATAACTTTTAAATTTCCTTTGTGCATTGGTAGCCTTCGGCCGCGCTTAAAAATAACCCCGGCCGATCCAACACCGGGGTGTGTCAGATTTTTTTTAAGTAAAACTCCTTTTTGCGTTGGCGGCCTTTGGCCGGGCTTCAAAAAAAAAAAATAACCCTGGCCGATCCAACACCAGGGTGTCTCAGGTTTTCTTAAGTAAAAATTTGCGTTGCCGGTCTTCGGCCGCGCTTCAAAAAAAAAAAAAATAACCCTGGCCGATCCAACACCGGGGTGTGTCAGATTTTTTTTTGAGTAAAACTCCTATTTGCGTTGCCGGCCTTCGGCCGCGCTTAAAACAAACATAACCCTGGCCGATCCAACACCGGGGTGTGTCAGGTTTTTTTGAGTAAAACTCCTTTTTGGCTTTGGCGGCCTGCCCGATCAAAAATCATGATATATCCAGAAAAAGGGCAATGATTTATGTATTTGGGGTATAATCCTATTTTTTATTCATTTTATTCGTTTGATAAATGTCTAATTATGGCAACACTTATTATCTGTGAACAAGGAATACTTTTGTTATTGTGCATGGAATGAAAATTGTATAAAATATAAAATGCTTATTTAAGCAAATAACTAAATAATTACTAAAAAATAATTATGTAGAAATAATGTAGTGAAGTGTAAGTGCATAAAAAGTGCATAATATGAAATAAATAATAACTAAAAATCGAGAAATTGCAAGATAAAATTTGCAAAATTTTCAACTTTAAATGCAAATGTCTCGAAAACTATAAGTTTGTGGCGGCAGCAATTATATATTTTCTTAATCTGGAGCATCAGTTCTATCCAACCATACCACTTTGAACCCTGAAATCGTGGAATGGTATACTTAAGCCGACCCGAATTTTGCTTTCTATTTGCCAAATAACTCTCAACCACTTAAGTTCGTTTTCACGTATTCTCATCTTTTTAAGCTTCTGAGCTAAGATATCACGATCGACTGTTTGAAATGCTATTTTTATATCCAAAAAAATTGCTATAATATTTTGTTTTCTATTTAGCTCTTCTTTCCAATCAGATATCACTATATTGAGTGCCGATTGTATTTTTACTATTAATGTGTTCTCTTCTAAGTATTAGAGAAGCATATTCTTAATAGCGGTTTCTTTTATTTTTTACTTCCGTCCTTGGTGTTATTGTCGATATATTCCAACTTTGGGGAAAACTGCCAGATTCCATACTTTCATTTATTATCTTTGCATAGACATGTTGTATAGACATGTGCTACTAACGAGAAAGTTATTTAATTCTTTTTCAATTTCTGGATTGTCTTCAATTAGTCTATCTTTGATTATAATCTTGTCTATATTTTCATGTTTCGAGTATAATTTATGGTTTGTTTTAAGTTTATCCGCATTATCTTACTATTATTTTTACACAATGTTATGTAATTTTTTTGTACTGATTTATTTCCGACGGCCGAAGAAAGTCAACACGAATGAATTATGAATACTGCGGTGTTGGAGAGACCAGGGTTACACGATCAAGAACTTCAAGTTTATCACATGAATTACTTGTTAAAACAGATTAAATTTTAAAGACGTAGACTGCAACTTCCTTACCATTAATAGTTTCAAGATGCCGTCGTCATGGAAGCCGTTTACAAAACTTGAAAATTTTGCACCAAATTAATGATAATGTTATAATATATTGATATACTAATATTCTGACGGGAGGATGGGGTCATGTGTAGAAGTTCACGCAAGTGAGGAAAGTTCTCTGATCGCTATTCACTTGGGAGTGGCCAGAAACGATTCTTTTACATATGACTCAAGCAGCTCACGACTTCCGGTCTTTGACCAAGTATCCTCTGGGTAGCCTAAGAACATCCGTTTGAAGGCGAGCTAAAGTGAGAAGGCGAAACACCCCCTGCATAGGGTTGTGCGCTGGGTTTGGGACCCGCCACGTAAAAAAACACCCCCAATGAAAAGAAAAAAACAGCCTCGGATGAGAGACCCCCCTTTTGATGACGACCATGGCAAACGAAATGAGGACTATGATTTGAGGGCATGCACCTGGCGCCATGACGAGTAGGTCCTTGTGATATTTACTACAGTGGCCATATAAAGGAGCGCAAGTTTGGTGTTGGATTCGTGGTGGGAGAGAGACTCCGTCGCAGAGTACTTTCATTCACTCCGGAGAATGAACGTCTAGCCACAATCCGCATCAAAGCGAAGTTCTTCAACACATCGCTGATTTGCACCCACGCCCCGACGGAAGAGAAGGACGATGTGACCAAAGATGCCTTTTATGAGTGCTTGGAGCGCACTTATGAGAGATGCCCCGCCACGATGTCAAAATCGTTCTTGGCTACTTCAATGCCAGGGTGAGCAAAGAAGGTATCTTTGGCACAACGGTCGGTATTCAGCATCCACGAGGAAACATCCTCAAATGGGTTGAGGCTGATCGACTTCGCCGGGGCCCGAAATATGGTTATCCATAGTACTAGATTCCAACATAAGAAGATACATCAAGCTACCAGGCTGTCTCCGGATCGAAAAACTACCAACCAGATCGATCATGTTGGGATAGACACGTCTCCAGTGTTTTGAATGTGCGTGCGCTGCGAGGTCCTAACATCGACTCGGACCACTATCTTGTTGCAGCCAAAATTCGCACCCGCCTCTGTGCAGCAAAAAACGCACGCCAACAAACACAAGGAAGGTTCGACGTCGAGAAGCCGTAATCACAACAGACAGCCGAACGTTTTTCTATTCGGCTTGCACTCCTGCTCTCTGAGGGCACTCGTCAACAACTCGGTATAAGGGAACTGTGGGACGGCATTTCAAACTAATTACGTACAGCTGCAACCGAAACCATTGGTTTTCGGAAAGCGCAAAAGAACAGTTGGTACGACGAGGAGTGCCGTGTCGCAGCGGAGAGAAAACAGGCTGCCTACCTCGCAACGTTACGATCGACCATAACACGTGCGGGATGGGATAGATACCGAGAGTTGAAGAGGGAAGCGAGACGCATTTGTAGACAGGAAAAAAAGAGGCCGAAATGCGTGAGTACGAAGAGCTTGATAAGCTGGCCGACAGGGGTAATGCTCGAAAATTCTACGAAAAAATGCGGCGGCTTGCAGAAGGTTTCAAGACCGGAGCATACTCCTGTAGAACCCCCAACGGTGATCTAGCCACCGATGCCCAGAGCATACTTAAATTATGGAGGGAACACTTCTCCAGCCTGCTGAATGGCAGTGAACGCACAACACCAGGAGAAAGTAAACCCGATACCCCAATCGATGACGATGGAGCAGACGTTCCATTGCCCGACCATGAAGAAGTTCGAATAGCAATTGCCCGCTTGAAAAACACGGCGGCGAAGAGCTGATAAGGTGCATGCATCAGTTTCTTTGCAAAATATGGTCGGACGAAAGTATGCCCAACGATTGGAATTTAAGTGTGCTATGCCCAATCCATAAAAAAGGAGACCCCACAATCTGCGCGAACTACCGTGGGATTAGCCTCCTCAACATCGCATATAAGGTTCTGTCGAGCGTATTGTGTGAAAGATTAAAGCCCACCGTCAACAAACTGATTGGACCTTATCAGTGTGGCTTTAGACCTGGTAAATCAACAAACGACCAGATGATCACGATGTGCCAAATCTTGGAAAAGACCCGTGAAAGGAGAATCGACACACACCACCTCTTCGTCGATTTCAAAGCTGCTTTCGACAGCACGAAAAAGAGCTGCCTTTATGCCGCGATGTCTGAATTTGGTATCCCCGCAAAACTAATACGGCTGTGTAAGCTGACGCTGAGCAATACTCAAAGCTCCGTCAGGATCGGGAAGGACCTCTCCGAGCCGTTCGATACCAAACGAGGTTTCAGACAAGGCGACTCCCTATCGTGCGACTTTTTCAACCTGCTTCTGGAGAAAATAGTTCGAGCTGCAGAACTCAACAGAGAAGGTACCATCTTCTATAAGAGTGTACAACTGCTGGCGTATGCCGATGATATTGATATCATCGGCCTCAACACCCGCGCCGTTAGTTCTTCTTTCTCCAGACTGGACAAGGAAGCAAAAGAAATGGGTCTGGCAGTGAACGAGGGCAAGACGAAATATCTCCTGTCATCAAACAAACAGTCGTTGCAATCGCGACTTGGCACTCACCTCACTGTTGACAGTCATAACTTTGAAGTTGTAGATAATTTCGTCTATCTTGGAACCAGCGTAAACACCACCAACAATGTCAGCCTAGAAAATAAACGCAGGATAACTCTTGCCAACAGGTGCTACTTTGGACTAAGTAGGCAATTGAGAAGCAAAGTCCTCTCTCGACAAACAAAAACCAAACTCTATAAGTCACTCATAATTCCCGTCCTGCTATATGGTGCAGAGGCCTGGACGATGTCAACAACGGATGAGTCGACTTTGCGAGTTTTCGAGAGAAAGATTCTGCGAAAGATTTATGATCCTTTGCGCGTTGGCCACGGCGAATATCGCATTCGATGAAACGATGAGCTGTACGAGATATACGACGACATTGACATAGTTCAGCGAATTAAAAGACAGCGGCTACGCTGGCTAGGTCATGTTGTCCGGATGGATGAAACCACTCCAGCTCTGAAAGTATTCGACGCAGTACCCGCCGCGGGAAGCAGAGGAAGAGGAAGACCTCCACTCCGTTGGAAGGATCAAGTGGAGAAGGACATGGCCTCGCTTGGAATATCCAATTGGTGCCACGTAGCGAAGAGAAGAAACGACTGGCGCGCTGTTGTTGACTCGGCTATAATCGCGTAAGCGGTGTCTACGCCAGTAAAGAAGAAGAAGAATATTCTGACATCGATTCATCAATATAACGAAATATTCTTATAAGCGACTTTGCATGACATTTGATATTAATACGGCGTTCAAGATCGAAAAGTGAGAGTATGCTAGTAGAAGAGTGTGAGTGTATTGAAACTTGAAGCAATAGCTGACTTCATAAACGCAGTTTGCAATGCAACACTGCAAACAGATGCGATACCGATGCAAAGCAACACTGCATGGTAACACTGATTTGTCAAATAATGCAATGACGTTTATTAACGTTTGTGAACGCAATATTGCTTTGTCGTGTTTCTTTGTGTGGTAAAAATGAATCTTGAGCAATTGTGCACTTTTGTTTTTGAAAACGCCCTAGAATTGGGCGAAAAAAGAAATTCAAGTAACGTGGTGTTCATTAAAAAAATATTAAATAAGCGAAAGCGCCGGCGTGTTTTTTTAACCGGTGGTGGCCCAAAAAGGAAAATTCCAAAAACGTCCAACTTCTGCAAAACGATAAAATGTATGCAGGATGACGTTTTTTATGCTCATTTTCGTATGAAAAAGAGCACATTCAAGGTATTTATTTTTTAATTTATGTTTAAAATAAAATAATTAACATATATGGTTTAAAGAATTTGCAGACCATGTTAATGCCGTGGTGGCCTTCGCGCACAACTGGACGAATTGGAATTTCTTTGGAAAAGGCTTTGCAAATTGCAATTTGGAAGCTGAGCAATAATTGTTCTTTTAGAGATGTCAGCGATCGTTTTGGAGTAGCTGTTGGTCTCGCATATAAAGTCTTTGTAAAAATAATAAAGATGATCTGCCGTTTAAAGAAAGACGTCATCAAATTTCCAAGAAGTGAAGCTGAACAAAAGCAAACCAGCGAAGCATTTTCAACTCTACGTTTCAATCCTTTTCCTTTTGTACTCGGGTGCGTCGATGGTACACATATTCCCATTTCGCAGCCAATCAGAGATGAAATCAGTTACCGGAATCGAAAGGGGACGTACTCAATCATTGCTCAAGTAAATATTTCTTTTGTTTTATGAAAAAATTATTATTTTTAAATTTTGGTTAACATTTTTTGCCAGGCTATTGTCGACAGCCGTATGAAATTCATAGATGTGTTCATAGGGTGTCCGGGAGCATGCCATGATGCTTCAATTTGGCAAATAAGCCCTATCAAGAAGGCCATAATTAACAAAGAAATAAATATTTATCCCAACTACCATTTTTTGGGCGATGGAGGTTATCCTTTGGAGATGTGTGTTATGGTTCCTTATCGCGATAATGGATTCCTGACACCAATGCAATCGAAGTACAATGCAATTTTAAGTTCAACTCGGGTTGTTGTAGAACAGGCATTTGGCGTTTTGAAGAAGAAATTTAGAATTCTAAAGTATATCGAAGTTCAAAATCCAAGTTTGCCGAAATTAATAACAATGGCTTGTATGATTATTCACAATATTATTATTATAAATGAAGGGAACAACGCCGATGATTTAATCGCAGAAACAAATGCCATCACTTCTGAAACACTCGAGGAAGTCACTTTACCAGGACAAAGAGAGGCAAAAGCAAAGAGAGATGCATTGGCAACTTTGTTATCAGCCTAATGCATCTCTCTTTGCTTTTGCTTTTTCAATTAAAAATACTTTTTATAAATAATACTTTTTTATTATATCGCTTTTTCATGAGATCAATTACAACAATAAATACATATGTATTTTGTTTGTATTCTATTTTGTTTGTATTTATCTTAAAAGATTTTAATCTGTTAAGGTGAACAAGAAATGGAAAACTTATTGAGACCTGTCTACAATTCTCTGAAATAAGGCACGGATTTCCTTCAGCTCAGCTACTTTCTCCTTCTCCACCGCAATTTTTTCTGCTTCGATGTCCAAGAGTTTTTTCATCACTTTGGCATCTGCCTCAGACTCTTTACTTAAAAACTCCAGAACTTCGCATCGTTTTCGTTTTATAGCAAACCTTTGAGTAGTGTTTTCTGAAGGTGTAGCATCTAAGTTCATTGGCGCGTGGGAATCGGTGGGTGTCAACGGGCTATCGCTTGTCAAATCTTCCACCAAGGATTCTAGAGAACATTCAAGCATTTCACTGGGCACCTGAACGCTACTACGGCTGCCAAACACCTCATCCATGACATCGAAAAATTCCCAGTTCGTGGAACTCTCGCCAGATGTGTTATTGCGTTTCTTAATTCTTTTGTATGTGCCCATTAGATTTATAAAACATCTGGTTGCTTCATCTCTTGAAAAGGGAAATGTGCCCTCGACCTCCTTAATCTCCCGCATTATTTGCTCCCAAATAGCACTCCTTTTCTTTTTTTGGCACAAAAATCCGGTTCATGGCGTAGACGCACTTCCAAAAGGAGCTTTTTCCTTTCATGGCTCCACTTCTTTTCACTATAAGAACGAAGAAATCATATAACAGAAAGAAAATGCGAAAAAGTTTTTACTTACGATGTCTCAGCCATTTCAATTACCGCAAAAATCCAAAAAGCATCCAAAATAAAACAGATGCACAAATTTGACAACTGTTGCGCATCAGAAAGGGTTGCCAGGCGATAGTGAACACACGGCAATGCCAAAAATATGCTAATGACGTTTATGAACACTAGGCATTTCAATGTTGCATTGCAAACTGCGTTTATGAAGTCAGCCAATTTCTTGATCACATAACGTTCGTTTAAGATGGATGTGCCTCTTCCATTGTAAAATTTTAATTTCAAATATATCATATCAGACTGACTTCGAAGCCGTACTACTGCAAAGTATAGATACGATATAATTGCAGCATTTATGCATCGTCGGTTTGAAACGTCAAAAAACATTACAAATAATTTGACGTTCCAGAATACTTTCACTACAAAGTTCATTTGCGCAGTAAGCTGTTTTGTTTTTGTGACGGTATAAAGATAAACAATTATCAAATTTTTTTAGTATAAATAATAAAAAAGCTTCCCACGACTATGCCTTCGTTGCATATGTAAATGTCAAAAGGCATACACTATATTTGTGATGCGCGGTATTCTGTGTCACTGCGCATCAAGTACCCCGTTTGTACGTTCCAAAAAATGAAAAATGTAACAAATATTCTGGATACATTACAAAACATTGTACTTTGTACGTATTCATTTGAATTGACGTTTTCGAAGTCAGTCCTACAATCAATTGTTAGGTGGCCAAAGTTACTATACTCTGTGCAACATGTTACAAAGGTATAAAAATGATGAATTCAATATTATTTATAAGGCAGTGAAATATTATCATGTTAGTACTGTCGAGGAACAATCCGAAATGAATACAGAATGACTCAGTGGTGCTCGATGTCAAATAGATCTTTGTTAACATTTCGCACAGATATTTTCGGAAAAAATTAGCCATAGGTCCAAGAATATTTTGGTGTAGTATATAAGTAGTAGCATATTTGTACAAGTTGCAGTTCCAATAACTTAGTTGGAATTGCGATATAATTATATGAAGAAGGCGTGACATTATGAAAATTACAGTTATGTATCTTGATTTGTGGCCCCTTACAGTTTTCTCATAACTGCATTTTTAAGGAATAGAAAACGTCCATCTGCAATATCAACTACCTTGCACAAAAAAACAGAGCCGGAATTTATTTCATCTCTTCATACTTATCATTTATGCATATCTACATATTTAGCTCTATATCTCTTAGGTAAACAAAACTATCTAATTAATAGGGTATCTATTGCAACATGTTGCGAGAGGAAGAATATCAGTCAATGTGCATGAAATCTTAATGTAATTAATGTCTTAACATAATTAGTAACATTGTCTAACATATAAATACTGTAATTTGGTGCCGAAACTGAATGAAAAAGAAATACATGGGTACATAAGTATAATGATGTATGCTTTTCTATTATTCTCCAGTCCATCATTATATGTGTAATTATTATTTAACTTGAAATTAATAGTACAATTTTAATGATTATAATATTATATTTATAGGTGTGATATATCAAATTAACACTTTAATAAGTAAAGATAATGCCGTAGCACAAAGCCTACAAGAATCCTTGGACTTTACCATCACATATGCGTACATATACACATATGTACGTCATTTGAGAGCTCAGAGCTAATTTATACAAACATATGACAGAACAAAGGAAATAGAACTGAAAATGTTCAAACAGTTTACGATGGCAGCAACCAATATGGTAAGAATGGGCCCGTCCTATAACCGTTTCCAGAACGAACTAGAATCTAATATGATACCATACCTAGTATACACAAAACTTTCATACCTACATATACATACATCTCATTATCAATTAAACCAAAGATACCACTCTTTTATGATTTGGATAATTGCATATCAACACAATGTTTTTCTAGCCACTGTAGGCATATCAGAGTCATCATAATTTACATATAACCCTATAATGTTTGATAATTTTTTACTAGTAGCTCAATTTTTACATATGCTAATTTTCGTTACAAATACTATGTCGTCATAATTACTACTATATAATATCCATATCATATTAACTTTAATAAGTAACAACAATACTTACATGTGGCAATTACACCTTTCCATAAATAATTGTGGCGCAAATATAAAAATGCAACATTTGATAAATGTATTGTTTAATTAAAAATGAAATTTTTTGTCAGGAATTCTTGAAAATATAATAACTTAGATGTATTTTATCTACGTACATACATACTTACATATTATATATGTAGATGCAGTTTTGCATGAGTGTATTCGAAATAATGACTTCACAATTATGTGGTTAAATATTAATTATTGATTTCAAAGTTTTTCATTGTTCATCAACGGTTCAGTGATTATCGCATTGACAATACTAGCAATGACAATGTTTATATGCAAGAATTAGAACACTATTAAACATATAAATACTTAAAGTATATACAAAATATTAACATTTATAACCAATTCATGATTGTGAAATGCGACATATGACAATAATTCAATGTAAATGAGAACAATAAGATAATTCAGCTGTCAATTCTAAATTTAAAAGATAAAGAACATAAGCAGATATTGTATATATACAAGATATTAATATAGATATATTTACTCCCAACGAAAAATATCTGGAGAGAATTTCGATATCATATAAACGTTTTAAAATATAACCATTATAAATAAATACATATATGTATATATGTAATCATACAATTATGTGCTCCATGCAATTATTTGAAGAATTAATTTGGATTATATATGTATATAGCCTTAGGAAAACATTTGCCATAAATTGTGTATGCTCGTAAATTTTCTATATATTATATAAGCAGCTGTTGAATGCAAAAGATGTAAAAAACCACTGTTAATCAGAACCTTGTTAGGGTAACGGCTAACCACACTTTCACGAAAGTATCAGCGGACTTGCCTATGAAAGTCTTTATCATGCACCCACGGGTATAAGAACACATAAGCAGAAACGAAAGAAGCAAGACAAAATCATGTAATGTTATTGTAGTAAAAGCTGGTGCTATCAACTTGTATAAATTCGACAGTGGAAGAAATTACTTTATTTTGGTGACCACACTTTTTCGGCGTGTTGATTTTGTGCCGTCAAAGGTAAATAGAAAATATTAGCAGCTTAATTTCATATTTATAATATTTTCTCACTACAATGAAGCGTAAAAAAATGCCACCAATTGAAAGAAATTAAAGTCAGAACATCTATTTTCCTTTGCAATTGGAAGTGGTTGCCTCTCTTCTCATATGATCTAGTTGTCTTTACTTCAAAATGCCTTTGCCACCACCTTTCGATACCAAGAATCATTAGCTACGCTCGCTTTCTTTGCGCGCTCCTCTCCTGTCAAAAAACTTACATGTAAAAGCATAAAAAATGCTAACGAGTTGAATTTGTCAAGAGAGTATATGAAAACTACATTAAAATGGTACAACCGCTATCTTCGTTGGTACCAATGGTACAAATTATTTTCAAAAATAGAAATACAAATATATATAGTTTTTTTTTTTGGTGTTTAGAAACTTAGCCTAAATAATAACGAATAAATATTCATAGAAAACCAATCGGTACGAACCGGTACGAACCGGGAATTATCCAGAAGCACCTCTTGTTTAGCGGTTGCAAACGTGCACATGATGCATCCATCAGCCAACCCCTAGAATTTAGTCTGCTGTTTCTGGACATTTTCTTGGTAGACTTTCGGCACCCAAGATACCGCTCCATAAGTAACCAGTGGTTAAACAACCGTGTACATCTAGGCCAAGTGTTTTTACACCATCTTTGCTTTGGGGGTGCGGGTGTATTTACCGCCTAAGCTTGGAATCTTCTACCTACACAGAGTAACTCTCGAATGCTATAGAAAGAGAAATCACACCGTAATTTGCATTTAACTTGCCATGTCTGCTATGCCATTTTTATACTCTTGCAACCAGTTACTACAGAGCATTATAATTTTGTTCACCTAACGCTTGTACGTATCACCTTAAACTAAGCGAGATAGATATAGGGTTATATATAAATGATCAGAATCGAGAAAAGTTGGAATCTGGTTAATTATCTGTCTGTCCGTCCGTCCGTGCAAACTGTAACTTGAGTAAAAATTGAGATATCTTGATGAAACTTAGTATAAGGGTTCCTTAATACAAAAAAATTACGAGTACGTAAAAAACTCTAATTTCATTCAGAGAATCGTAGTAGCAAAAGGCACTTGTCGGCACAATTTTTCAAAAAAATGGGTGTGGCCCCGCCCTATAACAAGTTTAATATACATATGTACTATATGTATATCCAAAACCACTTAAGCTACAATAACCAAATTGGCTGGGTATTACTCTTATAAGAATTCTACCGAATCCTCATATAACGGTACTAAAAGCGCAATAAATCAATAAATAAACACGCCAGAGACATTAAATTTTACCAGCGAGATGGTATAGGAGAGCTTTATTGGACCCGACCAAACGATTTTTACAAAATTTAGTACATGGCATTCTTTTTACATTTTTATGACACATTGTGAAAGTGGACGAAATCGGAAAACAACCACGCCTACTTCCTATACATCACAATTTTAAGTTCTACTTGATTCGTTCAGTTTCCAGTACACAAATCAAGAAGCAATTAATATAACGAAAATAAACTTTGCAAGAATAATGTCTTTCGTGTGTGCCACTTTATTACCAAAAAATTGTTTAAATTCAATGAAAACTGTTCAAGCCCCTAGGTACCGAATATTTAGACCACGGTACCTATAGTTGATTTTGATCGAAAATGTAGGGCAATGTGTTTTATCTATAATTGAAATTAAAGGATAATTCCAAATTAATATGGGTTGAATCGGATCAATACTTCCCTTCGCCCCCATATACCTAATATAAAAATTTTCGAACTTCGATCTGACTTTATGGATATATCGGCTAATATGTGAGTTATCCTAATGAAAATAATGTGTTTTTTACTCACAATAGTATTTCCCTGGCTTTGATTCTTGCAAGTTGCCAGAGTATAAAATGTTCGGTTGTTTTAAATTCCTGTCATACTTTTAATGGTTTATTGTTAAAGGCCTGATCTCGATTTAAAGTATATATATATGTGACTAGTATCAACACATTTAAAAATATAGTTATGTTTTATTTAGATGTCGTTTGTATACCTAATCAGCAAATAATTTTAAAATAACCGTCGACGGCTGGTCCCTCACAATGGGTGGGCATATTTTGTATTAGCCGCTGCCGGTTTATTCGCGTAACCAAAATATATTTGAACTATTTAAGATTTAATTATTATGGAAAATTGAGGTTTACCAATTTATGAGTTAGCTTTGAGTATGGTTTCAAAACATGTAAAAACTGTATGGTGAATGACCTGAAATTCTGAGCTTTATTTGTTCAAGTATAAATCACATTTATCCATAAATAGTTTATAAAAATAATATCAGAGTTGTTAAATAATATAATTTATAATATAATCAATTATTACCTTTAAGCTTATTCTCCAAACTTCTTAGTTCTTTCACAACTAATTACCATCATTTATACTTAGAATACCACTGTTATGGTGTAATAATAGTATACCTCTATTACGGTTTACAACTCCACTCAGATGAATTGTGTACTCTTATGACCAAAACATTTTATACTGTCGCTAATTTTATATTTGATTTTTCTCTTCGAGCTCAACAAAATTTTCACTTTGTTTGTTTTATGTAATTGTATAAAATAACTTATTAAAATAGATTAAGATTATATATTAAATAGTTTATTTGTCCGTTTAAAGCGGTTATAATTTATTCATAATCCAGTGAATCCACAGAGTTGAAAGCCGCAATACCACAAACAAATTTAAGTTTTACAACACTTCAAGCCAATTTTTTTTTTTGACCGTTTTGATATCGTTAATACCGAATTTCTAAACTGCAACCGAAATGCAGATAAGTTGTACACCGTAATTGGGTTTTTACATTTTTTTATTTTTGTGTTTTCTGAAATGTTTGGGGTACTCGTAATATAGCTCTTTCTTTATAAACAATTATAAAAGGAATATAATTAAGTGACTTTCTAGTAAATTTCAGTTATTATTAATTATCTTTGATATTTTTCAATCAGTATTAGGCTACTAAATCTAATACAAATTTAGAAACCTATATATATCCATACCAAAATTATGTATCGTGTATACATATGTATACATATGTAGTATGTACACAAAGGCAGCTAATGAACGATATATACAACACTAACTAGTCTTTATTAATTATTGCTAATTATGTACAATGAAATATTATATACATATGTGAAAATGCTTAAAACGTTATTATATCATGAATAACAGATCTAGACACATAACATAATGCATAAGAATTTATTGTCGATTATTTTAACGGTACCGCTATGGAAATATCTACAAGAAACTACTTCCGCACTTATGATCAAACATAATTTGTCTTCATAGTTTCCTACGTTAATACATACATATGTACATAATTATATGACATGCTAGACAAAATACGCAGTTTGTACAAAAGGACTACTGAAAATAATAGGTTGTGCTTCAAGTATATTTCTACTTATAAAAAATACTATTATACAATGTAATTGAAAAAACCAAAGTCGTATTAAGTATTTTCCATGGAAAAATACGTACAAAAATAAGCAAATAATGTTTATATGGTTTCACAACAGTAATTTGTATATGCAACATTCGTATATATTCTTATTTTGCAACGGGTCATCTTGTAGCAATTTAAAAGTGGGAAAACCGCACAATCATTTATGCTTTGAGCCTCAAAGACTTTTGTGTATTTGTTTCCACGACTGTTTCCAAAAAGACTTGTTTTGCATGCCTGAGTAAGATTAATTGACAATACTCAAGGCGAAAGCCAGGTTTAATTATTATTTTTATTTATTTAACGAATTATATATGCTTAAATTATTAACAACATGGTTATTAATACGAAAGTCATCCTAATTTGGACTCAAGTTACTTTTTTTTCTAACTCTACAGTTACATGCCTAAACAATTGCTGTTAAATTAATCACGCAACTAACAGAAATACCGGTCTCATAACGACAAAATTTTAACTATAATGGTCTATTACTCCCTACTAAATTTAATGAAAAAATAATAATAAAAATGTTGAATTCGAATTTTAATAGACCTCCTTTGTTGAATTTGGCAACTTTCGGACCTCAAATTACATAAAATGATATAATGGGCAATTTAAAAGCAAACGTATGTTAGAAGTGCTTTTTGGCATTGATGTTTCAAGTTAATTATATATGTATATATCTGAGTGGAATTTCCGTGTTTTGGTCCAAAGAGATGAAAAAGAGGATTCAAGCAATTTAAAAAAAAAAACATTTTGGTTATATTATATGTATGAATGAGATTACGCTGTGTCTTAGTCCGAGACAAACGACTTACGACACTAATTTTCTTTGTAATATTAATTTTCAAACAAAGCTTAAAGTACTAAAATTTCTTATAAATGATATAATTGAAATAATCAGAATTAATATTGTATTTACTTCTTACCTATAAAAATCCAGAATTATAGCTAATAAGCATTTGTTGAATGTTAATGTAGAAAAAATATTAATATATGTAAATGCGAACATACAAAAGGTGCAACTTTAAATAGGATGTTAGAAACATAGTTTTAAGGAGGCCTAAAAAGAAGAACATTTACATTTCAAACATTATAAATTGCGATAGACAATAATACATGATAATGATAAAAGATGCTGAAATTGAGAATTCATGAATGAACATGACAAGTTGCATAATAATTGGCATTGAAGTATACAAATATATGGGCATTGTTATTCAGAAACACACTCACACCATAATCAGGTGAGCAAATAAATAACTGTAAAACACAGAAAAGAAAAATAAATCGAAAGTCTCTAAAAATCTCTCAATAAAATCTTCTATATTGTGCCGTTTTTGTATATGCAGATAATGTTAAGCATAGCTGGAAAACAGCATTAAGGTAAGTGAAAAAGCCATTTTTTGAATTCATATTCCTCAATTCTCAGTGCACCATTCCCTCTTTTCCAGACGGTAATGAACCTTATCTTTGGAACGCTTCAAATTACAGTTTTCCATTATACGCATATACTCAAAAACGTGTTCAGTTAGATTGCAGCAATTCCTTCACTTAAAGAATAAGTTTACAGGAAAAAAGTTAACTTCAACTGCATCGAAGCTATAATTCCCTTCAAAGGTGCATTCTTTATTGCGTAAAGGGGTATAAAAATATTTATTCAATTTTGATCGGTTAATTTGTATGTCAGTTATGTGCTATAATGGTCCGAACTATACAATTTCTTTGCTTGTTACGCTGATTGTTTACAAACGAACTCAATATACCTTGCTCAGGGTGTAAAAAGCGCAAAAAAATAATGCTTTTTAAAAGAATTACGCAACCGTTATACCATATATAGTACATACTTATTTGATTACATCAAGCAATAAGAAAGAAATCATAAATAAATTTAGCTTTTTTGCGTCCCTATTATTTGGACATTATTTCGTAATTAAGGTAGGACTCCGATCTAATTATTTAAGATTAGTTTATGAAATTAAGTGGACACCTTGAAACCGATTAAACCGATTAAAAGGACATACAGCCTTGGTATAGACACCCCCCTTTTGATGACGATCACAAAGCAAAGGCAATAAGGGTTACGATTTAAGGGCATGCACCTGGAATGTCCGGTGCCTTAATTGAGAAGGTGCTGCTGCCCAGCTGGTTGATGTCTTCGTAACAGTCAAGGCTGACATCACCACCGTCCAAGAAATGCGATGAGCGAGACAAAGACTGAGATGAGTAGGTTTCATTTACGACAGTGGCCATATAAAGGAGCACAAATTCGGTGTGGGATTCGTAGAGGGAAGGAGACTCGGTCGCTGTGACCAATGATGTCTTCTATAAGCGCTTGGTAATTAACTCTCTTATAGTCTTTCCGCCAAGAAGTCAAATTCGTGCTTGGCGAGCTTAACGACAGGTTACCCACCCAGAAGGTATCTTTGGCACAACAGTCAGTAAATTCAGCATCCACGATGGAACATCCCCAAATTTGTTGAGGCTGATCGACTTCTCCGGTGCCCGAAATATGGTTATCTGTCGTACTAGACTTCAACATATTCATTAAGTTACTAGGCTGTTTCCGGATCGAAAAGAAACCAACCAGATTGATTATGTTGTGATACACAGAATACACGTCTTCAGTGCTTAAGGCGGGCATACCCTCCAAGGTCCTAGCATTGACTCGGAGTAAAAATACCTACACGCCTCTTTAAGCAAAAAACACAAGTCAAAAAATACAAGGAAGGTTCGACCTCAAGAAGCTGCAATCACAACAGGCAGCCTAACGGCTTTCTGCTCGACTTGCACTTATCAGCTACTCGGTATTAGGGAACCGTGGGACGTCATTTCAAGCACCTTGCTGTGAGTTGCAAACGAATCAATTGGCTCAAGCAAAAGAACAGCTCGTACGATGTAGAGTGTCATGTTGCAGTGGAGAGAAAACAAACAGCCTACTTCGCAATGTTATCACCAACCAGTACACGTGAGATATGGGATATATAGCGAGAGTGGAAAAGAGAAGCGAAACGCAATTTCAGACAAACAACGATATAGGCCGAAATGCGTGAGTACGAAGAATTTGACTAGCTGGGCGACAGGGGTAATGCCCGAAAATTCTACGGAAAGATGCGGCGACTAACAAAAAGTTTCAAGACCGAAGCATGCTCTTGTAGAAACCCCTGAAGTGATCTAGTGATTGATGCCCAGAGCATACTGAAATTATTGTGGGAATACTTCTCCATCATGCGGAATGGCAGTGAAAGCATGGCAACATGGGTGATGGTGAACCCGTTTCCCCAGAGGATGACGGTAGAGCAGACGTTCCATTGCCTGACCATGTAGAAGTCCAAATAGCAATTACCCGTCTGAAGAACAAAAAAGATAAGGAGCATTTTTTTTCGTTTCATGTTTTAAAGTAGGGGAAAGCATCAAAAGCCAGAGTGCGGAACTTCAATCCGCTAAACCTATCCTATTCCCAACTACAGACTATTCCACGGAATAACCTGAGTAAATATTACTACTTGGGAGTGATAAGACATTTAGGTCTCCTCTATGGCACGGACTGAAGGACACTTAATCCGTTCTATATATATCAGCTTTGTCATGATTTGGGCTGCTGATTCGATGACAGATTTCAAGTTCTCAGTGGACTGACACATGAGTCTCGTGAAAATTTCGTATTGGAATATGTACAGTATCTTTCAAAGCACCCATGTTAACTTGTTATTTGGGTTAGGTGGAAATCCAAGTTGACATGTCGTTTGTCGATCCACAAATGGATGGCCGATATAAATAAGCGGGGTTTCTGAGTGAGGTTTGCCACCGCTGCTGCCATATTGATAAGCTTTTGGCTCTCTCTTCTCTTTTGGCTCCTATAGACGTCTGTGATAACTTGTATATCCGCTCGTATTCGTCATCCCGGATTTCAATGGTCCTCATACTGGCTATTACTTCAGCAACGTCACCTGAATTGGAAAGCACTGATAACTCTGAGTTCCGACAGCCTGTTCACTATGTTTACGCACATGCTTTGATGCCTACTGCCTGGATCCATATTGGAGCCACATATAACGCAACCTATCTCATTACCTTTGTGAGTAAAAATTGCCAGCAGGAAAAAGCCTGATAAGGCATTTAGGGTTAGATATTCGCTTTGCCTGCAGTGTACTCTAAATTCCTTAAATTTGTGCCTTGATAATATTATTACTCCCAGATACTTTAATTGTGGCTGTGAATGAGTCTCATATTCCTCTATGGTGATAGATATTTTTTCTTCACTCTCTTAAGTCACAACCTCTCAACTCTTCTTCTTCTTTACTGGCGTAGACACCGCTTACGCGATTATAGCCAAGTCAACAACAGCGCGCCAATAGTTTCTTCTCTTCGCTACGTGGCGCCAATTGGATATTCCAAGCGAAGCCAGGTCCTTCTCCACTTGGTCCTTCCAACGGAGTGGAGGTCTTCCTCTTCCTCTGCTTCCCGCGGCGGGTACTGCGTCGAATACTTTCAGAGCTGGAGTGTTTTCATCCATCCGGACAACATGACCTAGCCAGCGTAGCCGCTGTCTTTTAATTCGCTGAACTATGTCAATGTCGTCGTATATCTCGTACAGCTCATCGTTCCATCGAATGCGATATTCGCCGTGGCCAACGCGCAAAGGACCATAAATCTTTCGTAGAACCTTTCTCTCGGAAACTCGCAAAGTCGACTCATCCGTTGTTGACATCGTCCAAGCCTCTGCACCATATAGTAGGACGGGAATTATGAGTGACTTATAGAGTTTGGTTTTTGTTTGTCGAGAGAGGACTTTGCTTCTCAATTGCCTATTTAGTCCAAAGTAGCACCTGTTGGCAAGAGTTATCCTGCGTTGGATTTCTTGGCTGACATTGTTGGTGGTGTTTACGCTGGTTCCAAGATAGACGAAATTATCTCCAACTTCAAAGTTATGACTGTCAACAGTGACGTGAGTGCCAAGTCGCGAGTGCGACGACTGTTTGTTTGATGACAGGAGATATTTCGTCTTGCCCTCGTTCACTGCCAGACCCATTTCTTTTGCTTCCTTGTCCAGTCTGGAGAAAGAAGAACTAACGGCGCGGGTATTGAGGCCGATGATATCAATATCATCAGCATACGCCAGAAGTTGTACACTCTTATAGAAGATGGTACCTTCTCTGTTGAGTTCTGCACCTCGAACTATTTTCTCCAGAATCGCCTTGTCTGAAACCTCGTTTGGCATCGAACGGCTCGGAGAGGTCCTTCCCGATTCTGACGGAGCTTTCCGTGTTGCTCAACGTCAGCTTACACAGCCGTATTAGTTCTGCGGGGATACCAAATTCAGACATCGCGGCATAAAGGCAGCTCCTTTTCGTGCTGTCGAAAGCAGCTTTGAAATCGACGAAGAGGTGGTGTGTGTCGATTCTCCTTTCACGGGTCTTTTCCAAGATTTGGCGCATGGTGAATAACTGGTCGGTTGTTGATTTGCCAGGTCTAAAGCCACACTGATAAGGTCTAATCAGTTTGTTGACGGTGGGCTTTAATCTTTCACACAATACTCTCGATAGAACCTTATACGCGATGTTGAGGAGGCTTATCCCACGGTAGTTGGCGCAGATTATGGGGTCTCCTTTTTTATGGATTGGGCATAGCACACTTAAATTCCAATCGTTGGCCATATTTTGCAAAGAAGCTGATGCATGCACCTTATCAGCTCTTCGCCGCCGTGTTTGAATAGCTCGGCCGGCAATCCATCGGCCCCTGCCGCTTTGTTGTTTTTCAGGCGGGCAATTGCTATTCGAACTTCTTCATGGTCGGGCAATGGAACGTCTGCTCCATCGTCATCGATTGGGGTATCGGGTTCGCTTTCTCCTGGTGTTGTGCGTTCACTGCCATTCAGCAGGCTGGAGAAATGTTCCCTCCATAATTTAAGTATGCTCTGAAAATCGGTGGCTAGATCACCTTGGGGGGTTCTACAGGATTATGCTCCGGTCTTGAAACCTTTTGCAAGCCGCCGCATCTTTTCGTAGAATTTTCGAGCATTACCCCTGTCGGCCAGCTTATCAAGCTCTTCGTACTCACGCATTTCGGCCTATTTCTTTTTCTATCTACAAATGCGTCTCGCTTCCCTCTTCAACTCTCGGTATCTATCCCATCCCGCACGTGTTGTGGTCGATCGTAACGTTGCGAGGTAGGCAGCCTGTTTTCTCTCCGCTGTGACACGGCACTCCTCGTCGTACCAGCTGTTCTTTTGCGCTTTCCGAAATCCAATGATTTCGGTTGCAGCTGTACGTATGGAGTTTGAAATGCCGTCCCACAGTTCCCTTATACCGAGTTGTTGACAAGTGCTCTCAGAGAGCAGGAGTGCAAGCCGAATAGAAAAACGTTCGGCTGTCTGTTGTGATTGCAGCTTCTCGACGTCGAACCTTCCTTGTGTTTGTTGGCGTGCGTTTTTTGCTGCACAGAGGCAAGTGCGAATTTTGGCTGCAACAAGATAGTGGTCCGAGTCGATGTTAGGACCTCGCAGCGCACGCACATTCAAAACACTGGAGACGTGCCTTCCGTCTATCACAACATGATCGATCTGGTTAGTGGTTTTTCGATCCGGAGACAGCCTGGTAGCTTGATGTATCTTCTTATGCTGGAATCTAGTACTACAGAAAACCATATTTTGGGCCCCGGCGAAGTCGATCAGCCTCAACCCATTTGGGGATGTTTCCTCGTGGATGCTGAATTTACCGACCGTAGTGCCAAAGATACCTTCTTTTCCCACCCTGGCATTGAAGTCGCCAAGCACGATTTTGACATCGTGGCGGGGCATCTCTCATAAGTGCGCTCCAAGCACTCATAAAAGGCATCTTTGGTCACATCGTCCTTCTCTTCCGTCGGGGCGTGGGTGCAAATCAGCGATATGTTGAAGAACCTCGCTTTGATGCGGATTGTGGCTAGACGTTCATTCCCCGGAGTGAATGATAGTACTCGGCGACGGAGTCTCTCTCCCACCACGAATCCAACACCAAACTTGCGCTCCTTTATAAGACCACTGTAGTAAATGTCACAAGGACCTACTCGTCTCTGTCCTTGTCCCGTCCATCGCATTTCTTGGACGGCGGTGATGTCAGCCTTTATCTTTACGAGGACATATACCAGCTGGGCAGCGGCACCTTCCCAATTAAGGGACCGGACATTCCAGGTGCATGCCCTCAAATCATAGTCCTTATTTCGTTTGCCATGGTCGTCATAAAAAGGGGGGTCTCTCATCCGAGGCTGTTTTTTTCTTTTCATTGGGGGTGTTTTTTTACGTGGCGGGTCCCAAACCTAGCGCACAACCCTATGCAGGGGGTGTTTCGCCTTCTCACTTTAGCTTGCCTTCAAACGGATGTTCTTAGGCTACCCAGAGGATACTTGGTCAAAGACCGGAAGTCGTGAGCTGCTTGAGTCATATGTAAAAGAATCGTTTCTGGCCACTCCCAAGTGAATGGCGATCAGAGAACTTTCCTCACTTGCGTGAACTTCTACACATGACTCCATCCTCTCAACTAGCCACAGCAAATTGACAAATTCCAATATACTGCTATTGCCTTTAACCTGCGCTCTCACTTGTTACTGTTCTCAGAGGCCATACTTCAGTGAGAAAATAGTTAGGACCTCTTGACAATAAGTATGTCAAAATGCCAAAATCAAAAGGGATACGAAAAAGAGAAACAAAAGGAGAATATCTGAGTGGCCAAAACAAGGCATTAATACAGAAATTAAGCTCGCGCTTGTTTGGATTGCTGTTTCGGGTGAAAAATAATAAGTTTTCAACAAAAATGAAATAAAAACATGTAAAAAAACGCGGGTGAGAGCAAATGGATTTTTATAAAAAAAATTCAAATTTTATTTATATTATCTCGTAGATTTAATATCAGTTTGGATTGTTATAGTTTCAAAAAAGTCTCAGGAAAGGGCTGAAATATAATTGGTATGAAAACCTTGGGATTTAAAAGAAACCCGGAACAGCAACAAAAACACAACCACTTCACTTGAATTCGCACACTGTTTCTCCTGACAGGAAAGCATCATATATCAGCTTGTTTGCAGAATATGGGGGAAGGCGATAAGAATTTAAGTGTTCTTTGCCCTATCCACAAAACGGGAGACCCCACAATCTGCGCCTACTACCGTGGGATAAGCCTCAACATCGCATCTAAGATTCTATCGAACGTACTGTGTGAAAGATTAAAGTTCACCAGCTACAAACCGAATGGAACTTATCAGTTTGACTTGAATCTTGAAACAGACCCGTGAAAAGACAATCGAAACACACCACCTCTCCAACGATTTTAAAGCTGTTTTTGACAGCACTAAAAGGAGCTGCCTTTAAGTCACTAATTCTGAATTTGGTATCCCCGCATTCCTAGACTGACGTTGAGTAATACCAAAAGATCCACCAGGATGCGCAAGGACCTCTCTGAGCCGTTCATGCGGCTCCTCCAATAATAAGAGAATAATTTGAGCTGAATATAGACGGTACAATATATCTCCTGCTATCAAACAAATACTCATCGCATTCGCGACGTGGCTCACACGTCACTGTCACAGTCATGACTTCGAAATCGCAGATAATATCGTTTATCTTGGAACTATTATTAACACCGGCAACAATGACAGAACCTGACCTGAAAGTCCAACGGAGGAAAACTCTTGCCAACGGGTGTTACTTCGGAGGCTTCTAATTCTTCTCAATTCTTCTGCTTATTTTAGTCTGCTCTCTACGAAATTCGATGACGATGACAATATCTGATCAATCGGCGTGACGAGTTTTCAAAAGAGAGATTCTGCGGCAAATGCATGGTCCTTTGTGCATTGTGCGGCGAATATCGCGCTTGATGGAACGATGAGTTGTATGAGTTATACGAGGTAGAGTTAGAATTAGAATTAGATTGAGGTATGCACTGCGACCTTGGGTCTATTGTGCCCTCTCCTAACTCACAGGGACTCCCCAAGCGCCAGCAAATCGATGAATTCTAGGATTTTGCTGGGAGCTAGTGAGTTGATGGGATCCCTATCTGGAAATATGGTTCCAAGGGCCTTAGACCTATGTCTCCAGACTGCGATGCAGTCGATTAGCAGATGCTCCGGGGTTTCAGGTTCCCTGTCGCAGAACCGGCAGTTGGCGCAAGAGGCTAGTCCTAGGTTAAATAGGTGCCTATTTAACTTGCAGTGGCCGGTATAGAATGCGACCAAGAGCCTGAGTTTAGTCCTTGGGAGGTTGATTATTGATCTAAACCTGTTAAGGTTGTACCCCCCTATTAGCAACTTGGCATGCCGCATGCCATGCGCCCGTTGCCAATGACCTTCTCTACCCACTCCTTCTTCCTTACGCAGCAGCTCCTTTATAGTGTGGGGGCCCACCCCAGTGAATGGTTCGGGCCCTACCATGTTTGTGGAGGCTGCGGAGCGGGCTAGCTCGTCAGCCAGTTCATTGCCGGCTATGCCTTTATGACCAGGTACCCAAATTAAGTGTACCTGGTTCACTTCCGCTAAGCTGTTTAGCCGTTCTCTGCACTCCTGCACTAGCAGCGATCTGATCTCGTAAGCGGAGATCGCTTTCAGTGCCGCTTGGCTATCGCTGAGTATGGATATACGCTCATTTCGATAGTTGCGATGGAGATTTATCTCTATGCACCGACTTATGGCCAATACTTCGGCCTGGAAGATACTGGGGAATCTGCCCATCGGTATGGATAACCTCGTGCGTGGACCTGCGATCCCTGCACCAATACCTTCCGACGTCTTAGAGCCGTCAGTGTACCACTTAAGTGTACTATCCCTCAGCACCAGCTAAAGAGTGGAATCATTCCACTCGGTCTTGCTGCCAAGGGTAACCTTGAACTTCCTCGTGAAATTTATTGTTTTTGTAATCCTGTCCTTCGGGAGGAGGGCAATTGGAATGTTGCCACTTATCATCTCCATCCTCTGGGACGAGATTGCTTTGCCTTTGCCGCATCCCTCTGCCGTTATTTGCAGGAGTGAATGCTTGGCTACTTGACCTATCACTATGTGGAGCGGTGTGAGTTCCAGCAGGACCTCCAGTGCCGCCGTTGGGCATGTTCGCATAGCGCCCGTCATGCAGACGCATGCTAGCCGCTGAAGCCTCGATAGTTTTAACACCACCGAGGCCTGTGCCGCCACGGAGGCCCAGGACACCGCTCCATATGTGACTATCGGTCGCACAATCATGGTGTCCAACCACCTGACAATCCTTGGCTTGCAACCCCAGGTTTTTCCTGCCAGACGATTGCACACCATTAGTGCCTTTGTCGCCTTGACCAGGGTTTGGTTCACATGCTGTTTCCACCGCAAAGTGGAATCTAGCGTAAGACCAAGATATTTTACCTTGCTGGTCATCTCGATCTCTCTGCCCCCAAGTGTGAGGTTCCTAAGCCCGGGTAGGGACCTACGCCTCGTGAACGGGACGATGGTCGTCTTCGAGGGCTTGATACTTAGTTCAACTCCCCTGCACCACTCCATTGCTAGGTTTAAACCTCGTTGCACTAGGTCACAGAGGGTGTCCACAAACTTGCCCCTCGCTATAATCACGATATCGTCCGCATATCCTTGGCATCGGATACCATTGACGGTTAGCAATGCTAACAGGTCGTCCACAACAAGGCTCCATAGCCGGGGCGACAGTACACCACCTTGCGGACAGCCTCTTGTTGTGCCGAGACGAATCTTTGTGCCCCCTGCTGTGGTCTCAGCAACCCTAGTGCGCAGAACCGCCTCTATCTATCTACGCACCGGTGCTGCCACATTTCTACCCTCCAGTGCCATGGCTAAACTTCTATGAGACGTGTTGTCAAAAGCTCCCTCGATATCTATGAAGGCGCATAGCATAACTTCCCCTTTCTCCAGTGAACTCTCTATCTCAGAGGTCAACTGGTACAGAGCCGTGCTTGTTGATCTGCCAGCTCTGTATGCATGCTGAGCCGCATGCAGGGGTGCAGTCTTAAGCGCCTTCGACCTTAAATGAGGATCGATTATCTTCTCCATAGCTTTCAGTAGGAAGGAGGTTAGGCTGATTGGCCTGAAAGATTTAGCCAACGAGTAGTCCTTCCTTCCCACTTTGGTATGAAGATTACCTGATCGAGTCCGCAGTAAACAACTGTTTAGCAATAGCCCAATCAGTGCGGGATGGCCTGTATTCGATTGCGGGCAGACACCGGTAAGTCGGAATTGTCTCCGGGAAGTGAGCACGCAAGAGCTCTGTAGCTCTGTCCTCTGCGTGTGTCCGTCTTCCCTTTAGCCAGAGCCTTGTGCAGCCTAGCAGCTTCTGGTGTGGAGGAGACGTTTTTACAGAACCTCCTAAAGCTAGCCTGTTTAGCAGGCTTTATTATATAGTGTCAGGTTGCTCCTATACTCCTCCCAGACCCCTGTACGCTTAGCCCTGTTAAACAGGCTGCGTACCTTCTTCCTTAGGTCTGCGAGTTTCCTTGTCCACCAGGAGCAATTGCGCCTGTCTGTGGGCATCCCTATGGGGCAGCTGTCATTGTACGCGTTGATGATGGACCCGTTGAGCGCGATCAATCTGCTCTCCACTCCCGGGCCCGTAACGCTACTGTCAGCCTGCCCCTCCCTCTTCAGTCCCTCTTCTAGCCTATCCCTAAAGGCGCTCCAATTGGTCCTTCGAGGATTGCTTCTTGGAGGGAATAGCTTGACCTCCGCCCTCAGCGCAAACCTTACAATTCTGTGGTCCGACAGGGAGGGCTCCGTTGAGAGTCTCCACTGCGAGACCATCCCGGCTGCAGGTTCATTGCTGAGGGTTATGTCCAACGCTTCCCTCCTGCTTATAGTAATGAATGTGGGTTCACACCTTACATTCTCTATCGCTAAATTACTGCCTATTATATATTCTGAAAGGGACTCACCTCTCGCGTTACAGTCGGTGCTGCCCCACTCCGAATGTCGGGCGTTAGCATCACAGCCGATGATAAGGGGGAGCTTGTGCAGCCTGCAGTGCTCTACCAGCCTTTCCACCTCCGCCGGGGGTGCCGTTGCTGCCTCTCCCGGAAAGTATGCCGAGGCCAGGACGAAGTCTTTGCCCTCAGTGTCCCTAGCCTGCACCACCACCAAGTCCTGCGTCGGAAACTCTGAAATGCAAAAGAAATCAATATTGCTTCTCACAACTATACACGTCCTAGGCCTCTCGCTAGAGAGGTCCCAGATTACCTTGTTTGCCTCCGTCTTGAGGCCCTTTACCTCTCCTTTATAGATCCAAGGCTCCTGGATCAGCGGTGTGCCCAGTTTCTCCGCAGTGAACCTGCTTGCTATGACAGCTGAGGCTGCCGCCGCATGATGCAGGTTCACTTGGGCAATTTCCATGTTGACGGCCATCATAATATGGGTTCGAAGAAGGAGAAATCCTTTTCCCCGCCGTCAACTGCACTACTGTCCACCGGGCCTCCAAATCCGTCCAAGAGCTCCTGTGTGGAAGGTAGCTCCGTGTTCCGGCCATCATCGGGGACGCCTGTGGTCGTTACAGGCACTGCCTGTCCACACCTGCTCCCGGTGGTCGTTACAGGCACTGCCTGTCCACACCTGCTCCCGCAGGGCTGCTCCGCCACATCGTCCACCTCCATCCTCATTACTCCCGGGGCGGACTTCGGCACTGCCAGAATATCGACGCCCTTTTCCCGTGGTGCCGCAGGCTTATTGGCTTCCTTGCTCCCGGTGTCAGCAGGCTTGTAGGGCCGCATGACGACCGTGCTGTACCTGTAGAACAGGCGGAAGCTCGCAGCCCGGACGTACTTTTACGACTCGTCGTCTATGTACAAGTGCAACCTCCATCCCTCCATGTCACCTAGCATCTCCTTTTTACTGCCGGCAACACACCAGGCCGCGATACTGAGTCCTCGGTTCTGGTTCCTCACCAGACCCAAGGCGTATTCGTAGGTCCTGTCTCCGCACCGAGGGAGGAACATTGTCATGCTATGCATGATTGGCACATCTTCCACCCTCTTCGCGCAGAGGACAGGGCCCGTCCGGCTTTCCAGCTTTGGAACGTGTTCTCTCAGCCAGTCAGCGGACGACTCGTCCAGGCAGTCCACCTGCATCATGCCTCCTCTGAAGTCGATGCCAAGGAAGGATGCCGTGTAGTCCTCTCCTTTAGACACCTCGTCCATGAGGAGGTCCTGCAGCACGGTGAGCTCCTCCGATTTTAGCGACTCCGCCGGGTATTTGGAAGGCAGAACAGCCATGCGGATGCCTTTGACAGCATCCGCATATCCGCGCCGACCCTCCTCCACCCGGTGAGGAGCCGGTCCGGATAGTTGGCCCCCGGCTGCCTTTGCGTCCGTGCCCCGCACCCTTTTTGATCGGGGGGGCTCCTGCGGCGTGATTTGGCCGCTCTTCCTTTTCTCGGCTTGGGCATTCGTGCCTGCGGGCGTTGCCCTACTGTCGCCTCGCATAGCGGTCAGAGTTGTGCTGACCGGGCCACGGTTGCTGTTACCGCTGCCTTGCGCGCGAACTGGCACGTTTTTGCCGTTTGCCTGGGATGCGTTGCTCCCTCTGCTCTCACTCCTGGCTAGAGCCTCCGCTGCCTCCGGGGTTTTCCCATCACGGAGGTGCCGTAGGTACCACTTCATAGTGGAACCACTCATCCCCTTCCTGTGGGGATCGTCACACCCTCAGGATTGACCGGCAGCGGGGAGGTTGCGCTGCCCACCTCTTCTGCGCCTTCTCCTCCTTCTCCTACTAGCACCCTCAGGCTCTGCCTGGTGCGACTCGCCCGAAGCCGGCCCACTGCACCTACCGTCGGGGGTCTTTGCGTCACTAGTTGCTGCTACAGCGGCATCAGGCGTTACCACCAGGTGAGCGCCGCTGCAAGAGGGCACATCGTCATCGTCCTCCCTGGCGTGCTCCTCAAACAGCGAGCGCTCCTCCGACATAAGGATCTTGAAGAAGCTAAACTTCCGCTTAGCCCCTCGACCCCCCTTGCCTTCTGCTGCCCCGCTCTCCTTCTCTTTTCCGCGTCCATTGTCCTTTGTCGTTGCCAATTGTCCGTCATCGAAATTCATATTTTGTTGTTGTTGTTGTTGTTGTTGTTTTTCCATCTTTTTCTTACGACCCTTGGCTCAACGGGGTGAGCTGTCGGGTCTACGTTCTGAGTGGGGAACGGGAAGGTCCGCCACGCCAGAGCCCCTTGGCGCGGTAAGGCCACCGTTACTTCCCAATTCGGCCCGGTGTTGGGAAGGCTCCGTTAGAATACAGCCACATTCACCTATTGGCTGCAAAGTTCCAATGGGCACGGGAGTCGCATAACACCCTGGATTAGGAGGTGGTAGCTCTTGGTCAGCGCACGCATGCGGCACCCGACATCCCGCGTGGTCCGTGCTTGGCAGCACCAACCACACAGGATTGGGGGGCGCCGAGTATGCCTTGCGCCTAAGCCCCTGCACCACGACAAGGTGCCTACCATTCGCAGAGGGAGAGGTATGACAATTAAGTTATGAGACTAATACCATAAAAACCGTATATTTGAGAATTATTCTACAACTCTGCCATCCCCTTCAAAGTAGCCCCCTTGGGCAGCTATAAAGCAATTCCAGCGCGTTTTCCATGCTTCGTAACATTCTGGGATGTCCGCGAGTACCCTCGTCACCGCCGCCTGGATGTCCGTAATCGACTCAAAATGGGTTCTTTTGACCACCGATTTTTTTTTAGGAAACAAAAAAGTCACAGGGTGACATGTCGGGCGAATAAGGCGGCTGTTGCAACACGGCGATCCCTTTAAAGGCCAAATACTGGGACACGCTGAGGGCGGTGTGGCACGGCGCGTTAACGTGATGAAGGATCCAGTTACGAGCGATGTCTGGGTGCACCCTGTTGACTCGTTTTCGCAATCTTTCGAGTAATTGACAATAGTAGACTTGATTCACAGTTTTCCCCAGTGGAACGAATTCTTTGTGGACGATTCCACGGCTATCAAAAAGGCAATAATCATCGTTTCCACTTTCGAGCTTTTTTCGGGCGGAGGGCGCGCGGAGACAACCATTTGGAGCTTTGGCGTTTGGTTTCCAGTCCGGAAGCACTATCACCATACACTCTTACAATTTTAGCGTACGTTCCCGAATCTGTTTCGCCCAATCTAGCGCAAAATTTTATCGCGACGCGTTGCTCTTGATTTCGTTTTTCCATTTTCGTGACGAGCACTACAAACACACGTCTACTCAACTTGACGCAGCAGGCGAACTAAACAAGCTAGAGCGATGGTACATATATCAGTGGAGAGAGGGGGATGCCTGGAAAAGAGAAAGGGAATTTCAAGGTCACAGGGTTACCACAAGCGTGGCAATAAAATCAGTCTCATTACTTAATTGTCAAACCTCGTATGACGACATTGACATAGTTTAGCAAATTAAGAGACAACGGTTACGCTGGCTAGGTCATGTCGTCCGAATGGATGAAAACGCAGCAGCTCTGAAAGTATTTGAAGCAGTACTCGCTGGGGGAAACCGAGGAATAGAAAGACCTCCACTTAGTTGGAGAGATCATTTGGCACCAAACAGTGAATAAGAAGAACCCGTAGTGAAATATCTATCATCACTAATTTCGACGCAATGCATCTAAGCGCATTCCGTTTTGGGGACCTTTTGGCTAATGATTTTGTAAGCCAAAGAGCGGTTTCTTTTCATACAAATACGGTAAATAGTCATACATAAAAAAAAGCATACTTAATTAAGTTATTTTAAATATTTTTATTTCGTTTATTTTCGAAAATATTCAGTGTACTATATATACAAATATATTTGTATAAAAAAATTTCGAAAACAATTTCTTATGCTATTGTTTCAAATGCAATTCAGTAAAGTACAAAAGTAAATTCTTAGAACTATGATAAATACAACAACCAAAAATCGTTAACTTCGTTTGAGAAAAAGTTTTTTTACAACATTTCAGATCGATATCTTAGACCTGAGGGGATAATTCGATTATACGTAAAATGCATATATACGAACAGACGGACATGGTTAAATTAAATTGCAGACACATATTACTCCTCTTGTTTGGCTCTTATGGCCATTAAATTATTGGTGAGTATCTGCGTGGCTGTCATCTGCTTAGCTTGGTTCATATCATTCATTATTGACATTTATCTGGGTCTATCAGGGGCGACGACTCCGGCGAGTTCTGCGAATATTTAAAACATATATATTCGATGTGCCGACTTCTATAAAATCACAAAAATCAATTAATATATTATAATTCATTAAAAATTGAAAAAAAATGGACTTGCGGTCTGGCTGTAATAAATGGTTTTTAAAAATCTTTATTATTCAGAAATTGCCAAGTGTCGTACATGAGCGCCACGCTGGCCGAAGCCCCTTCCATTTTTCTCTCCTGAATCTTTAACACATTGCTCTTATAATAAAAACACAATTATTATACGTAACAACACAAAAATATACTACTGTGCCCGAAAAATAAAACATTTGAATTTAAACTGCGCGCGTCGAAGGATTTGGAGAATTATTTATTTTTTAGGTTTGTAGTGCTGTCAGTCACATTTATGTCAAATTTCATGTCAAAATATTCATTAGTGTTTGAGACACGTGTCGTTTTGTGAGCTGCTAAAAGTGAGTTTTTCGTTTTTTGCGATGTCGAAATTTGTTGAGCAAAGAATTTGCATTAAATTTTGTTTACGGAATCATTTTCTTTGGTGATGAGGCTATGTCTAAAAAAATTTTTACAAGTGGTATAATGAGTTCCAAGCCGGCCGTGAACGTGTCGAAGACGAAGAGCGTCCAGGGCAACCATCAACCTCAACCGACGAAGCTCACGTTAAACAAATCAAAGATTTGGTGTTGAAAAACCGTCGATTAACAATTAGAGACCTTGCTGATGAAGTTGGCATATCAAAAGGTTCAGCCAATACCATTTTGAAGGATGTTTCGGGCCTAAAGCGCGTCAAATCTCGACTGGCACCGAAAACATTGAATTTTTTGGAAAAAAGGCATCACGTTGAAGTGTGTGAAACGATGCTTTCCGACTACCAGGGTATCATAAAATGCATTATAACTGGCGATGAGACTTGGATCTATGCTTATAACCCCGAAACAACCGATCAATCGAGCGAATATCGTGCCAAAAGAGAGCCGAGACCAAAAAAATCGCGCCAAAGTCGCTCAAAAATCAAGGTCATGTTGACTGTTTTCTTCGATTATCGTGGTATTGTGCATTATGAATTCCTTCCAAATGGTCAAACAGTCAACAAGGAATATTATTTGAACGTTTTGCGTCGTTTGCGTAACGCTATCCGCCTAAAAAGGTCGGAATTGTGGAATGATAATTCTTGGTTTTTACACCACGATAGTGCACCATCCCATACTGCCCTCGTAATTCGTGATCATTTCGCCAAAACCTCAACCCATATCGTTCCGCAACCACCGTATTCACCTGATCTGGTGCCGTGCGACTTCTGGCTGTTCACCAAGCTCAAAAGACCACTCCGGGGATACCGTTTTAATACGATAGAGGAGATTCAAGCCGCAGCGAAGACGGAACTGAAGGCCATCCCGGAAAGTGACTACAACCAGTGTTTCGAAGATTGGAAAATCCGTTGGCATAAGTGCATTGCATCGGGAGGGAATCACTTTGAAGGGGATGAAATTGATTTGGAAGGATAAATAAAAAATTTTCAAAATAAATACCATGTCACCTTATTTTTTGGGCACAATAGTATATAAATTTACCGATCTTACATTATTTCTATCTGGCAACTGGTTTATACTGTTGTTTGTGTCCCCTAAAGCTAAGCGAGAAATGTATAGGGTTATACATATATATACAATGTATAATATTATATGTATATACCTATATACAAATGATCAGGATGACGACACGATATCCAGAGAATGTTTGTCTGTCCGTGCAAGATGTAATTTGAGCAAAAATTTAGATATCTTGATGAAATTTGGTACACGCGCTGCCTGGCAAACAATTAAGGAGATCATCGAAGCTACACCCATAAAGCGCCATAAAAAGAAAACTTAAAAAGTATCAAAAGTCTTAGTATTGAGTCGAATCTGTTACGGGAAATTCCTTTGCGTATTACGTGTACTGCTAAGTCTTCACTCGTACGCCAGTAATGTTCCCAACTTCGAAGTTGATCATCTTTCTTCAAAAATTTACCGTAAATCAGTTCATGATGCACTAAAAATTATATATGATTGCATATATGAAAATATGTATTGCATGGGCCCACAGAGCTCAATGGTACTTGCGAAACTAATATTTTCTATTTCTCGAAAACGAATATTGAAAACTTTGCTGGATATAATTTCATAAAAACCACACTCTTAATTCACGACTGCACTATAGCAAATGCCAACTTACAATAAGCACGTGGAGCGAAAAGCCAAAAAGTGAAGTGATATAAGTTTAAACATTTTTATTTAGTTTTTTATAAAAAAATAATAATTTGGGAGCTATCCTTCTTTATTGAATTCTGTTTTAGAACTAAAAATTACAATTAATTACACTTAACTCTATGACTACGTTTGCCGATGCAACGGGTATGGTGTTTGCTGACGCTACGCTTCCCACAGGTTGCCCAAACACGTGTCGCACCCTCAGCAATTTAGTAGGTGTCGTATTCTATTGCTTTGTATTATATGATACTTTTTAAATGTGTGGGGTGCTAACTAGTCCCCCTTTGAAATTCAAACGTTCTCGTTTGAATCTTTATTGAAAATTGGATTAAGTCCGTCTATTGCCGGTTGTGTTAGTTTATTGGGTTCATCTTCTTTACGTTTTATCAACAAATTATTCTCGAAAATTAAGGCAATCACTATTAAAATGGCGATTTAGGTGATTCTAACAAGCTTACTACTTTTGTATTGTTGAAGTTTAGCTGTTTCAGCATCTCCAGCGAGAGGACTTTTTCTGTGTTGAGTGGTGCGAATGAAGGTTGTAAGATGGTTGGTAATGGTTTACCGCTGTTTTTTCTTCGTTATAGAATTTTTTCCCGTTGATAATAATAGTAATAACAATGACAATATACAAGTTATGAATGTCCCGTTTAAAAATTTAGAATCATTATTTATTGAAATTTCTCCCTTGAGTTTGTTTAGTAGTAGTATTCCAGGTCCCATTTCCTCTATGGTTGGGATATATTGGTTTTTAAAAGATTGTTTATACATGAATCATTACTTAAATCTACTACATTATTACTTAAACATATTTGTAGGGAATTATACTTTTTACAATAGTTTTTTATTCCATAGATTCTCTTTTCGCATTGTATTGAAATTCATTTTATTAATTCTCTAATTATTTTTTACAGCTCTAATGTCTAAAGGTTTACAAATTTGCTTATCTACGGTTGAGAGGCTCACCATACAAATTATAATTTTGTCATTATTTGCAATTTTTATTTCAGTTTGTAATCATGGTTGATTGAATATAATTTTTATTAGATCCAGTATTTATCAGATAATATACTGTGTCTCCACGCCTTGTTTTAAATTCGTAATAAGGCAGCGAAGTCAGCGCTAATCTCAAAAATGAATAGTATCAAGCTCATTCTGACTCATTTTCAGTTCGGTCTGTTGTTAAAGGAGGTATTTTCTCCAGTAATATGGGGGTTGTTCACGTAATTATTCAACCTCGGCATGAATCCTTAATTATATTGCATATAACTGGTGGAGTGTTAGGGATACCGATTTGAATGACGACCGAATGCATGTTGGTCGAAATTTCGTCTAAGCGAGTGGGAATATGTTAGTTCGGGGTAATAAGCCCTATTGTTATTAAAATTATTATTTCGGAGTGGTGGTTGAATGTTGGCTTTGTGTGTGTTATTCGCATGATTAATTTTATACATCATGTCAAATTTTTGACATAAATGTAGGGCATGGGCAAAGTTGTCGGTTTTCTCATGCTGAGAAGACAAGGTAAACCGCCATTTAGTCCTCTAATGAATGTGTCAAGGGTTTAGTCTCTATATGAAGTGGTCATAGTCCGTATGCATCATAAGGCATTTTAAAATTTGACTCCATTCAAGTGAAGTATTGTACGACTCCAATTCGGAGTTGGCATCTCTAATTATCTTAAGCCTGATCATTTGATTGTTCGATCAATTATTTTGCAGCGTCTAGCATTATATTACATTTTTTATTTCTATATCAATTATTTAAATTTCTTTTCTTTACAATAGCATTCGATTTCTTTAATAATATTAGGGTTTTTTTGTAAAAGATTGCAGTAATTTAAGACTTCTTTATTCTCTGTTTTTGTATCAAGTAATCAAATTTTCTTTAATAATATTAAAATATTTTGCAGAAGCTAACAGTATAGGTTTCCAGCTTTCCATAGGATATTTTATGACACGCCGGAGTTGTCCTTGTTTCTGATGATACTCGTCCCTCGATGTTGCCAAATCACACGTGGTGTGGCGTTGTAACCGCTCGTCAGCACAGTATTTATTATTAGTTTCTCACACGTGTAGAATTACATTTTTATTTTCGGGATTTTTTGTGCGTTTTTAATTTGCGTGTTTTTGCTTTTGCTTTAATCTCCAATTTAGCAATGTTTGTTACTCACGTAGCCTTATTGCCCTGACAGACGACAGCGCTAATTTGCATTAGCGGGCTTAATTAACATTTACTTGCGCATTTGACCCATGTAAATGCAAATTTGTGATGCACTAGAATTTCGTGCATTTAGCTGAATTAACCAAATTTGAGTAGGCAACACTGCTAATAAATGCCCGATTTTTGCTATTTTTTGACAAATGTCGCTTGAAGCCTGCTGCCTCCTTTGCGTTTACAGCATCAGAGGTAAGCACTTTTATATTGATAATTCAATTATGTGCAAGTATATTAACAAAAACAAATTTTAATACTTTTAGATGGCAGAAAATAAACAACGCACAGTTTGCTATCCATTTTTCCAATATTCCCATTTTTTTCGCACACTTTTTCCGCATTACAATCAACGATTTTTCTTCTTAATTGGCGTAAACACCACTTACGCGATTATAGCTGAGTTAACAACAGCGCGCCAGTCGTTTCTTTTTTTCGCTACGTGGCGCCAATTGGATATTCCAAGCGAGGCCAGGTCCTCCTCCACCTGGTCCTTCCAACGGAATGGAGGTCTTCCTCTTCCTCTGCTTACCCCGGCGGGTACTGCGTCGAATACTTTTAGAGCTGGAATGTTTTCGTCCATTCGGACAACATGACCTAGCCAGCGCAGCCGATGTCTTTTAACTGTCAATAGTGACGTGAGTGCCAAGTCGCGAGTGCGACGACTGTTTGTTTGATGACAGGAGATATTTCGTCTTGCCCTCGTTCACTGCCAAACCCATTTGTTTTCCTTCCCTGTCCGGTCTGGAGAAAGCAAAACTAACGGCGCGGGTGTTGAGGCTGATGATATCAATATCATCGGCATACACCAGCAACTGTACACTCTTATAGAAGATGGTACCTTCTCTGTTTAGTTCTGCAGCTCGAACTATTTTCTCCAGAAGCAGGTTGAAAAAGTCGCACGATAGGGAGTCGCCTTGTCTGAAACCTCGTTTGGTATCGAACGGCTCGGAGAGGTCCTTCCCGATTCTGACGGAGCTTTTAGTGTTGCTCAACGTCAGTTTACACAGCCGTTTTAGTTTTGCGGGGATACCAAATTCAGACATCGCGGCATAAAGGCAGCTCCTTTTTGTGCTGTCGAAAGCAGCTTTGAAATCGACGAAGAGGTGTGTGTCGATTCTCCGTTCACGGGTCTTTTCCAAGATTTGGCGCATGGTGAATAACTGGTCGGTTGTTGATTTGCCAGGTCTAAAGCCACACTGATAAGGTCCAATCAGTTTGTTGACGGTGGGCTTTAATCTTTCACACAATACTCTCGATAGAACCTTATACGCGATGTTGAGAAGGCTTCTCCAACGGTAGTTAGCGCAGATTGTGGGGTCTCCCTTTTTATGGATTGGGCACAGCACACTTAAATTCCAATCGTTGGTCATGCTTTCGTCCAACCATATTTTACAAAGAAACTGATGCATGCTCCTTATTAGTTTTTCGCCGCCGTGTTTGAATAGCTCGGCCGGCAATCCGTCGGCTCCTGCCGCTTTGTTGTTCTTCAGGCGGGCAATTGCTATTCGAACTTCTTCATGGTCGGGCAATGGAACGTCTGCTCCATCGTTGTCGATTCGGAAATCGGGTTCGCCTTCTCCTGGCGTTGTACGTTCACTGCCATTCTGCAGGCTGGAGAAGTGTTCCCTTCATAATTTAAGAATGCTCTGGGCATCGGTGACTAGATCACCTTTGGGGGTTCTACGAGAGTATGCTCCGGTCTTGAAACCTTCTGTAAGCCGCCGCGTTTTTTCGTAGAATTTTTGAGCATTACCCCTGTCAGCTTATCAAGCTCTTTATACTCACGCATTTCGGCCTCCTTCTTTTTCTGTCTGAAAATGCGTCTCGCTTCCCTCTTCAACTCTCGGTATCTATCCCATCCCGCACGTGTTGTGGCTGATCGCAACGTTTCGAGGTAGGCAGCCAGTTTCTCTCCGCTGCGACACGGCACTCCTCGTCATACCAGCTGTTCTTTTGCACTTTCCGAAAACCAATGGTTTCGGTTGTAGCTGTACGTAAGGAGTTTTAAAGGCCGTCCCACAGTTTCCTTATACCGAGTTGTTGACAAGTGCTCTCAGAGAGCAGGAGTGCAAGCCGAGTAGAAAATCGTTCGACTGTCTGTTGTGATTGCAGCTTCTCGACGTAGAACATTCCTTGTGTTTTTTGGCGTGCGTTTTTTGCTGCACAGAGGCGGGTGCCCCCCGTTGGTAGGTCTTAGCCCATTGGTAGGTCTTAGACCCGTTGGTAGGTCTTAGATCCTACGGGATCAGGCATCCCAGCTGAGCTCTAAGCTACCGGGGGGGTCGGCAGGTCGCGGATAGCCGAACGGCCTGTAGTAGCAGGTTAGTTGCGAAATAAGTTACAACGAATAAGCAACCCCCGACGATGAGCGGCAGGAGTGGAGGATGCGGTACAAAAGCCAGCCAAGCCGATGAAACTCCTGCGACAGAGGCGAATAGTTGCCGCCTCTCTAATATAGGTGACCGATCAGAAATCCAGGCGCGACGGACTCAAAGTGAGCGTCTTCCTGGTCAGCGTCTATTCACCATGTTAGGTGCGGCTGTAAATAAGACCGGTCCATACCGAGGCGCACTGGGAGTCCCTAGAAGCATCACCCGCTGTTTTCACTGGTGATGTGGAGAGAGTGTTGTGAGTCAGCTCTGCCGAAGTGTCAGCCACGATGTGAATCAGAAACCAGCCCCTTCGGGCCCTGGTCAGGAAGTGTACATTGGGCGCAGAACTAGTAGACTGCGTTGCTCCAGGCGAGCGCCGGTTCATCCGTGTTTACCGGAACCGGTAAAGCGTAGGACAGGCCTCAGGGAACTGGGGTTGTGGCACAGCCCCCGAGGGTATACCCGTTCCTGTCTATTTCGGCCCGCCCCCGTGCACACGATGCGCTGGTTAAACTGATAAATGAAGACAATAAATTAAAAAACATACAAAAAAAACAATAGCAGCAACAAGTTAAGCGGTGTCACGAGTCAATTTACGATGCCAGGAGTGGACCCTTTTAAAAAAGCCTCGCGTTTGGCTAGATCGGTCGAAGTAGTCACCTCCAACGCTTCAGGAGAACACCCCGATATTGGAAGAAACACAGTCGCAACGTGAGCATATGTATAAACTGGGAGACATGATACAAAAGCTAACGGATATGATGCATCCGCCACAGCGCACTATCAACAATCCCATGAGGGAACTGCTTAGCGAAATATCGAAGCTCTACACCCGTGCACAAGATGACTATATTAGACAACGGGAAGCTAACTTAGGAAGAAGAGGAGCTGTGGAACAGACGACTGCTGAAGTCACACCGAAAAGACCACGTGACAAGCACATAAAGCGACGAACCCCTCTAAAAAGGACTAAAACAACGCATGACGAACCAATTATAAAAACAGGAGAAAGCAGAAATCTCGGGATAGTAGAAAAGAACGCAACAAGGGAAGATACCTGGATCACGATACCAAGTAAAGCCCAAAAAAATAAAAATAAGAAGAAGGAAAACGCCGTACCACGCCTTCGGCCAGAAGCGATTGTTATCGCAAAAACCGGTGACATGTCTTACGCAGACATACTTCGGGCGGTTAAGCAGAATGAAAATCTGCAGGTGCTTGGCGAAAATGTCACACGAATTAAAAAGACAGCTAAAGGTGAGATACTGTTGGAGCTAAAGAAAGCGCAGACAGGAAGTATTAAGGAATATAGAGAGGAAATAGGGAAGATACTAGGAGATCAGGCACAAATAAGATCTCTAACACAAGAAATCACAGTGGAAGTGCGAGACTTGGACGATATAACGACGAAAGAGGATATAGCACAGGCAATTCGTTCAGAATTTGAAGAGCTGCGTCTATTTAGCGTAAAGTGCATTAAAAGCATTAGACCAGCATATGCAGGCACGCAGAAAGCAATCATAAGCCTTCAGGCACAGGAAGCAAAGCACCTACTAGCAGCACAAAAGATAAAAATCGGCTGGACAATCTGCAGAATCAGGGAAAAAGCGCAACTGAAGAAATGTTTTAGATGTTTAGAGTGTGGACATGTGGCGAAAGCATGCAGCAACCCAGAAGATAGAAGCAAGTGCTGTATTAAATGCGGAGAAGAGGGTCATTTCGCCAAAGATTGTGTTAACAATCCTTCCTGAAAGGCATGTAAACGCAGTGGAAACACAAACATAGACCATCAAATAGGAAGCCGGAAATGCCCCATACATACAGCAGCGCTCAAAAAACCTAAAAGATGAAAATATTACAAATAAACCTGAACCACTGCGAAGCGGCCCAGGATTTCTTGACGCAAAACATTTACGAAAATAAAATAGACATTGCATTAATCAGTGAGCAGTATAAAAATAAAGACTCTGACAAGTGGATTTCCGACACCACAAAAAAGGTTGCAATATGGGCATGCGGAGATAAGATGATGCAAGACAAACCACTAATTGACAAGGCATACTACACAAGAGCCAAAATATGGGGGATTTACTTCTACAGCTGCTATATACCGCCAAGTATACCACATGCGGAATATGAAAAAATACTTGACGACTTCTAAAGGATGCGTTGACAACTACACCTAACATAATTACAGGTGACTTTAATGCCTGGGCGCTAGAATGGGGTAGCAAAAATACAAATCTAAGAGGTAGCGCATTACTGAAAGCATTTGGTGTTCTAGACGTCGTACTGCTTAACAAAGGAAGACAAAACACCTTCGAGAAGAATGGGCGTGGCTCTATTATAGATATAGCTTTTGCCAGCAGGGTGCTATATCGATATATAGACTGGCGGATATGCGACATGTATACCCAAAGTGACCATGTAGCTATAATGTTAAGCATCAGCAAGAGTATACAACAAGGAAAAGTTTGCCACCAAAAGGTGCAGTCCAAGGGGTGGAGAATTGAAAGCCTAGATGAGGAGCTTTTTAAGTTAATGCTGGATGAAAACGTAAACGGAAGTGATGACATAGACCAACAGGCTAAAGTGTTGGTTCAACACATTAGCAAAGCCTGTAATGGCGCTATGAATAAAAAGAGGACAGCCGCACAGAGAAAGCCTGCTTATTGGTAGAATCGAGAAATCGAATCTCTGAGAAGTGAAAGTCACGAAGCGAGGCGCCGTTTTCAACGAAACATACGCAGCTTAGATTGTGACGGCCTGCGAGAAGCATTCAAAAAGAAACGCAACAACCTAAAAAAGGCAATAAAAAAGAGCAAAATGACATGTTTCAAAGAATTATGCGAAAAAGTTGACGAAAATCCGTGGGGAGCAGCGTATAGGATTGTAATGTCAAGGATTAAGGGTGGCAAATGTCAAGCGCCTACGTGTCCTTCGTTACTCAAAAATGTAGTAGAAACCCTATTCCCACAACAAAATCAGGAAGAAGGAAATTATCATCGCGAAGAAGTCGCAGACGCGCCAGAAATCACCGGGCAGGAAGTTGTTCAAGCTGCTGAGCGCTTTGAAAATAGCAAAGCACCAGGACTAGATGGTATTCCGAATAGGGCTCTTAAAATTGCGATCAGCTATCATCCACAGCCATTTTCGGATTTATATACACGTTGCCTTCGTGAGGGAGTGTTCCCAAAAATTTGGAAAGTACAACGACTGGTACTCCTACAGAAGCCAAACAAACCGGCAGGAGAACCAAGTTCCTATCGACCGCTCTGTATGATCGATACGATGGGCAAAATCTTGGAGCGGATAATCTGTACCCGTCTAGAAAATCATTTAGAAGGGGATGGTGGTCTCTCTGATAACCAATATGGTTTTCGTAGAAAGCGGTCAACTCTTGATGCAATCAAGAAAGTTGCAGGTATAGCAGAAAAGGCTACTGAAGGAGACAGGTGGATGTACGGAAACAAAGAATATTGTGCGGCCGTCACATTTGATGTGAGAAACGCGTTTAACTCGGCTCATTGGCCCCATATAATGCGTGCATTAGTGCTCAAAAAAACACCGAGCTATTTGTTGTACGTCATAAGAAGTTATTTAACCGATAGGATCCTGCTGTATGACACTGACGAAGGACCAAAAAAGTATAGGGTAACAGGTGGTGTGCCACAAGGATCTGTGCTAGGCCCACTCCTTTGGAATACACTCTATGATGGAATATTGCGCCTCCCTCTACCGAGAGAAGTGCAAATAATTGGATACGCAGATGATATTGCTGTGACAATAGTAGCTGAGGAGCTCCATCAAATACAAAGTATCTGTAGCCATACTGTACTGAAGATAAAGCATTGGCTAACGAAGGCAAAACTCGAACTTGCCGGCCATAAAATGGAAGCAGTGCTTATAACTAGCAGGAAAAAGCTGGAAACCATTTCGCTTAACATAGACGGGCACAACATTGCAACTCAATCCGCTGTGAAATATCTTGGTGTAACGATTGATGCGAGGCTCAACTACAAAATGCATTTCGCACGGTTTCTAATGAAGCTGTCGGAGTTCTAGCAGGAATTATGCCTCCAGACATAATGGCTCTCGAACTTAAGCGAATATATGATAAAAGTAAAAGCACAGGCCGGAAACTAACAGTGGCAGAGCGTAGAAAAGAAAGACAAGCCAGCTTAAACGAATGGCAAACATGCTGGGATACATCAAGCAAGGGGAGATGGACATACCGATTAATCGGTAACATACAAGCATGGATGGAACGAAAACACGGGGAGGTAGATCATTACTTGACGCAGTTCCTAACAGGACATGGATGCTTCAGGGAGTACTTGCATAAGTACGGACACGAGGAGGGAATAGCTTGCTTTTTCTGTGGTAGCAATGCCGAGAACGCAGAACACATATTTTTCCACTGTCGGAAATATACAAAGGAGCGAATGATGGTGGAAAAGGAAGTATCTAATCGAATAACGCCAGACAATATAGTGACATATATGTTGCACTCGAGGCATGTGTGGAATCTTATGGAGAAGATGACAGCCAAGGTACTCCATGACCTGAGGAGAGCAGAACAGCAAAGAAGAAGTGAAGCTAGAGCAGCGAATATCGCTCAAATGACGTGAGCCCACAGGCTAAGCTTGCCCTGCGATGAAATGCCTAACGGCGGTCCCACAGGGTCCCAGTAAAGCTAAAGGAGACGGAGTTAGGGTTTAGTACGTAGGCGTACCGTTTGCAAGTCCAGAACAGTAAGTAACACTGACTGTGCGTGGTCCCGAATGAGGTGCACCTTTAGCGGGCGGTACGAATCGTGCATATTGCTACAGCTAAGTAGCAGTATCTATGTAAGATTCCCCCTCCGGCACAAAAAAAAAAAAAAAAAAAAAAACAAGAGGCGGGTGCGAATCGTGGCTACAACAAGATAGTGGTCCGAGTCGATGTTAGGACCTCGCAGCGCACGCACATTCAAAACACTGGAGACGTGTCCTCCATCTATCACAACATGATCGATCTGGTTGGTGGTTTTTCGATCCGGAGACAGCCAGGTAGCTTGATGTATTTTCTTGTGCTGGAATCTAGTACTACAGATAACCATATTTCGGGCCCCGGCGAAGTCGATCAGCCTCAATCCATTCGGGGATGTTTCGTCGTGGAGGCTGAATTTACCGACCGTATTGCCAAAGCTAAGCACGATTTTGACATCATGGCGGAGGCAGCTCTCATAAGTGCGCTCCAAGCGCTCATAGAAGGCATATTTGGTCACATCGTCCTTCTCTTCCGTCGGGGCGTGGGCGCAAGTCAGCGAGATGCTGAAGAGCCTCGCTTTGATGCGGATTGTGGGTAGACGTTCATTCACCGGAGTGAATGATAGTACTCGGCGACGGAGTCTCTCTGCCACCACGAATCCCACACCAAACCAACGCTCCTTTATATGGGCACTGTACTTACTGGTACCCACAAGGACCTACTCGTCTCTGACCTTGTCCCGTCCATCGCATTTCTTGGACGGCGGTGATGTGAGCCATTATTTTTACGAGGACATCAACCAGCTGGGCAGCGGCACCTTCCCAATTAAGGGACCGGATATTCCAGGTGCATGCCCTCAATTCGTAGTCCTTATTTCGTTTTCCATGGTCGTCATCAAAAGGGGGGCTCTCGTCCGAGGCTGTTGTTGCTTTTTCATGGGAGTGTTACGTGGCGGGTTCCAAACCCAGCGCACATCCCTTTGCAGGGGGGTGGTTTCGCCTTCTCACTTTAGCTCGCCTTCAAACGATGTTCTTAGGCTACCCAGAGGATACTTGGTCAAAGACCGGAAGTCGTGAGCTGCTTGAGTTATATGTGAAAGAATCATTTCTGGCCACTCCCAATTGAATGTCGATCAGAGAACTTTTCTCACTTGCGTGAACTTCTACACATGACTCCATTCTCCAAAAAAAAAAAACTTATCTCGGTGCAGACAATAAAACAAGAGTAGTTGACATACGTACCTCTCAGGAAGCAATTACTCTTCCAATAACCACAATAGTCACTTTACCAAAAATTTAATCTTATTTGCTTATAGTTATATGTCCCCTCAAACCAGTATGATGCCAATTTGCTGCCGCCTGTGGATTGTACAAAAAAGATCATCGATTGGTAACGTGTTCAAAATTTACACAAATGAACATTAACGAAAAGTTTGACGAATCAATAAGTATAAGTATTGCATCGATTGCTTGCCCAGATCGCATTCCACCCAAAAGTGCACAAGCAAAAAACGATGTGGCACGTGTAATGGGAAACACCGTTCAACCCTACATGGCACCCCAGGTTGTTCTGCAAAGCGCCCGAAAGAACAACAAAAACCGAAGAAAGATTGCGCAAACAAAAAGATCGACGTTACTGGCCAAGCCGACCATACCAACAGTCATTATCAAAGTGAAACACAATGGAAAATGAAATAAAATGCGAGTCATAATCAACCCGAACCGAAAGGTGACTATAATTGCGTCAGAGCTGGTTCGAAGATTGAGGTTACCGAAAAGGTACGTCGACACGAATCGTATATGCGAATTCGTCGTAGAATCATTAACTGATTCCGACTGACATGCCGAATTTAACTGTTTTCTAACGCATTGTTTACCGACCCGACCCTACAATCTTGACTTAAGTGTCGAAATCATTAAGAAGTTCGACCACTTAGTCCTAGCCGACCTACATTTTTCAAGAATGACAAAATCATGCTGGAACTGGGAGCCGAGGTATACCCAAGGTTAATGAAACCCGGTATTCACTTGACAAAAATTTCAGGTGTTGAGAAAGAACTACCTTTTTATTCACTTGACAAAAATCTCAGGTGTTGAGAAAGAACTACCTTTTTTCGCTTTCCAACAAAGGAATTACACGGTTTATTTATTAGGAAAAAAATCACAATTTCAATTAAAGTCTTTTTTGGAAGAAAAGCAAAACTTTAATAGGATTTCGTTAGGAAAATATCACTCTCGAGATGGACGAAAAAATGAGGTCAAGGTTGTTGCTTCCTTGAGCGTGATGTCGGAAAAGGGGGCGGCCCGGTACTCGTTATTCCTTTTTTAGTGTTTGGTGTGGAGTGTAGGTCAGCTGCGAGATCTGCGGTGAACGTGGGTGGTGAATGAATGCGGTGTGTCGGTGTTGTAGGGTTGTGTGCTGGTGTTGTACGCTGAAGCTCAATAGGCCATCCCGGCCTCCCTAGGCGAATAGTTAGCCTAGGAGACACCGTAGCTGTTGCAAGGTGGCGACGACGTTGCTGAGGCCTGTCGTGCGGCGAGGCTGTGGATGCCAGGCACGAGATGTGGTGTGGACTTCTCTTTGACGGATCCGTGCCATACGGCTTGACTGCGCATGTCGGGCTAGATAGCGGCTACGGGAAGCAAATGGACGGGCGACAGTGCGTCTGGGATTCCGGTGTAGCAGCGTATGATGTGGCCGCTCACAGTGCTGGCACATGGTGTCAGACACACACTCCTGTGTGACATGCGTTTGAGCCAGACAATTCAAGCAGTGTCCATTAGGGTGGGTCGATTACGGAATTTTTTCGATTCGGGACTTCTAATAGTGCGGAAAAGTTGCCTTAGTACTTCCTGATTCCAATGCAACTTTTTGTTTTGAGATCGGATTGCATCTTCAACCCCAACTCCGGCCTTGAAATTTCGGAAATTCGCCTAAAATCGTGAAATTGTCTACCTAGCGCCTGAAATACGCATCTCATGGCAAAATGTATAAAACAAAAGTTATTTGTCACGTCATTTGCTACCGAAATGGTATATATGATCATGGCCGTAGGACGAACCGTTCCCGAGATAGCAGCGCAAGGTGAAAATCGGCTTGCGGCCACACTTCTTGAAGTTGATTTCGCCGAGTGCTATCACTCACATTCATTCATCTACGCCAAAGCACACGTTCGGATAGGTCTCCACACAAATATTTTTTCATCGAGTTCCTTCACTCTTGTCGGTAATTTCGCCGAGTTCTATCACTTACATTCATTTCCCTGCGCCATACGACACGTTCGGATAGGTCTCCACACAAATATTTTTTCATCGAGTTCTATCACTTACATTCATTTCCCTGCGCCATACGACACGTTCAGACTGGTCTCCACATAAATATTTTTTCATCGAGTTTCTACACTCTTGTCGTTGATTTCGCCGAGTGCTATCACTTATATTCTCTCAACAGAACAGAGAACTCAAAATGTCTGTATATAAATTTAAATTTAGACAGAAATATCCTGTGTTTGGCATATATCCGTACAATCTCTCTGAGTCCCAGTTACCTACTTACCAGGATGTTCTTTTGTGTAATCAGTTTGAAAGATTTCGTATAGGGCGACAACTATGAACCTAGGAGTAAAGAGATTACAGAAATAGTTGCAAATAAGGTTGAAAATACTTTCAAAAAGTCATCTATTCCGATAGTTTCACACACCAGAGTTATACAAATGCTCACCACATACCATAAGAAATTTCTGACTCTTAAACAAATGTTTTTAAGGAACCCAATAGGTTTGAGCTCTAAACGAGACGACTTTGTCTTTTCTGCCGGAAAATTATTTGACATCGCTGCTTGTAAATGCATTTATTTTTCTTCTTGCACTTGTCCAAAGGAAAGGAAAGTTCCTATCAATGAACAACCATTTCTCTTGGACCATAGAACTAGAAGAATTGGTTGCATTGGAAATGTTGATCTACCTGAAACAAAAAAAATTACAAAGAAAAATGAACGTAAAGAAAAGCTTTCAAAACGTCATTCAACATCAACACTTACCAGAAAAGTATCAGCTAGAACACGTGACCATTCAGATCAGCCAGACTCTCATACAGACGACAGCAATGTAGGTGAGAAAAACGATGCTGATGATGAATTTTCTCTTCCATCCTCTAAAACCAAACAAAACACACTAGTATTAGAACACACTGCTTTAGCTGCCCAAAGATTTGGAGTAAGTGATGGAGCAGCAGCCTTGATTGTTTCATCTGCTTTTCTGGATGCCAAAAAAGCAGGTTTGATAATAGAGGATCAGGCTAGCTTTGTCACTGACAAATGCAAGATTAGTCGGGCAAAAAAAAGTGTTGGAGTTAAGCTCCAAAACACCGAAAGTATTGACTCGGTATATGGGCTGTATTTTGACGGCCGCAAAGACAATACACTTACACAAGTCAGCGAAGGTGAAAAGTACTACCACGACACTGTCAAAGAGGAGCATATTTCTCTTATAGCGCGGAACCTGATTGTCATTACTTTGGCCACGTCACCTCTCTTTCTGGGTCAGCTCAGGATTAGACGCAAGCTATATGACAACATTTACAAGACAATTCAGTTTATGTGGAACATCTAGAAGCTGTCGGTGCTGATGGCACCAACACGAACACAGGTTGGAAAGGTGGAATCATTCGGAAACTAGAAGAAAGAATAGGTAGGCCATTACAGTGGGTTGTTTGTCTTCTACATTTCAACGAACTTCCATTTCGTGCTCTTTTTGAACACATAGATGGTGTCTCAAAGTGTCCAAATACATTCTCTGGCGACATAGGTAAACTGCTCCCTGATTGTGAGAAGTTGCCTGTTGTCAAATTTGAAAGTTTTCCATCCTGCCAATTACTTTCTGAGGTTATTAACCCGATCCAACTTAGCACAGACCAAGCTTATCTCTATAAAATATCAGTAGCTGTTATTTCCGGTCAATGCTCCTCAGATTTAGCGTCAATGCACCATTCACTTAGCACTTTTCACTTTGCAAATTTTTGAAAAGAGTTTTTTTTGAAAAGTAAAGTTGATGAGTGTTGCACTTTAAACTTATCAATAAGCTTTTCAACTTGTCGAAACTGACGAGCACTTTGGATAAGTTGATTTGATAAGCGTTGCACCAACAATTTCTTTTGCTTTGCAAATAGAGAAAACTTTTCCAATAATGTGCTAAGCGCTCTCAATGAGAAGTGGAGCAAAGCAATGTACGTTTCGATAATATTGCTCAGTTTCTCTTTATTATTTAGAGTGCTGTGTCGCGTGCACAAAACAAAGCCAATAAATTGGCCGTTTTACAAGTTATAAAGGGGAAAAAAGTAAGTTTATTTTGATTATCATATTTACAATGTATACATGAATATGCAATAAATATATTTATCTACATTTACGGATTCTTTATTTGGATCTTTTCAAAATAATGCAACTTGCAAAACGCAAAAGCAAGATGGTTGGACTGAAGTTCTAAAGACGGCACAATCCCTCTGACTAGCTGCTGCTAATCGCGAATGGACTTATGCCAGAGATAATTTATTTGGCCTTTGGAAGAGCCGAACTTTGGTAATTTTGTTATAATTTGTTATTTTCAAAGAATTTTCGGTCGATTCTAGGAATAGCAATTAAATAAAAGCAAGTGAGCTTGCAAGTGAGTGAAATTTATTTAAATGCACAAACGGTCTAATTTCAGCTAAAGCAACAAAATTGCTAGAGTATTTCTGTAGTTTCGTTGTTTACACCATTATTCGCTGCGACGATTAAATTATTGTTATTCCTTAGATTTTTTGCTGCAGCTAACAGTTATTTTCAACAAGATTCAATTCTTACTTCGTGTACATGCACAGCAGGATCTCGTTTTTTTTTTAATAATTAGCTAGTTATAATTTAAAAATTCGCTTCATTTTAGGAGAAAAAAGACAATGCCAAGAGGACAGGCACTGCGGGTGGCAAAAACGTATTGCTGGATGAAGTCGACAACTACATACTTGACATTTTGGGCAATGAGTCGACAGTTGTTCAGGGTCTCGGCCAACCCGAAAGCGATGGAGTGTCCTCCAATTTGGACAATATATTGGAACAAATCCAACCAGAAAGGACGAGACCAACCAACAGGAAAAGAACATATAATTTACAAGATAGACATGAGGAGTTGAAGCTTGAACTCTTAGAAACCGAAATTTACGAAAATAAGCTAAAAATTTTGTCATTAGAACAAAAATTAGGTTTGAAACGATCAAAATTCACAGCGGATTTGGAGAAGGAGTCAATGAATGAAAATGATAAAACTCTCTCATTAAGTCCGCTGCTGTCGTATTAATAATAATTTTTAGTATATACATATGTATATTATTGAATTATTTGATTTCATTTTTTTCTTTTTATTTTATTTTTTTTTTCTGAAAACTTTATATTAAGAAGAATTTAAGTTTAAAATATATATATATGTAAATCCAAATCCAAATAAAATAACAAATGTGTACAAATTAAAATTTCGTAACCTGTAAACTCGTGGGTAAGGCATTAATTTTTTTGTAATAAGGTTTCTTATAAAAGAAGAAATTATTAATTAAACCAATTTAGCAGACTTTGGAGCCTTTTAGAATTGTTTAGTGACTCCGTGTTCTGAAAGGACTGCTCAATTTCATTTTCATTTGCTCCATTCATAATTCCTTCGTCATAATCCACATCATTTTGTGCATCCATTCGACAAATATTGTGGAAAATGCAGCACATTATTATTATTTTCGCTGCTTTTTCTGGCTGCAACCGTAAATGGTTCAAGCAAGGAAACTTTTCTTTAAGGATACCTGTAAAAATAACTTGGCTATAAAAATCTTAAAAAACAAATGTATGTCTAAAAGTCATACCGAAACAATTTTCAATAATCCTCCTTGTTATTTTATGCGCTCTATTAAAAAGCTGCTCTTGTGGCGACGTCGGATTGTTTCGTAAAGGAGGAATTAGCCAATTCAGTAACGGATAAGCACTATCTCCTAAAATTACGGCATTAGGGAATGGACGGAATCCGTTTTCAAATCTGCCGAACAAATTAGAATTACGTAGGACTCTGGCATCGTGCACACTCCCTGGCCAATTACAATTTACGGCATAAATCTGAAAATTAGGTCCACAAACCATCATTACATTAATCGCATGATTTCCGTGCCTATTCACAAATTGTTCCTCGTTAACGTTAGGCGCGTCTATATCAATCATCGTTCCGTCAATGCACCCTGCGACTTGTGGAAATCCTCCAATATTAAAAAACTGTGTGGCGATATTTTGATTTTCTTCAAATTCTGGCCAACGAATAGTTACGTCCATGAACTCGTTTATCACGATATTTGCCACTCGATAGATTACTCTGCACACCGTTGATTTGTGAACCCCATGCATTTTCGCAATTCCATGATATTGGCCACCATTACCTAACCAGTGCAGAGTGGTTAATAACTGTTGCAGGGGGTTTAAGCACATATTACGCTTACTAGTGTATTGCAGATGCGCTCCTATTTTTAGCAAAATTTTTTCAATTTGGCTACGAGTTTGCCGAAAATTTTCTACCGCACTAATATCCAAATTGTAATTGATCCTTTCGTTTGTAACACGCGAATTGTGCGAATGTTCGTCTTCCAAAATATTAAAAAGTTCGAATCGAAGCATTTTGTTAGTTTTTTTTTTACTCCTATTAATATTTCACGAAGCTCGAGCACGTACTAAGGCACTGATTAATTTGTTCAGACTAAACTTATCATTGTCATGATAGGTGAAATTATTTTTAGCAAAACAATGCAAAACTTAGCAAATTGAGAGAAGAGAAGGGATAAGTAAAAGTTGTTGGTGCAACGAAGTGCTTACAAAATTTGCTAATTTGCAAAACTTATTACTTTTCTGCTAAGCACTTTTGACTTTGCATTTAAACTTTTGGTGCAACGCTTATCAATAGCATTGAGATACATTTTACTTAGCAATACTCAATTGAGTGACTCTCACTTATCAAGTTGGTGCAACAAACAACTTTGGAACCACAAAGGAAATAAAGATTTTGGTCAAGTACATACTTACAGGCTACTCACCTTTGTGGTTCTCAATAAGATTCAACAGTTCAATCAAAGATGGCTCGCTCCATCTCTATGCTGCAATTCAAAGGTCGAGATACTTACCTGCTAAACTGCGGAAGGTTGTCGATTCATCCATTTAACAGAATGCTTTCTTTGCTCTTCCAGAAAACTTTCTCCTTAGTATGATGACTGACGAACGGATAAAAGTCAGAAAGTTGGCCCTTGACCGTCTTCTGGCAGCCAGAGAAGCAGAGTCTGACACTGTAAATGGAAGGGTTAGATGTAATAAAGTGCCAAAGCTGAATTTCAAAGCTAATAATTATTACGATATGATTAACTGGAAGACTATTACCTTGACTGTTCCACCAGTTCTTTGTTCAGTTTCTAACGAAGAACTCATAAAAGGGTTGTCGGGAGACACTGCAGAGGTATGGAAATTTAGTGAATTCCCCTCTCACACCGTGGCAGTCGAGAGAACCGTCAAACTGGTGACAGAGGTATCTTCTAAAGTTATTGGCCCCCAATCTCCTGATCGTTTTATACGCTCTACACTGAAATCTAGGCAACAAGTGCCAAAGTTTAGTACAAAATCTGATTTTATCAATAAATTTGACACAGATTCAGACTAAAACAAGCCTGACATATGGTTGGTTGGTTGGTTGGGTTGGGCTTGAGAGGAACCCAAAGAGCAGCCACCTCCACGCGGTGGGTTCTGGGGGACCAATACAGGTTAGCTGAGAGCTGCAACAATTCTCACCTTGCGCTGTGGCGCGCCGCCTTTTCGCTCGTATCTCGGTAACGGGTCGTCCTACGGCCATGATCACATATACCATTTCGGTAGCAAATGACGTGACAAATAACTTTTGTTTTATAGATTTTGCCATGAGATTCGTATTTCAGACGCTAGGTAGACAATTTCACGATTTTAGGCGATTTTCCGAAATTTCAAGGCCGGAGTTGGGGTTGAAGATGCAGTCCGATCTCAAAACAAAAAGTTGCATTGGAATCAGGAAGTACTAAGGCAACTTTTCCGCGTTTGGGGGCCGTGGTCGGTGTTTGTCGGGCGGCACTTCGTGCAACGGTTGGCGCAGTGGTTGTTCGGACGTAGCTACGGGGGCAGCCACCGTGCGAATTATGTTAAATAAGGTCGAATTGAAAAACAAGCTTAAGCTGTTATATCTTCCTTTATTCAAGTGAATCTTAAGACTGATTTTACAATAATTTCGTTCTTGCTTAAGTACAAATATTCCTACGTAATTTGATATTACTTTGACTTTTGCTTATAAAAGTAAAAGTAATAACATTTCATGTAGTACTCATAAATTTGAGTTCGGTGACATGAAATTTGAGCCACAATGTTTAAATTTGTTTACATTGCAAGTATCGTTGTTTAATTTTTATGAAGCAACGACACTTGCATTTTCGTTATACATATTTATATGAGTGTCAAGTTAAATCAAGCCGACAAATAAATAAATGTTTTATACAGTAATGTTGTTGGTTTGATTTAAGTATTTTTTCTTATAAAAGTAAAAGTAATAACATTTCATGTAGTACTCATAAATTTGAGTTCGGTGGGATGAAATTTGAGCCACAATGTTTAAATTTGTTTACATTGCAAGTATCGTTGTTTAATTTTTATGAAGCAACGACACTTGTATTTTCGTTATACATATTTATATGAGTGTCAAGTTAAATCAAGCCGACAAATAAATAAATGTTTTATACAGTAATGTTGTTGGGTTGATTTAAGTATTTTCTTATTATTTCATTTACGTTGGAGTTTTCATTACATATTGTTGTTTGTGGAACTATATATGTAACTCCTCCACCCCTAGACGAAGGATTCTCCTGAATTCTTTCTTTATTTCTTTTACAATGATTGCACATTAGTATTATTACAAAGAATATTACTATTAATATTACCACTGTTGGTGTATTGTATGTTACAATTTTATTTTTGTATTTTATTTCCTCTATTTCTTTTAGATTATGTATCGACGTTAATTTTAATTCTTCTAAAGTTAGAGTGGTATTAAAAGTAATATTGTTAGATAGTGATAATATAACTTTGTCAATAAACATTTTGTAATTATTTGAAAATTTTTGGTTTGCTAATTCTATTGAACGGTTGTTGTATTTTATTACATAATTTCCATTTAATTGTAATGCTTCTGAGCCACAATTATTTTGAATTAAATAATTTTTTGCATTTTTTACAATTATGATTTCGTCATTAATATTAATTATTTCTGAGTTAACGTTTGTAATTAATTCACATGTCTTATTTATTGTACAATGTTTTGATATGGTACATTCATTTATGTATTTATTCTTCTTATACTCATAAATCTTATCATTATATTTGAATACATTTGAAATTTCAGCATTTATTTCTTTATTTAAATAAGGGATAGGTATTATAGTTATTACTTGTATATTAAAAAATATTTTTGGTACTTTGATTACAAATATTAATTCTCTTTCTTTTTCAAATATTGCCGTTCTTAAGTATTTAATTTTTTCAATGTTTATATTATAATAATCTATTCCATTTTTTGTAAGGATATTGGCATCATTTATGCCATTTTGTGCTGTAGTTATATATATTTGAATATGCTCAATATGATTTTTAATTGAATTTAACATAAGTAATTTTTCTAAATAGGTATTTTGTAGCAAAACATCTTTTATAGTTTTATGCAATCCTCCTATCTGAAAAATAACATTCTTCTGATTCTGGTTTATTGTTTCTTTAATAAGCTGTATAGTTGAGTTAAAGTGACTTAATTTTTATTTGTTGATTTAATTCTGTTATAGAATTATGTAAGTTAGAATCGACTGTGTTAAGATGGTTGGTTATATCTTCTTGGTCAGTATTATCCATTGTACCAAAAAGATATTTACATGCATTGCCTACTATGTTTATTAGTCCCCTTTTTTGTATACTTGTAGGTGTTATTGTTTTTAATTTACTTATATGTATATCTACTTGATTTATTATATAATTTCTTTGACTTTCACTAAAAATATCTATGTTATCTTTCATTGATGCGAATAGATTCTTTGTTTCTTGAATGTCTACTTTATGTAAAATTAAATCAGATTCTATCGGTATGCTTTGATTATTATTATAAATTTCTATGTATCCGTTAGTTTGTGTTATTTTTTTAGTGATTAAATTACCTTTTACTTCTACTAAAGATGATGAGGTTAATAATAATATCCACATTATTACCTGCAAATTTAAATTAATGAATTATTTTAATACGGATGTTCAATGATTAATTGCCAAATTTGGTAGGTCTTTTTATGTTAGTGGTGTGGATTCCTTGTAAGGGTTTTTTCTTAAACTTTGGTTCCTCTTTATGTCTTACATTTTTATAGTGTTTTATAAATCCTTCTTGTCTAGTTTCCGTATATTCTTCCCTATTCATATTTGCTTTATTTATTTTTGATTGTTTTATTTTACAGAGCCTATCATAAATTATTGCGTGGTCTATTATTTTATTTTGTGCTTCTATTGGGGTGCATTTAATTGTGCTGTGATAAGTATCATTGTAGTATGTGATAGCCTTAAAAATTTGTTGGGTAATTGGTAAATAATGCTCAAGATTTAGAGTCCGAATTTTTTCTGTGATTGTATTATTTAATCTTTCCACATCACTATTTCCAGTGTGACTATTCGGTTTAGTCATGTGGTATTGTATTCCCTCTCTTTTTAAAAAATCTTCAATATTTTGGGCTCTAAATTCATTGTCGAACACCATTTTCTTTACCTTTCCTTTTATGGATAAAAATTGTTGCAATTGACTTAAAATGGTTCTGCTATTCCTGTCCGTAAGTGGTAGACATGTAGCATGTTTTGAAAATTTATCTATGAAGACGATAAATGAATGTTTGCTATTTACGTAGGTATCAACATGAATTATTTCATTAGTAGTTTTGGGTGTTTCTGTAACAAAAAATTTGTTTTTTATAGGATTTCGATCATATTTGGCGCCTGAACATGTATCGCAATTATTTATTACCCGATATATTTGTTCTTTAATATGAGGATTATATAATTTATTCTTTAATTTTTCGTAAGTAGCTATAATTCCACAGTGACCACTTTCATTTTTATGAAATAATGCAATTTGTTTTCTTAATTCTTCTTCGTTGTCAACGTCTTTTGCTAAATAAGAACGTTTGACAAATTTCACATTAAGATTAGATGCAAATTCTTCTTCAATAATTTTATGTACTTTATAATATTCATGATCGCTAAGATGCGAATGTATACCTACTTTTCCTCTACATATTTCCCTTCTAATAATGTCTCTTATTCCATTTTCTTCAATATCTCTTTCATCAATATAAATTCGTTTGTAATTGAATATAGATTCGACGGCGTTTTGTTTCTCTTTTATTATTATTATTTGTATTTTAAACCTGTTAACAATTGTATCTAATATTGGAATTTCAAATCCTGAATCTTCTTCTTGTGAATGGACAGTTTCTGCTTCTACTGACATGCTGCTACCTTCATCCCCTTGGAAAATTTCTATGTGGGAAATAATTTCGTCATTTCTAATTCTGCTCAAAAAGTCTGCTATATAATTGTTTTTCCCTTTAATGTATTCTATGGAAAAATTATATTCGCCCAAACTCACTAACCATCTTTGAAGTCTTGGACTTATATCCTTTCCGGAGTATTTTGTCATTAATCATTTCAATGGTTGATGGTCGCATTCCAAATCAAATTGTCTACCAAAGACATAAGGCCTAAAATATTTCACGGCCCATACTATTGCTAAAAGTTCTTTTTCGATAGTAGCGTAATTTGTTTCATGATTATTTAATGTTCTTGATGCATATGCAATGGGGTGGCCATCTTGAGACAGAACTGCTCCTATTGCAAAATTACTAGCATCAGTTGTAATCCTAAATTGTTTATTAAAAATAGGATATCGTAATATAGGTGAATTTGTAACTATATCCTTTAGTTTTTCAAACGCTGCAATAAATTGTGGGTTGTATATATTTATTGTTTGTCCTTTTTTCAGATATTGCGTCATAGGATGTGCAATTTTTGCATAATCCTTAATAAATTTCCTATAAAATCCTGTCATACCTAAGAATGACTTTATTCTTTTTGTAGTATTAGCTATCTTTAGGTTTTGTATGATTTTAACTTTGGCTGGATTTGGCTTAATTCCTTCTAATGTTAAAATATGGCCCAAAAATTGAGTTTCTTTCTTGAGAAATTCACATTTTTCCACTTGTATTTTTAACTTTGCTAGCCTTAAGGCTTCGAATATTTGCTTTAAATTAGTTAAATGCTCTTCTAAAGAAGTGCCAAATACTAAAATATCATCCATATATACGACGCATATTTTATTAATATGTTCTTTAAGGACTCTATTTATCAACCTTTGAAAAGTTGATGGAGCATTTTTTAATCCAAATGGCATTCGTAGTGACCAAATAGTGTTGAGAAGGCGGTTTTTCTTCTGTCTTCCTCTCTAACTGAGATTTGGTGAAAACCTTTGGCTAAATCCAGGGTGGTAAAGTACTGTGATCTACCTAGTTTGTCTAAGATTGAATTTAGGTTTGGAATTGGAAATTTGTCATCCACGGTAAATTCGTTTAATTTTCTGTAGTCGATGAAAATTCTATATTTCTTTTTCCCTGAATTGTCTGCTTTTTTCTCTACAATCCATAAGGGACTATTGTAAGGTGAATTGCTTTCTTTAATTATTTTCTGTTGTAGCATTTCTTCAATTTGGCATTTTATCTCTTCTTCATGGATTTGAGGATATCTATAAATTTTGGAGTATAAAGGCTTACAATTTGTTGTTATAATTTCATGCTGTACCTCATTGGTACATGATAGTTTATCTCCTTCTTTAAAGAAAAGGTCTTCGAAGTCATTGAGCAGCCTTAAGGTTGCTTGATGTTCTTCTTTATTCAAATGGGAAAAATTGAATTTATCTTTTAAATAATTTTGTTTAGTATGATCCAAATTGCAAACATTTTCTATGTATTTGGAATAGTTAAATTCTTCGAAATAAATTTTATTTTTTAAAATTTCAACGTAGTTTTCCGCACAATTAATTTTTGCTTGTAAAGGTTTTAAGAAATTTTGGCCTATTATACCTGAAAATTTTGTGTTTGAAAAGTTCAATAGTTTCCATTGAAGGGTACCAAAGCATCCAAATTCTTTTGGAAATGGTGTGGTTACTACACTTTTTATTTGATTTACCCGGTTTAAAGTTTTGTATTTTATAGCATATTTCATTGTTATTTTGGGATAATTTTCCGATAATATCCCTTCTTTTAATATGCTTGTAGTTGATCCTGTATCTATAAGGCAACTAATTTTTGTTTTTGAGTTTGAGTTTTGTTCTTGAGGCGTTATTAAAAAATTTACTTCGTTTTCCTCGAGTACACCTATTTCCATTGGTTCAGGTGTTAGTGTGGTATTATTGTTGTTAGTGCTTCTACGCGAAAATCTGGTATTATTGCTACTATTTCCTCTGCCGTAATTTTGTGTAAAATTGTGTGAATACTGTTCATTTTGTCGTGTATTAGTATTTTGTGTGTTTTGATAATTTTGGTTATACATATTGGTATTTGGTTTAATTCGTGTAACTGAGCTGTTCCTGTTTGTGTTTTGATCAGTGTGGAAATATTGCATTTTATTCATAGTAGAATTTTGTTTGTTTAAGTTTTTTCTGTGTGTAATGTGTATAGTTCTAGTGTCATCTAAAGCTTTAATTTTTGAGTATTTATTTATAATATCATTAAGCAAGCAATTTTCATTTAAATGTGATCTCATAGGTACATCAATTTTTTCAATTAATAAGCTAACTGGGTCTCTATCTACCCTATCTGGCCTATAAATATAAGGCTTATCTTCGTCAAATAAATATATTTGATATATTTCAAATTTAGCCTTTTGAAAATAAGCAAATAACTCTCTTAAATTACTTACCTTTATATTTCGGCACTTATTAAAGATGTCGCCATATGTAGTTTTTGGTCTTCCTTGTTGTATCAGTTTGGTTTTGATTTCTTGCCATGTTGGGTTGTCGCCTAGTTCCTGTACATGCCTTCCTGCATCTCCCAGGATTTTTTCATTGGCTATTATTGTTGTCGCCAGGTTCATCAACTGTTGGTTGTTTTGTGGGCATAAGTTGATAATGGCTTCCACTGATTTAATAAATGCCATTATATTGTGCCCTTCGTCCAAACACTTCAGCTGTCTAAACTGTTGTAACAGCTCTTTTGGGTTTAATAACGATTGTGTCTGCATCCCGTTCTCGTATTGAAGCCTCATTTGGTTGATTGCTTCCTCCTGTTGCCTGATGACATTTGCCATTTGTTCCATTTGTTGTTGTTGATTGCTGCTTTGTCCATCCCTTTCGTCAAGGTTTCTGTTAGCGTCGAAGCGGCTCATGTTTTATTTTATATTTTTTTTTTTATATATGTATATATTTTCTCCCAACTTTGAAACACTGCGTTTTCGTTTTTAATGTCACTTATTTTTACTTTTTATTTTAATTTATAATTTGATTTTATTTAAATTTCACTTTAATACTTTATTATTTTATTCACTATTCTTATACTCTGTCATTCGAATATATAATTCTGTTTGTTAATTTCCAAAAAAAAAGGTTCGTAGCACTCGGAAGAAAACGTCGAATTGCCGAAAAATATATGTATATGTCTTTTATAAAAACTCTTTTATTTATGAAAGGTATTCCAACTTCAGTATGGAAAATACACTAAATAAGTTTTAAATTAAGCTTAGAGTTCGCTTTACCTTAAGATAAAGTTCCGTTGACTGCGCCAATTATGTTAAATAAGGTCGAATTGAAAAACAAGCTTAAGCTGTTATATCTTCCTTTATTCAAGTGAATCTTAAGACTGATTTTACAATAATTTCGTTCTTGCTTAAGTACAAATATTCCTACGTAATTTGATATTACTTTGACTTTTGCTTATAAAAGTAAAAGTAATAACATTTCATGTAGTACTCATAAATTTGAGTTCGGTGGCATGAAATTGGAGCCACAATGTTTAAATTTGTATACATTGCAAGTATCGTTGTTTAATTTTTATGAAGCAACGACACTTGTATTTTCGTTATACATATTTATATGAGTGTCAAGTTAAATCAAGCCGACAAATAAATAAATGTTTTATACAGTAATGTTGTTGGGTTGATTTAAGTATTTTCTTATTATTTCATCTACGTTGGAGTTTTCATTACATATTGTTGTTTGTGGAACTATATATGTAACTTGCGCGTCACAGTGACAGCCGAACGTATAGTTGGCGTTGGTGGAACCGGCATATCAGCATCCATATTTCCCTGTGTGGAAGAAGAGTAAGTGATTATAGATTTATATCATTCGGAGTTTGTTCCACAATATGCGGCACGAATGGATCGCCATTTAGGACGAGCTTTTAAATAATTTAGTTATATTGTTTAATTGTTGTTTATTTTGTTGGTGGTTTAAAAGAGTTTTGACAACGTTTCGTTATTATCGGTGGTTGGTAAAAAAACATAATTTTACAAGCGGTCTAGTTAGCGTTCCGGTTTGCGTACGAAGATCGACTACTCGGATATAACCGTCGGAGCCATAGTAAAGCTTTTCTATGCGGCCAAGGCACCATTCGGTCAGAGGGAGACAACCATCGTTAATTAGGGCACAATCTCCAAGCTTTGACGCATTTTCTAATGTTTTCCATTGATACCTCTTGTGGAGGTCTTTTAAATAGTCTTCTTTTCATCGGCGACTGAAATTATGATGGAGAATTTTAATGCGTTCCCATCTATGGCCAGAATGGGTGCTCCTTTGAGAAAGTGCCCTGGGGTTAGGGCTGTAAGATCTGAGGGGTCTTACGAGAGCATTGTTAGTGGCCGTGAATTGAGTACGGCTTCAATGCGAATTAGAAATGTTGTGAATTCTTCGAAATTAAATTTGTAGTTTCCAGCTACTTTTTTAAAATGGGATTTAAAACTTTTTACTGCGGATTCTTATAAACCACACATATGAGGAGCGCTTGGAGGGATAAATTGCCAATTAATGCCTTGGTGAGTCTTATTTTGTACGATCTCAGGGGAAACTTGCTTAATGAAATCCACAAACTGTTTTTCTATGGCTCTTTGAACTCTTATAAAGGTTTTTCCTTTGTCTCTCCTAAGTTTCGACGGAAAACCACGTCGTCCGACGAAGCGTGCGAATGCCGCGAGGAAAGCCTCTTTTGTCAGATTAGTACATAGCTCGAGGTGCACTGCTTTTGTTTTATTTTGGCTTTGTATTTTATTAGGTTGTCAAAAAAGTCTTGCGGTAGTTTCGCTAGTTGGCGCTGAAAGCGCGTAGTTCTAGTTTTATTCGTCACATCGGGTCATGCTATACCTTTTTGGAAAGCTCATTTCACGCGCTAACACGTGTTTGATTGAATGTCGTTTCTTTTAAGTCGTTCGTGAATTAAAGCGTCGCAAACATGGAGCAAAATAAAGAGAAAATACAGCATATTTTACAGTACTACTACGATAAAGGCAAAAATGCATCTCAAGCCGCCAATAAAATTTGTGCAGTTTATTGACCCGATACAGTTTCCATTTCCACCGCACAACGATGGTTTCAACGTTTACGTTCTGGTGTAGAGGTGGTCGAAGATGCGCCACGTTCCGGAAGGCCTGTCGTCGAAAATTGCGATAAAATTGCTGAATTGGTCGAAAGAGACCGGCATAGTAGCAGCCGTAGCATCGGTCAAGAAACTGAACATCAAACCGTTTCAATAAATCGTTCAATAAAAATACCGCAAGACTTTTTTTACAACCTAATATTATTGAATTATTTTATATGTAAGTTTTTGCGTGTATTTTTGTTTATTTAAATAGTAAATGAAATTTAATTATAGTATAAATAGTAATATAAATCAAAGAAATTTGGAAATAGTATTTTCATAGAGTATTGGCTAAATTTGTGCCAGCAGCCGCGGTTACACAAATAATGCAAATAAAATTTGTTCAGTGTGAGTTAAAATTTATTATACTAAAATAAAATTAATTTTATTAGGTGAAATTTTAAATTTAAAAAAATTTTTTATAAAGGTTTTGAAGCTTGTAAATTTTAATTATAAACTAGGATTAGATACCCTATTATTCAAAATGTAATTTGAATCACTAAGGTAGTAGTAGCTATGTCCTTGAAACTTAAAAAATTTGGCGGTATTTTAGTCTATTCAGAGGAACCTGTCCTGTAATTGATAATCCACGATGTACCTCACTTACATTTGTTTTTCAGTTTATATACCGTCGTTATCAGAATATTTTATAAGAATAATAATTTTCTATAATTTTTATAAGAATTTATATCAGATCAAGGTGTAGCTTATGTTTAAGAAGGGATGGGTTACAATAAATTTATTTAAACGGATCTAGTTTTGAAATGCTTAGTGAAGGTGGATTTGATAGTAAAATTTTAAAGATTGGTAATTTGATTTTAGCTCTAGAATATGCACACATCGCCCGTCGCTCTTGCTATTAAGGTAAGATAAGTCGTAACATAGTAGGTACATCCGGTACATGAAGGTGTATCTAGAATTACAATTTAAAGCTTATTCAGTAAAGCATTTCATTTACATTGAAAAGATTTTTGTGTAAATCAATATAAATTGATCAAAATTTACTTATTAATTTATTTTGTTTTTAAATTAATATATTAAAAATAATTATACAATTAAATGTTTTAGTAGTTTTTAATGAAAAAATAATTTAATAATAGTTGATTAGTATTGTGAAAGATAGTTGAAATATTTTGAAAAATTTTTATATTAAAAGAAAATTTAATTTATTGTACCTTGTGTATCAGGGTTTATCAAATAATTAATATATATATTGTTAATCTCGATTTTATAAGAGTAAATAGTTTATTAAAGTTAATGTGTCTAAATTATTTTAAATTATTAGAAATGAAATGTTATTCGTTTATAAAGGTATCTAGTTTTTTTTTGGAATAAATTTAATTTACAAATTTTTGGTTATTTATTTAATTGAAAAATTTATTTATTTGAATATCTTAAGGGATAAGCTTTAAGATAAATTATTAAAAATTAATAATGGTAATATAAAATGTATGCTTAGAATTAGCAATCATCAAAAAGTTTGTTATAAATTATTTAATGGGTTATATTATTTATTATATTTTAATTTATTTATAAAATTTTTTTATTAATTAAGTATAAAAAGGAATAATGATAGAATTAGTATATTTATTTGTTTATGTAATTTTATATGATAAGTTTGTGTAAAGAGCTCGGCAAAAATTGTATCCGCCTGTTTAGCAAAAACATGTCTTTTTGAGTTATTTTTAAAGTCTGACCTGCCCACTGAAATTATTTAAATGGCCGCAGTATTCTAACTGTGCAAAGGTAGCATAATCATTAGTCTTTTAATTGAAGGCTGGTACGAACGGTTGGACGAGGTATAAGCTGTTTCATATAAATTTATAATAGAATTTTATATATTAGTCAAAAAGCTAAATTATATTTTAGGCTTATACCAGGTTGGTTTCTATCTTTAATATATTGTAATATCTTAGTACGAAAGGACCAGGTATTAGAATAATAATATTTTATATAAGGAATATGATTAATATTATACTATTTTGGCAGATTAGTGCAATAAATTTAGAATTTATTTATGTAATTTATTTTACAAATAGAACTTGTTTTTTATAGAATTTATATTATCAATTATTGGAAGTTTAATTTTGGTGATTTGCGTTTTAGTTAGAGTAGCTTTTTTAACTCTTTTGGAGCGTAAAGTTTTAGGTTATATTCAGATTCGTGAAGGACAAATAAAGTTGGTTTAATAGGAATTCCTCAGCCTTTTTGTGATGCGATTAAGTTATTTACTAAGGAACAAACCTATCCTCTTTTATCAAATTATATTTCATATTATTTTTCTCCTATTTTTTCTTTATTTGTATCTTTGGTTGCTTGACCATGTATTCCTTTATTCGTTTAATTTAGGTTTATTATTTTTTTTTTATGTTTTACTAGCCTAGGGGTGTATACTGTCATGATTTCTGTTGATCTTCTAATTCTAATTATGCGTTATTGGGGGGTTTACGGGCTGTAGCAAAAACTATTTCTCATGAAGTAGCATTGGTCTTATTATCTTTTGTGTTTTTAATTGGAAATTATATTATTTTAGATTTTTTTTGGTATCAAAAAACTATCTGATTTTTGGTGGTTTTATTCCCTATTAGATTGGCCTGATTTTGTATTTGTTTAGCTGAAACTAATCGTACTCCTTTTGATTTATTAGAAGGTGAATAAAAGTTAGTTTCTGGGTTTAATATTGAATATAGAAGAGGAGGATTTGCTTTACTTTTTATGGCTGAGTATGCTAGAATTTTATTTATGAGCATATTATTTTGTGTAATTTTTTTAGGTTGTGATGTGTTTGATGTTATATTTTATGTTAAGTTAACATTTATTTCATTTGTTTTTATTTGAGCTCGAGGAACTTTACCTCGGTTCCGTTATGATAAATTAATGTATTTAGCTTGAAAGATTTTTTTACCTTTTTCATTAAATTTTTTATTGTTTATTATTGGGCTAAAATTATGATTGATTTATTATATGTGGTTAATAGAATTTAGTAAAGTCAATAGAAAGGTTGATTTCTATCTTATGTTTTCAAAACATATGCTTGTTCAAGCTCATTGACTAATTAATTAAAGTGTCTTACCATTTATTTACTAATGGATTAATAATTATTAATTATTATATTACATTATAATGAATTATAAGAAGTAAATTACGGTTAAGATTTGACCCACTAATACATAGGGTTCTTCTACCGGTCATGCTCCAATTCATGTTAATAAAATTACTGTAACAACTACAGTTCAAAATAAAATTTTGTTAATAGGATAGAAATGAATACCTCGGAATTTTCTTAAGTGATAGAAGGGTAGAATAGCTAAAATAGCAATTGATAAGACTAGAGAAATTACCCCTCCAAGCTTATTAGGAATAGATCGTAGAATTGCGCAGGCGAATAAGAAGTATCATTCTGGTTGAATGTGTACTGGAGTGACTAGGGGATTAGCGGGAATAAAATTATCTGGGTCTCTCAGTAAGTTAGAGTTAATTAATGTTAATAGAATTAATGCTGCAATTATGATAATAAATCCTACAATATCCTTATATGAGAAGTAGGGGTGGAAAGGAATTTTGTCGATATTGGAATTTAACCCAATGGGATTATTAGATCCTGTTTGGTGGAGAAATAGTAAGTGAATTAGAGTTATTGCTAATAAAATAAATGGTAGAATGAAGTGGAATGTGAAGAGTAGTGTAAGTGTAGCGTTATCTACAGCAAATCCTCCCCATACTCATTGAACTAGGTCAACCCCTAAGTAAGAGATGGCTGATAATAAATTAGTAATAACTGTGGCTCCTCGGAAAGATATCTGGCCTCAAGATAATACATACCCTATAAATGCTGTTGTTATTACTAAGAATGAAATTAGTACTCCTACTAATCAGGTGGGAGTAAATAGATAAGATCCATAGTAGAAGGCTAAATTAATGTCCCCAGTATAGTGTATAGCTAAATATAGTCCTGTTAAAATTTGAATAATGAAACATAGGCCTAATAATGATCCAAAATTTCATCATGCTGAGATATTAATTGGGGCTGGAAGATCTTTTAGTGCATTATTTGCAATTTTAAATGAGGGGTGTTGGGTTCGTAAAGGTTTGTTCATTAGTTTATTTGTCGAAGGGGCCCATAAAATAATTTGGTAATATTTACTACTGCGATTAATGTAATTAATAAATAATTTATTAATAGAATAGTAATAAAATTTTTTGGGTAATTATATAATTTATGGAGATTTAAAGAGTTTTCAGAGACAATCAAAATAAAATTATATAAAGGTTGTATTTCTAAATTTTGAATAAATGAAGATGTTGATAATTTATCAATTAAAAAGAGCAATTAGTGTGAGAGTTAATCTGATTATAATACAAATAGTTGTTAATTTTATAGAGAGTGAAAATATTTCATTTGATGCTAAGGAAGTTAAGTAAATAAATAGCACTAGCATACCTCCTAAAAAAATTAAAAATAAGATATATGAAAATCAGAATCTTTTAGCTATTAATCCAGTAATTAAACAGATTTGTAATGTTTGAATTAATCCTATATTAATCCTATTGCCAAGGGGTGGTTTAGTTGAATAAAAATTAGTCTTGAGATTAGTGTTGAAGAAAATAAAAAGAGTTGTATGATTTCAGGAGGTAGTTTATTTAAAATATTAATTTTGGGGATTAATGGTAAAGTTATTTCTTTTCTCTTGAAGTTTTAAAAAACAAAATATTATTTTTGGTTTACAAGACCAAGGTTTTTATTAAACTAATCTAATGTTAATGAGTTTATATTGAGGGTTAATTGGTAAGGCTGAGCTCAGGCAACTACCGGGGTCACAGGTGGCGGATAGTGGACGGCCTACGCTAAGTAGGTCAGCTGCGAATAGTAATACGCAGCCCTCGACCACGAGCTGCAGGAGAGGAGGGCTTGGCTCAAAACGCCTCACGCGCCCAATGAACCTCCCGCGAAGAGGCGAGAAGATGCCGCCTTTAAATAAGCGTCCACAACCCCCACCGGGGCTGCACCGAGGGAGAACCTACCCACGAGAGGGAGGCAACAAAGCGACGAAAGATACAGCGACCAACACCAAATGTGCACAGGAAACAACGAAAAACCCTTGGCAAGAGCCCTTCAGAATTGAAACCAGTAAGATTCTGATTATGGCATACTGGAAAACCGAAACGGATCAGATCGACAAAGGGCTGGGGAGGGCAGTATTCTGTTACCTCAGTAGATAAGAGTGACATCTTACCGAAATGGCTGGCAGGCTAATACTGCTCTCACCTACGTCTCGTTAAAACCATGGCAGGTCTTCAAGTACGTTCAATGCACGTCGCCATAATTCCTTTGGCCGTACAGGTTCAGTTGAGACGAACTCCTGATTCGTGCCCGAACCTGGCTCTGAACATAAGCTCCCATAAGGACTTATGTCAACCCTTGCGTGGCCTCCCTGCTTGCATAGATAACCACGGGGTTCATAAAGGGCAACTGCTACAACGTGCGGAGATAGCGGCTTGAAGCGGAGACCCACCAGAAGAAAATGAATACATCACAACAACAACAACAACAACAACATAAAAACCAGCAGAAGGAACAACAAAACAAAGACAAATAACACGAGGAATACGGAACGGTCTTCCGCAGGAGCAGCAGGATACTCAGATCCCCCATACTTACCGCCACTCCAAAGCAGACAGACAAGACTGGTGAAAAGACAGACTCAGGGGAGACTGCGGCCACACAAGCAGCACTGGCAAACCAAGGAGAAGGGAAGAGCACCCCAGCTGCCACAAAAGATGGAATTCAGAGCTCGCCGAAACCGGAATACATCACCCAAATGAGACGAGCAGAAGAAGAATCCCTTGAAAAGTGCAAAGGGATAGTGCAAAAAATGAAATTGGCGATGGCAAAACAAAAGAACGTTAGCATGGACGTTAAGAACGGAGCGGCACAACTAGACGAACTCTTCGACGTCATCAAGAGCTATCGAAGAAATTGGCTCACTGCAGAAACCGAGAGAGGGCGGGCACACCTAAACAGACGCATCACGACCCCCGAGTCAGCAACATCGAAGCGGCGTGCGACAAGCCCTGTGGAGCCACGAGAAACAGTGCGACCACGACACGAAAACGACGGCCAGTGGCAAAAAGTTTTGCCTAAAAAAGCCAGGAAAACCCACGTAAACGAAGGGACGAGCGAAGAAGCGCCTAAAAAGAGGCAACTGGTCAACAGCACGGCCGCAAGCCAGAAAGGAAATAATAGGTCAAAACGACAAACAGAGGCCGTTATAATAAAACCCGCAGAGGGAAATAGCTACGCTGAAGTCCTAAAGAACATCCGTAGCAAGGTAGATCTTAAAGAAGCAGAAGTCAAAATCAAAGGGATCCGCAAAACAAGAGCCGGGGCCCTACTACTAGAGCTAGAAATGGGTCAATCCACAAAGGCCAGCTTCTGTGAGACACTTAAGTCCCCTCTGAAAGAGACTGCAACGGTAGCCGATCATAAAACTAAGGTCACTATAGAAATCAGAGATCTCGACTCGCTGACAACAAAAGAGGAAGTAGTAGCAGGGGCTGTCAAAGAAGCGCTACAGGACCCCACCGAAGGCTGGCGATTAACATAACAGCTCCAAACACAAGAGAGCAGGTAAGGGCATATGTAACGCTGGACCAGGATAGAGCTGATGCACTAATGCGACAGGCATGCATCAAAATCGGCTGGGTTAGCTGCAGGCTGCGGCTGAAAGAAACCCCCAAAAGGTGTTTCCGCTGCTTTGGACCAGGACACTTAACCTGGGACTGCAAAGGACCTGATAGAAGAGGACAAGGCGTTTGCATAAAATGCGGCCAACCAGGACATAAATTGAAAGAATGTGACAAGCCTCCTTCATGCTGCCTTTGCAAAAAGGCCAAACAAGAGAAAACCGACCACATCCCGGGCTCCGCAAAATGCACGGTATATAGGAATTACCGAGGCAAATGAATATCCTACAGGCCAACATGCATAGATGCAAGGCCGCCGATGCACTACTCTCGCAAATGGTGACGGAAAGCGACTACGAGATGATCATCATAAGCGAGCAATACAAAAAGAAAGATAGAGGTACCTGGCTAGAAGATAGCAGCTCAACCGCCGCTATATGGTTACCACCAGGGAGTAATATCAGCACTGTAAACAATGGGGACGGCAACGGCTTCGTCTGGGCCAAATGCGACCTTTTTACAGTAATTAGCTGCTACTTGACGCCAAGCGATAGCACACAGGAATTCCAAGAAAAGCTCGACAACATAGAGGACACAGCCTGGTCTATAGAAGGTCAATTGATTATCGCCGGAGACCTAAATTCCAGAGCCGTAGAGTGGGGTCTGCCAAACACGGACTCGAGAGGAAAGCGCATTCTAGAAATGGCTGCGCGACTAGGACTAGTAGTGCACAATACGGGGAACGCAACCACGTTTAGAAGACCGGGATGCGAGGAAACCACACCAGACGTTACCCTATCAACAGAACGCATAGCAGGCTCAATAAAGAACTGGAAAGCCCTGGAGGATTACACTGGCAGCGATCATCACTTCATTTCATTTATGATCGACACGGGAACAAACGCTGACCAGCACAGAAAAACAACTAGAAAACGAAAGTGGAACATCGCGAAACTAGATACTTCGAAATTAATCTCCGCAATAGATGATCAAAACCCATCTAGCAACTCATCTACAACTGCAAGAAAAACTATCGAGCATACAATGCTGAACATAACAAGAGCCTGTCAAAAAGGAATGCCCAAGACCTCCCACAGCAAACATAAAGCAGCAGTTTACTGTTGGACTGAAAATATAGCCCAACTCAGACGGACATGCCTCCGCCTTCGCAGATCCTACACGAGATCCAGGCGCAGAGGAGCCGCAACTTAAGAAGCTGATCAATACAAATTAGCAAAAAAGGAGCTGAAGCATGCCATCGACGACAGCAAAAAGAAAAAATGGGAGGAACTACGCGAGGATATAAACAGAAACCCCTGGGGACTCGGGTACAAAATAGTGATGAAGAAACTCGGCGCTCGAGCAAAGCCACCTGACCTAACCGCTGCGAAAATGTATAACATTGTGAACGCACTATTCCCCACACACGAACCAAGGGCTAGTGACCCAGAATACATTCTAGGATCGACGCAAATCCCCCAGTTTACCCTCGAAGAGCTGCATCTAGCCACTGCCAAGCTCAAGGTCAACAAAGCACCCGGACCGGACGGGATCCCATCCGAAATTCTCAAAATAATCGCTGCAGAGCGCCCGGCAGTACTACTGAACATGTACAACGCCTGCCTTGAAGCCGGAATATTCCCTGAACCGTGGAAAAGCAACGGCTGGTGCTAATCAGTAAGGGAAAAGGAGACCCCAATTCGCCATCAGCATACCGCCCATTGTGTATGCTTGACACAGCGGGAAAGCTATATGAAACCTTGCTCAAACCCAGACTTGAAGCGGCCATCAACGAAGCGGGAGGACTGTCCCCTAGACAATATGGCTTTAGACCCGGCAGATCAACCATAGGAGCAATAAAGTGCGACATTGGAAGCGTAGAAGCCGCACAGCGTAGATGGCATAAATACAAAAGAATAGTGTTGCTGGCGACTCTACATGTCCGAAACGCTTTCAACAGCGCTAGATGGGTAGATATGATCGACGCTCTCGAGAAAAGCTTTAAGATACTCGACTACCTCAGGGCCGTGGTGCGGAGCTACCTTAGCAACAGGAAACTGCTGTACGAAACTAAGGAGGGATCACGACAAATAGCGGTTACGTTAGGAGCAGCACAAGGATCCATCCTCGGACCAGACTTGTGGAACATCAGCTATGACGCTATATTAAAACTAGAAATGAGAGATGACTCGTATTTAATAGGCTACGCGGACGACATCGCAACAGTAATCACAGCTAGGGATACAGAAGAAGCACGAAGAAAGCTGAACCAGGTCATGATACGGACGCAAGCATGGCTCGACTCACACAGCCTCCATCTCGCTAGGGAGAAAACAGAGCTACTGTTGCTAACAAACAAGCACATACCTCTCGAGATTAGCATACACACGACTACGGATATCCTTAGAACAAAAAAAGCAGTTAACTACCTGGGCGTAAGACTGGTCCCCAGATTAACCTTCTGGGTACAAATCCAGCACGCCGCAGGAAAGGCAGCGAAGATCACCTCTCAACTGAGCCGACTAATGGCCAACATAGGAGGCCCTAGTCAAGAAAAAAGAAAGCTCCTAATGTCGACAACAATCTGCGTTTTATTATACGGAGCTGAGATATGGGCAGATACGCTCAAAAAGGAAAACCGGCGTAAGGTAGCGGCCAGAGTGCACCGCACTGCAGCCCTCAGAGTTGCATCAGCCTACCGAACAGTGTCCGGCGAGCCAATTTTAGTTATAAGCGGAAATGCCCCAATTGATCTTCTGGCATACGAAAGGAAAAAGCTGTGGAAGCTAAAGCAGTCATCCGATAACAACAAGAGCGCAATAGAACAAATACAGAAAGAAACAATAATAACATGGCAACAAAGATGGGAGAATGAATGCCGCGGCAGATGGACGGCCAGGCTTATAAAAGATCTAGACTCATGGATAGGCCGAAAATTCGGAGAGGTAGATTTTTACACAACCCAGCTGTTATCCGGGCACGGGTACTTCAAAAAGTACCTCCACAGAATGGGAAAAGTCGAAGAGCCGTCATGCCCATACAACGACGCGATAGAAGACGACGCTTAACTCATATTCTTCGAATGTGTGCACTGGCAAGGAGAACGCACCGCCGTAGAGAACCTGTTTGGCCCAATAAACGCGGACAATCTAGTCAGCGTCATGTTGGAGAGTGAAGCAAACTGGGGGATTATCAATAAATTCGCTGCACTCTTGCTACGCAGCAAAAAGCGGGACCTGGACGCAGGTGCGCAGATGTAAATCTCTCAATGAGAAAAATGGAACGCCACCCTGAAGTAATGCAAAAGCGATCCCAGGGTGGGCGACGGTTCCTTAGAGGGGGGGGTTTTTAGTGACCTGCAAGCGGCACATACCGCTGCTGTGACGACAGCACCGATGATGCGGAAGGCATTTCCCACCCCCTCACCCGCAAAAAAAAATATTGAAGGTTTACCTTGTTTTTTATTTTTAATAGGAATTTTTGTTTTTGTTTGTAATCGTAAGCATTTATTGTCTATGCTTTTAAGTTTAGATTATATTGTATTAAGTTTATTTTTTCTTTTATTTATTTATTTAAATTTAATGGATTATAGAAGATTTTTTAGTATAATATTTTTAACTTTTAGAGTGTGTGAAGGTGCTTTGGGTCTTTCTATTTTAGTTTCTATAATTCGTGCACATGGGAATGATTATTTTCAATCGTTTAATATATTACAATGTTAAAATTGATTTTTATAATACTTTTTATTAGTCCTATTTGTTTCATAAATGGTTTCTTTGAATGGTTCAGAATTTATTATTTATTGTAACTTTGGTTTTCATTGTTTTAAATTATTGCACTAATTATTTTGTAAATATTTCATATTTTTTAGGTTTTGATGTTATTTCTTACGGTCTTATTTTATTGAGATTTTAGATTTGTACTCTTATAATTAGAGCTAGTGAATCTGTTTACAAATATAATAATTATAAAAATTTATTTTTATTTGATGTTTTAATTTTGTTAATTTTTTAGTGTTAACTTTTAGAAGAATGAATTTGTTTATGTTTTATTTATTTTTCTACTTTATTTTTAATTTTGGGTTGAGGGTATCAACCGGAACGTCTTCAAGCTGGAGTTTATTTATTATTTTATACATTATTGGTTTCTTTACCTATATTAGTTGGATTTTTTTGTTTATATAATAATTTAAATACAATGAATTTTTATTTATTAAGTAATTATATATTTAATTATATGTTGTATTTATCTTTAAATTTAGCCTGTTTAGTAAAAATGCCCATATTTTTGGTTCATTTATGACTTCTCAGGGCTCATGTTGAAGCTCCGGTTTCAGGGTCAATAATTTTAGCTAGAATCATATCAAAGTTGGGAGGCTAAGGTCTGTTGCGAGTTTTTCCTTTTTTGCAGTTAAGAGGTATTACGAGTAAATATAATTATGTATGAGTTAGAATTAGATTGGTGGGGGGAGTTTTAATCAGTTTAGTTTGTTTACGTCAAACTGATTTAAAGGCTTTAATTGCTTATTCATCGGTTGCTCATATAGGAATTGTTTTGGGGGGCTTAATAACTTTAACTTATTGAGGTCTTTGTTTTTCTTATACTTTAATAATTGCTCATGGGTTGTGTTCATCTGGTTTATTTTGTTTAGCTAATATTACATATGAACGATTTGGGAGTCGAAGCTTATTAATCAATAAGGGTTTATTAAATTTTATGCCTTCAATAACTTTATGTTGATTTTTATTAAGAACTTGTAATATGGCTGCACCTCCTTCTTTAAATTTATTCAGAGAAATTTCTTTATTAAATAGAATTGTAAGTTGATCTTGGGTTACTATAATTTCTTTGTCTCTATTATCTTTTTTTAGTGCTGCTTATACTTTATATTTATATGCTTACAGTCAACATGGAGAGACTTTTTCAGGGATTTATTCATTTAGAGGCGGTAAGACTCGTGATTTTTTTTTTTATTATTTCTTCATCAATTTCCTTTAAATTTATTGATTTTAAAGAGAGATAAATAGGTTATTTAAAATATTGATTTGTGGTGTCAATGAAATGAGGCTTGTCATTTTAGAATGTGAAATATTTATCAATTTGTAGGATTAGATTTTTAATTTTAATTACCATTAGAATTAGTTTTTTTTACTTCTAGCTTAGTGTTTTTGTTAAATGATTATTCTTTATTTTTAGAATGAGAAGTTGTTAGTTTAAATTCAACTAGAATTGTTATGACCTTTTTATTTGATTGAATGAAATTATTATTCATATATTTTGTTTTGTTAATTGCTTCTTTAGTAATTTATTATAGAAAGGAATATATAAGAGAAGATACAAATATTAATCGTTTTATTATATTAGTTTTAATATTTGTGTTATCCATAATGTTATTAATTATTAGCCCTAATTTATTTAGAATTTTATTAGGGTGAGATGGCTTAGGGTTGGTGTCTTATTGTTTAGTTATTTATTTTCAAAATACTTACTTACAGCTTTGTCTAATAGGATTGGGGATGTAGCTTTTTTATTGGCAATTGCTTGAATATTAAATTATGGAAGCTAAAAATATATCTTTTATTTAGAAAGTATGAAGAATAGAGTTGAAATAGAAATTATTGGTGCATTAATTATGTTAGCTGCTATAACTAAAAGAGCCCAGATTCCTTTTTCTTCTTGATTACCAGCTGCTATGGCAGCTCCTACGCCTGTTTCAGCTTTAGTTCATTCTTCAGCCTTAGTAACTGCTTATTATTAACTAGCTGACCCGGCAAACGTTGTTTTGCCATATAAATTATTTTTAGGTAATTTCATTGAAGCACTCTGTGATAAACGATATTTTTCGTTTTGCTGTCAGGTGCGAAAACGATCAAAGCAGATGGTTTTCCGACACGGGAACATGCGACATACAGTTGTCCGTGTGAAAAACATGCATTTTCCAGATTCAGGCCACAAACATTTAATGATTGGCCTTATGATTTATTAATTGTCATGGCGAATGCGAGACGAATTGGAAATTGGATTCGCTTAAACTCGAATGGCATATCGGTTGGGATCATTGGAATTTTCGGAATGAGAACTTCCTCACCTTTGAATTTTCCTTTTAGTAGTCTCGCGTGAATCACATTGGCCATGAGTTTTGTGACCGCTAAACGCGTTCCGTTGCATAATTTTGGTTGGTTGAGATTGCGAAGCATGATGACGACTGAACCAAACTTCAATTGTAAATTGTGCGGTGGCAAGCCAGGCATATCCAATGAATTCAAGCACTCAGTTGGGTAGTTGGTTGCTTCGTCTTCGTTTATTACACAGTCGATAGATTTGAAGGAATGCAGTGTCCCAACGATTTGATTTTGAATTTTGAAATTTAAGTGATCCACATCCTTGTTCTTTGCTGCTAAAATTACTCTTTCTCTCAACCAATCGTAGTTTTTGTGGTTAGCAATGATGTTCGGAAACACTTTGTTGATGAGCTCCTCTTTCGTTGAGATGAAATTGCAAAAATTTGGCGGGAACGAAATGAATCCATTCGATGCGTCGACAGGAACACGATAGTTAGCAGTTGATTTGAGGACAGTTCGGCAGATGGATCGTTTAGCAATGCAACTCGCATGTTTGTCGTCAGCTGAAGTTTCCACACATAACGCCACAATGGTGATGATTTGAGGCAAGCATTGATCTCATCGGCAGCGGTCGATCGAGGTATTACTGGTAGTGTTTGCCGGAAATCGCCTGAGAGTAAAATCAATGCACCCCCAAAATGTCTTGCGTCATTACGCAGATCTTTCATAGTGCGATTCAGAGCTTCTAACGCGCGTTTATGCGACATTGTGCATTCGTCCCAGATAATGATTTTGCTTGCTACTAAAACTTTGGCCATTGCTGAATGTTTCGCTATGTTACATGTCGGTTCTTCAACCGCTTGCAGGTTTAATGGCAATTTTAATGCAGAATGAGCGGTTCGGCAACCTTTCAACATCGTTGCCGCTATTCCAGAAGAAGCAACAGCTACAGCAATTTCTGATCTTGCACGAACTGCAGCCAAGATCAGTGATATGAGGAATGTCCTCCTGACCTCCTCCTGACATGCAACACGAAATGTTGGCAGCACTACACTATTGACAGTTCGAAGTGATTCAAATGATGTCGGGGCACGAACATTCACCAGCAATAGTCGTAAGTAAAAGCATTCATCATTTTTCGGATGAACTGTATAAATACGGCCAAGAGCTTCAGTAGAACGCACATCCGGATGACCAGGAACTACATTACCTTGCTTTCGACGTGGAAATTTCTTCGATGAAGCATTCCAAGTGTAATAACGCGGCATCTCTGAGTAAAGTAACGCACGTGCAAACGGATCACTTTGGCAAATCGAGAAGAAACTGGTCAATGTTGTCGCTGGTGGGTTTTGAGCACGTTGAGCGGCATTTGCTGGGGTGAAATAAACTCGTTGACCGTTCTCCAGATGCACTGCCAAATATGTAACACTCGGATAGCGTTCATGAATGGGAAATGAGAATATACGCCAAATCACTTCATTGCAGCATACGTGTCGACCAATTTGATAGCGCGTGATTTCATCATTGGGGTCAGGAGCTTGAAGACCAAAAGCCGCCATGTCACTGCCCTTCGTGGCATATTTGTAGATGTACTTGATGGACTTCACTGAATTGCAATACTCCACGTTACAGTGCGCCCTGAATGTTTTGGAAAGAAGTGACGAATACGGAACAACCCAAGAGTTGTCGACCACGAAATCATTTCCTTTCACTTTGACTGTGATTGTTCTACCGCCATCATCAGAAGATCGACGTCGATACAGTGGACAACCATCTTTGCCAGTGATGGTATCAGCAGTCAAATTTTGTGGATAACGCTTGGAACACTTGCCGTCGACCATGCACGGTGATTGTGGGTTAATGGCGCCACACGGTCCATGAATCATGTTTATAATTACGACATCATGCAGGTCTGGATCGGTTTCGGGATCAGGAATCTCGGTAAATATGATGTCATCAATTTGGTCTGGCTGTATTCTTTCGACTAACCAAATGAGAATGTGCGCATGCGGTAAGCCTCTTTTTTGCCATTCAATGAAATACATCCAACACCGAGTATCCCTAAAGACACGATGCCTAACAATATAGTGCATGAGCGACCGGATTTTTTGCCTGAATACACGTGTGGTGATATCGTGCCGATTACTTGATGTTTGGCCAGGAAGCAGCAGTTGAACAATTTTTATCCACTTAGGATTGCACGTGAAGGTGATGAACAGGTCTGGACGGCCGTAATGACGTACATATGTCATTGCATCTTGCGTATATTCATGCATATGACGTGTAATGCCAACGAACGTCGCCGGTAAAATAGTCAACCGACCAAAATCAGATGCATTTCCTTCGGTGCTAATTGCATCGCGTAAATGAATGTACTGCTCCGTACGTAGTTTGGTTTGATTTAAAGCGATAAAAAGGAGGCGCTCCGCTTCTATTTTGGCATACATATCGACGCAAAATTGCTGAAACAATCGGCGAAATCGAAGCAAATAGTTGTCAACATTTTGGCGAATCATCAAACGATACACGTAAAAATTCATTCCGCTGACCTTCCTGGTAGTTTCCTCACCTAACATAATATCAGTGACATAAGTGTCATATTGAAATGAAAATTATTGTGATATCTATTCTTACCGGTCGATGGACTTATCATATTGATGTTGATATAATATCCATCGTCACCTTGCCAAAACATCAGTGGGTATTGCAATGCATCGTATGAACGATGAGTTTCGGATATTCGTTGCAATTGCCCAGAGTCCCGACGTGTGAGCACAATATCGCGTTATTCCCAGCTTTCGCCAACAATCACAACTGCAACCTCATCTATTGTTGGAGCGTTAAATTGGCGTTCGTGCGTTCCAGCAGGTCGTTTATCCGCTCTGATCACGACTTTATAGTCATCATTTGGCATGCGATCCAACGCAGTTTTGAATAACCGAACCAATGCATGATGTTCATGAAGCAGCTGCTGCAAATCGCGAAGAATTCCTCTTCTCATTTCCGTATTGATTGTTTGGCGCTGATCAAGTTGATGTTCCACATTGCCCATGAAGTAAATTTGAAGGAATTTATGTTGTGCGTCTTCAAGTGGTAGCAATGATCCAATTCGATGGAGAATTCGGCTTTGGATCTGTAGAGTCAATTACGAAATTAGATTCAATATTTTTTGTGCATCAAAAGAAAATTATCGGTTAATTTATTACCTTGAATGTCGGATTGAATCCACGTTCATGAATAATATCTGCTATCTGAAGTCATTTGAAAGCGTCCGTTGTATTTCTGAGCGTTCGATAGAAAATGACGTGATTCTGGTGTTTCACCAGTAAGCAAAGAACGCAATGGCTCTGTTGGCAACGGCAGTGGTGGTAATTTAACCTTGCCACTGAGACAGCACAGTCCAGGTGTTTCTCCAGCGAACTTCATTGCACCGCAATGGTTGCACAACCTCCACTGGGTGAAGTTTAACGGAAGGATGCGAGCTGTAGTCAATTCTGCAATCGTAATGAAACGCTACTCGATCCAAATCAACACTTGAAGCACTTCTTCTTATGCGTTGATTTAAATTATCACGTTGTTGAGTTGTTTCATTTGCCCGACGATTTCTCATTGTTAACTGAGCCGTTTCATTTTCCGCCTGTCTTTCTTCTTGTGTTTGTGATGCACGAAGTCGGGCCATACTAACACGGCGCTGTTATCGTGCAATTTCTTGTTCATTCGTCGTCAATTGATAGACAATATTCCGTACTCTATTTGCATTTCGCGTTCGATGCGAAAGATTAGATCTCTTAGCTCGAGGCATTCTGAATTACACTGAGAAATGAACACACAAAACATGTGCTCAAATGTCATAACCTCACAAAATAAACATCTTTCTTGGCAACTTACCGTTTGAAAATAAAATTCCACACCAATATGATCAATCAGAATGAAATGAACAGCGAACTCCAATTGATTTTCAAAGTATTCCACCTAAAAATTAATTGAACAACCCGAAATTAACGTTTGCGTTGACTATCGATGAGCACGCAATAACAAAGATCATAACCATTTACAATGAGCACTTCATCAAACTGAACTCACCTCTATGAAATCACTTTTCGCTTGCAATTTTCACAATAGCCGTGAACATAAAATTACCAATAAAACACGGCTAATATATCGTTTCAAAATAATGTATTAAATCAAATTGAATTACAATAACTAACGAAAGCCGATAAAAGCTTAAAAAAATGCCGATATTTATGTTACCAGTGTTGCCAACTTTATTTTTATCAAACCACCAAATAAGGCCGTATTAACCACCAGAAAACCACTAAACTTTGTCGGGCTCTCAAACCACCAGAATTCCACTAGAAATTACAGTGCGACACAAAATATTTCTTATTCATGAGTGACAACCATCTGCGTTACTTGTGAATTGTCAAGATGTCAAATAATAGCATCAGTTAATGTAATGTAAATGGACCAGCAATTTCATATAGCCACCATAAGTTTACTGCATGTTCACTATTGTTCAGAGGTACAGGACACTTATATAAGTTGTGGTTACCTATAATTAGATGTGCATAAATCACGATAGTTATATAGATTTAAGAGCATGTAAGATGTATTGGTAATCCTTAGTAAAGAAAATTAATAAAATTAAAGGGTTTCATTGTGAATGATGGTGCCACGCTCATTTAATACAAACAACAGATTATTATCGTGACATTAAATATTTAGCTTAAACTAAAAATGATCATCATCAGAAGAGTCAGCTTCATCTGCTTGTTCAGTTTGGGAAGAATAGATTTCTTTAGTTCCAATTTTTTGTATTACAGTATTTGGTAATGTGTAGTTATTGCAGCATTTGCCTTCACGTGCTAAGCCTGCACGAACAGTGACAATTGAAGAAAGGAGATCAAACTTCATTCGATTTCTCTGTTTAGTCTTGACAACGTTCATCATGCTAAACAATCGTTCTGAAATCTATTTTCTCCTGCTATATCTTCGTATTTCAATACTTCGTACAAAAATTCCTTTGTATTTTTTGTATTTTTCCAACTGAGTAGATGTATTTGACGCCACTGCTCGTCAATCTTAGCAATATCTTCTTGTTTTTTGTTAAAATGCAACATCAGTTCAGTAATCGGTTCTTTGTTATGAGATAGTGCGTGTTCTACGCTGATTTTCTGAATACTTTTCATGAGTTTCAAGTTTTCGGGCAATCTGTTTTTCAATTCTTGAGTCAAAGATGCAATGAACTGGATGCACCTATTGCGGATTATTTCTTCTTGATTTGGCGGAAGTCCTTTATCTTTCATTGTTTGCAAGTGAATTTCAAATCTGTACCCCAAATAGCATTTATTATCTATAAAATCTTGAATATTTTGCGTAAAAATATCTAACTTCTGGGTAGGCAATATTATCTTGTCAACAAGTGTATCAATTAAATTAGTCAGTTCGTCATATAGTTTAGAATGATCTGCGTCTTTCGATTCAAATAATTTATAAACCCTGTTAACATTAGTGAGAACTGGGTAAATAAATGAAATGTATGCATAATTCACATCATCAGAGTACATTGCATGCAGCAATTCGGCTGTGTAGCATCTTTCATTTAATTTTGCGATATTATTGTTATATTTGTTGTTATTTGATATATTTGTTTTCAGTTCCAGCCATTGTGTGTAAATCCGTGCAACTGCGGACTCTACAGAAAGCCACCTAGTTTGGCAAGACTGAACAATTTTTAAAGGGTCATGACCATCGTTTATTAGTTTGTATAGTTCTTTATAGGCAGCTTGAACGGCTGAACCAATCATATGTTTCTTTAATAATGAATTCGAGATTCCTGGGTAAGAACTCCTTTGTTGCTGCGGAGACTGCTAATTGTAAGGAATGACAAATGCAGCGCACCAAAACTAGACTCGGTAGTTCTCTTTTCAGTTTGGCATACACACCGTTATTAACTCCAACCATGATTGCAGCATTGTCAGTTTCAATGCCCATTAAATGTTTTAGGGGTATACCGAATCGTGTAAGTGATGCTTTTAAGACGGCAACAATGCCGTCTGCATCACACTCGTAGAGCATTGGGATATCTAAATATGTAGATATAATTTTTTTGTGAGTGCAGCTGTAATAAATAATAACAATTCCCAAATATTTATGAACTGCGATATCGGAGGATGGAGTCATGTGTAGAAGTTCACGCAAGTGAGGAAAGTTCTCTGATCGCCATTCACTTGGGAGTGGCCAGAAACGATTCTTTTACATATGACTCAAGCAGCTCACGACTTCCGGTCTCTGACCAAGTATCCTCTGGGTAGCCTAAGAACATCCGTTTGAAGGCGAGCTAAAGTGAGAAGGCGAAATATCCCCTACTTAGGGTTGTGCGCTGGGTTTGGGACCCGCCACGTAAAAAAACGCACCAATGAAAACAACCAAACAGCCTCGGATGAGAGACCCCCCTTTTGATGACGACCATGGCAAGCGAAATAAGGACTACGATTTGAGGGCATGCACCTGGAATGTCCGGTCCCTTAATTGGGAAGGTGCCGCTGCCCAACTGGTTGATGTCCTCGTGAAAATGAAGGCTGACATCACCGCCGTCCAAGAAATGCGATGGACGGGATAAGGACAGAGACGAGTAGGTCTTTGTGACATCTACTACAGTGGCCATATAAAGGAGCGCAAGTTTGGTGTTGGATTCGTGGTGGGAGAGAGACTCCGTCGCCGAGTACTATCATTCACTCCGGTGAATGAACGTCTAGCCACAATCCGCATCAAAGCGAGGTTCTTCAACATATCGCTGATTTGCGCCCACGCCCCGACGGAAGAGAAGGACGATGTGACCAAAGATGCCTTTTATGCGTGCTTGGAGCGCACTTATGAGAGATGCCCCCGCCACGATGTCAAAATCGTGCTTGGCGACTTCAACGCCAGGGTGGGCAAAGAAGGTATCTTTGGCACTACGGTCGGTAAATTCAGCCTCCACGAGGAAACATCCCCAAATGGGTTGAGGCTGATCGACTTCGCCGGGGCCCGAAATATGGTTATCTGTAGTACTAGATTCCAGCATAAGAAGATACATCAAGCTACCTGGCTGTCTCCGGATCGAAAAACCACCAACCAGATCGATCATGTTGTGATAGACGGAAGACACGTCTCCAGTGTTTTAGATGTGCGTGCGCTCCGAGGTCCTAACATCGACTCGGACCACTATATTGTTGCAGCCAAAATTCGCACCCGCCTCTGTGCAGCAAAACACGCACACCAACAAACACAAGGAAGGTTCGACGTCGAGAAGCTGCAATCACAACAGACAGCCGAACGTTTTTCTACTCGGCTTGCACTCCTGCTCTCTGAGAGCACTCGTCAACAACTCGGTATAAGGGAACTGTGGGACGGCATTTCAAACTCCTTACGTACAGCTGCAACCGAAACCATTGGTTTTCGGAAAGCGCAAAAGAACAGCTGGTACGACGAGGAGTGCCGTGCCGCAGCGGAGAGAAAACAGGCTGCCTACCTCGCAACGTTACGATCGACCACAACACGTGCGGGATGGGATAGATACCGAGAGTTGAAGAGGGAAGCAAGACGCATTTGTAGACAGAAAAAGAAAGAGGCCGAAATGCGTGAGTACGAAGAGCTTGATAAGCTGGCCGACAGGGGTAATGCTCGAAAATTCTACGAAAAGATGCGGCGGCTTACAGAAGGTTTCAAGACCGGAGCATACTCTTGTAGAACCCCCGAAGGTGATCTAGTCACTGATGCCCAAAGCATACTTAAATTATGGAGGGAACACTTCTCCAGCCTGCTGAATGGCAGTGAACGTACAACGCCAGGAGAAGGCGAACCCGATTCCCCAATCGATGACGATGGAGCAGACGTTCCATTGCCCGACCATGAAGAAGTTCGAATAGCAATTGCCCGCCTGAAAAACAACAAAGCGGCAGGGGCCGATGGATTGCCGGCCGAGCTATTCAAACACGGCGGCGAAGAACTGGTAAGGAGCATGCATCAGCTTCTTTGTAAAATATGGTCGGACGAAAGCATGCCCAACGATTGGAATTTAAGTGTGCTATGCCCACTCCATAAAAAAGGAGACCCCACAATCTGCGCCAACTACCGTGGGATTAGCCTCCTCAACATCGCATATAAGGTTCTGTCGAGCGTATTGTGTGAAAGATTAAAGCCCACCGTCAACAAACTGATTGGACCTTATCAGTGTGGCTTTAGACCTGGTAAATCAACCACCGACCAGATATTCACTATGCGCCAAATCTTGGAAAAGACCCGTGAAAGGAGAATCGACACACACCACCTCTTCGTCGATTTCAAAGCTGCTTTCGACAGCACGAAAAGGAGCTGCCTCTATGCCGCGATGTCTGAATTTGGTATCCCCGCAAAACTAATACGGCTGTGTAAACTGACGCTGAGCAATACTCAAAGCTCCGTCAGGATCGGAAAGGACCTCTCCGAGCCGTTCGATACAAAACGAGGTTTCAGACAAGGCGACTCCCTATCGTGCGACTTTTTCAACCTGCTTCTGGAGAAAATAATTCGAGCTGCAGAACTCAACAGAGAAGGTACCATCTTCTATAAGAGTGTGCAACTGCTGGCGTATGCCGATGATATTGATATCATCGGCCTCAACACCCGCGCCGTTAGTTCTGCTTTCTCCAGACTGGATAAGGAAGCAAAAGAAATGGGTCTGGCAGTGAACGAGGGCAAGACGAAATATCTCCTGTCATCAAACAAACAGTCGTCGCACTCGCGACTTGGCACTCACGTCACTGTTGACAGTCATAACTTTGAAGTTGTAGATAATTTCGTCTATCTTGGAACAAGCGTAAGCACCACCAACAATGTCAGCCTGGAAATCCAACGCAGGATTACTCTTGCCAACAGGTGCTACTGAGTAGGCAATTGAGAAGCAAAGTCCTCTCTCGACAAACAAAAACCAAACTCTATAAGTCACTCATAATTCCCGTCCTACTATATGGTGCAGAGGCTTGGACGATGTCAACAACGGATGAGTCGACTTTGCGAGTTTCCGAGAGAAAGGCTCTACGAAAGATTTATGGTCCTTTGCGCGTTGGCCACGGCGAATATCGCATTCGATGGAACGATGAGCTGTACGAGATATACGACGACATTGACATAGTTCAGCGAATTAAAAGACAGCGGCTACGCTGGCTAGGTCATGTTGTCCGGATGGATGAAAACACTCCAGCTCTGAAAGTATTCGACGCAGTACCCGCCGCGGGAAGCAGAGGAAGAGGAAGACCTCCAATCCGTTGGAAGGACCAAGTGGAGAAGGACCTGGCTTCGCTTGGAATATCCAATTGGCGCCAAGTAGCGAAGAGAAGAAGCGACTGGCGCGCTGTTGTTGACTCGGCTATAATCGCGTAAGCGGTGCCTACGCCAGTAAAGAAGAAGAAGCGATATCGGTTGATTTGTCAATCAATAAACTATAGGATTGATTTTTCAAATCTTCTATCAAATTTTGTGAAAAATGAGGTGCTAGAACGTTTTTAATAATTTGGGTACATTTAGTCCTATGCAGGTGAATTTTGTCATCCTCCTTGTGCGTGTGATTAATCACGTCTCCCAAATGATCCACTACACGAATGCTAGTATGTGCCGCTGTATATAATGCTAGCCTGGCTTCTTCTTTCTTTTTCCCCATGCTTTCAACTTTGAAAGGCAATTTTGGTTGTTTAGTTACAATCTGTGAAAGAAAAAACAAGAAATGTGCTGTCGTGGGACACCAGGTAGGAACGAAGTTCCTTCGGATAATGTAGAATCGATACAATTTGCAAAGAAAATTGTGCTTAATTTTATTTTATGTAGGTTGTCCTGATTTTTCTCTCAAATTTCGCTGATTAGTTTTTATTTAAGTACAGATAAGTATTAAGAAAATTTAGTATTTTAAGAAATAATGAATTACGTAAAAAAAAAATAATTCAAATTATATCTAAATAAAAATTGGTAAATATTTTTTTGTTTTAAATTATCAATTGTTATTACAAATGATATAATAGAGCTATTTTATGCTTTTATTTGTAAAATAACGTCAAGTTTGTTAAAGCTGTGAATAATTTTACATTCTACATATTAGTGGCATCACCACTCTACCTCCTCTTTCTATCTTCCATTGTACTGTCAACTTTACTGTCGTCCTATTGCCGTCGGCAAATATAGGAAATATTCAAGTTAGCGGGAACGACAACTGTCGGCCTGCAGTCGTGTAGTCGTGCAGCTGTCAAAATAACAGTGTCCATAAGAACGTCTGTATTTTAATATTTGACAGATGTAGTTTGCAGTCTGTCGCGCTCTATGTGTTCCGCACTTCACTCAAAACTAATTTGCATACACAATAATGTTACAGATTTTCATGCCTAATTATTTTGCAAGACCTAAAGGTAGGCTATAACTAGCGATCTTACAGTCTTTTTCTTACGGGTTATTTCTTACAGGTTTTTTCTTACGGTTTTACTATCACTTTTTTTTCAGTTAGGTCCCGCAGCAAAATCCCTATCTTCTCCAAGCCTGCCGTATGGAACTTCGTTCCAAAAAGAACTTACATAAATCAAATGTAATAGAAAAAGTGTTACTTCAATAAATAATATTCGCCTGCAAAGGTCTTTCCTGTATACACTTAACATAAAGCTGAATTCGTATAAAATTTACGTACCTTTGAATTATGCAGGCGCTTTTTAGATAATCCATGATTCTTTAAATCTCCAAAATTATTTCTTAATAATGTACCACATAATTTACACTTAGCTACTGGACCGGCAGTGCTTTCCACTACTTGCAACCAGTCCTTCAGTTCTGGTACACGTAACCAAAAATCACGAAACTTTTGGGTGTACTGTGGCTTAGGCATAATTAATTAAATACCTACAATGAAATCAGGGGGCCTATTCTGTAACTCGGTTCAAAAAAAAATTTACTCGAATTCGGATTTTTTATATTCTGTTACTCGATTTTCGGATTTTCAAGCCAATTTTCGAATAAAATATTCGTTAGCTTTTGAGTTGTAGAAAGCAAAAACGAAAATTGTACGTATTTATTCTGGCATAGGGTGGTACAACTTTCGGATAATTATAAAGTAGATCCGAATTTCGAATAGATTACATTTTCGAATCGAGATACAGAATAGGGCCCCAGTTTTCATTCAAGTAAGATTAAGAAGTACGTATCCTCTATCATAACAATAGCAAACTGTACTGTACTGTTGGTTTAGTTTACTTTACTCACTGAACTGAACTGATCATCTGATCTGACTGAGTATATTTTAAAATAAAATAACCAATAGGAGGTACTTTTCGCGAATCAAATCAAACTTAACTTAACCCAATGACCGTACAAATAACGTTCATAATCGTTTATTCAAGAAGTTTGTAGACAATAATCGGGGAATCCCCGACCCGACAGATTTAATTTGAGGAATGTTGCCTACATCCTAAACTTTTTTTAACTATAACGTATACAGAGCATGTTATGAATCACCCTAGTAGTTAAATACTTAAATTACCACTAACTGGAACAATCTAATCCACTATAAAATCCACTAGCCACTAAAACCAAAAAAAATCTCTTTGTAAGGCTTGCCTAAACCACCAGATCTAGTGGAAAATCCACTAAGTTGGCAACACTGTATGTTACTAAACTCAAGTCACATATGTAATTGCATCTTGCGTGGGTCGCCAACTGTGCATATGCATGCAGCTGTCAAAAGATGATGCACACAATGGCAATACAGCATTTAAAATCATGTTCGTTTTTATTCCCTCTTTAAAATCGTATTTGAAAATTTATTTTCTTCATAATTTTTTTTCGGACAATTTTCCAGAATTTTCTTAAGTATTCTCCTTGCGCCATCTACTGGCAATACAGCATTTAAAATCATGTTCGTTTTTATTTCCTTTTTAAAATCGTATTTGAAAATTTAATTTTCTTCAAATTTTTTTTTCGGAAAATTTTCCAGAATTTTCTTAAGTATTCTCCTTGTTTGGGCGGAGACCTGTCCGAATTGGTGGTAATCACCGAAATCGGTTCAGGCGTTCTCAGTTATAAGCGTAGTAACTAACGTCACTTTCTTTTATATATATGTAGATTCGATTTAATATTTTATTAAGAGGTAGATGATTATGAGATTTATTATTATTGCTTTCTGGGCTGAACCAATCATATGTTTCTTTAATAATGAATTCGAGATTCCTGGGTAAGAACTCCTTTGTTGCTGCGGAGACTGCTAATTGTAAGGAATGACAAATGCAGCGCACCAAAACTAGACTCGGTAGTTCTCTTTTCAGTTTGGCATACACACCGTTATTAACTCCAACCATGATTGCAGCATTGTCAGTTTCAATGCCCATTAAATGTTTTAGGGGTATACCGAATCGTGTAAGTGATGCTTTTAAGACGGCAACAATGCCGTCTGCATCACACTCGTAGAGCATTGGGATATCTAAATATGTAGATATAATTTTTTTGTGAGTGCAGCTGTAATAAATAATAACAATTCCCAAATATTTATGAACTGCGATATCGGTTGATTTGTCAATCAATAAACTATAGGATTGATTTTTCAAATCTTCTATCAAATTTTGTGAAAAATGAGGTGCTAGAACGTTTTTAATAATTTGGGTACATTTAGTCCTATGCAGGTGAATTTTGTCATCCTCCTTGTGCGTGTGATTAATCACGTCTCCCAAATGATCCACTACACGAATGCTAGTATGTGCCGCTGTATATAATGCTAGCCTGGCTTCTTCTTTCTTTTTCCCCATGCTTTCAACTTTGAAAGGCAATTTTGGTTGTTTAGTTACAATCTGTGAAAGAAAAAACAAGAAATGTGCTGTCGTGGGACACCAGGTAGGAACGAAGTTCCTTCGGATAATGTAGAATCGATACAATTTGCAAAGAAAATTGTGCTTAATTTTATTTTATGTAGGTTGTCCTGATTTTTCTCTCAAATTTCGCTGATTAGTTTTTATTTAAGTACAGATAAGTATTAAGAAAATTTAGTATTTTAAGAAATAATGAATTACGTAAAAAAAAATAATTCAAATTATATCTAAATAAAAATTGGTAAATATTTTTTTGTTTTAAATTATCAATTGTTATTACAAATGATATAATAGAGCTATTTTATGCTTTTATTTGTAAAATAACGTCAAGTTTGTTAAAGCTGTGAATAATTTTACATTCTACATATTAGTGGCATCACCACTCTACCTCCTCTTTCTATCTTCCATTGTACTGTCAACTTTACTGTCGTCCTATTGCCGTCGGCAAATATAGGAAATATTCAAGTTAGCGGGAACGACAACTGTCGGCCTGCAGTCGTGTAGTCGTGCAGCTGTCAAAATAACAGTGTCCATAAGAACGTCTGTATTTTAATATTTGACAGATGTAGTTTGCAGTCTGTCGCGCTCTATGTGTTCCGCACTTCACTCAAAACTAATTTGCATACACAATAATGTTACAGATTTTCATGCCTAATTATTTTGCAAGACCTAAAGGTAGGCTATAACTAGCGATCTTACAGTCTTTTTCTTACGGGTTATTTCTTACAGGTTTTTTCTTACGGTTTTACTATCACTTTTTTTTCAGTTAGGTCCCGCAGCAAAATCCCTATCTTCTCCAAGCCTGCCGTATGGAACTTCGTTCCAAAAGAACTTACATAAATCAAATGTAATAGAAAAAGTGTTACTTCAATAAATAATATTCGCCTGCAAAGGTCTTTCCTGTATACACTTAACATAAAGCTGAATTCGTATAAAATTTACGTACCTTTGAATTATGCAGGCGCTTTTTAGATAATGCATGATTCTTTAAATCTCCAAAATTATTTCTTAATAATGTACCACATAATTTACACTTAGCTACTGGACCGGCAGTGCTTTCCACTACTTGCAACCAGTCCTTCAGTTCTGGTACACGTAACCAAAAATCACGAAACTTTTGGGTGTACTGTGGCTTAGGCATAATTAATTAAATACCTACAATGAAATCAGGGGGCCTATTCTGTAACTCGGTTCAAAAAAAAATTTACTCGAATTCGGATTTTTTATATTCTGTTACTCGATTTTCGGATTTTCAAGCCAATTTTCGAATAAAATATTCGTTAGCTTTTGAGTTGTAGAAAGCAAAAACGAAAATTGTACGTATTTATTCTGGCACAGGGTGGTACAACTTTCGGATAATTATAAAGTAGATCCGAATTTCGAATAGATTACATTTTCGAATCGAGATACAGAATAGGGCCCCAGTTTTCATTCAAGTAAGATTAAGAAGTACGTATCCTCTATCATAACAATAGCAAACTGTACTGTACTGTTGGTTTAGTTTACTTTACTCACTGAACTGAACTGATCATCTGATCTGACTGAGTATATTTTAAAATAAAATAACCAATAGGAGGTACTTTTCGCGAATCAAATCAAACTTAACTTAACCCAATGACCGTACAAATAACGTTCATAATCGTTTATTCAAGAAGTTTGTAGACAATAATCGGGGAATCCCCGACCCGACAGATTTAATTTGAGGAATGTTGCCTACATCCTAAACTTTTTTTAACTATAACGTATACAGAGCATGTTATGAATCACCCTAGTAGTTAAATACTTAAATTACCACTAACTGGAACAATCTAATCCACTATAAAATCCACTAGCCACTAAAACCAAAAAAAATCACTTTGTAAGGCTTGCCTAAACCACCAGATCTAGTGGAAAATCCACTAAGTTGGCAACACTGTATGTTACTAAACTCAAGTCACATATGTCATTGCATCTTGCGTGGGTCGCCAACTGTGCATATGCATGCAGCTGTCAAAAGATGATGCACACAATGGCAATACAGCATTTAAAATCATGTTCGTTTTTATTCCCTCTTTAAAATCGTATTTGAAAATTTATTTTCTTCATAATTTTTTTTCGGACAATTTTCCAGAATTTTCTTAAGTATTCTCCTTGCGCCATCTACTGGCAATACAGCATTTAAAATCATGTTCGTTTTTATTTCCTTTTTAAAATCGTATTTGAAAATTTAATTTTCTTCAAATTTTTTTTTCGGAAAATTTTCCAGAATTTTCTTAAGTATTCTCCTTGTTTGGGCGGAGACCTGTCCGAATTGGTGGTAATCACCGAAATCGGTTCAGGCGTTCTCCAGTTATAAGCTTAGTAACTAACGTCACTTTCTTTTATATATATATGTAGATTCGAGGTAGAGATTATGAGATTTATTATTATTGCTTTCTGGGCTAACAATATTTATGACAGGATTAGGCGCTAATTTTGAATTTGATTTAAGAAAGATTATTTCTCTTTCTACACTAAGACAGTTGGGGCTTATAATAAGTATTTTATCTATAGGGTTTTATAAGCTTGCTTTTTTCATTTGTTAACTCATGCTTTATTTAAGGCACTATTATTTATGTGTGCTAGAGCTATTACTCATAATATAAATAATTGGGTGTGTATATACCTTTAACTTCTGGCTGTTTCAATGTGGCTAATTTAGCTTTATGTGGGATACCATTTCTAGCTGGGTTTTATTCTAAGGATTTGATTTTAGAAGTTGTTTCATTAAGCTATATTAATATGTTTTCTTTTTTTCTTAATTTTTTTTTCTACTGGGTTAACTGTTTGTTATTCTTTTCGGTTGGTTTATTATTCTATAACAGGGGAATTAAATTGTGGCTCTCTATATAAGTATATTGAGAGATGAGAGCTGAATTATATTGCGAGGTATAAGCGGTTTATTAATTATGAAAATTGTTGGAGGTAGAATATTAAGTTGATTAATTTTTCCAACTCCTTATATAGTTTGTTTGCCTAGTTATTTAAAGTTATTAACTTTATTTGTCTGTGTAGTAGGAGGGGTATTAGATTATTTTATTTCTAATGTTTCTTTATCTTATTTTAATAAGTCTTTACATAATTATTTAGCGATTAATTATTCTGGCTCTATATGATTTATGCCCTATATTTCAACCTATGGTATTATTAACTATCCTTTAGTGTTAGGAATAAGAGTATGTAAATCTTTTGATCAGGGGTGATCAGAATTTTTAGGGGGCCAAAATTTATATAATGAATTAGTTAAGTATTCTCAGTATGTATCTATTATGAATAATAATAATTGAAAGATTTATCTTTTATTATTCGTGTTATGAATTATTTTCTTGTTTTAATTTGTTTTTATTTTTTATTCAAGTAGCTTAAAATAGAGCATAACACTGAAGATGTTAGGGTAATTGTACAATTCTTGGATGTAGTGTATAGTATTTAGTAATTTATAAAAATAGAAAATTTTATTTTTACAATGAAAATGTAATGTTTTTATTAAACTATATAAATAGAAGTACAAATGGAGTTTAACCATTAAAAGATAAAAGTTAGCAGCTTTTTCTTGAACGTCATATTTCCTTAATTGGAGAAGGACCTCAGTTCTATCATTAACTGTGATAAGCCTCTTTTTGGCTTCAATTAATAATTTAATTAATATTTAATTTACTAGAATAAGGGTATAAAATACTTAAGATTAGGTCGAAACTAATTGCAATAAATCGCTTCATATTCTGAGTTACAAGGTAGATTGATATTTCAATACTTTTTGAATGCAAATCAAATTATATAATTAACTACAACCCTAATTTTAATTTGATCAGTTTAATATTCCAATAATTAAGATAATAATGAATACAATTCTTGTTGTGGCTCATATTACAATGTTAGAAATCGAAATAATTAAGATTATAGGTAGAATAAGAGCAATTTCTACATCAAAAATTAAGAAAATAATTGTAATTAAAAACAAGAAAAAACGTTAACTTCGGTTCCACCGAAGCCAAATACCCTTCACAGGTGCATTTCTGTTAGTAACTATGTGTCCAGTTTGTAAGGCAGCTATATGTTATAGTTAACCGATCTGAACAATTTCTTCGTAGATTACATTGTTGCTTTAGAAAATAATATATACCAAATTTCGTGAATATATCTTGTCAAATGTGAAAGTTTTCCATACAAGAACTTGATTCCGATCGCTCAGTTTGTATGGTAGCTATATGCTATAGTTAACCGATTTGAACAATTTCTTCGGAGATTACATTGTTGCTTTAGAAAATAATATATACCAAATTTCGTGATTATATCTTGCCAAATGAGAAAGTTGTCCATACAAGAACTTGATTCCGATCGCTCAGTTTGTATGGCAGCTATATGCTATAGTTAACCGATCTGAACAATTTTTTCGGATATTACTTTTTTGCCCTAGAAAATAATCTATACCAAATTTGGTGAAGATACATTGTCAAATGCGAAAGTTTTCCATATGAGAACTTGATTCCGATCGTTCAGTTTATATGGCAGCTATATGTTATAGTGGTCCGATATCGGCCGTTCCGACAAATGAGCAGCTTCTTGAAGAGAAAATGATGTTTGCAAAATTTCAAAAGGATATCTTAAAAACTGAGGGACTAGTTCGTATATATACAGACAGACGGACAGACGGACGGACAGACGGACGGACGGACAGACGGACAGACGGACAGACAGACGGACATGGCTAAATCGACTCAGCTCAACATACTGATCATTTATATATATACTTTATAGGGTCTCCGACGCTTCCTTCTGGGTGTTACAAACATCGTGACAAACTTAATATACCCCGTTCAGGGTATAAAAATCGAAGGGGAAAGGGTAGGCGTGAAGAGGATTTAGGATCAAACCCGCATTCAAAGGGAGAACATCTTTCACGATCTGTTAGTGCTTTTTTTGATAAAATAGAGGCTAGTGTTATAACTACGCTGGTGATGATAATTAGTATTGATGCTATAACAGCAATTGAAAAAATTATCTATTCTACTAATTTAGTAGACCTTATGATTGGAAGTCAAGTATACTTATATACTATATAGATAAAAATTAATTATCCTCTTCTTCAATAAATTGAAATATAAAGGAATAATCAGACGATATCAACGAAATGTCAGTATCATGCAGCTGCTTCGAATCCAAAGTGGTGAGGTTTAGAAAAGTGATTGTTTAAATGTCGATTTAAACATATTAGAAGAAATGTTGTTCCAATTAATACATGAATTCCGTGGAAACCTGTTGCTATGAAAAAGGTAGAACCATAAACTGAATCTGCAGTAGTAAATGGTTGTAAGCAGTCGTCACCGTGTACTGACGTATTTTTTTCTGCTCCGCGCTTTATTATTTTATCTTTTTTAATGCCGTGTGTTTGCGGGCATAGGGTTGACCGTGCTCAGCCCAAGATAAATTGCAATAAATGCAATCAATTTTTCCACTTGACGTGCGTAAATTTGTCGCAGGCTGACGTGGATTTTTTGCAGAAATCAAAAAATTCTTTTTATTGTAAAGTGTGCGTGGTGGTTCGGAGAAATTCCATTCGGTCGCCGCCTGCGTCGCCATCATTGCGCAATGCTCAGTGCACTCAAACTCCAAGTTCGCAACAACAAAATGATGAACACTCGAACAGTGTAATTACTGAACCTTTGTTGGAGCATAATAATCTTAATAATGTAAATTCAGTGCTTAATTCTCTGGTATTGGAAGTAAGTTCACTGAGAAGTGAACAAGCGAAGGCGCTCGCGTTAATACAACAATTATGTGATGATCGTAATTCGTTAATCGCTAAGTTAAATGAACTTAAATCAGAGATCGGCATTGTGCATAAGAAATTGTCCGATAATGGCAAGATCACTACGCCAGCTTCGAATGTTATCTCTGCTGCTAACGTCTCTCTCACTGCTGCGACTACTGTTGGTACAAGTGACTCTACAATCGCTGCTCCGTCTATTGCCGCTGTCTCTGCTGATAACGAGTGTGGGAATTATCTCGCTCCCGCTACACCGAAGGAACTCTCTGCAGCTTCAGCTATTGCTAACTCTATCCTTACTTCTACGACTATTGTGGGTACTAATGCTCCGTCACCTAACGTTGTTGTTTCGGCTCCCACTGATAGCGTGAGTATGGATTATCTCGCTCCCGCTACTACGAAAGCAATCTCTGCCGCTCCGTCTGCTGCTGGCTTCACTCTCTCTATTGCTGCTGACAATAAAAACGCCAATACATATGCTGACGCTGTTGCTAGGAATATCAACACTCATTTGAAAGCCAATAACAATTCAACAGTTGCTGCTAAACCAGCTCGCAGCCCTGTCGCTGTCAATGCTGCTCAATCTGTCGCCGTTGATGATTCTGTTAACCTGAACTCTTCTACTTCAGTCGCTGCTAATAGAAATTTGAAGGTAAAAGTGAGTACTAGGAACAAAAAATCCCCAGCCACTTCAACTGTCGTTGGTGTTAATGCCAATTGTGATCTTGATGTCGTCATACCCAAGAAATGGATTCACTTATCTGCATTTAAGAACTCAGTTACTGAGGAAGATATTATATCTTTTGTTGTTAAACATGCTAATGTTGATAGAGAGCATCTTCTATGTTATAAATTAATTAAGAAAGATACAGATATTAATAATCTTAAGAGGATAAACTTTAAGTTAGGTGTGTCCCCTTCTTTTTTAATGCCGTTTTCTCCTCTTCAGTGTGGCCTTCTGGCATTAAGCTACGTCCCTTTAAGTTTTTTCCAAAGGGAGAGGAAAACAGTGCTGCAGATTAGTTGATGCGCCTGTTAATCACGATTCTATTCATGCGTTTTCTGCACCTTCCTCAACTGGCTCTTGTCTTAAGGTATACTACCAAAATTTATCGGGCATTAGGTGTAAATCAAATATTATTCGCTATTTTTCTTCACATTTGGATTTCGATATTATCGTTATTGTTGAGACTTGGCTGAATTCTAGTTATTTTGATAGCGAATATTTTGACTCTAATCTCTATTACATATGTCTTCCGCAAAGACAGAGATCACGAAAAAACTGGCTGTCTAAGAGGGGGTGGAGTTCTCTTAGCAGTTCATCGCAAATATCGTCCTCGCTTAATTATGCTTGATAACGAAGATTCTATTCTGGACCAACTATGTATCTGTATCAATGATGTTCTGTTCATTGCAGTCTCATACATCCCTCCTAATAGTCCTCTAGAGTTGTATAAGCTGCACGCAAATAATATTTCCTCGCTGGTATTAGGTAAGGTGAAAGAGAATAATATCTGTGTTCTTGGTGACTTTAATTTAAGCAATATAGTCTGGTCTGGTTGTTCCTATAGTCCTGCTCTTATTCCTTAAAATTTTACATCAACTCAGGAGTTATTTCTCATTGATAGCTTGCTTAGTCTCAGTCTGATTCAAATCAACTCATATTCAAATAGTCTCAATCGATTTCTTGACTTAGTCTTTCTCAGTGATAATTTAAAATTTAGGTTTCTTGATGGATTCTCTTCAATTACCCCAGCCACCATCCATCATTCCCCGCTAGCGTTTGAGGTGGATACTTACCTTTTCGCTCCTGTAAAACCTATGGATGGGCTTGGTTTTAATTTTGCATTTTGTGATTTTGAACGACTCAACAATCAGCTCTTGGAAATTAAATGGGATGATTTACTTTCGGGGCTAGATACAGCTAATAGTTTCTTCATTTTTAAGAAATCAATTCAGGAATTCTGTCATTATAATATCCCGCTAAAACACATACAACCATATAAGTTGCCTTGGTACACTAAGGACCTGAAACGTCTAAAAAATCTCAGAAATAAATACTATAGAAAATTCTCTTCAACTAAATCTCATGTTTCCTTTGTTCAGTATCAGCACTACACAAAACTGTTTAATGAATTGGATAAGTCTCTCTATAAAAGGTTTATAAATAATACGGAGTCTACAATCAAGTCGAACCCTAAGTTCTTTTGGAACTTTGTAAAATCTAGAAGAGGGTGTTCGGCCATTCCTTCTGCTTTACGCTGGGGAGATAAGTCGGCATACACTCCGGTCGAAATCTCCAACTTGTTCGCTGAATTTTTCAAATCGAACTATGTTCAAGAGGATCCTGGTACTAGTTCCACTTTTTCAGCTAATGACTTCCCGTCCATAAATTTTGGCTCACTGTGTCTTTCACAGGATGATATTGCCAAGGCTATCGGTGATATTAAGTCTTCTACCAAATTGGATTTGGATGGGCTTCCGCCCGTACTAATAAAAAACTGTACTGCCTTAGTATATCCTCTCATGCTTATCTTCAATAAGTCTCTCTCCTCCGGGAATTTTATTTCTGACTGGAAATTGACATGCATTACCCCCATACTTAAAGGTGGTAGAAAGGACGTTATCTCCAATTACAGGCCTATTTCTAAACTGTCTACTATTTCAAAAATTTTTGAGTGTTCTGTTAAAAATAAATTATTTTTTGCAGTAAAATCAATAATTAATATCAATCAGCATGGGTTTGTCTCTGGGCGCTCCACTGTGTCAAACTTAGCAGTTTTTAGCGACTATTGCATGTCTGCATTCTCCGCTGGATTTCAGGTAGATTGTGTCTACACCGATTTCTCTAAAGCCTTTGATAAAGTATCACACAATATTCTAATTAAAAAACTATCATCTCTAGGATTTCACTCGGTCTTCTTGCAGTGGATTAAATCATATCTGCAAAACAGACGATGCGTTGTCAGTGTCGATGGAGTGTCATCTGATTCATTCATTGCGTCTTCGGGAGTCCCACAAGGAAGCGTCCTGGGTCCACTTCTCTTTGTGCTGTTTATCAATGACATTTCCTGTTGCTTCTCTTTCGCTAACTATCTGTTATATGCAGATGACCTAAAAATTTTTGCAATAATCAAAAACACACAAGATGTACTCAAACTTCAATGTGATATTGATACTTTTCATAATTGGTGCCTGAAATCGAAGCTTTTTCTGAACCTCGATAAATGCTCACAGATCTCTTTTGGTAGGGGACGCAACATCCTATCTTCCAGCTACAATATTTCTAATTGCGTCCTAAAATGCGTTACTGAAATCAAAGATCTTGGGGTAATCTTTGACAACAGATTCTCTTTCAGTAATCACATCAACTATATCACTTCAAAAGCATTTTCTGTACTCGGCTTTGTCCGTCGAAACTCTACAAATTTTTCCGACCCCTACACGTTAAAATTACTGTACACATGTTTTGTGCGGTCCATTTTGGAGTATGCAGTGTTTATTTGGAGACCATATTGCATTTCGTCAATTAACAGGATCGAGCGTGTTCAAAAGATCTTTCTTAAATTTGCTCTCCGCTCCTTGAAGTTTGTTGACCCAATACCATCGTATACATCGCGTTTATTGCTGTTACATCTTAAATTACTGGATAATCGAAGGTCCGTTCTCTCCCTTTCATTTGTCTTCAATGTAATTAACGGAGGTATTGACTGTCCCTATTTATTAGCGAAACTTAACTTCAATACTCCCCAGCGTTGTCTCAGGTCCATTCCCCCATTTTATTTCAAAAAGGAAAGCACTAATTTTGCTGAATATGCTCCCCTCAAGAGGGCTATGCGTGAGTTTAACTCGATTTCCGAGAAAGTTCTTCTTGATTTCTCTCACACTAAGGATTCCTTCATTAATACCCTCAATTCTGTTTTTTAGTTTAAGTTATCTATTCATATTATTGTAATTTTAATTATTCTAGAATTCTAATATGCATCCTAGTTTTCATTAGTCTGTAAGAAATGATGTTCATAGACTTTACTAAATAAATAAATAAATATATTCGTATGCTTGCAGAATAGTAAAATAAATTCCTAGAAGAACTGTAAAGAATTGTCCTTGTGGTGCTTGAGAGTGATTGCCCTCTATTAAACTATGATGAGCTCATGTAACAGTTACTCCTGAAGATAGTAGAATAGCTGTATTTAACAATGGAATTCGGAACGGATTAAAGGGTTGAATTCCTGCGGGGGGCCATATAGCTCCTAATTCAATAGCTGGGGATAGTCTTCTGTGGAAAAATGCTCAGGAAAAAGATACAAACAATAAAAGTTCTGATAAAATAAATAGAATTATTCCTGATCGTAACCCTAATGTTACGGGTAAAGTATGCAATCCTTGAAAAGTTCCTTCTCGGGAAACATCTCGTCATCACTGATATACTGTTAAAATAGTAATAATATTTCCTAAAGCAAATATTGAAATATCATATTGATGGAATCATTTTACTAATCCTGAGACAGAAGTTATAGCTCCAATTGCCCCTGTTAAGGGCCAAGGGCTATAATCTACTAAATGGAATGGGTGATTTGAGTGTGTTGACATTAGTTTACTTCTATAGAATATAGTGTGCTTAGAACTGCAAATACATAGGATTGAATAATAGCAACTGCTGATTCTAATACTAATAGGGAAATTTGACCAATTAATAATAAAGATACAATTGCGTAAGAAAGGGAAGGTCCAGTGTTTCCTAAAAGAGTAAGTAATAAATGTCCTGCAATTATATTAGCTGCTAAACGGCTAAACTTCCAGGCCGAATAATATTACTAATAGTTTCAATACATACTATAAATGGCATAAGAACTGCAGGAGCTCCTTTAGGGACTAGGTGAGCGAATATGTGCAGTGTATGATTAATTCATCCATAAAGTATAAAACATAATCATAAGCGTAGAGCTAATGTAAGTGTTAAATGGCTTGTTCTTGTAAAAATATAAGGAAATAGTCCTATAAAATTTTTGAATAAAATTAATGAAAATAAAGAAACAAAAATAAAAGTTGATCCTGAGTGTTCTGATGGACCTAAAAGAGTTTTGAATTCTTTATGAAGTGTAAGAAGAATTGAATTTCAAAAAATATGTTATCGTGAAGGTATCAATCAGTAAGCAGAAGGAATTAGAAGAAGCCCTAAAAATGTTCATATTCAATTTAATGACAAATTGAAAATACTTGATGAGGGGTCGAATACAGAGAATAAATTTGTTATCATTTTCAGTTTAAAGAAGTTGTTGAATACTTGCTTGAAATTTCTGATTTAGGTGTTTTAGGAATTACAGAGTAATAATTTATTATACTGAACTAGATAAAAATAATTGAAAAGATAATAAATAAGCTTAATCAGCCAATCGGGGCTATTTGGGGCACCAAAAAATATTAAATAGTTTAATAATTTTAGTTTGACATACTAATGTTATTTTTTAACTAATTTTTTTTTCATTAGAAGTAAGTGGTAATTTACTATAAAATGGTTTAAGAGACCAGTACTTGCTTTCAGTCATCTAATGAAAATTATGAATTTGTTCTATTAGTTACTCATTTGATAAAATGATTTACAGGAAGTCTTTCAATTACAATAGGTATAAATCTGTGATTAGCCCCACAAATTTCTGAACATTGATCATAAAATAGCCCAGGACGGTTTATTAGAAAATTAGTTTGGTTTAGTCGACCGGGAGTCCCATCAACGTTTACACCTAAGGCTGGTACTGTTCATGAGTAAATTACATCTGCAGCTGTTACTAAAACTCGAATTTGTGAGTTTATGGGTAGAACCACACGATTATCAACATCTAGAAGGCGGAATCCATCTGTTGCTAATTCATTAGTTGGAACCATATATGAATCAAATTCTACGTTCATAAAATCTGAATATTCGTAGCTTCAGTATCATTGATTTCCAATAGCCTCAAATGTAACTGAGGGTTCATTAATTTCATCTAATAGATATAGTAATCGAAGGGAAGGGAAAGCAATAAACAGCAGGACAATTGCTGGAAGAATTGTTCAAATTATTTGAATAGTTTGACCATGTAAAAGGTTTTGATTAGTGTATGAATTTAAGAATAATATAAATATTAAGTAACCTACTAATGTTGTAATTATTACTAAAATAATTAAATTATCTTGAAGGCCAAGAGCAGCTCATGTTGTCACTAGTTTCTAATAAAAGTAAAATACTTTATATATGGAGCTTAAATCCATTGCACTAATCTGCCATATTAGATAGTTAGTTAAAAGAGGTAGTTCTGAGTAACTATGTTCAGCTGGAGGAGGATTTTGGAGCCATTCAATTGAAGAACTAAGTTGTATAGGGTAAACTACTTGTCGTTGTGTTACTGAACTTTCTCAAATGATGAATAGGAAGAATAAAATTCCTAGTAAAGAAATAGATGAACCAATAGTAGAAACTACATTTCATGTTTTATAGGCATCTGGGTAATCTGAATAACGTCGAGGTATACCAGCTAATCCTAAAAAGTGCTGTGGGAAGAATGTTAAATTTACTCCAATAAATATGATGATAAATTGACTTTTCAGTCATTTAGGGTTTAGCACTAGTCCTGTAAATAGTGGGTATCAGTGAACAAACCCTTCTATGTATAATAGCAAATACCGCCCCTATTGATAACACATTGTGGAAATGGGCTACTACATAATATGTATCATGAAGAATAATATCTACAGATGAATTAGCTAGAAGAACTCCTGTTAGTCCTCCTACTGTAAAGAAGAATACAAATCCTAGGGCTCATAGTATAGCTGGGGAGTAATTTAGTTGTGTACCATGTAATGGGGCTAGTCAACTAAAAATTTTGATACCTGTGGGTACAGCAATAATTATTGTGGCTGAAGTGGAATAGGCACGAGTGTCTACATCTATTCCTACTGTGAATATGTGGTGAGCTCATACAATGAATCCTAAGAGGCCAATTGCTATTATAGCATAGTTCATCCCTAGAGATCCAAATGTTTCCTTCTTTCTTGATTCTTGACTAATAATATGAGAAATTATTCCGAATCCTGGTAGAATTAAAATATAAACTTCTGGGTTTCCAAGGATCAAAATAAATGTCGATAGAGAATAGGATCTCCTCCTCCGGCAGGGTCAAAAAAGGAAGTATTTAAATTTCGATCTGTTAATAATATAGTAATAGCTCCTGCTAAAACTGGTAATGATAATAAAAGCAATAGGGCTGTTAATACAACTTCGCAAGCGAAGAGAGGTATTCGGTCAAATGAAATTCCTGTTGATCGTATATTAATTACGGTTGTAATAAAATTAACCGCCCCTAAAATTGAGGAAATACCGGCTAAGTGAAGTGAGAAAACAGCTAGATCAACCGAAGCTCCTCCGTGGTGGATAAACTGTTCAACCTGTACCAGCTCCGTTTTCTACTATACTTCTTACTAATAGTAGTGTAAGGGAAGGAGGTAATAATCAAAATCTTATATTATTTATTCGTGGGAATGCTATGTCGAGTGCACCTAATATTAGAGGAACAAGTCAATTTCCGAAACCACCAATTATAATGGGTATTACTATAGAGAAAATTATTACGAAAGCATGGGCTGTTACAATTACATTATAAATTTGATCGTCTCCAATAAGTGCTCCGGGATGCCCTAGTTCAGCTCGAACTAAATTCTAAGTGATGTTCCCACTATTCCTGCTCAGGCTCCGAAGATAAAATATAAGGTTCCAATATCTTTATGGTTTGTTGAGAATAGTCATTGTCGCGATTAAATGGCTGAAGTTTAGGCGATAGACTGTAAATCTATTCATAAGAATTTATTCTTTTTAATCATTACTATAGTAATTTAATTAGTATTTAAATCTGGCTTTATAGTCAATAATGACATTAGACTGCAATTCTAAAGGAGTAATAAATTTAAAAGATTTATACTTATATTTATAGCTTTGAAGGCTATTAGTTTAATTAACTTAAAGCCTTACATCGTATAATTTGTACGAATAAATAAATTATAGAATCTTAAATTAGACTAAACATAGAGATAAATGATAGAATTAATATTAGTTTAAAAGAAACATTGTTAATAGTTATACTCGTATCAATAGGTCAATTATTTTCATAATAATTAAGCATATATGCTGCAAAACATAACCGTAAGTAAAAAAAATAGTGTGATTAGTGTTATAACTGTCATAATTGTTATCAATACATATTGACTTTTTAACACTAACAATTGAATAACTAATAATTTAGGTAAAAATCCAATAAATGGGGGTGATCCACCTAGTGAAAGTAAGTTTAAGAATAAAATGAATTTAAGGATTTTAGAATTGAAGAATTGAAGAATGAGTTAGACAATTGATTAATATGGAATATTTTAAAATTGTTGAATATAAAAGTTAAGCTGAAAGATAAAAATGTATAGAAAGAAAAATAAATACATCATATTGATTCTTTTGCTTGTATAGCTGCTAGCATTCACCCTAAGTGGTTGATTGATGAAAAGGCTATTAATTTTCGTAGAGAGGTTTGATTTAGTCCGCCTAAAGATCCTGTAGTAGTTGAAGCAATAATTGCCATAAAAATAAAAGTGTTTTGTGCTGTATAAGAAATTAACATTAGAGGGGCAATTTTTTGTCAGGTTATTAAAATAAGAGCATTTATTCAAGAAAGCTCTTCTATAACATAAGGAAATCAAAAATGAAAAGGTGCTGCTCTTCTTTTTAACAGTAATGATGAAATAATTATTAAATTACTATAAGAAGAATTATCTTGAATAATTGGATTATTATCTAAATACGTTATTATAATAGCAAGCAGTAGAACTGCTGATGCTATCGCTTGAGTTAAAAAGTACTTTAATGAGGCTTCTGTAGATGTTAAGATGTTACTATTTATTAGGGGGATAAACGATAACAAATTAACTTCTAACCCTATTCAGGCACCTAATCAAGAATTTGATGAGACAGTAATTAGGGTTCCTGTTATTAAAATAATTAAAAATTAAAAATAAAAGGATTATAACCTTTATAAATGTGGGAAGCGATGACAGGACAACACGTAGTGGACACACCTCTTAATACATCACTTACAAAGAGCAACACTGACCTATGACAATAGGCAGCACTGATAGGGCACAACCAACTTAACAAACAGGACAAGAGGACAGTCGTTAAACAGTCATCACACATATAGGACGGTCAAACGGACGGACTTCACATATTCAGTTTGTACATGAACATTTAACATTTATGTATTTTAAATAAAAGTGTATGCTAATTATAAAGTTGAATCAAGTGCATTTATTTGGAAGGGCTATGCTACAAATATGGTGTCAGAGTGAGATGGTAGCCCCGCGGAAAAAAACTTTTAAATTGACATTTTTTATATTTCAAATGTGAAGTGCGCGTAAAGTTATTAGATAAATAAAAACGTTTCCGTCAATGTGTAAATTTTATCTTTGTATCAAAAGTATAAAACGTGCGAAAAGAACTGTACTTTTGCAAAATATACATATTTACATATAAAAGCAAAAGTAACGGTGTTAAGAAACATACAGACGTATAACGGACGCCTATTAGAAAAGCCTATAATGTAGCGGTGAATGCAGGGATTAGAAGCAGAGTAGCAGATGAGCAGCAAATTTTAAGCAGCGTAAATTTTTTTTTGTACGAGACCATCAAGTCAGCAACAAGTTAGATCCAGAAAGCAGCAATAAAGTAAAGCAACATAGCAGCAAAGGGTAAGAATATAAAGAAACAGAGTATTAAGGCGAGCGTCAGGAACGCAGACGTATGCGGCGTCCGTAGCGGTAGAAGCAGAGAGGGTAGCAACAAGACATTCGTAGCGGTGTAAAGCAGAGAGGGCAGCAACAAGGCATTCGTAGCGGTGTAAAGCAGAGAAGGCAGCAACAAGGCATTCGTAGCGGTGTAAAGCAGAGAAGGCAGCAACAAGGCGTTCGTAGCAGAGAAGGCAGCAGCAAAGCGTTGGTAGCGGTATATCAGCAGAGAAGTGAACAAATACAGTAGCGGCAACCAAAAGAGGACAACTGTAAAACAACTCACAAGTACAGTTGAGGCGAATAAAGTAAGGCCATATAATTTTATATTCATATTATAATTCAATTCAATTTAATAGATTTTGTAAATTAATTTCATTTTACAAACATTTTTCCAATATTATTATTCGAAATAATTTTAATAAACTTTGTAACCATTTTCATTTTGTAACATATTGTAAAATTTTTTTAAGAATTTGCGGAATTTTATATTTTTAATACGTATATAAAATTTAAAATTTGTAATATTTCACTTCTTCCTTAATTTGTATTGATATTGATTTTGTAATTGAATTGGTAAGAGCATTGTAAGACAATGGACCGCGAACAGATTTTAGCATTGACTGTGGACGGACTTAGGGAAAACTTGGAAAGGTTGGGATTAGTAGCTAGTGGACGGAAAACCGTACTGCAGGACAGATTGCTGGAACACTTCGGCCTGAATGCAAGCGAGGCCGATGACGCCGGTAGTAGACGCAGCGTGAATACACCGATTGTAGAGCGATCGATGTTTACACTTCGTGATGTGGAAGATTCTATGACTCCATTTAGTGGTTCAGGACAGCCTTATTTTGAACAATGGCTACAAGACTTCGAAGATAATGCGGAAGCTGTACAGTGGAATGAACTACAGAAATATATCTATGCCAAGCAATTACTGAAGGGAGCTGCAAAGATGTTCGTACGTGGTCAAGTTGGTATTTGTTGTTGGAGTTCGTTGAAATCAGCATTGAAGAGCGAGTTTGGTACCACCGTATCAGCAATTGATGTACATCGTACATTGAGGAACCGACGTAAACGACAGAACGAAGATATGCGTGAATACCTATATTGTCTGATGGAAATCGGAAAACCTATAAACTTAGATGACCACAGCCTTATAGAGTATTTCGTCGATGGTATTCCGGATTCTAAAGTAAACAAATCCAATTTATACCAAGCAAGGTCTATCGGTGATCTCAAGGAGCAGATCAAAATTTACGAACGAATCAACGCTGGAAAGCCTCCATTCCAATTTGCAAATCCGTTCAAATCATCGTCGTCAAACAGAGTAACATTGAATTTCAATCCCGGAGATAGGAAGTGTTTTAGATGCGGAGAAAGTTCACACATGGCTAGAGATTGTCCACAGGGCAGATTCACCTGCTACAGTTGCGGAAGAGAAGGACATAAAGCATCCGAATGTAAAACTTTCGTCAAAGTCAACAAGTCAGAAATGGGTGCGAAAGGGAGTATGAATACAACGAGGAAGATAAGCAGGAACAGCAATTTATTATTCAAAGGTTTGATTTTTACGGCACCTAATAGGATGCCTGGAACGATGTCTGCGTTAATTGACACTGGTTCCGATTTGTGTCTAATTCGGAATGATGCTTTGTTGATGCTACGGTTTGATGTTGAATTAAGTAACGAAAAGAAGTATTTAGCTGGCATTGGCAACAGCGAATTGGTAACCATGGGCAGTTTTACGATATCAATGGTTATAGACAATATACCTTAGGAAGTTAAGTTTCCTGTCGCAAATGAGCGTGATTTAAGCTATTATGTCGTGATAGGGAATGATATCCTGAATCAAGTAGATTTGATAGTGACTGAGGAAGACGTTAAATTTTGCAAGAAAGGGTCGAAGCAGTTTCATCTGAGGCGTGTGGAGAAGAAGTTGGTGCCAAGGGGCACGTGGACGTGGCTAATGAACCGCGTGGACGCTGTGAGGTGTCGAAGGGTGTTTCAAAGGAACACGTGATGTGCGATAGAAGGCACGACATACCCGAGAATGGTGATACTGGAGAGTACGTGAGGGCAGTCAGAGAACTGCGTGGACACAGCAAGGTGTCGGATGGTGCCATCAAGAGGTACGGAGGAGAATCAGAGTCAGAGAAGCACGTGGAAGAAGATAGTGGACTTCGCAAACATGGAAGAGGGTCGAGTGGAACAATGGAAAAGTACAGCGTAAGCGTAAAGGAGCGCTTAGTTGCAGAGTCAACAACTAATAAGCGAGCCCAAGGAGCTGATAGTATGAAGCGTGGCGAGGCATCAACGTCATTATACGGACGTGCCGATGTATGCGCTGTAAAGAGGAACAGTATGGAACAAAATGAGAATCGGATTAATGAATTGATTGGCGAGTTTGGAGACATTTTTTTGGCTTCTGATATGAGTGTAGCATCACATATCGATCTGCAGCATCTCAGTCACACACATGCGGTGATGATAGATAAGTTGATAACCGAGTATCGACCAGCGAAGAACGTGAAGTCGCCTGTCGAGATGAAAATTGAAAGACGAAGAGCCGGTATACGAGAGGCCGAGGCGAGTATCCTACGTAGATAAGATTTGGGTCGATGAGCAAGTTGAACGATGGTTGGAAGAAGGGGTCATTAAACCCAGCACATCGGAATATGCATCACCAATTGTTCTGGTACCTAAAAAGAACGGTGAAAAGAGGATATGCTGCGATTATAGGAGATTGAATGCGAAAATACTAAGGGACAATCTCTCGATGCCATTGATGGATGAAGTAGTCGAGTGTTTGCAAGGTGCCCAGATATATACGACACTTGATTTGGTAAATGGATTTTTTCACGTGCCCGTAAGCGCCGAATCCACAAAATTTGTTACGGGTACCGGACAGTATGAGTTTTTGTATGTACCATTTGGATTTTGTAATTCACCGGCAGTGTTTGTGAGATTCATTCTAGCCGTATTCAGAGATTTGATAAAAGATGGTATCGTGATTGCGTACATGGATGACCTTATAATTCCTTCCAAAGATGAATTCGAGGGTATCAAGAACTTGGAAGTTGTGCTGAAGACAGCTGCAGCTAGTGGATTGCGAATCAATTGGAGCAAGTGTCAGTTTCTGGTGAAGAAAGTTGAATTTCTGGGTTATATTATCAAGAATAGTTGCATAAAACCATCCGAGGCGAAGACGAACGCCATCAAACAGTTCCCGCTGCCACGTGATAAAAAAGCTAACAAACCTCGTACTTTAGGCGATTCATCGAAGGTTACGCAAAAATTTCGAGACCATTGTCAGAAATGTTAAAACAAGATGTACGATATGAACTAGGTGATGAGCAACTAACAGCATTTCAGCAACTAATCAATGCGCCAGTTTTAACGTTATACGATCCGCGAGCAGTAACAGAGGTGCAAACAGACGCATCGAAATGCGGATATGGGGCAGTACTATTGCAGAGAAATAGAGATGATCAGAACTTTCATCCAGTCCAGTATATGAGTCGGAAGACGAAACCGTGTGAGGAGTTTTACTATTCGTACGAACTCGAAGTCTTAGCCATCATCGAAGCACTCAAGAAATGGCGTGTATATCTGATAGGTATTAAATTCCGAATAGTAACCGATTGTAATGCGTTCGCCATGACGATGAAGAAACGAGACGTACCCTTAAGAGTTTCGCGCTGGGCAAAGTATTTACAGGATTTTGATTACGAAATAGAGCATCGAAGTGGCACTAAATTAGGCACGTAGACGCGTTGAGCAGAGTTTCCTGTCTACTCATGGAAGATTCATTGCGACACCGGTTAAAGCAAGCTCAAGAAGAGGGCAATTGGGTTAGAGCTGTACGGAAGATTTTAGAAAAGGACGAATACGAGGATTACTATATGAAATACGGCATATTACACAAGGACCCCATCAAAGAGTTGATAGTAGTACCTTCACTCATGGAGGAGGAAGTGATAAGGATTACTCATAAACAAGGTCACTTCTCCAGTAAGAAAACTCAAGACATAGTGGAGAAAACATACTATATTCCACAGTTGAAAGCGAAAACATCTCGCGTAGTAGAAAGCTGTATCGAATGTTTGGTAAACGAAAATAAAGTAGGGAAAAAGGAAGGCTGGCTGAATCCAATTAACAAGGAGGACTGTCCTTTAGGTACATACAACGTCGACCTCATTGGACCTATGGAAATGTCGAAGAAATCTTATAATTATTTGCTTGTGGTTGTCGACGCATTTTCCAAATTTGTTTGGCTTTATCCAACAAAAAACACGGGAGCAGAGGTAGTAGTTGACAGACTTAGGAAGCAGTCGTCGGTATTTGGAAATCCAAAGCGCATAATCAGCGACAGAGGCTCCGCATTTACGTCAACTCTTTTCAAAGAGTACTGTGTGAAAGAAGGTATTCAGCATCTAACAATTGCCACGGGTGTTCCAAGGGGGAACGGACAGGTTGAGCGAATACACAAAATCGTGATACCTATGATATCGAAATTATGCCACGAAAGTCCTGGTGAGTGGTACAAACATGTAGAACGCGTACAACAGACTATAAACAACACTCCATCTCGTAATACAAAAATGTCGCCGTTTAAGATATTAACTGGATTAGAAATGCGAGTGGCTGAAATGCCGAATCTGGAAGAGCTTTTAGAAAACTTCGAAACAGAGGAAATCGACTCAGAGCGTGAGAAAAGCCGTCTTCAAGCGAAAGAGAACATAGTTCGTTTACAAGAAGAAAATCGCAAGACCTACAATGTTCGTCGTAAAGCTGAAGTTGAGTACAAAATTAATGAACTGGTAGCAATCAAACGTACACAGTATGGATCTGGTCTGAAGCTGAAGCCAAAATATCTTGGACCGTACAAGATCATTAAGCAGTTGAAACATGGCAGATACGAAATTGTGAAAGTTGGAGATCACGAAGGACCCGGACGCACGACTACCGTCACGGAATTCATGAAAAAATTTGATCCTTCATTCGGGTCGAATGAAAGTGCAGGATGGCCGATTGTGGGAAGCGATGACAGGACAACACGTAGTGGACACACCTATTAATACGTACGCATACTCACCTCACTTACAAAGAGCAACACTGACCTATGACAATGGGCAGCACTGATAGGGCACAACCAACTTAACAAACAGGACAAGAGGACAGTCGTTAAACAGTCATCACACATATAGGACGGTCAAACGGACGGACTTCACATATTCAGTTTGTACATGAACATTTAACATTTATTTATTTTAAACAAAAGTGTATGCTAATTATAAAGTTGAACCAAGTGCGTTTATTTGGAATGGCTATCCTACATAAATGGGGTATGAACCCAATAGCTTAATTCGCTTATCTTTTTATTGATATTAACGTTATAGTTTTAATTTAATAGACACATTTTCTTATAACTAAGGACGTTATTTGTAATAAATAATAAATGAATTTTGGTGTATGATGCACAGAAGTTTTTGATACTTTTAGAAATAGTTTAATTCTATTCAATATAATAAATGCAATACTGATTGCATGGTAAGGCTGAGCTCAGGCTACTACCGGGGTCACAGGTGGCGGAAAGTGGACGGCCTACGCTAAGTAGGTCAGCTGCGAATAGTAATGCGCAGCCCCCGACCAAGAGCTGCAGGAGAGGAGGGCTTGGCTTAAAACGCCTCACGCGCCCAATGAACCTCCCGCGAAGAGGCGAGAAGATCCCGCCTTTAAATAAGCGTCCACAACCCCCACCGGGGCTGCACCGATGGATAACCTACCCACGAGAGGGAGGCAACAAAGCGACGAGGGATACAGCGACCAGCACCAAATGTGCACAGGAAACGACGAAAAACCCTGGGCAAGAGCCCATCAGGTGCTCAAAAAACACCAGAAAAACCCACCGGTGAAACATGAGAAAACCCAATCACAAATGACAAGATACAATTGTCACAGCATGCGCAAATAACGACAACATGTATCAGCTGCAAAAGAAATACGAGAAAACTGATAAAGAAGCATCGCCACAATCTCAAGTCGAACGCATATCGGCTTCAGCCGTAGCGCTACATGCACAACAATGGAAATGGAAGAGAATTCATTGAAAATCGGCACGACGTATTCGGACCCTTCTCAACCGTGTCAACCTGATGACGTCACGCAAAGCTCTGACCAACGATGCCTCTCCTCTATACCACATGCCCAAGATCGAGACAGACTCGAGTCGTCTCCCCGACTTCGGCGTGCTGGTAATTCTTTTCAGATTGGCGGCATGGCAAGGATCGACTGAGACTCGGTTCGTCTCAGCGATATTGCCCGGACCGATCGGAACGCCATTCGCTCCGCCGGCCACCCCATCCGAAGCGAAGGCGTGGACGAGACGCTCGACGTCGAGCAGATGCACACGGCATGCATCATCATCAAGGACAGGCACGCAACACTACCTTGGCAACAAAGAATTGCGGTGTCATCAACCGCTTTAATAATAGTTCGAGCTGCAACCAGGTTCATAACAGTGCGTGCCATGATTAGCCCAGTCAGTCCATCCACTGTTATCCTCGCCTCCACATTTTTACGATTGCGGCTCCGTACACATGCACGTGGAAACAGCCGAGTTTTCGATCCAATGTTTCGGGACAACCATGGTGGAGAAATAATAATACAACGTCGTCCATTACCAACGGCGCCAGTAAGGTCTCTGGAAGATCACACATTTCAACTCTTCCAGAACCTGGCAGACAACGAGTGCTACAAGTCAGCGCCAGTCGAGGTAATTTTGGGAGCGGACGTCTACTCCCGGCTCATGTTGCCAGGGTTACAACCAGCGGCAGTGGGACAACTCATCGTCCAAAATACGACACTGGGATATATAATATCCGGCGTCGTATAATATCGGCACAATAAAGTGCACTGACTGCCGACGCTTCTCACATTTACCCCCTACTCAGGATCGAGTTAGACTCAAGTCGTCTCACCGACCTCGGAATGTAATGACTTCTATGCAAATTGGCGGCATGACAATGACCGACTGAGACTCGATTTGCCTCGTCGGCCATCCCATCTGCAAAAAAGACGTGGGAGAGGCTCACTGATCCAGACGTGGTAAGTGCTTCTCCAAATTTTTTTAATTAAATACGTTTATTATAAGAAACATTTTGTTTTTATTTAATATTTTCGTGGAATCATTTGCGCCGACCGTTTCCCCACAGCCAACCACAATCCCGAATTATCATTGGCATTCACCTAGATTGAAGGCTCACTTGGAGAAAACACATCTCTAGTAAAATAACATGTATGAAGATTAGAGCTGCAAATTTAAATTGGCTTTTAAAAAAAAATTCTAAACTTAGCCTAGATAACAAAGTGCTTTTATATAATGGGGTCATAAAGCCAATTTGGATGTATGGCATTCGACTGTGTCGTACGACCTGTGAACTAATATTAAACTGTGTATTATAGGTTCTAATCAAAAATACTTAGAAAAATCACGTGTTCACCATGGTACATGCGTAATGAAAATATCCATAAAGGCCTTAGTATTTCTATGGTAAAGAAAGAAGTAGAAGACAGCAGAATTAAATATATATCCAAACTCCGAGATCACACAAACTCTTTGGCTAATGCTTTGGTACATTCCTGTAATCAAACACGCCTTAAAATAAGAAATATGCCTGCGTACTAAGTACATAGTATCACCAAAACTTTCTTGAGCTTGAATAGTTTTTAAATAGTTTTAAGATTTTATAACTTATTTATAGGCTTTTGAAACAAAAAACTGTGCAGAAGGACCCACCCCCTTTTTTCAGACATTTGTTTTGAATTTTTAACTATATTATTCTTAACTGCTAACGTAAAATCTGTACAAAACTTTAAACAAACCGATAATATAAAGGCGTGATGATTTTTCGTACCTTTTCCATATTTATGAAAATTTCCTAAAATCTACATCAATTTGATTTTTGGTAGTGTGATTTTTGTTTCTAAAGTACGCGTTTAAATATAATATATTTTGGTGCGTCCTTACCAATTATTTCACACAAAACTTACAAATGCCCCACTATTTAAATTTCCGCAACTCACTCAACTAAGGATAGAATTCGACACATATTTTACAATGATTTCGAAATTATTAATTTCAGAACGATGTCTCCAAAACTGAAGGTCTAGTTCTCATATACAGTATACAAACATGTGGATCGTTTATATATTTATACTGGTATGAACTTTATAGGGTCTTTGACATTTCCTTTCGGGTGTTATAAACTTCGCAGCAAACTTTATATTTCTGTACAGGGTATAAATATGTTTCCTGAAATATACACGCAAATATTATAGTTTCTACAAAATTATCCGACTAAATGTTTTTGATTTCAGAACTTAAAACTTAAAAAATGGGTGACCACAAGTATTAAGAATTGAGAATATTTAGTGAACAATTGTTACTAGCACACATCTCGGTATTCCACACTGTCACTCAGCTTTACATTGACCATACCCACCAAAATGGTTTTACTACAAGAACTAGTGAAGATAGAAATGCCTTGTGCATTGCTTGGCTAATAAGATTTGTTTGTAAACAATTCTTTTTATAAGGCAGCTTTTTATAATTTGTCGGTGAAAATTACGACCCATGATTTATAATTGAGAGAGTGATTGGCTAGTTCCACTCCAAAGGCGTGTCTATTCAATTTAATCTAAAATTTTTGCACAGTACCCCAGATATAATGGCTAATAACGATCCATCTTGTAGAAATGCTAACCATTTTAAAATATAGAAGTGAAACGATCTCTGTCTTGGATTTGCTGTTTATACGCGCTTATCTTCTAGTGCTTCTCTCTTGCTACACATTTTACATGTAGAATAAGCAATGAATTTATTTTAGTTCGAGGCAAAGGAGTATGCGGATACCTCAAAATCGTGGTTTCTTCAATTCTAATAAATTTTATTTTGCAATTTGTATATCAGTTTTGCCGATAGAATAGTTAAGTTGTTAAATTAACGTGAAGAGTAATAATTCAAATGTTTTCTATTCGTTTTTTAAATGTAAGACTTCAAATAGAATAAATTTATTGTAAATGTAAGCGTACACAAAATCAAGAGTTTACTACAACTGTTTTTTGGTGCGTAGATAATAAATGCAGTGAACGAGGGCAAGACGAAATATCTCCTGTCATCAAACAAACAGTCGTCGCACTCGCGACTTGGCTCCTACGTCACTGTTGACAGTCATAACTTTGAAGTTGTAGATAATTTCGTCTATCTTGGAACCAGCGTAAACACCACCAACAATGTCAGCCTGGAAATCCAACGCAGGATTACTCTTGCCAACAGGTGCTACTTTGGACTGAGTAGGCAATTGAAAAGTAAAGTCCTCTCTCGACGAACAAAAGCCAAACTCTATAAGTCGCTCATAATTCCCGTCCTGCTATACGGTGCAGAGGCTTGGACGATGACAACAACCGATGAGTCGACCCTAAGAGTTTTCGAGAGAAAAGTTCTGCGAAAGATTTATGGTCCTTTGCGCGTTGGCCACGGCGAATATCGCATTCGATGGAACGATGAGCTGTACGAGATATACGACGACATTGACATAGTTCAGCGAATTAAAAGACAGCGGCTACGCTGGCTAGGTCATGTTGTCCGGATGGATGAAAACACTCCAGCTCTGAAAGTATTCGACGCAGTACCCGCCGCGGGAAGCAGAGGAAGAGGAAGACCTCCACTCCGTTGGAAGGACCAAGTGGAGAAGGACCTGGCTTCGTTTGGAATATCCAATTGGCGCCAAGTAGCGAAGAGAAGAAACGACTGGCGCGCTGTTGTTGACTCGGCTATAATCACGTAAGCGGTGCCTACGCCAGTAAAGAAGAAGAAGAAGAAGATAATAAATTTTCCAGCAAAGCGAGAAGCTCAACATGGTTTTCATACATCAGAGGATATAGCTGAAGCGCTTTCAATCTGGTATAGTTTGTACTCGCTGGCAATTGATGATTAGAAGACATCTGGTAGTAATATTCATATATGTTAAGAATAATAACGAATTTTCACCAATTAGAAATTACATTTTATCCATGAAAAGAAGTAATAATAAGTTTGTTTTTAATAATTTCATTTTTATTGTTTTTTTTTTTGTTAAAAATATAACAAGGTGTTGTCATTTTTTCAGTAAACGCGGTATAATCTATCATGGGAGAGCATATCTTCAAAGGATCTTCTCAAGTAAGCATTCTTCAAACTTTTTATGACTGCTTTTGAATTTTGCTGTGAAACTTTTTAATGCTCGGTATTAGAATTGTATTGCAACTAAATTTGAGGGGAAAAGTTAAAGCCCAGTGCTAAAGTTTTTTTTAGATATCTGCCACCTTTCTGAAGATTATAATTCAGAATATTAGGGAAGTACAACATAGGCAAAAATTTATATAAATTTACAAAGGGGTTAAGAATATTAATATAGGCTTATTAAAAGGTTAGGTGTGTTCAGAGACCTAAAAAAAGAGCTTTATATATATTTTTTGCAGTAAATTATTTCATTTTATAATAGCAAAAATTAGTTTTCGATTGATTTAACAAAAATAATTAATAATGTTGGGTTTGTATCCACATGTAACTATATTAACTTCGCTTTAAAAATGAAACACAGATAGTGTGGTATACTGTTATTTTAAAACATTTTGCAACGTAGTTTTTTTTTTAACTAAAGTAAACAAAACAACATTTTATCTTTGTAAAAACCTCGCTTATAATCATCGTCGTCATCCTGCATTGTTTTCGACCTCGAATATGCCGTCGTCTTCATTATGAATATTGGACCATGGTTTTGTAAATTCTGTACAAGTCGTCGCTGGACTCGAACCGCCGGCTAGGCCAACTTTAGTCATTTGATATGGACAAATACTTTGGCTTCAATTTGAGACCATCACCAATCGTGTTCTGTTCACGGAGAATAAATCGTTTACTGAATATTAATTAGTTTTTGGTTTCCTTTTTGGAGTTCTGATCTTAGTTCTTTTCGATAAGTAGCTGTAGGCATTCAAACGCCCGTGAGTAATTCAAAAATTGTCTGCCAATACTTCTGTTATATGCTAAATTTATAACTTGAAGAACTCTGTCTGTGAATTTGTATTAGGGAGCGTTCAAGTATTACGTAACGCAATTTTTAATTGCAAAGGCAATTAAATTAAAACCAAAGGTAGAAACTATAACCTTTTGCGAATTTAGGGCAAATTATAAAAAATGATTGTTACGTAACGTTTTTCTATACCCCCCCTCCCCCTCAATAAACGTTACGTAACAATCATTTTTTATAATTTGCCCTAAATTCGCAAAAGGTTATAGTTTCTACCTTTGGTTTTAATTTAATTGCCTTTGCGGTCATAATCCATACTAATATTATAAATGCGAAAGTAACTCTGTCTGTTACACTAGTACTAAATAAAATAAGAGATTTTTAATCCGTAACACATTTCTTTATTTTTTTTATAAATTTTTGCTGTACACACAGTTGTTTCTCTTTCATTCATTCATTCCTTCATATTGTTTTTTTTTTTTTACTAATAAACCCAACTGAAATTAAACATTATACTCGAAATAAAATCATATTCTTAACAAAATTTAAAAATAATCAATTATGAACCAAGTATCTAAGTAGGTCTATTAAAAACAATTCGATTAAAATTACTGCTCCTCTGTCCACGGGTTTGCTAGCCACTCAGATTCTTTCATCACTGGCATCTGGAGTGCAGACAAGGACGGTTCTGGAATTGTTAAGCCAATTGCATCAACTTCGTCTTCATCGAGCCAGTCAGCATCCTCAGACGATGTGTCATAACTACGCACAATGCAGAGAAACTCATTTGCCCTTCTGGCAGCAAGGCGCTGCGGCCGTACTCTAGTTTCACAATTGTCTTGGACAGTCTTCCCATGCACGTAACGACAGTGCATTTGAACACTCTTGTGAGATGTGAGATAGATCCCACAGGTTGGACAGACTTTTTTCTTTAGGTCGGATTGTACAGATGGACAAAAGAAGTCGTAAGGCATCTGCTTAAACCCTTCTAGAGGAGGTGACAGATCAAGGGACAACCTCACAAGAAGCGGTGAAAAGTTGGATGTTCCTTTGTCTAGCAAACTAGGTACTACGAGCTTGCTTGGGGTTTGAAGTATTGGGTAAGGTGGGGGCATGAAAGTATCCGCAAACACAGATTTCAATGCACTTCTCGGTGGCGAACAGCACGATTCATCCGCGCATTTTATAACCTGTAAGAAATATTGCGATTCGCGGACGTGAACGCTATACCACGCCAAATTTGGCTCTGCTGGATCCTGCATGCTATCTTCGGGCTGTCTATACTCCGCCGAAACGTCGTAATTATCAATTTTCATTTCTTTCCACACTTCTGCAAGTGTTTCTCCAGCGTGCTGAAAATTGCGTTTTTCCAAATCAACATCCGTCGTAATTCCTTTGTTGTCGAGATGAGAACCAAAATGTTCATGAGGTAGAATGACGCCTGCCAGTCTTTTGCTGAGGGGAGCCATGCGACGCTCAACTCGGTTATATGCGCTCCGCCCCGGAGCATTAGTCGCTATAAACAGGGCGTCCAAGTTGTATTTTTTAAAGTGTTCAATCGCAAAGTTTTTGACTTTGCGATAACGCGGGTTTTCGTCCGGCCCACCATCTACAAAGATGATGATCACTGGCTTCACGGTGTTCGATTCTGTCATCATTAAGGGTTTGAATGAAGGTTGTGATAAAAGTGATTCGAAATCGTAAGCATGGGTGTTCGCTGTGGAGGATGCATGTTTCCCGCTTCTTATGGATATGTATGTCGGCCCGCTGTACCCAACAGCTTCTTCTTTACCGAAATTGTTAGGTTCCACGTTGACGCCGGCATATACAGAAGGAATAAGTTTGTGCCGCTCTGCCACGACCCAGTCATGATCAGGTAAAAGTATTCTGTATTCCATATGCATTAAAAGAGGGCTCTGACTTTTCACTGCCGGTAAACCTATTGGTACACGTGCCTTATCGTCTTGTGAGAGAACGAATACTTGCTGCGGTCCCAAAAGCGACGCGAGAGATTCCAATGACCTGATTGTGGCAGTGCAAAATTCTCCGTCCTCGTGCTTTTTGTGCATTTCGGTCTGTGGTCTTGCTAACTTTACGGGTACGGTACGTACGTGCCTTTTTCCCTCTTGAGTGTTAGAAACGCGTGGGAGTAAATGAAGATATGTGCCGCTTCGAGAAATTTTGAATCCCATTAACAACAGCCTCTCATGCAGGTCGGACAGAGTGAGACAACTCCCAATCATCTCTGTTCGGCGGCGTTCATCAGCAGCGCTGCCATGAATGGCAATATTAATTATGGTCTCTAGGAGAGCAGGTTGCGAGTCAACTAAAGGGGGCTGTCCAGAGCCAGTTCGAGGTTGTGCTGCAGGATTGTTTCTCTGACGTTCAGTTTTCTCCAGTTTTTCTTTGGCTCGAAATTTTTTTGCACGCTTAGCAGAGTCTCTTTTTTTCTTTAAACATTTTTCTTCTTCTATCAACTCTTTGCGTAGCTTTTTTATTTCGTCGTGAACATCATCTTTGGCTATTCCAGTGTCCCTTGCTTCAGTAAGAACATTTATTCTCTGTTGCAGTAGACTAATTTTTTTCATAAGAGTATTTTGAGCCGGCTTGCTTGTAACATTTTTAGTGAAGCCCGAATCAATCAAAGTCGTAAGTGGTTCCGTAGACGGTGTCTGCACAATTTCCTCATCAGTATTCTGACTTTGTTCATCGTGGGTATCGCTCATCTTTCGTTTAACGGCAGTGTTTTTATGTCCAGTGACTGCGACAATTGATTCCACATGAGATGAACACGTGGATGAAGCAACAACATCCGAATCCTATAGAAATCAAGAGGTTAACATTGGAAATAGGTAATATTGACACATGCGATAAAAAGGAACATAATATACAAGCAGATGCACCTGTTTTTGTTGAAGGGCAAGTGAAGTCGATGGAACATTGGGCCTTAGCGTGCCCGGGCGTGGTGCTGGCGTGCTTGATGTTTTCATGGGTAGCTAGAAATAAATAATACTTATGAACTTATGACCAGTTTTTGAAAAATCAAGATTTGTATTACATATTATAATACTTGTCATAATTACGTTTTAGAAGTAAACTTACCTGTGTAAAATAACTAAGCATTGTTGCTTTCTTCTTCGTAGCCTTCACCTTCAACTGTCACATAACATCATTTATATGTTCTATAAACTTTACTTTATTTTTTAGTTTTTCTTTAGCCATTTTCCAAATATCGTTGGCATTTTTTTGACACAGTTGCGCTGGCAAGTTAGCATGACAGCCTTTATAGGCCAAGAATAGCTGCTGATACAAAACTCCCTCTTTTAAAGACATTACAGTATTCGAACACTATGAATTCACTTTAATATAGCTATCTGCATAAACATTAACGAATACTGACAACAAAAATCACATTAAATAACGTACAATACAATCTAGGGATTCCCCGTGAAATATAAACGAAAAGGCTTGCCAACTTGCGAGAACAAAAATGACAACCAGACTAATATAATCGGGTTGCCATCTGGTGAGTTTTAATTCGCTATTTTATTATTTAACAAAAGAAACAATGTTACGTAACGTGTTGTAAGAAAGACCCCCCCCCCCGGCCATGTAACGCATCGTAACGTTTTACGAGACCCCCCTCCCCCCCAAATTGCGTTACGTAATACTTGAACGCTCCCTTACTTCGTCGTATCAATTTTGCTCTGTTTTGTTAAAGCACTAATAACAACCGCTCTATTTGACCATTGGAACGGAGCAAGCCAGTGGTTATTTTAACATGCTTAATGTTCTCGTCCTCACAATAACGCCGAAAGTTGTCAGACAAGACATTATTTTTAAATAACCTTGTTTGTGTTAACATGCATCTAGACATTTCTAAAAGAGGACGCAGGACCCTTTGACTGAAAAGTACACTCAACTTTTTCCACATTTCGTGTGAAGTTTCGCATTCAGTTATCAGACCCAATTCTGATAGTGTAATTGAAAGCATTATATCCGCACAGGCTTTCTGATGAAAATGTATCCACTTCGCTGCGTTATTTGTCGTTTGGACAAGGTACAGCTATAGATGTGTAGCTCCATAAGTCAGCTTTTACAAGAATTGCACGCATGTGCAACTTTCAGGTGTCGTTGAGCTCGCCATTTATATGAATATCACCATATATATTTCAATTGATATTATACGAAACTTTTTAGTTAATGTAGCTAATAAAATAAAACTTTGATTTAAAAATCTATGGGTTGGGCCCATAACCTGTTGTTTTACGTGCGTTTATTTCATTAAATCAAACGAAAGAGAGTGGTATTCGTTATAGATATTACATGAAATCTTAACTTAAGTTTCAGTGCTATGGATTCTTCGCAAGGTTGCAATCAATTTGCTTCGTTCTCTCCAATACTTTTTATGAAGCGGATGCTATGCACCTTCTTTTTTACATAACTTTCTATTTGATAAAATGCATGCTATACAATTTTCGTGTTTTTAACCACAAAATGCCCTTTTCGTGAGCGCGCCGAATTACTTCTCTTTGCATGCGAATAGTTCGATATCGTAGATTGTTATTAGTTTAAAGTGTATACCAAGTAAATACACTCGAAACTTTCTCAGCGCTCCTCTTGCAGCGCATATCTCTTATTCGTAACTCATATAATATTCAGGATGTAATTGGTTGTCACCTGGGAACATTTGCAATATAACACCGTTTTTTCGTTCAGAATTTCATTTGGTACTTCTTATCATACTTAGCCAGATCGGATAATGGATTTGAAATTAACGCAAATGGTGGTACAAATCTTCGAAAGTATCCGGCTAAACCCAGACAACTTCGTAATTGTTCTAAATTTTTAGGCAATAGGTACTTAACTAAAGCTTTGATTTTGCTTAGAGATGGTGACATTGATGAAATTGTTTATTCTATCCACACTTTCTTCAATTTAATATTTAATAATCTGTGATCCGAAGAGGAGTGTGTTTATTCTTGAACTCTCGACGAGTCACTCCAGGAGGACGATGCGTCGGTTGTTAAGAATAGGAATAAAAAAGGAAAAATATATATATATTAAATATAATGAAAAACACCAAGTTTTGTGTTTGATATACAAACGTTTGGGTCTTCATTATGACTAATAAATGAATGATTATTACCTTGTTATAATTATGGTGATGATGGCCGGTGGACGTGTTGAAAGTGTAGAAAGAGAAAAAAGTGACTAGCAGAATCGCTTGCTAAGCTACTAAGTGAAGTGTAGCGGGAGATTTTAACGAAACTATTGCCAGTTGAGTGAAAGTTATTAGCGGTTTATGTCAACAGCTAACTGGCAATAGTTTGTTATATACTCACTAGGGTTGGTAATAAGAAATTAGGCACTGGCCTAAACATACCGGCCCCTTTGCGGTGAGCAACAAAAGAAAAGAAATACATATCCATCGACCACCATAACCATGTACAAATTTATAGCACAATATTTCCCTAAATTACTATAAATTAAAGTAAATTACATGGTTATTTCAATGCAATTTATTTCATGTGTGACTTTTTTGTTCGTATAGATAAATAGAAATACAAATATACAAAATCATATACTATAAATTCATTCGTGATATCTTTTATTTATTTTTTTTTTAAATAAAAATCAAATAGCGATAAAAAAAAAATATTTATAGTACCGGGCCGTACCCGAAAGCACCCAGCCGAAAATGGAGCCCTGCGCGAGAAGCTGCCCAAGCATTTGTGGCAGCACCAAACGTATCGGCGCCGACTTATAAAAATTGGGATCTGCGAGCTTTATGTGTGTGTACAGGGCTGCGATATCGGAGTCCATCGAGGTTGTCGGGCTGATGCGCATATAGTTGTGCACTACCATTGCATGCATGGATATGCGGGCATTCGTACCATGTCTGCCTCGCAGTACGAAGAGGCAGCCGTGTTGACCACCGACATGAGTCTGCACTAGTTGCAGTTCCCTTGCGAGATCCCGCGCAATTAGCGATGTAGGTGCGCAGGCGTCTACGAGGGCCCTCGCGAGATGTGGGCGTCCTCCTGCCTCAATTTTGACAACCGCCGTGGGTGAAATGGCTGTCGTTGGCAGCAAGGAAGGAGTTATTACGCTGGCTCGATCCGCTAGCCCGGCTCTAAAGGAGCTAGCCCGGTGAAGCTGAAGAGACCTGGTCTCCAGTCTGTTCGGGTTGTACGCTTGGCTGCGGTGATGACGAAGATTGCGCGAGGGACGTTCACGTCGCAGAAGGGGCCGGAAAGTCCGGGGTTCCGCTCCCTCTCGCGGTGATGGGCGGAAAGGCTGCGGGGCGGCGACGGGAATTTTCCCCGATGTGCAGCATTGTGTGGTGCTTCTCGTTGCAGCGGCGGCACCGTGCGTCGCTGGAGCAATTCTCTGTCTTGGCTCGGAAGGTCGAGCAGAGCCGCAATGGGTGCTTTCCCTTGCACAGCGTGCAAGAAAGTGGGTACCGGTTTAGGTATAGCGCCGCAGTCTTCTTCAAGGCACTGTAGCGAGTCATCTTCCTTAAAATACCATGTTGAAGATTTTCTGTTGTTTGTTTTTGCCTATCATCTAAGACTGATTGGTTGGCTAGAAAAAGTGCATAGATTATTGGATCCTGTGAACGCTATATTAAATTGCATAGTATGAAGGTGGCCTTATGTGGTGTGAAATGCATTACACTAGCATAGTGTTGTAAATGATAATAATTAAATAGAAATATTTTGCCTTTAGCATCAAATTTATGTAGAATTATCTTTTAGATGAATAAATCAGTCCTATCTATTGATTATGCTTTACTCACCCAAAGGAATTTGTCGGATAATTTGTTATCGTTATTGTTTTATTTGCCGTATGTTTTCGACAAAGTGGCTTGCCACCAAAGGAAATGTTAAATACACTTTGTTTTAATAATTATTTTCAATTCATACTTGTTAATAAATTACTCCTTGCTCAGTAAGTTCAAGGGCAATGCATACATGTACTGCTGTAGAAGGAGACTTTCGGTTTGCAACGTCGTTATTTGCTAGCAAAATAAATTTTTCAAATATGGCATTTGCAATTAATATTACAAAGGAAAAAAATTGAGTTTAAAACTCATAAGCATTAGTTATGCCTCATAGTTTGAAAAACAGTTTTAGATTCACTGTTGTAAAATTTTAAGGCAGTGAATTAAAAACTGACGGCTTGGCATCACCGTATGTCATGAATTACATTTCTATTGTTGGTTATGTGCGCAACACGTGCACATTGGCAGCAGAAACTCGTGTGAGGCCAAATCAACATCTTCAGCTGCTCCTATCCGTAAAATTTCAAAATTTAAAATTTTTTGCAATGAGCAATTTAACAAAGTCCGCTCCTCGCCCTGGCAACGGTTTGATTGCTGCCCACTCAAACAACGCATTGAAAAATGCTTTCGGTAAACTTGATTTCACTCGCACGTTCTGGCACATGTGCAAAAATCCAGAATCTTCTGGTAAGTAATTGAAAATAATGTAATTGCTTATTTATTTAAATTTTTTCTTTTTCTTTCACACTTGTGTACCGCTTATTAAGAAAGACTTACAACTGGCCTTTCTGGAACACAATATATTGAATGTGTTGACGGATTGGTTGGCAACACTTATCAAACAGAAGTTTACCTTATGTCCAAATACGTGACAGCATTTTAAGATTACCAGCGATTTTCCCACCATTGATAGAAGTTATTTGAAACAATCGGGAATTGGGAAAGCCGTCATGTATTTATATAAGCATCCACAGGAGACAAAGCCAAATCGCGAACGTGCTGGCCGTCTAATATCATTATGGGCACGACCAATTTTCAATTTGAATTACATGTACCGCTACCGTCAAATAAGGACTACGTCGTGCGACCGAAATCAACTGTCGAAGGAGAAATTTCATCGTCGACGAAGCGTAAACCAAATCGTTTCGAAAGTCATATGAAAAAGTTTTTGGACGCTAACCGTTTGAAATCGTCAAGACATGCTGTTGAGATCTCCATTGAAGGAAGGAAATGCTGAAGGTAAGACACTTATCGATGCCCTTTCCTAATACAATGAAATGTATCTGTGTAATGTTGTTAAGTTGTAATGTAACTCATCGTATGTAATACTTAAAGTCAATAACTAATGATCAAGCTGCATTTTTTTCGTATTATAAAAATTAGAAGAGTCTTATTATGCTTATTAAATGATATAAAAGATAATTATTTGAATGGTGCCGACGCATTTATAGTAATGTTGGCACTTTTATACACATACGCTCTTCCAGTTGCTGAACACAAGTGCAAGTATTACAATTGAGTTGAATATTTATTTTTTTTCCTGCGAAGCTAGTATGCTATTCTATTTAATTGCTTTATTTGCATTACCTATGAAAGCGTTGCAAATGTATGTTACTCTATTATTAACGTAAATTTCCATGTTTATGTTCAGCTATTAAAAAGTGAAACAATATAGTATGAGAAAGTACATAACTAAATATTTAACATTTTGGCCAATTACAATTAAAACTATTGATGAATAGAAATGTGCGAATACACTGAAAATAGATTGTGTGAAGAATGTGATTCTTTAAGAAAATTAAATAAAATGTGAAAATTTATATAATGAAAATTTATATAATTCGAAAATAAAAAAATTAATTTCATACATAAGTGCGCAATTAATTAGAACAACGTAAATTCGCGTAAAAATGCCAACTTCGACTAGAGTCTATTTGTGATATTTGTATGGTAATGAGTGTATCGGAAAGCTAGGCTTCCGATGTGGCTAGGGAACTGTTGCGGTGTGTAGGGTGTGCATCCACGTTTTTCTTCTCGTAGGGTGGTAGTAAGACCAATTTGGCAAGCGGTCTTGTCACTTGGCCTTTTTCCGTGACGATGTCAACTACTCGCACTCGGGTATCAGCGCCTGGATGTATATTGACAATCCTACCCAAGCTCCACTCATTCGGTGGAAAATTTTCTTCCTTGATGACGACAAGCTCACCTGTCTTTAAATTTGTCTTTGGATGTTTCCCTTTTATGCGTTTCTGCATTTCGTTTAAGTATTCGGGTTTCCACCTTTTGCAGAAGGATTGATGTAAGGCCTTAAGTTTTTGCCATCTATTTACATTCATATCCGGTTCTGGTGGGGCCAACAGATGTCCACCGACCAAAAAATGTCCTGGAGTAAGTGGCTCAAAATCAGTAGGTTCGTTTGAGGCTGGGCTTAATGGTCGCGAATTAAGGCAAGACTCAATTCGGCATAAGAATGTGTTGAACTCTTCAAGAGTGTATTTGTGCCCAGACCCAATCTTGCGAAAATGACTCTTAAAGCTTTTCACACCTGCTTCCCAAAGTCCGCCCATATGAGGAGCTGCAGCAGGTATGAAATGCTATGTAAGAGCTTGGTGGCTATACCTTGAGATAGCATTGTCGCGAGCATCGGCCATGAAGGCTTTAAGTTCGGACCTTAGGGATCTCGATGCTCCAACGAAGTTTGTACCATTGTCCGAATAAATATTCTTGGGGCAACCTCTTCTAGAAACGAGTCTAGAGAGGGCTACTAAAAATGATTGTGTCGGTAGACCGGTAGTGGCCTCTAGGTGGATGGCCCTTGTTGTAAAACAGACAAACAGACAGACCATACCCTTTGGATGCACGGCATCCTCTTCCACGGTAGCTTTTTATTTCGAACGGACCCGCGAAATCGTAAAAGCGCGTGAAAATGTAGATCGTTCGGTCGGAAGTGCACCCATAAGTTGCGTCTGAGAAGGTTTTTTGCAGTTATGGATAATGTATCGTATCAAGTTTTTCACCCTTGGAATCCAATACTGAGCCCGCGATAGCCGTAACATAAGCTGATTTTCTCCATGCAGAGAGATTTGATGAATAAACTGGATTATTAGACGAGACAATACGCAGTTGTATGGAAGGATAATTGGATGACGCTCATTGTACGATAAATCGAGAGACGCACCGAGACGGCCACCAGTTCTCATAACTTAATTTTTATCGAGAGGTAGATTAAGAGAGAGTACTTCACTTTTTGCATCAATAAGCTTACCGAATTTCAAACAATTATATTCTTGACCATATTTCTGCTTCTGCGTAATTATTATCAAACGTTTTGTCGTTGCTTTAATTTCTTCGGATGAAATTAAGCAAGACTTTAGTTGAAAGGAAGCTTTTGTGTTTGGATGAGTTTTTTGAGTGAATCTCGTAACGTATGATAACACTCTTAAAGCTCTTGGAAAATTAGAAAACGGTCAAGAATGTTGTTAGAACTCTCTTGTATTGTTGTACAAGCATGTACACGTACCTGTTTTTCCTCTACTGTCGTCTCGTAGTCGTTTTGTTGTAATGGCAATTTAGATTGTTTTTCTTGCAGCCAAGAAGGTCCCTGCCACCACAGGGTGTTTTCCACCAATTCCTGTGCCAGAAGTCCCCGACTAGCTAAGTCTGCAGGGTTAGATCCTGAATCGACATGATTCCAGTTTGCGTTACCGACCTTTTCTACTATTTTTGTCACTCGATGGGATACAAACGTTGACCATGAACATGGTGGCTTGCGAATCCATGCGAGAACGATGGTCGAATCCGTCCATACTTTGAGGCTAAGATGTGTCAGCTCCAGAAATTCAACTGTTTCGGCCAGTAATACGGCGCCGCACAGTTCCAAACGCGGTAATGATACAGTTTTGACAGGTGCTACTCTGGTTTTTGCCAATAGGAGGCTGACGAAAACTTCGTTGCTTGTCTTTACGCGCAGGTAGACAGTTGCTGCGTATGCTTTCTCTGATGCATAGCAGAAACCGTGAATGGACACATCGTCCTTTGGCGAAAAGTCGAATCGTGGAATTTTAATGTTATTTATGTACCTGTGGTTGTCCATGAATGTGTGCCAGCGATCCAATGTGGTAGAAGACACAACCTCGTCCCATTGTGTTCCTTCTAACCAAATGTGTTGCATTATCATCTTGGCTATTATTATAATCGGTGCTAGCCATCCTAGTGGGTCAAACAGTTTGATAGCTCTCTTTGTAACGAGTTCTGGGCTGAGTATTGGTTTTGTTTTGAAGTATAAGAAGTCAGTATGTGCATTCCACCTTATTCCAAGAGCCTTGACATCACTTGTGTCTTCGAAATCTAAAAATTCTTTGTTGAGCAAGTGGTCTTTTTGTAGGCCTTGTAAAATTTTTCCACAATTGGCTGTCCATTTTCTTAATGGGAAACCTGCCGACTCCAATGCTAATCATATTTCATTTCTAGCTTTAATTGCAGCCTCTATAGAGTGTCCACCTGCTAAGACATCGTCAACATACATGCATTTCCTGAGTATGTTTGAGGCTACTGGTAGTGAGCTTTCAACGTCGTCAGCTAATTGAAGTAACGTCCTCATTGCCAGATAAGGAGCGCAGTTGATTCCGAACGTTACCGTCTTCAATTCGAAAATATTAGTTTGCTCGGTCGGACAGGTGCGAAAAACGATTCGCTGGTACTTCGTTTGATCAGCCTTCACTAAAATTTAGCGATACATATTCTCAATATCGCTATTGAAGACATACGAGATATGTTCAAAAAGTATCGCGAATCGTAACTGACAGTTTTCTTCGATTGCAGGAGCGTGGTGCATCATGAGTTCTTGCCACAGGGAAGAACGGTCAGTAAGTACCTGCAAGTTATGCGCAATTTGGCGAAGCAATCCGCCAGGAACGCACGGATTTGTGGAAGAACAAAAATTGGCTTTTGCACCACGATAACGCCTCTGCTCACACACATCCTTGCTTGTGCGCGACTTTTTGGTCAAAAACAACACACTAATGATGCCGCAGCCACCGTATTTCCCAGATCTGGCCCCCTGTGACTTTTTCTTGTTTCCTAAACTGAAGAGGCCCATGAAAGGACGACGTTACACTTCTCTTGACGAGATAAAGACGGCATCGAAGGAGGAGCTGAAGAAGATAAAAAAAAAATGATTTTTTGAAGTGCTTCGAAGATTGGAAAAACCGTTGGCACAAGTGTATATTATGTCATGGGGATTACTTTGAAGTGGACAAAATAAATATTCATGAATAAATAAATAATTTTTGAAAAAACACAAAATTCGCGATACTTTTTGAACACACCTCGTATTTAAATAATCGCCATCGCAGAATTAAGATGGTCAGATCTACCTGAAGAACTGGACCGGGGAGAAGGATGTCATTCAGCGAAGTGCCGTTTGAAGCTCTCTTCCTTCTTTACGGCGTGGTGAGGCAGGCAATAGTTGTCACTAGAGTCGGCCGGGGAGAAGGATGTCATTCAGCGAAGTGCCGTTTGAAGTCGATTGCGATGCATAGAACACCACACGCACTTTTGTAGATGTGCTCTCTTTCTTCTTTACGGCGTGGTGAGGCAGGCAATAGTTGTCACTAGAGTCGGCCGTTTGATTAGTATGTATCTTTACCATATGACCCAGCTCAACGTATTCCTTTAAAACCCTGTTGTACTCTTTTTGCAGATTTTCATCTTTAGACAACCGAGCGATAAAACTGGGAGTACACAATCTTTAAAGAACTACCTAACCTAATGTTGACCGGATAGTTTTTTCCTAAATGGTAGCGATACAACGTACTTCCCGTCTTCATTTCGCTTCGTTGTCTTTTTGTAGAGCTCTTGACAATATTTGTCTTCTTCGCTTAATTTCCTTTCCTTGGACATCCCTTCCAATTCCCAGAACGAAGCTAACTGCTTATCCAGCGATATTTTGTTGTGATATGAGACGAAAGTGTTGGTTTGCCTAATTGTATTAGCACGGTCCGTGACTATCCAACCGAACACGGTCTCTTGCGCAAGAAGTGATCCCAGTCCTTCCTGCGCATGCCATCAAGCATAATCTGTGGATAGACGTCGCCACCGAGTATGACGTCCACGGGTTCATTGACGAAGAACCTTTTGTCCGCCAACGTGAGATCTGGGCAAGCCTGCCGAGTTAGTGCGCTAATATGGCAAGTCGGCAAGTTTCCTGTTAGTTTCGGCAGAACCATCATGTTCGTTGTTACCGATATAAGTGGGGCAATTGATGACCGCAATTCGACACAACATGATTCCTTTACCTGCGCAGGTTCGGTGTTGTTGATGCCTGAAAGCTGGGCATTTATTTTCCTAGCTGGCAAGTTGATTCTGCGCTTCAGCCTTTCTGTGATGAAAGAGCACTCTGATCCGGAGTCGATGAGTACTCTTGCGGCATAAGTAACGCCGCTGTAATTTATGCTTATTTGTGCCGTTCCTAATAAGACACCTTTGTCGCTGTTAGCAAAGCACGACTGTACCTGAGTCGTTGGCTTGCCTTTCGACTTGTTAAAGTTGCGTCTCTGTTGTGCTTGCCTGGACGTAGATGGAATCTCGTCCGATGGCGTTGATGTTACTCTTTGGCTGATAGGCTGCACTGTCCTCACATGTAAAAGTGTGTGATGCCTCGCATGGAACGTGCTGCAGTTTAATGCACTGGTGCATTGCGACACCAAATGTCCAAAGCCGAGGCAATTAATGCAGCGATTGTTGCGCTTAGCGAACTTGATCCTGTCCGCCGGTGCCATGTTAAGAAACATGGGGTAAGATCTTAGCTTGTGATCTGCGCTTTTGCACATCAGACATGTTGATTTCTCAACGCTTTCTTGGAATTCGCCGAGCCTGTTCTGATGGCTGTTGTTGTAGTATTTATTTTGTGTGGGTGCACGGACAGGCTTTGCAGAATTGGATGGTTTCTTGGCACGTTCTATTGCCTCTAAATCACGGTATCTATCCGTGAGAAAGTTATCCAATTCCTCCCACTTTGACGTCTTCGCTTTGTTCTTCACAGAATGTTCCCAAAGGGCCAATGTTGCTTGTGGCAGTCTCTTAGAACAAATGCGGATTATAATTGGGTCCCAGTTCCCAATGTCAACTTTATTGGCTGTCAGGCAGGAGATGCAGCTGTTGATCTCCCGTTGTAGCCATTTTATCGAGCTTGAACACTCTTTGCCGATTGATGGTAAGTCGAGCAGTATGCGGACTTGGGTTTGGACTAGTATTCGCTCATTTTCGTACATGTCCGTCAAACTTTTCCATGCCGCTGCAAAACCTTCATTTGTTAGAGGGTATTTCGACACAATAACCTTAGCCTCCCCTTGAGTCTTTTTGTTGAGGTGGTATAATTTCTCAACCGGTGAAAGACGATTGCTTTTGATGTATACGGCCGTGAACATATCTCGGAATGTTGGCCATGAAAGGTAGTCCCCTTTTAACACATCTGTATCGCAAGGCCGAAGGGAGTGGTTATAATCTACATCAGCATATTTTTCTGTGTCTTTGGGGGTTAAGAGGACCTCGGACATATCCTTCATTGCCCCCATATGACGTATGTAGCATTGACCGCCTAACTTGAACTTCTTTTTTATGAGGGCATAATCTTTTGAGCGGCTACGCTGGCTAGGTCATGTTGTCCTGATGGATGAAAACACTCCAGCTCTGAAAGTATTCGACGCAGTACCCGCCGCGGGAAGCAGAGGAAGAGGAAGACCTCCACTCCGTTGGAAGGACCAAGTGGAGAAGGATCTGGCCTCGCTTGAAATATCCAATTGGCGCCACGTAGCGAAGAGAAGAAACGAGTGGCGCGCTGTTGTTGACTCGCCTATAATCGCGTAAGCGGTGCCTACGCCAGTAAAGAAGAAGAATCTTTTGAAGACATGTCCCCTCTGCTATTGAGTTCATCATGGGCAGCTTTCGCTTTGCACCAAATTTCTCTCAACTCGTCTTGTTACGTCACAAGAGCGTTTTTCGAGATGTCCTTTGATGCGGCACTGAATTCAGACTCGTATTCTATAACGTAGTCTACTAAGCGCATGAAAGCTTCCATGTTGTGTTGGTAGTAACCAAGAAGAATTGAAAATAAGGACTTTCTAAAAGAAAAGAGAAATACTCAAGACTGAGCCGACTATGGCCTAAAGAGCACGGGAATCGCTTTGAAAATAATTCCCCAAGATTGAAAATATTAATTGCAGCACACCACTGCCAACCAAACGAGAATATTTAACTTTATTTTTTATTGAATGAAAAATTTTGACTATTGTAGCCGATATCGCAATATATCTGGCTTTTTAACATTACTTTATTTGAAAATATTAATTGCAACACACCACTGCCAACCAAACGAGAATATATAATTGTACGTATATGCCACTTTATTATGTTTTATTGATATATGTTGTTAAGTGTTTGCTAAAAGTATATTCAATACATATATATACATATATAAATACGTACACAAGCAACACTAAATCGGTAACATATACTTTATATGGCTCGCCACCCAAGATATTGCTACGAAAACGAAAATCAGGTGTCAAAAAAGTGATGTGAAGTGTCTTAGTGAAAAATTAAATAAACTTAAATTTCCAAAAACAGAAATTTTGTGAAAAATTTGAGAAAAATAAAAAAATCAGTGCTGTAAGTGACTTTTTGTGAACTCAAAAGCGAACTAGAAGTTGCACTATTGCAAATAAATGCTGTGCACAAAACTTTAATCTAATATCACCGAAAAAAAGTTAAGAGAAAAAAAATAAGTGAAAAATGTGTAACCGCTACGAAGTCGCGCCGGTAAATATGTTCCGTCGTGTACTGTTAAGTTTACTGGATTTTGTGCACTTACGGATTTTTTTGGTTTTGTAATATTTTTAATAAAACACTTTTATCCACTTTTTCGTTTTTTTTTTATATATATAAAGATTTTACCGCGTGTCACCAATATTAAAATGTGCTATTAAAGAATAACCACGTACCTTTGATTTGAATAAATTGGTGTGCAGCGCCAAAAATTTATGTATTGGGTAAAAGATTCCGGCGTGCGGTGTTTGCTGGTGTGCAGCGCCAAAAATTTACGTGCAAAAATTATGAAAAAAATCCGGTGTGCGGTGTTTGCTGGTATGCAGCGCCAAAAAATTTATGTGCAGAAATTATGAAAATCCGGCTCGAAGGACCAGTGTTTATTCTCGAACTCTCGACGAGTCACTCCGATGCGTCGGTTGTTAAGAATAGGAATAAAAAAGGAAAAAAATATATATATTAAATATAAAGAAAAACACTAAGTTTTGTGTTTGATATACAAACGTTTGGGTCTTTATTATGACTAATAAATGAATGATTATTACTTTGTTATAATAATGGTGATGATGGCCGGTGGACGTGTTGATGATCTCCCTTCTTCCTAGAAAGTGAAAAAAGTGACTAGCAGAATCGCTTGCTAAGCTACTGAGTGAACTGTAGCGGGAGATTTTAACGAAACTATTGCCAGTTGAGTGAAAGTTATTAGCGGTTTATGTCAACAGCTAACTGGCAATAGTTTGTTATATACTCATTGGAGTTGGTAATAAGAAATTAGGCACTGGCCTAAACAGAGTGTTTCTCAAGATTTTGAATCGTCTTGATAGTTCACATCGCATAGTTAGCATGGCTACTTCTCCAATGCTGTAACAATCTTGCTTTATGTGCAGCTACAATTTTTAATATTGCTGCGCTAACCATAAACTCGTCTGTATCTTGTTATATGTGAAAACAATGTGTACAGACTTAGCTTGATTGATAACTTGTAACCAAGTCTCCGACTATCACTCAGCGTGAACAGTTGCGTTTCTAACACAGTGCGTTTGTTTTCAATTCTCTTTATCAGTGCTATTCGTATTAAAACACGTGCATTTGTTGTTTACTTAACTAAGCCGCGCTTAAAAAGTCAGTGTCACAAATCAACAATTTGCCAATATGCCCCCCGGGGCTTCTGACCTCGGAGATAACAGGTTCGCCCTGCTTTCTCCGAGCTCCAGACCTAAGCGAAAAAAATCAGAAACGACTCCATTGGATTTATTCCCAGAACTACCTATTACAAAAAAAGACGATCCTAAATTCATCATATTAAAAGCATTTGAAGGTAACAAACCACTAACGAGCTTATCGTGTTTTGCCGTACATAAAGGTATACTAGCCATTAGCAAAGATGTCAACACTATATCCGAGCTTCGCGACGGCAGTTTACTTCTGCTTCTCAAAAATAAGAAAATTGCAGAAAAGTTTTTGTCAGCTAAATCTCTTCCGGGAGTGTGCAATATCACCGCTAAACTTCACGATAACTTGAACAGCGTAAAAGGAATCATTTTTGCTCCATTCCTGACTCATTTGCCTGAAAGCGACATTATAGAGGGTCTTAAGGCGCACGGAGTAACTTCTATATATAAGTTTAATAGAATAATTGATGGTGTATCTAAGCCTACTGGCTCAATTCTCTTATCATTTGATAAATATCATCTTCCCGAAAAAATTGAAGTCGCATGGAGAATCCTTTCTGTTCGTCCATACATCCCAAATCCTATGAGATGCAAGTCGTGTCAAAAACTTGGCCACACAACAAAATACTGCAAAAATTTCACAATGTGTAACAATTGCTACCTCCCTCCCCACTCCCCTACCGAATGTATAAGAACAATGTGCGCTAACTGTTCTGGAGAGCATCCGTCCTCCTCAAACGCTTGTCCAAAATTTCTACAAACTAAAGAAATACTACGTATTAAAACATTAGAAAAATGCAGCATGCACGAAGCAATAAAAAAATACAAAAATACAATCCCGGCTCCCCTTAACCCCTCATCATTTGCCAATGTGTTAAAGTCTCCCGAATTCAACAAAAACAAAAAACCACAAACAACTGCAGACTCAAACGAAAAAAATTCCCCTTCCAACCCCGCAAACTCCTCAAAAACCATCAATAACAACTCATTACATACATACTCAACCAAACCATCATCTTCTACAAAGAACATCTTGTCCTCGCTTAACTCTCACACTGCTGACCTTAATCCGCAATCATTTAACAAAAACCCAACAGCAACCAACGCAATCGTTGATAATCCACTCTCTCAAAATAATTGCAATATGTATCTACCTGACTCTCCCAACTTAACAGACATACTCTCGCGCTATTGCACGTCACTTTCCTCTCCCCTTCCTATCCCTCTTTCCTCTCAATCTCCAACTAATAAACACGATGACTCAATTACGCTTTCCTCACCTTCGCAACCAGCAGAAACTAATAATATGGACATTTCTAACTCATAATATTTTTAGCTATATACTTAACAAAAACAAATACCAGTTTTCTTTTCTCTTTTGTTCCATATGTTTGTAGCTTTACAGTGGAACATAAACGGATATTACAATAATTTAATCGATCTTGAAATATTAATTAAATCACACAATCCCTCTGTAATTCTTTTAAATGAAACCCACCTCCCCTACATGGTCAACGCTCGTACCCCTTTGGCCTATGTTGGATACTTTCATAATTTGCCACATATTGTTTCTAGTAAGCAAGGAATTGGTATCTTAGTGAAGAAAAATGTCCCGCACAAATGTTATCCTCTCCAATCCCGCATCTCTTCCTTGGTATTAGAAATTCAATCGCCCAATAAAATATCCATTGTCTGCGCCTACTCCTTTCCTGATCAAGCATTTTCAACCACTGACTTTAATAGTATTTTTCCGTCAACTGATAGTCCTTTTATTTTGGCAGGCGATTTTAACGCCTGGAGCCCTATGTGGGGTTCCACTTCGCTTAATGCTAAGGGCCGTGTAATTGAAGATGCAATCCTTGCCTCCAACTCCTTTGTCCTTAATAACGGCTCCCCGACTCACTTCTCTACTCACAAATCCTTCACCCACCTTGACCTCACCATATGTTCGATTTCCCTTTCTACCAAATGCACTTGGCTAGTAATTGATGACCTCCATGGCAGTGATCATTTCCCCATTATTACCAGACTCCCTTCAAACCGTTTTCCATTTCGCCCGAGGCTGAAATACCAGACTGACTCTGCTGATTGGTTTAAGTTCCAAGATGCGTGTCTACATGGTTGCAGCTCCTATCCCATTTCCCTCAACGTCAACGAAGAAGTGTCCCGCATCCAAAAAATCATCAGAAGTGCGGCTAATCTATCTATCCCACAATCAGGTAGCAAAACTCGTAGGCCGGCTCCATTGTGGTGGAGCGCTGAACTTTCAACTTTAAGGAAAGCCAGACAAAGTACATGGCACTCCAATCTGCCTCAGTATAAAAAAGCTAATGCTAATTTTCGCCGCAAAGCCAAACTTGCGAAAGCTGCCTGCTTTGAAAAATTTACCAGCAACATTAACTCGTCATCCAACCCAAGAGGGATCTGGGCCGACATCAAAAGACTATCTGGGATGGCTTCTTTTTCTGCAATATCTGCCTAAAGTTCCGCTCGCGGCCCTCTTCTATATCCTCTAGATATAGCTCAAGAGTTCGCCAACTACTTTTCTACGGCCTCCTCCGATTGCAACTTCCCCCCTGAATTTATTTCAAATAAGTACCAGATAACCTCTTCCCGGCTTCCACCCAGCAATCTTTCGATCTCTGCCAAGAACTTAGAAAAAGACTTAACCCATTTTGAGCTGGTCTCTGCCCTTTCTTCGGTAAAAGGCAAAACACCTGGCCACGATAGAATTTCTTACCCCATTTTCAAGAACCTTCCCCTTCCTATCCTATCCCGCCTTCTTAATCTCTACAATAACATTTTTTCTACAGGCATTTACCCCCAAGCTTGGAAAACTAGCTTGATAGTTCCCATCCTCAAACCTGGTAAATCTCCCTTTGATGTCTGCAGTTACCGCCCAATCTCCCTTGTCCCGTGTTTAGGCAAACTGCTAGAAAAAATGATTGCTACCAGACTCTCCTGGTATGCCCGCAAAAATAATTTCATTCATCATAACCAAGTTGCATTCAAAAGAGGGCAGGGTACTATCGACTCACTTGTTCATCTTGACCACTACATTTCTAATGCTTTGTCAAATAAAAACCACATCTCCCTGATGTCTCTTGATTTTCTAAAAGCCTTCGATCGAATAGGTATTCATATCGTACTAAGGCAACTAACCAAATGGAAAGTGGGTCCGCGAATCTTAAATTTTATAAAATCTTTTTTACCCCATCGTAAAATAAGCGTCCTTATCTCGAACACCCGCTCCTCTATCCTTCCCCTAGATAATGGCACTCCTCAAGGATCACCCTTATCGGTGATTCTCTTCATTATAGCGTTTGATGAACTTAGCGAATTACTGTCTAAATTTACCACTATTGAGCACCAACTGTACGCTGACGATGTTCTAGTGTATTCCAAAAACACTGGTCAAGCAGCAGTTCTAAGAACCTTCTCCGATATCCTCTCCAAAATCTTCTCCTGGTCGCAAACTTCCGGCGCTTCAATTTCCCCTAGCAAATCTAAATTGTTGCACATTTGTAGAAAAAGAAATTGTAGCACCCATACCATAACTTTTTTCGATGTAACTATAAATTGTACAAATAGCCTTAAGTTTTTAGGTATAATACTAGACTCTAAGTACTCTTTCGCTCAACATTGTCAATATGTAAGAGATAGACTAATGTCCAAACTATTAATAGTTAAGTACCTCTCCGCAAAGCGCTCATTTCTCGGTCCGGCATTGTTGATTAACGTAACTAGGGCACTTATTGTCTCAACTATACAATACGGTTTGGAAGTTTATGGACATCACACAAAAAATAAGTTGAAAATGCTGACTGCCCCTTACCACGCTGCAATTCGAAGATCGCTGCGCGCGTTTCCAACGACTCCCTTAAATAATTTATTTGCAGAATCTGGGCTAAATACAATATTCGATGACGCCGAAGATTCAGTTCGCAAACTTTACGCTAAGCTGATGTTTTCACCAAACGCTCTTCTTAGAAAGGACCTACAATTAGCGATTTCGCGCAAATGGCCACCCAAAGTGCAATCATCGGTTTACTTATGTATCAAATTCGCAAAGGATAACGGCCTTCCACTCCAAAGGCCTCGTATTCGCAAAAGCGTTCATCCGACGTGGCTGTTTAAAAATGATTCTTTTATCAATGAACTTGTCCACCTGCGGAAGGCGAATACTGCCAATGATGTATACAAGGCAAATTTCCTCGAAGTAGCAGCGAAATACAAATCCACTGGATGGGATCTGATTTTTACCGACGGTTCAAAATCATCACAGACTTCATTTGCTGTCGTGAAAGAACATGGAGAAGTAATTACTTATGGTACTTTGTTTAATTTCTGCTCGATTTTCACAGCAGAAGCCGTGGCAATATTCAAGGCGATGCTTTATTCCGTACGAAATAAAGGAAAATTTATAATTTGCTCTGACAGTATGTCATGTTTTCAAGCTATTAGGGAATGTAACCAAACCAACCCCGTTATTGAAAACATCCGAGACATCCCTACTTCACACCCCCAGAATATCAAAATCATGTGGGTCCCCGGTCACGCAGATATAAAGGGCAACACGATTGCTGATAAGGTGGCTAAAGATATGGTTGTTAGACCTACCATAACTTCCAACGTCCTTTTTAAAAGGGATATCTACCGGTTTATAAATAATGAGAGGCAAAAAAAATTGCTATCCGAGTGGAGCCGATATAGCCATCACTACTCCTCAATCAATTCCAGTGGTACAAAACCTTGCTTCTCCCCGACCATGCCGACAAACTACATAACTCCATATACTCGTCTCCGGCTTGGCCACACGATTATTACTATCTCTCATTTGCTTCAAGGCGCTACTCCTAGTTGCTGCCCGTTCTGCAACTTTTCACTCAGCATTAACCACCTCTTGGATTGCTGCCCGAAACTTGATGCCCAAAGACTACACTATTTCAATGGTATTAACCCTACACAGCTGTTAAAAAACCCGATGGACAATAATATTAGCAGGATATATAATTTCCTCAGAGATACCGACCTACTCCGACGCATTTGATACCGCCCTAGTCAACATGCCAGCCGAAAGCCTCCGATGCTAGCGCTGCGTTATTTATAGTTTATGTAATAATTTTATAGTTATGTAAACTTTTATAAAATAAAAAATAAAAATAAAAAAAAAAAAACTTGTAACCCAAGATGTGGAAAAATCACCAAAAAATTTATTGATTATAGTACAAAGCAAATTCGAGGACAATATAATTATCTACAAGAAACAAATGTATAAATGTCACCTCTATAAAAGCTTCTTTATTTATAGTTTGGAACTAATCCTCATTATATCAAATCACTTCACATTTAAGTGTGCTTCAATACCATTATACAACTTTTTGAATTATTCAGTTTGGACATTCCATTTGAAAGATATTACAAGTTTAAAATTGTAAGCTATATTAAAGATGTCACATGGTCGCTGCTCAAGCTACTAGGTTAGGTGCATTGTAGAAACATACAAGTAACAAAAGAATCATATGGTCGTCAACAGCTGAGATCACCTGATCGAAATTGTTGATTTATGTTTGTTTAAATAAAAGGACTTAGGTTGCAGTATAGACGCGTTAGCAATATTTTTTGGGTTTTAGGTTCCACAAGAGGCCTATTTTCACACATATAAAATATACAATACTAAACAAAACTCTTTGTAATAATTTAAACAAAAATAGATAGATTCTTCAAATATTTTTAATAAAATAGAAAATATTTACCAAAACTTTGATACAATAAATAAAATTTTAATCAAAACCAGGTAAATTTAATCTTAATGAATTTTAATAATCGAAATATATTTGAAAATTTAACAAAAACGTACTCAATACTCGTATAATAAATTGGATAGCATAACACGGCAACACACTAGTGCCTTTTCTAAGGCATTTACACGTTTTAGTAGTAGAATATTTAGGAAACCCTAACGAACTGCCTGGGCTTTTGCCCTGAGTCTTCCCTCATAATTTCTGTCCTTCTACGAGCTTTCGCCTGTGTATGTATGGGTGAAAATGATAGGATTTGTAACTTGTAGGTTTATACAATGGCAAAAGTTTATAGGAGGGAATAAGGGATGCCCAACTTATTTCAGTGTGAGAGTGCGTGTTTTATATTTATTATATTATTTATATTGTAGTCAGATTGACCAAATAAAAATTTTCGGGAATTTAAATTCAAACAACCAAAATTTAATACGATTAAATGTTATTAAAAATTGGACGTTTAATGCATATATGGATAAACTATTTAATATTTCCTTCATGATTTCATAGTATATTAAAACAACTTATTTTTTAATTTTTAGTACTTAATAAAGTGAATTAACCCTGTTATCTCTCAATTAACTTATGTTTTTAATAAATTTTAATTGAAATTTAATAATATTATGTATCACATTACCAAACATTTTATCAAATACAATTGTATTTTGCATTTTCTTTAATTTTTATTATAATTGCAAAACGTCAAAACCTGCCAGATCTAGTCAACTGTTAAAGTTGGGCAGGTGTGCGGCTCTTTCCCAATGAAAGGAGAGTTGGATCTCTTTTTAGGTCTGGTTTATAGCATATTAACAGTCAAATCGACTGCTATTGCAGTAGGGAATTTCCTTATGTGGACATTTGATATCCTAATATTTCATCAGAGATAAAGAGTTGCCCAACTCATTTCTCATCGGAAGTGAAAGAGCAATTGCTAAACGTCAAAACCTCCTAATCTTTGACAGCTAATCGAGTTCAGGAGGTTTCGACGTTTAGCAATTGGTAACGAGCGATGGCCAGATTGAAATCTTTCCAAAAAATTTTGTAAACCGAGGGATTTTTGCTTCATTCATGACCACTTGTAAAACAATGAAAATTAAACAAATTTGTGAAATTTAAAGGTATTTGATGAAACGCTTTGTAATGTGAAGCATCATAGTATTATTTTCAATGGAAAATTATTAAAAACATTTAATGATCGAGAGCTAACAAGCTTAAATCCTTTTATTGGGTATTGAAAGGTCAAACGTCAGCTGTTTTAATATCCCATAAAAAGATTTTAATAGTTTCTCCATATAATAAGTAACACTACATAGTAATTCTTATTCATACCAAATTTTGGGTATTTTAATTTAAATGCCCAAAATTATTACTTTGTCCGGCCTGGCCATAATGGAAAATGTTATAAAAAATGCTAATTTTGAGGCACTCTCACACTGGAATAAGTTGAACATCCCTATATCACTGATTTTATTTTCAAAATGATGCCGAGCAGGTTCGAGATCTTGAACCGGTAAAAAATTTAAAGAGCATGAAAATAATTTTAGATAATTATTATTTATTCGAACTACTGCATTATATTATATATTTTTAAGTGTATTATCATTTTATAGGATTACTGATTTCACTAAATTTTTCAGAATATTGATTGATCTCTTTGAGGGAACCAATTTCAGTAAAAACAAGTAAGGAAGGGCTAAGTTCGGGTGTCACCGAACATTTTATACTCTCGCATGATAAAGTGATAATCGATATTTCATTATCCGTCATTTACATATTTTTTTTATTTTGCTGTAAAATTAATTAGATTAGATCAATTTGTATACTTTGAGTATTGAATTGTATTTTCATTTATATGTATGTATTACACAAAGAAGGCATCAGATGGAATTCAAAATAGCGTCATATTAGAAGAAGGCGTGGTTGTGAACCGATTTCACCCATATTTCTTACATATCATCAAGGTGTCAAGAAAATATTATATACCGAATTTCATTGAAATCGGTAGAGTGGTTCCTGAGATATGGTTTTTGATCCATTAGTGGGCGACGGCACGCCCATTTTCAATTTTTAAAAAAAGCCTTGGTGCAGCTTCCTTCTGCCATTTCTTCCGTAAAATTTAGTGTTTCTGACGTTTTTTGTTAGTCGGTTAACGCACTTTTAGTGATTTTACACATAACCTTTGTATAGGAGGTGGGCGTGGTTATTATCCGATTTCTTCCATTTTTGAACTGTATATGGAAATGCCTGAAGCAAACGACCCTATAGAGTTTGGTTGACATAGCTATAGTAGTTTCCGAGATATGTACAAAAAACTTAGTAGGGGGCGGGGCCACGCCCACTTTTCCAAAAAAAAATACGTCCAAATATGCCCCTCCCTAATGTAATCTTTTGTGACAAATTTCACTTTAATATCTTTATTTATGGCTTAGTTATGACACTTTATAGGTTTTCGGTTTTCGCCATTTTGTGGGCGTGGCAGTGGGCCGATTTTGCCCATCTTCGAACTCAATCTTCTTATGGAGCCAAGAAATACGTGTATCAAGTTTCATCATGATATCTTAATTTTTACACAAGTTACAGCTTGCACGGACGGACGGACAGACAGACATCCGGATTTCAACTCTACTCGTCACCCTGATAACTTTGGTATATATAACCCTATATCTGACTCTTTTAGTTTTAGAACTTACAAACAACCGTTATGTGAAAAAAACTATAATACTCTCCTAAGCAACTTTGTTGCGAGAGTATAAAAAAGAAAAAACGTTAACTTCGGCTGCACCGAAGCTAGTATACCCTTCACAGGTGAATTTCCTTAAGCAAATATGTGTTCAGTTTGTATGGAAGATATATGCTTTAGTAATCCGATCCGGTTTGTTTGGCAGCTATATGCTATAGTAAGCCGATCTGAACAATTTCTTCGGGGATTACATTGTTGTCTTAAAAAATAATCTATATCAAATTTCGTGAAGGTACCACGTCAAATATGAAACTTTTCCATACAAGACCTTGATTCCAATCATTAAGTTTATATGGAAGCTATATGCTATAGTAAACCGATCTGAACAATTTCTTCGGATATTACATTGCTGCCTTAGAAAATAATCTATACCAGATTTCGTGAATTTTCTAGTCAAATGCAAAAGTTTTCCATACGAGAACTTTTTTCCAATCGTTCAGTTTGTATGGCAGCTATATGCTATAGTAAGCCGATCTGAACAATTTCTTCGTATATTACATTATTATCTTAGAAAATAACCTGTGTCATCTCTTGTGAAGATAAATTGTCAAATGTGAAAGTTTTCCATACAAGAACTTGATACCCAACATTCAGTTTGTCGGCAGTTCCGACTTGAAGGGAAAATGACGTTTACAAAATTTCAAAACGATATCTTAAAATCTGAGGGAATAGTTCGTATATATACAGACAGATAGACGGACAGACACACAGACAGACGACAGACAGACAGACAGACGGGCATAGCTAAATCGACTCAGCTCAACATACTGATCATTTAGATATATATATTTTATAGGGTCTCCGACGCTTCCTTAGGGGTGCAGCGCTGCATCGACGCAGAAGGAATAAAAGTTAGTTTTTTTTTTTCAAAATAAACAAAATCCATTTTTTTTTACTTTCCCAGTAAATAATATATTGTAACATTTAACTATGGAGGATGGAGTCATGTGTAGAACTTCACGCAAGTGAGAAAAGTTCTCTGATCGCCATTCATTTGGGAGTGGCCAGACATACATATGGCTCAAGCAACTTACGACTTCCGGTCTTTGACCTAGTATCCTCTGTGTAGCCTAAGAACATCCGTTAGAAGGCGAGCTAAAGTGAGAAGGCGAAATATCCCCTGCATAGAGCTGTGCGTTGGGCTTGGGACCCGCCACGCAAAAAACCACCCCCAATGAAAAACCAACAATAGCCTCGGAAGAGAAACCCCCTTTTGATGACGCCCATGGCAAAATAAATAAGGACTACGAATTGTTCGACCATGCACCTGGAATGTTCGGTCCCTTAATTGGGAAGGTGCCGCTGCCTAGCTGGTTAATGTCCTCACGAAAATAAAGGCTGACAAGTAGGTCCTTGCGGCATATACTACAGTAGCCATATAAAAAAGCGCAAGTATGTTGTGGAATTCGTGGTCGGAGAGAGACTCCGTCGCTTAGTACTATCATTCACTACGGTGAATAAACGTCTAGCCACAACCCGCATTAAAGCTAGTTTCTTCAACATATCGCTGATTTGTGCACACGCCCCGACAGAAGAGAAGGACGATGTGACCAAAGATGCCTTCTATGCGCGCTTGGGGTGCGCCTATGAGAGCTGCCCCCGCCACGATGTCAAAATCGTGCTTGGCGACTTTAAAGCCAGGGTGGGTAAAGAAGGTATCTTTTGCACTACAGTTGGTAAATTCAGCCTCCACGACGAAACCTCCCAAAGTGGGTTGAGGCTGACCGACTTCGCCGGGACCGAAATATTTTTATCTGTACTAGATTCCAGCACAAGGTAATACATCAAGCTACCTGGCCGTCTCTGGATCGAAAAGCTACCAACCAAATCGATCATGTTGTGATAGACGGAAGACACGACTCCGAGGTCCTAACATCGACTCGGACCATTATCTTGTCGCAGCCAAGGTTCGCACACGTCTCTGTGCAGCAAAAAGCGCTTGTAAACAAACACAAGGAAGGTTCGACGTCGAGAAGCTGCAATCACAACTGACAGCCCAACGATTTTCTACTCGGCTTGCACTCCTGCTTTCTGAGAGGACTCGTCAACAACTCGATATAAAGGAAGTGTGGGACAGCATTTCTAGCTCCTTACGTACAGCTGCAACCGAAACCATTGGTTTTCGGAGAGTGCAAAAGAACAGCTGGTATGACGAGGAGTGCCGTGTGGCAGCGGAGAGAAAACAAGCTGCCTACCTCGCAACGTTACGATCGACCACAACGAGTGCGGGATGGGATAGATACCGAGAGTTGAAGAGGGAAGCGAAACGCATTTGTAGACAAAAAAGAAAGAGGCCGAAATGCGTGAGTACGAAGAACTTGATAAGCTGGCCGACAGGGGTAATGCTCGAAAATTCTGCGAAAAGATGCGGCGGCTTAAAGAAGGTTTCAAGACTGGAGCATTACCTTGTAGAACCCCCAAAGGTGATCCAGCCACCGATGCCCAGAGTATACTTAAATTATGGAGGAAACCCTTCTCCAACTAGCTGAATGGCAGTGAACGTATAACGCCAGGAGAAGTCGACTCCCCAATCGATGACGATGGAGCAGACGTTCCATTACCCGACCAAGAAAAAGTTCGAATAGCAATTACTCGCCTGAAAAACAACAATGCGGCAGGGGCCGACGGATTGCCGCCCGAGCTATTCAAACACGGCGGCGAAGAACACAAAAGGAGCATGCATCAGCTTCTTTGTAAAATATGGTCGGACGAAAGCATGCCCAACGATTGGAATTTAAGTGTGCTATGCCCAATCCAAAAAAAAAGACCCCACAATCTGCGCCAACTACCTTGAAATAGGTCTCCTCAACATCGCGTATAAGAATCTATCGAGCGTATTGTGTGAAAGATTAAAGCCCTCCCTCAACAAACTGAGTGGACCTTATCCGTGTGGCTTTACACCTGGCAAATCAACAATTGTCAAGTTAGTCACCATGCACCAAATCTTGGAAAAGACCCCTGAAAGGAGAATCGACACACACCACCTCTTCGTCGATTTCAAAGCTGCTTTCGGCAGCACAAAAAGGAGCCGCTTTTATGCCGTGATGTCTGAATTTGGTATCCCCTAATACGGCTATATACTGACGTTGAGCAGCACCAAAAGCTCCGTCAGGATTGGGAAGCACCTCTCCAAAACGTTCGATACCAAACGAGGTTTCAAACATGGCGATTCCCTATCGTGCGACTTCTTCTATCTCCTGCTGGAGAAAATTGTTCGAGCTGCAGATTTTAATCGAGCAGGTACAATTTTTTATAAGAGTGTACAGCTGCTGGCGTATGCCGATGATATTGATATCATCGGCCTCAACACCCGCGCCGTTAGTTCTGCTTTCTCTGAACTGGACAAGGAAGCAAGGCAAATAGGTCTGGCTGCGAACGAGGGCAAGACGAAATATCTCCTGTCATCAAACAAACAGTCGTCCCACTCGCGACTAGGTACCCACCTGACAGTCATAACTTCGAAGTTGTAGATAATTTCGTCTATCTTGGAACCAGTGTAAACGCCACCAACAATGTCAGCCTAGAAATCCAACACAGGATAGCTCTTGCCAACAGGTGCTACTGTGGACTGAGTAGGCAATTGAGAAGCAAAGTCCTCTCTCGACGAATAAAAAGCAAACTCTATAAGTCACTCATAATTGCCATCCTGCTCTATGGTGCAGAGACCTGGACGATGACAACAACTGATGAGTCGACGTTGCGAGTTTTCGAGAGAAATGTTCTGCGAAAGATTTATAGTCCTTTGGCGAATATCGCATTCGATGGAACGATGAGATGTATGAGGTAAATGACGACATTGCCATAGTTCAGCGAATTAAAAGACAGCGGCTACGCTGGCTAGATCATGTTGTCCGAATGGACGAAAACACTCCAGCTCTGAGAGTATGCGAGGCAGTAACCGCCGGGGGAAGTAGAGGGAGAGGAAGACCTCCACTCCGTTGGAAGGACCAAGTGGAGAAGGTCCTGGCTTCCCTTTGAATATCCAAATGGCGCCACGTAGCAAAAAAAAAGAAACGACTGGCACGCTGTTGTTAACTCGGCTATAATCGCTTAAGCGGTGTCTACGACAGTAAAGAAGAAGAATTTTTACCAGTCCAAGCGACTCCAGTAGGTCTTAAAACCTTTCATTACATTTTTAAAGATTTTAAGTAAATAACTTAGTACAGTTAATTTTTTTTTTTGTTTAAAATGCACAGAAGATTTAGACCTCAACTTTCTAAAAATAGTTCCCTGGAGTTAATATCGTTTACACGATATGAGTTCAAGAATTTAAACAATTTTATTTATACGCCGAAATGCGTGCCTTTATTGATATTCTTAAGAACTGATTTTTAATATAAGATCTTACAGCTATTTATACTAATGAAATGCGGCTGCTGTTATCTGCATGCGACTTCTTTGTCGTAATTCGATATCTGCTATCTTGCTATTACTTGAGATGCGGAGTTGGTTATCGCAGTGGATTATTCCATTGCCAGATGTTTGTTGTTTACATGTTGAGAATGCCTTTCTAGATAATGCATGTTCATTTCTATTGTTCGACTGATAGTGCATGTCAAAGCGAGTTCTATCGGTTTACATACATAGTTCGCCTTTGTTCGGAATGTATATTAGGAGATAAGATGTATGTGAGTGTGTGTGACCCGGAGCGAGGCTATGTCGTTAACTCCCCTCCTTCTTAAAACGGAGCGTCCTCGCTATGCTGCTACAGATTGTTGTTGTTGAAGACGATTCAATTCGACTTCGTATATTTCGTCAATTTGCCTTTGTCTGTGAAGCATTCTTCTATTTACGCGATATCGGCAGAGGTGTACCATACCGTAAGTGGTGACTACTAAAGTAAGGAATCCTATTATGATGAAGAACGTAAAATGTACTGGATTTTCTACAATAGGTATCAAAAATGTTGAGAGTGTTTGGATATTGCTGAATTTGTATATTGAGTTTGAAGAAAGGATACGGAGTACTTCAAGTTTTTCGTTGTGTTGATTGTGTATTATTTCTCTGAGTTGTCTTTGATGATTGTAATATGTCATGTTATCGATGTTCGTGGATTCATTGAAGTGTATCAATTTAGGGCCTGATATATGCATGTTGTTCCAAGTATGCTGGTAATCTGTCAAAATGTATCCATTCTCTAGGATGCGAAGTGGAGCATTATTTTCGTGGGTTGTTTCGCATTGTGCTGTTTTGTCTTCTAATATTTTTATAGTACAATTGTCAGCGGGTTCTGATTTACAAATAAAGTTACCCATATAATTTCTACATTTAGATATTCTTTGATAATCGTTACACTTTGCGATCTTAGGGTCTAAATTAATTTTACCATGCTTATATGCTAAAGGATATACATTAAATAAGCTACATTTAGTTTCAAGGATAGGATATTTGTATATTGTTATAATTGTTTGTTGTAGGTAACATATATGAATGTCGGCATATTCTAATATATTAATTATTGGAAGATCTAACTTTTCATGGTTTATTAAATCGTACACGTCTTTCAAATTTAATGTGCCAGAATAGAAATTATTAGTTTTTGCAAAATTTATAGTGTTAGTTATTGATTTGAGTTCATTATAAACTTCTGATATAACAATGTTTTCGGTTATTGCTTTGGGATCAAGGCTTTCGAGTATTCTTTCGAACTGCGAATTAATTAATTTTTGCTTATTATTATTCTCTATTAGCAAATTAAGTGAAGTTTTTATTTCCTCAAGGTCATCGTGGTCTGGTGTGCCCGTGATGAATTTTAACATGGAACCAAGAAAGTTAAGTGATCTTTTGGATCTATAAATATTGGGAATGAGTTGAGTTTTCAGAGTTTCGATTTTGTTTACTAAAATTTGAGTTTGGGGTTGGTCTTCTAGATTGAATGATGATTTCATTATACTTTCGTATGGCGCCAATATTTTTGAGAGATTGGATATGTGATACAAGAAAGCTGTATCCTGATAAATGTAAACAGGATCAGTTTCTACTAGTACATATTTCCTATGGCTTAAATCTATAATATTGTCGCAAAGTGCGATAGAGAAAAGTAAGGTAAATACTATTCCGTACATGCTTTTGCTCTGATATTGTCTTTATGGATAATTACTTTTTTATTGGTCGTTATTGTTTCTCCGTTGTCTTTTTTTACTATATGTTTCACGTATTTTTTTCCGTTTTTGTTTCGTCTATGCGTTTTTGAATATATTACCTCTCCTTCTTTGTATTTGAGCTGTTTCCGATTACGGTTATGGTATCGCAAAACTCTTTGCTGGTTTTGTTGAAGACGCTCTTTGATGCCAGGATATTCCCTTTGATTGAAAAACACGTCCTCGGGTTTGTGGTTGGTTACCGAATGGATTGTTTTGTTGTACTGTCGGACTGCTTCAAATATCTGATCGTCGGGAGCCGAACTGTGTTGATGCGCTAAAACTTTTGTGAGTTCGATAATTGTGCTATGCGTTCTTTCAACTTGACCGTTTGTTGTCGAATGATAGGCTGGAGTTTTGGTATGCGTTATTTGTAATCGCTTGTATATTTGTTGTGCACATATGCCAGTAAATGTTGACTCGTTATCAGTCATTACAAACTTTGCGTTTGGGTATATTTGTGACAGTATCTCGTCAACATATTTGTATGTGTCTTTCTTTGATGGTATTTGTCTCAAATGGCAGAATTTGGAATATTTGTCGGTTGAACTAATGTACATATTGTTGCTCATAAAAAATAAGTCTAAGTGTATGTATTCGCCTACTTTGTTCGGTATCGGTGCTGATCCTATTGGTTGTTTATTTGGTCGGCGTTCATACTTGTTTGTGAGGCAGATTTCGCAGTTTTGTACTTCTTTTTTACAAGCGTCACGTATGTTTGGCCAGTAGTATCTGAGCGAGATTTCCTGTGCGTTGTTTTTGTAGTTTCTGTGAGCACGTCTGTGTGTGTCTTGTATGATCTGTTCTTGTTGTTCGGTTTCGGTAATATCGTCCACCAATTTTTGCGCTAGTACAATCGATACAGTTGGAAATGTGTTGATAATGTCATTTTCGACGTAAAATAACATTTGCTCGTCTATTTGTATAGCATTAGTTATCTTTGGTCTAATTACATTTTTTAGTCTATCTAGTAATACAGTTTTCGTATTAAAAAAGATCGTGTGTCGGCTGTTAGAAAATATGTTTTGTGAGAATATTTCGATGGGGTTCTGATCTGACCGTTTTACAATAATTTGGTTTCTAAAGGAGTTTACTGGTTTTTTTACTCGTTTGAGTCTTTGTGTTGGTGAGCTTTGTGCTGAATGTTGGGAGTCATCAGAATTTAAAGTGTTGTTTATTTGCTGACGAGAAAGGGCATCAGCGACCACGTTCTGATGTCCGGGTTTGTAAACGACTTTTGCACCATATTCTTCAATGAAATTTTTCCATCTTTTTAATTTTGTATTGGGGTTTTTTTCTGATATGGAGAATATTAGAGATTGATGGTCGGTGTATATTGTTAAATCTGCTATACCATACAAGTAGTTGCGTAGTTTCTGTAGGGACCATACAATTGCGAGTAACTCTTTCTCATTTGTGGAGTAATTCTGTTCTGTTTCACTGAGCGTTCGTGAAATAAATGATATGGGTTTTTGGTTTTGGGATAATACGGCTCCTATAGCGTAATTGCTAGCATCTGTGGTTAATTCGAAAGGTTTGTTAAAATTTGGTTGGAAGAGTTCGACCTGGGCTTGTAGTTCTTCTTTTATTATGTTCAGTGCTTTTAGTGCAGGTTCGTCTAAAGTGATTTTTATTTTTGCACTTTGATTCTTTGATATGCCACCGTTCTCTCCTCTGAGGAACGTAGTTAGTGGTTTGACGATGGCTGCAAAATTCTTTATAAATTTTCTATAGTAACTTGCGAGACCTAGGAAGGATCTGAGTTCCTTCAGTGTTGTAGGAATAGGGAAATTTTTAATAGTCTGTATTTTTGTTGGGTCAACTGTAATCTTGTTGTATTTAATTATATGCCCTAAGTATTCAACAGAGTCTTTGAAAAAGTGAGATTTTTCGTTAGAGATTTTCATATTGGCCTGGTGAAGGGCATTTATGATTATGCGGATGTGTTCGATATGTTCTTCAGGAGAGGAAGAATAAATGAGAACATCGTCTATATAGACGTACGCGAACTTCCCGATATATGGTCTAAGGATATCATCCACGCATCTTTGAAAAATAGATGGGGCGTTTTTCAGGCCGAATGGCATACGAAGAAATTCGTATTTAGCTCCATTTACACTAAAAGCCGTTTTTTCCCTGTCTGATTTATTAATAAGGATCTGATGGAAACCAGACTCTAAGTCTAGAGTTGAAAATACTTTTGCGTTTCCTAAATTTTGTATGGTCATAGCCACATCAGGTATGGGGTATCTATCTGTAACAGTTTGATTGTTAAGTTTCTGAAAGTCTACGACCATTCTGCGCTTAGGTTTCCCTTGTTCATCGGTACCTTTTTTTGCGACTGTCCAAATGGGAGAGTTATACGGACTTTTGCTGGGTTGAATTATTTCATTTTCTAAAAGTTTGTTAATTTCTTTGTTAATGAAATCGCTATCCGACATAGGGTACGGATATTGCTTGGTCCAAATAGGATCTTCGGATTTCGTTCTAATGGTAGCTTGTACCGTGGTAGTATATGGTAGCACTTCATTTGTGTCTTCATTTCTTTGCATAATTTCTTCGATTTCTGCTCTATATTTTTCACTATTAACCGTATAATTTATTTTTTGCATAGATTCACTTTCTTTCTTGGCCCTATATTTATAACTGAGCGTGTACTCGAAAAGGTTGATTTCTGCTTTAATTTTCCTAAGACCCTGTTCACCCAGAAGCATATCGAATTCTTTTAATGCATCAGTTTCAAAAAATGTGAGATTATGTTCTAACAATGTAATTATTTTTTTTGATTTGGTTATTGAGTAACCATGAAGAGTTTTCACTTTTACAGGTTTAATTTGAATAGACTTACCTAAGTTACATTTTGTACTTATATAGTTGTTTGTTGCTCCAGTATCAATCAGGATGTTAATAAGTTTGCCTGTATCCCTGCAGTGGCGTTGCAGACACGGCAAATCGTTCATGCGCCTAAAAAAGCGCTGCCTGTTTCGTAATCATCGTTCTCGTATTCTGGTGTAAGCGATTGTAGTTCTTCGTCGCGTGTCTGGTTTACACGTTGACATTTCTGTTGTACGTGGGAATTATGAGATGAAGGATTTCGTTCTCTTTTTTGAGGGTTACCGCGAAATTGATTATTTGGAGGTAGCCCTTGTAATTGACGGTTATAGCTGTTTTGTTGTGGTTTGGAATGATCCCTATTGGGATTTGCGGATCTCGTGTATTGTTGTGATGAATCTACGTCCATTGGTTGATGCTGTTGCCGGGGTGCTGTCTGATTGTATTGCACCTGTACGTTAGGTTTGTACCTTTGTGGCTCCTCGTAATGTCTTCTGCTTGAGTTTTGGTACTGTGATGTATTATATTGTCTCTGCTGATTGTATTGCGGAACGTCGAATTGTGAGTTTATATTATCGTGGTATATCGTACTCGCGATAGCGTAAGCGGTTTCTAAGTCCTTCGGATTGTGACTGTAGAGGGTGCCGCTGGTATATTTGCTGTTTAGACCGAGAATGAATGTCCTCACAGCTTCCTGGTTTGCATATTCAATCATAGCTGATGGATTTCCTGGTCCATGATTATCCATCTCAACTTTAGTGAGTGCAAGATTAAGTGACTTGCTGACTTCGGAATGGAACTCTGCCAGAGTCCTTTTTCCTTGCTTTATTCTTTTCATTCCTTCGAGCAAAACATACAGAGGTCTCTGGTCCGCATAAGTATAATCGAGACGGTTTATTATGGAATAAAAGTTGAATTTGGTGTTGTGGTTTATTAAAATATCGGCCGCCTCTCCTTGAATTTTGGAATGTACAATCGAGAGTGCCGTGTAGTACATGGGTGTAGTAGCGTAATTCTTGATGTTTTCCATGTGCGTCCAGGCGCGTTTTCTCCATGACCTATAATGGTTCATATCGCCTGTGAAGACTGGTAAGGTTTTGAATATTTCTAAGTTTATTTGTGATTCATCTGTGATGTTTGGTGTACAGTCCTGGTATTGGTTTGTGACTGTGACGTTAGGTGTTGCGTGGGTTTCCAACGAATTCAATCTTTGTTGAGTTTCAGTGAGCGTTGTGGTCAGAGCAGCGATTTGTGCTCTCAAGCTTGCGATTTCTTGTGTTGTCATCTTGACGTCGGTGTTCAATAGGGGACGACGCAAATTGAACGGCTTTTGTCTCCTTTTTTGAGATTCTAGCGTGTTGGGATATCCGTTGATATAACGTTGCTTGACTGTTTTATCTATATATCAAGACTTATCCGTTATTTTTTTCCAGATTTTGCAGGAATATTAATTTTATCTTTGTTCAATTTTAAGCACCTTTTTCAAAGATCTAGTGCTGGAAGTCCTACTTCCCGTGGAATTTTTTCTATCGTTTTATTCAATGGATAGAGATGGCTTACAGACTGGTTGAGCTCCCCAGTTAATATCGTTTACACGATATGAGTTCAAGAATTTAAACAATTTTATTTATACGCCGAAATGCGTGCCTTTATTGATATTCTTAAGAACTGATTTTTAATATAAGATCTTACAGCTATTTATACTAATGAAATGCGGCTGCTGTTATCTGCATGCGACTTCTTTGTCGTAATTCGATATCTGCTATCTTGCTATTACTTGAGATGCGGAGTTGGTTATCGCAGTGGATTATTCCATTGCCAGATGTTTGTTGTTTACATGTTGAGAATGCCTTTCTAGATAATGCATGTTCATTTCTATTGTTCGACTGATAGTGCATGTCAAAGCGAGTTCTATCGGTTTACATACATAGTTCGCCTTTGTTCGGAATGTATATTAGGAGATAAGATGTATGTGAGTGTGTGTGACCCGGAGCGAGGCTATGTCGTTAACTCTGGCGAGGGTATCGAAAACACGACGTGAAGATAAATCTTCCTCAGAAAAAGAAAATCGTCTTGCATGTCAAAGAGAATACCCATCGCAATCGCGTGCCGGAGAGTTGAGTATCGAGCGCTCGCAGAGGCTTCTTCTTCTCTACTGGCGTAGACACCGCTTACGCGATTATAGCCGAGTCAACAACAGCGCGCCAGTCGTTTTTCCTCTTTGCTACGTGGCGCCAATTGGATATTCCAGGCGAAGCCAGTTCCTTCTCCTCTTGGTCCTTTCAACGGAGTGGAGGTCTTCCTCTTCCTCTGCTTCCCGCGGCGGGTACTGCGTCGAATACTTTCAGAGCTGTAGTGTTTTCATCCATCCGGCAACATGACATAGCCAGCGTAGCCGCTGTCTTTTAATTCGCTGAACTATGTCAATGTCGTCGTACATCTCGTACAGCTCATCGTTCCAGCGAATGCGGTATTCGCCGTGGCCAACGCGCAAAGGACCATAAATCTTTCGCAGAAATTTTCTCTCGAAAACTCGTAACGTCGACTCATCGGTTGTTGTCATCGTCCAAGCCTCTGCACCATATAGCAGGACGGGAATTATGAGCGACTTATAGAGTTTGGCTTTTGTTCGTCGAGAGAGAACTTTACTTTTCAATTGCCTACTCAGTCCGAAGTAGCATCTGTTGGCAAGAGTAATCCTGCGTTGGATATCCAGGCTGACATTGTTGGTGGTGTTAATGCTGGTTCCTAAATAGACGAAATTATCTACAACTTCAAAGTTATGACTGTCAACAGTGACGTGGGAGCCAAGTCGCGAGTGCGACGACTGTTTGTTTGATGACAGGAGATATTTTGTCTTACCCTCGTTCACTGCCAGACCAATTTGCGTTGCTTCCTTTTTCAGTCTGGAGAAAGGAGAACTAACGGCGTGGGTGTTGAGGCCGATGATATCAATATCATCGGCATACGCTAGCAGCTGTACACTCTTGTAAAAGATTGTACCTGCTCGATTAAGTTCTGCAGCTTGAATAATTTTCTCCAGCAGCAGATTGAAGAAGTCGCACGATAGGGAGTCGCCTTTTCTGAAACCTCGTTTGGTTTCGAACGGCTGAGAGAGGTCCTTCCCGATCCTGACGGAGCTTTTGGTGCTGCTCAACGTCAGTTTACACAGCCGTATTAGTTTTGCGGGGATACCAAATTCAAACATCGCGGCATAGAGGCAGCTTCTTTTCGTGCTGTCGAAAGCAGCTTTGAAATCGACGAAGAGGTGATGTGTGTCGATTCTTCTTTGAGGGGTCTTTTCCAAGATTTGGCGCATGGTGAATATCTGGCCGGTGGTTGATTTACCAGGTCTAAAGCCACACTGATAAGGTTCAATCACTTTGTTGACGGTGGGCTTTAATCTTTCACACAATACGCTTGATAGAACCTTATATGCGATGTTGAGGAGGCAAGTCCCACGGTAGTTGGCGCAGATTGCGGGGTCTCCTGTTTTATGGATTGGGCATAGCACACTTAAATTCCAATCGTTGGGCATACTTTCGTCCGACCATATTTTGCAAAGAAGCTGATGCATGCACCTTATTAGCTCTTCGCCGCCGTGTTTGAATAGCTCGGCCGGCAATCCATCGGCCCCTGCCGCTTTGTTGTTTTTCAGGCGGGCAATTGCTATTCGAACTTTTTCATGGTCGGATAATGGAACGTCTGCTCTATCGTCATCGATTGGGGTATCGGGTTCGTTTTCTCCTGGTGTTGTGCGTTCACTGCCATTCAGCAGGCTGGAGAAGTGTTCCCTCCTTATTTTGAGTATGCTCTGGTAATCGGTGGCTAGATCAGCTTGGGGGGTTCTACAAGAGTATGCTCCGGTCTTGAAACCTTCTTTAAGCCGCCGCATCTTTTCGCAGAATTTTCGAGCATTACCCCTGTCGACCAGCTTATCAAGTTCTTCGTACTCACGCATTTCGGCCTCTTTCTTTTTTTTCTACAAATGCGTTTCGCTTCCCTCTTCAACTCTCGGTATCTATCCCATCCCGCACTCGTTGTGGTCGATCGTAATGTTGCGAGGTAGGCAGCTTGTTTATCTCCGCTGCGACACGGCACTCCTCGTCGTACCAGCTGTACTTTTGCACTTTCCGAAAACCAATGGTTTCGGTTGCAGCTGTACGTAAAGAGTTTGAAATGCCGTCCCACAGTTTCCTTATACCGAGTTGTTGACGAGTGCTCTCAGAGAGCAGGAGTGCAAGCCGAGTAGAAAATCGTTCGGCTGTCTGTTGTGATTGCAGCTTCTCGACGTCGAACCTTCCTTGTGTTTGTTGGCGTGCGTTTTTTGCTGCACAGAGGCGGGTGCGAACCTTGGCTGCAACTATATAGTGGTCCGAGTCGATGTTAGGACCTCGGAGCGCACGCACATCTAAAGCACTGGAGACCTGTCCTCCGTCTATCACAACATGATCGATCTGGTTGGTGGTTTTTCGATCCGGAGACAGCCAGGTAGCTTGATGTATCTTTCTATGCTGGAATCTAGTACTACAGATAACCATATTTCGGGCCCCGGCGAAGTCGATCAGTCCCAACCCATTTGGGGATGTTTCCTCGTGGAGACTGTACTTACCGACCGTAGTGCCAAAGATACCTTCTTTGTCCATCCTGGCGTTAAAGTCGCCAAGCACGATTTTGACATCTTGGCGGGGGCATCTCTCATAAGTGCGCTCCAAGCACTCATAAAAGGCATCTTTGGTCCTTCTCTTCCGTCGGGGCGTGGGCGCAAATCAGCGATATGTTGGAGAACCTCGCTTTGATGCGGATTGTGACTAGACGTTCATTCTCCGGAGTGAATGATAGTACTCGGCGACGGAGTCTCTCTCCCACCACGAATCCAACACCAAACTTGTGGTCCTTTATATGGCCACTGCAGTAAGTGTCACAAGGACCTACTCGTCTCTGTCCTTGTTCCGTCCATCGCATTTCTTGGACGGCGGTGATGTCAGCCTTTATTTTCACGGACATCAACCAGCTGGGCAGCGGCATCTTCCCAATTAAGGGACCGGACATTCCAGGTGCATGCCCTCAATTCGTAGTCCTTATTTCGCTTGCCATGGTCGTCATCATTGGAGGATGGAGTCATGTGTAGAAGTTCACGCAAGTGAGGAGAGTTCTCTGATCGCCTTTCACTTGGGAAAGGCCAGAAATCATTCTTTTACATATGACTCAAGCAGCTCACGACTTCCGATCTTTGACCAAGTATCCTTTGGGTAGCCTAAGAACATCCGCTTGAAGGCGAGCTAAAGGGAGAAGGCAAAATATTCCCTACTTAGAGTTGTGCGCTGAGTTTGGGACTCGCCACGTAAAAAAACGCCTCCAATGAAAACCAACAGTTAGCCTCGGGTGAGCTCGCAGAAGCTTGCTTAACGAAATTTAAGGACTTCTCAAGTACGGGCGCGTTAGCTGAGTCTCGAAATAGCGGCTTACTGAACAAATTTGGGAACCTCACAAGCACACGCTCGCGGGTCGAATACGAAGCGTATGCAGCGGTTTGAGAAGAAATAAAGAAATAACATTAGAAATATACAAGCTAGGGAGATGAGCTCTGAGCGTTCCCAACGCTTTCTTGATTAGGGAGAAATACACCAAACATCAACAACTAGAGGTCGTTACAGTAACAGATTAGCTTTCAGATACGATCCACAGGTTGATTATGCTCAACAGCCTTTCGTCCAAATCGGAGTCATGAATAGGTAAGTGGCTGCCGAAAATTTTATCTATGAGCTGAGTGGTATGTGTTGTGCTTCTGGAAAAGTAATCTCAGTAACCTTTTTCAAACGACGTCGTTTGACGTGAAAGAAATAAGGGAAGATAATTGTATACTTACTTTTAAAATAGAGAATCAAGGTAGCCTGCTACTGACTTTCGATCTTTCAATACTTAATAAGGTGAAATAGACCGTTAGTTTTCAATTCATAAATGTTTTAAATCATTTGTAATTGAAAACTAATTCTACTATGCATCAAAATGCAAAACGTTTCATGAAATATATTTACATTTCGCATTTTTTTGGATTTTCATTGTTTTAAATTTTTATTAGCGATCATGAACGGCGGCAAGAAATTCCTCCGTTCACATATACTTTTGGTATGATTTCAATCTGGCCGTTCCAGTCATTCCAATTGCATAACGTCAAAACCTACCCAATCCAGTCAACTGTCAAAGTTCGGAAGGTGAGCAGTTCTCACATTTCCAGTGACAGGAGAGTTGAGGATCTCTTTATCTCTGGTTGCGGCAATACCAGGAATAAAGGGATGTCCAACTTATTCCAGTGTGAGAGCGCTTCAAAATTGGCGTTTTTTATAAGATTTTCCTTTACGGCCAGATTGGACAAAATAATCATTTTTGGGCATTTAAATTAAAACACCCAACATTAAGTAAGAATAATAATTACTATATAGTGGTTATTTAATACATGGAGAATATATTTAAATCTTTTTATGGTATGTTAAAACAACTGACTTTTGATCTTTCAATACCCAATAAAAGGGTTTAAGCTGTTTAGCTCTTATTCAATAAATGTTTTTACTAATTTTCCATTGAAAATAATACTATGATGCTTGACATTACGAAACGTTTCATCAAATACATTTAAATTTTAGAAATTTATTTTATTTTCATTGTTTTACATTTTTTGTAAGTGGTCTTGCAACAAACAACAATGCAACAAATCTCTCCGATTACATATTTTTTTGTTAAAATTTCAATCTGGTCATCGCTCGTTTCCAATTGGTAAACGTCAAAACCTCGTGAACTCGGTCAACTGTCAAAGTTCAGGAGGTTTTGACTTTTAGCAAATGTTCTCTCACTTCCAATGAGAGAGGAGTTGGACATATCTCTTTATCTCTGGGCAATGCTGACATTGTACATAAATTAAAGAGCGGAAGTTTTCTTCATACCTGAGTTGTACAGTTGTGTGAAAAAAGAGGTAAACATAATTTGCAGGTTTTAGAGTTTCGCATTAATATTTCTTTTTATTTACCTTTGCATGGTGGGAAATTCTAATCACTGTTAGGAAAAAATTATAAAAGTTATACTATAGTTGTATCTAAAAACAATTTTATGTAATAAGAAAACAACACATTTTAAAACTTCACAACTCCTTATGTTTATTACTATTTTGTTCACAACACTGTTTGTGATGCCAGTTGTAAAAATTTATTTTAGCTACAATTAGGAAAACTTTTCTCAAGTTGTGCGCTTTTATACGTACATATGTAAGGCAGTTTTATATATTTACTTACATATGTACATATATAAAAAAGAAAATATATTTGTGACCATAATATATATTTTCTTTAAACATATTGCAGTTCCGATTAATGAAAATGCTTATATAAATATATGATTTGTGATATTTTTCAGTTTTGGTTATTTTACCAAAACATTCAAAGAATTGAGTTTTTTTCTTTAATTGTTTTATTAAATTTTAAAGCTCTAAGTTGTCTCTGAAAATGTATTAAATTAATAATACGCACTTTAGAAGGGGAACACTTACTTAAAAAAATATAGGAAAATCATCAAGTAAAAATATATTTGCGCTGCATGGTAATATTAATTGAGAGTGGCTTAGCGCACAAATAGAATAGAAACGCTATTGGCAGAAGCATCTTCTCCCTTCCCTACGAGTGGCAAGCGTTTTGTTCTCATTTTCATTGGAACAAGGTTGCCATTACTCAATACGCATATGTAGTCTTGTACACATCTAAACTTTCAATTATAAGTGACATATCCTAATGTTGCTTTGGAGACTTTTGCCAGCAAAAGCATCGAATGCAACATTGCCAACGTGCTCCAATTCAACATTTTCGCCATTGAAAGCGGTCCCGCACATTAAGCGGCACCCTTTGTTAAATCGCGTTTGTCACCACTCACTCAGATTTCATCATCCCACTCGTAAGGTTCTAGTTGATTGTGTTCCAAAATATTATTTAATAAAAAGCTGTTATTTGTTACAAAAATATTATTCAATAAAATCTATTATACGTTATAAAAATATTACTGGCGCAGTCGGTGGGATCTGCGCAGAAGATCCTAAATAAAAAAGAACCTAATCGTCTAAAATACCCTGAACAACGAGTCTGTACCTTTTTTTTTTTAAATACACACAACCGTGTAAAAGCCAAAAAATGGAAAAAAAATAAATAATTTTGATACATTTGAAATAAAGTAGCTTTTCAAGCTAGCAAAAAATACAATATAAGTAGTGTAAAAAAAAACAAAAAAAACAAAAGAAAATTATATTATATATCGTTTAAAACAAAAAGGACAATTCAAATTTCAACACCCTAACAACGTGGTAGTGAAAAAAAATAAAATAAAATGAAAATTTACATAGTATAGAACAAAAAGATCAAATTTAATGAAAAAACAATTTTTTGATATATCGTACAAAGCAAAAAGATTAAAACCTTAACATTGTACATTCGGTAACTCAAAACAACGTGGTAGGGAAAGCACGTGGAAGTAGAAAAGTGAAAGATAAACGAAAAACAATTAGATTAAAACTTAAACATCGTAAAATAAGCATTTGGTAATCCTAAACATCGTGGGAGTAGAAAAATGAAAGAGAACGTTATTATCGTGAGAAAAAAAAGTTTATCGTATAAAATAAAAAGATCAAAACTTTAACATCGTAAAATAAACATTCGGTAACTCTAAAACAACGTGCAGTTAAGGAACGTCGAAGCGAAGAAAAAGAAAAAAATTATCGTAACAAATAAAACTTAATTATTCAACATATAGAGTGTATAAATAACGTAAAAGAGAATCGGAAAAGTGAAGGAAAAATATCGTAAGGAACGAAACGAACAGTTTAACAACAAGAACGTAAAAGAGGACCGTCGAAGCGAAGAAAAACAAAAAATTATCGTAACAAACAAAACGAACCAAGTTACGATGGAAAAGTGGCAATATCACAATACGTTAAAAATAAAAATAAAATAGAATAAAACAAGAAAAGAATAAAATAAAATCAAAATAATTAAAATACTCCACAATCCTTAATAACAAAAAAAAAACAAGAAAAAACGTTAACTTCGGTTGCACCGAAGCTAAATACCCTTCACAGGTGCATTTCTGTTAGTAACTATGTGCACAGTTTGTATGACAGCTATATGTTATAGTTAACCGATCTGAACAATTTCTTCGGAGATTACATTGTTACTTTAGGAAATAATATATACCGAATTTCGTGAATATACCTTGTCAAATGTGAAAGTTTTCCATACAAGAACTTGATTCCGATCGTTCATTTTGTATGGCAGCTATACGCTATAGTTAACCGATCTGAACAATTTTTTCGGATATTATTTTTTTTGCCCTAGAAAATAATATATACCAAATTTCGTGAATATATCTTGTCCAATGTGAAAGTTGTCCATACAAGAACTTGATTCCGATCGCTCAGCTTGTATGGTAGCTATATGCTATAGTTAACTGATCTGAACAATTTCTTCGAAGATTACATTGTTGCCTTAGAAAATAATATACACCAAATTTCGTGAATATATCTTGCCAAATGTGAAAGTTGTCCATACAAGAACTTGATTCCGATCGCTCAGTTTGTATGGTAGCTATATGCTATAGTTAACCGATCTGAACAATTTTTTCGGATATTATTTTTTTTGCCCTAGAAAATAATCTATACCAAATTTGGTGAAGATACATTGTCAAATGCGAAAGTTTTCCATATGAGAACTTGATTCCGATCGTTCAGTTTATATGGCAGCTATATGTTATAGTGGTCCGATATCGGCCGTTCCGACAAATGAGCAGCTTCTTGAAAAGAAAATGACGTTTGCAAAATTTCAAAAGGATATCTTAAAAACTGAGGGACTAGTTCGTATATATACAGACAGACGGACAGACAGACGGACATGGCTAAATCGACTCAGCTCAACATACTGATCATTTGTATATATACTTTATAGGGTCTCCGACGCTTCCTTCTAGGTGTTACAAACATTGTGACAAACTTAATATACCCTGTTCAGGGTATAAAAACAAAGTTGAATAGAAAACGAATGGAGAATGTCATAAATGCGAATACCTATTTGGTGGAACAAAATCAAAAGTCCAAAGGCAACATTACAAACGAAGGTGAATAAAAAACAAAGCAGACAGTTTATGGAAGAAGAAGTGGACGAGCTAAGCCAAATTTTAAAATCCATTAAAATTAAAGTGGCAAACAACAAAATGGAGCGAGAAACCAGAGAAATGGCGAACCAAAACATCAAACTTATTCAACCATTTGATGGTGATCGAAACAACTAAGCACTCTTTATTTAAAGGGTCGACGCGATCATGCCACAGTCTCCTGTTATATCGGAAGAGACGAAAGTATTCTATTTACACTGTGTCATAAAAGTACTCAGAGGCGCTGCATTGGACGTGGTTATCCGAGGGCAACCACCAGATTGGATGGCGCTGAGGCAGTTACTTATAGATGAATTCGGAGAACACACGATAGTCTCAACACTAATCCTAGAAATAAGCAATATTAAATTTAAAAACAATGTTAACCTAATATGTGATCAGATTAATTTAGAAGTTTGTAAAGTAAAGGATGTTATCAAACTAAAAAATGAAAGTTGCTCAACTAAAATATTTTTGTATAATGAATTAGATCAGATAAGTTTGAAAACATTAAAGAGAGAATTGCCAAACTATTTAACTGCGTTAATAAACGAAAATCTTGCTACTGACCTTAAGGCAGCAAACAAAGTATTAAAAGAAAACGATGTTTATGAAAATAATAATCAATTCTCTAAACAAAAAACAATTCAATGAACTAACGTAAATTCGAAACTACCTAATTATATGAATAACAATAATAATAGTAATATACGAGGTGTGTTCAAAAAGTATCGCGAATTTTGTGTTTTTTCAAACATTATTTATGTATTCATGAATATCTATTTTGTCCCCTTCAAAATAATCCCCATGAGATATTATACACTTGTGCCAACGGGTTTTCCAATCTTCGAAGCACTTCAAAAGCTCTTTTTTTTTTTCTTCTTCAGCTCCTCCTTCGATGCGTAGAAGCGTAACGTCGTCCTTTCATGGGCCTTTTCAGTTTAGGGAACAAGAAAAAGTCACAGGGGGCCAGATCTGGGGAATAAGGTGGCTGCGGCATCATTAGTGTGTTGTTTTTGGCCAAAAAGTCGCGCACAAGCAACGATGTGTGTGAGCAGGGGCGTTATCGTGGTGCAAAAGCCAATTTTTGTTCCTCCACAAATCCGGGCGTTTCTGGCGGATTGCTTCGCGCAAATTGCGCATAACTTGCAGGTAATATTCTTTATTGACCGTTCTTCCCTGTGGCAAGAGCTCATGATGCACCACGCCCCTGCAATCGAAGAAAACTGTCAGTTACGATTCGCGATACTTTTTGAACACACCTCGTAGAATATTCTGCCACCAATACGAGTAAATTTCCAGTTCGTTCAAATTACAACACTTTTTCAAAAAATTATCCATTGTCCAATCAAAATAATTATTATAAAAATAAACCATTTTTCAATGAACATAGCAATCAACAATAAAGTTTACAAAATAATAATTTCCCAACAACTTAGGCTTACACCTTTCAATTCTGCAAACATTTATACTAATAGAAACTTAAATAATTTAAAACAAGATAAGATTAATGGGTCAACCCAATCTCGATTAAGACGCTTTGGCTATCCTGAACCAATGGAACAAGGTCCAATATATATAAGTTGTATAGATATCCTGAAATTCATAAATCAGAACTAAACAAACAAATAAAAGAAAGGCTTGAAAATCAAATAATTTCTCATAGTGATTCCCCACATTCAGCACCAATTTGGGTGGAACCAAAGAAGTCATATGCTTCAGGTGAAAAGAAGCGGAGGATTGTTTTCGATTTTCACAAGCTCAATAGTATTACTATCGATGATGAATTCTCGAAAAACTAGGTAGGTATATGTATTTTTCAACAATAGACTTAGCGCAAGGCTTCCGAAAAATAGAAATGGATCCGGCAGATAGGAAAAAACAGATTTCTCTACTCAGAGCGGACATTTTGAATTTTTAAGAATGCCATTTGGGCTTGAAAATGCACCAGTGCTTCCAGAGGCTGATGAATACGGTTCTAGATGGTTTAATAGGGAGATATTGTATGGTTTACTTAGACGAAATCAAAGCTGCTTTCGACAGGACGAAAAGAAGTTGCCTCTATGTCACGATGTCTGAATTTGGTATCCCCGCAAAACTTATATGGCTGTGTAAACTGACGTTGAGCAGCACCAAAAGCTCCGTTAGGTTCGGGAAGGACTTCTCCGAGCCGTTAGATACCAAAAGAGGTTTCAGAAAAGGCGACACCCTATCGCGCGACTTCTTCAATCTGCTGCTGGAGAAAATTATTCAAGCTGCAGAACTTAATCGAGCAGGTACAATCTTTTATAAGAGTGTACAGCTGCTGGCGTATGCCGATGATATTGATATCATCGGCCTCAACACCCACGCCGTTAGTTCTGCTTTCTCCAGACTGAACAAGGAAGCAACGCAAATGGGTCTGGCAGTGAACGAGGGCAAGACGAAATATCTCTTATCATCAAACAAACAGTCGTCGCACTCGCGACTTGGCTCTCACGTCACTGTTGACAGTCATAACTTTGAAGTTGTAGATAATCTCGTCTATTTAGGAACCAGCATTAACACCGCCAACAATGTCAGCCTGGAAATTCAACGCAGGATTACTCTTGCCAACAGGTGCTACTTCGGACTGAGTAGGCAATTGAAAAGTAAAGTTCTCTCTCGACGAACAAAAGCCAAACTCTATAAGTCGCTCATAATTCCCGTCCTGCTATATGGTGCAGAGGCTTGGACGATGACAACAACCGATGAGTCGACGTTGCGAGTTTTCGAGAGAAAGGTTCTGCGAAGGATTTATGGTCCTTTGCGCATTGGCCACGGCGAATATCGCATTCGATAGAACGATGAGCTGTACGAGATATACGACGACATTGACGTAGTTCAGCGAATTAAAAGATAGCGGCTACGCTGGCTAGGTCATGTTGTCCGGATGAATGAAAACACTCCAGCTCTGAAAGTATTCGACGCAGTACCCGCCGCGGGATGCAGAGGAAGCCCTCCACTCCGTTGGAAGGACCAAGTGGAGAAGGACCCGGCTTCGCTTGGAATATCCAGTTGGCGCCACGTAGCGAAGAGAAGAAGCGACTGGCGCGCTCTTGTTGACTCGGCTATAATCGCGTAAGCGGTGTCTACGCCAGTAAAGAAGAAGAAAGAAGAAGACTTAGACGACATTATAGTATTCAGTACGTCATTACAGGAACACATAGAATCTCTAGACAGAGCTTTTCGTAAATCATTCGAAGCAAATCTGAGAATTCAGATGGATAAAAGCGAGTTTTTCAAAAAAGAAACTGAATTTCTTGGTCATATCATAACGCCAGAAGGTATTTAGCCTAACCTTAATAAAATCAAAGCAATTTTAAATTATGCCATTCCTAAAACGGAAAAAGAAATAAAAAAATTTCTTGGTTTGGCGGGATTTTATCGTAAATTTATTCAAAACTTTTCTGAAATAACTAAACCTTTGACGAACTGTCTTAAAAAAGACAATAAAATAAAAAGCTCAGATGAGAAATTCATGGAAGCTATAAACACCATATAAATTTTAATTACTAATGATCCAATTCTGGCATATCCAAATTATGAGAAAATATTTACCTTAACGACTGATGCGTCAAATGTGGCATTAGGGGCAGTGTTAAGTCAACAGGGACATCCAATTTGTTTTGCTAGTCGCACACTCAATGAACATGAGCAGCACTACTCAACTACCGAGAAAGAACTTTTAGCCATGGTTTGGGCTACCAAATATTTTAGACCATATTTATACCGCAGGAAATTTTTAATATCATAGACCATTGCAATGGCTCCACAACTTAAGGGAACCAAACTCCAAGTTACAAAGATGGAATATTCGACTTAATGAGTATGACTTTGACGTAAAATACATATCAGGTAAAGAAAATCGTTTAGCAGACGGTTTTTCTCGTATGAAAATTACGGATTGCTTTTTTAATGAAGAATCTGAATCTAAAACTGACACTGTTAATTCTGCCGATGAAGATTGCGTTAGTTTTATTAAGATAACGGAGCGACCATTTAATGCATTCAAAAATCAAATTAAATAAATAAGAGATGGTAAAGACTCAACTACAATAACGAAAGTTTTTTTAATAACCTAATTGTAATTACATGCAAAGAATTAACTACAGATTATATTAAAGATATAATTAAAACCCATTTATTAAAAAATAATACAACAATTTTTATGCCCAATGATACTGATTTTATACAATTTCAAAACGTTTATAAGACACTAATAACAACAAGCCGCAACAAGATTTATCGGTGTACAAAAGAATTATAAAACCACACAGATTTTGCAAATTTTAAAAGTAAGTACTTGAAATCCATTTAAGTGGACTTCATCAAGGTATAGAGAAGGTTGCAAAATGTTTTAAATTACAGTATTATTGCCCCAATTATCTTAAAGAAATATCCGAAATAAAAATGAATGTGAACTGTGTAATCATTGTAAGAACGATCATATTTCTAACAAAATGCCAGTTTATGTTGTAGATTTTTGGAAATTTAATAATGAATATTATTTAACATGTATCGATTTATACTCTAAGTTTGCTATAATAGAAAAAGTTAAAGCATTGAACTGGCTAAAGCATTGCTAAAAATGTTTAATTGTATGGGTCCTCTAAAAATTTTAAAAATCGACCAAGACCAAGGTTTAAATAATATAAACATTAAACAATGGTGTAAATCATTAAATATAAAAGTAGAAGTAACGACCGATAAAACTGGTATGGGTGACATTGAAAGACTACATAAAACTTTAAATGAAAAACTTAGAATAATCAACACATCGGGTGAAAAAAGAATTAAAATATCTAGAAATTGAACAAACACTTTTCACTTATAACCATATAATTGTTCACTCTACTACCAATGAAGTTATATATACAATCTTTTTTAATAAGGAGTCACCAAAACAATATCCTCAAATTATTAAAGAACAAAGACTAAATAATGTAAATAAAAACCGTCAAGAAAAAGATATTGACACAACTTTGTAAACAAAGAAGTTTCGAGGAAGATATTAAACAAACTTAGTAATCCATACAAAAAACATAGTCTCATTAAAACTGAAGAAGATGGCGAACATCATATTGTAAAGTTTAAAAGTCAAAATGTAAGAAAATATAAAAACCAATTTAAAAGAAAAAAGAAAACCAACTAAAACTAAATTTTAGAATTGAAAATTGTATCTTATCAATCTTATCATTCCTTCTTACTTATTCATTATTACTTAACCATTTTTATATGCAAAAAATATCTTTAAATATTGTCAGAATTCTATTTAAAAACTTTAACTTGTAAACAAAGAAAAATTGCAATGAGGACATTGCATTATTTTAAGATGGGAGGACTGACAATGTTGCATTGGAGACTTTTGCCAGCAAAAGCATCGAATGCAACATTGCCAACGTGCTTCAATTCAGCATTTTCGCCATTGAAAGCGGTCCCGCAGTTAATACTCATTCTGACAAGCATGACATCGTCCACAAATATCACGTCACCCGATCACGCACTCAGCGCATGGCCTGACTACAAAGTCCAAACATCACGCCACATGCTAATCAAACATATAAATACTATTTCAATAAGATATACACATGTCTTTTGTTATACAGCAACCGTAGAGTTCAGTCATACAATAAATAACGTTCTGATATGAGCGCTAACACGCAAAGTAAAGAACTAAAAAATATATATTTTTTGTATTTCTAATACGGAAGAATATTAATTGGCGCCCAACGTGGGGCTACACAACAAAAGGATTCAGATATAAAATCCTTACAGTGTAGTCAAAGGGATATAAATATCATAGGAAAACATAAAGGAATATAAATTCCATATGTTAAACAAATAAAGTGAAAATACAAGTGAATAAAGAATGTCACAAAACGAAATAACAGCTCTAAATGAAGTCGTACAGGACCTCCAGAGGAGACTAGTGCTAATGGAAACTGGCCAAGGAACTGGAGTCATACACGAATACCAGGATCAATTATGTTCATACAACAATCCTGGAGAAGTAGACCTAAATATATTTAAAACGTTACCAATGTTTAGTGGAGACTACCACGATTACCGAAATTGGAGGAAGATGGCTACCACATTAATGTCCAATATATCTGAATTTCAAGCATTTAATATATATGCTGAAGCACTCATCATGGTTAGGAGTAAAATCGCGGGGAAAGATGCCCAGATATTAATTAATAACAACACTAAACAAAACTTCGACGCAAAAATTGAAAGATTAGATGATTCATACGCAGACCAGAGACCACTCTACGTTCTGGAAGAGGAGATGATGAAAATTCGACAGGAAAATCAACCTCTACACTTATATTACGACAGATTAATAGCGGGATTCTGTAACCAGTCTCTAGTCTCTATTTGAGACATTTTGAGGTAAAGTCTCAATTTGTGACTGTTACTATTCACTAACCAGTCTCTAGCGTTAGTCTCAAAATATTGACTCAAATTTGAGACCTGATAGTTAGCAGGTCACAAACTAAAAAGAACTCTTGCTGCCATTTTGAATATACTGAATAGGGATCATAATAGATATTAATCGATTTGACATTTTTTTATATTTTGTAAGCAATTCAAACACGAAAAGGTTAAAAATAAATCACTTTTACATTAATTTTTTAAATATTATGAAACAAAGTCAACAAATATTTTTATTTTTATGGATAATTATGGCTTTTGACTATATTATAGAAATTTTAATATTTGTTATCAACATATTTATTTTCATTCAAGTGTAAAAACATCTCTGAATGATGAATTGTAATAGATTTTGAGACTGTCACTTACAGAATAGCAAAATCGTCTCAAGTCTCAAAAGTTGTCTCTAACTTAAAATCTCAAAATTAGAGACTTGAGACTGTATCACGTTACAGAATCGCATGGTAAATCAATCTCTGAACATCGTGTTATCAAAAATAGAAGTGACGCACAAAAACGAATTTGTAGCTGAAGCCTTAAGCAAGGAAGTGCAGTCTAAAGCGGTCCGAACGTTTATAACAGTATTAAAAAGCCTGACAACAAAAAATGCACTCTACTCCAGAGGATGCCAAAGTATTAATGAAGCATATGGAATCGCACGCACGATGCAGCATGACTCGCAATACCAACAGTTAGAGTATATTCCACGCATGAACATGACTGTACACAGATACAACAATCCATTTCATCAGCCACAGCAAACTCAACCACGTGTCGAACACATGGAAGTAGACCAGCGTTGTCCACGGCCTATGCGCACAATAGCGCACGGACAGTGCCAGACACCTCACACCAACATGTCGCGACAAGTGTCTGTGAAAGCTCGATTGTGCTACTGTATTCAACTTCGTAGGCAAGTAAAGCAGAATTTTGCGATCAGTTGACGCTAGAATAACCAACACAAGCATAACGTGCACACAGTCACGTTGGACAACACTGAAGTAGACCCATCATCAGCACAATTCACGCGACGCACACACTACATACCACAACAAGCCAAAGCCCAGCAACAGCAGTATCAACAAAGAAATATTCAACAACCACAGCAACAACGTCATGGAATATTTAGCGGCCAACCAGCTCAACGGCGACAACGACGTAGAAGCTGTACAGTCTCTCTACAACGAACCAGCCACCGATGAAGAAGAAGCTGAACAGACCCATTTTTTACAAAATACCACGGTCTTCCTACCTTAAGAAGAACTGCATCAAATGGTAAGTCCGTGTATATACTAATAGATAGAAGTGCTACAAGCAGTTATATAAAAAATGAATATCCATACGCAAAGAAAATATTGTTAGATAGACCACTAAAAACTAGAACTTTACATGGAAGTTCAATAATAACACATAAAAGGAAAATAAATTTGTTAGGCCATGAAATCGAACTTCTAGATGTTGATAAATTAAAAGATTTCGATATGATATTAGGAGATGACAATTTAAAGAAAATGAGAACTAAAGTTAATATGATGAATTATTTAATTAGTTTTTCAAAGAAAGAAAATAATTTAATAAAGAATGTACTCAATTACACCATAGGTGCCGAAACATATAAAAAAAAATTGATAATTTAATGAAAAATAATTATTGTGGAAAAGTTTTACCATTTACAACTACTATAGAAGCAGAAATTAGGACAGAGACCAAAGATCCTGTCTGGGTAAGACAATATCCATATGCTTATTCGGATCACGATTTTGTTAAAAAAGAAATTGAGAAATTATTGCACAATAATATAATTCAGCCAAGCAAAAGCCCATATAATTCCCTAATATGGACAGTCTCAAAGAAAGGCCATAATGAAGAGGGAAAGCCTAAACGAAAAACGGTTATAGATTTCCAAAAACTTAATAAACAAATGATAGCGGATAGATATCCAATTCCCGACATAACAATGACTTTACAGAACTTAGGGAAAGCTACAGGCTTCACGACACTCGATTTCGAATCAGGACTTCACCAGATCATGATTAAAAAGGAATACAGAGAGAAAACAGCCTATTCAGTAAATGGAGCTAAGTACGAATTCCTTAGACTGCCATTCGGGTTAAAAAACACTCCTTCCACATTCCAGAGATATGTCGATGATATACTCAGACTGTATATTGGCAAATGTGCATGCATATATTTAGATGATGTCCTGATATATTCCAACTCATCCGAGGAACATATGAGAGATATCTCTAATATAATACAGACATTACACAGAGCCAATATCAAAATCTCTGAAGAAAAGTCAAATTTTTAAAAGCAAACCGAATTTCTGGGACATATTACACAGGTCAACAAAAAAAATTTTTTTGTTTGGGTTTCTGTTCTCATGCTTGAATTCTGATTCTAGACATTGAAAAACACTTAAACATTAATCTTTAGTTCTTTAAGTTTGCTTTGGGCTGATCTACATCGATAAGTATATTTTAATTTATTTCATAAATCAAAGATGGCAGCAATTTGATTAACCAGAAAGTAAACAGTATACCAACACACCACACGCATGATGACACCACTCATATGTATGTATGTAAGTAACAAAAGGGACCGACGGACGGCGCCCGGCCTCTTTTGTTCTTCATCCGCGCGCATAAAGGTTCATAAAAAAATGTTTTTTAATTTTTTTTTACAAAAATTAGTACATAAAATATCACGTGACCCAAAGTACAATGAAAAAAAGTTGCTCCACGGTCTGCATCCTTTATCCTTGAAATGTTGATGGATCGGTAAAAATAAAAAAAATTCTTGTGAAATGAAGTTGTAGTTATAGTCTGTCGAGCCGAGTTTTTTAATTTCGAAAATTTTTCCAAATACGGAATTTAGAAAAAAGTATGCGTTTTACGTCATAAATGTCACACTATAATTATTTTTATAAAAATATCGAAAATCCGGCTCGAAAGACTATAGAGAAAACATTTTCGAATATTTAAAAGAAAAATCGCATCAAAAAATGTTAAAAACTGTATGAGTTATCATGCAGACCGTGCCAGGAAAAGTAGTTTCGAGAAAAACGCGTTTAAACTTTCATGTGCCTCAAACGAAGGACAGCTACCTGTGTGCATTAAACTCTCGTCGGGCGCTCTGATTTTCTACCATAACTTTGTATAAATGGGGAATTTTTACAATCGACTTTCACAGAAAAACGCCTAAAACTATAAAGAATAATAATCTAAAAAAAATCAATTTTTTTTTAGTTCTGGACGTATGTAACCCCTTAACCTGCTGTAACAACAATATTAGTGTAATACTCAGTTAAAAAATGGCATCAAGTCAGTGCAAAAATGATGTTGATTCATTCTGTTTTATTTTCGGTGAATTTATTAAAATTAGAAGTAAAAAATTTGCTTTATCAACAAATTTGAAACTTTGCGAAGCCTGTGAAGCCTATTTTAACCTAAAAGTCAGTAATCAAAATGAAAATTGGGTACCTCACTTCGCCTGCGTTATTCACTTTTAGACAGTAATTTCTTGTTGTTTTACATTTATACATTATTGTTTATCACACATCTTGAATAAAAACGACTCTTGTATCTCAAACAAAGTTTTCTAATTATAATCTATAGTAAAATTGTAGAAAAAATATAAAAATCAGTCATTTCTGCTTAAAAATCGAAAAATTGCTCTAATTTCTACAAAAGCAAACTTTAACTGGGAAAACAATTTTTTTCCTTATTTTTGTCATAGGAGAAACTAAAATTTAACATGTAGATGTCAGACCCAAAAATCGTGTTGACCGGTGTTATCAGAAACGGAAGAATAACTGTAGATCCAAAGAAAATAGAAAGAACTTAGGTCATTCCTAAGTCTAGCTTCCTATCCACAAATATGCATTAACCATTTATCTCAGAGGAGAAAATGGAAACATTTCAAAAATAAAAGCTCAAACGTGAAAGAAACGTTAGACAATGAAGTATTAAATTTTATTGGAACACTAAAAACTTGTTTAAAAGAACAAATAGTATTATACCAACCTGACTTTGAAAAAGAATTCGACCTAACAACTGACGCTAGTAATTACGCCAAAGGAGCCGTACTCAGTCAAGGCAGAAATCCAATAGCATTCATTTCTCGAACATTGAGTCAGACCGAACAAAACTATTCGACTAATGAAAAAGAAATGTTAGCGATAATCTGGTCATTCAAAAAACTTAGAAACTATCTATACGGCATAGACAACTTAACGATATACACTGATCATCAGTCACTAATTTTTTCAATATCCGAGAAAAACCCAAACACAAAGTTAAAAAGGTGGAAAAACCTCATAAAAGAATACGGGGCAACATTAAAATACAAGCCAGGACACGAAAACGTAATCGCAGATGCTTTGTCTCGACAAATAAATGTTACTTCAGATGAATCGCAACATTCAGCAGAAACATCAACTCAAAATAATACAAAATAATATTAGGTAGGTGAAATCACCATTTAATTCTTTCAAAAATAAAATACATTTAATTGAAGGAACTGAGAATTCGCTTTACAGGGCCCATACACGGGCACACATGTGCGTGTTACCGGAGGGGGAATCTCCTATTTCAGACGGCATGCACGATTCATCCTACACGCGCATGGGCCGCCTTTGTTACCAAGTGCGGAACCTGGGGTAGGACGCCTACGTACTAAACCCTAACTCCGTCTCCTCTAGCTATTTATCTTCCTTGCGGGACCGCCGCTAGGCATTTCTTCACAAGGATAAGCTTTAGCCGTTTGGCTCTCGATCTTTAAATTTACCAACTCCATGTGGGTCACCTGTCTATCGCTCTTTCTTTGCCATTCTTCCCGTCTAAGTTCTATTAGGGCTGCCACCCTCCATTCTCTAACAAAGTTCCACACCTGCTGGGAACGTAGCATGTGTGGTACGATGTTTCCAGGGGTTAGCCGCTCTGATAGTAGTTTCTCTAATTCCTCTCTTTCATCTTTATAACGGGGGCACAGAAAGAAAATGTGCCACGCGTTCTCAGTCCCATTTCCACAAAAAGAGCACTCAAATCCATCGTCATGTCCATATTTGTGTAAATACTCTCTGAAACAACCGTGCCCAGTCAGGAACTGCGTCAAGTAATAGTCAGTTTCTCCGTGTTGTCTCTCTACCCACATTTGCACGTTTCTGATCAACGTGCGTGTCCATCTACCATTTGTTGCTTCGTCCCATCGTTTTTGCCACTCATTAAGGCTGGTTCGTCTTTCTTGCTGTTTTTCTTGAATCTTTAGTCATCTCCCCGCGTTTTTCGCTTTGTCATACATTCTTTTTAGCTCCATTGCCATAATATCTGGAGGCATGATACCTGAGATAATTTCAACCGCTTCGTGTGACACCGTCCGGAAAGCGCACGCTACTGTAATTGTACTTAATCGAACTACTGCTTTTGCCGCATTCGCATACGTTTTGTGCTGCAATGCTGGTCCCCATATGGGTGTCGCGTACATTAGAACTGATTGGCTAACTTTTGCCAGAAGAGCGCGTCTATTCTGACTAGATCCACCTATATTGGTCATAGTTCTACTTAATGCAGCCGCCACCTTTGCTGCTTTCTCACAGGCTTTCGTGATGTGGGTCCGATAATTTAGCCTCAATAGTTACACCCAGGTATTTCAGCGACTATTGCGTTGGGATATTGTATCCATCAATGATGAGCGTAGTCTCCTCTAGTTGTTTCCTGCTCGTTATCAGCACCGCTTCAGTTTTTTGGCTTGCTAACTGGAGCTTTGCTTTTGTTAGCCATTCTTTTATTTTAATCGCCACGTGGTTGCACAGGTGCTCTATTTGGCTTATTTCTTTTGCCACAACCGTTACTGCTATATTATCAGCGTACCCGATTATCTGTATTTCTTTGGGCAATGGAAGGCGTAGCACCCCGTCATACAAAACATTCCACAGTAGCGGCCCTAGTACAGAGCCTTGTGGTACACCGCCTGTTATAATGTAGTTTCTAGGACCTTCTTCTGTGTCATATAGCAGTAATCGATTGGAGAGGTAGCTGGATATGATCCTCAGCAGGTAGAGTGGAGTCTTCTTTTTTTTCAGGGCTTCCATGATGTGTGGCCAATAGGCCGAGTTGAAGGCATTTTTAATATCGAACGTCACTACCGCGCAGTATTCCTTGAAGCCATATAACCACCTGGTTCCTTCAATAGCCTTGCTTGCGACCTCTGTTACCTTTTTTATGGCGTCTATTGTTGACCTGTGTCTTCGAAAACCATACTGGTTTTCGGCTAAGCCCGGCGGCTCTCTTTCTAGGTGTTGCTCTAGCCGCACACAGATTATACGCTCCAGTATTTACCCATTGTGTCCAGCATACATAGTGGTCGGTAGGAGCCTGGCTTCCCTGCTGGTTTATTTGGCTTTTGTATGAGCACTAGCCGCTGTTTTTTTCCAGATCTTAGGGAATACTCCCTCTCGTAAACATCGCGTATGAACTTCCGTAAACGGGGTGGGTTTATATTTAATAGCCAGTTTTAGGGCCTTATTCGGGATGCCATCTAGGCCTGATGCTTTGCTGTTTGCGAATCTCTCTGCTGCTTCTATGGTTTCTTGGTCAGTGACTAGCGGTGCGTTTGTAGCTCCAGATTCTTTTATTTGCTGCCTTTGTAGCAGTTGCGTCGGGAAAAGAGTTCGGACAACCGTCTTTAATAAACTAGGGCATGTAGGCGCTTGTCCTTTATAGTCTTTAATCTTTGACATGACGATTTTATATGCATCTCCACACGCTTTTTCTTCAACCTTGTTGCAGAGCTCTTTAAAACAACAGGCTTTGCTCTTCTTTATTGCTTTCTTGAGTTCATTTCGCTTTCGCTTAAAGCGCTCGTTTAACATTGTGAAATCCGCCGTTTGTCGTCCCCTTTGACACTGGCGCCTCGCTTTGTAGCATTCACTTCTTAGAGCTTCAATATCCTCATTCCACCAGTATGCGGGTTTCCTGTATGTGCCTTGTTTTTTCCTACACATAGCGGCGTCGCAAGCTTTGCTCACATATTTAACAAGGCATTCCGCATTCTTTTCTATGTCTAAGGCGTTTTTCGGATTGTCATCGAGCATTAATTTGTACATATCCTCATCAAGGATTTCAGTTTTCCAGCCTCTGTTTTGAACCTTTTTGAGATACTTGCTTTTGTGCGTTTTGTTAATTTCAAGCAGAATTGCCAAGTGGTCACTGTGTGTATCAGAGATCTGCAACAAGTAACTTTTTCAAGCTTCAAGCCAGCACGTTGTAAAGCAATTTATAGGTATGAGTTGCACTCCTCTAAGGCAAACAAGCCAAGCCTTGTATGTTTCATACCAAGCTGTTCGATAGGACAGCTTGTGTTAAATATACGCATCAATGATTCTATTCGAAAGAAATGTACACATCAATGAGTTGAACATTAAGCAGAAAAGTACGTATGACTTGTTCAATGTATGTATGTACGTACTTTCAATTCATATCAATCTGTATACATACATACATAGTTAGAAGGTATGTGATACAATTTATGGATGAAAATAATAATAATAAAAAAAAACTTTTGTAAAGTTTTCGGTTTCTCATGTTCATTCAACCTTTTTGTTTATTTAATTTTGGGAATTATTCATTTATATAAATATATTGATAAGTGTTATATAAGAAATGCGTATATAAATACAGAATATTACCATATAAATACATACATATGTGCGTATTATTTGTCAAGAACATTTTCTACGCATATTATTTGCTTAGTTTTTTAAAACAGAATTTAAAAATAAGATATTATCCACAATCTTAGGAGCTAGGCGATTGCATTTCTCTACTATTAAATTACCTGCGGGTGAAAATGTGCGCTCACTGGCTGCACTGCTAGCTGGAATTGATAATATTTTAAATGCGGAGCTAGAAAGAGTTGGAAACTCAATTTTATTGCTTTCCCACCATTCCATGGCATCAAAATTACTTGCAAATTGTGTTCTTTTTTGTATATATTTCTCAATTTCCTCACTTGTTGTAATAGGTGTGGTCGGATTTTCAAGATTTACTGTGTCTGGGAAAAAGAAGTAATCATCCGACGACTGTGTTATCACAGCTGAATTTTCTACATTTACAGTATGTCAAATGAAACAAGAAAAAACGTTAACTTCGGTTGCACCGAAGCTAAATATCCTTCACAGGTTCATTTTTGTTAGTAACTATGTGTTCAGTTTGTATGGCAGCTATATGCTATAGTAACCCGTTCTGAACAAGTTTTTTAGAGATTACATTGTTGCCTTAAAAAATAATATATACCAAATTTCGTGAATATACATTGTCAAATGTGAAAGTTGTCCATACAAGAACTTGATTCCGATCGTTCAGTTTGTATGGGAGCTATATGCTATGGTTAACCGATCTGAACAATTTCTTCGGAGATTACATTGTGTTCTTAGAAAATAATATATACCAAATTTCGTGAATATACCTTGTCAAATGTGAAAGTTGTCCATACAAGAACTTGATTCCGATCGTTCAGTTTGTATGGCAGCTATATGTTATAGTGGTCCGATATCGGCCGTTCCGACAAATGAGCAGCTTCTTGAAAAAAAAATGACGTTTGCAAAATTTCAGGACGATATCTAAAAAACTGAGTTTTTAGAAAACAGATAGAACTAGTACAGTCAGACACAAATGAAAAAACAGTGATAACAATTTTTCCGCGACACGAACGCTACGAAATTAAATATAATACTAACGAATATCTAATAGAGACACTCAAACAAGTTATGAAACCAAAAGTAGTGACAGCATTTCACTCAACATTAGAAACATGGCACACGATAAAAGAGACTATAGCTAATATCTTTGCAACATATTTTAAAGTATTTACTCAAATAAAATTAAAAGACATAACAGAGCAAATAGATAAAGAAAATATAATAGAGTATACACACAAGAGAGCACATCGCAACGCATTTAATAATTATAAAGAAATTCTAGAAACTTGTTATTGGCCTACATTTAAAAAAGATAAAAAGACAGTAGTAAAAAATTGTGTAAACTGCACGGAGAACAAATATGAGAGGAAACCAATTAAACAATTATTAGGAAAAAGCCCAGTACCAAATACCCCAGGCTGTCAAAAAAGTCTTGCGGTATTTTTATTGAATTGATTTTATTGGCGGCTTGAGATGCATTTTTGACTTTATCGTAGTAGTACTGTAAAATATGCCGTATTTTCTCTTTATTTTGCTCCATGTTTGCGACGCTGTAACTCACGAACGACTTAAAACAAACGACAATCAATCAAACACGTGTTAGCGCGTGAAATGAGCTTTCCAAAAAGGTATAATAGTATCCGATGCGATGAATAAAACTAGAACTACGCGCTTTAAGCGCCAACTAGCGAAAATACCGCAAGACTTTTTTGACAACCTATTATTTAAACTGAGAGCAAGTACTGTATGCGCTCTGCTCTTTAATAGTTATGGTAGGTAGCTTGTCGTACTTTGGTTAGTTGATAAAATAGCGTAACTTAACCCATCTTTACCCATCGTTGCGCAAGCGCAACATATCAATTTTTTTTTTTTTATTTCTAAAACAAGGAAATAAATTTATGAAATGTAAGCCAGTATCAAAAAGAAGAACTAACAGATAGACAAAAAAAAATTTTTTATGGTTTTTCAAATACAAATGCATTTTATTTTTATCATTCAAAAACTGCTAATTGAGTCATCACGGGATCGATATATTCATCCAATCATAAAAAATATTAATTTAAATAATGCTTTGCTTTTTACCCTTTGATATAAACCCGTTTGGTGGACAAAACTACCTACACGTGTTGTTTATCTTACATTTCTAGGAAACATTGCGTATACGCAACGTTGGGAGTAACAATAGTCAGTTGTTGTTGTTACTCAGCATGCCATTCGTGCTGGAAATGTATTATCAATAATGGGTTCTGGCTATTTAAGGAGTAGTTCTGTTTTGTTTTTATTATTCAGTTGGTTCTAGAACATTAAGCTAATAGCATAGATAACTTGATACGAAACACTTTGGTTCGAGAGAGAGTTGTCAAAACTCGCATTTTTCATAACATTTGCCAATGATGCCACTGCTGAAAAATATTAGCTTGGGTATTTAATGAATTATACAAAACACTAAATTAAACACTTTGAAAATGCATACATTTATTAATGCTAAAATGCAAAATCATTAATAAATTTACAGGAACATTTATTTTGCCAAAAGATGTTCGCACAGTTCAATGAAATTTCATTTCAAACTAATTTCGTCAAGTAATTATAGCGCTGCTCTTCTGGCATCCCGCCTTTTTCACTAACTGCTGGTTGACGGCACCCTGATTATGTTTTGTTGCCAGCTCAGAAAACAGATCGGGGTGCCTGCCAGCTGACAAGCGAGAGAGCAAGAAAAGAGATTCTGATCGAATTATCTATGCTAATAGTATCACATAGTAATTTCTAAAAAACGTTAAGTCAGTGTATACACATCAGTAAATAATAAGGCGAAATATTTTGGCTTGGCAACGATTACTATCTTCTCAAGAAATTCTGAGTACCTTAGAAGAGAAAGAGGATTTACAAGATGCCACTCAAATCGATACCGTGTACATCCCCCTTACGGTTGACAACCTTACAGACGAGGAAGGCCTAGATGATGACGCGCTAGGTGATTTTGACAATATTGTGTCCACTGATATCACTGGAACATATGAAATACACACCGATTTACTCGCAGAGCCTGAAAACACGCAAGGTGAGCTCGGTCCTTCAACATCGAAGAAGCCAAGACTGTCAAAGAAGTCACCAAAATGTGTTCCAGACTGGAAAAAAGAACATCCGACCTATATGAATTGTCCTACAAGTGATGAAACAGCAAAGACACAAAATATTGAAGAACGTGTAGGTGGAAAAACACCTTTTGAAGTATTTTCACTATTTTTTAGTGATGAAGTTTGGAAACAGATGTATGTTTCTCGGAAAAATATTCTCGTGACCATAACCGTCATTTATTTATCCTCACGGTAGCAGAACTCAAAAGATTTTTTGGTATATTTTTGTATTCTTTACCAGCAACGAAATTGTACTGGTCAGAAGATGAAGACAAAAATGTATCAATTGTAAGAAATTGTATGAGTCAGAACAAATTTGACTATGTAAAGGTAAACATTCATCTATGTGATAAATTGCCTCCTATTTTCGATCTAATGATCCAAAAAAATATGCAGTTTGGAATATTCTCACACAACTTGTCAATTGACGAAGAAATGGTTCCGTATTTTCGAAGTCATTGTTGCAAGATGTTCATCAAAAGAAAGCCTGTAAGATTTGGATTCAAGATATTGTGCTTGTGTAGTTCAAATGGTTATCTATATCGGTTTATTCCATATGGCGGAAAGGATAGTAACGACAACAGAAATAATTTAGGTCGAGGAGAAAAAACTGTTCTGGACCTATTGTCTGTCATTGAAGATCCTCGCAAACATCGCATTTTTTTTTTTTTTTTGATAACTTCTTTTCTTCACACAAATTATTCTGCATTCTGAAAGAGAAAGGCTATTTTGCCACTGGTACTATTCGAGAAAATAGAACAATGAATAAAACCATGATAAATACGAAAACTCTTCAGAAAAAAGAGAGACGGTCATTTGATTTCAGTTTTGACCAAAAACATGAAGTACTATTAGTTCGATGGAATGACAATTCTGGGTTGAATGTGGCTACTACCAACGCAAAAATCGAACCATTGATTACAGCAAAACGTTACGATAGAAAACTAAAAAAATGGTGAATGTGCCACAGCCCCAGGTTATAGCAGATTATAATAAAAATATAGGAGGCGTCGATCTTCATGATAATGGAATTGCCAATTATAGAATTCGAGTAAGAGGGAAAAAGTGGTGGTGGCCACTGTTCATCAATTTGATAGATAGTGTTTTAGTAAACTCGTGGAAGATTTACAATCTGGCAAATGAGCGATCTATGACTCAACTAGCTGTTACCCTGTGCGCTTCGCTACACCTAAATCGATTAAAACTCTTAAGGGTTTTTACTTTGTGTTTTATTTATTGTTGTAAAACTGTTACTTATTTATAAAACATATTGGTATACAACATTTTTGGATTTTCCACCTGGCGCGTAAATGAATAAGCACCTTGGTGTTCCCACTCTCGAGCATGCGACGAACAAATGGCCGTGGGAGAAGCACGGTTCTTCCAAATTGACGCCGCACACTTACAATTTGTTGATGGTCATCGCAAAGGCAAGACGTACTGGAAACTGCAAGCGCTTAAATTAAAACGACATGTCCGTTGGAATCATGGGAATGCGTGGTAAGAGTACAACTTCACCTGCTGCCTTGCCATTTAGTATTGTTGCTTCAATCAAATTTGGCCACAATTTTTTGACTGAAAGTCTTGTGCCATTACACAAAGTCGGTGGCTTCAGATTTCGTAGAAGTATAATGGGTGAACCGACTTTCAGGACCAAACGATGCGATGGCAGACCGAGGGGATCCAAAGAATTCAAGAATTCTGTTGGATAATTGACTACTTCATCTTTATTCAAGACGCTATCAATCGATGTATATGTTGTAGCTTCTACTGGCAGTTTTTCTTGATTTTCGAAAATTGATTTCGTTGACGTGTACATTTCTCGGTGCCAATATTGCGCGTTCACTTTAATAATCGTTGCGTTGATAGTGTTGAACAATATTCGGAAATACACTTTCAATCAATTCTTCTTTCGATTGTAAAAGTGTACAAAAGTTGTTCGGCAATGTGATCAAACCGGTATCATCGATTAGTATTTTGCCTTCGCCAATGTCCAACAACTGCTTCGAAAACGCCGCTGCGGATCGATCATTTTGCAATTGGACTCGCATATTGATGGTAAGAGTTAGCCTTTGAACATGTCTCCACAAAACCGACGATTTTAAACATGCGTTTATTTCATCGGTAGGAGTTGATCGAGGAATGACTGGCAAAGTTTGCCGAAAATCGCCGGAAAATAAGACTAATGCTCCGCCAAAAAGTTGTTGCTTTTGGCGTAAATCTTGCATTGTTCTATTGAATGCTTCTAATGACTTTTTGTTAGCCATTGGACACTCATCCCATAGAACTATTCCAGCTCCTCGCAAAACATATCAATCGCTGAACGATTGGGCGCAGTTATGCCAAGTTGCGCTAATGCCTTATTCGCAATTGTAAGGCATATATCTTCAACCAATATCAAAGCATCATTATACATTTGTAATGTATATAGCGAGTCTGCGTCCCATGCTCGATTACGCGCCAAAATTAATAAGTCCTCGGTCATGCAGTCTTTGTACTTATTCCACAGTTCTTGCGGATTTGACGGAAGTCATCTAGATATTATTATGGCGAATAGTACGCGTATTTGTTTTGGATGACATGTGAGTGATGCGTCATTAAGTGCGGTGTCCCAATGCATATCATCTTCTAACAAATGCAATCGCTAACATGCTTCACGATACATCGCACACAACTGACCGTCAACAGTTTTCAAATCATCAAATGATCTTGGTCCGCGCACGTTGACTAATAGCAGACGCAAATAGAAACATTCGGCGTTGTTGGGATGGATGGTGTAAATGCGTCCTATGGCATCGGTTTTGCGGACATTTGGATAACCGTCAACTAGCTCCCCTTGCTTTCGTCATTGAAATGTTTTCGATGATGGATTCCAAGTGAAATATTGTGGTATTTCGGAATATAGTAATGTTCTTACAAATTTATCGTTTTCACACAACTCGAAAAAGTTAGTTAGTGTTGTCCCCGGTGATCGTGCTGCGCTCTGTTGTGCATTGTCTGCAGTGATATAAACGCGTTGACCATTTTCGAGATGAACTGCCAAATGAAGAACAACGGGATGCCGGTCGTGTATTGGGAACGATAAAATGCGCCATACCGCTTCGTTGCTGCTCATATAACGTCCCATTTGGTATTGCTGAATTTCATCGATTCTCTGATAATCACCCACTCCGAAAACTGCCATATCATTGCCCTTATTTACGTATTTGCAGACGTATTTGATCGAATGCCAATCTTGCGGCAAAACATTAACATTATTTTATGAGAATTCGTATAGGCGGGATGTATCACTTTTTTTTTTTTTGCAAACCGTGCAATGCTACACAAATTAAATTTCTTATGTGCACCCTCCAAATTTCATTGAAATCGGGCAAGCCGTCTAGAGGGAGTATGCGAACAGGAAGTTGTGCCACTTAATTTTATATATATAGATTAGAATTTAAATCGTACGTTGCTGTTAGTTTGATGAAAACCGAAGAAGCCCAACTTGCAGATAATTCTCACTTTTTGGGTAATTCAAATAGAAATTTAGGAAGACCATCCAAAAATTGTTTTATATATATATATATAATATTTCACTCACGCTAATATGCCTATTTTCATTATTAGGCCAGAAATATATCAACAGTCCTCAGTAACAGTCCTCGTATAAGCTAATTTGATAATAAATTTGCTATCATCCTCTTTTCAGTTTTTCCAACTTCTGAAATTCTTACTATTTATTGTTCCTTATTTCCTTATTGTCATACATCATTATTGTTGTAATCGTCATTGATAAAGATATAACCATCTTTTAAAAGTTTAGCTATATTATGCAAAATGAAATAACTGGCTATTACGTGGGCGCTAGCTCTGTCGATAAACGAATTTTTTATTGAAGTATCGAAACTCTTTGCTCCAATTGCCCAAAATACCATTTTATAATGACACGTTCTCTAGTAAACATTTTGTTGAATTTTTTGTCTATGTCAGTTGTTGAGTTCCGGAATAAAGTCATTAGCCATTTCAAAGTGACGTACATACGTATATATATATAGTATATTATAAACACAAAAAGGGGGTGCGAAACTAAAATAGAATGAAACATAACTCAATAAAAACGGGCGCGAAGAAAAAGAAAAAACACAATAAAAAACAAATAAAATAAAACAACAAAATAAACAGACCCAACTCCAACCCAACTAGCGGATACAAGAGCTCCTCTGAACAAACCCTGCATGGACACCCTTACGTTCCCCAACTCCTCAGTCAAAGTGAGTCGTATCGATTCCTTTTAGTATTTTAGCACTGTATATATATATAGTATATATAATATATAATATATAATATATATATTATATATAAAATATATATATATGATATATGATTTAATTTTTTATGCATACCTTCTTAAAAGTTTTGTTTTAGCATAATACTATTTAAAAAAAAATATCAGCTCGTTTTATCAACGATAACCCGTGCCGACTTGCGATTGGAACTTGTTCATACAAGAACTGCGCAACTGAGCGCTGCAACCTGTAGCGACGGGTTGCAATTGCAATTTCGTATTTATGTTTCAGGTCATTAGAGTGCAATTGTTTAATGCATAAAGATGTCGGTTGAATTACGAAATGATAAACAAAATATTTTCCTTATCGGTTTGCCTAGCCATCAAATAAGTGGTGCAAAATTACCATCAAATCGACAAGTTCTCGCTGTATTGTTTTATAATATTCGAGAAGTAAAATTGACTGTCAGTGAAAGTGCAAATTTAGTGATTAGGAAGTGTATCATATATTGGGAAAAGGCAAGAACTCCCACAAAAGCATTTCCCAACTGCGTAAAGAAACTAATAGACCTATATCATTCATGGAGAGAACTGCAAAAAATAGCAAAAAAAACTCAAGTTACGTTTAAAAATCGTGAAAATGATTTTAAGAATAATCTTGATAACTTATTTGATATCGCACATGCTAATGCTTTTGGTATGATAAGAATAGAGGAAGACAAACTATTTCTGATGAAACAACGGGAGCAAGGTCGACCAGAATGTCTTGTTGGTGTGGACAGAAAGTTAGCGGATAAAGAAGAAACAAAGACAGATAGGAGAAGAGGAAAGAAATGTCATACATAGGGAGTTATTGGCAGTCCCATCAACTTCAACAGCCATTAATGTAATAAACTCAGATGATTCAGGGGAAGAAGAGATTTTGGATACACAAAACGCAGTACCAGAAGAAGCTCCATGCACTAAAAAAAGAGGTCGAAAAAATATTGTAACACCTAAACTTGTTGCGACATTGGATCGAAGTCAACTCAGCATAAGAGACTCTGTTTACATTCTTCATGCAATCGTAGAGGCACTTGGTCTAAGTAGCGATGATTTCACCATCAACAAGTCCTCAATTCAGCGAATTCGTACTCAGACTAGAAAATCCAGAGCAGAAGCAATAAAAGCTGACTTTCAGAACAATATACCTGATGTAGTAACAGATCATTGGGATGGGAAACTTTTACCTGGGTTGGACGTGCGAAGTTCAAAAGAAGAACGTTTACCAATTATTGCTTCATTTGACAATAGAGAACAACTTCTCGCAGTACCAAAACTAGACAGTTCTTCTAGTAAGGATCAAGCCAATGCCGTTTTAATCGCCCTCTCAGATTGGAATCTTAATGAAAAAGTACAGATAATGTGCTGCGATACAACTGCTTCTAATTCCGGCCATTTCAGTGGAGCTTGTGTTCTTCTAGAGCAGATTTTAGAAAGAGAGGTACTGCTATTTGCTTGTCGCCATCATATTTATGAGCTGGTCCTAAAATCTGTCTTTGAAATCAAACTGAAACAAGTAACTAATAGTCCTGACATTCCCTTCTTCAAAAAGTTTAGAGACAATTGGAAAAACATCGATTCTAATAATATTGAACTCTGCCTTGATTTCATACAGAATTATACTGCTGAGACTGATATTACATCCTTGTTGATGTATTATAAGGCAGAACTAGACAAATCTTTTGTAAGAGATGACTATCGGGAATTGGTAGAGCTATGTGTAGTATTTTTGGGAGGAGATAAAGAACGTAAAATAAAAATCAGACCTCCTGGAGCTATGCACCAGGCAAGATGAATATCAGGAGCAATATATTCATTGAAAATAAATAATAAAAAGGTTTTGCAATATGTTTGTTTGTTTATTGTAACATTGTATGTTAAACCATGGCTTCAATGCTCGGTGGCGACTAAAGTACCAAACTAAGATTTGTGCTTTTTGAAAGCATTGAAAGCGTATGAAAAAGTTGATGCAGCTATATCTAAAGCTTCCATAAGCAAATTTAGTCAGCATTTATGGTAGCTTTGTAAAGAAACTGTTAGTTTATCACTTTTTGATAATAAAGTTGATACTGAGACTAAAAGGAAAATTATTGCCAACTTAAACAGAGAGGAAAGTCCGAATATTGGAAAGCGCTATATTTCATCGACGCTAGAAATTTTTAATACGTTGTTTGGTAAGTCTAATTTTTCTAGATCTTATGTATAGTATTTTTTCTATTTAAAATTTAATATATTTTTGTTTTGTTTCAGATAAAACTCTGGATGATTTTGTTTCTATGCGGAGCATCCATTTTTTTTTTTTCAAGATTTCAAATAGATGCAAGCTTTCTCCACGTCGGATGTATCTGCTTGGGAAAGTTATGCTGCCTTTCAGGATGCTTTACGAAAAGTAAGCCAGTCAAAAGTCGTAAATGACACTGCTGAAAGGGCCGTTAAATTAATGCAAGACTTTAACGGACTAATCACAGCCGAAGAAGAGCAAAAACAATTTTTATTACGATGTGTCCAGGAACATAGGCACTTATATCCAGATTGTAAAAAAAATACTCTAAAAAGAAGTTATCCTGCTTAATTTTAAGGTTCTTCTAATAAATATTTGTCTAACCTAACACCTTTTTTTTATTTAATAGCGTTTTAATCAATTTTACAGTAACACAAATAATAGATAGGCTATATCTCAGAATAATGGCTATATACTAAGACAAACAAAACTTTGGGGGGTTGGTCGGCACGAGTTGCACTCGTCGTAGAAAGATGAAAATTTATATTTGAGTATATATTTACATTTATAAAAAAAATATAGGGTATGCGTTTTGAATTTCTAAAAAAAAAAAATTTTCGTCATATAAGGGACACCCTAATATATATAGTATATGTATGCTTGAAGTCCATATTGGTTATACTAAATTGAAATATTACATTGCGAAAAAAAGGTTGGCAAACGTACATTTTTTTGGTTATAATTTTACGCTGTCACCGGACTTACCGAGATAAGACAAAACGGTTATTTAAAAACATAAATCTATTACTGGCTGTCCACAAGCTTATCCTCCTGTATTCAAACACACAATAAAAATAAAAAACAAAAAGATATATTTATAAATCACAGAACTGCAACGAGTGCTTTTTAGATCGAACTTCTTCTTCTTCTTTACTGGCGTAGACACCGCTAACGCGATTATAGCCGAGTTAACAACAGCGCGCCAGTCGTTTTTTAATTTTTCTACGTGGCGTCAATTGGATATTCCAAGCGAAGCTAGGTCCTTCTCTACCTGGTCCTTCCAACGGAGTGGAGGTCTTCCTCTTTCCCTGCTTCCCACTGCGGGAACTGCGCGGTAAACTTTCAGAGCTGGAGTTTTTTCGTCCATTCGGACAACATGACCTAGCCTGCGTAGCCGCTGTCTTTTAATTCGCTGAACTATGTCAATGTCATTGTATATCTCACAAAGCTCATCGTTCCATCGAATGCGACCTGTTAGAAAGGGTTATCGTGCGTTGGATTTCGAGGCGGACGTTTTTGTTGGTGTTGATGCTGGTTCCCAGATACACGAAATTATCTACAACTTCGAAGTTATGTTTGTCAACAGTGACGTGGGTGCCTAGTCGCGAGTGCGACGACTGTTTGTTTGATGACAGGAGATATTTCGTCTTGCCCTCGTTCACCTCCAGACCTATTTGTTGCGCTGCCTTATCCAGTCTATAGAAAGCAGAGCTAACGGTGCGGGAGTTGAAGCCGATGTTATCAATATCATCAGCATATGTCAGCAGCTGTACACTCTTATAAAAGATTGTATCTGCTCGATTAAGTTCTGCAGCTCGAATTATTTTCTCCAGCATCAGATTGAAGAAGTCGCACGATAGGGAGTCGCCTTGTCTGAAACCTCGTTTGGTATCGAAGGGCTCGGAGAGGTCCTTCCCGATCCTGACGGAGCTTTTGGTGTTGCTCAACGTCAGTTTACACAGCCGTATTCGTTTCGCGGGGATACCGAATTCAGACATCGCGGCATAGAGGTAGCTGTTTTTTGTGCTGTCGAAAGCAGCTTTCGAATCGACGAAGAAGTGGTGTGTGTCGATTCTCCTTGGGTCTTTTCCAAGGTTTGGTGCATGGTGAGTATCTGGTCGGTTGTTGATTTACCAGGTCTAAAGCCACACTGATATAGTACATCAGTTTGTTGACGGTGGGCTTTAATCTTTCACACAATACGCTTTAGAGAACCTTACACGCGATGTTGAGGAGGCTTATCACACGGTAGTTGATGCGATTGTGGGATTTCCCTTTTTGTGGATTGGGCAGAGAACGCTTAAATTCCAATCGTTGGGCATGCTTTCATCCGACCATATTTTACAAAGAAACTGACGCAGCTGTACGTAAGAAGCTTGAAACGCCGTCCCACAGTTTCCTTATACCGAGTTGTTGACGAGTACTCTCAGAGAGCAGGAGTGCAAGTCGAGTATGTAATCGTTCTGCTGTCTGTTGTGATTGTAGCTTCTCGACGTCGAACCTTCCTTGTGTTTGTTGACGTACGTTTTTTGCTGCGGGTGTGAGTCTTGGCTGCAACAAGATAGTGGTCCGAGTCGATGTTAGGACCTCGGAGCGTACGCACGTCTAGAACACTGGAGACGTGTCTTCCGTCTATCACAATATGATCGATCTGGTTGGTGGTTTTTCGGTCTGGAGACAGCCAGGTAGCTTGATGTATTTTCTTTTGCTGAAGTCTAGTACCACAGATAACCATATTTCGGGCCCCGGCGAAGTCGATCAGCCTCAACCCATTTGGGGATGTTTCCTCGTGAAGGATTTATTTAACGACCGTATTGCCAAAGATACCTTCTTTGTCCCCCCTGGCGTTAAAGTCGCCAAGCACAATTTTGATATCGTGGCGCAGTCAGTTCTCATAGGTGCGCTCCAAGCACTCATAGAAGGCATCTTTGGTCACATCGTCCTTCTCTTCCGTCGAGGAGTGGGCGCAGATCAGCGGTATGTTGAAGAACTTCGCTTTGATGCGAGTTATGGCTTGACGTTCATTCACCGGTTTGAGTGATAGTATTCGTAGACGGAGTCTCTCTCCCACCATGAATCCCACACGAAATTTGCGCTCCTTTAAATGGCCACTGCATCAAATGCCACAAGGACCTACTCGCTTCAGTACTTGTCCTGTTCATTGCATTTCTTGTACGGCGATGATGTCAGGCTTCACTCTAACGTGGACATCAACCAGCTGGGCAGCGGCAACTTCGCAATTAAAGGACCGGACATTCCAGGTACATGCCCTCAATTCGTAGTCCTTATTTCGTTTGCCATGGTCGTCATCAAAAAGGGGGTCTCCCATCCGAAGCTTGTTGTTTCTTTACATTGTGTGCGTTTTTACGAGGCGGGTCCCAAACCCAGCGCTCAATTCTGTGGAGGGGATGTTTTGCCTTCGCACTTTAACTCGCCTTCAAACCGATGTTCTTATTCTACTCAGAGGATACTTGGTCAAAGATCGGAAATTGTGAGCTGCTTGAGCCATATGTAAAGGAATCTTTTCTGGCCACTCCCAAATGAATGCCGATAAGACAACTTTCCTCACTTGCGTGAACTTCTACACATAACTCCATCCTCCTCAGAACAAACAGTCGTACCAAAAACACAATCAAATCAATTCAGTTCATCATAGACAACGTTGTTGATCAATTCAAGTACCCAACAGCGTCAACTGATTTGATGCAACATGAACAATCTGTTCTTCGGCAATCGCTATCGAATATGGCTAACTTCGGTTCAAGTGAAATCATGCCAGTTCATAGCGTTGCGGCGCGTGTAAGCTACGAGTACAGCACATTTTCTGCTGCATTGATTTGCATCATGTGTGGTAAAAAAATATATCGGCTTTGAACATGTGCGCATGTTACGAATTTCCATTACATATACAACATATATACGTACATGAATCAAACTGACAGATTCAGAAAGAGTAACGGATCAATACTCGATTATGAACAAAAATGTGTTACTCGTGGCAGTTTTCTGGTATACATACTATACATGTACATATATAAATATTCAAGTTTATATTTGCTCAAACATCTAGCAATAACCTTTTTACTTACTAAAGCAATAAGCGGAATTGCGTAATATTATTAAGTCTCGTTAAAAATTATCTTAGAATATGTCCCTAAAGTTGTGAATTCGAAATCAAAATATTGTCGAAGCTAGAAGGGAAATAGTGACCGAGCGTCTAGCAGATATAAGAGCACTTGGGCTGAAAGCGATAACTTTGATGCGCGATTTCTCGGTTTTTCATTTTTACGATTTTTCTTAATTGGCGGGCAGGATTGAAATAAAAACCAAACGCCGCACATTAGAGCATTTTTCTTCAAAAACCGGACAAAAGTGAGAATTACAAACTCCAGCGATGCTTTGGGTAGTATTGAGTTTTTTTAGTACCTAAGTAACCGCGCTACAATAACCCGATTAAATGATTGACCTTCATCCCACTATATTGCCACACAAGTAGTCGGAACATAGACTTCGTTCAGTACGCACGTCCTTATTCGCGATCCTCTCTATTGTTCTCGAAATTGCAAGTGGTTTTTGTATTGCGTGAAGTGAATTCTGAAAAATATTTGTTATGGATTCTGGACAAGATGGTATGTATTTAGTATTAATAAAATTGTTCATTTTATAATAAATATCACCTTGAATAGAAACACTACCTTTTTTTTTGGAAAAAAGCACAACTTTAACCGAAATTTTGTTCAGAAAATTTCACTGTCGAAAAAAGATGTAAAAAAGAGGTCAAGCGCACGCTTGTTGCTTCCTTGAGCGTGATATCGAAAAAGCGGTCGGCCCGCTACTCGTTATTCCTTTTTTAGTGTTTGGTGTGGGGTGTTGGCCAGCTGCGAGATCTGCTGTAGCGATGACATTGTGGATGTTGTGAGGGGAACTGATGTAGAACGTGTGTGGTGAAATGATGAATGTGGTGTGTCGGTGTTCGCATCTATGTGAGGTTGTGTGCTGGTGTGGTACGCTGAGACTCATTTGGCCAAATATAAAGCTTAATTTAGTTAATAAATTATTTTGTTTTTTTTTCGAGAAAACAATGAATCATCAAGAAAACTTAAAAAAAAATTCTAATTTTTTAGAATTAAGGGTTTTTGTTATAGTGTCAAGGGAGATCGAGTTATAACTTATTTTTTTTACTAAACTACAAGGATTCTACTTAACACATAAGCTAAACTATCAAGCCCATAGCTACTGAATATGTGGATCGAAAATATCGGTCATTACGTGAGATATGCAATAAAAATTCAGACGGAATCCTTTACTGAAAATGGTATTTCTGCATATCGAAAATGTGTGTAATCGGGCCAATATTTCCCGAGCCCCCATATTACATAATAATGGGTTGTCAAAAAAGTCTTGCGGTATTTTTATTGAATCAATTCGTGTGGCACCCATACATCGAGCTTCTTAGTGACTCCAAGTTTCTTCAAATGGCTTATAACGGTTTGATGACTACTATGCCGATCTCTTTCGACCAATTCAGCGATTTTATCGCAATTTTCGACGAGTAATGTAAAATATGCCGTATTTTCTCTTTATTTTGCTCCATGTTTGCGACGCTGTAACTCACGAACGACTTAAAACAAACGACAATCAATCAAACACGTGTTAGCGCGTGAAATGAGCTTTCCAAAAAGGTATAATAGTATCCGATGCGATGAATAAAACTAGAACTACGCGCTTTAAGCGCCAACTAGCGAAAATACCGCAAGACTTTTTTGACAACCTAATATAAAGAATTTCGAACTTATAGGTGACTTTATGCTGGATATGTCCGCCAATATTTGAGCCAACTCAATGAAAATGACAGAACATGTTTTATTTATAAAATTGTATTTTTGCGCCTAAAATAGATAAAATTGTGCGAAAACTTGACCCTCCCTAATACAACTATTACCAAGATTTTCGAATATCCACTTGACTTTGTTCCATATGATTGGTAATTGTACAAATTAAGTGTTTTAGTCTTTTTTAGTTTAAGTATTTTTTATTTATCATTAATCGATACGGCGATACAACTCGCCTGTTCCACATCCACCTTTTTATTGATTCCTACTGCCACTTCACTCTGATCTTAAGCTGACGTAAAATGAATTAGGTGCATCGATTGTTGTTGGAGAGCATTTCACTCTTTTGGATGCGAAAGATGCGTTTTCCCGCGCATTTTTAGAAGAACGGGAATTGGCAATAGAAAACATCGGAGAGCATGGAAAGCTGTTGCTAAGACCTCACTCTTGCTTGCGCCCATCTTCTAATGTATTTACCATATGGTATGTATGTATGTATGCAGGTATGGATGCACCGATTGCTTCGGTGGTTTAACTCAACGCACCACACAAGAGGAACAGTACCTTCTATAGCACGCTGCTACACGTTACGTTAACTATCCTCTTTCTCAAGTTCAAAGCGTTCTCGGTTTGATCAGATACTTCGTTCCACACCTTTTTTCATTGGATGAACATATGTATAATGCTTGAATTCTCAGAGTTTACTGACAGTGGAAACATATTTGCGTGGTGGTTTGGCTTAGGTTTTACAAAGGATTTGGCTTAGTTACTACTGACTACAATAAAGAACAGAATTACTATGAATGTTAAATTATACAAAATAAATTAAACAAGATCATACAAAATTAATTATAATTCAATTTGCGAAATTTCTTAAGATTATCGTGATAATTCGAAAAATTAGCAAGTGGTTTATTTAAATATATATTTTATGTTATTTTAATGCTGTTGCCCTTTGCTTATGATGTTTTGTTTTTTTATGTGTTTTTGCTTAGAAGAAAATATAGATTTGAATGATTTTATCTTCAACGAAGATTGCTTTTATGTACTTTTCTGCCATCAATCAAAACTGTCGTGCCGAGGTGTTTTTCAATTCTCTTCTCAACAAGCACCTTATCAAATTTGTTTCCAAGTCTTTTATTTCGTCTGATAAAAACTTTATCTCCAACGCTATAACTTTTAACTGCTTTCCCTTGATTGTTTCTTTTTAGAGTCTTTTCCTGAGTTTCGGATAACTTGTTCCTTATAAAATCTAGCTTCTCTGTCGCGCAATTGTGAAATATATCGGTTGGTCTAGCATTGATGACGGAGTGATGGCTACAATTGTATTTGTGCGTTGCTAAAATAACCAAACTAATAGGATCATCTATCTTTTTCTGCTCTTTACTAAGGTTTCACGACAGCAAACTTAAAGAATTTATCTATACATGTTAAAAATAATTGCTTCCCAGTTATAAAAATATCCATATGGAGGATTTCTCCTGGAAGGTGTGGGATTGGTGTTTTACCTATTCCTTGGTCGGGGGGTTTTCGTTGGTACTTATTCTCCAAACATATCTTACAATTCGTTATTATTGATTTCAGTAATTTTTTTATGTCTGGAAAGTAATACTCGCGAGTAATTTGGCGAAAGTTTTCGTGTAAGCCACGATGAGCCCGATTGTGTTCCGTTGCTATCACTTCCATTTGGTCATCTTTATTGATTAAATCAATTAAATCTCAGTGTGAATAAATTTAACGCCAGGAAAAGCCGATATTATTACATTTTGTACTTGTGCTAATATTTTGAGATCACAGAATATTCCGTTGGTGACGTTAGGGTTAATAATACTTTTCAAGCATTGAAGAAGACTATCTAGGGTGTCGAAGCTGATCGTGTGACGAATCAGTTTTTTAAAAAGAATTTTGGTATTTTTGCTAAAATGATTTGACTTGGAAACCATTAACTGGTTTCTGAATTGGTTAATTGGAAAATGAACTGTTTTAATTACTTCACTTAAAGATTCTTCGCTGTGTACAGTTTCGTCTGAAGCAACTTCACTCAAATTTTGGGAAAACTGCCTAGAAAGTGCATCTGCTACTATATTATCTTTTCCAGGTTTAAAATGAAAAGTTGGCGCAAACTCTTCTATGAACGCTCGCCATCTTTTCATTTTGGTGTTTGGATTTTTCTCTGATATCGCAAATATCAGTGGCTGGTGGTCAGTAAAAATTTTGATATCTCTGATTCCGTACAAATAATGGCGAAGTACCCATACAATTGCAAGTAGCTCACGTTCGTTAGTAGCGTAATTTTGTTCACTAGCGGAGAGTGTCCGTGAAAAGATTGGTTATAGTCGGGGTATTGAAGTAAAACATCCTCTGAAGCTAGTATCTGTTTTATTCGCTCAAAGGCTTGAAACGCTTCAGGGTCAAAATCGATTTTCACATTTTTTGAGTTGCGTTTACCCACTTGTCCGTTTTCTCCGCGAAGATACACGGTCAAAGGTTTGACGATAGCAGCGTAATCTTTTATAAAACGCCGGTAGTACCCGGATAGGCCAAGGAATGAACGTAACGCTCGAAGGGTTTGCGGAAGCTCATAATTAACAATATCATGAACCTTATCCGGACAAGTTCTAATACCTGTTTGAGAGACGAGAAATCCCAGGAACTCTACCTCGGTTTTAAAAAATTTTGATTTTTCAGGCGATACTCTCATTCCGGCATTCTCAAGTTTTTGAAGTATGTGATCGATGTGTTTTAAGTGCGACTCTCCATCTGGAGAGTAAATAATTATGTCGTCGACATAAACATGACAATATTTCCCTATAGCTTCACGTAAAACATCATCAATGGCTCTTTGAAAAATACTGGGGGCATTCCTTAACCCAAAAGGTAATCTAAAGAACTCGTATTTCCCGTTGTTTATACTAAACGCCATTTTGTGCCTATCTTGCTCACACATAATGAATGAATCCTGACTTAAGGTCTAATGTTGTGAAAAATTTTGAGTTTCCTAAGTTGGCCAAGATTACAGATGTATCCGGAATGGGATTCCCTTATTATACCTTCTTTAAGAAGCGTAGTTATTTCATTATTTATAAATGGGGCTACAGAAATTGGATAGGGATAACTTCTGCTGTATATCGGTTCGTTTGTATTTGTACGAATTCTGCCTTTAACGGTCGTGTTGTATGCCAAAGCTCTGTTTGGGTCAGCAAAAGCGTTGATATTCTTACTTATAATCTGTTGAAACTGAGCTTGGAATTTGGCTGGGACTGTATCTTCTTCTATCGTAATTAAATTTACTTGATCGCATGAAAGATATTGTAATTTTTCTTTACCATTTCGGTAAAGTAAATACCCTCTAACAGTGTCAATTTTCGCATTAATTTGTTTTAAAAAATCGTAACCTATAATACCGTCGAACGTGCTTAAGTTGGAAAGCAGAAAAAACGTTGAGGTATTGTCTAACACATTAATAATGCACTTTCTATTTATCAAATTAGTCCCGTTTATTGAGTTCAAATTGAAAGATTTTTCTAAAGGCTTAATGCCTTGTAGAAATGAAAAATTCTTTATGTAATTTTTTGACGTCCCAGTGTCAATTAAAAGGCGAAGCTCCTGACCGTTTCTGCACTTTTTCGTAATAAACGGTAGGAGCGATTTCAGTTTAAATAATTAACCTCGTCACCGTATTCCACCTCAACGTCATCATTGTAATTATGACTATATTCGTTTTCAAATTCAATATTCCGACTCAAGTTTTCCTCCTCATTCGAAATAGTTTCTAATCCTTCTGGCATATAATTTACCCTTTGTAGTTTCTGAAAAGGTGAACGATCGGAATGTGACTGTTCGCGATTCCGTTTAAATGTTACTGCCAAATTTGGATTTAAATGCTGCTGTTTAGGGATATAATTAGGTGTGGTACACGGTTGAACTGAATTTGTAATATATTGGTGCTGTGGATTAGGTACGTTTGGAATATTATGACGCTGCCTGAAATAACTTGTATTATTATCAACTTCCATTGGAGCTATTCTATTGGAAGCATTTTGGTTGAATCGCGTACTGGTATGCGGTCGGTTATTGCGCTCTAGTTGTTTGTATTGAGACATTATTGGCCTATTGGGGTTAAAAGTATTTCCGTGCGCAAAGGCCTCTGCAAAATCGTATCGTTTATGATTGACTTGGAGTTCTTGAGCAACTGCAAGAGCAGTTGGAAGGTCTTTGGGTCTAGCAGAGAAAAGTATATCGCACAGTGGGCGGCGGAGTCCTGATATAAAAACGCGTAGAGCGTTCTCCCTAGCGCGTTCATTTAAAGTGGCGATGATATCTTTATTCTCGCTATGTGTCATGATCTGCTTGTTTATTATAAGGCATAGTTTTTTATCTACTCTATTGTAGTACTCGGTAATAGAAAGATTATCTTGCCTAAGAATGCTTAGCTCATTTTCCAGTACATATAGCGGCGTTTTATCGGCATATTCTTGATCTAACCTAGCTAATATTGCCCTAAAATTAAGAATTGTGTTAAAAGATGCAAGTGTGGCGTTTGCAGAACCTATAATTTTGTTTCGAAATATGCCCATTGCGATGTAGTATTTTTCGGACCCCTCGGTATAATAGTTAATGGCAAATTCAGCTGCGCTTCGCCAGGCTGGATAAGAAACTGAATCACCACTGAATTCGGGGAGAGACTTTATGAGATCTAAACTTGAACTATTTTCTACAACCAATGGGTTAATCGCGACAGGCAAATATTGTTCAACGCCACGTGGTTGCAATTGATCAATCGCCAAAGTCAAGCGATTTAACTGTTCGGTGAACTGATGCCTTATATGCTCGGTAGCCTCATTAACAATTTCTACCACCTGTTCTCTATTAAGAAACATTTCGTCAAATTTTAACTAATTTTTACTAAAAGACTTGGTAGAGATAACTTGATAAGTATAGTAATAAACACAAAATTCTTATATAATTTTCGATTTTGAACTTTATTTATACGGGTTCCGAAAATAATCGTTGTTTTAGAAAATAAAATTTATGGTATTGGATAAATTTTAATACTTTATTTGATTCAATGAAAACAAATAACCTTAAAATTATATAAGAGGCACGATATCAAACACGTGTTCTTTCTTAAAGTATATTTTTCTGAAGATATTAAGCACTTTTGTTAAGCACTTTATCGAAAATCTTTGATCAAAAAGTTAAATATTAAGAGAAACTGTAGTAAATTAGTTTTAGAAAGTACACATATACTTGATAAGAATAGTAATCAAGAGAAATTTGTTTATATATTTTTTACTTTGCGTAATTTACAATACTCGAGCAGGTTCCAAAAACAATCGTCGTTTAGAGAATAAACTTTATTGTGTTTAAATAATTTTAATACTTTACTTGATTTAATGAGGATAACTAACCTTAGAGTTATATAAGAGGCACGATATCAACCACGTGTTTTTTCTCTATCGAAAAATTTTTATTACGCAAAAAAATTAAATATTAGGAGAAACTGTGGTTAATTTAAATTAGTTTTAGAAAATATTTCGTAAACTTACTTAATTTGAAAAACAAAATAACATTTGTGCACCAGGTTTTAACTTCTCAATTTTTAAGTAGTTTCGTAGAATACAACACGTATTTTTACCAATTTAATTTTGAAATAATATCCACTTTGAAAATTTTTGAAATTATCACTTACACGTTTTAAATTTATTTAGATTAAAGATGAAGGCAGTCAGAGTTCCTTAGTCCTTTCAGGATTTGCATGTCCTTTCAGCAGTTGTAGGTCCACGGCCATTCGAGTTGGGCGCCAATTAAGTGTTTTAGTCCTTTTTAGTTTAAGTATTTTTTATTTATCATTAATCGATACGGCGATACAACTCGCCTGTTCCACATCCACCTTTTTATTGATTCCTACTGCCACTTCACTCTGATCTTAAGCTGACGTAAAATGAATTAGGTGTATCGATTGTTGTTGGAGAGCATTTCACTCTTTTGGATGCGAAAGATGCGTTTTCCCGCGCATTTTTAGAAGAACGGGAATTGGCAATAGAAAACATCGGAGAGCATGGAAAGCTGTTGCTAAGACCTCACTCTTGCTTGCGCCCATCTTCTAATGTATTTACCATATGGTATGTATGTATGTATGCAGGTATGGATGCACCGATTGCTTCGGTGGTTTAACTCAACGCACCACACAAGAGGAACAGCACCTTCTATAGCACGCTGCTACACGTTACGTTAACTTACATAAGGTAACTTAATGTAACACAGGGAACATTTTTTGAGTATGTTACATTATAGTAATATTAGGGATGAGTAAAAATAGATAAAATCTGGTCAATACTACCCCCTACTCAAATATATCAAGTTGTCAAGTACATATCTCCCTTCTGCATTTTTTGCTCTTTATTCAATGCTTTAAAAAAAGTGTTACTTTGATCGGATTTACTTCAAATATACGCCATTCGATAAGCTATTTCCATCTTGAGGGCAACTTCATTATACCCCCCTCGCAGAAACCCCCCTCCTTATTTGCGAAGAACTCGGGCAGCCACTTTTCACAAGCCCCTTTAGAATTCCACTTTACACCAACAAGGGCGTTCGCCCTGGACAGAAACAGGTGGTAATCACTTGGCGATTTCTCCGAGCTATTTGGTGGATGCGATAAAATCTCCCGTAGTTTCTAACGAGTCACCATTGAAGTGTGTGGTCTGGCGTTGTCTTGGTGGAACACTACACCCTTCCTGTTGGCTTATTCTGGACTTTTCTGGTCTATCGCAAGCTTCAAGCGGTCTAGATTGATAAATTTTCGGTTGCCTCCAAAATAAGCACTTCCTTCTCTTCTTCTTAATTGCCGTTGACACCGCTTACGCGATTACAGCCGATTCGACAACAGCGCGCCATTCGTTTCTTCTTTTCGCTACGTGGCGCCAATTGGATAACCCAAGCGAAGCCAGGTTCTTCTCCACTTGCTCCTTCCAACGGAGTGGAGGTCTTCCTCTTCCTCTGCTTCCCCCGGCGGATACTACGTCGAATACTTTCAGAGCTAGAGTGTTTTCGTCCATCCGGGCAACATGACCTAGCCAGCGTAGCCGCTGTCTTTTAATTCGCTGAACTATGTGAATGTCGTCGTACATCTCGTACAGCCCGTCGCTCCATCGAATGCGAAATTCGCCGTGGCCAATGTGCAAAGGACCGTAAATCTTTCGCAGAACTTTTCTCTCGAAAACTCTTAAGGTCGACTCATCGATCGTTGTCATCTTCCAAGCCTCTATACCATATAGCAGGACAGGAATTATGAGCAACTGGCATACGCCAGTAGTTGTACACTCTTATAAAAGAGTGTGCCTGCTCGGTTACGTTCTGCAGCTCGAACTATTTTCTTCAGTAGCAGATTGAAGAAGTCGCACGATAGGGAGTCTCCTTGTCTGAAACCTCATTTGGTACCGGACGGCTCGGAGAGGTCCTTCCCGACCCTGTTTGAGCTTTTGCTGCTGCTCAACGTCAGTTTACATGGCCGTTTTAGTTCTGCGAGGATACTAAATTCAGACATCGCGGCATAAAAGCACCTCCTTTTCGTGCTGTCGAAAGCAACTTTGAAATCGACGGCGAGGTGGTGTGTGTCGATTCTCCTTTCACGGGTCTTTTCCAAGATTTGGCGCATGGTGAATATCTGGTCGGTTGTTGATTTGCCAGGTCTAAAGCCACGCTGATAAGGTCCAATCAGTTTGTTGACGGTGGGCTTTAATCTTTCACACAATACGCTCGATAGAACCTTATTCGCGATGTTGAGGAGGCTTATCCCACGGTAGTTGGCGCATAGCACACTCGGGCAATGAAACGTCTGCTCCATTGTCTTCGATTGGGAAATCGGATTCGCCTTCTCCTGGCGTTGTACGTTCACTGTCATTCAGCAGGCTGGAGAAGTGTTCCCTCTAAAATTTAAGTATGCTCTGGGCATCGGTGACTAGATCACCTCTGGGGGTTCTACAAGAGCTTCTGTAAGCCGCCGCTTTTTTCGTAGAATTTTCGAGCATTACCCTTGTCGGGCAGCTTATCAAGCTCTTCATACTCACGCATTTAGGCCTCTTTTTTTTCTTTCTGCAAATGCGTCTCGCTTCCTTCTTCAACTCCCGGTATCTATCCCATCCAGCACGTGTTGCGGTCGATCGTAACGTTGCGAGGTAGACAGCCTGTTTTCTCTCCGCTGCGACACGGCACTCCTCGTCGTACCAGCTGTTCTTGTGCACTTTCCGAAAACCAATGGTTTCGGTTGCAGCTGGACGAAAGGAGTTTGAAAAGCCGTCCCACAGTTCCCTTATACCGAGTTGCTGACGAGTGCTCTCAGAGAGTAGGAGTGCAAGCCGAGTAGAAAATTGTTCGGCTGTCTGTTGTGATTGCAGCTTCTCGACGTCGAACCTTCCTTGTGTTTGTTGACGTGCGTTTTTTGCTGCACAGAGGCGGGTGCGAAACTTGGCTGCAACAAGATAGTGGTCCGAGTCGATGTTAGGATCTCGGAGCGTACGCGCTTCTAGAACACTGGAGACGTGTCTTCCGTCTATCACAACATGATCGATATGGTTGGTGGCTTTCCGGAGACAGCCTGGTAGCTTGATGTATTTTCTTGTGCTGGAATCTAGTTCTACAGATAACCATATTTCGGGCCACAGCGAAGTCGATCAGCCTCAACCCATTTGAGGATGTTTCCTCGTGGAGGCTGAATTTACCGACCGTCGTACCAAAGATACCTTCTTTGCCCACCCTGGCGTTAAAGTCGCCAAGCACGATTTTGACATCGTGGCGGGGGCAGCGCTCGTAGGTGTGCTCCAAGCGCTCATATAAGACATCTTTGGTCACATCGTCCTTCTCTTCCGTTGGGGCGTGGGCGCAAATCAGCGATATGTTGAAGAACCTCGCTTTGATGCGGATTGTGGCTAGACGTTCATTCACCGGATTGAATGATAGTACTCGGCGACGGAGTCTCTCTCCCACCACGAATCCCACACCAAACTTGCACTCCTTTATATGACCACTGTAGTAAATGTCACAAGGACCTATCCGTATCTGTCCTTGTCCCGTCCATCGCATTTCTTGGACGGCGGTGATTTCAGCCTTTATTTTCACGAGGACATCAACCAGCTGGGCAGCGGCACCTTCCCAATTAAGGAATCGAACATTCCAGGTGCATGCCCTCAAATCATAATCCTTAATTCGTAATCCTTATTTCGTTTGCCATGGTCGTCATCAAAAGGGGGGTCTCTCATCCGAGGCTGTTGTTTATTTTTCACTGGGTGTGTTTTCTTACGTGGCGGGTCCCAAACCCAGCGCACAACCCTATGCAGTGGATGTTTCGCCTTCTCACTTTAGCTCTTCTTCAAACGGATGTTCTACCCAGAGTATACTTGGTCAAAGACCGGAAGTCGTGAGCTGCTTGAGTCATATGTAAAAGTATCGTTTCTGGCCACTCCCAAGTGAATGGCGATCAGAGAACTTTCCTCACTTGCGTGAACTTCTACACATGACTCCATCCTCCCTTTTCCTTAACTCTTCCTTACTCGTTTTATTTTAACATATTGCATTATTATATTCAATCATGCATGTTTATTCATTTTCATTCAAAAAATCTTATGTGCGTCGTATGGAATTAGGGCAAAATTTACTATCTTTGGCATTAAATTATCTTCTATTTATACTAAAAAATACTAAGAAAAGTCAAGTTTGAACATATTTTTAAAAAAGATAAAATAAAATTTGTTTGGTCAAAACCCACTTTTTTCAATTTTAAAAAAATCGTAGAATTTCACACTTTTTTTGAAATTTTCTTCGTTTAACAGGAAGAAACGTTATTAGCAAATATGAATCTCTTTGAATTTTTTGTTTCTGACAGAAATTGCGACCTGCGTCCTGTCCTCTGTCCAACGAATGGGAGATGCATTGAACAACTGCTTCCTAAAGGCAAAATATCAAAGATTTCGTTTATAAAAAATTTTGGGGGATGTTTAAATACATATATATCTTTAAACCTAAAAATTTCGCTTTAATAAATTATTTCTTTCCCTCCCAAAAAAATCCTCAAAAACAAATTTTTTTTTGTTGTTTCTAAAGCAGGTTCCCCCCTTAAGCGCCGGCAGATCAAAATATGAAATAAAGCAGAGGTGGACATATTAGCCCTCGGTGGCAATTTGCACCGTTCGGGCACGCGTGCACATTTTGATGAGGAGATCATCGCGGGCAAACGTCAAGAGGGAAGTGGGGGCAATGTATTTTACCACTCCATGTTTACAAATGAGAGCACGCGCATATATGGCAAGTTGCACTGTGGACAACAATTGTAAAATTGCCTAACAATTTTAAGTTTCCTTATAACTACCATAAATTTATAAAATGTAAGACAAATAATAAAAAGTGTAATATATATTTCACTTTAGCATTCGTTTTTATAATATATCTTTATAACAGCATTTATTTTAGTTTATGCGAAACAAGAAATTTTGTTTTTGGTTTAATTTCATTTGCTGTAGATACACGCATTATTTTACCGAAATTTAAATCACATAACCTATGTTCTTCTTATTTTATGTTGGTACAGCTTCATTATTGAAAATATGAATATTAAATGAATAAATTTTTCTTTTTAAATTCCTTCTCGTGTTCAGCTGTGCTTTGTTTCGTGCTCTGGCGAATTTGTTTAATTTTACTTAAAACTTTATTTGAAAGTGTCTGGATTAAGTGATCTTTTACGATAAGTATCAGTGTTATATTGTGCTGTTGAATCAATTGATATTTAGAAATTGTGTGTTGGCTAATTTTAATTTATTCCGCCGAGTCATTTTAAATTTGTTGTTGTGCTACATTTTAAGTAGTGCAATTGTTAGTGTTAATTTACTTTGCTTACTTAAATTTCTTTCTTGTTTTTATCCGTTTCCATCTTTGTCCACAGCTGTTCGCGAGTTTCTTACTTTTCGCGTATTACAGTGCATCTCAAACTGCTCGCTACATTGGTTGTTATCTTTGATAACCATCAATTTTTATTGCATTCATTTTTCATAAATATTTTTGTCATTGCTCGTTGTTCATTTATTATTTACCATATTTCTATTTAATATTGTTTTTTTTTTCTTTTTTTTTTTTTGGTTTTTTTTTACTCATTATGACTTGTAACTTTCCGAACTGCTATGTAAAAGGCGAGTCGGAACGCTTTGTTTCTTGCTGGCTTTGTGATGGGCTTGCCCATCTTAAATGTGCTGGACTGACAGGTAGGATATTAGATTCAATTTTTGACAGTAAGGGATTGCGCTGGTCTTGCTTAAAATGCAGACCAACTGAATTCGAATTGTTTAAAGTCTTTAAGCAAGCGCGCAATGGTTTTAAGGAGATTGGTCATGAGCATTGAAGCATTATGAAATGCTTCTTCAATCATTTAAATGCCTAAATGTTCAGGAAGAGAATCAAAAACCTTCATCAAAACGTAAACGTCCCACTGATGAAGATACCACTGTATCTTCCTTAAAACGAATGCCCCCACCCACTGTCGACCTTATCAATCTGTCATCCCCTTGTCTTCAAGGTGAGAAAGTTCCGTCTGCTCAGGACACAGTGAATACTGTTACTGAACACAGTAAGCGGAAAACTTTCTAAGATCCGCCTGCAAATACGTCCAAATCTGCTAATAAAAACTTAGTGGTAATACCGCGGAAAAAGGCAATATTTGTCTCGAGACTTGCTGCCGATACCACAGTCGACGATATAAAAAATTACATCTCGTCGAAATTAAAAACGGAAGATACAGACATCCGTAAATTTAATTTCAAATACAACAGAGATATTTCGTCGTTTAAAATCAACGTATCCGCAGACAGTTTTCAATCGATACTTGATAACTCATTCTGGCCATCTGGGGTCTTTGTGCGCGAATTCGAGCACAAACGTGATAAGCCCCCTGTAGTTATCACCAAATTGCCAAGAAATCCCAGTATTACAAAAAACTAATTAACAATAATTCGCTGATTGTTTATTATCAAAATGTTAGAGGTCTTAATACAAAACTTGCTGATTTGTATTTAAACAGCATTCATTGTAACCTTAAAATCATTGCTTTCACGGAAACTTGGCTAAAGCCTCAGATTTTTGATAATGAAATATTCATCAGCGAATTCCAAATCTTTAGATATGATCGGCTGGACAGAAAAGGAGGTGGTGTCTTGTTTGCTGTTCATTCTTCAATTCCATCTGAAGAAGTCGATGTTTCGCATGCAGACTTCATAGAATTTAAGTGCATTCGTATTTCTGCTAATAGTGGCCATATCTACTTAACTATATCTTACATACCGCCTCCCTCGGACATATCTGTATATTTGCAGCATGCTTCATTAATAAATAAGGTTTCCTCAATGGCTAATAATACTGATTCCATGATGGTTTTGGGAGATTTCAATTTATCGTGCGTATCATGGAAATCTATTGATGATTGCACCATTCCTATTAGTACTCGCTTATGTTTTAACGAGTTCTTAGATGAAATGTCGGAGTTGGGTCTTAACCAAATAAATTTAATTTCAAACGATTTTGGTAAGTTCTTAGATCTAGTTTATGTTGATAACGCTTCAATGTTCTCCGTTGTCCGATGTGATCCTTTGGTTCGGCCAGAGGACCCGCATCATCCTGCTTTGGAAATTAACATCGAAATCATAACCAACTTTGCTCTTAACAATACACAAGGCCTTTGTTTTCGGTTCAACTTTGCGAAGGCTAATTTTAAGAAGATTAATTACGAACTTTCTAAAATAACTTGGCCAGATTACAGTGGCAATATTGAATTTAGTGCTTCCCACTTTAACGAAACTATTTTAAACTTATTTGAAAAATATGTTCCGAAGTGTATTGTTACTCAAAAAAGGAGTTCTAATTTATGGTTTTCGAAAGAATTATGTAAATTAAAAAATAGAAAATCTCGTGCTTTTAAACTTTTTAAAAAAACTGGTTTAGTTCTAAATTGCGTCGACAATTTGCTGAACTTAACAAAATATATTATAATAGTTATATAAATAAAGCAAAAAATAATATTATACGTAATCCAAAACTGTTCTATGGTTTCGTCATCTCCAAACGCAGGATTTCTAACTTTCCGTCCGCTATGAAATATAAGTCTAGTATGTCTAGTGACAATCACACCATTTCTAATATGTTCGCTGAATTCTTTAAGTCCAATTACTCTCCAAAATCTCCAAAAAATGTTCCGCATCAGCACAAGTTATGTCCGATTTCTGTCATTAATGCGCCTACCATTTCCGAAGAAGACGTCTTATATCAGTTGAACATATTAGAACAATCATACAATTATGGCCCAGATATGATTCCCTCATGCTTTCTTAAGAAATGTGCCAAATATATATACCAACCCCGAACAAAACTATTTAACTCATCTCTTATGCAAGGCTTATTTCCACCCATATGGAAAAAGTCATTTATAATTCCTTTACATGAGAGTGGACTTAGGTCATCTATTGAAAACTATAAGGGAATAGCAAAGTTGTCTGCAATACCTAAACTTTTTGAAGCAATTATAACAGACGACAGAACCTTCCGGATCTCTCCACTAATTTCTTGTTCTCAGCACGGTTTTCGTAAAGGGAAATCTACAATAACTAACTTGCTTGAATTTCTATCACATGTATCAGCTAGCTTTAGGGAGAATAAGAATACTGATGTTATATACACAGATTTCAGTAAAGCTTTTGATAAAGTAAACCATTCAATTCTTTTGAATAAACTAGATCTTCTTGGTTTTCAACCAATATTTCTAAAATGGGTTGCTTCTTATCTTAGCAATAGAATTCAAAAAGTCTTATTTAACGATGCCTTTTCTGACATAATCAATGTTCCTTCAGGCGTTCCACAAGGTAGCCATCTTGGTCCAATTCTGTTCTTGTTATTTATTAATGACATATCATCTGTTGTTAAGTTTTCAAAAGTCTTATTATATGCTGACGATGTAAAACTTTTTAAAACGTATGCTTCAAACAACGAAAGATAGCAGTTGCAAACAGACTTAAACAACCTAGTTTCTTGGTGTGATAGAAATGACATGTCATTGAACCTTAAAAAAATGTAAAACAATGTGCTTTTCACGTAGATCTGTAGACCCAACTTCATACAAAATACAAAACTTTAGGTTGGAGCAAGTATGCAGTTTTGTTGATCTGGGAGTAACTATGGACCCCAAACTCAATTTTAATCTTCACGTATCTTCCACGGTTTTTAAAGCTAAAGGCGCTCTTAGTTTTGTTAAACGTTGGTCTAAAGAATTTAGAGATCCGCTTGCCACAAAAATTCTTTTTACATCTCTGGTGAGGCCTATATTAGAGTATGCTTCTGTGGTATGGAACCCTAGTTACCAAGTCCATTCGGATAAGTTAGAGTCCGTTCAAAGACAATTCTTACTTTTTGCCTTAAATCATTTGCATTGGGATTCCAGTTTAAATCTTCCTCCTTACACTAACCGTTTAAAACTTATAAATCTCCCGACACTCGATAGTCGTAGGGAGATGCTTGGTATAATATTTCTTGTAAAACTCATAAATGGGTCAGTCTGTAGCCCATCTCTCTTATCTGATATTAATTTTAACGTCCCTGCTCGCTCTACCAGGCAGTTTAGACCCTTACTTTTGAAATTTTCTAGAACAAATTTTGAGTTAAACGAACCATTCCGCCGTATATGTCATGATTTCAATTTTCATTCCAGCACATTTGATTTAACAGACTCACTTTTTACAATTAAAAAAATTATTTTATCTACTCTTAACAAGTAAAATTATAAACTTTAATTTAATTCTTAATTTTGGCTGTAGAAATTTTTGTTTCTGTAGCTGAGCAGCTTAAGATCGCAACGCTTAAAACTCTCTTGCCTTTTATGACTCGGCTAATTCCGCTCGTTCGCGGATTGCGCCCCTCGCGTCGGTTGGGCGGGAGGAGGGTAACCGTTGGGTATTATTATTATTATAACTTCAGCTTATGAACCACTGTTTTTTCAAACACATATGCACAAATGAGCTCTCAGCACACCCCCCCTGCCAGCCACGGCTAACCACTTTTCTCAAATATTTCAATACAACTACACATTTTTTCTCTGTACACTAACACCAACGCACATTTTCGCGTTATTGTTTGTTTACCTAAATGCGATGAAAAAAAGTTTCTTGCATTTCTTGATTTATTTGAATGAGTGCGTATGAAAAAACATAATTGTCAATAGTGCCAAAAGAAAATCTCAAAAAGGGTAATAAACAAGTAAGGAAGGGCTAAGTTCGGGTGTCACCGAACATTTTTTACTCTCGCATGATAAAGTGATAATCGAGATTTCATTATCCGTCATTTACATATTTTTTTATTTTGCTGTAAAATTAACTAGATTAGATCAATTTGTGTACTTTGAGTATTGAATTGTATTTTCATTTATATTAAATGTATTTATGTATTATACATACAGAGAAGGCATCAGATGGAATTCAAAATAGCGTTATATTGAAAGAAGGCGTGGTTGTGAACCGATTTCACCCATATTTTGTACAGGTCATCAGGGTGTTAAGAAAATATTATATACCGAATTTCATTGAAATCTGTCGAGTAGTTTCTGAGATATGGTTTTTGGTCCATAAGGGGGCGACGGTACGCCCATTTTCAATTTTTAAAAAAAGCCTTGGTGCAGCTTCTTTTTGCCATTTTTTCCGTAAAATTTAGTGTTTCTGACGTTTTTTGTTAGTCGGTTAACGCACTTTGCTTGAAGGAAACGACTCTATAGAGTTTGCTTGACATAGCTATAGTAGTTTCCGAGATGTGTACAAAAAATTTAGTAGGGGGTGGGGCCACGACCACTTTTCCAAAAAAATTACGTCCAAATATGCCCCTCCCTAATGTAATCTTTTGTGACAAATTTCACTTTAATATCTTTATTTATGGCTTAGTTATGACACTTTATAGGTTTTCGGTTTTCGCCATTTTGTGGGCGTGGCAGTGGGTCGATTTTGGCCATCTTCGAACTCAACCTTCTTATGGAGCCAAGAAATACGTGTATCAAGTTTCATCATGATATCTCAATTTTTACACAAGTTACAGCTTGCACGAACGGACGGACAGACGGACGGATGGACAGACAGACATCCGGATTTCAACTCTAATTATGTGAACAAAACTATAATACTCTCCTTAGCAACTTTGTTGCGAGAGTATAAAAAACGATTGAAAGACGTATGTCATTCGCGCTCGTACAACAAGAGGGTAAGTCAATGAATTTCATGTGATTTTTAACAATATTTTGCAAATAATTACTTCATTTATATTTATGGCATTGGAAATCAGAACTGAATTGGGAACAGCAGCAGGAGCAGCAATATCATCAGAAGCAGCAAATATAAATTGTTAAGTACGTGAAAATAGTGTGTGTTGTTTGAAATTGGATTGCGCAGTCCAATATAATACGCAAAAATAAATACATATGTACATAATTTTATGCGTTAAAGACGGCCTGCACAATCCAATATAATATGTGAAAACAAATGTTTGATTTATAATTTAATAATCAGATATTATTAATCTTTTCTTTCAGATATTATTATGATTTTTATATAATTAATCTTTTCCTTAAGATTTTATCACTATTTTTATTTAATTAATCTTTTCTTTCAGATATTATTATAATTTTATATAATTATGCTTTATTTTCAGATATTAAAATTTTTTTTTAATATATGTAAGAATAGGAGGATGGAGTCATGTGTAGAAGTTCACGCAAGTGAGGAAAGTTCTCTGATCGCCATTCACTTGGGAGTGGCCAGAAACGATTCTTTTACATATGACTCAAGCAGCTCACGACTTCCGGTCTCTGACCAAGTATCCTCTGGGTAGCCTAAGAATATCCGTTTGAAGGCGAGCTAAAGTGAGAAGGCGAAATATCCCCTACTTAGGGTTGTGCGCTGGGTTTGGGACCCGCCACGTAAAAAAACGCACCAATGAAAACCAACAATCAGCCTCGGATGAGAGACCCCCTTTTGATGACGACCATGGCAAGCGAAATAAGGACTACGAATTGAGAGCATGCACCTGGAATGTCCGGTCCCTTAATTGGGAAGGTGCCGCTGCCCAGCTGGTTGATGTCCTCGTGAAAATAAAGGCTGACATCACCGCCGTCCAAGAAATGCGATGGACGGGGCAAGGACAGAGACAAGTAGGTCCTTGTGACATTTACTACAGTGGCCATATAAAGGAGCGTAAGTTTGGTGTTGGATTCGTGGTGGGAGAGAGACTCCGTCGCCGAGTACTATCATTCACTCCGGAGAATGAACGTCTAGCCACAATCCGCATCAAAGCGAGGTTCTTCAACATATCGCTGATTTGCGCCCACGCCCCGACGGAAGAGAAGGACGATGTGACCAAAGATGCCTTTTATGAGTGCTTGGAGCGCACTTATGAGAGATGCCCCCGCCACGATGTCAAAATCGTGCTTGGCGACTTCAACGCCAGGGTGGGCAAAGAAGGTATCTTTGGCACTACGGTCGGTAAATTCAGCCTCCACGAGGAAACATCCTCAAATGGGTTGAGGCTGATCGACTTCGCCGGGGCCCGAAATATGGTTATCTGTAGTACTAGATTCCAGCATAAGAAGATACATCAAGCTACCTGGCTGTCTCCGGATCGAAAAACCACCAACCAGATCGATCATGTTGCGATAGACGGAAGACACGTCTCCAGTGTTTTAGATGTGCGTGCGCTCCGAGGTCCTAACATCGACTCGGATCACTATATTGTTGCAGCCAAAATTCGCACCCGCCTCTGTGCAGCAAAAAACGCACGCCAACAAACACAAGGAAGGTTCGACGTCGAGAAGCTGCAATCACAACGGATAGCCGAACGATTTTCTACTCGGCTTGCACTCTTGCTCTCTGAGAGCACTCGTCAACAACTCGGTATAAGGGAACTGTGGGACGGCATCTCAAACTCCTTACGTACAGCTGCAACCGAAACCATTGGTTTTCGGAAAGTGCAAAAGAACAGCTGGTACGACGAGGAGTGCCGTGTCGCAGCGGAGAGAAAACAGGCTGCCTACCTCGCAACGTTACGATCGACCACAACACGTGCGGGATGGGATAGATACCGAGAGTTGAAGAGGGAAGCAAGACGCATTTGTAGACAAAAAAAGAAAAAGGCCGAAATGCGTGAGTACGAAGAGCTTGATAAGCTGGCCGACAGGGGTAATGCTCGAAAATTCTACGAAAAGATGCGGCGGCTTACAGAAGGTTTCAAGACCGGAGCATACTCTTGTAGAACCCCCAAAGGTGATCTAGTCACCGATGCCCAAAGCATACTTAAATTATGGAGGGAACACTTCTCCAGCCTGCTGAATGGCAGTGAACGTACAACGCCAGGAGAAGGCGAACCCGATTCCCCAATCGATGACGATGGAGCAGACGTTCCATTGCCCGACCGTGAAGAGGTTCGAATAGCAATTGCCCGCCTGAAAAACAACAAAGCGGCAGGGGCCGACGGATTGCCAGCCGAGCTATTCAAACACGGCGGCGAAGAACTGGTAAGGAGCATGCATCAGCTTCTTTGTAAAATATGGTCGGACGAAAGCATGCCCAACGATTGGAATTTAAGTGTGCTGTGCCCAATCCATAAAAAAGGAGACCCCACAATCTGCGCCAACTACCGTGGGATTAGCCTCCTCAACATCGCATATAAGGTTCTGTCGAGCGTATTGTGTGAAAGATTAAAGCCCACCGTCAACAAACTGATTGGACCTTATCAGTGTGGCTTTAGACCTGGTAAATCAACCACCGACCAGATATTCACCATGCGCCAAATCTTGGAAAAGACCCGTGAAAGGAGAATCGACACACACCACCTCTTCGTCGATTTCAAAGCTGCTTTCGACAGCACGAAAAGGAGCTGCCTCTATGCCGCGATGTCTGAATTTGGTATCCCCGCAAAACTAATACGGCTGTGTAAACTGACGCTGAGCAACACTCAAAGCTCCGTCAGGATCGGGAAGGACCTCTCCGAGCCGTTCGATACCAAACGAGGTTTCAGACAAGGCGACTCCCTATCGTGCGACTTTTTCAACCTGCTTCTGGAGAAAATAGTTCGAGCTGCAGAACTCAACAGAGAAGGTACCATCTTCTATAAGAGTGTACAACTGCTGGCGTATGCCGATGATATTGATATCATAGGCCTCAACACACTCGCCGTTAGTTCTGCTTTCTCCAGACTGGATAAGGAAGCAAAAGAAATGGGTCTGGCAGTGAACGAGAGCAAGACGAAATATCTCCTGTCATCAAACAAACAGTCGTCGCACTCGCGACTTGGCACTCACGTCACTGTTGACAGTCATAACTTTGAAGTTGTAGATAATTTCGTCTATCTTGGAACCAGCGTAAACACCACCAACAATGTCAGCCTGGAAATCCAACACAGGATTACTCTTGCCAACAGGTGCTACTTTGGACTGAGTAGGCAATTGAAAAGTAAAGTCCTCTCTCGACGAACAAAAGCCAAACTCTATAAGTCGCTCATAATTCCCGTCCTGCTATACGGTGCAGAGGCTTGGACGATGACAACAACCGATGAGTCGACCTTAAGAGTTTTCGAGAGAAAAGTTCTGCGAAAGATTTATGGTCCTTTGCGCGTTGGCCACGGCGAATATCGCATTCGATGGAACGATGAGCTGTACGAGATATACGACGACATTGACATAGTTCAGCGAATTAAAAGACAGCGGCTACGCTGGCTAGGTCATGTTGTCCGGATGGATGAAAACACTCCAGCTCTGAAAGTATTCGACACAGTACCCGCCGCGGGAAGCAGAGGAAGACCTCCACTCCGTTGGAAGGACCAAGTGGAGAAGGACCTGGCTTCGCTTGGAATATCCAATTGGCGCCAAGTAGCGAAGAGAAGAAGCGACTGGCGCGCTGTTGTTGACTCGGCTATAATCGCGTAAGCGGTGCCTACGCCAGTAAAGAAGAAGAAGAAGAATAGTAAGTATGGCTGTTATAATACAATCATACGCTGAATAATTTATTTTACACTGATTTTCTTGACATATACATTTAGGAAAAGTATGTACTGATTTAGTTGTATCTTTATTCACATTCAAAAAGCAACTGTCCATTTTATCCGTTGTCGGGTACGCGTTTCGCATATTCGTCAAGTTCGGCTATCATAGCATGATTGCATTCTTTCGTATTATGTTAAAAATGTAAGTAATAGTTTTTAGTTAGAAAAATGTAAGTAAGTAATAGTATTCCATTCCATCAATTGGCGACATGGTTTTGTACCCGTGGTTCTCCGATTTTGACCAAACTTTAGAATATCATAATAAAGACCAATAGAAGAATATCTGTTAACTTTTTAGTGGTCAAAGTTGCTCCGTTGTTTTTTGGCGCGCACTTTAAATTGAGATCAAACAAAAAAATGACTTTTTCTTTTATTTTTTAACGACCTCAAAATTGAGTGAAAAAAATTTTTAAGTTATCCAATTTTATGTAAAAAAATCTCAGCTTTCTGATAAAAATACTTTCAAAATCCAATCCGCTATACCAACAACGCTGACAATTTTGAATTTTTTTTTTGCTGTTCATGGGATCAGAGTCCCATATATTTGAACGCTGATTCTTATGTAAAATTTAACGAGGAATCGAATGGAAAAGTCAATTTTGAAAAAAAGTTGGTGGAAAAGCACAAAAAACCGGATTTTTGGGAAAATAATGTTTTTTTTTGGATTTTGAGCGACAACTTTGCATTTTTTTGTTGCTGTTTATGGGATCAGATTCCCATATTCTTGAACAATGATTCTTATGTAAAATTTATCGAGGAATCGAATGGAAAGGTCAATTTTGAAAGATAGTTGGGGAAAAAGCACAAAAAACCGGGTTTTTGGAAAAAAAATGTTTTTTTTGGATATTGAAAATTTTTGTGGGTTTTGAAAATATTTTTATCAGAAAGCTGAGATTTTTTTAAATAAAATTGGATAACTTAAAAATTTTTTTCACTCAATTTTGAGGTCGTTAAAAAATAAAAGAAAAAGTCATTTTTTTGTTTGATCTCAATTTAAAGTGCGCGCCAAAAAACAACGGAGCAACTTTGACCACTAAAAAGTTAACAGATATTCTTCTATTGGTCTATATTATGATATTCTAAAGTTTGGTCAAAATCGGAGAACCACGGGTACAAAACCATGTCGCCAGTTGATGGAATGGCCCATATAATAATATATTAATATGTTTGTTCGCTTCGGTTGTCCGTCCGTGTTCGTCTAATACATTCGGCCGTCCTGAACTGTCGTTCGCCCCGAACAAAGGAGTCCATTATTTCAAAAATTCAGCCATCGTTGTGGTTCTATGAGGACCTTCGTGGTCGCCTATTTTTTCAGCGTCATATCTTCCGTGTCCTAGCTTTTTTCTTAACGGAATATGGACTGAGAAATTTTGCTTTAATCTTTAGACCTGGTCGAAACTGCGTCCGCCTAATTGCTACTTAATCGCCTATTTTGTATTTTGTATTCTGTTTCCTGTTTACGTTTCGAATTAAAAGTGCGTCTATTTTCTGCCTTTCGCGTTCGGCTTCTAATTCTTTTAACAATGCTTCATCTAATAATCTTCTTAATCCTATGCCTTCAGGTATGCGCATGCCTAAGCCTGTTATTATTTTGAATGGAGCTACACCTGTACTTATCGGTGGTGTACTATTTATCAAACGCTGGACTGTGCTTCGTGTTTGTACCATTTTTCCAAATTATTGTGACATACTTTAGTCAAAAGTGATGTAATGATGCGATTTATTCGTTCTACTTGGCCATTTCCCTGAGGACTTGTTGCAATTAAAAGATGCTGAATGCCTTCCTTGCTACAATAGGTTTCAAAACTTTTGGCTGTTAAGGCCGTGCTTGTGTCGGTTATTATTCTTTGGGGATTACAAAATATCGATGCTTGTTTTTCTGAACGTTCTATTACGGATGTTGCGTCTGTGCTCTTGGTAAGGTAAGGCCACAGAAACTTGCTAAAAGCATCAATTACAACAAATAAATGATTTCATTTTTTATGTGTCGTTTCCATTGGGCCTAAGTGATCCAAATGATATGTCATTAACGGTGTATCATCTTTATTTAAGGGAGAAAGTAAACCTTCTCTTTTCGCCGATTTTGCTTCCGCTACATAGGTTGCTATATATATTTCTGGACTAGGCAACACTAAGTGTTGCCAGGTGCAATCTGACATTTCCATTGGAATGTTTGACATTTTTTTACATAACATCACTCAGAACGTTTTGTCATTTAACCGTGAATTGTTTTATTTACAGGGAATTCAAAAATTCATCTCGGCCAAAAAATGCAATTAACTCGTGAACATTTTCGTGCGATCATTTTTCACAACTTTCGACGTGGATTATCACGACAAGAGTGCATTGGTGAACTAAAATCTTTGTATGGCTATGAAGCACCATCATATAGCAATGTGAAAAACTGGTACAACGAATTCAATCGTGACCGACGCTCGCTCAAAGACGAATTCCGTGAAGGTCGTCCAAAAACAGCCGTTGTGCCAGAAAATATCGATGCCGCACGTGAACTGATAATGCAAGACCGTCATGTAACATACCTTCAGATAGAGGCATGCCTATGCATTTCTCCCACCAGCATACATTCGATATTGCATGAACACCTGGCCGTAGAAAAGGTTTGTTCTCGTTGGATCCCGCACAATTTGACAATCGCTCAAAAAAAGGCTCGTGTGGATTGGTGTAAAGGAATGCTGAAAAAATACTATCGCGGTCCTTCAAAAGACGTTTGGTAGATCGTCACAGGTGACGAATCATGGATCTATGCGTATGAGCCCGAAACAAAACAGCAATCGACCGTGTGGGTCTTCCAAGACGAGCCAAATCCAAAGAAAGTTGTTCGTGGAAGAAGCACATCGAAGCAAATGGTCGCCTGTTTCTTCGGCAAAATTGGTCATGTGGCGACTGTTCCGCTTGAACAACGGTCAATTTTGAGTGGTACACCACCATTTGTTTGCCTGAAGTCTTCGGAGAAATTCGAAAGACGAACAAGAGAAGACGAATCATTGTGCACCATGATAATGCGAACTCTCACACATCGGCTCAAGCCAGCGCCTTTTTGACGGGCCAAAACGTCGAATTGATGGGTCATCCGCCGTACAGCCCTGACTTGGCACCCAATGGCTTCTTTTTATTCCCACACATCAAGAAAATAATGCGTGGTCAACGATTTTTGTCGCCAGAAGATGCTGTTGAAGCATTCAAAAACCATGTTTTGGAGGTGTCTCAATCGGAGTGGAAAAAGTGCTTCGAAAATTGGCTTGAGCGCATGCAAAAGTGTATAAATCTTGATGGAGAATATTTTGAAAAACAATAAAACCATTTTCGTTCACAAATATTCCTATTTTCATTATTAGGCCAGAAATATATATAGCAGCCCTCGTATACGGCATTCGATACAACTTTTTATAACTTTTGCAAATTTAGGTCCTATCTGTGTTATATAGAATGAATTTTCAACATAATCCTGTGTCTTTCTTGTTGAACAATGCCCTTGACAATGTGCAGTTCGAATAATTTCTTCTTCCATTGCTTTCGGAACTACCACCAACTCTTTATTAGGATCTTTGTGTACTATACCATTTTTTATGTAAAAGGATAAGGATTGTTGTCTAAAATTGTTGATATTGCTCTTAACCAATCATCACTTTGTTGAACTTCTTTTAAACGAAATCTTAAAGAATCTTCAAGTATCATTGCCGTCATTCGGCTTATAGCATCAACATATTTCATTTTCGTCGCCGGCCTATGCTCGACTATATAGTTGAAATCTTGAATATACATAGCCCACCTACCAAGTCTGAGTGGTACATCTTTCTTCTTCATTGTTAATGCGAACGCATTGCAATCACTTACAAATTTTAAACTTTTTGTCGATTTTGTAAATCCGCCACCTTTTTAATGCTTTCATAATCGCTAGAACTTCCAACTCATATGAGTGATAACTTTTCCTCTTCGGGTCTGGCTTTACGACTCATAAATTGTATGGGGTGGAATTGTTGGTCATCTGGGCTTTTCTGAAGTAAAACACCTCCGTATCCATGCTTACTGGCGTTAGTATGGATCTCCGTTTCAGCCTTCGAATTTTATACATAATTTCAAAATTAGTGCTTCGGTCAGTGCTGACCTTAGTTGTTGGAATGCTAACTGTTGTTGTTCATCGAATCGAAATGCTTCGTCTTTTCTAAGTAGATTGCTTAATGGTCTTGCGACTACAGCGTAACCTTTTATAAACCGTCTAAAGTACGACGTGAGGCCTAAGAATCTTCGAATAGACGTCTTTTCCCGAGGTATTGGAAACATTTTTACAGCTTTTACTTTATCTTCGAAAGGCTTTATACCTCCTCCTCCTATTACGTACTCAAAAAATGTAATCTTTTTCAATAAAAATTGACATTTTTGCCACTTAATTTTAAGTCCATAATTTTCTGCTCTAGATAAAACTATTTTTAGTTTATCTATTGCTTCCTTTTCATCTTGTGCTGGTATAATTATATCGTCCATATAGACTACAATAATTCCCTTTTAAACCAGATCTCTAAAAATTGCTGAAATGTACCGACAAAACACGGCCGGAGAATTTGAAATACCAAAAGGTACGAAATAAAATTCATACTGCTCACTATATGTAACGAAGGGTGTATACTTTTTGGAATTTGACTCTATAGGAACATGAAAGAAACCGTTGATCAAATCCAATGTCGTAAAAACTACTGCACCCTGCAGTATTTCCAAAACGTCGTCGATAAGTGGCATAGGGAAATTATTACGTGTAAATTTTTCATTCAGTTTTCTAAAGTCGCAACGCAATCGCTTCACTACTGGCGATACATATTCAGAATTATTTTGACGAATTATACCATCTTTTAACCAACTGGAAATTTGTTCATCTATAACACGTTGGTCAGCATATGAAACTCTTCGAGGGGATTGATATACGGGGATATCATTTGACAAAATAATTTTCATTTCTACCGGAGATTGGAAGTTTTTAACTGGAGAATATTGGTTGACCATTGCGGTTACAAGCGCATTTTTCTCCACAAATAAATCAGACAAATTTAAATCAATGTTAGACTTTTCAACAGCTAAGACATTTTGAAGACAAAGCGAAGTGAATTCCTTAAATAGAATACTATCCTCTTCATTTAAAATTTCTTCTTTCATTATATTATATTTTGCTCATCATTTGTTTTTTGTTTTTTCTTAAACGTAGCGAAACCTGAATGTCATTTCCTAAAACGGCTTGGTAACGCAAATCATTACTCCTGACTATGTGGAACGTTGCTTCTGCTTTGAGACTATCAATCTTTATTTCTCTAGTTATGCTGCCTATTGTATTTAATTCAGTATCTTTGATTCCTATTAATATTTTTTTCACCCCACTTAGTTGTAGACAATTTAACTTTGCAAACGTATCATATCTTAGTAAACTCAAGTCAGCTCCCGTGTCCACCATAGCGTTTACACGGATGTCGCCTACCAAAATTTGTTTATAAATTAAACCGCTATCTATGTGCCATGGTACATCGGACATGCTGTTGAAAGAAATATTCTCTACCTTTATGTGTTTTCCTGCACCTTCTTTACACTCAAAACTCCTGTGACCTATTTACCCGCATTTGAAACACTTAAACTGTTTGGCTGTGTGACCAAAATCTTTTGCGAGATGTGTGGTAGCTGAGCATTTGTAACATTATTTAATGTTTTCACTGTTTTAAGAAGTTAAACTTTTTGTTGAATTCTGTGCATAGCTTGGCTTGTTTAAAGACTGTCGTGAACTATGCACCTTTTCGTAAATTTTAAGGTTTTCTTTTAAATCTTTAATGGTTTTTGCCTGATACAAGGTTGTTTTATTAGCTTTCGAGTCAGGAATTCCCTCTATAAAATATCCTATCAAACTAACATCATCTAGATTAATGGGTTTGGCTATATCCATCACAGTATATAAGTAGTCTTTAAACGATTCACTACTTTTTACGTCGATTCTGTAAAATTTTGTGGATGTCTAACGAAGATAATTTGATACCGAATTCATCTGTAATATCTGATTTTAAAGAATTCCAATTTTTAATACCCGACTGACTGCGTACGAAAAGTTTGGCGGCTTCTTTTAGCAATTGTTTAGCATATATAATATATATATTTTTGTAGCTCATTCCACCCTAATGTAATGGCATTATCTTCAAACTCTTGAACCCAATTATTAAAATTTAATGCGTCTGTCCCGGTAAACTGTCTTGAATGTCTCTGAGCGTGAAGTTGCTACTGATTGCAACAACAGCTCGTTGCGTAACTGCTTCTTCATACGCGGATTCCACCTCACTATCCTCTTCATCGCTCTGTATGAGATTGTGATGTCTTAGAAGTCTGTCTCTAAGTACATTTTTCCGTCCTTGAATACTTAACCCAACCCCTCTTAGATGTTCCATCAATGTCTCTACTGTCATATCTAAAATCGTTGGTACGTCCATGGTTTCACAATATTTTACAACTATGAATATTATCAATATTAAATATTAGGTATAATGCAATTAAATGTATGTATAGTATACTAATATGATTTATACGTGCTATATAAAGTAAGTATTTAAAAATTAATTAATACTTCATACAAAAAAGAAGTAAATGTAGGTGTACTTCAATTTTACAATATATAGTATATAGCAGGGATAATGGGATGCCCAACTTATTCCAGGGTGAGAGCGCCTCAAAATAAGCGTTTTTATAACATTTTCCATAATGGCCATATCGAACAAAATAAGAATTTTTGGCATTTTAAATTAAAACACCCAACATTTATTACGATTGCAAATTATTATATATTGGACTTTTAATATATGGCGAAACTACTTAAATCCTTTTTATGATTTTATGGTATATCAAAACAACTGACTTTCGATCTTTCAATACTTAATAAGGTGAATTAAGCCTGTTAGTTCTCAATTAATAAATGTTTTTAATCATTTGTTACTGAAAACTAATTCTATTATGCATCAAAATACAAAACGTTTCATGAAATATATTTAGATTTCTCATTTTCTTTGATTTTCATTGTTTTAAAATTTTTAGCGATATTGGGTGGCGGCAACAAACACCTCCGTTCACATATATTTTTGGTAGATGAGCGGTTCTCGCATTTGCCGTGACAGGAGAGTTGGAGATCTATTTATCTCTTATATATAGTATTATGAAATATTTTGTGAACAATTGAAGTATATGTAACAAAAATGCTTTGAAAAATTGATTTGCGGCTTAAACGTTAATTATAATAATTAATTGCAATATTGCTATTCATTACTTATTCGCATTTCTGTTTACATTTATAACTCAGTTTCCAATTCTTTAATTAATTATTATTATTTTTGTTTTGATTTCTGTATTATATGTTTAATGTAGTTACTTTACTTCTTCAAATTCATTTACTTAATTACTTATATTTTTTGTCACTCAGCTTGTACTGCTTCCTCTTATATTTCATTACACTTCGCTTCTGCTGCAGAATATAGCTTAATGGCTTTTGCTGGTCTCGATCACGTGACTCTTTGTGTTTCGTTCTACCGACTGTGTCTTACTTCTTCTACACTTTAACGACAATACGGCTTTTCTGCATGTCCTGCTTTACCTTATATTTCGATACACTTTATTTCTGCTGCAGAATATAGCTTAATGGCTTTTACTGCTCTCGATCACGTGACTCCTTGTGCTTCGTTCTACCAACTGTGTCTTATTTCTTCTACACTTTAACGACAATACTGCTTCTCTGCTTGTCCTGCTTTACCTTACAATTAAAAAAATACCCATGTTCGTGGAAATGCTTTGAAGCCTCTGGTTTTTATCAGAGAATGTAAAGTATAGAGAAGGTGCAGGTTCGATGTCGAACATTTAATGGATTCAATGTAAGGAACTCGCCGCATTTGTTAACATTGTAGGTCGGAATTCGGATTCCCAACGAAGAATTTCGTTTTGCTTTTCGTTTATATTTTTTCCATTTTGAAAGCGAAAAATGTGTTCAAAACACTCCTCTCACACAGAGAACATAAACACATATTTTTTATGTTCTCTATCTCACATACCCAAGAATATGAAGAGACATAAATAAATGTATGCATGCTCCTTATGATACTCCCAACAACAGCATTGTGATATTTACATTTTCATGCTTCCATTTTTGCTTTCAACTTGGGAATCGCAATATATGCAAATATACGTATGCTTTTGCGTTTTGCCGTCGGCATTTCCATATTGACATAATTATGATATGAGTATAATTTTGTATGAATGCATGCATAATAATATTTATATTCAATTTGGACTTGAATATTTAATAATTTTATTTGATTTTTAAATAATATACTATACTATAAATATTTTTGTCTTATATTTCTTACTAATAGAAATTAAATTTATAACAACAATATATACATATGTATGTATGTATGTACAACTTCTATCATATTAATCTTATGTATCTGCACATGCTCATATGAATGCATGTACATATACGCATGTGCGCATTCAAAAATTGTTATGTGTTATATGATGTTATCAATTGTCAATATATTACATGCGCACGAGTTACATATGTATATAAATATGCCAGCAACAAACAGTAAAACTGATAATTTTGCTGAATTTCTTAATGAAATAAATAGCACAACCGGAAATCAGTAAAATTGTAATATGATACCATTTCCTTTTCTATCGCAAAAATCAAATTAAAAGATACAAAACAAAATGATTTTATTAACAATATTTCCGAGAATCTGTATGAACTATTAAGTTATGAGGTTATTACTTTAGTCAGCATTTAAGTAAATATGATGTATAAGCTTTACTACTTATTTTCTTGCAAAACATATGTAATAAGTATAATAAGTAATTATGATTTCTAAGCCTTCTAACTTCAATGAGTACAATTAATAAAGTGAAAGTTAGTCTGATTCCAATATCCAAACCACCTGGTTTTATTCTTTAGGGTTAACACGACACTAACTTTTTAAAAGCGTTCGAACGCGACCGTGATATAAAATTCGTGCATTAATCTGCATGGTCTTACATTCATATATACTTATATGTACATAAGTATATTTGTATACACTTCCGAACAAATAATGCAAGTTAACGCAACATACGCCGAAATTGGCTTACATAGCTTTTACAAATAACCAACCACTAAAAGCTTACGTAAGCATGCGACTTGGACTTAGAATTAATTACAAAAATCTTCTTACGCCTAATTTATGCTAGCAAGTCACGTTGCACGTACAGGTGCATTGAAGTCGTTGTTGTTGTTGAAAAGCAGCACTGACGTTCTCAAGTAGCGGCGGTGCTGTATCATCATTTACTCCGGATGCGCGTGTGGTGTCGTTTAACCGTGGGATAGCGACCGCTGTCCAAGTCGCATGCTCACGTAAGCTTTTAGTGGTTGGTTATTTGTAAAAGCTATGTAAGCGAATTTCGGCGTATGTTGCGTTAACTCCTCCCCCTTTAGAACATGCAGCGTCCTCGTTGGATGTCCTTGAAATATCGTCAGGTGTAGGGGTTGATCCTTTCGTTGGTGTAAGATTATTATTGACCTGAATACGAAATTTTGTTTTTCGTTTAAGGAGGATCTTCCTTGCTATCATTACAAACAGGGCAAAAAGTAATAGTATTATTGCTGTGGATCCAGTGAATAGGCTGATTTTGTATTTAGTGTTGTTGGCATTGATTTGTTGGATATTTGCTACGTTAAGGTCCTTCAAATATTGCAGAGAGAGGACTTCTTCGAGATGCGCTGTAACGTCTGCCGATTTGATGATAGCTGGTAGGGGTTGTGCAAGAACTTGATTTCTATTTGTATAATTCTTGTTTTCAATAGTTAAACTTGCGTTATCGTATTTTATCAGGAAGGTTCCTTGTAGACTGATAACCTCGTTGTCTATCTTCAGAGACCCATTATAGCCGTTGATAAGCAATAAACCTGGTGTTACCTCTTCTATTGTTGGTATGTGGTGGTTATTGACTAAAGTACAGTTGGATGCGTAGCCCTTTAGTAGATTTGGTACGCAGCTGATTTTCGTGACTTTTTCTAAATTATCTTGCTTACAAATTATTAAATCGTTAACATTATTACAGCTATTTTTGACACCAAATATGTCTTCATTACAAACAATTAAATTTTCATATTCAAGTTTAATAGCCTTATTTCCTAGATTTACAGGTTTTGTTATTATTGATTTACAAAGCTCTTGACTTGTGAAGGGAAATTTTATAATATAAATGATAGATGATAAATTTGATGCATCGCTAAATTCAATAGCTTCGATTACATTTATGCAAGGCGTATTTTGTTTTTCTAATGTTTCCTTGATTACAACTAATTCTTCATTTGATAACATAAACGAGTTTATAATTCCAGCTTTCTCCCACTGGATAGAATAATCTATATTTGTTAGCTCTTCTTTAATTAAATTTAATTTTCTCTCAATACCTTTTTCTACTTCTAATTTGACAATGTCATTTGACTTAATTTCATTTAATATTACATTAGAAATATACGTCAGATTGTTTATTCTTTCTAGAATAGACTTATTAATTATTACTTGTTGGTTATTATTAACTAACAGGTTATTTATTTTATTGTTTAATATTCTCAAATCTTCATGGTCTGGGGATCCGGCCAACCATTTCCAGGCTGTGCCAAGAGAATCTATTGCTCGCTTGGTTCTTTTGGGGTTGAGCTGGGATAATAGGGATCGGATGGATTTTTCTTCTTGGGATAAGAATGAATAGCTACGGCCTTTCCTTGTTACGTAATGTTCTATTGAGGAATGTATTTCGTTGAGCACGGAGTCATATAGGTCGAGGTTAATGGTGTGTATCAATCTGAATGTTCCGGTCTGGACCTTTGCGGTTCCTATTTCCATCGTTACTAAGTGGCTGTTCGTATAGTCCAAAATTTTGACTTCTGTATTGCACAAAGCAAGCACGATCCTGAAAAGTTGAGTGTATTATTTTTTTATGAAACTTTTGTGAACGGTGCGACCTGATTTTGTTACAATCGTATTGCCTTTGTCTTCTTGAACTATTTCTTTTTTATAACGGGGCGTTAATTTATTGCCTAGTCTTTTATTTATTTGAACGTAAATAGCGTCTTCGTTATTGTATGTCTTAAAATCAGTTCTATTCTTATTATGAAGTTCTAGGTCTTTTTCTTGTTTGTTTTTGAGATTTTTAATATTTTCTTGTCTGTCTAATTCGAAAGGATTAGGTCCGACTGTTCTTCCAAAAATACTTCTACAGGCTTTCTTTTGTGGTGGAATGAATGGAATAATTATATTTATACAAATACCTATTAAGAAGATCTTCAAAGTTGGTGTGGGTTTTCTCTGCCTTAGTACATCTCAGTACTTCGGAGAGTGTTGAATGGAATCGCTCTATCTGTCCGTTTATTGAACTTTTGTACGGTGGGGTTTTGAAGATTTCTATTCCATATTGGTTTTCCAACATGAAGGTTATAGAAGCTGAGCTTAATGATTTTTCGTTGTCAATCACGATTTTCTCAGGAATTCCAAATGAGGTCAAGATTTCTCTTAAGGGTGTTTTTATATCTTCGGATGCTCTAGAAGGTACGACTTTTGCTTGAGCATATTTTGAGAACTTATCTATTGCTGTGAGCACTATCTTACTATTAGTGTAGTAAAGGTCTATGTGGACAAGTTGGCCTGGATAATTGGGAATCGGAGTAGCTTTCAGGATGGGTTTTACGGGGTGTCTTTCGTATTTATTTTCTAAGCAGATTTTACACTGTTTTGTAATTCATTTTATTTTGGCGTTCATTTGAGGGAAATAGCATCTTTCTAAAAGTTGTGCTTTATTTTCTGTGGGGTTGCGATGAGCTCTATTGTGTTCGTTGATTATTTCCGTTTCTTGTGCGGATTCATCTATAATGTCTTTTGTAAATTTTCGAGTGTAACGTACCCTGTATCTACTAAAATGAATTTGATAAATTGTTTGAATTTTGCCTAAGATGCTGTCTTCAGTTTTTATGCAATTTCTTACTGAAGGATTGAGATATCTTTTTAATATGGTAGCAAGACTTTCTTCCGTAAAATCTCTTTCAATTATGATATGCCTGTGAAAGGTAGGAAAGGGTATTTTAATTGGTATGAAGATGGTTCACCTGTTGAAATAAAGATTTGATTTTTAAAGGCATTGATTGGGGCGTCAGTATATGGAATTAAGGTTTGAGCTGAACCTTCGTCACTGTGCTGTGTTGCTGACATGGAATTTATTTGCTGTGGTGGTCTAGAAAGTGCGTCTGCCACAATATTGTTACTGCCAGGTTTGTATTTAATCTCATAATTATACTCTTCTAATATCGATTTCCATCTTTTCAGCTTATTGTTGGTATTTTTGCTACTGAGTGAATATGTTAACGGTTGATGATCTGTGAAAATTTTTACTGTGGTTGATCCATAAAGGTAATTCCTAAAAGTAAAGCCCATATTATGGCTAAAAGTTCTTTTTCGTTAGTCGCGTAGTTTTCTTCAGTCTTTGTCAGTGTTCTGGAAATGAACGTTATGGGTTTGCCGTCCTGCTCCAGGACTGCTCCTATTGCGTGGTTTGATGCATCGGTTGTCAAGTGAAATTCTTTTTCGAAGTCTGGGTATTGTAACATGACGTCAGAAGATACTAGTGATTTTTTAATTTATTAAATGCCGAGAGTAATTCTAATTTTGGATGAAAGATTTTTGGACATACGTCCCTCTTCCCCTCTCAAAAGTACGGTTAGAGGTTTGGCAAGTTTTGCATAATCTTTAATAAACCGGCGGTAATAACCAGATAGTCCTAGAAAAGATCGGAGTTCTTTTAAAGTTTGTGGGGGTGGAAAGTCTAAAATTGCTTTTACTTTTGTTGGATTTGTTTTTATTCCGTTTTGAGAAATGACAAATCCTAAAAACTCAACTTCCGTCTTTAAGAATTCGCATTTGTCAATCTGGATTTTCATGTTAGCTTTTTGTAGAGTTCGGAAAATTGTTTCAACATTTTTTAGATGGGAGTCTTCGTCTTTGCCAAAAATGATTATGTCGTCTATGTAAACGAAGCATATTTTGCCGATATATTCTCTGAGTATATCGTCTGATGCTCTTTGAAAAATTGAGGGTGCGTTTTTTAGGCCGAAGGGAAGTCTGATAAATTCATATTTACCATTGTTGACTGAGAAAGCTGTCTTCGCAATATCCGATTCAACTAATGGAATCTGATGGAAGCCACTTTTCAGGTCAAGAACTGTAAAGAATTTGTTTTGTCCGAGTTGAGAGAGTACCTCGTTTGTATCTGGGATAGGATAGCGATCGGCTATCGTAACTGTATTAAGTTTGCGGTAGTCAATTACCATTCTGTACTTCTTTGTGCCAGATGCATCAACTTTTTTCGGTACTATCCAGATTGGGGAGTTATAGGGGGATCGAGAAGGCCTTATTATACCATCCTCGAGTAATTTTGTCAATTGTTTTTCGACTTCATCCTTAAGGGACATGGAATAAGGGTAATATCTGGAATATACTGGATCTTGAGGGGTCGTCTTAATTTCGGCCCTTACAACGGTAATGTACGTTAATTTTTCGTCTGGGTCGGAGAAAAGTTGCGGGTATCTATTACATAAATTTCGAAGTTTTTCTGTCTGTCCAAGTGTGAGATGTTCCGTTCTAATTTCGATATTATTTATTGATTTTGCTGTTTGTTGTTTGATGACGACTTTTATGTTATTTTTTAATAGCATATCATTTTTTGAAGTGAAAATTACTGCTTCTAACTGCTTAAGGCTGTCAGTACCTAGAATTCCATGAAAGGATTTAAGGGTAGGTAGAATGAAAAATTTTAGATTTTCGTCGTTAAGTCCAAAAAGGTTAAGAAAAGTGTGATGCGTGATTTCGATGTTCCCTCCTACTGAGCTGGCATAGAAATTTAGTTGTTTGAAATGGGGATTTTGGCAAGTTGGGGTTGAATATAGTTCTTGTTAGAACCTGTGTCTATTAAGAATTTCGGGATTTCTCCGTTACCATCTTTTCATTGAAAGTAGGGTAACGTTGAATTTGTTAACCTAAAAAATGAATGTCGGAGAATTCGCTAGAATCTTCTGCCGGGGTATTGTCATGTGAAGTGTACTGATTATAGTAATCTTCCCATGGTTGTCCGTCTTGTTCTTCGTTCTGCTGTTCTGGATCATTAATAGTACTGTCAACGGGTTCAATATGGTTAATTCTGTGCTGTTTGTATGGTTGGTGTACTTGGTTTGAAATCGTGTTCGGTCGCTTTCCGGCGAAGCCGTTATTGTTCGGTCTGTTCATGTAATTTACTTGTTTTGTCCTTTGCGAATCATCTATTTCCATTGGAATTGGGGGTTTGGGTTGAATTGGTCTTGGTGGTCGGTTCTGTTGGTAATTGGGTCTAGGTGGCGGATTTTGGTATTGATTTGGTCTAGCTGGTGGGTTTTGGTATTGATTGGGTCTTGGTGGTTGATTTTGCGGGTAGGTTAGGTATCGTTGGTATTGAGGATACTGTTGATATTGGGGCTGTAAAGTTTTATATGCTGTTTTTTGCATGAGAGGCATTGGATGTGGTATGTGGGCAAGGCTTGGGTAAAAGGCTTGCGTTAAGTGCTGTTGCTTCCTTGGTGGAAGTGGTGGTGGGTGTGATTTCCGGACTGTGGGTTGATTCCCGAAGGCGTGCTGAGTTCTGAAGTTTTGGTTCTCCAATCTCATACACAACTGGAGTGCTTGGGGTAGATCGGTCGGCTCTTTAATTCCAAGTAATTTTGGAAGTTCGCCGTTTAATCCCCTAACAAATGTATCTAATGCTTTATCACGGTAGGTTTTCGTCAGTATGTTTACGGACTCTGGTCCTATTTCGAGGCAAGAAATTTTGTTTAAAATTAAGGAAAGATGTGAGAACACATCTTGGTAAAATTCGTTTATTGTTTTATCGCCTTGATATAAAGATGACATTTGGTATTCTAAAGAGCTGATGTTGCGTTTGTCGGCATAGTGTGTGTTGAGGCATTTCGAAATGGCCTCCCAGTCTAGAGGAGTGTTGTAGGACTCCAAAGCGACGTCGGCATTCCCCGTGATTTTATTTCGTATGACATTTAGAATGCCGAAATAACGTGGAGTACCTTTTTCGCTACTGTATATTTTCAGGATTCTCTCAACACTTTTTTTCCAAGAAGCGAACTCTCTTGGATCACCAGAAAAGTCTCTTAAGCACCTTACAACGTCTGGTATCCTATCGAGTCCTGTCAAGTCTCCTGCGTGTCTGGGGTCTATTGTTTGATCCGTTACTATTGTGCTTGTTGGGTGGATAATATTCTGAATCAATGATGGTGCTTCTGCCGAAATCACCTGGTATACTATATTGCGAATTATATTGGCTAATTCTGGGGTTACCTGGGGGTTAGTGGATGGTGGTGGTACATTGGTATTAAGAATGGGGGGTCTGATAATTGATTCGGGATTGCTCATTTTGAAGTTTTTTTTTTTTTTAACTCGAAAAAGTTGATGAAGGCTTGAGAATGATCAAAAAATGTACATAAAAATTAAAATTGAAATTATGTTTTATTCTTATGTTACCAATTTGTAACTACGTTTTGTTTTTATTGGATTAATCAGTCTCTGGACGGTCCCTTTTTGGTGGTGAATCGCAGAGTTGTTTTTAGTGTTATAAGAACTGGAACTGATCCAGGTTCTTTATTTTATTTTATTATAAGCTGTACAAGCGTTTTGTTATAGTTTAAATTGAAAAAATTCTGTTTTGTATTTTTTTCCTAGATCTACGCTAACAATGCACTTCTGTGTAATAAGTTGCTTCTTTTATTATTAGTTTCTCTCAAATAAATTTCACTAAAAAATTTACTGTTTCAATTATTTTTATTGAACTAAACTCTTATTTCTATTCACTTAAATTCTTAATTTATTTTCTTACATTAAAGTCCAACGGTGCATTGGATTTTTCCTTTTTGCCGGGGCTACTTGGGTTCCAACGTTGCGCACTCTTCGTTGGGTGTGGGCTTTCTTCCACCGAAGTTATCCCATTTTGATTCTGCTGTCACGTCCTGTTTAGTAGTTTGAGCCGCAGCGCGAGGCACTTCTTAAGGGCCTTTACTCGATTAACTTATTCATTCGCAACTAGCACGTTGGGCGCCAGTTATTTATTTATTTGTTCATGTTGAAAACCAAACTTAGAATTAAATACAAAAATCTTCTTACGCCTAATTTATGCTAGCAAATCACGTTGCACGTACAGGTGCATTAAAGTCGTTGTTGTTGTTGAAAAGCAGCACTGACGTTCTCAAGTAGCGGCGGTGCTGTATCATCATTTACTCCGGATGCGCGTGTGATGTCGTTTAACCGTGGGATAGCGACCGCTGTCCCAGTCGCATGCTTAGGTAAGCTTTTAGTGGTTGGTTATTTGTAAAAGCTATGTAAGCCAATTTCGGCGTATGTTGCGTTAACTTACACAAGCGACCCCGCTTTATTCATAAAAACAAACGCCGCAACATCGCCCCGAGCATACCTTTGCCTACAAGCGTCTTCACGACGATGGCAAAAGCTAAAAATCATAAATTGAACATCCTCTGGTGTTTGTTCTAAGGATTAAGTGAAAAAGTGGCAACATAGCTGTTGTCGATATACAATATTCGTTTGTTTTTTTCGTCACAGTTTGGACTTTCTATCATCACACAAGTGCTGAACACAATGAACGCGACAAACTGCAAACGACATCTGTCAAATATTAGAATACACACGTTCTTAGGGACACAGTTATTGAGACAGCTGCACAACTACATAACTGTGTCCTTAAGAACGTGTATTTTAAGTGCCCTGGAAACGATCAAATAATTGCGTCAAGCAGTGCATATGTGTTAGTGATGTTCAATCGAGTGTTGCCCGCAAACGTTCAAATTAACACGTCAAACATCAGATTAGTTTTGAGCTCGTAGCGAACGGTCATCATGTCATCGTCGGACTATGATTATCTTTTATTTGCATGTGCTGCAATTTTTATGCAAAAAAAAAAATGAAAAAAAGAAGGCATGAAAATCTTCTCGCAGAATTACAAATATCCAGCAAAACGGATTATTGTTATTTTTTGCGAATGGATTGCGACACATTTAATGAACTCTTAGCAACGAAGGGACAGTTCCTTGGCAAACGAAATATGCATAACTTTTTATTTAACTACATATTTTTTATGTTTATAAATATATTCTAAAAATAAAAGTTTAATGAAATATACGCTTTTTTAAGAATTTTACTTACTGTAGTACTTCTTGATGAGCTTGGTGCCTCTACATCATATAGAAATTGCATATGCGCATAGTAAAATAAATTTGATTCGGAATCTTCAGCTCCAGCTCCAGCTCCACTTCTTTCGCAATCAGCCAATGGCTGTTTCTTCCGTTTTCTTATTTTTTTTTTTAAGTCTTCGATTGTGGCCTTTGGACATTGTTCTGTGTATATTTCCACAAGGATACGGTACTGCTTCCTCTTTTCTTCTTGATTGCTGTATGCCTCCACTCGAGTATTCTACAATCCTTCTAGAATCTGAAAGTGTTCTATCAAACGGAGTATAAATTTTTGCTCGTTTAGCGATTTCTCCATTTTTATTTGATTTTTCGCATTACGCATTTCTTTATTTTTGGCTTGAGTCTTGGAATATAACATCCTTAATGGATTATTTATTGCATGAGGCGATGTTTTGCGTGTAGTAATAGTACGTGGACACAGTTAAGATATATAATAGTGAGCTCTTTTTATCAATCGGCTGCGATTCTCTTAGTAATGATATCTCTCGGCTGAAGTAGCACCCTTGGGTAGAAGCGATAAGGCGACCATTGCATATTGTGCCACAATATACATATGTTCGAACACAAAACGAGAATGTGACCATAGCCACTTACTAGTTGAAAAGCAGTAAAAGTGGCCCCTCTAAAAACAATATGTCTACCACGACTGGAACTATGTGGTGCGCTACTACTAACCAAACCAGCATCCATGGTGAAAACGCATCTAAACATTCCAAAATATAAATTATATCTCCGGTTTGCGAGATTGTATTAACCTGGTTGGAAAAACCACCACATGCATGGAAGACGTATATTTTCAACCGTCCGTCTCAAATTCTTGGCCTAGTGGGATCAGCCACGGCGACACGTTGCCAGTGCTGACAATCCTGCTGATCTAGGTACAAGAGGTGGCAAACCTCTGCACCTTGCCACCAGCACCATCTGGTGATTATCCATGTCATCCATGATTAACAGAATCTCCCAATTCTCGGCCACAATCGCCCATGTGCAACATTATCGCCCCAGAAAGTCGAAAGATCGACTTCTTTCACATAACATTCGTCTGATACACATTCGTTTACACATTGCGCCATGTCGTCACCACCCAGTCTGCTTCGCTACAACATCTGTACTTAAATTGGATTATGATCATGCACGTCACCCCGTCTTGCCCCCGATTTTATATATACTTATATAGCTTATATTTTCTTTTTAAATATTCATTGTGAAACACGAATAATTTCGTTTGAAAATTAAATATATTGTTGCGTCAAGCGACAAAATATATATTTAAACCTAAAACTAAAATTAAGTAAATTGGATTAGAAAAATTATAAAATATTGAATTATATTATTGTATACTTACCCTAATAATGTTTAATATACTCACCTTAATCTATTACCATAAGTTAACGAAATGAATTATACTTACCTCCTTTTTGTTCATACAACTGTTTTTTCCCGTTAGCTTTAAGATTTAGGCTAAGTCATCTAGTTGCTGAAATAAAGGAGTTAATTGTTATTAGACCGCCATAGAATTCGCACGCGTTTCTATTTTCTCGCCGTCGCAATTTCGAAACACTTAAACATTCCACGTGGGTACAGGCAATTGGTGTATTTCCGCGAAGTGAAATATTTAAAATAATCACATAAGCACGCATCCAAAAAAAAAATTTTATTCTCAAAAACGCTTGAGAAATTTCATGGCGCCCGAGCAGGAACTAAGTGCGTGAGTCAAAAATTTAATTTAAAAACGTTCATAGTGTATAAATAAGTGCACAAAATATGTGTCGTAACCAATTGCCAAAGGTACCCTTTTCGGTTTCGGATCTTCGGTGTTCACGGTTTAGTGAAAGTGCCAAAAACAACAAATTACAAAAGGCAAAACGTTGTAATAAACCATAAAAAGGATTAAATATTATTTGGTACAGTGACGAACTACATAAGTTCAGTGAAATCTGGAAAAGAAATAGAAAGATAAAAGTGCAGTGAAAACATCTAACAAAAAATATACATACATACATACGTGAAGTGGAGTGCAAAAGAAATACTTACCCATATACAAAAGATAAAAAAAAGAAGAAAAGGGAAGTATTGTGAAGTGTGTGCACATATACATATACATATACATAATATAATCAGCAGATAACGAAAAAGAAAAATAATAATAATAATAAATAAAAGGTGGTACTTACAAAGTGTGCAAGGTGAATTATTTATGCGGTACAGTGGTGGGCGCAAATAGAAGAACTAAACGTTTTGGCCTTACACAAAAAAAAAATATATATATATATATATATATATATATATATATATATATGTATATATATACAAGTATATATATCTGCATATATTAAGTTACAGTTTTTAAGAAAATAAAAAATAGTTTCTGAACTGTTCAAAGTACCGCAAAATTAAAATACCGGTAAGCAAAAAAGCGTTACAATCACCCGTTGCTGCGGTAATACTTTGCTGCCTTCAAGCCGCTGCTCTTATATCTCCGCTGCTGCCATCACATCTGCTGCTGCCGATAATCTGCTGCTGCCTTCAGTCACTGCTGCCATCCCGCCGCTGCTACCATCACATCGCTGCTGCCGACAATCTGCTGCTGCCTTCAGTCACTGCTGCCATCTCGCCGTTGCTCTTATACTCGTATCTCCACTGCTACCGTCAATTTGCTCCTGCCGTCACCTTGCTGTTGCCATCGATCCGCTGCTGTTTAAGTCGTCGTGGGAATGAGCTGCCGCTGTATCCTGTGCCGGCAAACAGCCGACGCACCAGGTAACGAGTGCGAATTATTGAAAGTGGTGCAAACAAAAAAGAAAAGAAAAACAATACTAATAAAATTGCAAACGCACACTTTCAGTTTTTGGCTCTCTCTTTTCACATTACACGCCTATTTATACATACATATGTATATACAAGTATATCGTTTCTACATATATTATATATTATACATATATATATCATATACATATATTGAAGTGAATGTGAAGGGATTTTGGGATTGCGGATTTGCCTACATTAAGGTGCGACATTTTTGTAAATCGAATAATTTAAAAATCTTAATTCGGTCAGTTTTTTCGCACATTATCTCGTGTTTTCGCAAATTTAATTATTGGACAATATTTTTTCGCGTTAAATTTTCGACTGTGCTAGTGCTCATTTTGCATAACTCATCGGTTTGGCTTTCGTATACTTGGGAATCGATATTATTTTTCCTCGTTTTCTTAACCGATTCCAAATATATTTGTTGCCAACCTCTATTGCTATTGGTTTGGCTTTCGTATATTTGGGAATCGATATATATATTTTTTTTCGTTTTCGTTATCGATTCTTAATATATCTGTTGCCAACCTTTGTAGTTTTTTTCCGGAAATTTCATTTAAACACGCAAAATGAGCAAGCCAAAGCCAACTATCGCCAACCTCTCCCCAAGTAAGGAGTTAATCGACTTAAAGTCATTAAAGCGTCAACGGACGGTGGCAAAAAATAGTATTTTGCGAGTAAAGACGGCCTTTTAGAAAAAACCATGTGGTTAGATCCGATTGAATTGGAATGTCGGCTCGACATACTAAATTCGCATAGCGAAAAATTAATAAAATGTCAATCTAAAATGTAAGAGATTGATGAAGACGACATGGCCCGAGGGGAGTTAGAGGACATAATTGTTGAAACGAAATCAATAATTAAAAATATTTTAGCCAAAAATAGAACGTCAATTGCCGAAACATCTTTCGTAGCTTCTCACAGCTCAAGACTCCCTAAAATGAATTTGCCGAAATTCAAGGGAGAATATTCAGAATTTAAAAACTTTATGAGTTTGTTTGAGAGCTTGGTTCATAATGATCCAAATATCCCAGATATAGAAAAATTTAACCATTTGGTAAATTGTCTATCTGGAGAGGCTCTGGGAACAGTTAAAGCGTTTTCCGCGCCTTCATTGCGATCAATGATTGATGAAGTGTCTGCTGTTTATGACTCTTTGCTATCTCTGGGCGATGAGAAGCAAATAACAAACGCCATTATAATACATATAGTTATGACAAAGGTTGACTCTGCCACCCGATCCAAGTGGGAAGAGCAACTTGACTACGATCACTTACCATTATGGAAGGATTGCGAAGCAACTTTGAATAGAAGGTTTCAGCAGTTAGCAGCGGAAGGAGCATCCTGTTCGAGGACGAAATCCGGATCCACAACCAGCATGAGCCACATGAAGCAGCAACACATGGACAGGACGAAATCTGCTTTAGTTGCTGCAGATGCAAAGCAGCCGACTTGTCAAAAATGCAAGTCAAAGGAGCACCATTTAACTGCCTGCCCCACGTTCAAGGCGTTTCCTGTACAGCAGAGGTTCGAGTTTGTGAAATCGGTGCCCTTATGCATAAATTGCTTGCGTAAGGGGCATACTGTGTCCAAGTGTAGAGCGGATCGATGTCGTGTACGCAGTCGATCGCATCACACATTGTTACACCAGTACCCGATTTCCTTCCCCCGCTGCATCTCATCCGCAACCATCAACCACACATGCCATGCATACAGCGAGTATGCTGGATCGGGTAATGTTGGCGACAGCTCTTATTCAAGTGAGGACCAGTTATGGTGAATACCTGCCTGCGAGAGCGTTACTGGACTCAGGCTCCCAAGTCAACTTTATGACGGAGGACTTGACACAAAAGTTGCGGATTCGTCGCCAACACAAAACGTTAAACATAATAGGAATTGGAAATTCCAACACGAAGGTGGGGACAAAACTAAGCGCGTTTGTTAAGTCGCGGGTAAATAATTACGAATTTTCGGCGGAATTCTGGACAATGCGTTGTATTTCGGCTAATCATCCAGACCATAACATAAATGTTAATGGCTGGAAAATTCCGCACAATATTAAATTGGCGGATCCAGAATTCCATAAATCAAAAAAAATTGATATCTTATTGGGTGCAGAAACCTTTTTCGATTTGTTAGCGGTTGGCCAAATTAAAAGTGGCCGTAATCAACCAACGCTACAGAAAACCCTTTTAGGGTGGGTTGTGTCTGGCAAATATGCCAGCAATCTAAGTCCTCCTCCTTCTGCAACTAGCACATTATGCTAATCTGAAGATGACTTAACGTCAATTAATTCGGTGGTCCAAAAGTTCTGGGCTTTAGAAGAATTACCTTCAGAAACAAATGGCATCAAATTCACACAGGAGCAAAAAGAGTGTGAAAAATTTTTCGTGAAAACAACTCAAGTATTGCCTTCAGACGGCTTCAAGTCAGAATGCCATTTAAAGCTGACCGTAAGTTACTCGGTCACTCTTATGAAACCGCAGTTCGCCGATTTCAGGCCCTGGAGAGAAGAACACCGAAAGATTCAGAACTTCGTAAAATGTATCTAGACTTTATGAATGAATACAGAGCGCTGGGTCACATGAGCCCAACAAACAATAAGATCCCGAGTTAGCCACACTATTTCATTCCGCATCAATGCGTTTTAAGACCCGAAAGCACAACAACCAAATTACGTGTTGTTTTTGACGCTTCGAGTCGTACTTCATCTCAAATTTCATTGAATGAACTTTTGATGGTAGGCCCAACCATCCAAGAAGAATTGTACTCAACTCTTCGTCGTTTTCGTCAACACAAGTACGCTTTAACGGCAGACATTACTAAAATGTACCGCCAAATAATGGTGCACGAAGAAGACAGAAATTGTCAGGTTATTGTGTGGAGAGAGCATCCTTCTGAGCAAATTCAAATTTTTCGTCTTAACACCGTAACATACGGCACTGCGCCTGCTCCATTTCTCGCAACACGGTGTTTACAAATGCTCAGCGATGCTAATACAACTAAATACCCACTCGGTTCACTGGCCATTAAAAGAGACTTTTATGTCGTTGACTTATTGACAGGATATGAAAATTTTGAGTCTCTAGATTTTATAAGAAGTGAAGTAATTAAAATATTAAACTCGGCAGGATTCATTTTAACAAAGTGGTTTTCGAACCACCCTAAATTTTTCGACAGTGATTGCACTGAAAAGTCATTAAGTTTCAATGACAAAAATACAACTAAAACACTAGGAATCCACTGGTTGCCGAAAGAGGATATGTTTCAATTTATTTTGGATGCCAACTTTAATGATCTGCGAGCCACTAAACGGAACATATTGTCAGTCTCCGTTCGCCCTTTCGATCCTCTTGGATTATTAGCCCCATTAGTTACCAAAGCAAAAATCTTATTGCAAGAGCTTTGGATTCAAAAACTAGATTGGGATGAGTCGATTCCATTGCGCCTCGACACTAGCTGGCAGAATTTCAAACCCAACCTACTGCAGCTCCCGTCAATTAGCATTCCTCGGTATGTAAACCTAGAGTCGACTGCTACATGCCAAGTACATGGCTTCTCCGATGCTTCAATAAGAGCGTACGGATGCTGCATATACATACGAAGCCAATCTGCTAGTGGTGTCAAAAGTATGCTGCTTACTGCAAAGTCTAGAGTGGCTCCGCTGAAGACCAAGTCTCTTATGGTTGAGAGTTGCACCAATGTTGAGTCGACGATTCGAGAAAATTACATTTTGGACAGACTCTGAAATTGTATTGCACTGGGTAAAAACGCATCCATCTTCATTACAAACCTTTATCGCAAATAGAGTGTCCGAAATCCAAGAATTGACTGATAATATACAGTGGCGACATATGCCAACGAAACAAAATCCTGCGGATCAAGTGTCTCGGGGTTGTAACGTGGACGAATTGAATAATTCTATATGGTTTGGCGGTCCACAGTTTCTCCTAGAAGACCCCGCTTTATGGCCAATTAACGCTCACTTCCAGCTCTCCCCAGAAAACGAAGCCTTAGAGAAGAAGAAAAACGCTGTCACATTTTCTGCAAATGTGAAAGATAACACAATAATGGAGCTGATTTAAAAATTCTCTTTTCATCAAAAGTTGCTTCGCGTGGTCGCATATTTATTACGATGGATCAGACGACCAAAAATACCTACTGTGGGAAGAGCTCTGACGGCAGACGAGTTAAACTTGAGTTTTTTGAAAATTGTCCAGGTGATTCAACATTCTGAGTTTGCGAATGAAAAAACTCAACCCGTTCTTGCATGAGTACTCGGATATGTCGCTTTGCTTTAAATTAATCCGAGTAGGAAATCGCCTATTAAATGCACCTCTCCCATACGATGCCCAATTCCCATTATTACTGAATAAAAATTCGCATTTCGTTATCACTTATTTACGGTTCCTGCATTTTCGAAATCACCGCGCTGGGGCAAAAGCGTTGGTTGCGCTTCTTCGAGAACGCATATGGCTAATTAATGCCAGAGAAGCTTGCAGTAGAACCGTAAGAAATTGTACACACTGCTTTCATTACAAGCCGAAGTTGCAAACCCAAATAATGGGAAATTTGCCAGTTGAAAGACTTCAAGCGTTACGACCCTTTCTGATATGTGGCGTAGATTTTTGTGGTCCCATATATACAACGTTAAAAATACGTGGTCGACCACCCGTAAAGGCTTATATAGCAGTTTTCGTTTGCTTCACTTCAAAAGTAGTACATTTAGAACTAGTCTCGGCCCTGTCTACTAATTCTTTTATTTTCGCCCTTCAAAGGTTCATTGGTCGCCGAGGGATGCCACAGAAAGTATTCAGCGACAACGCAACCAACTTTGTCGGTGCCGACCGCAAGCTGCGCGAGCTGAAGGAGGCCTTTCTAGCGCAAGCTAATGGGATTCGCAGCCGAAGAAGGATTCAGCTTCGGCTTTATACCACCTAGGGCGCCGCACTTCGGCGGATTATGGGAGGCGGCGGTGAAGCCCGCCAAGCATCTGGTCGTTCGCGCACTCGGCAACGCTCTACTAACGACGAAAAAGCTCTCAACGTTATTGGCCGAAGTGGAGGCTATCCTCAACTCTCGCCCCCTAGTACATCTGAGCCAAGATCCCAACGACGGCGAGGCGTTAACACCAGCGCATCTATTAGTAGGATGCTCCCTGCGGGCATTACCCCCAGAGAAGGTGCCAGTGGACCCAGTTCGTTGTTGCGAGAGATGGCAACTTGTTTGCTGTCTCAAGCAACAGTTATGGCGACAGTGGTCCAAAGTATACCTGACGGGCCTTCAGGAGCGCAACAAGTGGCTGCACCCCAAACGCAATATGCAGCTCAACGACCTCGTTCTCGTCCACGAGGACAACGTGCCGCCGCAGCAGTGGGTACTAGGGCGCGTCGTCGCAACCGTCGGAGGGCAAGACGGCAAGGTGCGAGTCGCAGAAATAGCAACCAAGACGGGCACGATTAAGCGCCCCAACCACAAACTGGCCGTCCTTCCACTGGATATTAAAGGAATCTGATCCTGTCAAAGTGGCCGGTGTTGCGTCAAGCGACAAAATATATATTTAAACCTAAAACTAAAATTAAGTAAAATGAATTAGAAAAATTATAAAATATTGAATTATATTATTGTATACTTACCCTAATAATGTTTAATATACTCACCTTAATCTATTACCATAAGTTAACGAAATGAATTATACTTACCTCCTTTTTGTTCATACAACTGTTTTTTCCCGTTAGCTTTAAGATTTAGGCTAAGTCATCTAGTTGCTAAAATAAAGGAGTTAATTGTTATTAGACCGCCATAGAATTCGCACGCGTTTCTATTTTCTCGCCGTCGCAATTTCGAAACACTTAAACATTCCACGTAGGTACAGGCAATTGGTGTATTTCCGCGAAGTGAAATATTTAAAATAATCACATAAACACGCATCCAAAAAAAAAGAAATTTTTATTCTCAAAAACGCTTGAGAAATTTCATGTATCTTAAACTTGATTCTCATGTACAATTTTTGTTAATAAAAGGTTCTTAGTGCGACAGTGGTTGAATTAGTAAAACAAATGCAAACATAACTATACAATGAAAATGGTCATTCAAGCCGGACTTTGAATACATGAAATATTTTTTTCTTTACATTTTTGTTTTTTTTTTATTAACTTTACTATTATTTATTGGATCTACCCTACTTAAGAGCCTAACAATAAGTTTGCGAATCTTAAACTACTCACTTGTTGTACACCATATCTGGGTAATTATTTTTTAAACTGGGCCTAAAATATATTAGGTCTGGACTAGTAAGTCGTTTTTACGTAATCTTGAGCTCCTGTTCACCGAAACTTTCTATGCATATTTTGCGCTTCATTGCTCTATTTCAGTTCGTACGCCTGGAATTCTTAAGGCGTGTTGGATGTTCTCATTTCGGATATACCACGGTGCTCCGGTGATTGTACGAAGAATTTTTGAATGCGTGCGACGAATAATTTTGATGTTGCTGCCAGTCGCGTTGCCCCACAGCTCACACCCATAGCGTCAGATTGGTTTTAAAACTGTGATACAACACAATACCTTTATACTCCAGACTCAGGACTGAACGAGAGTTAATAAGCTAGTGAAAAGGAGCTGCCTTTAACTTAAGGTAAGTCCTTTTAGCCTCTATGTGGTTTCGCCAAATAAGTCGACTATCCGAATGAACCCCTTAGTAAGTAACATGATTGTATTCGTACGTTGTTCAGTGTCAAAGGCGAACAGCTGCTATTGTTTAGAGTAAATTTAGCGTGCTTACATTTTTGCTCGTTAACCTTTATCCTCCGGTTTGCGAGCCAGTTGGCCACAGCTTAAATATGATTTCCTAGGAGGGCTGATTATTGCAGTGTCATCGGCAAAAGTAGACATAGTCAAGCGGTCGCTTACTGGGACATCTGAAGTGTATAAACATATAACATTGGGCCAAGAACACTGCCTTGTGGTACACCAGCTTCAATCGTTTGAGCTTCAGATGTAGTGGTGTTACATCGAACTACAAAATTTCGATCATAAAGGTAGGACTTAAACAGTTCGTGGGTGGTTTGCGGGAGTAGCGTTTTTATTTTGTACACAAGACCGTCTAACCATACTCGATCAAAAGCCTACGCGACATCAAGAACTATTGCAGAGCAATATTCCCATTTTTCAAAAGCTGTTCGAATTTCAAATGTGATTCTATGTACTTGCTCGATCGTTCCATGCTTTTCCCTGAAGCCAAATTGATGAGATGGTATTATGTTGTGAGTCTGAAAATGTGGCCTATTGCGGAGCATAAGAAGTCTTTCAAATAATTTCAACATGCACGATAACAAGCTGATGGGCCTATAGGAGGATGGTTGCGTTTTGTTCTTTCCAGGCTTAGGTATCATCACTATAGTTGACTTTTTCCATTGTTGAGGAAAGTGAGCTCGTTTTTTGGTTGCATTGAAAAACATACAGATGCAGATTGGTAGCTTAATAATCATTTTTGGAGTAATTAAGTCGTGCCCAGGAGCTTTTCTTGGTTTCAATTTCTCCGTAATTATTTTTGATACCTCTTCAGGTACGAATTTCATGGCTCAGACTCCATCAAATAGGGTACGGTTGGAAGTGTAAAGTCATTAGTTTCTGGGTACTGCGCACACTGTTCCTCGCTTCTGAGGGTTCTCGTCAGTGCATGTGTGGCCGCTTTCAACAGTTGTTTTGGGGCTGGTAATTTACGAACCTGCCACTCCCTTCGTAGGTGTCGTTTTTGTAATACTGGTATTTCAATTTCCCTATTAGTTAAGCTATGCTTTTTGTTTTCCATATAACCATTTTGAGGAGTTGAAATTTCGGCGGCTGTTATAATGGTTGAGTCGAATGCTGCGATGGTGTTATCAATATCGACCGGAATATCTAAATTTGGTTCGAGTTCTATGTGTGTGCTATTGTATTTTTTGTACTTTAACCAGTTTGTAGCTTTTGACATGAGCATATAGGGTAACTCTTTATAGTGTGACTCAGAGAGCTGCAACGAGTGTGATAAAATCAGAACAAACAGTCGTGCCAAAAACACAATCAAATCAATTCAGTTCAGCATAGACAACATTATTAATCAATTCGTGTATCTGCCAGCGTCAACTGACCTGATGCAACACGAACAATTTGTTCTTCGGCAATCACGATCGTGTAAACGTATGGCTGGCTTCGGTTTCAATCGTATCATGTCAGTTTATAGCGTTGCGACGATTGTTTGAATTGATATGAAACTTTGGGTAAACTATAAGTAAATCTACGAGTAAATCTTTGGGTAAATCTATAAGTATAGCAAACAACAACAATTTTCTGCTGGACTGATTTGAATCATGTGTGGCAAAAAATGTATCAGCTTTGAATATATGTATGCGCATGTTACAAATTTTCGATGCGTAAACAATGGAAATTACATCGAGTACGTACATACATATATAGTATACATACATTTCTTGTATGTACATATGTACTTGATGGAATTTCTATTATACACATTACATATGTATACACATACATACATGTACATACAAACATATGTATTTGAAATAGAACAGAAGTGCCCGACTGATGATATACAAACCGAACGCTGTCTATCATTTCAATCATTGAAGCATAAGTATGCATCACTTCGGGTATTTTCTGCTGAAACGAACGTTCATAAACAAATCAGGTAAAAGCCGATCGCTAGTGATACAAAGTTGTTCTCTATCGCTGATTTGAAGAAAACAGTTCGCTTCGTGTACATGAACTGAACTGGCAGAATCAAACAGAGTAACGGATCAGTACTTAAGTATAAACAAAAATTTTTTACTCGTTGCAGTCCTCTGGTGTGACTGATGCCGCAAATTGAAGAGAACTGGTGAGTGGTCTGATGAGAGGTCTGCTCTTGTTTCTGCAGTAATAAGAATGTGAGGAATTTTCCTAGTTACTGCGAAGTCAATTAAATCTGGCAGCTTTTTCGGGTCTGCCGACCAATATGTAGACTTTCCAGCAGACACGTAGTCTAGTTTGTTTCTTTTACATATAAGCGTTATATAATTGCTTGCTTTAGAGTTACATAACCGCAAGAAGTTTTATTTCAATTTCCTTGTCATTGAGAATTTTAGACAGCTCTAGTTTATGGCGAGGTATACCATTTTCATTCCATAAAACAATTTTAAGCGAGCTCATTATTTTGAACTTTGGTTAGCAAGCAGTTGCAGTAGTGTGTTTTGATTTCGCATGAGCTCTTGCATTGTGTTCTGCATGAATGTTATGAAGTTCATCATGCTGCATTGACGCTATCATTGCTTCGATATTCGATTGACTCCCGGATTGAACGTGGGGCTGCTGTTCTTGCGGCTCAATAAGACTCGCTGTTACTGCAGTTGTGGGTTTTCCTTGGCCTGAGTTTAGGACGTTTGCAAACGATACGCTCCTTAACGTTAACTCCTGTTAGACTGGACATTCTCTGTAGTTTGCTGTGTGGTTTCCACCGCAGTTTCCACACTTTGTTTGAATTTGAGTCTTTTTTGTTTGACGTGCAAGTGGCAGAATCATGCAACTCTCCACAAGCTGCACACACTGCGCGAAGTGTGCAGTAAGACCTGGTGTGACCATACTCTTGGCAATTGGTGCATTGTACAGGGCCGTTTCTTTTATGAGGTTCCTCCACAGTGATCCTACGATGTAGTAAATATTGAAGTTGGTAAATGGGGTGCGCACAATTTTTTCCAAGTTGTTTGTTTTCTGGTTCTAGCTCAACTTTGAACATAGGCTGTGGGATTTTGTTTTTATTAAAAATATTTGCAACATTTTTGGGGTTAAAACCGTGATCTTTAAGTGCTTCGTGGAGTTCGATGGGTTCAACACTTGGCTCAATACCTTTAATAACAACTTGCAGGCCTTTCGCACTTTTAAGTTGATAAATTTAGAATTTAATCTTTTCCTCTTTTAGGTATTTGGACAATGTATGAAAGTTCTGTTCAAGAATGATAGAATACAAGATTACGACAACCGCCATTATGATACGTCATAGTTGCGTGTTGAGAAGAACAAGAGTGAAAAACTGTCAAATGGCCTGCAAATTGTAAACAGAAAAGTGAACACTTTTGTAAATTCGCAAAATATTATTAATTATTTCGATTTTAATGAAAAGTTTTAGTGAAGCGATTGAATATTGTTGAGTGAAAAGATTTGAATCATTTATAAAGAAATATATCGGCCTATAAATAATAAAATTGTCTATTAAGTTGTGATTCAAATGTAGAAGACGTTTCTTGTGTTGTATATAAATATATACATATATTATAAGTTGAGATTTATCAGATGTATGAAATTATGATAAAAGAGTTGTGAAATTATATTGAAGATATATTTGTAACATATTTTTATTAAAGAGGATTTAGTGTTAAATATATCATTTCTTTTGCAAAATAACACCAATTTTTTGGCAACTTTTAAATGGACCGGAAAACTGAAAAAACTCGTTTTCGATCCTTTAATTGCATAATAATTATTACAACAAGCCACTGCAAATTTCATTTTAAAAAATTAATATATTTTGCTTAGAAATTTAAATAAATACAACCGTACACTTTCACTGGTTTTCTTCATTTGAACAATTTTCACAAATGCTAATCTATTTATTGTGGATGTGCCTAAAACTACTTATGTATATCTTTTCTCGCAACAATATTCTAAACATTCCACTGAAATTTTTCCTGCAAAGACGAATGAATTAATATTATTTTGGGAATTTCCAAAAGTGTTTACTTTTCTGTTTACAATTTGTATGCATTTCTATGCTTGTTCTTCTCTAGGCAGTGTGACGTCACGAAATTGTTGCACAATGTATTTGTTTTTGTAAGAATTTTCAAGAGCTAAACCGAAAAAAACTAACGGTAAACTAGTGTCGTAATCTTGTATTCTATCATTCTTAGTTCTGTTCGGAGTTTATTTACACTTTCGTTTCTCGAATGCTTCGCTTCGACAGCGGAACTATATGAAAGTTATTATTGCCGATAAGTTGAGTAAATATTTTAACGAGAGCGTCAGAGTGTTTCTCTCTTACGTATATTGGTGGTGGTTTGGTGTTAGTGACTTTTGTAAGACTTTCAGGAGATTTGTTACTCTCACCGTCAACTTTGTCACTTAAAAGCACAAATCGATTTGTGCTTAATGGCTCAGTTGCATTTCCTCGGTTTATTTTTTGCTTAGCGTTTGTTGAGTTTTGCGGACTAAGCTTACGCTTGTTAGAAATGAACCGATCCATTCCGGTCTGTATAGCCACTTTTTGAGGTGTTTGGGCTTTCTTATCTTGCGCTTTGCTCAGAGCATGCACCGACCTCAACTTGTACAACATCAGTCATAACGAGCTCTGCCGTTGGAATCGTTGACATTGAACAAGATCGGACTTTTAAATTTGGAGGGGGTTCAAGGGTGGACGATGAGTTTGACTTTATTTATTTATAATATTTTATTATTTTAATTTATTTGATTTTATTTAGTTTAAAATTTCACTCTTATTTCAATTCACTTAACTGTTTTGCGTCCGTATACATACCCATGCTCTCAGCTTAAAATCTTCACTGCAAATGAGCTCATGCTTGTCAAACATGAGTGGAGATGACATGTCCGTCAAATAGAAATATCAAAAATTTTTGATTTTCATAAAACAGAGCCGACAACAGGTCGGTGTAGCGTACGTGTAGCCGACGAGAGCCACCAACACACTTAAAGTGTTTGACGCAATTATTTGATCGTCTCCAGGGCACTTTAATATTTGACAGAATATTCTGTCGCACTCAGTGTGTTCATCACTTGACTCTTTGACAAAACGCCAGTTTCGGCCATTGGTTGATCGTGACAACGGAGATGCGAAAGATGCATGCGCCACTTGTTATTATGAATATACATATGTATACATGTATGTGGCTCGCATTTGCTTTCGTAAACATACAGACAAATGCGCCAAAGAAATAAAATACATTTGTATATGCCATAGAAATTCTATTGCTACGATTATGGAAATGATAACGAAATAATGCGAATATGCATATTTCATGAAGGTCATTAATTTTTTTTGAAGAAATGAAATGAATGAGTGGAAGTGTTTGTGTGAGACATTTAAGTTCATTTTATAATAGTCGAAATTAATATAATTTTTGAAATAATAATTTATTTAGAATTATTTTTTATTTAATTTTATAACATACAATTTTTACCATTTTTCGAAAAACAATGGTTCTTATAACACTAAATAAGCATGCATATGTCACTCAGAGAATGCTTTTTTACATTCTCTGTGTGACTTTGTATATTTTACCTAAAAGCAGTTCTCTTTATTTATGTCGCATGAATTTACATATATTTCTGCCACTGCACGTGCTCAATTCTGCTAAATAGCAGCGAGAACGGCGAATTCCTTACTTTGATTCTATCGGCTCTGTTAGCCGCCAAATCGAACATCATAAGCAGGGATGGGCAAAGTCATAGCAGGTGCTAAAAGAGCGTAAGTGATCGTATACGTATACACACGGATTGTCACTAACAAGCACAAACGAAGAGCGTAAAACGAGCACTTACGATGGGACGAACTTTGTCACAAAGCGATAGTGAAATCAGTCTGCAATCAGAAGTCAAGCTGAATAGACCTGTACGCATTACTTTATGATTTATGAATGTACATACGTATCTGCGAGTACTCGTATTGGATACATAAATATGGCAAAGTTAATATCGTATAGAACTAGGCTAACAGATAAACATTTAGAAGACCTGCTTAGGATAAAAGTATCAAATTTTGATTTAGATTAAAATGAGGTCGTCAATTATATTATATTATAGTGAAGAATGAATTAATTTTTAGTTAAAATTTTAAGTTTAATACTTTTTCGGTAATCAATTGAAGTATTCTATCCAAGTTAAATATGAATTATTCATTATAAAATATTATTATTTTATATTACAAAATTACGTCGTACATACAAGTATGTACATTCGTATGTAGCATGCGCTACTGCGTGCAGCATAAACCTACTTATTCGACTTCTGCTAGCAGACTGATTATTTCTGATCGTTGATTCGCTTTGCCACACAGTAAATGCACTAACACAATGTCATTTTATGAGCGGCGTTTGGTTGTGGTCGTGCCCATCCCTGATCATAAGGAATTCAATTTACACCTTATCTATACTTTACATTCTCTGGTTATACACCAAGCGAAATAGCAGCGATTCTGCCTGATACGCTGAACACAATGGTTGCGACACAACATTGCATCACGACAGTGAACTGAAAACGGCGTTGTGCATCCTACTACCTGAACGCATGTACACAAGACAACACAGCTCTCCATTTTGCATGTACACAATTTCGTTGTGGCCATACTAATACCTTGCACTTCAATGAAATTTTAATATTTTGTTCAAAGTGAAAGTTTTATGCAAAAAATAAGTAAATAGGTATATATTTTTGTTTTAAATTATCAATTGTTATTACAAATGATATAATAGAGCTATAATAGAGCTATTTTATGCTTTTATTTGTAAAATAACGTCAAGTTTGTAAGAGCTGTGAATAATTTTACATTTTACATATTAGTGGCATCACCACTCTTCCTCATCTCTCTATCTTCCATTCTACTGTCAACTCTACTGTCGTCCTACTGTCGCAGGCAAATATAGGAAAATTTTAAATTAAGCGAGAACGACAACTGTCGGCCTACCGTCGCATAGTCGTGCAGAAGGGGTAAGGGTGAGAAAATTGATGAATTTTTTTATAAAATGCTAGCAATAGGCCGACGAGATAATGTTGACGATATGTCTATAATACGATGTATTGTTAATGGATTAATGGACGATAATTTGAGTAGGGGTTTAAGTGCAATGAAGTTTACTAAGTGTTGTGATTTATTACAATTGCTGTTGAGTATACCACCGAGCGGAGATAATAAATTTAAGTCAAATGAATTTTCCTGCAAACAACAACAAACGCCAGAAGTGGCAAGCAGGGTAAGCAAGAGTGTAAATGGCCCAATATGTTTTTAATTGCCCGGAAAGAGGGCATATTGCAAAGAATTGTGTGAAGCCTCGGAAAAAGAGAGAGGTTAAACAGAATGAGCGAGTGCATTAAATAAAAGATAGTGAAAGTGCTAAAAGAGTAGCAACAAAGTGTGGTTTGTGTATCACTGAGTGCGATGAAAGATTAATTGGTTTTGGAGGTAGTCAGATTACCTGCCACGGAAAAATGTTAGCGCATATTAGAATGAATAAAGCTACACGATATGTCGAATTATGGGTAATAGTCGACTCAGTGATGACTTACGAAGCAATTGTTAGTGTTGATGTCCTATCCAAAGGCACTGTAGTCATTGAAGAAGGCATGTGCACAATCATGCAAATTAGAAGAGATGTCTTAGATATAGGTGCTGAGTTAAGGGTAGGGATGGAGCAAAAGTTAGTTGTAATGAATGGTGAATGCATATCCGAATTGTTTCGGTGAAAAGTTACCTGAACTGGGTATATCAAGGCGATTCAGAATGAATATCAAATCAATGTTATCGAAACCAATTTATAAGAAACAATATAGTATTCCAATTCGTAAACAGCATGTTGTTGAGGAAATCGTAGATGAGTTTATGCAGTTGGGTATTGTGCGTAGATCTGAATCCACATATGCATAACCAGTAGTTATGATCCCTAGGAAAAATGGGGAGGATAGGTTGTGCGTCGATTTCCGTGAGTTAAATGCTGTAACTGAAAAACCACCATGGTTGATGCCGACAGTTGATGGCGTTTTGGCGACACTGTCTTGTAAAAAGTTTTTCACCACGTTAGATTTAATGTCCGGCTACTACCAGATTGAGTTAGAGGAAGACACAAAAAACCGTTTACCGCCTTTGTAACGCACAATGGCCATTATGAGTTAAAAAGAATGCCATTTGGTTTGCGGAATGCTCCGTGTACATTCCTAAAAAATGATGGAGGATGGAGTCATGTGTAGAAGTTCACGCAAGTGAGGAAAGTTCTCTGATCGCCATTCACTTGGGAGTGGCCAGAAACGATTCTTTTACATATGACTCAAGCAGCTCACGACTTCCGGTCTTTGACCAAGTATCCTCTGGGTAGCCTAAGAACATCCGTTTGAAGGCGAGCTAAAGTGAGAAGGCGAAACACCCCCTGCATTGGGTTGTGCGCTGGGTTTGGGACCCGCCACGTAAAAAAACACTCCCAATGAAAAGAAAAAAACAGTCTCGGATGAGAGACCCCCCTTTTGATGACGACCATGGCGAACGAAATAAGGACTATGATTTGAGGGCGTGCACCTGGAATGTCCGGTCCCTTAATTGGGAAGGTGCCGCTGCCCAGCTGGTAGATGTCCTCGTAAAGATAAAGGCTGACATCACCGCCGACCAAGAAATGCGATGGACGGGACAAGGACAGAGACGAGTAGGTCCTTGTGACATTTACTACAGTGGCCATATAAAGGAGCGCAAGTTTGGTGTTGGATTCGTGGTGGGAGAGAGACTCCGTCGCCGAGTACTTTCATTCACTCCGGAGAATGAACGTCTAGCCACAATCCGCATCAAAGCGAAGTTCTTCAACACATCGCTGATTTGCGCCCACGCCCCGACGGAAGAGAAGGACGATGTGACCAAAGATACCTTTTATGAGTGCTTGGAGCGCACTTATGAGAGATGCCCCCGCCACGATGTCAAAATCGTGCTTGGCGACTTCAATGCCAGGGTGGGCAAAGAAGATATCTTTGGCACTACGGTCCGTAAATTCAGCCTCCTCAAGGAAACATCCCCAAATGGGTTGAGGCTGATCGACTTCGCCGGGGCCCGAAATATGGTTATCTGTAGTACTAGATTCCAGCATAAGAAGATACATCAAGCTACCTGGCTGTCTCCGGATCGAAAAACCACTAACCAGATCGATCATGTTGTGATAGACGGAAGACACGTCTCCAGTGTTTTAGATGTGCGTGCGCTCCGAGGTCCTAACATCAACTCGGACCACTATATTGTTGCAGCGAAGATTCGCACCCGCCTCTGTGCAGCAGAAAACGCCCGTCAACAAACACAAGGAAGGTTCGACGTCGAGAAGCTGCAATCACAACGGATAGCCGAACGATTTTCTACTCGGCTTGCACTCCTGCTCTCTGAGAGCACTCGTCAACAACTCGGTATAAAGGAACTGTGGGACGGCATTTCAAACTCTTTACGTACAGCTGCAACCGAAACCATTGGTTTTCGGAAAGCGCAAAAGAACAGCTGGTACGACGAGGAGTGCCGTGTCGCAGCGGAGAGAAAACAGGCTGCCTACCTCGCAACGTTACGATCGACCACAACACGTGCGGGATGGGATAGATACCGAGAGTTGAAGAGGGAAGCGAGACGCATTTGTAGACAAAAAAAGAAAAAGGCCGAAATGCGTGAGTACGAAGAGCTTGATAAGCTGGCCGACAGGGGTAATGCTCGAAAATTCTACGAAAAGATGCGGCGGCTTGCAGAAGGTTTCAAGACCGGAGCATACTCTTGTAGAACCTCCCAAGGTGATCTAGCCACCGATGCCCAGAGAATACTTAAATTATGGAGGGAACACTTCTCCAGCCTGCTGAATGGCAGTGAACGCACAACACCAGGAGAAAGTAAACCCGATACCCCAATCGATGACGATGGAGCAGACGTTCCATTGCCCGACCATGAAGAGGTTCGAATAGCAATTGCCCGCTTGAAAAACACGGCGGCGAAGAGCTGATAAGGTGCATGCATCAGTTTCTTTGCCAAATATGGTCGGACGAAAGTATGCCCAACGATTGGAATTTAAGTGTGCTATGCCCACTCCATAAAAAAGGAGACCCCACAATCTGCGCCAACTACCGTGGGATTAGCCTCCTCAACATCGCATATAAGGTTCTGTCGAGCGTATTGTGTGAAAGATTAAAGCCCACCGTCAACAAACTGATTGGACCTTATCAGTGTGGCTTTAGACCTGGTAAATCAACAACCGACCAGATATTCACGATGTGCCAAATCTTGGAAAAGACCCGTGAAATGAGAATCGACACACACCACCTCTTCATCGATTTCAAAGCTGCTTTCGACAGCACGAAAAGGAGCTGCCTTTATGCCGCGATGTCTGAATTTGGTATCCCCGCAAAACTACTACGGCTGTGTAAGCTGACGTTGAGCAACACGAAAAGCTCCGTCAGAATCGGGAAGGACTTCTCCGATCCGTTCGATACCAAACGAGGTTTCAGACAAGGCGATTCCCTATCGTGCGACTTTTTCAACCTGCTTCTGGAGAAAATAGTTCGAGCTGCAGAACTCAACAGAGAAGGTACCATCTTTTATAAGAGTGTACAACTGCTGGCGTATGCCGATGATATTGATATCATCGGCCTCAACACCCGCGCTGTTAGTTCTGCTTTCTCCAGACTGGACAAGGAAGCAAAAGAAATGGGTCTGGCAGTGAACGAGGGCAAGACGAAATATCTCCTGTCATCAAACAAACAGTCGTCGCACTCGCGACTTGGCACTCACGTCACTGTTGACAGTCATAACTTTGAAGTTGTAGATAATTTCGTCTATCTTGGAACCAGCGTAAACACCACCAACAATGTCAGCCTAGAAATCCAACGCAGGATAACTCTTGCCAACAGGTGCTACTTTGGACTAAGTAGGCAATTGAGAAGCAAAGTCCTCTCTCGACAAACAAAAACCAAACTCTATAAGTCACTCATAATTCCCGTCCTGCTATATGGTGCAGAGGCTTGGACGATGTCAACAACGGATGAGTCGACTTTGCGAGTTTTCGAGAGAAAGGTTCTGCGAAAGATTTGTGGTCCTTTGCGCGTTGGCCACGGCGAATATTGCATTCGATGGAACGATGCGCTGTACGAGATATACGACGACATTGACATAGTTCCGCGAATTAAAAGACAGCGGCTACGCTGGCTAGGTCATGTTGTCCGGATGGATGAAAGCGCTCCAGCTCTGAAAGTATTCGACGCAGTACCCGCCGCGGGAAGCAGAGGAAGAGGAAGACCTCCACTCCGTTGGAAGGATCAAGTGGAGAAGGACATGGCCTCGCTTGGAATATCCAATTGGCGCCACGTAGCGAAGAGAAGAAACGACTGGCGCGCTGTTGTTGACTCGGCTATAATCGCGTAAGTGGTGTCTACGCCAGTAAAGAAGAAGAAGAAGAAGAGTTTTTAAAAATCGTTCCGAAGGAAGAGTTAACGCTAAGATTATCAAAGTGTTCATTTATGAGAAGTGAGGTTACTTTTCTAGGGCATCAGGTAGATGAAAATGGTATTAGACCGGGTATTGTAAAGACATCGGCGATTGAACACTTTCCAACGCCGCGAAATCAGGTAGAAGATTTTTAGGGTTGACAGGGTTTTTCCGTAAGTTTGTTTCCGAATATGCATTGATCGCTAAGCCTCTCACCCAGCTTACGAAGACGGACGCAGACTTCGTTTGGGACTCGACATTTGAAGAGTCATTCCAGCGTTTAATCGAATTGATAAGTAAATCCCCAATTTTGATAATCTATGACATCACGAAGGACCATGAGCTCCATACAGACCCATCAAGTATGGGTATAGCCGCTATCCTTATGCAACGAGATGAGAGTGAATTGAAGCCAATTTCATATTACAGTAGGGCATGTACGCAGCAAAAAAAGAATTGGCATGCATATGAGCTGTAAGTGCTCGCTGTGACATAGCACATCTGGCCGGGTCAATGATGAGTCACGTTGATGCTCTAAGTCGTGCACCAATAAGAGGGGACGAATAGGTAGAAGACATATCTAGTAAGGTTTTTGACGCTGACAGTTGACGATTGGGCTTGCACCATGCAGAGGAAAGATAGCAAGCTGAATGAAATTTTACGCGTAATCGAGGGTAAAGACGCTGGCAATCAACGCAGTGCCATAAGGAAAAGTTTCTGTTTGAAGAATCACCGGTTGTTCCGCTTAATTAAGAATGGGAGTAATTTGTTAGTTGTTCCAAAAGGCATGCCATGGCGAATACTTAAACTCTGCCATGACGATGTGGGTCATCCCGGTGTGGACGGTACTTTAAAAAGGATCATGCAACATTTTTGGTTTCCGCGCATGAGGAACTTTATAAAGGGCTTTATCAAGTCGTGTATTGAGTGCTGTTACAGTCGCGAACCGATTCGTAAGGAATGCGAGCGCTATGGCATGGAGGTTCCAAAATTATCGTTTCACACTTTGCACTTGGATCATCTTGGGCCTTTTGTGAAAAGTCGACGTGGTCATGAGTACGATCTGGTCATCGTGGACGCACTCACCAGGTATTCGGTAGTTGTCCCTACTAGATCTACGAAAACCAAACCAGTCGTAGATGCATTGAATGATTTGACTCTTTTCTTCGGCTTACCGCAATAAATTGTAACAGGTAGAGGTACCGCATTTACGTCAGAAGCATTTGGTAACTATTGCGAGGCAAACGAGATACAACATATTAAGGTAGCTGTGGGTACACCACGTTCGAATGGTTTGGCAGAAAGGGTTAATCAAGCAGTATTGGCATTTTTGAGAGCATCGACCAGTGAGGCAAAATATTGGGATACACATGTTCGTATGCTGCAATGGTCCTTAAATACTAAGGTGAACGCGACAACAAAGTTTGCGCCGATTGATTTGATGCTGCTCGAAGCTCCTCCTCCAAACACGGGCGAGTCGAAGAAGTTACACCCGAAGTATAAAGATCCCTACGTGGTTAAGAAAGTATTGAGGTTCGATCGTTACATCGTTGAAGATATCGAAGGCATGCAGCGAACGTCACTACAGTCAAAGAGTCAAATTTCAACTTCCGACAACATGAAACCGTGGTGTGCCTTGTTTCCAGAAATAGAGGATGATGGTGATCCTGAAGATGCTATTAATGACGAATATCTCGGGACGAGTTAATGTCAGGAGAGGCCGAGCTGTCATCCAAAGTCGATTTTTGATAACATTAATGCTTTTGTGATATTTACAAGCGTGTGAATTTGACAATATTTGGACGACAAAAATTTAGTTATGTTAAGTCTTAGCAATAAACTTGCTCTAATAGCTTTACAATGTTCTTTATACGTTAGCTTATGATCAAAAGTGAAGCCTGAAATTTTTAGTACATTAGTGTGCGGGATATGGATATTGGAGTGAGATAATGAAGGGAAAAAACATCTGCGTTTTCTGCAGATGTGGAAAGTAGAACATTTACTTGCTGATATATTGGCACCTGATGTTTCTGCCCATTTATTTATATTTTGTAGGATGTTTAAGAAGGTGTAATTAACGTCATTGAGATCATTTAAATTAGTAAAAATTAAAACGTCATCGGTACAAGTGAAATGTTTTACTTTCGAGTTGGAGGAAATGATTGAGTTGATTTCATTGAACGCAATTACGAACAAGGTTACTGAAAGTGGCGATCCTTGCGGAGTGCCATTATGAAGATTGTACATATATTTGGGCCTTATAATTATTAATACAGGCTGCCAATTTCCGATTGGTTAAAAAGGATTTTACAAATTTGTAAATTTTGTTTCCAATTTTCTATCGCTTTAATTGTCGCAGTACGATATGCGCTCCGATTCTATCGAACGCCTTCTCGAAGTCTAAATTGAGAACTGACACATGGTTACTGTTGGCTAATGCTGTGGAAGCAAAATGATGGAAATGTAAGAGTGGTTCCGTGACACCGATACCTTTTTGGAAACCAAATTGATGGGGACTAAGGAGATTGTTCGTCTTGGCGTACCACATTATTCTCGCTGCGAGAATTTTTTCCAGGACTTTAGACATGCATGGTAGAAGGGATATTGGTCTGAAACTTGATATGAGCGTGGAGGATTTATTTGACTTTGGAATAGGGATGGTTAAAACGGTTTTCCATTCTTGGGAATAGATTTCGGAGTCGAGGATATTATTGTGAAGGTTAATGGGTCTGATTTTGAGGGTAGAGGGTAAATTTTTCAGGATGGGATAGGAAATTTTGTCCACACCAGGTGTTTTTCCTGTCATTCTTGAAATTGTGGATTCAAATTCAGATAAAGTTAACGGGACTTCTATAAGGAATGCCTAGGATGAAGGGGATGGATTGGAATAATCTTTTTGAATGATTTGATTTTTTAGGACATTGAAGGAGAGAGGGAAGTTGAAGTCATGGGAGTAGGAGAACCATCTTTTGCCGAATTGTTCAGAAATATCACGTGGTTCATGGAGTGGTCCTTGATCGCTATATATAAATGAGATACGAGTGCGGGAAGTGGAAGTGGAACCTGTGAGCATTCTTATATCTGACCATATTTGTTTTGGATTAGAGGAGGGATTTATATTGGATGTGAGTTTTTCAAGAGATTGTCTTTTGGCTGATTTAGTTCTTTTCTGAACGTAGCATTTGCTTTTTTATAGTTAATAAGATTTGTATCACTCATGTGTTGTTTGTATTTATGCCAAAGTGCTTGTTTATTTTTTCGAAGGGTGGTAAGTAAGTTAGACCAGTAAGGCAATTTGGCAGTCAATTTTTTTGAGTTTGTTTGCGGTATTGTCACATGGGATGATAGGCGAATTATTTGTTTAATTTAAGAGGCTTCGGCGTTGATATTTTTTGAAACCGGTTTGTTATTTGATGCAGATGTGGCAGCAGATTGAAATCTCTGCCAATCTGCCTTTTCTATCAGGAATTTAAGTTGAGGTTTGACTTGATACTAATTAGGAAGGGACATGGTTGTTTGGATTGGGAAATGATCACTATTGTGGAGTTCATCCAGTCTGCAGAAGGAGAGTTTGGGGGCAAAAGATGCTGAGGCAAGGATAATATCAGGATGGGTAAAGGTTTTATGTGTTGAAAAATGCATGGGTAAACCATCATTTAGAACAATAAGGTTTTGGGAAAGGATAACGTCTTCAATAATTTTCCTCTTTTTATTAACACATTTGAAGCCCCACAATGGGCTCCACATATTAAAAGCTCCTAGGATTATGATGGGAGTGGAGAATGTATTACACAAATCAATTATATCTTTATTGTTAAATTTTTGGCTGGGTGGGATGTAGCAATTAATTAATGTGATTTTTTGCTCAACATCGATTTCAATTGCTAAACAGGAAATATTTGATGTAACAGGGACTAGTTTATGATTTATGGATTTTTTTTTATAAAAAAAGCTATTCCCTGTTTGCAGGAGCCAATAGAGGGTTTGTTATGAAAAAACTATGATATTTAATGGGTGAGTATGCTGTTTTGTTGAATGGAATATGCGTTTCTTTTAACGCAGTCATTTCGGGGTTAAATTCATTTATAGAATATTCAAAACTACGTAATTGTTCAAAAGTCCGTTTATATTCCACTGTAGTATTTGTATCATTGTGGGGTTGTATCAGAGGGGTACGGTGGGATGGGAGAAAGAGGGATGCCAATGGAAAGGTGAGAAATTAAGGAAGAAATTAAGGTGTTTGTGTTTTGTGAGTCAATAAAGTTTTCGGTGTTATAATTATTTTCGCGTATGTTATTGTTTGCTGAGTTATTGTAATTGTTATTTGCGTTGTTGTTGGAGTAGGAGCTGGTAGGGTTTGTATAGGGTGATTTTTTAAGAGCTTGATAACTTTTTTTTTAAAAAAAACGCATAAAATTTGCAAAATCTCATCGGTTCTTTATTTGAAACGTTAGATTGGTTCATGACATTTACTTTTTGAAGATAATTTCATTTAAATGTTGACCGCGGCTGCGTCTTAGGTGGTCCATTCGGAAAGTCCAATTTTGGGCAACTTTTTCGAGCATTTCGGCCGGAATAGCCCGAATTTCTTCGGAAATGTTGTCTTCCAAAGCTGGAATAGTTGCTGGCTTATTTCTGTAGACTTTAGACTTGACGTAGCCCCACAAAAAATAGTCTAAAGGCGTTAAATCGCATGATCTTGGTGGCCAACTTACGGGTCCATTTCTTGAGATGAATTGTTGTCCGAAGTTTTCCCTCAAAATGGCCATAGAATCGCGAGCTGTGTGGCATGTAGCGCCATCTTGTTGAAGCCACATGTCAACCAAGTTCAGTTCTTCCATTTTTGGCAACAAAAAGTTTGTTAGCATCGAACGATAGCGATCGCCATTCACCGTAACGTTGCGTCCAACAGCATCTTTGAAAAATACGGTCCAATGATTCCACCAGCGTACAAACCACACCAAACAGTGCATTTTTCGGGATGCATGGGCAGTTCTTGAACGGCTTCTGGTTGCTCTTCACCCCAAATGCGGCAATTTTGCTTATTTACGTAGCCATTCAACCAGAAATGAGCCTCATCGCTCATCGGACGTAAAGCGCGAAACACATTTCGAACCGAACACTGATTTTGGTAATAAAATTCAATGATTTGCAAGCGTTGCTCGTTAGCAAGTCTATTCATGATGAAATGTCAAAGCATACTGAGCATCTTTCTCTTTGACACCATGTCTGAAATCCCACGTGATCTGTCAAATACTAATGCATGAAAATCCTAACCTCAAAAAAATCACCCGTTATTTTGTTTTGGTGCGTCGTTTGTCACTTAGATATCTGTGTTGTTGTTGTTAACTAATGCATGGTTTGCTTGTGAATTATTTGTGTTTGTGTTGATATTGTTTTGTTGTGAATTGGGTCTATTTTTTATAATATGAGAGAAGGGGATCGAAGACTCATTTAGAGCTGTGCTTTGTATGTTGTTAATGCTTCACGCATTGTACATTTTTTGTCTGTTTTAATGACAATTATTTGTTTCATTTGTGCAAATTTCCGGCATGTCTTATTAGAGGCAGTGACTACCTGAACAATTTGTACAAAGAGTGCGAGAGTACGGAGTGGGGGAGTGGGGTGGGAGTGCACATGAGTAGCATGCAGCCGGTTTATTACAGCGTTTTGTTGTGTGGCCAAGCATTTGGAAATTTCTGCACCTCATGAGGTTAGGATAGTATGGCTTGACTTTAGTAGTGTGCCAAGATACTTCTAATTTTGTGGGTAATTGGTACAAATCAAATGTGAGGAGTACTACGCCACTAGGGATAGTCTTTCCTTCGATGTGTTTGATAAATTTATGAACAGAGACGACGCCCTGGTCAGTTAAATTTTCAATTATTTCTGTCTCAGGTATATCATTAAGGCACGGTGTGAAAATAGTGCCCTTTGAATAGTTGAGGTTATGGTGTAACTCTATTTTTACATCATACACGCCGATTAAATATGTTGTAGCCAAAAATTTTTTTGTGATGTGATTATTTTTAACTAAAAGCAGCAGGCTGCCGTCTTTCAAATTTGAAATTTCCATTCTTTCAGATCAAATATTTTTTAATGCCTTGTGTACAGCAAAGCACGAATATTGGGTTAGGTGTTTATTTAAATTAGTCGCACTGACCATGAGGTATTTGTGATTGTCTTTTTTGATAGTTGGCAATGCCGGAAAGTAATCTTTGGTTATGTTTTGGGATTTTTTTCGCTTGGGTTTTGGGCTTGTGGGTAACAGGGCAAACCTGTTATCTCCAAGCGTGGGTCCCACAAGGGACATTTTGATTTTTTTGAAAAAAAAAAACAAATATTCAACTGTAGAAACTGTACTATTTTCTATATAAGCGATAATTGAGCATAAGATTAAAGTTATTGTCTTTCAAATGAATCGGATGGTATTTAGAGCGTACCAAATAAATAGTGAAATAAAATAGTTCATAATCTAAACCGTTATTTTATTGTAGTGCAAATATATACGTCAATTGAAACAGGTATGAACATATGGTAACAAATGAGTAAAAATAATGAAGAAATTCGCTACATTTTGAAATTTTTGTATAAAAAGGAAATAATGCTACGCAAGCCACCAATGAAATTTGTGACGTTCACTGGCGTAAACACCGCTTACGTGATTAAAGGGTTTGTCCGGAAAGTAAAAGGGTTGATTTTCTTCCGCCGCGACTGTACTTCGAAGCATGCGCGCACTGGGGTCAGTTGTCTCCGAACCATAGATTACTTGATACGAGACTCTTTGGTTCGAGAGAGAGCTGTCAAAACTCGCATTTTTTATAACATTTGCCAATGATGCCACTGCTGAAAAATATTAGATTGGGTATATAATAAAATATACAAAACACTAAATTAAACACTTTGAAAATGCATACATATATAAATGCTAAAATGCAAAATCATTAATTAATTTACATAAACATTTATTTTGCCAAAATATGTTCGCACAGTTCAATGAAATTTCTTTTTACACTTATTTCGTCAAGTAGTTATAGCGCTGCCCTTCTGGCATCCCGCCATTTTCACTAACTGCTGGGTGACGGCACCCTGATTGTGTTTTTTGCCATATCAGGGTGCCTTGCCAGCTGACAAGCGAGAGAGCAAGAAAAGAGATTCTGATCAAGTTATCTATGTCCGAATACCTGGAGAGTCAGGACAAGCGCTTTCACGAGACGTGTTTCTGTGAGTGGAGCAAAACGAAAATGCAACGTTCGTTAAAGCAGACGTACGCGATTAAATTCTGTATGAAACTCATTAAATCTGCGACAGAGACGTTTGATATGATCAAGCAGCCTAACCCAGATGTTGCTTTAGCAAGAAGTGGTGTAACAAAAGAAACAATCTTTTGAGTGCGAGTGCGGCCTCTTCTGACCCAAAAAAGGGAAGAATGAACAAATTCAATGCAAAAACGATTATTATTGTCTCTTTTGACATCAAAGGCATCGTCCACCATGAATTTGTTCCTCCTGGACAAACCATCAACGCCAAATTTTACGTGGAAATCCTCAAGAGACTCATTCGAAGGGACAGTCGAGTCCAACAAGACATCGCAGCCGATTGGAAGTTGCACCATGACTACGCCCCGGATCACACCGCCTTTCTTGTGAACAGCTACCTAACCAAGGCCGGCATCAAAACTCTTCCACAGCAGCCCTACAGCACAGATATGGCCTCCTCTTTACATGAAAAGGGCGATGAAAGGCAAGCATTGTGAAACGACAGAAAGGATCCAAGAAGCATGCACTTCGGCTTTCATGGCTATTCCGGAGAATGCCTCTTTGACGTCTTCAATGCTTGGAAATCGCGCTGACAGCGCTGCATTGACGCAGAAGGAGTTTACGAGGTATGACAATTAAGTACTGAGACTGATTTCATAAAAACCGTATATTTGAAAATTACTGCCATCCCCTTCAAAATAGTCCTCTTGGGCAGCTATACAGCGATTCCAGCGCGTTTTCCATGTTTCGTAACATTTCTGGAACGCTTCGACTGGGATGTCCGCGAGTACCCTCGTCACGGCCGCCTGGATGTCCGTAATCGACTCAAAATGGGTTCTGTGGAGGTTTGGTCCTGTACATTCATCAAGCGGCAGGTCTGCCGTGTCGTAAGGAAACAGAGAAAGAATTAATATGAAACACCTAACACACGATCACATCGCTCAGCCTGCTGATGTGAACGCGACAAATTACATTTTTAAACAGCCCCTTTGTGAGGGCTAATCATTAAGCTTAGTCAGCCGGAATGATTTAGTTGAGATACAAAACACAACAGGTTTGGTTCATGTATGCTCTGAATCTGTCCTTTATTGAAAATATAAGGGTATTTATACATTTTGGTTTAACTGACTCTTCCATGACTCCGCCCCGTGTATTTCCAGTCAAAACCCGGAAAAGTATAAAGGCAGCCAATCAAAGTGATTGCTGACCTTGCAGAATGCATTACAATGCGACTATACTGTTTACTCATTAGGTTGCAACACTTGTTATTTTTAGAGTGCATTGACCGTGTTGTTTGCACATATTGATTGCAACATAGAAAATATTATTATTGAATTTCGTCTCGTTTGTAATGCGAAACTCTTTTGTGTATGTCGCTTTGCTTATGTATTCTTGTGTGGTCTTTACAAATGTGACTAATTCATGAATTTGCTTATTATAATTTATGAGTGCTTGGTAAGTGGCATTTAGGTAGGACCACTACACCCTTGCCCTTGAGAAAAATTTATTACGTGAAAAGAATGAACGGAATGATTTTTTTTTTTGTGAAGTCATGGAGTCGCTTTACATTGTTATGTATTTTTTTTTTTTTTGCTTTTGTTTGCATTTTATGTGTTGTGTGTTTACAGAATATGACACTTAATTTTTGAGTGTTGTTATTTTTATAATGTGGGTTTGTTGTTAATTTTTTTTTTTTTTTTTTTTTTTTACTTATGGTAACGTGAGTGTATGTACATAAATATAAGTGTGTTTATTTTGGTTATCTTCTTAGCGTATCTTATTTGTAACATATGATTAGAAAGTGTGAGTAAAATATTTGTATTTATTAATAGCTAATGTTTGCATATGCCTAATTTATATTCAATTTTGTTTTTGTTCTACATATGTGCCTAAGTATTTTTTTAATTGGTTATTGTGGAACTCTTTACATTTATTTTTTATTTTAACAATTGAATTTGTTCCATTTGTATTTACAATGTTGTATGGCCCGTGGTATGGACTCTGGTGTTTTAGTTTATTTTCATTTTTTATGTACACCATGTCTCCGATTTCAAAATTTGATTTGTTTGTGTTTTTGTCATATTCTTGTTTTCTTTTAATTTTTACCGCGTTTATTAGTTTTCTGGCATTTGTAATTGAGTTTTTTAGACGACTATGCAATTCGTTCGCATAATTGTCAATGTCATAACATTTATTTTCTTTATTTATCTTGTCGTTTGGTAGTGACGGCAATTTTCCATACACCAATTCATAGGGTGAATAACCAGTGTCTGTGTGTGGTGTTGTGTTAAATGCAAATGTATAATATGGTATCCACTTATGCCATTCGTAATCGTCAGCAAAGGTGAGTAAATATTCGTTTAATTTTCTGTGGTTTCGTTCTAGTGACCCAATTGTTTGATGGTGGTACGGAGCTGAGAATATTTGCTTCGTATTCAATAATGTGCACACGTTGTGCATTAATTCATTAACAAATTCTGTGCCTCTGTCTGATTTCAATGTTTGTATGAAGCCATGCTTCAGAATAAGTTGTTCGACTAGTGTTGTTGCAATTGTTTTTGCGTCTTTTGTTTCAATGGGATGAGCTATGACGAATTTCGATAAATCGCATTGCATCGTTAATATGTATCTGTAGCCGTTTGAGATACGAAGTGGGCCTATTGTGTCGATTGAGACTGTACTGAAGGTTGATGTCGGCGTGTCTGTCACTACGAGCGGTTCTTTAATGTGTTTTGTTGTTTTATTCTGTGCACATTTCGTGCAATTGTTTATAAATTCTTTTACCATTTGCCTCATGTTTTTCCATGTGTATCTTTGTTTCAATTTTAAAATTGTCTTCCTAACGCCTAAATGACCTGATATGTTGGAAGTATGGAATTCATCTATTAATTTGTATTTTAATATTGTACTTTTTATTTCTTCTGGAGCTCTATATAATATTATGTTTAGTGGCGCGCTTTTCTTGTTTTCGATTTTATTAAATTTCTCTTTGAATGCATTCATATCTATATTCTTTAATATATATTCCTGTTCACAAAGGGCTAGCTCCTTTATATGTGAATTGTGCATAGCACTATGTAGTTTCTCCAACATTGAATCTAGTTTCAAAGGGTCATCGCTACATGTAACTTGCACTTCTTTATGAATTATTTCAATCGTAACGTTACTTTCTTTATCAACTTTAAATTTCAATTTTTTTAAATTCTTTACGTCATTAAAAGATGTACATTCCCATATGTGAAGTTGATCAGACTTCTTAGGAGATGTATCTTTAATGCGTTTCCCGAGTATATGTTCATGCGCTTTATATTCTATATTTCTTTGCGCTTTTATATTTTCATTATTGCATGCATGCTTAATTTCTTCATTTTTATTAATTTTTGCGGCCTTGCTCCTTGTTAATATGTTAATTTTTATATCTTCCACGTCATTTTCTGTAGTGGGTATCATTGCTTTAAGTGTGTCGCTATCTATTTTGATGCGTGACAGTGCATCTGCGTTCGTGTTTATTTTGCCTTGTTTGTAAATAATTTCGAAGTCATATTCGGATAAATCTATTCTGATTCTTGTCATTTTTGATGACGGATTTCTATGTGTAAATAGTGAAACTAACGGCCTGTGGTCGGTTACGACTATAAATTTTCTGCCGTAAAGGTATGTCCTGAATTGGGTGATGCCCCAATGAATTGCTAATAACTCTTTTTCAATTATGGGCTTGCTGATGTCGTGTTTTTGTAAGGCTTTGCTTGCATACGCGATTGGCAAATCATGACCTATTTCGCCTTGCGATAGTATCGCTCCTAGGGCAAAGTCAGATGCGTCAGTTGTTAATATAAATGGTTTGTCGAAATCTGGGTATTGAAGAATAGGTGGGCTTATTAATTTGTCTTTTAATGTGTTAAATGCTTTTTCGCATTCTTCTGACCAAATGAATGGTTGTCCCTTTTTTAACAGTGTGTTTAAACATTTTGCTGTTAGTGCAAAGTCGGGTATGAATCGTCTATAGTAATTGCAAAATGCAATGAATCTTCGTGTTTCATCTGCATTCGTTGGTGTGGGGTACTTGCGTACAGTATCGCATTTGGCAGGGTCAGTTTTGACACCTTTATCAGTGATTAAATGTCCGAGGTAGAGGACTTCTGGTTTCAAAAATTGACATTTACTGGCATTTAGTTTTAGGTTATATTTCTTTAATCTTTCAAATACTTCTATTAAATTTTCGTTATGGTGTTTGATTGAGCATCCAAATACGATAATGTCGTCTACATAGAGAAAAGCTTCTGATTTTAATCCTGATAGCGCTATTGTCAACATGCGTTGGAAGCTATTTGATGAAATCTTTAATCCAAAAGGTAGTCGTTTGAACTGGTAGTGGCCATCTTGTGTGGAGAATGCTGTTGGTGGTCTAGAGTCGGTGTCTAGTGGGATTTGGTGAAAAGAACTGGTCATATCTAAAGTTGTGAAATATTTTGCTCTTCCAAGCGTGTCCAAGATGTCTTCTAGTCTTGTTAATGGGAATTTGTCGCTGACGATTTTGTCGTTTAGTTTTCTATAGTCTACTACTAGTCGCCATTTTTGGTTGCCATTTTCGTCATTCTTTTTTGGTACTAGGAGTAATGGAGAATTATCGGGGCTAACTGATGGTTCGATAATATCGTCTTCAATTAAATTTTCTATTTGTTTTTGAATTTCTTCCTGCTGCGAATACGGTAGTCTATAATTTTTTATGTAAACTGGTGAATTGTCTATGAGATTTAGCTTTTGTGTATAAAAAGAGTTTGTGGAAAGACTTTCGCCTTCGAGATGGAATATTGATTGATACTTTTGGAGTATTTCGTGTAGCTCGTTTTCTGTTTGTTTGTCTACGTTACCTAATTTTAATTCTTTTATTAATTTATTGAAGCGGTTGCTGTTGTAAATCTTCGGTTTTTGATATGCTGTCATAATATTGTAGTCTGATAAATTCTCTGTTATACATTTTATTTGTTTAATTTTAGCTGTATGATTATTGACATTTATGATTTTTATGTGGCAATTGCCTTTTGCAGGTGCTATTGAATTGGCTAGGAATACTCCCTGTTCTATTTCCTGATTTAAAATTATGCTATCTTCGTTTATATTTAGATCTATTGGTACTATAACTTCTGTTCTGGGCGGTACTTCTAAGATTCTATTTGACTGTATTTGTGTATCTATTATTAATGTGTGTTCATAGTTGTTAATTGTTGCAGTTAGAGTGAATGTTTCGTAGTCAATTTTGCATAAATGTGTGACTAAAAAATCTCTGCCTAAAATTCCATCGGTTGTGGTGGGGAATTCGTCTGTGACTAAATGAAAATCAATGCTAGTGCTATCTTTTCCTACTTGAAAAGTTAGCTTAGCTGTACCTAATGAAGTGATCTTGTCTTTTGTGATTCCCGTTAAATTGCTTTTATTGTTACTATCGTAATCGAATTCATTGTTGAAAGGGTTTTTGCATATGGATATGTCAGCTCCTGTGTCGATTAGAAATGTCATGGGTTTGTTGAATTGTGTATTAAAAATTGTAATGAAATTTGTTAAATTCTGAGTGATGACATATATTTTATTTATATTTGTATCTTGCGAATACCCGGAAGAGGTTAATTGTCGTCCTCCGGGTCGCCTACGTTTCCCTGGAATTGCAGGAAATTTACGTGGCGACCGTTTCTGTTGAATTGAGCACCTTGTCTATTATTATTGGGCCTGTTGTTGTAGTTATTACTATTGGTCGGTCTAAAATTGTTGCGGTTGTTGTTGTTATGATTGTTTTATCTTTTTACACTATTATTATTATGAAAAGTGTTATTGTTGTTATTATTCCTAGGATAATTGTCATTTCTGAAATTATTGTTAGTATATCTGTTGAAATTGTTGTTGCTTGAATTGTTGTTGTTTCTAAAATTGTTGTTATTGGGGTATCTCCTTTGGTCATTGATGCGATTATTGTATCGTTTATTATTTGAGATAATCATAACTCTTGAATTGTTGTTTTCAATAACCTGTTCAAGTTCTAGGGCTAGGTCCACCGCTGTGTCTAGCGATTTTGGAAGTGCGGAGAAAACAGTTTGTTTGAATTGGTCGTTTAAACCATTTTTAAATACAGTTAAGCTGTATTGCTCATTTAGTTGGGTGACGAGTGCTTTTTGTTCAGTAGTGGCATTAGGGCCAATTTGTGATATTTGAAGTTTATTTAGTTCAGATATTAAATAGAGAATTTTATTTTTGTAATTAGTTATATTTAGGTTTCTTTGTGTTAAGCTGGCTAGTTGATTTTGTAGTTTTGGTATAGTTGTCGTGCTTTTATATTTATTTGTCAATAAGTTTTTTAGGTCTTCTAGTGTTGTGGGCGGTTGTATTGCAGTTATGTTCGTTCGTACTATTTGTGATAGTTTTACATAAATAATAAAGTCAATCAGTGCTATTTTGCCTGTAGGTGTTAATCCATTGTAGACTATTTCTACAATTTTTAGAAATGATTCTAACTTTTTATGATTTCCCGAAAAGTTGGGAATAGCTTTTGTAGCCATTTCTAAATTGAATTCAGACATGGTTCTTGTTGTGGTATGGGATTCAGTGTTTGAATTTTCAAAATTCGAAGTGATTGGTGTGGATATTGAGTGTGGTATTGACATATCAATGTTGTAATGCGCTAGAATTTTTATTAATTTGTCTCGCAAATGCCAGAAAATTTCTAAACATATATCTCTGTGTTCTTTTGATAATTTCTCTTTGTATACATTTAGTATACTTCGTATTGATTCGAGTGTTACGAATAGTGTTTGCAGATGCTTTTGCACTGTGTCTTCTTTTATTTTTATAGTTTTATTTAAGCATTTATATGCTCTATTGAAATTTTCTTTCTCAATTAAAATATGCTGATAAATTTTTTGCCATGTGGCCATTATATATTTTTATTCATATTTATATTTGTGCCTGTTGTCTAACAAGGCTACGCTTTAGTTTGTTGAAAATTTGCTTTATGATAAGTGATAATATGATAATTGTGACAATTATTGTTAGAAAAATTTCTAAATAGCTTGTGCTTGTAATGTTGTTTTTTAAAATATTGTTATTATTATTATTATTATTGAAGTTGGGAGTTTCTTTATTTTTTTTATCAATTGCATTGTTCACTTCGTATCCTGTGAATACGAGTGTGATTGAGGTAAGTATTTTACTCCAAACTCCCATTTTAAAAACGTAATATGTATTTGATAAAGTATTAATTAATATATTTTTAAAGTTTTTTCAAATTAATAAGCTGCTTCTGTACCTCCCTCTTTGTGTCTGTGCTGGTTGACAGGTTGAGCTGATGGTATAAGATCGCCTTGGCTCTGCGTTGTTGGAATCTTCTGCCGGCGCGTTTCCTTTTTTCTTTTGGTGGTGGTGTAAGAGGGCGTTTTATCGCCTGCTGTCGACGCTTATACTCTTCGATTGTTATAGGTTTGGGGCCCGCGTCTTTTGGGGTCGGTACGTATGCTGGTTGTTGGGTGCTATCGTCCGTCGTGGTGGCTGCTGGTGTGTATTGTTGTGCTCTCAATAGCCTTTCGTACTTCAGTTTGAGGGCGTCAAATGCTGCTTTTGGTACGAATTCGGTGAGTTGGTCCTCTGGTGCCATGTAGATGATTGAAGTAATTTGCAGTAGTGGGCTGATGAAATGTTGTTGCCGCAGGATTTGAAATTATGTCCTTCGTTCAATTGGACAGTTTGATGTGTGTACCAGTAAATTTGGTTCGTGACTGCAGTAATAAAATTTAATGAAAATAGGATCAGCAGACAGGATCAAAAGTTTTGGTCCGCAGGATCGCCATGTGGAGGTTTGGTCCTGTACATTCATCAAGCGGCAGGTCTGCCGTGTCGTAAGGAAACAGAGAAAGAATTAATATGAAACACCTAACACACGATCACATCGCTCAGCCTGCTGATGTGAACGCGACAAATTACATTTTTAAACAGCCCCTTTGTGAGGGCTAATCATTAAGCTTAGTCAGCCGGAATGATTTAGTTGAGATACAAAACACAACAGGTTTGGTTCATGTATGCTCTGAATCTGTCCTTTATTGAAAATATAAGGGTATTTATACATTTTGGTTTAACTGACTCTTCCATGACTCCGCCCCGTGTATTTCCAGTCAAAACCCGGAAAAGTATAAAGGCAGCCAATCAAAGTGATTGCTGACCTTGCAGAATGCATTACAATGCGACTATACTGTTTACTCATTAGGTTGCAACACTTGTTATTTTTAGAGTGCATTGACTGTGTTGTTTGCACATATTGATTGCAACATAGAAAATATTATTATTGAATTTCGTCTCGTTTGTAATGCGAAACTCTTTTGTGTATGTCGCTTTGCTTATGTATTCTTGTGTGGTCTTTACAAATGTGACTAATTCATGAATTTGCTTATTATAATTTATGAGTGCTTGGTAAGTGGCATTTAGGTAGGACCACTACAGTTCTTTTGATCACCGATTTTGTTTTAAGAAACAAAAAAAGTCACAGAGTGACATGTCGGGCGAATAAGGCGGCTGTTGCAACACGGCGATCCCTTTAGAGGCCAAATACTGTGACACGCGGAGAGCGGTGTGGCACGGCGCGTTGTCGTGATGAAGGAGCCAGTTACGAGCGATGTCTGGGCGCACCCTGTTGACTCGTTTTCGCAATCTTTCGACTACTTGGCAATAGTAGACTTGATTCAAAGTTTTCCCTGGTGGAATGAATTCTTTGTGGACGATTCCACGGCTATCAAAAGAGGCAGCAATCATCGTTTCTATATTCGACTTGCTCATGTGAGCTTTTTTCGGGATTTCGAGATTGTGACCTCTGGCGTTTGGTTTTCGGGTCTAAGAGCACTATCACCATACACTCTTACAATTTTAGCGTACATTTCTGAAGCGGTTCGCCCAATCTGGCGCAAAATTTTATCGCGACGCGTTGCTCTTGATTTCGTTATTCCATTTTCGTGACGAGCACTACAAATACACGTCTACTCAACTTGACGCAGCAGGCGAACTAAACAAGCTAGAGCGACGTTACATACATCAATGGAGAGGAGAGGGATGCCGAAAAAAGAGAAAGGGAATTTCAAGGTCACAGGTTTACCACAAGCGCGGCAATAAAATCAGTCTCAGTACTTAATTGTCAAACCTCGTATTTTGAAAGTTTTTTTAAAGAGTTGTAACGATTGGTTCAATAAATTTTTTTAAATCAGTCTCATTACTTAATTGTAAAACCTCGTATTTTGAAAGTTTTAAAAGAATTGTAGCGATCGCTTCAATAAATTTTTTTAAATCGAATCAGTTCTATTACTTTCCGAACGAACCCTATATAGCCGAGTTAACAACAGCGCGCCAGTCTTTTCTTCTTTCCGCTATTTAGCAGCAATTCGAGATACCAAATGCAGCCAGGTCCTTTTTCAACTGATCTCTCCAACGGAGTGGAGATCTTTAACTTCTTCTGCTTCCACACGCGAGTACTGAATCAAAAATCTTCACAGCTTAAACCGTTGTCTCCTTATTCGCTGAACTGTGTCAATGTCACCCTATATCCCGCACAGCGCATCGTCCCATCGACAAATAACCACACATCTTCCGTAAAACCCTTTCTCGAACATTCCTAACCCCAACTAATCAAATGATGCCATTGTCCATGCCTCTGCACCATATAGCAGGACGGGAATGATGAGGGTCTTCTAGAATTTGGTTTTGTTCATCGAAAGAGGACTTTTCTTTTCAAATGCCTATTCAGTTCGAAGTATCACCTGTTTACAAGGGATATTCTGCGTTGGATTTCATGGCTGATGTTGTTGTTGGAGTTGATGCTGGTTCCAAGATAGACGAAATTACATACGATTTCAAAGTTATGACTGTCAACAGTAAAAAGAAAGTAGAGCTAACGGCGCGGTTGTTGAGGCCAACGAAATTAATATCAACGGTGTACGCCAGCAGCTGTACACACGTATATACGATTGTACCTTCTCTATTTATCCCTGTTGCTCGTATCATTTTCTCCAGTAACAGATTAAGAAATTTCACGATTCGAAGTCTCTAAAATTTAAACCTCGATTGGTATCGAACGGCTCTGAGATTTTTTTCTCAATCCTAACGGCTTAGCTTTGTAGAATACCAAGTTCAGTTACAGCGACATACAGGCAGTTTCTTTGCGTGCTGTCGAAAGCGGCTTTATAACCAACGAAGAGATGGTGTGCGTCAATCTTCCTAACACGGGTCTTTTCCAAGAGACGGGCGCGTATTTTCGCTACAACAAGATATTGATCCGAAGCGATGTTAGGGCCGCGGTAAGTATGTCAAAGACACTGGATACATGTCATAAATCTATCAAGGCATGACCGATCTGGTGTCGAGCTTTTCGATCCGGAGACAGTCAAGAAGCGTAATGAATTTTCTATGCTGGAATCTAGTACTAGTCTGGGTCTTCATGCCGTTCCTCGCAGCTAGGGATCACCACCGTCCTAATTTATGGACCGAACTTTCGAGGTACATGACCTTTAATTATAGCCCCGGTCGCAGCGTCTTGGGGGCGGTAAGGCGATCTTCGCTGTTTTTTAATATTTAGAAAAATACTTCAACAAATTTTTTTACAAAATTTATTATAAAAGATAAAGAGTTTTACACTCAGAATGTAATAATCTGAATAACAATGAAAAATAATATTTTTTACTCGAATACTCTTCAGTCTTGGAATTTTGTCTTATGTCTTTTGTCTTATATCTTTCTTAAAAATAGTGATAGAACTTAAAGATGCACTTTTCTTGCTTTGATCGCTGCAAAATCACATATCATATCATTGTAATTTAAAGTTGAAGCAGTTTCAGATTCTATTGAGAGAATCGCAAGATTGGACAGTCTACTCTGACTCATGGTCGATCTCAAGTAAGATTTGATCAATTTAAGTAAACGATCTTTCACAAGGTGCAACTGATACATGTATAGTGAGTAGTATTCTTAAAGCTGTCGCTAACGTCTTGTAGGCTTCCAGTCCCATTCAAGATATGTATAATAAAACTTTTTCTGGCGAAAATCCAATTTGTTCTTCGTTTTTCTTCGCTGTCTTTAATAAAATTAGGACGTCTTGGATGTCACTGTATAAATCTTCGTTATCCAAGTCATCTGGATAGGATTCGGCAAGTTGCTGGCATTTTTCCTTAATTTCGATGAGTTTATCATTGTATGAGTCTCTGGTTACCACCTCATGAAACTTGTAGGTAGGTAGATAAAGGTAGGCGGCAGAACATCATTGGCCCCGGGCGCCCGAAGTTGTAGCTACGCCACTGTGCAGCCCAATCGAAAAAACCGATTACTCCAAAAGTGCATAAGTATATTTTGAATAATAAAGTACTGCAAAATGAACAAAAGTCTCAACATAGCCGACATTGTTCATTCGTAGAAATTTTGACAACTTCGCGACAATGCTTGGAATTCAGCGTCAATATGTATGCGAGCTCATATGTGAGTTTGTCGTTAAAGTTGTCATTTGTTTTTTCTTCAAATGTTTTGTCAGAATATTCGTCTCCGCGGGAATCGGTCATTACTTCCACAGAGAGAGGTGTTTCAGCAGAAGAGTTTTATCCTCTTATTATAATTCTTGATTTCTATTGAGAACTACTTATACCTTAGAGCTTATTAAAAATGTACTTAAATTTATACTTAAAAAAAAAATTTAATCAAATCGATTAATAAAAAAACTGGTACGTGGAGTCCCTACGCGCGAAAGAAGTTACACTTCTTAGTGATATTCCAAGGAATGCATATCATTTTGTATGAAAGAAAACTAGCCAGAGGGAAAGGATAAAAATATGGTGGAGTGACCAACACTTTCTCAAATTCACATACAACATAATACATAATTCAATTTGCACCTTCTCTATGCTTTAAACATAGAACTTAAAATAATATTTTAGAAGTCGTTCAATTTAAGATTTTTAGCATTTGCCATTGTCGCGAAAAGATGCTTGTTGACAAAGGCATGCTCGGGGAGATGTTTCGACGTCTGTTTTTATGAATGAAGCGAGGTCGCTTGTGGAATTTGCGCTTGTGTTTATGAATGAAATCGTTTTTGTTGTAAAATTTACTATATTTGATTAAATATCCAAATTGACTATAAATATTACTATGCATGCATTGATACAAAATTGTACTCATATCATAATTATGTTTGCATGTCAATATTGAATTGCTGAAGGCAAAACGCAAAAGCATACATACATACATATGTATATGCATACATTGCACATACAAGCGATTCCCTGGTTGAAAGCAAAAATTTAAACAAGCAAAACGGAATTCTTTACATTCGTTGGGAGTGTAATCATGAGCACATATGCCGAAAATACATATGAATATGTCGGAGCGCTTATGCTTGTATTTTGTATGTCACTGTAAATGCGTATGTTGTAGTGCTAATATTTTGAGGGTGACTGTATGACACAACGTTGTTTGAAGTAGGCGACGCATTGGCGCATATAATACGGTACTGTAAAATGTAAATGCGCAAATAAGCATAGGAACAGGACTAGAGAAACTGTTACTGAGTGAGGTCTGATCGTATTCTGCGAACAGAGTGAAGAAACTCAGGAACCGTTAGGTACTTGTAGAGCATTAAAGGGGTGCGTATATAATTAAGCGCAATGTCCTCGCAGAGTCAGTTCCAGAAGTGACCTTGATTGGAGCAGAACTCGCTGTGCTCGTAAAATTAAAAGTGAAGTATAAAGTGCAAAGTGTAAAACTGTGAAGTGCAAAAGTGTGTAGCAAAGTAATATGGAGACATCCAAAAGCAAACCTCCTACATATACTTATTTCTCTTCACAGCGTGAATTCTGTGGTAGTGAGGTGAATTCCTTACTACAAATCTTACAAATGTTCGCTGTCGAACCTGCACTTTCTCCAGAGAATGTAAAGTATAGAGAAGGTGCAAATTGAATTCTGTATGATGTTCGATTTGGCGGCTAACAGAGGCGATAGAATCAAAGTAAGGAATTCGCCGTTCTCGCTGCTATATAGCAGAATTGAGCACGTGCAGTAGCAGAAATAAATGCAAATTCATGCGACATAAATAAAGCAGAGAATGTAAAGTATAGAGAAGGTTCAAATTGAATTCTGTATGATGTTCTATTTGGCGGATAACAGAGCCGATAGAATCAAAGTAAGGAATTCGCCGTTTTCGCTGCTATTTAGGAGAATTGAGCACGTGCAGTGGCAGAAATATATGTAAATTCATGCAACATAAATGAAGAGAACTGCTTTTAGGTAAAATATACAAAGTCACACAGAGAATGTAAAAAAGCATCCTCTGAATGACATATGCATGCTTATTTAGTGTTATAAGAACCATTGTTTTTCGAAAAATGGTAAAAATTTTATGTTATAAAATTAAATAAAAAATAATTCTAAATAAATTATTATTTCAAAAATTATATTAATTTCGACTATTATAAAATGAACTTAAATGTCTCATATAAACACTTCCACTCATTAATTTCATTTCTTCAAAAAAAAATTAATGACCTTCATGAAATATGCATATTCGCATTATTTCGTTATCATTTCCATAATCTTAGCAATAGAATTTTTATGGCATACACATATGTATATTATTTCTTTGGCGCATTTGTCTGTTTGTTTACGAAAGCAAATGTGAGCCACATACATGTGTACATACATTCATAATAACAAGTGGTCACGCATCTTTCGCATCTCCGTTGTCACGATCAACCAATGGCCAAAACTGGCGTTTTGTCAAAGAGTCAAGTGCTGAACACATTGAGCGCGACAGAATGTTCGGTCAAATATTAAAATACACGTTCTTAAGGACACAGTTATGTAGTTGTGCAGCTGTCTCAATAACTGTGTCCCTAAGAACGTGTGTATTCTAATATTAGGTTCTCAAAAAAGTCTTGCGGTATTTTCGCTAGTTGGCGCTGAAATCGCGTAGTTCTAGTTTTATTCGTCGCATCGGGTCATACTATACCTTTTTGGAAAGCTCATTTCACGCGCTTACACGTGTTTGATTGATTGTCGTTTCTTTTAAGTCGTTCGTGAGATATAGCGTCGCAAACATGGAGCAAAATAAAGAGAAAATACGGCATATTTTACAGTACTACTACGATAAAGGCAAAAATGCATCTCAAGCCTCCAATAAAATTTGTGCAGTTTATGGAGCCGATACAGTTTCCATTTCCAGCGCACAACGATGGTTTCAACGTTTTCGTTCTGGTGTAGAGGTGGTCGAAGATGCGCCACGCTCCGGAAGGCCTGTCGTCGAAAATTGCGATAAAATCGCTGAATTGGTCGAAAGAGACCGGCATAGTAGTCATCAAACCGTTATAAACCATTTGAAGAAGCTTGGAGTCACTAAGAAGCTCGATATATGAGTGCCACATGAATTGATTCAATAAAAATACTGCAAGACTTTTTTGACAACCCATTATTTGACAGATGTCGTTTGCAGTCTGTCGCGTTCATTGTGTTCAGTACTTGTGTGATGATAGAAAGTCTAAACTGTGCCGAAAAAAATAAACGAATGGCCGCCGATTGTCACCGCTTCCCTTGCCGCTGTAACAGCTTTGCCTACAAACGTGCGTAAATATGTATGTATGTATACGTATGAGCATGAATACATATCGACGCTGACTTTTGCGATCCACGAAAAATATTTTAGAATTGACAAATATTGTATATCGACAACAACTATGTTGCCACTTTTTCACTTATTCCTTAGAACAAACACCAGAAGATGTTTAATTTATGATTTTTAGCTTTTGCCATCGTCGCGAAGACGCTTGTAGGCAAAGGTATGCTCGGGGCGATGTTACGGCGTTTGTTTTTATGAATAAAGCGGGGTCGCTTGTGTAAATTATTTTTAGGCACTAGTGCGCTTTATTCAGGCTCGATCAGAACTAAACTCTAAAACATTCTTACTCCTAAGTCTAAGCCTAAGCCGTCCTCACTGTCGCTGCCGTCGTCGCTGTCGTTGCTATGTTTTGTCAAATGCAGTGACAGCGAATCCCACGATTACGCCGACTTGCGTGTAGTGTAAGTCGTCGCTTGTTTGCGCTATATTTGTGCTGCGCCAGCGAATCCCACGATTACGCCGACTTGCGTGTAGTGTGAGTCGTTGCTTGTTTGCGCTATATTTGTGCTGCGCCGGCGGATCCCACGGCTACGGTAGCTTGTGAGTATCGTTTGTTGTTGCTTGTCGTTGGATCATAACTCGGGCCGTTGGTCATGGATTGGGGTGGTGTTAATGTTCAGCATTGCCTGAAACGGATGTTAGGCGGACAATGCTGACTTGGTACTTTGGTGGTTTGCGTTTCGAGTTAACTTCTCCTTTCCTAAGTGGGAATCGTCCACGATTCTCTCGGTGACCTCTGTTACTAAGACATTCATTGCCTTTTTCGCGGTGTGTTTTTTATATTTGCTTAGAGCAAGTCGCAAGATTACTAGGATAAAGATTGATGCTAAATAAATACGAGGTTTTTTTTATACAAAACTCGCGGCACTTACCAATAGTTTTGCGCGTAGCGACGACCTTTTGTCAAAACGAATTAAAAAACTGCGGGATAATCGGTTGCCGGATGGTTACAAGCGCACGGATCGTAATCGAAAGAGAGCGGCGCCTAGTCCGTCGGTCCCTTTTGTTATTTTTTGTGCGGTGTCCTCATGTGTGTTGAATTCGTGATGCGTTGGTGTGTGTGGGATGAGATGATGACGTGTGGAGTTGGTGTGTGTGCGATGAGAGGATGATGTGTGGAGTTGGTGTGTGTGCGATGAGAGGATGATGTGTTGAGTATGGTGTGTATGCGATGAGAAGATGATGTGTTGAATAAGGTGTGTATTGTGGGGTGTAGATGTATTATTTTGAGAGGGGGGTCAGGTGCTCTTTAGCCATCCCGGCCCCCTAAACGACTGTTTAGCCCAAAAGGCGCTGCAGCTGTTGCAGCGTTGCCACAACGCTGCTCAGACCCGTAGATCGGCGGGGTGGTGGCCCAGGCTGTCGACGCCGCAGTGATGTTCCGTCGCGCTGGTGTGCGCCACGAGCTGCGGGCTGGAGTCGGGGCATGCGGCCGCGATGGAGGGGGGACCGATTCACTTCGCGAGCCGCGCTACGATGTAGCAGCGTGTGATGCGGCCTGTGGCACACTTGGCACCGCCATCGTGACTCACACTGCGGAGTCAGATGTCTATGTGACAGGCAGTTGTGGCAGTGCCCGTGTGCCTGTGCAACTTGTTGCCGTTGCACGGGTCGCATACCCCTAAATATCCCACAATGATGCAGGCGATGTGGGCGTCGACAGATGGGACACCTTAGGGTCTCCGAAGTTTGTGCTACAGACGCGGTTGCCGGTACAGGCGCCGGCGTTGTTGCCGGTGCAGTTGCCGGTGCAATTGCCGGCGTCGTTGCCACCTCAGTTCGGGGCGCTGGAGTAGGCCCGGTGCGTGGCGCATTGGTAGCCCGAGGTGTTGACGTGGTTGCGACTGGTGTATCTAAATCCATGGTGATCTATGTATAAATGAGATTGTCAATTAGAAATCTGACATACAATTAGATATTGGCAATCGTGCCACGATATGTGGCATGAATGGGCCGTCGTATGGATCGACCCTTTTTTGTTAGTTTTATGCACGATTTGTTATCTTTATTTACGGTTTGTTATTTTCGGACGGTTGTTATTTTTTAACGGGTTGTTATTTGGTTCGTTTATTGTGTAGCGATAATACCGGTTGATTTTTGAGGTTTTCGGATTTGCGATCATTGGAAGTTGGCAGAAAGCATAGCTTCACGAGCGGTCGGGTTAGTGTTCCGTTTTGCGTACGGAGATCCACGACTCGTGTGTGACCGTCGGAGCCATAATGTAGCCTTTCAATGCGGCCAAGCCGCCACTCGGTTGGGGGTAGACAATCATCGCGGATGAGGACACAGTCTCCAAGTTTAGGCGCCTGTTCAGGAGTCTTCCAGCGGTATCTTTTGTGGAGATCCTTTATATATTCGTCCTTCATCGGCGGCTGAAATCATGATGGAGAATTTTAATTCGTTCCCATCGATTTAATAGGGATAGCGACTCCACGCCTGGCTCAGGAATGGCCAGGATGGGTGCTCCTTTTAGAAAATGCCCTGGAGTTAAGGCGGTGAAATCTGAGGGGTCTTGCGATAGTACTGTGAGTGGCCGTGAATTGAGAACGGCTTCAATTCGATTTAATAGCGTCGTGAACTCTTCGTAATTGAATTTATAATTTCCAGCTACCCGTTTGAAATGGGTTTTGAAGCTTTTTACAGCTGATTCCCATAAACCGCCCATATGAGGAGCGCTTGGGGGTATAAATTGCCAATTGATACCTTGAGGGGCGTACTTTTGTACGATGTCGGGTGACACTTGTTTTAAAAAATCCACAAATTGCTTTTCTGTGGCTCGTTGAGCTCCGATAAAGGTTTTGCCATTATCGCTCATGATTTTTGATGGGTAGCCACGTCGAGCGACGAAGCGAGCAAATGCCGCGAGAAAAGCATCCGTCGTCAGATTACTACATAGCTCAAGATGTACTGCCTTTGTCGTGAAACATACAAAGACAGCCACATAGCCTTCCATGAGAGTGGGAGACCTTAACATGGACGCCTTTACTTGGAAAGGCCCAGCAAAGTCAACACCTGTTGTGGTGAAAGGCAGAGCGAAATTGCAGCGTTCCGGTGGAAGTGCTGCCATAATCTGCGTTCGCATCTTCTGTTTGTGCATAGTGCAAATCTTGCATGTGAAGATGCACTTCTTGATTTGCGGCTTAAGACGGGGGATATAATACTCCTGGCGTACCATCTGTTGCATGAGACGATGTTCGGCGTGTAGCATTAAGATGTGGATGTAGTGGAGGAACAGTGTGGCAAATGGTGACCTCTCTGGGATTATTATGGGATGGCGTTCGTTATATGTTAGGCTCGAATTAGCAAGCCGACCATTGGCACGAAGCAGACCTTTCGTGTCCAGAAATGGGTTGAGGACTAAGAGTGAGCTCTTTTTCTCAATCGGTTTCGATTCTCTTAGTAGTGATATATCGCGGCTGAAATAGCGCGTTTGTGTATATGTTATTAGTGCGACCTTTGCCTTTTGTAACTCTAGGTGCGTCACTGTGTTGCATGGGAAATTATGTGACCCTTAACTTTGCTTTTGAGTTGTTCTATGAATTTGAACATATAAGCGACTACTCTGAGCGCTTTTGGAAACGAGGAAAATCGTTCAAGGATGTCGGCATCATCCAATAATGTGTGAAAGGTGGCGATTTTTCGACCTTCTGGGGCCATTCCACCAGAGGGTGGTAGTGGCAAGGTGCAGTGGCTTGCACCCTCTTGTACCTAGATCGGCAGGATTGTCAGCACTGGCTACGTGACGCCAAGTGGCTGATCCCACTAGGTCAAGAATTTGAGACGTTCGGTTAGAAATATACGTCTTCCATGCATGTGGTGGTTTTTCCAACCAGGCTAGTACAATTTCTGAATCGGACCACATATATAGTTTGCATTTTGTCATATTTAAATGCATTTGCACCATGGCTACTAATTTTGAAAGTAGTAGTGCGCCACATAACTCAAGTCGTGGGAGACTTATAGTTTTTAAAGGTGCCACCTTTGCTTTTGCTACTAATAAGTGGCTTGTGGTCGTGGTATCACTTTGCGTGCGCACATAGATAGTAGCGCAATATGCCTTTTCTGAGGCGTCACAAAAGCCATGTAATTCGACTTTGTGTTCGGGGGAGTAGTTTACCCATCGTGGAATTTGTATCTGAGAAATGTCATTCAGATTTTTTGCGAACTGGGACCATTTTTCTAAGCGAAGAGATTTCACTTGTTCGTCCCAGTCGGTTCCATCTAGCCATAACTCTTGTATTAAGATTTTCGCTTGGATCATAATTGGCGAAAGCCATCCTGCGGGGTCGAAAAGTTTTGCCACCGAGGATAAAATCTGTATTTTCGTTATGGCTGATAATGCGGATATGGACTCTGTCGTGTATGAGAACTGGTCCGATATCGCATTCCATTGGATGCCTAATGTTTTTGTTGTACTTTCCTTTTCGAAAATAAGGAAATTACTGTCCAACAAATTTTCTTTTGGTATATTTTTTTTTGGAAACCCTGCAGATGTGAGGGCCTGGATTACTTGTGATAATGATTCGTATGCCTGTGGAAGACTGTGACTTCCAGACAGAATATCGTCTAAGTCAGTGTTTTTAACACCTAGGTCGCCAGAGGAAATTCTGACTTGGTGTTTTCTGCCAATTCGTGGAGCGTTCGAATGGCTAAATATGGGGCACAGTTTACGCCAAAGGTAACTGTTTTTAATTTAAAGTCACGTAGTGGACTATTGGGAGATTTTCGGAAAATAATTCGCTGAAAATCTTGATCATCTTTATGTACGACTATTTGTCGATACATTTTCTCAACATCCCCATTGAAAACGCATTTGTATGTACGCCAATTTAGTATGAGGAGCATTAAATCTGGCTGAAGCGTGGGTCCCGTAAATAAAATGTCATGTAGGGAATTCCCCGAACTTGATGATTTTGACGCATTAAAGACAACTCTTACTTTTGTTGTTTTTTTGTCTGGCTTTACTACTGCGTGATGTGGCAGGTAAAAGGAATAGTATTTGCCGTTGACGATTTTCTCCCCTGGGTTTGCTTCCTCCATATGATCTAAATGGAGGTATTCTTCTAACACACCATCATATTCAGATTTGAGTTCGCCTTTTTTAAGTAGGTTTCTTTCCATACTTAGAAACTGCTGTATTGCAGAGGTGCGAGAGTGACCTAAGGCGAGTGTGTTAGGAAATTGTTGCTTAAGTGGTAGTCGTACGACGTACCGATCATTTTCTGATCTAGTGGTTGTGGCTTTGTAAAAATCCTCACAATACTGATCTTCAGGGGTTGTGACTGATGTGGGGGGGAGTTCTTCTAGTTCCCAAAATTTTCTCAATTGTGAATTGAGATACTCATTTGAGACTTCCTCAACTTGAGTTGTTAATGTTGTAACTGGTTCCGCAACTAGTGGTATTTTGCGCCAGAAGTGTTTTGGTAATTTTCTCAATACCTTCGAGAATAATTTGTGGTATGAGATCGCTGCCTAATAGTAGATCTATTTGAGCGGGGGTGTTGCAGTTTGGGTCTGCTAGCTTTAGGTGTGAAACCTTTTGCCAGTGCTTGCTATTTATATGATAGCTTGGTAGCATGTTGGTTAATTGCGGTAAGACAATAGCTTCTGCTTGTATGCGCTTATCCGCTTTGGGGGAAAAGAGGGTAATGGGGCAGATTTTATTTGAGTTTTGAACAACTCTTCCGCCCATTCCCGTGATTTCAAAGTTGGCCCGTTTTGTTGGTAACTGTAGCCTGTTTTGTGCCCTAGACGCTATAAATGATCGTTGTGATCCTTGGTCTATTAAGGCTCTGAGTTTAAACAGTTCTCCTCGGTGCTCGATGGAGACAACTGCTGTGGGTAAAAGTACCCTACTGTGATTTTCGCTATGTAGCGATTGGGTTTTTAACGCCTTTGAGCAGCATGGTGCTTCTTGGCAGTTTTCAGAATTTGTTGTGGCAACTAATCCTGTTGCTCGTTTAACGTTTGCATTGTTTGGGGGTGAGCTGGAAAAATTGGTTATATGTAACATTGAATGATGTCTTTTATGGCAGTAAACGCAATTAAATTTGCTTTCGCAATCTTTAAGCGTATGCGCATGTGACAGACAGTTGGTACATAATTTTTTCGTTCTTACGAAATTGTTTCTATAGCTAACATTCATTTTTTTGAATTTTTCGCATAATTTTAGTTTGTGACCTCCTCTGCACAGTTCGCATGACGTTTGTTTATATTGTTCGGAAGAGAACGTTTGATTTTTGAAAAAGCTTCTATTTAAGTTATTGTGGCTACTTGCTTGGGGTCTATTGAAGCTTCTATTGAGGTCGTTTTGAACGTTTTTCGTTCTGACTAGTTTTTTATCTACCCTTTCTGCAATTTCGTATTGGGTAGTAAGAAATTCTTTCATTTGCTGCCACGTTGGGCACTTTCTTCGCGAGGAGAGCGATTGCTCCCACAAACGTAACGATTTTTCTGATAATGCAGCTGTGCATATATTTACCAGAATGGGGTCCCAATTATCTGTGGGAATATTCTGTGTCGATAGAACCGACAAACAATTTGAAACAGTGGATTGAAGCTTTATAAACTCTTCACTTGTTTCTTTCTGAATTTTTGGTAAATTCATTAATATCGTCACCTGTTTGTCGACCAATATTCTTTCGTTTTCATAACGTGCTTTTAGAGCTTCCCAAGCAAAATTAAAATTTTCGTCATTGAGAGCGAACTGTTTCACTATTACGCCTGCCTGACCTTTGGTTTTGTATCTGAGGTGATACAATTTCTGCGCTTGTGATAATTTAGGATGGTTTATGTACACAGCTGTAAACATGTCCCGGAAGAACGGCCACTGTTCATAACCACCATGAAATATATCTGTATCGCATATTGGCACTTTGAGGTGAATGCCTGAACTTGCCTCTTGGGCTTGTCTTTGTGGCAGCTCTACTCTCGGTTGTGGAGTAGGTGCAATTGCTCTTAATAGCTTGAGTTGATCAGAAATCATTGCTTTTGTGTCTTCGAACTGGTCTAGGCAGTGTTCATACTTAGTGTAAGCTGATGATTTAAAATTTTTGGGTAGATCTGAGTCGTCAGATTCTACGATTGCGTCATATGCCGCTTGGAGACGTGTCCAGAAATTGTCTAAATTATCTTTTTTGATTTCTAAGACCGATTCAGAATTGTCTTGAATCGGTGAAGATGAAAATCGAGTGCAGTATCGTATCAAACTGTCACTCTCAGCAATGAATTTTGTATAAGGAATATCTTTACCCCTCTTTTGTTTTGTGGCACCTTGCTTTGAGCGTGTAGCTTCAGCAGGTGTACATGGGCTCTTTTCTTCTAAAACCATTTTTGGAACTTTTAGTGATTCTATTGCTTTAGATTCTTTTGAATCTGAACTCATTTAGAAAATGTTTTGAAATAATTTAAAATGTCTAAGTGCACTAGACTAATAGATATACAGAAATAGTTTTGTATATAATATAGAAAAGAAAGCTCTTTTGTATGCAAGAGTTTCAAAGAGAATTAATAAAACCAATGGCTTTTTGATAGCCGAACTTTCAAAATGTTTTTGTATATATGTATGTATATGTACTTATATGTTTGGACGCGAACTCTTTTGCTTAAATAAGAGTTTTGAACGAAATGTTTAGACGTGAACTCTTTTATATAAATAAGAGTTTTCCAAATCACGTAAAGAATCTCGCTTAAATTTGATATTGTTATTTATTATAGACCGGAAATTTTTTATATGTTTATTTTTCTATGTATTTTTGTTTTATATATATTTTATGTCCAAATTTCCTATAGGGTATACCTATAGGTGGATCTTTTATCTATTATGTGCTAATGAGCGCTCGTTTTAGAGATCACTGCACTTTGTACATATGCATGTATGTACATATGTATTACGCTTTTGGTTTTTTGCACAATCCTGCTTGTTTTTGTTGATCAAAAATCAAGGGGTATTGCGGGAAATATGCCAATGTGGACTTTGAATATCTTTTATACGCAATCCTGCTTGGTTTTGTTAGACGAAAATCAAGGGGTATCGCGGAATATATGCCAATGTGGACTTTGAAGCAGTGAGCGTATCTACATATGCGACGATACTTATGTACAAATTTTGTATTTTATAAAAATCCTTTTTGTTATATTTATTGTTATATAATTGTACCCAATGTCGATTGGGTGTTTGTATATATTGTCTATATTGATATGCGCCCGTATGTGCATATATATATACGCGTATATATATATATATGTCTATGTGTTTGTACGAAAAACACCGAAAAGAGAATTAACCCACCGCAGGTAATTTTCTCATATACACTAGGTTTTATGTATATATATGTATATATTTAAGTAATCGCGTCGCATATACAAGTGTATGTATTTGCATATGTTCGCAGAGATAAGAAGCCGCGAAAAGAGAGTTTGATAATATTTTAATATTAGATCTGAATGTACATATGTATATTTGAAATGTGTTGATTTGTATATGGTTTTATTTAGCGAAGAGCAAGTTATGCTCTTTATATGTTATAGAGGTATATGTAACATATATGTATGTGTGTATGTATGATATACAATTTATTTGCGCATATACTCTTGTTTTTTTTTTTTTTGTGATTGTACCAAACTGCTTTGTTAGCGGCTTTTCAGTTTTTACCGTAAAATAAACCGAAATCAGTCTGGAAACGGTCTTTAATACTTTTCCGACCGTAATTTTGGTCTGACCGCAATTTTAATAGTCTGATATCAGAACATTCATATATGTATACACATAATATAAAAATTTAAATGAAACGATACAACTCACTTTGCTTTCCGCCAGGGGCTTTTGGGGATGTTGTGAGTTTACGTGTGTATCTAATGTGTGGGTGGTGTGCGTGTATGTATGTGTGCCAGTGCTTGTGCTTCGCTTGCTTCTCCAGTTCTCCTGTCCTATTGTTGCTGGTGTTGTAACCTGTATTTTTGTATTCCTTTTTTTTTCTTTTGTTTGTAGGTTATATGTCACTGCACTATCACCGATTATGTGTATGTATGTATGTATGTATATAGCAGGTGTTAATTATTTCTTTTACTCTGCTCTTTCTCACATCACCTCACTTTTTGTTACCCCTCTTTTTAGTTATTATTGTGGGTCGTTTCAACTCATTGTCACTTTACGTACATATGTACATACTCGTATATGTATTGTATGTGTATATCAATATTAACACTGGACTTTGTCACCACACTTTGTTTAAGGTTTTATCCAGCATGCACATTTGTACATAATACATATGTAGATATGAAATTTTTTTTTTTTTCAATATGTTGGCTTTTATTTAAACCACGTCACCAACGTTGTTTTGCGCAATTTTAACAATTTTTTTTTTTCTTGTATCCACCAACGGTTTTCCTAACTGCGTCACCTCACCACCGTTGTCTTTTCACTTTCTTATATGTACATATGTATCCACTAACGGTTTATTTAGTAACCGTTTTAAAATGTGTCACCTCACTACCGTTGTCTTTCCACAAAATTTTTGCACTCTTTTTTTTTTTTTTTTTCCAACGGCTTTTTCACTCTTTTATTTTTTTTTTTGGTTTAACAGGTTTTTCACATATTTGTTTAAACAGTTTTAAACTCAGTTATTTCCACTTTTTGTTTCAACAGTTGCAAACACCGGGTTTTTTTTTTTTTTTTTTCCTTATTCTGGTGCAACTCCGGGTTGTCACTAACACAATTTTTTTTTTTTTTTTTGATTTAACAAAATCACGCGCGTTACCGTGACCGATTTTTAAGATTAATATTGTTATTATTTTTTTTTTTTTTTATCTTTTATGTTTCACTGTTACCACTACTGCCGTCCGGTACGGCTTCGAAGGACCATAAATAAATACGAGGTTTTTTTTATACAAAACTCGCGGCACTTACCAATAGTTTTGCGCGTAGCGACGACCTTTTGTCAAAACGAATTAAAAAACTGCGGGATAATCGGTTGGCGGATGGTTGCAAGCGCACGGATCGTAATCGAAAGAGAGCGGCGCCTAGTCCGTCGGTCCCTTTTGTTATTTTTTGTGCGGTGTCCTCATGTGTGTTGAATTCGTGATGCGTTGGTGTGTGTGGGATGAGATGATGACGTGTGGAGTTGGTGTGTGTGCGATGAGAGGATGATGTGTGGAGTTGGTGTGTGTGCGATGAGAGGATGATGTGTTGAGTATGGTGTGTATGCGATGAGAAGATGATGTGTTGAATAAGGTGTGTATTGTGGGGTGTAGATGTATTATTTTGAGAGGGGGGTCAGGTGCTCATTTAGCCAGATGCTATCGTTACTATAAAAAGCAATGTTGTTGAGTTGACGTCTACTCGAAGAGCGCCAATATGGTTGATATTTTCCGCACTCATTTCATGAAGATAGTTCAAACTCAATGTCTCTATATGTCCTAAAAGATTGACTCTTTGAGCCGTTGGAGTGCCAGGAGTACGAGTAGGAGTATGATTTCGATTGTGATACTCGGTCCCATTTACCTTTACTGACTAATCGAAAGTCAAAAGGTAAGTACCGCTGACGGTTCTGCTATCTCCTTTTTCAACCTCTATCGTTGCTGTGGCATTGTTGATAATGACAATGCCGTCATCGATTTCTTTGATGCCCTTATCATGATTGGTAGTAGTTGAACAATTTGCTACAGCACCTGTAAATAGTTGCTGACAACAAGTAGGGGTTGTTTGCTTCTTGCAAAAAGTTGCAAAAGTTGGTTTTTCACATTTAACAGCATACGCTTCGTTTCCGCACTCAGCGACGGTATTAGTATCCCCAAAGTGTAGGACTCGTCCTTCGTGAGGCACGGCGAATACACTATATTTTTTACAAACTATTTGAGGGATTGGATACTTAACTACAAAGTACAAATTATTCTTATTTTGTAAAGCCTTAATGCTAGACATTCCTATTATTTCTATTATAGTTATGTTAGTCGAGTGCTCATTGATAATATTATTGATATCACTATTATCTAATATTATTGGGTTCACTAGGTTCAACTTAGCTAGGGCTATTGAGATTGTGATTGATTGCAGTTCGAGGATTATTACTCTATTTCTTGCAAGTATTGTTTCGTAAAGATGACCTGTGTCTATTGCTTCCTTTCTTGTTGAGTTTGTAATTGTTTTTATTGTTTGCGTGATTTCCAAGATTTTTTGCTGAATATGCGTATTAATTTTGTACTGTCTGTTATTAGAGTCAATGAGCATATCCTGTCTTAGTTGTAGTCTTTGGAAATCGTCAAAGTCAGGAGTGCCGGCGACGACTTTTAGTGCAGTACCTAAAAAGTTTAAGCTTCGTGCCTGTCGATGGTGAATGTCAACGGTTCGAAGTAAAGTCTCGATGTATTTTATGTCTACTTCTACTATTTTCTTCATGTGTGTCAATGGGAGAAGGTCCATAAATCCTGCCGTCTCGTCGTTCAATGTTGCATATAGTGTCGAGATGGTAAAGTGCGTCAAATAACCGTGATGTTCCCATACTATTGCGTTTCCGTCCAAAGTTGGGATGTAGTTGGAGTTGGTGTAGTCAGTTAGCTTTTGTGTTTAAGTGGTCGTCAATAGGAATGTCGATATTATCCTGTAATTTAAAATACAAGACTTAAAGTAATAAAGTGATTCATAAAGGTGGACGAAGGTTGTCTTTGTGGACCCTTCTCCCCTCTATAAGAACGATGGTGCCTAGGTCCTATTCGACTACTTCTTCTGTAAATAGTGTTGAGAGTTTATTGCCTAGCCTTCGATTATCTTTCACTAGGACCCTGTCGCCAACGTTATACGTCACATTCTGACGACCCTTATTATGGTATTCGCGATCCCTGGTCTGTGCTTTTTCGATGAAATTTCGAACTAGTTCCGTAATGTTAACTGAGCTGGGATGAAGGATGTCTATTGGCTTTCCGTGGGTTATTGAATGAATTGTCTTATTATATTCTATGGTGGCAAGCAAAATCAAGTCAACAGTGTTATCGAGATTTCTTTCTAGTTTTAGACACCTAGCTATTTCAGTTAAGGTACTGTGAAAACGCTCCACTTGCCCGTTTGAGGTGCTATGCAGTGGAGGGGCGTTGGCGATTTCCACATTGTTGTAATTTAGCAAAGTTGATTTTATAGCATTTGAGTTAAGTGACTTTTCGTTGTCACAGTATATAGTTTTAACGTTTGGAAAAATGTTTATTAGCTGTAGTATAGGTGGTTTTACGTCTATGATGGTTCTAGACGCGATTTTCTGCACTACAGCAAATTTAGAAAACTTATCGACGCAAGTTAGAAAATATTTCTGGTCTGTGAAGAAAATATCGACGTGTTATATTCGGCAATTTGCTACTACTTCCCTTGCCTTTTTATTCATCTTCGGGAAAAAATAGTCAGCCAAGATCTGCTTTACATTTTCTTGCGCTGCCCTATGAGCTCTGTTGTGTTCAGCAAATATAATTTCTTGTTGATCACTTTCGCTGAAGATGTCCGTAACCATCTTTTCGGTATGACGGAATCTTACGTTGGGGTGAAGTTCTACCAGTCGGTGTTGAATTTTTGCCAACACTGGTAGGCTGCAATGTACTGCGTTAACTACGCCATCATTAATGACTTCTTGCAGCGTTTTTAGTAATGACTCTACGTCGCAAAATGAAATTACATGTCTGCTTTTTGAACCAAATATTATAAAGATCTGTTTTGACTGGCTTTCGCTTTCTTGAAGAATTATCTGGTTTCTATAGCAATTTACGGGCTTATCCACCGTCTCTATAGTATAGGTCAGTGACTCCTCACTGTGCATGGTGGCGCAGTTGGAGCTTGCCTCCATTTCAAATCCTACCATATTCATGTGCTGTCTGGACAACGCCTCAGCGGCATGGTTTTCCTTTCCTGGTTTATAGAAAATTTTTGCGTTGAAGCTTTCTATTAGAGACTTCCATCGTTTGATTTTTGCGTTCGGGTTTTTATCAGAAACTGCAAACGTCAGAGGCTGGTGGTCAGTGTAGATATTCAACTGGTTAACACCAGTTCCTCAAAGTGTTAAGAGCCCATACGATCGCCAAGAGTTGTCTTTCATTTGTTGCCAAATGTTCTTCTCTATCTCTAAGTGTTCTTGAGATCATGGTAATGGGTTTTTCTCTTGTGAAAGGACGGCCCCCAAACCCCTTGAGGATGCATCGGTTGTTAAGTCAAATGGTTTAGTGAAGTCGGGATATGCTAACGTACTTTGCCATTTTCTCCCTTTAGCATATCAGTCAGAGGTTTTGCAAGGCTGGCAAAATCTTTAATGAAACATCGATAGTAGCTAGCCAATCCAAGAAAGGAACGTAGTCCTCGAAGAGTGGTTGGCTGCTCATAACATTTAATTCCATTGACTTTATCGGGGCTTGTTTTCATACCTCCCTTTGAGACAACAAATCCTAGGTATTCTACCTCGGTCTTGAAGAATTTCGATTTTTCGGCGGAAATTCTCATATTTGCCTTATAGAGACTCCGCAACACCCATTCGATATCTTTCAAATGGTCTTCTGCCGTTTTTGAATAGACAATTACGTCGGCAACGTAAACGACAGAATTCATTTTTACCGTTGTTAACGGAGAAAGCGGTTTTCTCCCTGTCTCTTTCTGCTAACTCGATCTGGTGAAACCCAGATTTAAGGTCGAGGGTGGTAAAATATTGTGCACCTCTTAAGTTTGACAAGATTTCCATTGCGTTTGGCATAGGGTATTTATCTTCGACTGTGACCTCATTCAGTTTCCTGAAATCAATCACAAGACGTTTCTTCTTATTTCCCGTTTGATCTACTCCCTTCTTATCAACGACCCAAATTGGGTTATTGTAAGGGGACCTTGAGGGTCGAATGATACCATTGACGAGAAGTTCAGCCACTTCTTTGTTTACAAAGTCGGCTACCCCCATAGTAAACCGGTTCCTCGGTTTTTGTTCTGATTGTACCAATTATATTAGTGTTGAAGTGTAGTGACTCGTTAGGGTCAGCAAACGCCTTATTTAAACTTTTGAAAATTTCACAAAATTGCTCACGAACTGAAGATGGAATTTCTTCACTTTTTCTGTCGATAGAGTTTACATTTTTACATTCATGAAACAAGAGCTTCTCAGTTCCAGAATCGTGCTTTATTGTACCCGTACTGAGGTCTATTTGAGCGTTTACCTGATTGAGCAAATCGAGCCCAATTATGCCGTCGAATGTTGTTATACCAAACATCTTAATTCTACACTTTTGTGTTACAGGACTATTGACTTTACTATAAATGGTGTGGACGCTGGAATTATATTTTTTAGCTCAGGTATTGGTTTGACATAATTTTTCGAAGCTCCTGTGTCCACAAATAATTAAATTTTTTTTTTCCTCGGTAACCTACTCCTCGCTCAATCCACGGGAGTAGGGACTTCCCCCTAAAAAATTCAATTGCTCCTCCTCAAGATCTTCAGCTTCATCTTCGGCTTCTTGATTATAAGTTGCCTCACTAACCTTTTCTTGATTTAAGGTATTAGTGCGTTGCATCTTTGGTCCAGTAACCCTATCTGAATCTGCCTGTCGTTTTCCCTGCTGTTGATTTGAACTATAACCCTGTCTACTATTACTTTGATTCTGTTGTTGGTATTGGTTGGCTCTCTGTGATGGTTCCCTACGCCAATTTACATTTTATCTTAGTCTTGAAACCGATGGGTCAACGTCCATGGGGGTCACTTGTTCTTGCTTGTTAGTCTTAGTATCATTTGTTCTGTGCTGTTTATTTGCAAAATGCGGATTTTTTTGTTTCTGTTGCATCTTCTTCCCCGAATTATTGTTTATTCTTAATTTATATTGGTCTTCAATAGACGTTGCGAAATTTTAAGCAAATAAGTACCTTTCCCTATTTGACTCCACCTCCTGGGCTAATGCCAGAGCGCTAGGTAGGTCTTTAGGGCGAGAGGCAAATAGTATGTCACATAAAGGCCTTTTAAGGCCTGATATAAAAACTCTTAAAGCGTCCGCTCTATATTTTTCGCAAATTGATTCTGATACTTGACCCTCATGGGTCATTATGGTTTTGTTCGTGAGGAGAATCAATATTTTCTCAACCTCGTCGAAATATCGAAGCACAGATAAGTTACCCTGTCGTAAGGTGGATAATTGTTGTTCAATTAAATATATCGATCGTTTGTCTGCGCACGTAAGGTCTAGTCTCGCGATTATTGCGTCGAAATTTAAAACAGTGTTGAAGGATGCCAAAATGGCATCAGCAGAAGCTTTTATTTTATTTCTTATTATACCAACTGCTTGGTAGTGTCAAGAACTTCCCTGGTAACTACTGAAAACTTCGTAAAATGTATGGGCAGCTTGTCGCCAAGACACATATGTACTGATTTGCCCGTCAAATTCTGGTAATGATTTTACCAGATCAAGGGGTTCGTCACACTTTACGTTCGGTAATATTTTTACCGGTTGGTATAATTTTGGCGTTGGCCAGTGGTCAATGTAGTCATTTGCTCCGTTAATCGTTGGAGCTTAACCTCGAAAGTCTGTCTTTGTTGTTCAAGAGCGCTTGAGACGGCTGCTTGAACCACTGCCGTTACCTGATTTGAATCCATTTTACTGGTGACCTGTAGTTTAGTAATTCTTTCTTAGAGGTTTTCTTATTCTGAGTCGCTCATAGACTTGGAAATTAAAATTGAACAGAACTTGTAACCGTTCCTATAGTCGAATCAATCAGTCACCTGTTTTGTTGACATGGCTAGATAATTTCAGTTATTTATTACAATTTTCTTCACAAATTCTGTTTCTAAACACAATGTTTTTGGGAAAAGACTACACTCTTTCTTTTTTATTAAACTCTGGAAAATTTGTTTCACAACATTTTATGATTAGCTCCTTATATGTATTTCTAAAATAAATTCCTTTCCGTCTATTTTGAAAACTTAGTTTTAATTCAAAAGAAATTATAATGTTTTTATTTTAATAAGCACTCTACTTACAATATTCGAAACATGTTTTTTTATTATAAACTGCTTTCTGATGAATCCTCGTATCCTTGGAGTCCTTGTAGGATACGTTTTTAAAGATTGTAGCGATTCGCTGTGAGTCCTTGTAAGATACGCTTTTAAAGACTGTAGCGATTTTCTGTGAGTCCTTGTAGGATACGTTTTTAAAGATTGTAGCGATTCTCTGTGAGTCCTTGGGTCCTTTGAAGTCATTAAAGACACTCCACCGCAAAAAACCTTGGTGATTTTTACTTTCTGGAGAATCCTTCGTATCTTCTTTACCCGGTTGGGCGCCAATTATTTTTGGGCACTAGTGCGCTTTATTCAGGCTCGATCAGAACTAAACTTTAAAACATTCTTACTCTTAACTCTAAGCCTAAGCCGTCCTCACTGCCGCTGCCGTCCTCGCTGTCGTTGCTATGTTTTGTCAGATGCAGTGTCCGCGAATCCCACGATTACGTCGACTTGCGTGTAGTGTGAGTCTTTGCTTGTTTGCCCTATATTTGTGCTACGCCAGCGGATCCCACGGCTACGGTAGCTTGTGAGTATCGTTTGTTGTTGCTTGTCGTTGGATCATAACTCGGGCCGTTGGTCATGGATTGGGGTGGTGTTAATGTTCAGCATTGCCTGAAACGGATGTTAGGCAGACAATGCTGACTTGGTATTATAGTGGTTTGCGTTTCGAGTTAACTTGTATGCGTCTGCGTTTATGAATGAAATCGTTTTTGTTGGAAAATGTACTACATTTGGGCTTCGCTAATTCGGCTGCCATATTGACTTGTGATGCGTCTATATTTTATTCACATGTGTACGCATACATATGTATGTTTGTATGCTTGTGCATTTATTGTTCGGAAGTGTGTAAGTTATTTATTTATTTGTTCACGTTGAAAACCAAACTTAGAATTAATTACAAAAATCTTCTTACGCCTAATTTATGCTAGCAAGTCACGTTGCACGTGCAGGTGCATTGAAGTCGTTGTTGTTGTTGAAAAGCAGCACTGACGTTCTCAAGTAGCGGCGGTGCTGTATCATCATTTACTCCGGATGCGCGTGTGGTGTCGTTTAACCGTGGGATAGCGACCGCTGTCCAAGTCGCATGCTTACGTAAGCTTTTAGTGGTTGGTTATTTGTAAAAGCTATGTAAGCCAATTTCGGCGTATGTTGCGTTAACTCCTCCCCCTTTAGAACATGCAGCGTCCTCGTTGGATGTCCTTGAAATATCGTCAGGTGTAGGGGTTGATCCTTTCGTTGGTGTAAGATTATTATTGACCTGAATACGAAATTTTGTTTTTCGTTTAAGGAGGATCTTCCTTGCTATCATTACAAACAGGGCAAAAAGTAATAGTATTATTGCTGTGGATCCAGTGAATAGGCTGATTTTGTATTTAGTGTTGATGGCATTGATTTGTTGGATATTTGCTACGTTAAGGTCCTTCAAATATTGCAGAGAGAGGACTTCTTCGAGATGCGCTGTAACGTCTGCCGATTTGATGATAGCTGGTAGGGGTTGTGCAAGAACTTGATTTCTATTTGTGTAATTATTGTTTTCAATAGTTAAACTTGCGTTATCGTATTTTATCAGGAAGGTTCCTTGTAGACTGATAACCTCGTTGTCTATCTTCAGAGACCCATTATAGCCGTTGATAAGCAATAAACCTGGTGTTACCTCTTCTATTGTTGGTATGTGGTGGTTATTGACTAAAGTACAGTTGGATGCGTAGCCCTTTAGTAGATTTGGTACGCAGCTGATTTTCGTGACTTTTTCTAAATTATCTTGCTTACAAATTATTAAATCGTTAACATTATTACAGCTATTTTTGACACCAAATATGTCTTCATTACAAACAATTAAATTTTCATATTCAAGTTTAATAGCCTTATTTCCTAGATTTACAGGTTTTGTTATTATTGATTTACAAAGCTCTTGACTTGTGAAGGGAAATTTTATAATATAAATGATAGATGATAAATTTGATGCATCGCTAAATTCAATAGCTTCGATTACATTTATGTAAGGCGTATTTTGTTTTTCTAATGTTTCCTTAATTACAACTAATTCTTCATTTGATAACATAAACGAGTTTACAATTCCAGCTTTCGCCCACTGGATAGAATAATCTATATTTGTTAGCTCTTCTTTAATTAAATTTAATTTTCTCTCAATACCTTTTTCTACTTCTAATTTGACAATGTCATTTGACTTAATTTCATTTAATATTACATTAGAAATATACGTCAGATTGTTTATTCTTTCTAGAATAGACTTATTAATTATTACTTGTTGGTTATTATTAACTAACAGGTTATTTATTTTATTGTTTAATATTCTCAAATCTTCATGGTCTGGGGATCCGGCCAACCATTTCCAGGCTATGCCAAGAGAATCTATTGCTCGCTTGGTTCTTTTGGGTTTGAGCTGGGATAATAGGGATCGGATGGATTTTTCTTCTTGGGATAAGAATGAGTAGCTACGGCCTTTCCTTGTTACGTAATGTTCTATTGAGGAATGTATTTCGTTGAGCACGGAGTCATATAGGTCGAGGTTAATGGTGTGTATCAATCTGAATGTTCCGGTCTGGACCTTTGCGGTTCCTATTTCCATCGTTACTAAGTGGCTGTTCGTATAGTCCAAAATTTTGACTTCTGCATTGCACAAAGCAAGCACGATCCTGAAAAGTTGAGTGTATTATTTTTTTATGAAACTTTTGTGAACGGTGCGACCTGATTTTGTTACAATCGTATTGCCTTTGTCTTCTTGAACTATTTCTTTTTTATAACGGGGCGTTAATTTATTGCCTAGTCTTTTATTTATTTGAACGTAAATAGCGTCTTCGTTATTGTATGTCTTAAAATCAGTTCTATTCTTATTATGAAGTTCTAGGTCTTTTTCTTGTTTGTTTTTGAGATTTTTAATATTTTCTTGTCTGTCTAATTCGAAAGGATTAGGTCCGACTGTTCTTCCAAAAAATACTTCTACAGGCTTTCTTTTTGTGGTGGAATGAATGGAATAATTATATTTATACAAATACCTATTAAGAAGATCTTCAAAGTTGGTGTGGGTTTTCTCTGCCTTAGTACATCTCAGTACTTCGGAGAGTGTTGAATGGAATCGCTCTATCTGTCCGTTTATTGAACTTTTGTACGGTGGGGTTTTGAAGATTTCTATTCCATATTGGTTTTCCAACATGAAGGTTATAGAAGCTGAGCTTAATGATTTTTCGTTGTCAATCACGATTTTCTCAGGAATTCCAAATGAGGTCAAGATTTCTCTTAAGGGTGTTTTTATATCTTCGGATGCTCTAGAAGGTACGACTTTTGCTTGAGCATATTTTGAGAACTTATCTATTGCTGTGAGCACTATCTTACTATTAGTGTAGTAAAGGTCTATGTGGACAAGTTGGCCTGGATAATTGGGAATCGGAGTAGCTTTCAGGATGGGTTTTACGGGGTGTCTTTCGTATTTATTTTCTAAGCAGATTTTACACTGTTTTGTAATTCATTTTATTTTGGCGTTCATTTGAGGGAAATAGCATCTTTCTAAAAGTTGTGCTTTATTTTCTGTGGGGTTGCGATGAGCTCTATTGTGTTCGTTGATTATTTCCGTTTCTTGTGCGGATTCATCTATAATGTCTTTTGTAAATTTTCGAGTGTAACGTACCCTGTATCTACTAAAATGAATTTGATAAATTGTTTGAATTTTGCCTAAGATGCTGTCTTCAGTTTTTATGCAATTTCTTACTGAAGGATTGAGATATCTTTTTAATATGGTAGCAAGACTTTCTTCCGTAAAATCTCTTTCAATTATGATATGCCTGTGAAAGGTAGGAAAGGGTATTTTAATTGGTATGAAGATGGTTCACCTGTTGAAATAAAGATTTGATTTTTAAAGGCATTGATTGGGGCGTCAGTATATGGAATTAAGGTTTGAGCTGAACCTTCGTCACTGTGCTGTGTTGCTGACATGGAATTTATTTGCTGTGGTGGTCTAGAAAGTGCGTCTGCCACAATATTGTTACTGCCAGGTTTGTATTTAATCTCATAATTATACTCTTCTAATATCGATTTCCATCTTTTCAGCTTATTGTTGGTATTTTTGCTACTGAGTGAATATGTTAACGGTTGATGATCTGTGAAAATTTTTACTGTGGTTGATCCATAAAGGTAATTCCTAAAAGTAAAGCCCATATTATGGCTAAAAGTTCTTTTTCGTTAGTCGCGTAGTTTTCTTCAGTCTTTGTCAGTGTTCTGGAAATGAACGTTATGGGTTTGCCGTCCTGCTCCAGGACTGCTCCTATTGCGTGGTTTGATGCATCGGTTGTCAAGTGAAATTCTTTTTCGAAGTCTGGGTATTGTAACATGACGTCAGAAGATACTAGTGATTTTTTAATTTATTAAATGCCGAGAGTAATTCTAATTTTGGATGAAAGATTTTTGGACATACGTCCCTCTTCCCCTCTCAAAAGTACGGTTAGAGGTTTGGCAAGTTTTGCATAATCTTTAATAAACCGGCGGTAATAACCAGATAGTCCTAGAAAAGATCGGAGTTCTTTTAAAGTTTGTGGGGGTGGAAAGTCTAAAATTGCTTTTACTTTTGTTGGATTTGTTTTTATTCCGTTTTGAGAAATGACAAATCCTAAAAACTCAACTTCCGTCTTTAAGAATTCGCATTTGTCAATCTGGATTTTCATGTTAGCTTTTTGTAGAGTTCGGAAAATTGTTTCAACATTTTTTAGATGGGAGTCTTCGTCTTTGCCAAAAATGATTATGTCGTCTATGTAAACGAAGCATATTTTGCCGATATATTCTCTGAGTATATCGTCTGATGCTCTTTGAAAAATTGAGGGTGCGTTTTTTAGGCCGAAGGGAAGTCTGATAAATTCATATTTACCATTGTTGACTGAGAAAGCTGTCTTCGCAATATCCGATTCAACTAATGGAATCTGATGGAAGCCACTTTTCAGGTCAAGAACTGTAAAGAATTTGTTTTGTCCGAGTTGAGAGAGTACCTCGTTTGTATCTGGGATAGGATAGCGATCGGCTATCGTAACTGTATTAAGTTTGCGGTAGTCAATTACCATTCTGTACTTCTTTGTGCCAGATGCATCAACTTTTTTCGGTACTATCCAGATTGGGGAGTTATAGGGGGATCGAGAAGGCCTTATTATACCATCCTCGAGTAATTTTGTCAATTGTTTTTCGACTTCATCCTTAAGGGACATGGGATAAGGGTAATATCTGGAATATACTGGATCTTGAGGGGTCGTCTTAATTTCGGCCCTTACAACGGTAATGTACGTTAATTTTTCGTCTGGGTCGGAGAAAAGTTGCGGGTATCTATTACATAAATTTCGAAGTTTTTCTGTCTGTCCAAGTGTGAGATGTTCCGTTCTAATTTCGATATTATTTATTGATTTTGCTGTTTGTTGTTTGATGACGACTTTTATGTTATTTTTTAATAGCATATCATTTTTTGAAGTGAAAATTATTGCTTCTAACTGCTTAAGGCTGTCAGTACCTAGAATTCCATGAAAGGATTTAAGGGTAGGTAGAATGAAAAATTTTAGATTTTCGTCGTTAAGTCCAAAAAGGTTAAGAAAAGTGTGATGCGTGATTTCGATGTTCCTTCCTACTGAGCTGGCATAGAAATTTAGTTGTTTGAAATGGGGATTTTGGCAAGTTGGGGTTGAATATAGTTCTTGTTAGAATCTGTGTCTATTAAGAATTTCAGGATTTCTCCGTTACCATCTTTACATTGAAGGTACGGTAACGTTGAATTTGTTAACCTAAAAAATGAATGTCGGAGAATTCGCTAGAATCTTCTGCCGGGGTATTGTCATGTGAAGTGTACTGATTATAGTAATCTTCCCATGGTTGTCCGTCTTGTTCTTCGTTCTGCTGTTCTGGATCATTAATAGTATTGTCAACGGGTTCAATATGGTTAATTCTGTGCTGTTTGTATGGTTGGTGTACTTGGTTTGAAATCGTGTTCGGTCGCTTTCCGGCGAAGCCGTTATTGTTCGGTCTGTTCATGTAATTTACTTGTTTTGTCCTTTGCGAATCATCTATTTCCATTGGAATTGGGGGTTTGGGTTGAATTGGTCTTGGTGGTAGGTTCTGTTGGTAATTGGGTCTAGGTGGTGGATTTTGGTATTGATTGGGTCTAGCTATTGGGTTTTGGTAATGATTGGGTCTTGGTGGTTGATTTTGCGGGTAGGTTAGGTATCGTTGGTATTGAGGAGGTATCGTTGTTGCATGAGAGGCATTGGATGTGGTATGTGGGCAAGGCTTGGGTAAAAGGCTTGCGTTAAGTGCTGTTGCTTCCTTGGTGGAAGTGGTGGTGGGTGTGATTTCCGGACTGTGGGTTGATTCCCGAAGGCGTGCTGAGTTCTGAAGTTTTGGTTCTCCAATCTCATACACAACTGGAGTGCTTGGGGTAGATCGGTCGGCTCTTTAATTCCAAGTAATTTTGGAAGTTCGCCGTTTAATCCCCTAACAAATGTATCTAATGCTTTATCACGGTAGGTTTTCGTCAGTATGTTTACGGACTCTGGTCCTATTTCGAGGCAAGAAATTTTGTTTAAAATTAAGGAAAGATGTGAGAACACATCTTGGTAAAATTCGTTTATTGTTTTATTGCCTTGATATAAAGATGACATTTGGTATTCTAAAGAGCTGATGTCGCGTTTGTCGGCATAGTGTGTGTTGAGGCATTTCGAAATGGCCTCCCAGTCTAGAGGAGTGTTGTAGGACTCCAAAGCGACGTCGGCATTCCCCGTGATTTTATTTCGTATGACATTTAAAATGCCGAAATGATTCTCTCAACACTTTTTTTCCAAGAAGCGAACTCTCTTGGATCACCAGAAAAGTCTCTTAAGCACCTTACAACGTCTGGTATCCTATCGAGTCCTGTCAAGTCTCCTGCGTGTCTGGGGTCTATTGTTTGATCCGTTACTATTGTGCTTGTTGGGTGGATAATATTCTGAATCAATGATGGTGCTTCTGCCGAAATCACCTGGTATACTATATTGCGAATTATATTGGCTAATTCTGGGGTTACCTGGGGGTTAGTGGATGGTGGTGGTACATTGGTATTAAGAATGGGGGGTCTGATAATGGATTCGGGATTGCTCATTTTGAAGTTTTTTTTTTTTTAACTCGAAAAATTTGATGAAGGCTTGAGAATGATCAAAAAATGTACATAAAAATTAAAATTGAAATTATGTTTATTCTTATGTTACCAATTTGTAACTACGTTTTGTTTTTATTGGATTTATCAATCTCTGGAGGGTCCCTTTTTGGTGGTGAATCGCAGAGTTGTTTTTAGTGTTATAAGAACTGGAACTGATCCAGGTTCCTTATTTTATTTTCTTATAAGCTGTACAAGCGTTTTGTTATAGTTTAAATTGAAAAAATTCTGTTTTGTATTTTTTTCCTAGATCTACGCTAACAATGCACTTCTGTGTAATAAGTTGCTTCTTTTATTATTAGTTTCTCTCAAATAAATTTCACTAAAAAATTTACTGTTTCACTTATTTTTATTGAATTAAACTCTTATTTCTATTCACTTAAATTCTTAATTTATGTTCTTACATTAAAGTCCAACGACGCATTGGATTTTTCCTTTTTGCCGGGGCTACTTGGGGTCCAACGTTGCGCACTCTTCGTTGGGTGCGGGCTTTCTTCCACTGAAGTTATCCCTTTTTGATTCTGCTGTCACGTCCTGATTAGTAGTTTGAGCCGCAGCGCGAGGCACTTCTTAAGGGCCTTTACTCGATTAACTTATTCAGTCGCGACTAGCACGTTGGGCGTCAGTTATTTATTTATTTGTTCACGTTAATAGTTTGTTTAGATACTGATTATATTATTTTTTTAGGTTTGTTTACATACTTACATATATATTGTTTGCTAGATACATTTGTTTTGTTTTAAGATAGGGTTGTTTTGGTATTCGTACTCAATGTTGTTTTGATACTTGTTTGTTTAGGATTGTTTTTGTAGTGATGGTGCATTTCAATTGTTCCAACTCAAGGTTGTTTGCATTCTGTTTACTGAAACAAAAGGTTGTTTTGATGTTTGTTACTATTGTAAGGAATACGTTCCTTAACTTGCGCATTTGACGCATTAATTTCTTGTGTCGCAATTACTGGTAGCGTTTGTTGCATGATGAACGATTGATTAGGATGCCACGACGTGGGTGGTTGCTACGTACTTGGCTGCGTTGTCACGCGTGACCACTCATACATATGCAGATATGAGATAAGTGAAGCGACTTCATAATTTATATGACGGTTTCATTTTTATAATTTTTTAAACTTTTATTTCTCCTGCTATGCAGGAGCAGGCAAATCTTTTCGATTACAGAGTCGGTCTTAGACTAATATTTCCCTAAACAAAAGCCAATTCCTAACTTAACGCTACCCTAAGCGTCGCTGCCGCTGCCACTGCGGTTCGCCGTTGTTGTCGTTATTGCTGTCACACGCTACTCTGCAGACAAAGCGTCAGCACTTTCCGTACCTATGGGAATGTTATTGTCGCTGATTTCGCATACTGTTGTTATTGCTGTTGTTGTCTTGCGCGGAAGGTAAGTTGCATCGTAAGCACTTCGATGTACTACAGGTGAAATGAGTAAGCAGATGGTGGTTTGGCTATGTGTGTTAACTACTCCCCCTTTTGAAAGCGACCGTCCTCGGGTGCCTCTTACACGTCGGGTGGAGTTGCAGTGTCGGCGTTTCTAATCACTTCAATGATGGCTAGCTTTCGCTTCCTGAACCAAAAGTAGGCTATTATCATAAAAATGATGATCGTAGCCACTAGCCCCAGTGAACCAATCGAGATCAAATGTTTGGTTACCATTTCTTGTTGTAGTGATGCAATATGCTTTAAGTTCTTTACATGTACCTCTTCCAGATACGGCAATGATAGAGTTTTTATATGTTCCGTAAACTTTACTATCGTTGAAGGAGGGGCTTCGGGGTGGGATTTAACAACTTTTTTCCAGTTGACATGATTAGTTCCCTTTATGGTGACATTACCTTCAAACATAACGAGAAAGGTGCCCTTTATAGTAACGCTTGACCGTGTTCCCTCTGAGATCTCAACGCACTGGTCATTTACCACTATTAGTTCGTCGGCAATTTCTTCAATAGGGGCGATGTGTTCTGCTGAAGTTGTTTTGCATTGCGCTGAATTATGATTCAATAGCTGTTCCACGCATGAGGCTGAAGCAAGTGGCTGGCAAAATGTAAGGGTTGCAGCATTTTTGCAGTTTGTAAGAGGTTGGTAGTCGGGAGCGAAGTGTGCTGCTATATCTGTTTCTAAGTTAATTTTCTTCTTACTATGAATTACAGGTAAAAGCTTAATTTTTTCACAAATTCTGCTGATTTTAGGATATTTACCTACAAAATAAATATTATCACTATCCTGCAATATTCTTAGCTTAGAGGCTGTTAAAATATCGCTTATAGTAGTATTGGCAAAGTGTTCGGCAAATAGCAAAATTTTAGTATCATCACTATCTAAAATGACGGGATCAATTATGTTATGCTTTCCTAGTGTTACTGAATGAACTATGTTTGTGAGGTCTGCTAGTACTGCCCTGTTTCTTGCTGTAGCCAACCCAAATAAATGCCCTGTGTCCACAATTTTTTCTTTTGTAGTTTTAAGTAGGTCATTCATTGATCGTGTCAGATTATTTATTCTTGTCTGAAGCTGAGTGTTAATTGTAATCTGTCGTTCGTTAGCCTCAATCAGTTCACGTTCTTTGGTTGCGACCTCGTTAAAATCGTCGAAGTCGGGTGTCCCTGCGATGTATTTCAGTGCAGTACCTATAATGTTGATACCACGTGAATGTCGGTGATGGGTCTTCAGAGTCTCCAATAAAACGAGGATCTGACCAGCATCCGTTTGGAGCAATTTCCTTGCAGGAGAATGTGGAAACTGTTCAAGCAGCCCCTCCGTATCTGTCGCTATAGTTTCATAATTCGTCAAGTTAGTTTTATGTAGCAAAATACCATATTGGTCGTGAATAGCAACTTTCCCAGTTGAAATCATCATGCAGTGTGAGTTGGTGTAATTAAATAATTTCGCCTGCGTCCAGGAAATAACCGTCAAAAACGGGTATCTGGGAAAAAAGAAAAAAACTTGCTTTACCTCAAGTTTGCCTTGTGAACCCGTTTACCATTTACCATGACCGTAGTTCCCAAGTCCTGCTCAATAATATTTTCCACATACAATTTTGTTAATTTATTGCCAATTCTTTTATTGGTTTTAACAAATACTTTGTCTCCGGGTTGATATGTTTTCAACTTCTTATGTTTATTCAATCGACCTAACTCAAGTAACTACTCGTAATTGCTGAGGAATAGAATGAACTACATCTATAGGCCTTTGTCCCGTAACGGAATGAACCGACCTATTATATTTCGATGTAGCAAGCAATATCAAATCCACTGTCTAGTTCAGTCCTTGTGTAAGTTTAGTGCACCTTGCAATCTCTGTTAATGTGCTATGGAACCTTTCGACCTGCCCATTAGTGGTACTATGATGCGGGGGGTTGTAAACATGGTCACCGAAAACTTATCTCTCAACAGTGACTTTATTGTTTGCGAATTGAAGGACTTTTCATTATCGCAAACTATCGTTTTTGTATTTTTAAAAAAATTTAGAATCTGTATAATAGGTTGTTTTACGTCAACTATTGACCTGGAAACAATGGGTGAAACTATCGCGAATTTCGAGAACTTGTCGACACACGTCAGGAAATGTTTCTTATCCGTTGAATAGATGTCGAGGTGGAGAATTTCTCCAGGATACTGTGGTATAGGGGTTTGGCCTACCGTCGGATTCGGGGGGTGGCGTTGGTATTTGGCCTCCCGGCAGATTTTATAGTTAATTACTAATTCCCTCAATTTCTGTCGCATTCTGGGGAAATAATACTCCTTTAGAATCTGTTGCAGGTTTTCTTTTAAAGAACGATGGGCCCGATTATGTTTGGTTTCCAATATCTCCTTCTGATCGCCTTCATTGGTTATGTCTATCACTTACCTCGTTGCATGTCGGAATTTTACACCTGGGAATTTCGTTAATACCTCGTCTTGAATTCTTGCAAGTGTTGGTAGGTCACATAATAGTCCGTTTACAACATTAGGATTAACACAGTCCCCTATGATTTTCGGTAGTTCACTTCTGTCATTAAAGATGACATGGTGCCTCATCTGCGTTTTAAAAATTATTTTTGAAGTCTTCGATGGGGAGCTACCTTCTTCAAGAATTATTTGACTCCTAAAGCAATTAATAGGATTCTCTATTGTGGGAATAGTTTTAGTGAGTGATACCTCACTGTGTGCTGTAGCATCCGTAGAGGAGCCTGAATTTTCCAAACAATTAATATGCCGTCGTGACAACGCATCCGCTACGACATTATCTTTCCATGGCTTGTAGAAAAATTTAGGGGAAAATTCCTCCACAAATGCTCCCCATCGCTTAAGTTTCGCGTTTGGGTTTTTATCCGATATGGCGAACATAAGGGGTTGATGGTCTGTGTAGATGTTAAGCCATAACACCATAAAGATAATTTCTCAATTTCTGGAGCGACCAGAGTATTGCTAAGAGCTCGCGCTCATTTGTAGCGTAATTTTCTTCAGTGGATGACAAGGTCCGGGAAATCATGGTGACAGGTCGACCGCCCTGTGACAGAACCGCGCCCAATGCATGTGAGGATGCATCGGTCGTTAAGTCGAAAGGTTTTTCAAAATCAGGATATAGTAAGAGGACGTCATCTGAAGCTAAAATTTCCTTGATTTTACCAAATGCTCGTATCGACTCTTCGTCCAGTCGAATATGAACGTTTTTAGAACGATTGGCGCTAACATGTCCATTTTCGCCGCGAAGGTATTTCGTTAATGGCTTAACAATTGACGCATAGTCCTTCAGGAACCGTCTATAGTACCCTGAGAGTCCGAGGAAGGACCGCAAGGCACTAAGTGTTCTTGGAGCTTCATATTTGACAATGTCTTGCACCTTGTCTGGGCAGGTTTTTATTCCATCCCTAGAGACAATGAATCCGAGGAATTCTACTTCGCTTCTTATAAACTTGGTTTTTTCAAGTGACACTCTCATGTTTGCTTCGTAAAGCTTTTCGAGAATACGTTTAACATCCTTAACGTGCTGATCTTCATCCCTAGAGAAGATAATGACGTCGTCAACGTAAACATGGCAACACTTGCCAATTTCGTCTCGAAGAACGTCATCGATGGCCCGCTGAAAGATGCTAGGCGCATTCTTAAGGCCGAACGGAAATCGGCAAAATTCATATTTCCCGTTATTAACGGAGAATGCTGTCTTTTCCCTGTCCCGTTCTGCTAGTCTTATCTGGTGAAACCCAGATTTAAGATCAAGAGTGGTAAAAAACGATGATTTCCCCAGATTAGCCAAGATGTCTGAAGTCTCGGAAATGGGATATCTATTGCTTATCGTTTTCTCATTAAGCTTCCTGAAATCAATAACCAGGCGCATGTTTTTTTCTCCAGATTCAGTAAGTCCCTTTTTTCCTACAACCCATATTGGATTATTATACGGTGACCGTGAAGGTCTTATTATGCCGTTGCGGAGCAGATCGGAAATTTCTCGATTTACGAAGTCGGCTGAAGCCATTGGATATGGGTAGCTTTTGGAATAGACTGGATTGTCATCAACGGTTCTTATTGTTCCTACAATATTTGTATTATAAGGCAATGACTCATTTGGTGCGGCAAACACTTCTGAATGCTCCTTTATTAACTTTGATATTCGATTTTCGCGATTATTAGCGAACAGGATAGCGTTCACGTCTCGACAAGGGAAATGCCTAAGAGTTTCTCTTTTACCATTATAGTGAATAATCCCGTTCTTCATGTCTAGGTCTGCACCTATTTCTCTAAGGAAGTCAAATCCTATGATACCGTCAAATGTCTGGAGGGAGGTCAGAATATAGAATTGAGCATTTTAGTCGAAGAAATGTATAGTGCATTTATGTTTGATGTTATCAGTCCCGTGGATTGAGTTGACAAGGAAGGGCTTCTCAACCTCCTTAATGCCCTTAAGGAAATCGAAGTCCTTAACATAATTTTTCGCGGCACCAGTGTCTATTAAAAATTTTAATTCCCTCCCTGGGAATGATTTGCTTACATATGGCAGGAGGGACTTTGATCTAAAAAATTAATTTCATCAATAGCTTCGTCCAAGTATTGGTCGTCGTACTGTATGTCCTCGCCGTTATTAATATTCTGGTAACCACTATAGTCTTCATCACACCCCTGCTTCTCGTCCCCATATCCCTGCGTTCCTAGGTGGTTTATGCGCTGCACCTTTGGTGCTGTCTGTCTGTCGCTTTCCACTCGCCTCTTTTGAGCTACTTCTTGCTTTCCTTGGGACCGGTAAGTATTGAACGGATACCTCTGAGAAAGAGGATTCACAGTGAATTCTGGTTGGGTTCCCTGGCTTTGGTTAATCGATTGACGCATTTGCTGTCTATTCTCTCGATGGTATGAAAGGGATGGATCGACCTCCATCGGTGTCACATCCTGTCGGGTGGCTTCCATTCTTCGATATTGTGGGAGATTCTGGGGGATGAATGGGGTTGCCCTCTGAATGGCTCCAAGCGCTCGCTCCTTCCTATTGAGGAACGAATATGCGAATGCAGATCTGGCTTGGTTAGCTTCTAGCTCTTGTGCAAGGGCTAGTGCTGTGGGCATATCGGCAGGCCTCGAGGAGAACAAAACATCGCATAGAGGCCTATTAAGACCTGAAATAAACACTCGTAGCGCATCTTGTCGATATTTTTGATTAAGAGTGCCGATTAGCTCAGCGTTTCCACTATACGACATCGCTGTTTTGCTTACGAGCAAGGTAAGTTTTCGTTCTACTTCATCATAGAACTGCAGGATGTTCTTGTTGCTCTGACGCAACGCCGACATCTCTTGCTCAATCATATGAAGGGGTCTCTTATCAGAGTAAGTGAAATCTAGTCTGGCGATAATCGCCTTGAAATTTAGAACCGTGTTGAAAGAAGCAAGCACGGTGTCAGCTGTTCCTGTAATCTTGTTCCTTATGATCGCTACCGCTTGGTAGTGACGGGAACTACCGTCATATTGTTCATACACCTTATACGCTGCCTGAGCGGCATTTCTCCACGAAACATACCGTGATTGTGTCCCGTTGAGTTCGGGCAGCAATTTTATCACGTCCAGAGATTTGTCACATTGAACATTGCCTGTGATGGTAACAGGCGCATATTCTATTACCCTTGTAGGGGTCTCTAAAGTCGCCAGTCTGTCAGTCAATGAGTCAATGGTTCCTTGGAAATCTCGTTTTGTTATTTCAGTGGCAGTCCTTATGGCTGCTGTTATTAAGCCCTGCATCGTTTGTGCGTCCATGGTTTACACAAAAAACGATCACACAAACGAGAATAAAAAACCAGAAAAATTGTAATAACACTAACTATGTCGTGCTCCTGAGCAGTAATAGCGTCGCTTATTCAGATAACTATAATTGATCCACGCACACAAGTTAAGGAAAAAATTTATTTATTCGAAAGCCGAGCACTTTACTTACATGTGAAAAATTATCATATTTTATTATTTTATATTTAATGGGGATGTCCACAGCTTAGTCCGATTCTCTCCTTAGTCCCTCTACGTCTAGGCGCGACGTGCAAATCCTTAAGCTTGTTGATTTAAGCGTTGTTTTTATTTTTAATTAAAATTTTGGTTGTTACTCGCGAGTATCGAGCTCGCGGCCACCTTGCGAATTGTTAGACTATTATCCTTTTATAAGGATTTTACCGTACCTTTTTCTGCGCGTGGCCCCACGTTGGGCGCCAATTATGAAGTCTCTTCACTTATAATTTTTTAAACTTTTATTTCTCCTGCTATGCAGGAGCAGCCAAATCTTTTCGATTACAGACTAATATTTCCCTAAACAAAAGCCAATTCCTAACTTAACGCTACCCTAAGCGTCGCTGCCGCTGCCACTGCGGTTCGCCGTTGTTGTCGTTATTGCTGTCAAACGCTACTCTGCAGACAAAGCGTCAGCACTTTCCGTACCTATGGGAATGTTATTGTCGCTGATTTCGCATACTGTTGTTATTGCTGTTGTTGTCATGCGCGGAAGGTAAGTTGCATCGTAAGCACTTCGATGCACTACAGGTGAAATGAATAAGCAGATGGTGGTTTGGCTATGTGTGTTAACTTATATGCGTGCGACTGTGCATATACATACGGCTGCGAAAATAAGTTGCGTCCTACTGGAGATACAAATGATGCTGACGACGTTGCTATCGGCGCTCACGTAACTGGGTGCACTGTTTCCCGAATGTCCGGAACTGTTGAACGTAGAGTATGCAGTTGTGAGTTAGCGTTTCCACTGCGCCACGTAACACACTAACCAGCACCTCCAACTGCGTCCTCACCCGATCGTTGTTCAGCGATGGCTCACCATTCTCCTGCTGATTTTAACCACTTCCCTGTGCTACCTCTGCGCCACAGTCTGTCCTTCAAGACAGAGTCAGATGACCGTTCTTTATTGAATTCAAAATGCGATTGCCCGCTTACATGTTAAAATGAACTTATTCAAAGTATAAATGAATGAATGAATATATACAGTAGAACAAATAAAAATGAATGTGTATTGTAATAAATTGTAGAGATGCCAATCGTGTCAAATATGGTGATGACACAAAGAAGACGAAATGTAAATTTTCCACCATAGAATAATGAATGCATAAATCTATCAAATCAAATTAACACTATTACAGGAGCCACAGGAACACCAATCCCTGTTTGTCCACCATGTGTGAATCTCGAACCAGTTTTCATCACCAAATTACTGCAGTATCCTAAAAGACTCATCTCACCGGATGAATACCAGCAACATTTTAACAAAATTACAGCGCTATGGGAATTTTTTTTATACAGATGGTTCCACATCTGATACCAGTACAACGTTTGCTGTCACAAACCAACTTGGTGTCACTATTGCCGTCGGTGCACTACCATCGTATATCTCGGTATTTTCAGCTGCTTTACTTGAAGCCGTACTCTTTGCTTCCAAAAATGGAAACATATCTGTCATATGCAGCGATATTAAATCTACTTCGGATGCCTTTATGAATTATGCAAATGATACGCCGTAAGTTACAAATATCCGTAACGCTATATTTTCAAATAGAAAGAATATAAAAATCATGTGGGTGTCAGACCATGCAGGAATCCGCGGAAATGAATTAGCCGACAGCAGAGCGAAAGAGGCCAGTTTGAAGCCCTTACATCTAAGCAACTACTTTGTGGACAAAGATTTACGCAAGCTTGTGCATAGCTTTCTACACGAAAGCTACTTAACAGAATGGAACAGCTATCAACACCACTAAAAATCGCACAACCCTACAGGAATTAGACCATCGCTCTCGTCAAATATGTCTTGTCAAAGCATAAGAAGTTTCACACGTCTATGGATTGGCCACACGTTAGCTACTCATGCACACTTATTAAAAGGATCAGTGAAGCGTAACTGCCCTTTTTGTGGTGCAAATGACCTATCTACAACACATCTTCTCGATAGCTGCCAGAAACTGGATACACTTAGAACTTCAATATTTGCAGAAACAAAACCATCTGACATGCTACGAAATACAGACGACAAGTCTATACAGAAAATTTGTGATTTCATACTGGCAGCTAAAATAAACGTATAGTCAATTTCAGTATATTAAATTTAGCATTCTAAGATATAAAATAATACATACACACAAGTCACACTCATCTCCTAACATCATCCCATAACCACTCCACCACCTACTATAAATAAATACTCCTAACTTATATTTATATATATTCTATGTAATATATAATAATATTAGACCTTAGTTATTCTTTTACAAGCCGAAGGCCTTGGCAGCCATTGGAATAATTATTTATAATTATTACTCTTGTAAATAAATAAATAAAATAAATTAATAAGAAAATAGTATGTATGCGAACTATAGAAAGTAGTAATGTTGCTATTGCATACGGGACAATAACCTGACCAAACCACTGTAGCATGGTATAATGTGCCAAAGGTAAAACGCATCACCTGATAATGATGATTCTAGTTGTCCTTGTATACTTACGGTGACCATCCGTACTGATTTCCGCAGTACTGTACTGATTTTGAAGCACCTGTTCTGCGGTTTTTTTTTTGTGAAAATGGCAAAAATGTTCTGTTTTTTCCGAACGTACTGTTTTTGTTCTGAAATTTAGCACCAAGCAGCTTAAAAAGTTTCTACTACTGAACAGATTCAGGTATTATCAATATTAAATTGTCATCCCTGATGTGAACAGCTGATTGCGGGTTTGAATTATTTTGCTTTCTGTAATGTTCTATTGACAAACAACTAGGTAAGTTTTATTGCCAGTAGTGTTAAAAACTTAAATTGGGAAGAATTCTTTTGTTTCAGCTTCCCGCAGAAAATGCGTTTTTAATAAACAACTACAAGAAGAATACACCTTCATAAAGGAAATTAACAGCGGTGCTGCGCCATTTACAATCTCAGAAACATCGAAAAGCCGATATTGCAGCTTCTAGCAGCAAAACCATGATGAGCTTTGTAAGGACACGTACAATAGACGATCAGCGAAGAAAAAGCAGCGTAAATGAAGGCACCTGGGCATATCACACTGTGCAGCATAATTTTTCATTTCGTTCCAATGACTGCACATCGAAAATCATTAAAAGATGTTTTGACGAAAATTATTCATCAGCTCGCACCAAGTGTGAATCTATTGTTTGTAATGTATTAGCACCACATGCATTTCAACTAGTGAATGCTGATTTTAATGCTATCATTTTTATTGCCGTTTTTTCGACTGCTCAAATCATGGAAGTATGAAAGTGTGTCCTGTTCTTGTTCGATATTTTCTGCCTGCGAAGGGTGTGCAATTAAAAATATTGGAAGTAAATGATCTCCGTAGTGAATCGTCAGATATACTCACAAATTATATTTTTGATCTCATGAAAAAGTTTGCATTAAGTGAGAAGTTACTTGCTCTTTGTGCAGATAACACTAATTGTAACTTTGGAGGAGCTGCAAGACGCGGGAAAAATAATATTTTCCATAAATTGGATGTATCCACTGGCAGCACCCTTATTGGTGTAAACTGTGCTGCTGACATTGTTAATAATTGCATAAAAAGTTCAATAGAGTGTCTTCCGGTGGATATTGAAGTCATTGTCGTTAAAATATATTCTTACTTTTATATATATGTACATGGTTAGAGTAGAGCATTTAAAAGAAATTTGTGAACTTACTTATTTGTGCTTACTCTAAAGCCAGCTATAGAACGGATCTTAAAATTTTTCAAACCACTACAAAAATATTTTTTAGAACAGCCTCACTGCCCAACCTCTTAAAAACTTTTTTTGAAAACTTAACCTCAGAAATGTGGCTTTTATTTACTCATTGTCAAGCATTTCTTTTTCATAATTACATTATGCAGATTGAATCGCAGAATATTTGCATGATTCAAGTTGCCTTACTAATGAAGGAACTTAAATTAAAAATCACGGAGCGCAGAGATGCAATTTTTGTACCTCTCCTGATGAAGAAAGAGTTTGAAAAAGCAGGAACTGGAAACTTAAGAGAAATTACAGATCACGTTAAAAACTTTTATAATAATTGTGTTAATTATATAAACCAATGGATATATCCAATGGAATGGATTCTTCTGCGCACAGTGCCATCTTGGGATGAGGTTGAACAAAATTTAGTGTATATTATGGAAAAGAGAAGCAACAGTAATATTAATGACAGTGAATTGTTTGATGAATTTTCCTGCGTTAAAAATTATGTAACTCCAGATAAACTTATTTAATGGGAGGAAAATAAAAAGCCAGTTGACCAAAAATGGATTGAAATTTTTCAATATTTAAAAAAACAATATGTACCTTATCAAAATATATGTAAAATAGTCGAATTTAATGTATGTTTACCGGATATGGGTATTTTCCATTTTAAATAATATATGGACAAACGAAAAATCGCAAATGAAAATTGAGACTGTGAAGTCAATTTTAGTTACTAAGTGCAATTAGGAAATGAACTGCATAGAGTTTAAAAATCTCTTACAAAACGAAGAAAATTTTATTACAAAAATGTATTCCTCTGAAAAGTACAATTAATTTGAATTCAATGCATATTTATATTTTTATGTAATAATTAATTTAAAAATAAGTTTTTTAATACATATATATATATAGGAGACTGATTTATGTTTTTTTATGTTAATTTTTGCTACTTCAATTAAATAAAATTGTTCTTAAAAATGTTCTGTTTTTTCGATTTGAAATTATGGTCACCGTATGTATACTGCACAGTGTCCCAAACTTCGGTAAAAATGTGAATTTCAAATGCGTCAACTGATGAAAGTGATGCCAGATAGTGTGTGACTGGATTATGGTGATGCCAAATTAATAAATCCGTTAAATTAAGTGAAGTTATTATTAATCGTTAACATTCCTCTTCAGCTGAAGATTCAGGACTTCTTGCACTGGAGCTTAACAGTGGTGTTTAACAAAAAGTTCTTCGGGTGTACGTTTGTCACTGTTATACTCAACAGTTACTATTCGTACCAATCCGCCACTGCCGGGGAGAACTTCTGTGATGCGTAATATGCGCTAATGCGTGGGAGGGTAGATTCTCGCTTTGAATCAGTACTACATCCCATTGTTAGAGATTTTTACGTCGACTTTCTCGCTTGCGACGCGCCTGTAGGCTGGATATATATTCACGGTTCCACCGCGTCCACAAATGTTTGAACAATTTCTGTAATTGTTGAGAATATAAAAGACGTTTTTCTGGAACATCAGCATTTAGGTGGCTCGATCATCGTGAAGAGGAATGATTGGTATGGAATTCCAGAAAACTTCAATCGTAACAAGTAGATTACTCAGTTCATTGTAGAGTAAGAATTGGCGACCAATTACGATTGGTTGGTTGGTATCGGGATCGCTTTACTGATGACATCTTTTCGAACACAGAGCATACATTTAGAAGCAGGGCTTAACCGTTTGAGTGCCTTACTGAATATAATTGCACTTTAGTATGTCATCAGTAAAGCGTTCCCGATACCAACGTTTTCTTCAGCTGTGACATGGAAAAGGTGATGATTATTTATTAACCTCGTGAATGAGAGGTGGTCCCTTCCGCCAAAGTTCGTTCCTCTTGATTGATATCGGTGTAATTCCACGGTTGACGTAGTCGCCGGAGTTGTATTCTTATCGAATATGTCGCCACACGTTTATATCCGATCTTGATTGCCTGAAAGCTATTTTATTCGCCACATACTGCTTCAATGAAGAGGGTTACCGCCGGATCCATAAAGGAGGAGTATCTTCTAATTGCAAAGCGCAATGAATGTTGTTCATAGTTGTCACCAATAGCTGAGCTGCAGAAGGCTCTAGGCGAAGGATCTTCATTTCCTTGAATAGAACAACTCTTGTTTTTGTTACAATCAGGGAATCGTTGTGTTGGAATCTCTAAGAATTATCTCCGGCGCAGACGACATAGGGTCACTAATTCTTTTCAGGGTCTAGACGCTGTCGGAGTACCACTTATTTAACTAGAATTTATCTTGTTGAAGAATGGCATCAGGGTCCCGTAGACGGTGGATGGTCAGTTCCGTTGTGTGAACATTTTCTAAATAATCATGAACATAGCAGCTATGAAGGATTCTGTTCCGTGCTGCGACTGAACGGTAGACGTCAACGATCACTTTCTAATTATCATATGCACACTGTCTCAACGACTTAACAGCATTAGGAGGACTGCTTACTATACCGTACGTTACTGTTTTAAGTTGATAGGTACGCAAGAGTTCATTAGGGCACTCCCTCCAAAGGATATATTGCTATTTTCGATGCCTGTAACCAATTATTACCTGTCGGAACATCTTTTTGATATCGGCTGGGACAGCTACCGCGATGTTATAATAGATATTCTTTCAAGAATTCTGCGAGTTTCTCCCTCAGTACGTAGTCGTTTGTCAATGTTCGCTCTACTTGCTAAAATCTTCATTTTCGTCCACTTCCGCCTTGATGTTGCCAGGAGGTTCTTCTATTTCCCAAATTTTCATAGAATTTTATCGGTAGTAGAATTGGTAATGTCAATAAGCAATGAAAATAAGCTTAGTTTCGGCTCGTTCAAGAACTACCCATCCCAGACGGCTGTGAAATATACATGATTCGTTATGTGAATCGAGAACAACGTCGTTTAAAGCAATAACAGGCCAAAGACCTGTGCCAATCAGTAGTTCTGGTAAACCGAACGCAGGATTGGCCAAATGAAGACCCTTTCAATGATGATTGGTCCTGATATCCACATATAATAATAGAAGGAATCATAAGCGTGATTGAGCCAATATGATGTATGCATTAAAACTGATTTGGAACTTCTCGTCCACATGAGACTGCAAGTTTATTCTAATAATACCTTTGGCTTTGAGTTATTCAAGGCTATGTCTTGAAATTCGCTTTGGCTTCTCGAAAAAATTTAAAATAGTTACTAATGATTCGCAAACGAAGCTCACCTGAGAACCAATATCGCAAAGTTTTCGGCAATCTTTTTAGATATCCTTATAATCAGCAAGAAGCACGTTTGCCGTTTCTAAGAGAACAGTTCAGTCCTTCTAACGGCTGATCATCATGGAAAGACTTACGCCTAAACATTGTTTACAAATTATTCAATTTTATTATGAAAGTTTGATTGAACAGATTACGTTCAGCACTCAGTGAAGAAAACATATCAGCCGTGCTGAGAGAGTATACGAAGACATGGAGAGTCGATTCGCAGCAACTCAGGGCTCTTGAAAAGTTCCAAGAAGATCCAAAGTTTTCGAGCTAAATTTTGTTTAGCGATGAGGCCCATTTCTGGCTTAATGTGTCTGTCTGGTGGAATCATCGGTCCATATTTCATGATAACCCACTATTTGATGCCTAAAATTGAAGCTCGTGATATCGGCCATATTTGGTTTCAACAAGACGGCGCCACTTTCAACATATCGTATTACTTCGGCGAGCATATAATTCCACGCCGGTCGGTTAACTACCAGTTAGGGTGGAAATGCTCGAACGAGTCATGGGAAATTGGACTCAACGAATGGACCATCTGAGACGTACCCGCGACCAACATTTGAAAGAGATACTTCTCAAAAAATAAGTGCTAAAAAACATTTTCCATTAAATTTGAAGTGTCGAGTGTTTTTCTTTAAAAAGTAGAGAGCCTTGAAATTAGATCACCCGTTACGTAGAAGAGTATTGTATTTTTGTTGACGGTTGAGGCATAACCCAAATGGACAGTCGCAATTACGATGACCGGCCTTGAGAAAATTTAAACATAATGATGATCACCAGATCACAGCGTTCGTTAAATTGAAGACTACGAAACTTTTGACGTTCGGAGTTCATAGTTAGGTGCGTCTTCTTGACACAATTTGATGTGCGTCCGCTTGAAACATGTGAAGTAGTAGGCGACGATCTCGGCAGATTAACTGCACGCCGTTCCGCGAACATTATCCCGTCTTCCATTTTCGGGGTGTCATTGGTTTTAGGCTCACTCCATATTCGGTTCGGGTAACAACCGGTAGTTTCAGTAATAGCAGGGGTACAGCTATGGGATGTTATATATTTATATATTTTACTAGCGCATTCATTATTTTACGTGACTATCCGCCAAATTTTGAAGCGTAGCTCGAGAGTCTGGTGGATGGGTTACCGTAACGTTGTTTCAGTTCAGCCCAAATTTCCTGCGTACAAGCCACATACTAATAGAACATTTTCCGCTTTACATATTGTCGCAGTTCTCCCAGTTTAAAGGTCAGCTGCAAGTCACTTCTGCTGTGGACAAGCTTCTCAAACATATCCTTAAACGCTAACCAATTTAAGGCTGTCTGTTAATGTTTGGAATTGAAACGATCGCATGTCTGGAGCATCATTGTGTATACTTATATGGGGAACTCGCTACACGCTGATGGTTCACGTTTTATTTTGATGCTAATATTGTTGAAAATCTCGTCTGTTGATGTGAGCAGATCAGCATGTTCTGCCATCCCGCTTCCATCTGCGCTAGAAACGAGGGCAAAATGGTTGTTCATAAAACGACAGAAATGTTGTCGGGTACTACCCGAGAGCTGTTCCCTTTCGACACAGTCTAGATGGTAGTTTTTCCCTTAAATTTGCGCCCAGATACGAAAAAAGATGTGCGCGCTGTTGTACGCAAGCTTAATGCAGATATATTAGCTGCAATTTTAACAATGTATATGTGACCTCATAGGAACATTGTAGAAACCTACAAGTAACAAATCCTATCATTTTCACCCATATATACGCAAGCGAAAGCTTATAGAATGACAGAAATTACATTAAGAATGAGGGAGATATTCTATTACTAAAACGGCTAAATACCTAAAAAAAAGGCAAGATTGTGTTGCCGTGTTATTCTATGCAATTTACTACTTTAAGTACGTTTTTGTTAAATTTTCAAATATATTTCGATTATTAAAATTTATAAAGATGTAATTTACCTAGTTTTGATTAAAATTTTATTTATTATATCAAAATATTGCTAAATCTTTTCCATTTTATTAAAAATATTTGAAGAATATATCTATTTTTGTTTAAATTATTACAAGTAGTATTTAGTATTGTACATATTATGTGGGTGAAAATAGGCATCCTGGGGAACCGAACATTCAAAATATATCGGTAACGCGCCTATATTGCAACCTCTTTACTCTTTTTAAGTCCATTTATTTAAATCTCTGTGCCGAAAAATTAACTATTTCGATCAGGAGATCTCAGCTGTTGACGACCATATGATTCTTTTGTTACTTGTATGATTCTACAATGCATAGGAGGCTCCAAAATGTTAGGGTTGCCTAAACAGTCAAAATAAACTCTTTCTCAATGACGTATATGTTTGCACTACTATAATACCACGATTTAAATTATGAACTATTTTATTTCGCTTATATAGAAAATATTATGTACGTGAACTGGCGAAACTAATAATAATTGCATATGGGACAATGGCCTGACCAAACAACTGTAAAACGATATGATGTGCCAAAGTTAAAACTAATCACTTGATAATGGTGATTCTAGTTGTTCTTGCATATTCTTGTATCAAATTAAATGAACAAATAAAACCAAAATTGAGAGTCGGCAATAGGCAACGTTGCCACTTTTCACAAGTGAACATCAGGAAATTTTTAAATTTCTGGATTTTCAGTTTCCGGGCTATTTTTTTAATTTTATTGAATCTTTTTTGAAACAGTTCACATTGTTTAAATTTCTTTTTCTTTCTTCCACGAACATTTGAGGAGGACTATCCACAATCAACGCATAGCAACGTACACCATACAACAATAATCACTAGGTGCTACTATTAAAAAAATTAGTAATGCTCCTGTTGTTATTTAAAATTTGTTTTAGAATGAGAAAATAAGAAACTACGACTTTTATATCTTACTAGCTGACCCCACAAAATAAAGTTGAATTTATATTGTGTTGAAACTTATTTATTTGCTAGTTTTCTACATTTTTTTCAATGTAATGCAGCTTGATAAACAAAACACGACATGTGCAGCTGGCCATGTGAAAAACATGGCCACAGTAGAAACAGTAGGAAACCTTTTCGTGGTAGCTTTCTGAGTAGTGAGTTTTTATTAATAGATGATCTAACCGTCAAAGTGTGTCATATTTCGTCCTTAAAGGATTGATTTCCTGATAATCAGATATTTTGTAAGTAGTGAGGTTGTCAAAAAAGTCTTGCGGTAGTTTTATTGAATCAATTCGTGTGGCACTCATACATCGGGCTTCTTAGTGACTTCAAGCTTTTTCAAATGGTTTATAACGGTTTGTTGACTACTATGCCGGTCTCTTTTGACCAATTCAGCGATTTTATCGCAATTTTCGACGACAGGCCTTCTGGAGCGGGGCGCATCTTCGACCACCTCTACACCAGAACGAAAACGTTGAAACCATCGTTGTGCGGTGGAAATGGAAACTGTATCGGGTCCATAAACTATACAAATTTTATTGGCGGCTTGAGATGAATTTTTGCCTTTATCGTAGTAGTACTGTAAAATATGCCGTATTTTCTCTTTATTTTACTCCATGTTTGCGACGCTATAACTCACGAACGACTTAAAAGAAACGACAATCAATCAAACACGTGTTAGCGCATGAAATGAGCTTTCCAAAAAGGTATAGCATGACCCGATGTGACGAATGAAACTAGAACTACGCGCTTTCAGCGCCAACTAGCGAGAATACCGCAAGACTTTTTTGACAAACTAATATAAAAAATGTGTCCCTGGTGTTAGATTTCTCGGTGCCTGTATTTGTTTATATTTGACTTTCTAAGCTAGTCTTGCTTTTTATTTTTTAAATTCGCTTTATTTATTTTAATAAATTATTTGTAAAATTATATTCTTATATCTAAATGCAAATTCCATCTCATTTTCTCTTGTAACGGCTAACCAATTTGTATATGTGAAACGAAAGCTTGCCCCCCATGACTGTATCTTTGTGCTTACAAAATTTAAGAAAAACTTACATAAAAGTAACAACCTAGTTAAATTTAAGAGACATGCCAAGTAATTCAAAATAATCACTTAAATAACGTAAGCACGTCCATTATATATGTAAGTTAAAATGCTAACACAACACCCCAATTACCATGTAAGTAGCAAAAACACCCTAAGATTTTCTAGAGTTGAGTATATATATGTATGTAAACAAGGTAAAGATTTATTACTGTATCTACTGAGAACATGGCAGTTCTAGAATTATGCCACATACTTCTAGCTACTATCCTTGTGTCCTGTTGATTGTCATCTCAAATGCAATTTTCACTGGGAACTGAATAAGTTTGAACTGAAATGGCAAATCATATTCGTAGAATCAAGCATTCTGTCCCTTGTTTTCAACAGCCACAATCAGTCAGGTTCCATTACATCGTTTTGGCGCATGCAAATTGCGAAACATAATAATGACAGATGCAACTGTGAGACACAAATGATGCGGCGGTGTACCAAGCCTCTCCAAAGAATTGAGAAATTCCACTGGATTTTTCACGGCATCGTCTTAATTGTCAAGACGATCGGAATTTGGCCATTTCCAATTCTTGGCGAATTCGATGTAAAATACCTTCGGCAATGTCATTTTTATTCGTATCCCATAATTTGATCTTACAAAAAGCTTTATTGCAGTTCACATATCGACCCATTTGATTGCTGATCTGATGTTGCTTTCTTTGGTGATGTACTTGCAAACGTATTTGATCGATTTCACCAAACTGCAATACTCAACATTAATGTGAGTTTTGAAAGTGAATTAGACAATAGTGGCGAATATGGTAAGATCGAATTGTTGTCAACTTCGATATTCACTCCTCAAATTGAATGCTGAATGTTCTGCGACTGTTGTCTGGTGATCGACGCCAATACAGTTGATATCCATCATTTACAGTTTGTGTTTCCGAAAGAAAAGTACGTGGATATTGCATTTTATGGATCGTGCATTTATTGCCAGACATACAATCCGAAGTGAGATTGCGGTGTCCGCAAGGGCCATGAACCACATTGGTTTTCCCCATTTCTTACCATTTTGGATCAGAAATTTCCGCAGAATTGATTTCTAAAATTCAATTTGATCTGGTGTAACCACCATCAACCATGCACAGAAAAATGTGTGCGTGCGGCAAACCAGCACTTAACAGCACCATATATAAATAAGTTGGCTTAAGATAAAGCCCATCAAACATCGCAGCTGTTGTTTAAAAAGCCGTGCTGTGACATCGTGACGATCTTGTTGATTGATCGAGATTCAATAATTCCGTAATCTATGGCCATTTTGCTTTGCAAGTGAATGTAACAAACAAATCCGCCGGCCCATAATTCCTCATATGAAAGTATGTCATCGCATTTTGCGAGTATTCGTGCATGTGCTTTGGACTGCCAATATATGTTCATGGCAAAAAGAACGCCGACCGATTTAGCATGACCTCTTCGTTGCATCCTAACAAATTTCAATCTGTAATTGATCACTTCGTACGGAACACACATAAAATTTTCACTAAACTTTTTTTTAATAATTTACCTTTTGAATAGCCGAAATAAAAAAAACACACGACAATCACTGGTTTGTCTGATGAAATGCATCTATAGCTTCCTTCAGGTTTTCGGCCGGCATAGATTGGAAAAGTTTCTTCTCAAGTACCTTCTATCATTTGGAATGAACTTTTTGGTGACAAACGGTTTCATGTGTTTGCTGATGTTTTTTATTATAGTCGGTGATTACTCTGGCTATATATGTTGCACACCCACCAGTCCGTTAATCGGATTAAGGCTTTGATATTAAAAGATATGTCAATAATAAAGCCACGCCAATTATTTTCTTTTTTCCTTTGTTTATCAGGACAGCATCTAGTCCTGATAAACAGAGGAGGATTTAAGCAGTTCTCTTCGTCTCTGGAAAGTTGTTTGGTATACTTGGCGGTATGTCACAGTTGTAGTGATTTGTCTTGAAACGTTTTGTCTCTACATGTTCATATCATTTAATTTGGTGTGGCATCTGAAATCCACTTGTTAGTGCTTTTATTTTTGTATTGTTCACAAATTATTGCTACGTCAATATTACATACTTTCATATACCTTTTGGGGTAAATACAACAACGACTTTTGTCTTCCAGATTGCTGCACACCATCGTCATATTTCAGTCATCTAACGTACTTCTTTAAGTATATAGGACGACTTATCACTGCTATTTGGGTGCCTGCATTAGCCGATCTGATGGTTTTATCGATGTTTCATTAAAGAGTTCTTTAACTTCTGAACGAATCACTTCTATAATATTATGTCTTCTTTCGTGGTGTTATCATCCTGGTCCCCACCTTCTCTGTGGTTTCTTCCTACATTGTTTTGATTTGTTCCTGCTGGCCCAATATTTTCCAATATTCTCTCTGTATCTTCCTGTTTGTGCTTTCTTTGATAAAAAAAAAATCTCTCTATTGGCTGTCTTCTTTACTCGTGAGATATTTTTGCTAAGTTCTTGTAGCGTTTCATTTGCTTTTGGGAAAACACTGTCTGTCTGCACGTCCGCCCGTCCGTGCAAGCTGTAACTTTAGTAAAAATTTAGATATCTTGATGAAACTTGGTATATAGGTTTATTTGTACAAAAAAAAAAACACATAAAGTGTCATAGCTAAGGACTAAATTGAGATATAAAGCTGTAACTTAGTATAGCGGATCGCCGTAGCAAGGGGCACAGTTCCAAAAATTTTTGAAAAAGTGGACGTGGCTCCGCCCTCTAACAAGTTTAATGTTCATATCTAGTAAACCACTTAAGCTACAACAACCAAATTTGGTGAGTACAAATATTTTAAGAAGTTCTCCCAACAGTGTTAAAATGGATGAAATCGGAGGATAACCGTTAAAAACTACTAAACTCTATAAATTACTCTTAAAAACTACTAAAAGCGCTATAAATCAATAACTAAATAAGCCAAAGATATTAAATTTAGCCACCGACATGGTAGGGGATATTTTTGTGGGAATCGATGTGAAAATTGAGCGATGGGCATGGCACCACCCACGTTTTGGTGAAATCCCATTTCTCGGGACACGACCAACCGATTTCTACTAAATTTAGTACGTTGCATTTTTTTTTGCATTCTTATGTCAGATTGTAATAATGAACGAAATCGGACAATAAACCCGTCTACTTCCCATATAGCACAATTTTAAATTCCATTTTATTCGTTCAGTTTCCAGTTCACAAATCAAGACTTTGGACGAATAATGTCTTTAGGGTGTGCCACCTTATGACCTAGAATTGTTTAGGTAATAAACAGTGTTCAAGTCCCTAGATACCGAAATTTAGACCCCGGTTCCTGCTGTTGACTTTTGATGTAAAATGTCGGTCAATGTGTGATATATAATATATTATAACTGAAATTAAGGGATAATCCTTCTATTATAATGAAATGGTATGTCTGTGTGTCAATATTTCCCTTAGCCCCCATATACTTATACTTTCCGGGTGATTTTGTACCGCGTATTGGCCGATAATATGTGGGTTATCCCAATGAATATAAAAGAGCGCGATTTATACATAACATTGTATCTTTTTACCTAAAATAGATAAATTTGAGCAAAAATTTGGCCTATCCCCTATATTACTAATATCAGCTACAAGAGTATAAAATGTTCGATTGCACCCGAACTTAGCCCTTTATAAAATTGTTTATATTTATATTTATTTTATTAAATAAAGTGGCACCATTAAGAAATCAGTGTGAGGCCATATGTTCGTCTTTTGAACTAATCACAAATATATTTAAATATATAATATAAGAAAAGTGAGCTATATTTCTTATCGAAAGCAGTAAAGGACTTGTCTTCGTTTTGTTGTTTATTTGTATTTATTTATCTTAAATAATTTTCAGTTACAGGATCCAAATTTAAAAGTCCTAAACAATAGAATATGCCGCATAATTAGCAATGCCGCATAAATTTTTACCTCTTCTTAAGCGCATGTAACCATCTTCTCCCCACATTTCGCCCCACCAATTTTTTAGGATCCAATAATGTTTGGTATAGCCCACAACAAGCATAGCGTGGTTAACTGTGTCTGAAGAACAAGAATCGTCATCATAAATGCCATCACTAAAATAATAATAAAAACGTATATTCATGAATTAAACAAGAAATAAAGCATAGGGGTTCAGAAAGTAACATTTGATGTTTTCGAAATTTATTAGAAGTACACACAGGCATTTCTGTGAATATTTTTTACATATCTGGTCGACCTTAGTATAAATTGTTATGATGTGATCTCAATGCAATCTGGAGGACTTAAATTAAATATACCTAAACAGGGCTTATATAACTCGAATTCAATAACAAAAGGCTGACTTTTACCGAAAATATTGGTCAATTCGTAAGATATAATAAAAATGTGAAAAAAGATTAAAATTAGGTAAAAAATTCCCCAGAGAAGAAGGAAAATTTCTAGGACACCTGTAGCTTTTATTTTTTGAGAGTTAACTTTTCTTTTTTTTTTAACAACGAAGACTCCTCTTGCGCAGTTACAGCCGAGTAAACAACAACGCGGCAATCGTGTCTTCTTTTAGCAATTTTTCGCCAATTCGAGATACCAAGTGCAGCCAGGTCCTTCTCCACCTGATCTCTCCAACGGAGTGGAGATCTTCTTCAACTTCTTCTTCACACGTCCATGCTTATGCAACATATAGCAGCACGAGAATAATGAGTGACTTATAGAGTTTGATCCTTGTTCGTCGAGAGAGAACTGTACTTCTCAATAGCGTACTTAGTCCGAAGAAGAGTTATTCTGCGTTGGATTTCGGTGTTGACATTGGTGTTGCTGTTGATACTGGTTCCAAGATAGAAATATCTTACGACGCGAGTGCGACTACTATTTTTTTGATGACAAGAGATATTTCGTCTTGCCCTCCTTCACCAACATACTCATTTTTTTCCCTTTCTTATCCATTCTGGAGTAAGCAGAACTAACACAATTATTTAGGCCAATGATATCGATCTTATTAGCGTCTTATAAAAGATAATACTTTCCCTATTTAGTTCTGCAGCTCGAATTATTTTCTCCAAGAGAGAAACCTTGTTTCATATCGCTCGGACGGCTCGTAGAGGTCCTTCCCGGTCCTGGCGGAGCTTTAAGTATTGCTCAACGTCAGTTTACACAGCCGTATTAGTTTTGCGGGAATACCAAATTCAGACATCGCGGTGTACAGGCAGCTACATCTCGTGCTGTCAAAGGCATTTCTGAAATCGACGAAGAGGTGGTGTGTTTCGATTCTCTTTTCACCGGTGATGAATATCTGGTCCGTTGTTTATTTGCCATGTCTAAAGCCATCGCGGTGTATAGGCAGCTACATCTCGTGCTGTCAAAGGCATTTCTGAAATCGACGAAGAGGTGGTGTGTTTCGATTCTCTTTTCACCGGTGATGAATATCTGGTCCGTTGTTTATTTGCCATGTCTAAAGCCACGCTGTTAAGGTCCAATCAATTTGTTGACTGTGGGCCTTAATCCCTCACACAATACGCTCGATAGAGCTTTATAAGCGATGTTGAGGAGGCTTTTCCCACGGGTAGTTGGCGCAGATTGTGGGATCTCCCTCTTTGTGGACTGGACAGAGCACTTTAAAATTCCAATCGTTGGGCACGCTTTCGTCTGACCATATTCTACAAAGAAGCTTATGCATACTCCTAATCAGTTCTTCGTCGCCGTGTTTAAATAGCTCGGCCGGCAATCCATCGGCCCCCGCCGCTTTGTTGTTCTTCAGACGGGTAATTGCTATTCAAAATGCTCTCAGATATCGTATGGGAGCGGAAGCAGCATCATTGTGTTTGTTGACGTGCGTCTTTTGCTGCACAGAATCAAGTGCCAATTTTGGCTGCAACAAAATAGTGGTCCGAGTCCATGTTAGGACCGCAGAGCACACGCACGTCTAAAACATGAGAGACGTGTCTTTCGTCTATTACAGCATGATCGATCTGGTTGGTAAATGCCACAAGGACCTACTCGCCTCAGTCCTTGTACCGTCCATCACATTTCTTGGACGGCGGTGATGTCAGGCTTTATTTTCACAAAGACCTCAACCAGCTTACTATTCGTAGCGCCTACGAATGGGATAGAGCAAAAATGTATTTACCGTTAATTTTTTTGGTTTTTTAAGAAAGAGCGTTGATACATACAGTGGCAAATTTCAGAGTTCTAATTTTTTATTTTTGGCTTATGGAATCAACCAGTGTGCATCGGTTGGATCAAGGACGTACAATTTATTGGAAAATATTTTACAATGACGTTCTTAGCCTTAAAATTAGAACATCTGGATGTACTGGGCAGTTGTCCAATAACAGAAACGGTTTGCTATCATCCGTAAGACCGATTTTCTTAAGTTGCTCTTTTACCTTGAGCATAAATTGTTTTAAGCCATTCTAAAGATATTTGTTGTTTTACCCAAGCTTACCCAGTGCTCTCGCGCAAACTCTTCCAGAAAAGACCTGTTTCGTCCCTATTAAAAAACTTTCTGTTGATATCAATTCATTTTCATTGTTTTATAAACATTGTGTATAGTCTGTTGAAAACTTTTCTCCTTTAGCATTAATTCTTTTTAGTACATGTCTATTCTTAAAGTTTTGCAACAACCCGTTGGAGTATTCACACTCAGAACGAATGTTTAGTTTTGTGTGGTGTATTTTAGCCTTTTCTCGTTTCAGTCCTGTAGATGAAGTATCTCTAAAATGCTCTTGTCTGAACCATTCGTAAAGCGCCAATTCTACTTTTGTCTTTTCAACTGTCTTTAAAGTTTTTCGGTTACGAAATCCAACCACCGAATCACTATCTGCACAAAATTTTAAAAACTTGTCTTTGTTTTATAAAAGGTCATAAACGATCTGTATCCCAATTTCGTATTTTTGAGCTATCATTTTAACACTCATATTAATTTTTCGAATGCTCGTTAATTATTTCAACTTTATCTTCAATATTTAAAACGTTTCTTTGTATTTTTACCACTGGTAGCAATGCCATACTAAATACCACCCGCACTTCTCAAAATTTCAAAATTAAACTAATCACTTGTAAATGTATCTGGGTCATCTTATGTAAACAAGGGAATTCCCCGTTTTAATGTTTATTATATTCTGCTACAGTGACATGCTTGTTTGCAAGTGTGGTGAATATCTATCCAACTAACACAATTTTCGTGGTTTTGCGCTCTTTGCTTGATTTATTTACCCTTTACTCAGAGCGTTTGCTTCCTAGTTGCTTCTGTACTTAATAAAAAAAAGTCTAAAAAAAATTCTGCCATCACGGATAATTGAGGTAATCGTGGTTAATCGAACAATTTGAAAACATTGCAAAAAACAATAGACTGATTTTTGGTCATTACGATAAATCGGGGTTACCGGATAACCCGACCAAGGATAATCGAGGCCCGACTATATACAACATCAAAGTTGTCGTAGCTAGTAAAATATATAGAAAAGGATGTTGCAACAATAATCAGAAATTCAATTCAGCAATATTCTGCAAATAAACAATATCATTGTTGGTCAACAAAGTTCACTTCCCAAAATTGCAACAACAACAAATTTCGTCGGCACTAAACCAGAGCGGAAGTCTTGCCGCCGCAATGTAGGTTCACTATGATTATTGCTTACGTTATCATTGTTGAGTATATGGAATTAAGTGCAAGTAAGTAAGAACTCGTACATATGTAAGTTTATAGTAAATAAGCAAAATTTTGTATTAAAAGAAATTTATTGAATAAAGTAATAATATTGTATTAGACGTATGCATTTATATGCAGTACGCATGAAATCAACAAATGAAATATACAAGAATACAAACATATTTACTTAGGTTAAGATGTATTATATATAGTACATATTACTGTGTTCGGACCGACATTGAAAAAATTTTGAAAACACATTTGTATGTTATGGAATCTAAGTCGTTCAGACTGACATTGTGTGTTTTCGATGAGTTTTCACTGACAACTATAAATAGCGGCATTCTCTTGCTCTTGCAAGATTGCACGATGACACAACATGCAAAAATCCTATACCGAAATATGCAAGGACAAGAGAGCACCCATTGCAGAATCTAGTGATATATGACGGCACGAAAATAAACATGGGTTTTGGTCTGACATATTTTACAGCCATTGCAAATAATTTTCTGCGTGTGTTTGTTGTTGTGCCGTTGCACCAAGAGGAAAATTCTGCAATTTCTGCTCCGTGCAAGTTGTTGCAAGAGCAAGAGAATTCCCCTAATATGATAATATCAATTGACAGCTGTATTTGTATATGGAATGTAGACAAATATCAAGTGACAATTTAGGGCCGGCAAAATATGTCCTCCAAAAAAATCGATTAAACTAGAGCAGGCATCGATTATAATGAGTGGAATGTAAGTTTTCAAGTAGTTTTCAGCGAAAACTGTGTTTTCGTTTGACAGATTTTATATGAACGAAAACACAAGTTTTCCTGCGAAAACCACGTTTTCCCACGAAAACATGTTTTCAATGTCGGTCCGAACATAGCATATGATAACATATTGACCCAAGATATACAAGGTGCGATCCAAAGTAAGCAGGACTTAAAAAAAAACAGAACAAATGGTTTTTCGGCAAAATCAATTTAATGTATTCAAAAAAGTCTCCTTCTGCTTCAATACGGCTTTTTGCATGGTCCAAAAGCATGTCGAACGAGTGCTTTATCCCGTTGGCCGGCAGTATGCCGGTGCAAGCCTTTTGAATGGCCTCTACGTCTGCATAACGCTTTCCTTTAATAGGCAAATGCATTTTTCCGAAAAGGAAGAATTCGCACGATACCATATCAGGTGAATACGGTGAGTTGTTAATGGTTAAAATGTGATTGTTACGAACGATCTGGCAGCATGACTCACGTAATCCTCGTAAGTCCTACTTGCTTACGTATGAACTGACGTGGCGCGCTGTGATTGGTCTAATAAGCAAAGCTGGAGCAATTATTTTAAGTCCTACTTGCGTACGCATAAACTGACGTGACGCATTCTGATTGGTCCAATTGGGAAACCGGGAGCAATTAGTCTATTTAGCAAAGTAGGCAATGGGAAAACGATCATACCGTCGATAACGTTCAGAGGGTGCAGTTGAGACTAAATTTTCTCAATAACCTTTTGATTTAAAATTTTATTTAATACTTTATTCAACATTTGATTTAACCATATAATCCGGTATTAAATAATATTTCAGTTAATTGCAAAAATTTCTGTCATTTTTTATTAACATCTTAAAAAATTTATTTCACTCTCATCGGGCACTACATTTAACGTAAATTATAATGTCGCGCGCGAATAATTAAGAATCGTCTGCTGCACCTGCCAATTTCGTTCTTGGTCCTAATTGTGCTGCAGCCGCCAATCTCACTATCTCAACCAGCTTTCCAAGTTTGAAAAACCTTCTTCATTCTTTTGGTTCACTCGGCCTTCGTCGTCGAGTCGAGTTGCTACAAGAGCAAAGCGAAATCTTACGACAGAGGGAGGCTTTATTAAGAGAACAGTTTTGATGACGACTTGGAGGAAAGGCAATATTCAATGCCTAGGATCTCAACCAGGTTGAGGGATGAGGCTCTTCCTCCACCCCAAATACTGCAGCTGCCACCACAATTTGTGGCGTAATTTAATGCAACCGCTCCTGTTCTAAACGATATTACGAATAGGGGGTCTTCACTATCAGTGTTCCAACTGGAATGTTAACGGGTCAACAAGGTGAAACCGATATTCAAACACCGGTACTTCAATCGTTATTGAGTCGAATACAGTCACTTGAACAGCAGTTGCGACGGAATTCAACACTCAATCCAGAGACTGTTTTTCCGCAACCAGCTCGGACAACTTTTCCGACAGCTGGCCACGTTAACAGCTTGTCTTTTGGTTCTTTAACTTGTCGCCGATTAACTCGGAAGCAAGTTGCTTCTCGTAACAGCCTTGCTAAAGAATTACCCAAATATGATGGTAAACACAGCGAGTGGCCGATGTTTTATGCCACTTACAATCAAACTACAGAGGTTTGCGGATTCTCTGACAAAGAGAATCTGCTAAGACTGCGAGACTGTTGGAAGGTCCAGCGCTAAAGGCTGTTAAAAATCTGCTATTGCACTCCTCATGCGTCAATCAAATTATGGCCACTCTTAAATGAGATTTGTTAGACCAGAATTGATCATCAGTGTTCTACAACGCCAAATTTGTGAACTTTTCCACCATCGGAGAGCCATTTGGAATCTATAGTCGATTTCGCCGTAGAAGTGCAAAATATCTGTACAACGATGTCAGTATCAGGTCTGACTGGTCACTTGAACAATCCCGAATTTTAACAGGGGTTGGTTTCGAAATTACCTGGGTTTTTACCAGCGTATTAGGGAATGCATAAGCGGAGCCTAACAGCAAGCGATCTACAAAACTTCAGTGATTGGCTCCTTCAGTTGGCTCAAGGTGCCAACTGCGTTCTCGTTCCAAAGGATTCAAAACGTGAGCGAGTTAATTTTTTCATTGAGTAAAAATGAGTCAAAAGAATATATTTTGAGCTGCACCAAAATGTGTACTCTTTATTTATATTCTTAAGACTAACTTATTACATGGTTCTCACTTCTAATTATACTAACTAGTATGTTTATTTATTACTTGTTGATAGTTTGTTTGGATACAGATTATATTATTGGAACGAAGTTCCTTACGGCAGGCTTGCAGAAGATAGGATTTTGCTGCGGGAGCTAACTGAAAAAAAAGTGATAGTAAAAACCATGTCTTGTGTACATGCCGGCCATGCTGCACTAAATACGTTTATGGAGAGTTGAATTGTTGCATATTTTTTGGCGCAGGCTTTGAGGAAATAACCCGTAAGAAAAAGACTGTAAAATCGCTAGTTATAGCCTACCTTTAGGTTTTGCAAAATAACTAGGCATGAAAATCTGTAACATTATTGTGTATGCAAATTAGTTTTGAGTGAAGTGCGGAACACATAGAGCGCGACAGACTGCAAACTACATCTGTCAAATATTAACATCCATAAGGGACACTGTTATTTTGACAGCTGCACGACTACACGACTGCAGGCCGACAGTTGTCGCTCCCGCTAACTTTAATATTTCCTATATTTGCCAACGGCAGTAGGACGACAGTAGAGTTGACAGTAGAATGGAAGATAGAAAGAGGAGGTAGAGTGGTGATGCCACTAATATGTAAAATGTAAAATTATTCACAGCTCTAACAAACTTGACGTTATTTCACAAATAAAAGCATAAAATAGCTCTATTATATCATTTGTAATAACAATTGATAATTTAAAACAAAAAAGTATTTACCAATTTTTATTTAGATATAATTTGAATTATTTTTTTATTTTACGTAATTCATTATTTCTTAAAATACTAAATTTTCTTAATACTTATCTGTACTTAAATAACAACTAATCAGCGAAATTTGAGAGAAAATTCAGGACAACCTACATAAAATAAACTTAAGCGCAATTCTTTTTGCAAATTGTATCGATTCTACATTATCCGAAGGAACTTCGTTCCTGCCTGGTGTCCCACGACAGCGCATTTCTTGTTTGTTTAGGTTTGTTACATATATATTGTTTGCTTAGATATATTTGTTTTGTTTTAAGATAAGGTTGTTGTGGTATTCAAACTCAATGTTGTTTTGATACTTGCTTGTTTAGGATTGTTTGTTGTAGTGATAGTGCATTTCAATTGTTCCACCTCAAGGTTGTTTGCATTCTGTTTACTGAAACAAAAGGTTGTTTTGGTGTTTGTTACTATTATAAGGAATACGTTTCTTAACTAGGCAAACGAGGGGCACTTAATCATCATTTCAGTTCGGTAAGAAGTATCGTTTGCAATGGGAGTTGTAGTGAAGTTTTTAATTGTGCCTCTTTCACGGTAATGCCACGAATTCAAAGGTGGCAAGATGTTCGTAAACTAAAATTATGTCATCGATATTTGAAAACGCATTCGATGAATAGATGTGATTGGGTTAAACGTTGGGTGCGGCGTTAACGTATGCACACACAGTCATCATCCACTTTCACACAACTCGGAATTCGGTCAAACTGTAGTTAACAAAGCATCAAATAATGTCAAAATGATAGCCAAAGAGCATTCTGCCAACATTAGTGCGCATATAGCAACAAGGGCAAGCACACAGTAGTCATACACTCTGGTCAGGAAAGTGTATCAACGTACGCCTTCATAGATGATGGCTCGTCTCTTACACTCATCGACAAAGAGCTTTTAAAACAGCTGAATATAAAAGGAACACCACAACCGCTCTGCCTACGTTGGACTGACGACACACATCGGTAGGAGAACGAGTCTGTCGTAGCCAACCTGACTATATCGGCTCTAAATGGTTAAAGACAATTTTCCCTTAAAGACGTTCGCTCTGTCAAGAAACTCCAGTTGCCTACTCAATCGCTCGGCGCTAACAAACTACGATTAAAGTTCAAACATTTGAAAGGGTTGTCATTGCAGTCCTATTCAAACGCCACTTCGCAACTGCTGATAGGCTTAAATAACGCGGCTCTTGGATCTCCAATAAATTCCATATATGGGGGAGAAAATGGGGCAATTGCAGAAAAGTCTAAATTTGGTTGGACCTTGAAAGAGTTGATGCATAAAGCCGGTACCGATCCTATACACCACGTTTATCACATCTGTGATTGCTCTGCGGAAGCTGAACTGCTTGAAATCACCAAAGCGTACATATGCCTCGACAACTTAGGTGTGTCAACAAAACCTGTTGCCTTAATGTCTAAGGAGGATGATGTTGCTTTGGAGCAACTACAAAAACTCACCGTTCGCATTGGAAGCTGTTTCGAAACCAGCTTATTGTGGATGCACCTAAACATTGAAATCTCCGATAGCTTATCCATGGCCTTATTTCGATCGAACTGTCTACGGAAAAGAATGCAACAGGACCACGACCTGGCTGAAACTCATTTTCAAAAGGGGTCTCGATTAGGACCCCTCGACTCCGCCGTCAAAAAATATTGGTATTTGCCGATTTTCGCAGTTACCAATCCCAATAAACCAGGAAAGGTTAGACTAGTCTGGGACGCAGCTGCTAAGGTACAGACCTAACAACTCCTCTACACTCGGTGCTCTTTAAGTTTCGACAAAAGAGAATTGCTGTGACAACCGATATAGCTGAAATGTTTCACCAAGTTTTCTTTGGTATGAACCAAACGCTAATGAGCCGACTACATTTGCAATGACAGTGATGACGTTTGAGGCCACATGTTCACCAAGCTGCGCGCAATATGTAAACAATAAGAATGCGAAAGATTTTCAAGAAAAATTTCCTCTTGCTTCAAAGTGAATTACCGAAAATCTCTACGTAGACGATATGTTGGTAAGTGTGGATACCGAGAAGCTACTAAATTAGCTCAAGACGTTCGTGATGTCCATGCACTTGGAGGCTTTCATTTAAGAAATTTTTTGTCCAATTCGAGTCGGGTATTATTCGCCGTAAATAAGAATCCGCTCGATGAGCTATCTCTCGATTTTGACTGCGAACTGCCTACTGAAAAGATTTTAGGCATGTGGTGGATTACGTCCAGTGACCAATTCGCATTTCGCGTGTCCGCTAAGTATGGAGATTCTGACATATTTCTTCATCAAAGGCGGCCTACTAAGCGCGAGGTTTTGAGTTTGGTCATGACTATTTACGATCCTCTTGGACTCATCAGTTTTTACGTAATATATGCCAAGGCTATCCTACAAGAGATATGGAGATCTGAATGCTACTGGGATGTTCCAATCCCTGTTGACCAATTTGCCAAGTGGTTAAGATGGCTCAAACTAATTCCGAAAATAGAGAGTCTAAGAATCTATGACTCTTCTATGGGAACTGTGTTTGGCAGAGTTACACAAATCGAATTACACACATTGGTTGATGCAGCAGTTTGTTACCTTCGGTACTCGTATGGCGATACGGTTAGCTGTACGATGATCGCAAGCAAAACAAGGATGGCGCCATTGAAGCTAATATCTATACCTCGTTTAGAACTGAAAGCAGCACTTCCAGGCGCTCGCCTCCCCAAACATATTATCGAATCATACTCTATCCACATTGATAAATACGTTTACTGGTCAGATTCCCGAACGGTATTAGCGTGGCTACGATCCGATCACCGGCGCTACAAGAAATTTGTAGCCTTCCGGGTTAATGAAATTGTAGAGCTGACCGACGTCAACCAATGGCATTGGGTTCCATCTGAGGAAAGCGTTTCCGACGAAGCAACCAAATGGAACGGTGATCCAGACTTTCCATTTGACAGTCGATGGTTTAGAGGGCCTTCATTCTTGTACCTCTCGCCTGACAAGTGGCTTAAGTCTGACGAGATTTTCAACTGGGAACCGTCTACTTCATGCAACAGCTATGACAATTTATTGTGTTCGGGTCTGGCTAAGCATTATTCGAGATAATCAACCTATTGGTAATGGACCAACTACTGAAGATTTTCGTAAAGCGGAATGTTATCTTTGGAGAAAAGCTGAACACAACTTCGGGGACTCTATCACATCTCTAGAAGCCGGAAAGCCAGTTGACAAATCCAGCAATATTCTGAAGCTATCACCTTATCTGGGTGATCACGGCGTTAAAGGATAAATGGTCGAGTTAAGATAACAGGGCGACCAGATCAAGTATTATTGCCCTCAAATCATCTTGTTACGTACCTTATCATTAACCACTTCCATGTAAAGTATCATCATGGAAATTTGGAAACAGTGGTGAATGATATAAGGCAATTCTGTTGGATCATAAAACTACGAACAGTGGCTTATAAGATTCGACGCATTTGTCAGCATTGTAAAAACAGAACATCTCAACCTCGGCCACCTATGATGGCCTCTCTGCCCGCATTCCGGACCTCAGCATTTAGTCGACCGTTCTCCTACGTAGGCGTTGACTACTCTGGTTCACTCCTGGTTACGGTCAAAAGAAGTACCAAGAAAAAATGCGGAGTATTATTTACCTGCCTAACAACTAGAGCAGTGCATCTCGAAATCGCATACTCGCTCTCGACAGACTTCTGCATTCTAGCTGTACGTAATTTTATGGCTCGCCGAGGTAGTCCGGTAGAAATATGGAGTGATAATGGTACGAACTTCAAAGGTGCTGAGAAGGAGTTGAAGTTGGCGTTTGATCTAATAGATAAAAATCATATCACAAGAACCTTTACTTCTGCTGCAACCAACTGACGTTTTATACCACTGCCACATATGAGCGGAGCGTGGGAACGGTTAGTTCGGTCAGTAAAGCAAGCGCTTAAACAAATTTTGACAACTAGCCGCCCCAGTGATGAACTCCTTCTTGCAGTCTTAATGGAAGCGAAATGACGGTTAACTCTCGGCCATTAACTTATATCCCCATCGACCACGAAGATGAAGAAGCACTTACTCCTAACCACTTCTTGTTAGGTAGCTCCAGTGGAGTTAAGCCAATCGCGGAACCAGTTACTGAAAACATTTTATTGCGTCATAACAGGCAAACATCGCAGCAACTATCAAGCGCCTTCTGGAGTAGTGGCGTAGTGTTGTTGTACATTCTTTTTAGCATTAGTCTTTATGGCTTTTTGGTTAGAATCGATTAAATGGTTTATATCCTTTTTTTCGATGTAGTCGAAAACAATCAATGGCTGTTTTGCCGCCAATCTGGCGTTTTGATCGGCCCATTCATTTCCGCTAATATCAGCGTGTCCGGGGATCCACATAATTTTTATGTTTGTGTTCCCAATTAGTAAGTTTCTAATTTGCGCAATGAGGTAGGACTTGTTGGACGCATTTAGGAGAGCTGAGATTGTAGATTTGCTATCAATGCATATTAATGATTTTAAGTTAGAGTTTTGTACTAGGGATAGCGCATTATAGATGGCTGCTGCCTCTGCGGTGTATACTGAGCTGTAATTTGGCAGGTGTCCTGCTTTTAACGTATTTCCAACGTTATCAACAATAGCAAAAGACGTGTGGAAGTCGGCCTTCGAAGCGTCAGTAAAAATGAGTTTCCAATCTACGTAGTGCTGCGCAACGAGCTCTTTGAACAAACTTTGATATACCCTTGAATTGGTGTTCTTTTTACGATGTTTGTGAAAATGTAGATCGAAAGAAGATTCTTTGAGTAGCCATGATGGGGCAAAAGAAATAGACTTTTCCTCCGGTGTAGTTGTAATACCAAGATTCTTAGCTAATATAATGCATTTAGAAATAGTGGAAGAAGTATTGGAGTTTGTATCGTTGGTCCATTTGGCTTTTACTATACCATATAAGAGCTTGTTATTACATGATAGTAGTTTTGGAACAAGCTTTTGCGAAGTACGTAAAACTCTTTCCTCAATGGATGGGAGTCCAGCTTCCGTTAATGTAAACTTTATTGGTGATGTTGGGACTGCCCGAATACTTCTTCTAACAGCTGCATGATATGGCGCAAAGATTTGCTTTAAGTTGGTTTTGGCACAACTGCCGTAGATAGGGAGACCATAATCAATCTTAGATAAAATTAAAGCTCTTGTAATATTGATGAGAGAAGAAATATGAATTAAACAGTATTTTGATGATAGATACTTAATTATATTAAGCCTAGAAATTAGTTGCTTACGTAGATTTGTACAATGTTCCTTAAAAGTAAGTCTCTTATCGAATATTAATCCTAGGAATTTAAGACTAGTAGTATTTACAATATTTACATTGTTATAGCTTAGATTGAAGTTATTACATTTGTGTTTTCTACAGACATGGAATAATTTACAATTGGACCAATTTGAAATATCAGTAAGGATTTTTAAAAAAGTATTTTTTACAGTATTTAAATTATTTTGTTTGGAGAAGATAAGCACATCAACTGCATAAATAATATGCGAAATTAGTTTATATTTAGAGATTATCGTACTGATTTCCTTAAATGCGATTATAAAAAGTATGACAGACAATGGTGATCCTTGTGGTAGAGGTGTAAAACTATCGATGGGACTATCAATAGTATCGATAGTTTTTTTTTTTTGACTATCAATGAGTATTGATCGTTTTTTTTTTAACTTGACTATCGATGGTGCGACTATCGATAGTTTGACATCTCGCTCATTACTACTCGCATTGTGAAATAACGACACCGAGTCAGTTTTCTATTTTTCGTGTTTATTAAAAATAAATATTGTAGTCAAATTAGTATTAGTTGCAATAAAGTACTAAGCTGTAGAGTTAAGTGACGGTTCCTTCCAAAATGGAAATCGAGGACAGCAATTCATCAGGTGGGTACATTTCTTAAAAATGATTTCTCATACTAAGCGCCTTTTCGTACGCCATCGAAGGCAAATGAAAGCTATTTGACCGTTACGTGTCATTTCATTGATGGTGATTTCAAAATACGATCGGCAGTTTTGACGACATCAAAGCTTGCTAATGAACTCAACCATTCAGGTGCAAACATTTCAGTATCGTTGCGTGAGTGCCTGCGAAAATGGAATATATTCCAAAAAGTCAACTACGTGGTTACAAACAATGCATCAATGATTAAAGCCTGTGAACTGCTTCAGAAGAGGCATCTGCCGTGCTTTGCTCATTCCATCAATCTTGTAGTACAAGACTTTTTGTCTACTGAAAAAGTAAAAGCATTATTGTCGAATTGCAAACGCATTGTAGCATATTTCAAAAGCAGCACAATTGCATATGCAAAATTAAAGAAAGAACAGGGTAGTGAAAACCAGTTTAGCCTCATTCAAGAAGTTTCAACAAGATGGAATAGCGCGTTTGCTATGGTTCAGCGAATTTCACTCATTGAGGATGCCATCTTTGCAGTACTTTTAAGAACACCAAAAGCGCCACCAGTTCTAACAGCAGAGGAAATAGAGCAACTTCGAGACATATGTGTATTGTTGGAACTATTCAACACTTATATAAGCATTTTATCGGGTAATAAATGTGTGACGATTTCGCATATAATTCCCATTGCATGGGGATTGCACTCAACGTTAATGAAGCTTAAATCAAAATTGAAAACTTTTGAAGGGTTGCAGTCACGTCAAAATGCGGCCTAAGCGTCTATGTTGCTGGAAAATGAATTGGTTGAAATCAACAGAATTGCAGCATCGTCATCGAATGACAACAGGGAGGAACCGTCGGCATCAAAAAGCGTTAAAATTCCACAGATTTATGAGTTTTTGACAGAGAAGCTATCCAGCAAAGTCAAATCCAACAGAGCGGATGCTATCATCACACTACGCGAATACACTGAAAAACCCAATGAGCCGCTAGATGTAGAATACTGGAAAGTAGCAATGACATTTTGCGTAACGCTTATATAAACAAACATTTATCTCAATTTCAGACTAGATCGACTGAAATAAAGTCAATGCAAATCATGTGCATTCCGGCAACTTCAACGGAGTCTGAGCATATGTTCAGCAAAGCTGGAGAATTAGTCTCAGACAGAAGAACAAGACTGAAGGAAACAAATGTAGATGTGTTGTTATTTATCAACAAAAATCACGAAATGTGCTAATATTGATCTCTTTAAAACCACTGAGTGGCTTTTTGATTTCCGTTTTAACGTAAACTTAAGCTTTCAACTTATGTTGTAAATGAATTTATTAATGTTTTTTTTTATTATGAAAATAAATACGAGTTATTTTGTTTTTTGTAATGCAATTGATTTTTTTTTTTCAAGATATTTTTTATGAACCTTTGAAGTACGATAGTACTACCGAATCGATAGTATCGATAGTTGTTTTTTTCTACTATCGATGAGTACTGATAGTTTTTTTTTAACTTTTGAAACTATCGATGGTGCGACTATCGATAGCTTGACACCTCTACCTTGTGGTTTTCCGTTGTACATATTGTACGTATTCGAAAAAGTGTTATTGATTTTAGTCATGAATTTCCGATTGATTAGGAAAGATTTAATAAAATTTAATATTTTTTCACCAATTTGCCACTTCTCAAGCTGTCTTAGAATAACATGAGAACCTACTCTGTTGAAAGCTTTTTCGAAATCCAAACTGAGAGTGAATGTATGAGGTTTCTTTTCAATAAAGCACTTTTGGCGAAGTCATCAAAATAGAGTAAAGGATCCATTGAGCCTTGCCCTGCCTTAAATGCCACTTGGTTTCGACTGAGAAGGTTTTTATTTAATACGAACCACGAGATACGTTTTGAAACAATTTTTTCTAATAGTTTGCCCATGCAACAGAGGAGTGATATAGGCCTCTAACCAAGAACATCTGTAAACACTATATTAGATTTAAGAATTGCTACTATCACTGCATTTTTCCAGTTTTGAGGGTAGACACCTTGACATAAAATATTGTTGTACAACTTAATAATTCTATTTTTGAGACATAAAGGACAGTTTTTTAGCATGGGATATGAAATCCTATCTGCACCGGGAGTCTTGCCTGACATTGAAGATAAAGTGAAATCGAATTCTGCGATGGTTATGTCTGATTCAGTAATAGATGGGGGCAGTGGCGTAACTATACCGGTCGAGGCCCTTGGCAAATTCATCAAATGGGCCCCCTGCCCTCCCACTTCCCCAATATATAAAGAAGCTGAACCAACAATAATAGTATTTTTTATTTTATAATATTTATTTATACACTTTTATTTGTAAGAGTTAACTAATAAATCACTACGTGAAGTAGGTACATACAAACTTTATAATTATAATTTCTTGATTTTCTAATTATTCACTTTTAATTAAAGGTACCTAATTTAAAGTACATATTGAACTGAAATCACAATTTTATTTTAAGTACACAATTTTAATTATTAAAATTCCTTTCTTCGGACTTTCTGTTCAGCAAAAGTGTTAATGACATCATCAAAGTTCAAATTTCGGACCATAGAATTTTCGATGGATAGAATAGCCAAATTTTTTAACCTTTCTTGTCCCATAGAATTTCTTAAATAAGTTTTTAGCAATTTCAGTTTTGAAAATGATCGCTCGGCACTAGCCGTAGTTACAGGAATGGTGAGAAATAACAGAAATGCAGTGCATACTTCAGGAAAGCATGAAGATATAAAATGATTCTTTATTATTAATAAGTCAGTAAGTTCTCTTATAGAAGATGACCTTTCTATTTCGTGTTTAAAACAGGATCGAAAACTGAGAATTTCTTTGGAAAACGACATAGATATATCTTTCAAATTTTGCAAAGTGGCAGGCTGCAAGACACTAAAATTGGAAACAATTTCATTCATTCCAAGGAAACGCGATCTAAGTGGATTAATGATGATGTCTAATATACGATAGAATACGTTCACTTTAAACAAGCTTTCAGGATCTTGGAGACGTTCATCCTCACAAATTTCATCAAAATGACGTTTCACTTTTCTCTGACGAGTTTTAGGAAAATCAGGGTTTATATACCATTTAACTGCAATACTATTTGCTTCCGTTTTTAAATCTTCAAATTCATGTCGATACTTTTCAAGTTCTTCTAGACAGACTTGCAAACGCTTTGAAGCATTTGAACGATCGATGGCTTTAGATTGAAGTGCATAGAAGCCGCGTCTATGGTTTGTAAGACTTTGCAATGGAAAACCAGCAACATAATAAAATTGTAGTTCTCTACCTTCTTCTTTAGCAAGATAGCTTCATTTCTCTCATCTGATTTGGAATTTGGTAAAATGGGTTTTGTTAGCGCTTTTTGAACATCAACAAATCGAACCTTTAAAGCAAACATGGCATCAAAGCGTCCTGCCCATCTAGTTGGATTCATTGTTTTTAATGTTACTGAATTTGATGATACAACGGTTTCTCGTTTTTTGTTGTCAGATATAAAACTAGATAATATATTCCATCGTCTAATACTATGGCCAAACAAATTATAAATTTGTTGCACAGTTTCGAATAATGTTTGTATTTCTATGACCTCTTTTACTGCATCATTTACTACCAAGTTTAAATTATGAGCAGCACAATGGACATACACTGCATTTGGCTCTATATCTCTTATGAGTTTTTGAACTCCGCCATAAGTACCTTTTATGGTATTAGCTCCATGGCACCCTTGTCCACGGCACTTATTCAGAGAAATACTTTTGTCATTTATGGATTTTATTATCTGCTTGGACATTGCTAAGGCAGTTTGATCCTTAACCTCATGAAATCCTAAAAATGACTCTTTAAATACGAGCGCCTTTGGAGTTCCATTTTCATCTTTTTCGATTACACAGTAACGGTAAAGTTCACACAATTGATCTGTTTTGGAAATATCTTGAGTAGTATCAAACAAAATGGAATAAAACAGTGCGGTTACTATTTCATTTACCAGAGCATTTTCCACTTTTTGAACCAGAACAGCAATGAGCTCATTTTGTATTTTTGGACTTAAGTATTTAATCTGGCCCTTAGGTTTGCTTAGCTACTCTTGTAAAATAGGATCGTATTTGGCTAATAACTCAACAATACTCAAAACATTTCCTTTTGGACCAGAATCGTTGCCATATACTGTTTCTTTATGGCCACGGAAAGCTAAATTACAGGTTGAAAGTGTCAGAGTAACATCAAGGAGTCTAGTGAGTACCTGGCGCCAAAAAAATTTTTCTCTCTTGATAATGGACTCTTGCTCTTCATCTAGTGTTCCATGTAACTGCCACTGTCGATGTACAAAACATGAATGCAAATGTTCTTTCGATGTCTCATGTCTTTCTATGGCTTCCACAATATGTTTCCAATCATCATAGCCTTCCATCCAAATATTTTGTATATTTTTAGATTCCCTATTTGCGAATAACCAACATGGTTCACAATATGCTTTTTGAAGCAATAAAGAATAGGACAGCCGTGTACGTTCTAACTTTACGCCAGATTTAGAAACAGTGTAATAATATTTATCTAAGAAAGATCTATTATTACTATCCCTTAAAAAGGGGCCTTTTGGTTTACAGTGTCCGTTTTCGATCACAAACCGTTTTACTTACCATACCATGCAGCATAAACAATATGCTATAAGCATAACATTTTACATACACATATACACAAATATTCAATTAGATACGTACGACTCCCAAAATTGTAGGGCTTGAAATACTCAAATAAAACTAGAATAAAATATTCCTAAACTGAGAAAGAACTTTACTTTTCCCCCACCAGCGGCAAGAAATTAAAGAATCTTTGTTTGGTGGACGGTAAACATTTTTATTGACCGTTTAGATGTTTTCAAAAGAAAAACAACGAATTTATTTCTGTTTAATATCGTATTTGGTTGCTAAACACGTTTGCGATTACCACGACATTCTTACAACTCTAGAAGTTGATTAACCTACAGCTTTTCTTCTACCTCAAGTACGGTGGTCAGCTGAGATAGTGGTAAGATAAGAGTGCGTTATCAAAGTCACTCAAATAGACAAACCCGGTTTGGCGATTGCCGGCGCTCAGACTTAAAGCAAGCATATATCTAGTTTTAAACAATGTTATAGTATTGTTCTATACAATTAAGTGCTAAGAATGTTGGTACTTAATAAAATATATATAAAAGTAGCGGTGATGATTTCTACTACTAAATTCGTATGTATCTATTTCTAAACATATTCCGCCCGTTGAAAGGTTTAGGCATTCAAGGTATCATCATCAATTGGTAGGAGACACAGCTTTGAAACAGCTTGCTTGTATACGCCATTTGGTGTCTTTAGAACTGCGACTCGCACCACCTGGTCCTTTCCGGAAATGGTTTCTAGGACTCTAGCCAAAGGCCACTTTAGCGGGGGATTGTTCTCGTCCTTTATCAAAACCATGTCCCAGAGCTTGAGATTCGACGAAGATGAGTGCCATTTATGGCGTTGTTGCTGAAGAGTTAGATATTCTGCTTGCCATTTTTTCCAGAATTGTTGTTGCGGTAGCACACTCTCTGCCATCTGCTAAGATGATTAATATTGAGTGATGTCAGGTTCTACCACGGATGTGAGGGGTACACCAATGAGAAAGTGCGCTGGGGTAAGCACCTTGAGATCGTCAAGACTCTCTGTAATGGGACATAAAGGTCGTGAATTTATAATAGCGGATATTTAGCACACAAGTGTGCGAAGCTCATCAAAGCATAATTTAGAAAGGCCCACAACTATATAAAAATGATATTTGGCCATTTTGACGGCAGCGTCCCATAAACCGCTAAAGTGGGGAGAGCGAGGGGGTATCAAATTCCATTCAATTTGATCGCTCGCACACTGCTTGTGAATCACTTTCGAATGCTCTTGGCTCAAATATAGTTTTTTCAGTTCCGATAGCTCATTTTTGACTCCAACAATATTGGTGGCATTGTCCGACCATATAGTTTGCGGTCTACCACGCGTACAAATAAATCTCTTAAGGGCTGCGAGGACTGAAGAGGTTGCCTAATCCTTTACCAGCTTCAAATGAACGGCCTTGGTGGCGAAACAAATAAAGATGCAAAAGTAGCGTTTAATTGTAGCTGTATTGCATACGTCTGATTTGTAGAAAAATGGCCCACAAAAGTCCACTCCGGTAGTTAGGAATGCTCGATTGCATTTTTCTATGAAAACTGCTGATGATTGCGTCAGTCACCGGGTAACGTTTTGGCAAAATAATTGGGTGTTTCGATGAAAAATTCAAATTTGAATACTGAAGTCTTCCACCAACTCGAAGCAAACCGTGCTCGTCGAGAAGGGGAACGAGCGAACGAATTTCAGATGAAGACTTTATCGCTTCTTTGGATTCGAGTGCTTTGTATTCATCTCGAAATTGCGCCTTTTGAATCATTCGTATAAGTATAAAGGTTCTTTCCTGTAATTCCCTTACTTTGAGTAGTCCAGAAAATCTTATTCCAGCTGTTCTGGAAGACCGATAAATATATCCATATACTCTCTGTAATTGTTCAAATGAGTTAACAAATTTGCAACTTAAAGACATGTATAAAGTAGAAACGAATGCAAATGTAAGCTTGCGGCCCTCGGGCAAGTCCTTTGTTGATAGGAGAGGGGATTTAGGCATGTTAGGTTGATCGCCACCCAGGTAAGGGGACCGTATTTCCATAAATCCATGTTTAATAGTTCCTTGGGACTAGCTACTCTTGAAAGAACGTCCGCTGGGTTGGAATCTGTTGGAACATGCGATTAATTGCGATTAATTCAGCTAACAGTAATGCACCACTTAACTCAAGCCTCGGTACCGTTAGAGGTTTTAGTGGAGCTAGGATAGATTTGCAGCAGAGACGATGGTTCAGATGTGTCCCCCTTTTTTAGCGCGTATGTAAATGCAGGCCCCGTAAGCAGCCTCACTCGCATAACAAAATCCAAACTTCAGCTTCTGGCATCAGCAAGTATCGGTCATAACTAATACGAGTAATTAGTTTGTATTGATTGCATATTTCCAGCCATTATATTTGAATTGCTTGAGGTGGGCTTTCGTCCCAATGTAGCTTCTTTTTCCACAAATACTGCAAGAATATTTTGGCTTTGGCCACCACAGGTCCGATAAATTAAAGGGGGTCGTAGAGCCTGGCCTTAGCCGAGAGGAAAGCCGGTGTTCCGAAGAGTGAAAAGGAAAATATGAATACGTCCAACTTTGGGTCCCAAACCAATCCAAGTTTTTTGTTATGCTTGTACCGTCGTCGAAGGTTAGGAACTCCTGTTTGTCATTATCCTTAATATCAATCAAGACTCGATCATCGTTCGAACACCATTTCCTCAGGTGAAAGTTTCCAAAAGATAAACACTTTTTAGTCTCATTTAATATAACCTTTGCTTCGCCCACTGAGTCTTCACCGGTAATCATGTCATCCGCTTAAAATCCATGGTGTATCGTTTCGGCTCCAACGGGATAAACATAAGCTTCATCGCGGCCAAGCTGTTGCATTGAATGAATGGCTAGAAAAAAATGCTGGCTTCGTTCCATAGGTGACTGTATCTAACTTAAAAATGCTAAAATCATCCTAACCTTACGACTGATGTGATTTGACAATTTCTTGCCTACCTGTTTTTCCGTAAGTCCAAGGACATTCTCTACATTTTCCAGTTGCTGGCAGCGTTGTTTCAAAAATCTAGCCATTGAATTCCATGTAGGTATTTTGCTTACAGGTGTTTGTTCCTCCCATTTCGCGCGAGATTTGACGTTTAAATTTTTAAACACTAGTTGAATGAGTAAGCAGTCAGCAATCTGTTCCTTCGTTCCCATAGTTTGCAGCGCTCGCAAGAGAGCATTTACAGTATCTCTGAGTTCTCGTTTGGCAACCCTATGACCCTCTACCCCCTTGAGCTGAAAACTATTTCTGATATGACCCTGGAAATTCAAGCATTTGTTACCAAATATATCTCTTAGCAAATCAATGGCCTTATCATAATTTTGTTCACTTATCTCTAATGAACGAATGGTGTCCAACGCTGCATCACGTAGACTTGACCGAAGGTGCTGGAATTTCTCAATTCTTGTTAAATCTACGTCCTGATGTACAACGGTGTTAAACATCGAAAAAAAATCTGGTCAATCCGAATACTTTCCGTTGAACGTTGGAATTTGCAGGACCGGTAACCTCTGCTTTGGCTGAAAGACAAGCTTCAGAAGCTCGGGAAGCGTACCGCCGACGTGTCAGCTTGGTTTTTACCTCGATATAGTGGTTGGTAAATTCCGCTAAAAATTCATCAGAGTCGTTGTCCTCTAGTTGCGTGTAGAGCGCATCGAACCTTTTTTCCAGCCTATCCACTTGCTCGATACGTACCTCCACTGCAGCTTCGTCGAATTCACGCAAGGCATCGAAAGTCAACGTGTTGTTGAGTAAGGTGACTTGTTAGACAAATGAATCTAGCTTCTTCTTGGCTTCAGCTGATTCCATTTTCTTAGGTGCCATTTTTTTTGCGTCAAAGACCGTAAAGTTTTAAATAAATTTGCGAAAAATCACGAAATTATTATTACGATATTGTTAATTCCGCGGTCACGTCGGGTTCACCAAAATGTTCGGAGGACAGTAAGCGTTTTTATTGACCGTTTAGATGTTTTCAAAAGAAAAACAACGAATTTAATTTATGGTTTGTGAACATTTATTTATTTCTGTTTAATATTGTATTTGGTTGCCAAACACGCTTGCGATTACCACGACATTCAATTACGACTGACTGAAATTAACAGCTCTAGAAGCTGATTAACCTACAGCTTTTCTTCTGCCTCAAGTACGGTGGCTGCGGTATAAAGATCAGCTGAGATAGCGGTACATATTCCAATTCTAAGCAGTTACACTAATGTAGGTATGTATGAGGTAGGACAATTAAGTACTGAGACTAATTCCATAAAAACCGTATATTTGAAAATTATTCTACAACTCTGCCATCCCCTTCAAAATAGCCCTCGTGGGCAGCTATACAGCGATTCCAGCGCGTTTTTCGAGCTTCGTAACATTTCTAGAACGCTTCGACTACGATGACCGCGAGTACCCTCGTCACCGCCGCCTGGATGTCCGTAATCGACTCAAAATGGATTCCTTTTGTTTTAAGAAACAAAAAAGTCACAGGGTGACATGTCGGGCGAATAAGGCGGCTGTTGCAACACGGCGATCCCTTTAGAGGCCAAATACTGTGACACGCTGAGGGCGGTGTGGAACGGCGCGTTGTCGTGATGAAGGATCCAGTTACGAGCAATGTCTGGGCGCACCCTGTTGACTCGTTTTCGTAATCTTTCGAGTACTTGGCAATAGTAGACTTGATTCACAGTTTTCCCCGGTGGAACGAATTCTTTGTGCACCATTCCACGGCTATCAAAAAAAGCAATAATCATCGTTTTCATTGCTCATGCGAGCTTTTTTCGGGCGGGGGGCGCGCGGACACAACCATTGTGAGCTTTGGCGTTTGGTTTCCACGACCAAGAGCACTACCACCATACACTCTTACCATTTTAGCGTACGTTTCCGAAGCTGTTTCGCCCAATCTGGCGAAAATTTTATCGCGACGCGTTGCTCTTGAGTTCGTTTTTCCATTTTCGTAACGAGCACTACAAACACACGTCAACTCAACTTGACGCAGCAGGCGAACTAAACAAGCTGGAGCGATGGTACATATATCAGTAGAGAGGGGAGGGATGCCGAACAAAGAGAAAGAGAATTTCAAGGTCACAGGTTTACCACAAGCGCGGCAATAAAATACGTCTCAATATTGTAATATTATCAAACCGCGTATGCTTGCCTATGCAAGTTTGTTAAGAGTGCGTTATCAAAATCACTCAAATAGATAAAACCGGTATGGCAATTGCCGGCGCTCAGACTTAAAGGAAGCATACATGTATCTAGTTTTAAACAATGTTATCGGGTTGTTCTATATAAGTGCTAAGAATGTTGGTACTTAATAAAATATGTATAAAAGTTTGGTTTCTACTATTTTTTCTATTTATTTTCGTATTATTGGTGACTATTTATTTGACCAATATTCAGTCGGTGGCTTCGGCAAAACGTGAATTTCGTCGCAGATTTCCTGGCCGTCCAACGCCTACTGGTGCCGTTTAGCCGCTCACCTCGAAGAGATTGGCACAAGACGTGATGCTGCCAGGCGTGGAAGACCCCGGAGTAGCCGTTCTGCAGAGAATATATCTGCTGTTGCCGAGGATGTCATGGAGGCGCCGTCGACATCGACCAGACGACATTCCACGCAAATGGGTATCAGTCGACGGTGTTTACAGCGAATTTTGGTACAAGATTTGATCATGTTTCCATACAAAGCCTAGACGATGCATCAGCTGTTAGCTGCTATCACGTTTAACATACGCTCAAGCCATCTTCAATCACCACCAAGAGGAAGATGATTTTTAATCAAAAATTATCATGTAAATGAGCAAAAATTACACTTCTGGGGCACTGAAAATTCGCGTGTAATCCAGGAAGAGCCATTACACCCGCTCAAAGTCTCTGTATGGTGTGCTGTTTTCGCTGGAGGAGTCATCGGACCTTTTTTCTTCGTAGACGTCGCGGGCCAAACGGTTACTGTGAGTGGTGAGCGCTACAGAGCATTGATCAACGAGTTCTTTTTGCCGCAACTTGATGAATTGGGATTGGAAAACATGTGGTTCCAACAGGACGGTGCAACTGCACGCACTACATGTGCCATGACCGATATGCTGAAGGATGCATTTCCCGGGCGCCTAATCTCCTGTTTTGACGATTTGAACTGGCCAGCAAGATCGCCTGATTTTACCGCTCCAGACTTCTTTTTGAAGTCGCGGGTTTATGTCAACAAGCCTCAGACTCTTGCAGCCCTTAAAGACAATATCCGTCAAGAATGTGAAGACCTCTTGTCGGAAGTTCTGGCCAAAGTGATGGAAAGTGCCATAAAAAGGGCTCAAATACCAATCAACTGTGGTGGCGGTCATTTAAATGATATCATATTCTTGACTTCATGTAAAAAAATTTAAAACACCAAATAAAAATAATCCCAAGCAGAATCAAGGTTTTTATTTTTTTAAAAAAATTACTGCCAAAAAACATCGGAAGGTTATTTTTTCGCCATCTTGTATAAACACAGAAAAGCTTATTTATGTTTTACTCGTTAAACGTAATACAGGGTCCGGCACTCGAAGCATAACCAACTTCACACCGTTCGCGCAGCTGTCGCCCTGGAATCAGCTCTTTATAAATTTGCCGAATGACAGCTTGGAGTATTGTTCACAAGTGTACAAAAGCGTTTTGCCAAAAGTGAACGCAAAAAAAAGTGATCAGCGATGGAATGCAATTGTAATATATTTATTTATATTTTGCTGGAAAATCACAGCCAGCAATTGATCATGAGCTCAAACACCTTAATTTGAATAAAGTTTTTGTTCATCGCACCATCATTCGTTTCAATGATACTGGTAACATCGCAAAACGCCATGGAAGTGGTCATCAAAAGACTGCAACGTCACGTGAGATGGTTCGGAAAGTGAAGAAGCGACTTGGGCGAAATCCACAACGAAGTGCCAATCAAATGGCTAAAGAATTGAAAATATCCGACCGCAGCATCCGACGCATATGGAAGCAGCAACAAGTAAGACTTGAGAGAGCGAAGCAGCTGCTTCGCTTGGCCGAAAGCGGTCAAATTCCGAACATTATGTTTTCTGACGAAAAAATTTTTCGAATTGAGCAATTCGTCTACTCTCAAAACGATAGGGTTTACTTGATCGATCATTCATACGAGAATCTATGTCATCGGCTGGCCACCAGGAGGCAGCACCCGCCACAAATAATGGTTTGGGCCGCTGTCACCGCAGATGGGCGCTCTCCAATTGTTTTCATCGAGCCTGGCGTCAAAGTAAATGCGACATATTATCGGGAGGCTGCATTGAAGCCGTGGGGAAACAAACATTTCGGTCACAAACCATGGACGTCTCAACAAAACTCAGCACCGTCTCACAAAGCGCGAGTGAACCAAGAATGGCTGAAAAACAACTTCATTACGACCACACTGGCTCTTGAATTCACCAGATGCGAATCCAATGGATTATTCTCTATGGGCCATTTTGGGGAGCAAGGTCTGAAGTAAAAAATACACCAATTTCGAGTTGCTGAAGAAACCCATTGTCCATGAATGGGCCAAAATACAGGCGAGTCACAATCGGGCAGCTTACGATTCGTGTTTTGACCGTCTCAAGGCCATAGTTAAGGCAAAAAGGTCATCTCGAGCAAAAGTGAATTGGTCTTGAATTTATGATTATTTTCACACATTTTGTAACTTAAAATAAATAAAAATAATTCGCCCAACCGAATTTATAGCTTTTTTAATTGGTAACACTTCGAGGAGAAGAGGCCACAAACGCACACATATTCAAGACCGCATACAAGTTAACACCAGAAATGTTGCCATTAAACCAATAACTGCCGACGTCAACTATCTCCCAATAGGAAATATTCCAGACGTTTAGTCAGCAGAAACAAACAATTGGGAACAACATCCGCCATGCGCCGCATAAGCGAACGTTAACCAAAAGTGCTGACGCAAGTAGATTTAAGCAATATTAAGAATATGTTTAATTGTAAATTAGTTAGTTGTTAATTTGATTTCAACCAATAAAGGTCGTTTTGACCATAAAGTGTATTTTTTTCGACTTTGTAATCAATAGGTCGTTAATTGGCGCCCGAGCCTAAAATATACGGCACGAGAAGTTTCGGTAAAAAAGCACCATATGCAGTGCTAAACGGGAAGCAACTTGAAATAGTTATCCGGTACGGGAAGTTTCGATAAAAAGGCACCATAAGTAATGCTAAATAAGGAGCAATCCCAACGAATAATTAAAACCTCAAAAAGGCACCATAAGTAGTACCAAAGAGAAAGCAGCTGAATTTAAATTCCTTACCCACGCTTGAGGTAGGAAAGTGAGCAACTTGGAGCAAGACGGTGATCCAGTAGTATACAGAGGGAAAAAAGGACCAAATCATCATTGCCAGCCGCCATGAAGCTGATCATAATGTAAGAAATAGGTTAAGATTGTGAAAATTTGTATAAACCAAAATAAATTAAAAGAATTCAAAAGTTTAAAAGAGTTGTGTTTCCATTTAATATCCTTCAAAACAAAAATTGTTTTAAAATTGTGAAAGTTTTGAAAATAATCAAGTGAATTGTTATACAAAAAGGAAATATATTTTTCTCTTCCTCTCATGAAAATTAGTAAAAGTTAAATTTATATTAAGCAAATTTAACAATAATACAAAATCCTTCATAATATAAACAAATCAAATAAAATAAGGCTTGTACAGCCTATAAAAAATATTTTTATAACAAAAAAACATTAATTATCTCTGCGATTCCGTAGCCAACTCAGGAGTTGACCGGACCCTCTAGAGCAGGCCTGTCCAACATACGGCCCCCGGGCCACCATCCGGCCCGACATCTCTTAGAGTCTTTGGGCATCCCAGTTGTATAGGTTTGCTTCTATATGTTTAAATGTGTGTGTGTCAATTATAAAACTTACTCTATTGCAAATAAAACAGTGCTCCCTGTAGTAAATAAAATAAGTAGTTGATAAAAAAGAGTACCTATAAAGTACTGTACTTTGCAAGTGAATACAAATTGGTTTAAATCTCATGAGTATATAAAGCAAAACGCGTACATGTACAAAAAGAAAACAAAACAAAAGAAGCGTGCCATATGGCACGAACGGATTCAAATAGCGCAACAACAAATTCATGAGAAATATTTTCGTCACAAACATCAGCACGAGCTAATGGGAAAACCTGTGTATTTGTTTTTTCGCATTCTCGCTCCAGCAAATTTTGTGGAAAAAATAGCAACAACATTCATCATTTTTTCTTATGATCCGTTAACCAAGAAGTAATAGGAAATTCTATGCAAAAAAATGATAACTTGGGAGCGATAAAAAAACAAATTGTTTTTGTTCTCGCACCACAAATTTCATTTTTGGAAAACCTTCGCATTTGTTTTTGTACAAATTAATATACATAATGTTAATTACATACAAATTAATATAATATCAATTACATACAAATTGTTTGAAAAATAAGTAATTAGTAATGACTTCAGAAGTCATCTGTCTCTTATTTGCCTACGTGTGCGTGTGATTGTGTATGTACACGATGAATGTGTGCTTACATCATATAGAAAAAAACGGCTCTCAATAAATCGGATTCAACTTGTTTTGACAGTTTTAAGACAACGATCGCAGCGATTCAAGTGATACATAAGCGAGGAAGAAAGTGAATTTGAGCAGTGTTTTGCGTTTGCGTTTTTAATAAAGAAACCTCTGTTTTTCTAGCCTTTGTCACTACATATGTATATAATTTCGTGAATTATTGCATTGAAATATTAAAAAAAAGCAAAATAATGCAATTCACCAAAAATGTAATTACTTTAGTTATGATGTTTTTTTTAGCTATAATTTATGAGTTGCCTTTGGCACTACATATATTATTTCGTGAATTATTGCATTGAAATATTAAAACAAAAGCAAATAATGCAATTCGCCAAAAATGTAATTATTTTAGTTATGATGTTTTTCTTTATTTATAATTTATGAGTTTCGCTACAAGTAAAATTTTTCAGATCAATATGTCATCATCAGAAAAGAGACGTAAAGTTGATGCAGAATGTCGAATGTTTAAAAATAGTTGGACGGAAGCCTTTTTTGTCATAGAACAAAATGAAACTATACTGTGCCTCATATGTCACGAAAAAATATCAGTTTGCAAGGAATACAATATAAAGCGCCATTATTCTACAAAACACGCTTCTAAATATGATGAGTACAAAGGTCAAATTCGAATTGATCGCATAAATTCGTTAAAAAAATATGACCGGTCAACAAGCGATGTTCAAAATACCGAAAGAAAATTCCGAAACTGTTACAAAAATTAGTTTCATGATAGCAGAAGTCATTGCCAAGCGAAGCAAACCTCTATCAGACGGAGAGTTCGTCAAAGAATGCTTGGAGATATTCGCTTCAGTAGCCTGTCCGGAGCAGAAAAAAATAATAATAAATATAAGTTTGTCACATCAAACCATAGCAAAAAGAATTGATTTCATGGCCAACGATATTGAGTCGTCTTTAAAAACGCAATTGCAGAAAAGTGTTTTCTATAGTTTAGCGCTCGACGAAAGTACTGATATGTCAGATACAGCCCAATTGGCAGTTTTCGTGAGAGGAGTATCCGAAGACTATACCGTTATCGAGTAATTGTTAGATTTGCGTTCAATGAAAAATACAACCACTGGACAAGACATCTACGAAGAAGTTAAAAGTTGTATAGAAAAATAAGAACTTCAAACAGAAAATCTTTGCGGCTTAACAACAGATGGTGCGCCTGAAATGACAGGGAACAGAAACGGCTTTGTGGCTTTGATGCGTAATAGCATCACACATACAATCATACAGCATCATTGTATTATTCACCAAGAACAGCTATGTGCAAAAGTTCTAAACCTGAAACACGTGATGGATAAAGTAGTGCAGAAAGTTAATTTTATACGCGCAAGAGGGCTTAACCACAGACAGTTCCAGGCTTTTCTGGCTGATGTCGATTCAGATCACGAAGACATTGTATACTTCAGTCGCGTTCGCTGGCTCAGCAGAGCAGCTACACTAAAACGACTCTATTCCCTGCTGGACGACTTAAAGATTTTTCTTGACAACAAAGACCAAGAAATTACTTTCCTTATTGATGAGCAGTGGTTGGCTGATCTGGCTTTCCTGGTTGATATAGCTAAATATCTATCTGATCTTAACTTGAAACTGCAAGGGAAAGACCAACTATGCACACAGTTATACGAACACGTTCTAGCTTTCACAAAAAAGCTTTTGTTGTTGGAAAAGCAGTTGGAACAAAAGCAGTTGATTCATTGGGAGACTTTATCTACAAGAAAGCAAGATACCTTGGATTTTGACAAGTACGTGTTGATGTTACAAAGATTAAGGAACGAGTTTGACGACAGATTCGCAGACTTCAAATCACAAATTCCCTGCTCCTGAATTTACAGCAGAAGTTAATAGAATTGCTAGGCAGCTCTCATCTAAAAACAGCATATAATAATTGTCTTCCAAACTTAATTGAATTTTACAAAAAGTATATTACACCCAGTCAATACCCAAACCTTACTAAGCTGGCTATTCAACAAATTTCTTTATTTGGTAGTACATATGTTTGCGAGCAGCTGTTTTCTCGCAGGAAATTTAACAAATCAAAAACCAGATCATCTTTATTAGATAGCCATCTTAAAGGCATTTTGCGCATAGCCACTTCTAAAACTCCAGCTGACAAAGATGCGCTGTGCAAACAGAAAAAATGTCAGACATCTCATTAATTAGATTTTAAGAATAAGAATATCTTTATATGCTAAGGCCATAGCTACATTAATAATAATGTATTAAGATTTATGTGATGTTGCTTTTTATAAATAAATAAATATACCAAAACTGAAGGTAATTTTTATTTTTTTTTTGGCCCGGTTATGAAAATGCTAAACCTGGCCCTTCACAAAATTATGTTGGACGGGCCTGCTCTAGAGTATAAATAACCCGTTCCTAGAAAGGATAACATAAATTTTCTTAAAAAAAAAAAATAAATAACACAATCATATAAGGACCTCTCCAAAAATGGCTAACCCAAACAACCTGATTAAGCCATCATTGCTAGGGAATGCTGCTCCCACTGCTACAGCAGGACCTTTGGCTCCGGCCAACCAAATTTCGCCAGAATTGGCAAACATAATTAAAACGATGGTAGCCCAAGCCCTAGAAACGAATGGACCAAACTAAGTTCAAAGTGTCCTTAATAACACAACAAATCCCATAGTAACCGATAAGACAATAGACGTACAATTTCAGAATAACATGAGCGAGATGGATAAAATACAAGACATAGTACGCTCATTACGAGAATTTTCAGGAAACGCTTCAGAGTTTAGCTCCTGGAAAAAAAGCGTAGAACGCATTTTGAGGATATACGAACCCTTAAAAGGCACTCCACGCTATTTCGGTATTTTCAATGTAATACGAAACAAAATAATCGGAAAGGCAGATATTGCACTAGAGTCCTATAACACACCATTGGACTGGACAGCAATCTCTCGCTGTTTAACTACTCATTACGCCGACAAACGGGACATAGATACGCTAGAATACCAAATGACTTGCCTTATACAAGGTAGACTGACTGTGAACGAATTCTACCAAAAGGTATACGCACATTTATCACTCATATTAAACAAAATAGGCTGCATGGAAGTTGGAGAAGAAGCAGTAAAATTGTTGACAGAAAACTATCGTTCAAAGGCCCTCGATACTTGTGTCAGAGGACTTTCTGGCGATCTACCTAGGCTTCTCGGTATTAAAGAACCAAAGAGCTTACCTGAAGCCCTACACCTATGCCTAAAACTCGAAAACCAGAATTTTAGAGCCTACCACGTAAATAATCTTTTAACGCGCCGGGCTTTACCCAACAAAATTCACGACAACATTTTGCCTAACCAAGATACTCCCAACCACAAAACCAACAAGTTTCACAGACAAAATTCCATCCTGAACTAGCTTATCTACCGCAACCTTTGACAAATCCTAACCCATACAACTATCAACGCACACAACAAAATTGTTACCCACCTAATATCCAGAAATCTATAAACCAGAACCCAAATCAATTTAACCAGCATCTGTCGTAGTAGGAACGAATCAATTGTAAAATTATTACTCTTACAGTTGGCAGTGAAGATTTTTGCCATATTTTTAGAACTTCACCCACTAATATTTCAGATATTTCAAGAACTATTAGCTCTTTTGTTGTTTTATCGGGCTTCAATTCGTGTTTTATGAACAGATAACATTTCATCAGATCATTATAATTAGGTAATTGAGAAACAGGTAACTTCTCTGGCAAACCAAAGACAGGACACCTCGTCGTTTGTCGTGTTTTAACTTGAGACATATTTCTACAATCATGACAAGTAATAAGTACTAATTATAGTTATAAGCTAAGCTACAAGCATCAAATATACATAAAAAATACTATTTAGAGTAAATAGGTATTCCGATTCCAGCTGTAAAATTTGATGTAACAAATAAATGAAAGGCGAACAAGTGAACTGCTGTAAGCGAGCGACTGAGGAATATAGGTATCAACTTAGATTTTTATTACTGTTTTTTTTAAATCAAACCACTTTATTCGACTACAAACTCAAGACTGTACAAAATTAACAGGTCGCAGTCAGTTGCTTACTTAAATCTACCGTTACTTTGATATTGTCGGCCTGGGAAAATTAGCATAACATATAGAATGGGGGAAGTGAATTAAAGTAAATGTAGCTATGAAAGTATAATATGGTAAGATAGAGATATATATGTTTTAAGATCATTAATTTCTATCTTACTCTAACTTAGCCTCGATTAGAACATCAAATCACGTTTAAAAAATGTTTGCGAATTTATGAGTATTTGACATAAATTTTCGAAATTTCTAGTCTAAACATAGCATGAGATTACTGTGTTTTCTTGTGTTTACGATTTATATAAAACAGCTGTTTAAATGAGTTAAGCATCCACCCCCTCTACACGGAAAAACTGGCGCATCCTAATGCAACAGCACAATTCATCACAGCTGATGACACTTCAACGCAACTCACCACACCTGTGCTCTTACCCACTAATCAAAAAGGATAGACAACGGGAAAGCAGATACAGTTCGATTTCCCACTGCGCCGCGTAAACATTACTTTCGCTTTTTATATATACCGCTCTATACTGCGCTGTTAGCAGATTTCATTTTCGTTTACACGGGTTGTTCTAAACAATTGGTCCTAAGCAATTCGTTCGACACATACAATTGGATCTTCAATTTTTGTTGGACTCCACCGCGTCGCTACTTTACTCCAATTACTAAATTCAACGACGATCCGGGTGCACTCGATCGCCAGCAAATCGTTCCCGGAATTGAACTATCGCCGCCTCGCCTGTCGATATCATATTTAAGGATATTTGTGTAATAAAACCAATAAATTCAAATTTAAATAAAGTTGCTAAAAAAACAAATGTATACAAAATAAACTGAATGTTTTTAATTAACTTAACGTAGTGGTGAGTGCTTCCTAATATACCGAGTATACATTTTAAACATGGTCCTTCGTGCCTCACAGAAAGGCACTAGTTTAGAAACAAATACCACACAAAACATATAAGTATACCTGTGCAGTGGAAACAAAAAAAAAAAAAAAAATGCAGTGACCCAACCAGAACAAAACAAAAAACAACATACTTAATAAACAAAACAGAAATCAACAGAACGTGCAATTCAGTGAACAAACCAAAAGCAAAAGTCCATTTAAAAGACTAAGCTACAAAGCAGTTGAGAAAAAGAAGAAAAAAAAAACGATGAAGTGACAAAAACAATAAATGTTTAAACATAGGACACAAAACAAAAACTGAAGTGTGGTGACTCAGCATATATACATATATACAAAAACATTATAAAACATAAACTTACAGAAACAAAATTTACAAAGACAAAAAATAAATAGGGCGCAATCAGTAAAATAAAAACACACATAATACATAAATAACAAAAAGTAATGTAAAAGAGTACAAAAACAAGCACACACAGGCAATCGGACGCGAATTATGTGTTGAGTCGCGGTGAACGGGTTTTTAAAAAAAGTCAAAAAAATCAAATTGTATTGCAACGAGGTGACGTTGATGGCGATCAAGAACAGACTGCTTTATTTAATAAAATTGACTTAAAATGAAGCTTATTCTAATTACAAATTGCTTATTAATAATATTAACTTACTTTTAACATGTTATTGCTGAATAAGCGTACTTTTATTAATTTTGATAATTCTTAGGAATTTCACTTGTTAAATTATATTTTGCTTACTTTATTTGTTTAAGCAAATTGCAAAAGCCGGAAATGGTGTTATGTTGCAATTTGCTTTAACAGTTCATCGTATTTGTCAAATGCATTGTCAGGTGTTTTTATATACGTACTCGTACATGTAACTACTCCCCCCTTTATAGTAGAATTCTCCTGAATTCTTTTATTTAATATAATTTTTATATATTTGTATTTTTTTATAATGACAGTAGCTACTAATATAATTATAATTATGCTTAATATGTTGCAAATATGAGATATTTTCGTATGAACTTTTAATTTAAAAATGTTTTCTATATACGATTTATGCTCTTCTACTATTTCGTCAAATGTAATTTTTTTTCGTGAAATTCTGACTGTCTTTATATTTTAATGTTACAATATTTTCTTTTATATTTTCTACAAAATTTGAAAAATAATAGTCATTAATTCTAATTGAACAATTATTAAATCTTATTATATAGTTTCCACTTATTAATGGAAAATCTTGATTACATGTATTATTGATTTTTAAAGTGTTTGCATTTTTAATAAGAACTATTTTAACATTTAATTGTATTATTTCGAGTTCTTTGCATTTTACCAGATTACAATTATTTCTTAAAATACAATGTTTGCTTATTTTCATTTGATCTAATGATTTATTTTCTTCAAATATTAATGTTTTGTTTTTTTAAGTAAATATTTCTTCTATTTTTACATCTATTTCATTACTTTGTCTGTTAGGTATTGGGATAATTTTTCGTAGTTTTACATTTTCAAAATTTTTTGGTATTTTTATTCCAAATACTAGAAACGTACTATTAACAACTACTGTTCCTAGTTGTATATATTTTAGTTTATTATAATCAATGTTATATTTCATAATTTCTTCATTCGTTAAAATATTCGGGTGTATTATCCCATATTTAGCTGATACCACATTTGTTTGTATGTGTTCTACTTTACTTTTTAATAACTGAATTTTGGTGTACTGATCTAAATATAACGTTTGTTTGTATTCCTCATATAAAAGTTTATTTATTGAATTAAGCTCTCTTACAATTTTTACCCTGTCACTTTTAACAATCTCTTTTAAGTGATCGATAGCTGATGAAAAATAATAATTAATTTTAATCTGTTCGTTAATTGAGTCGTTCGTTTTTAAAAAATATGTCTGTATATTTTGTCTGTCGTCTTCGTCCATTGTACCAAAAAGCCATTTTGACATACTGCCAATTGCATTAATCAGTCCTCTTTTATTTATATTTCTAACTGTCATAAGTGTCAGTAGTTTGTTTCTTGTATCTAACAATTCTCTTTGCAATATTTCTTTATTTTCCAATTTCATCAAAATTACATTATCTGTCATAGCATTAATAATATTTTCTAATTGTTGAATGTCAATAATATTTAGTATTATATCGCTATCTTTCGGTACTGTTTGATCTCTAATCTGTAAATCTATAAATCCGTTTTGTTCCTTAATTTCTGTTAAATCTATTGTCCCGTTACAATCTTGTGTCATTAGAGCTATTATTGTCCACATTATCTAAATCTGTAAATTTTAAAGGTCTCTTTATATTACTAGTATGGATTTTTTCTAAGTTTTGTTTTCTATATTTAGGCTGTTCCTTGTGCCTTACTGCTTTATAATTTTTTATAAATCCTTCCGTTCTTTGTTCTGTATAGTCTTCCCTGTTCCTATTTAGTTTGTTGATTGTCTTTTCTTTTTGCTGTTCTAAATTTTTTCTTACTATCTCTTTATCTATTTTATTGTTATGTACCTCGTTGGGTGTGAATTTTATTCTAGAATGAAATCTATCATTATAATTCCTAATAGCTTTTTGAATTAGCTGCTTAACTGATACATTTTTATTTAATTTACATAACATTCTAAATTTTTCTGAAATTGCATTATGGAATCTTTCAATGTCTGCATTACCCGTATGACTGTTGGGTTTGGTTAAATGGAGTTCTATATTTTCATTATTTAAAAATTCCTTAATTCTTGTAGCATTAAATTCATTGTCAGCTACTATTTTCTTCGGTTTTCCTATTTTGGTAAAATAATCTTCTAATTGTTCGATGAATGTAATATGATTTCTATCAGTTAAAGGATATGCTCCTCCATATTTGGAAAATTTATCTATAATTGTTAAAAAATGGAATCTTTTTATTACATAGGTGTCTATGTGGACTATTTCATTATTCTTCGTCGGCGTTTCTGTATGAAAAAATTTTTGTTTAATAGGTCTCCTATCATATTTTACTTCTTTACATGTTTCGCATTGGTTAATTACTATTTGTATTAACTCTCCTAATTTAGGATAATATATTTTATTTCTGAGTTGATTATACGTTTCTTGTATGCCCGAATGCATACTTTCTCTAATATGATACAACGAAATTTGTTTAACAGCTTCCACTTCTGTTTCTATATCCTGTGCTCTCATTGTGCTTTTTATAAATTCTAATTGTTTATCATTTGAAAACATTTCTATTAATTTCTCTTGTACTATGTTATACTGCCGCTCGGATAATTCCGAATAAATTCCTACCTTTCCTTTTGTTATATATTTTTTAAATATTTCACTTTATCTATCGAAATCGTACTCTGAAATAAAAATAATTCTTTTTCCATGTATCTGTTTTAGTTCTTCTGTCTTATTGTTCGTCAAAATAATTTGGGTTTTATATTTATTAACTATCTTCTCCTTTATATAAAAATGATCTTGTAAATTTTCTTCTGCTGAATGTATTGTTTGCATTGATGTATCGTCATCTAAATTGTTGACTATATTTAGGTCATGCTCTGAAATTTCATCGGTATTTTCATCCTCATTTTCTTTTACCTCATCTTCATTATCCTGTATTCTGCTAAGAAAATCTGCTACTCTGTTTTCCTTTCCTTTAATATATTCGATGTCAAATTGATATTCACCTAATTTTAACAACCATCGTTGATGTTTTGGTGACATGTCCTTCCCTCTATATTTTGAATGTAAATATTTAATTGGTTGATGATCTGTTACGATCTTAAATTTTCTACCGTATAAATATGGTCTAAAGTAGTTTACGCTCCAAATAATTGCTAAAAACTCTTTATCAGTTGCTGAATAATTTCGTTCATGATTATTTAACGTTCTTGATGCATAACATATTGGGTGTCCTTCTTGAGATATAAATGCTCCTATTGCATAATTTGATGCATCTGTAGTTAATGTGAATAATTTTTCAAAATTTGGATACCGTAAAATTGGATGCGAGCTTATTAATCGTTTAAGTTTTTTGAATGCTTCTATATATGAAGGATCTTTTATATTAATTCGGACTCCTTTTTTTTAGATATTTTGTAATTGGTTGTGCTACCTTTGCATAATCCTTAACTAATTTCCTATAATAACCTGTTATACCTAAAAAGCTCTTAATCTGTTTTTCCGTTTTTGGTAATTCTAATTCTTCTATTACTTTGATTTTATTTGGATTCGGTTTGATACCATCTTTTGTTAGAATATGTCCTAAAAATTCTGTTTCTTTTTTCAGAAAATTACATTTATCCATTTGTTTTTTTAAATTTTTTGATTCTAAAACCTTGAAAATATCTCTAATTGATTGTATATGTTCCTGTAACGTTGTACTAAAGATTAGTATATCATCTAAGTATACCCCGCATGTTTTGTTTATAAATTCTCGTAAAATTTCGTTCATGAGTCGTTGAAAGGTTGCTGGTGCATTCTTTAACCCGAATGGCATTCTTGTAAATTCATACAAGCCATGAGGTGTTACGAACGCTGTTTTACACCTATCTTCCTCTTTGATTGTAATTTGATGATAACCTTTTGCTAAGTCTAGTGTTGTAAAATATTGGGCTCGTCCCAATTTATCTAAAATTGAATCAATGTTAGGAAGAGGATATTTATCATCTATTGTTACCTCATTTAACTTTCTTTAATCGATTACTATCCTGTACTTTCTTTTCCCTGAGTTATCCATTTTCTTTGGAATTACTATTAAAGGGCTGGAATATCGAGAATTACTTTTCCTTATAATTCCTTGTTCCTCCATTTCTCTGATTTGTTTTCTAACTTCTTCTTCATGCTGGGGTGGATATCTATATAATTTAGAATTTATTTGCTCTTCTGTAGTAGTTTTTATTTCGTGTTGAATTTCCGTAGTACTTGTTAATTTTTCTCCTTCTTTAAATAAAAGGTTTTCAAATTTTTTCAATAATTTCGTGATTTCTCTAAACTCTTCTGCATTTAGATGATCTAATTTAATTTCTTTTAATTTCTCATTTGTTGCTTCTAGGGTACATATTTCACTGAAATTGAATGGTTTATTTAAAAATTCTGATTCTTTTTCATTTAGTGAAATTTTTCCATCTATTAGATTTATCATCGTGTTTAAATTATTTAATAAATCAATTCCTATTATGAAATTATATTTCCTATTTTTTAAGGATGTCGATCTCCATCTTATGTACGCGTTTTCAGGTAAATTGAATTCTTTTGGTGCTTCCGTATGCACTTCATGAGTAATTGTTTCCTTGCTTGTTACTGTTCTGATTGTTATATTATTTTTAAGTGGAATTTTTCGAAATTCGTTCAATTCAGAGTCCACTAAACTTATATTCGCTCCCGTATCTATTAGCGCAATGTATTTTTTATTTTTTATTGTTATTACTATTCGTGGTAAGCTCTCCGAGGCTTCCTTGTAAAAAAAAATTGATTCATTAATTTCCCTATAATCTTCGAGCTCTCTATAGCTTTGCCTAGGCGTTTGCAAGCGATTTTGGCTGCTACTACTGCTAGGGTGTCCTGCTATTCGGGATCTCTCTTGGTTTGAATAATTATCTTCTCTATAATCTTCGAGTTCTCTATAGCTTTGCCTAGGCGTTTGCAAGCGATTTTGGCTGCTCCTGCTGCTAGGGTGTCCTGCTATTCGGGATCTCTCTTGGTTTGAATAATTATCTTCTCTATAATCTTCGAGTTCTCTATAGCTTTGCCTAGGCGTTTGCAAGCGATTTTGGCTGCTCCTGCTGCTAGGGTGTCCTGCCATTTGAGATCTCTCTTGATCTAATTCTATATTATCTACTTCCATAGGTTCTCCTCTATCTAGCCTTAATTGGTTTGAGTTTATATTTCTCCTCTCTCTACCTGAATTATTATCTTTATATGTTGGGAATCTTTGCCCATATTGGTGAGAATTATTATCTCGAGTGCCTCTCTGTTGAAAATTCTGCCTAAATTGATTAGAATTGTTTTCAACAATTCCTTTATTTTGTGGAGAGTTTTGGACATTTTGCCGAACTTGACCTGGTCTGTCATACTTGCCTATATGTTTGTCATAGTATTTTTTGTTGTATTGTCCGTGCTGTCCATATACTAGTTTTGTTTTTTTAAATTCCGGCCTAATACATGTATCCTCATATCTTCTTTTTGTCATTATCTCTATAATATTATAAAGGTCATGTTCCTCGTAAATTTTATCTAACAATGTCCCCTGTGTCATTTCTTTAATTGTGTTCACTAAAAGACTGTCCACGTTGCCCATGTCTATCCCTACATCGTCCTTATAATAAATTCTAAGTTCATCAGCTTTATATTTAATATTTTGTACAAGTATTGCTAGCTCACTCACCGTATTTGCCTTTACACTGCATATTTTTCTGTAGACTTCGTGGGGTTCCAGATCTGGTTTGTATCGTAATTTCAGCGCCTTCTTGATGTCCGTCCAGTTGTCCGGGTGTGGAAGATTTATTATTACGTCCTTTGCGTCCCCTTGTATCGTTCTATAATATATTGCCCTGGTGGCTTCCTTTTTGACTTCCTCATCTCTTATATTTGACAGCAGGTATTCAATGCTGCTCATAAAAGAATTTATTGTCACTTCTCCTTTTCCTGTGAATGTGGGTATATGTTGAATGTTTTTCATAATTCGTCGTAGTTCATTTTCATTGTTTGTTTGACGATGTTGGAGTTCGACATACGCTTGTCGAAGTTGTTCCAACTGTTGCTCTCTTCTACTCAGTTGTTCGATGAGCTCTACGTTGGGTATCTGAATCTGTTCCTGTTCCATTATTCTGTTGTTATCGAATATTTTTTGCCGCCTCGATGATGATGACTCCACGCTTTGTTGTTGTTTTTTTTCAGTTATTCTCGGTGGGTTAACGCCTATATGTATATGGTCGTTTCCACTGCGAAAATCAAAAGTTTTGTTTTTCGGTTATTTTCGGTGGGTTAACGCCTTTAATTAAGGTCGTTTTCACTGCGAAAAACAAAAGGTTTTCTTTTTTTTTTTTTGTTTGGTTATTTTCGGTGGGTTAACGCCTTTTATTTAAGGTCGTTTTCACTGCGAAAAATTATTTTATTTTATTTTTGTTATATCCTGGAGGGTCTGGTCAACTTCCTAAGTTGGCTACAGATTCGCAGGATTTGTTTGGGTGTTATAGTTACGTTTATCACTATCCTTGTAATTTTTTATTTTTCAAGGATTACCGACTGCGCCAATTATGTGTTGAGTCGCGGTGAACGGGTTTTTAAAAAAAGTCAAAAAAATCAAATTGTATTGCAACGAGGTGACGTTGATGGCGATCAAGAACAGACTGCTTTATTTAATAAAATTGACTTAAAATGAAGCTTATTCTAATTACAAATTGCTTATTAATAATATTAACTTACTTTTAACATGTTATTGCTGAATAAGCATACTTTTATTAATTTTGATAATTCTTAGGAATTTCACTTGTTAAATTATATTTTGCTTACTTTATTTGTTTAAGCAAATTGCAAAAGCCGGAAATGGTGTTATGTTGCAATTTGCTTTAACAGTTCATCGTATTTGTCAAATGCATTGCCAGGTGTTTTTACATACGTACTCGTACATGTAACTCGCGCGAGACCTAAGAAGAAAACGTAAATCGCGCGCGAAATCTAAAAGCGCCAAAACAATAAAATATACACAAAAACAAACCAATCGGGCGCGAACAAAAAATACCAAAATATTAAAAAAAAAAAAAAAAAAATAACTAGAAGGTGTACCTGGAAGCGGCTACAAACCTCAAGGAGAAAAGGAGTGGAGAAAGGAAGAGAACCAAAACGCAGAAGGCATTAGGGCAAGATATGTGCATACATACACCCTGCAAAATATAACATGCAAAGGAATACCAAGTGAGCGTATTACGTCCTTTATTTATTTAACATATGCACATACATATATACTTATATATGCCAAAAATTACAGTCGTTTAGCCGTTTCAACAGCTAATAAAGGTTTACCAAACACGGTAAAAGATATCAAAATAGTTACATATGAAAGAAATTACTTGCGAAATTTTTTTTTTTTCCAGAAAACCCAAAATATATATTTATGTACTCACATATACTTATCTATAAATCATATCAAACAGCCGTTATAATATAAACTAATAGAAGCGCATATTTGCTTACGTATGAACATACATACATATATGTATACAAGAGAAAATGTCTTCTTTCGATTCCGTTTCCGCGTCCTCTCAAATCTGCCTATGCTATACCCTACATACATTGGGTGAATTAAATATTACAAAATTATTAAAAAAGTAATATTTGATAGTGAATTTAAATAAACGGCTTGGGGAAATTAACAATACAACAAATTGTTAAAAAAAAATATATGATGTCTTCAAATCTAACAAAAAAAAAAATAAATAAAAACGCAGCCTTGCATAAAAAATAATTGAACATATACATATTCGTATACACATATTTACATATTCAAAGTCCACATTGGCAATTAACCAGCAATACCTCTTGTTCTTTGGCAAACAAAAACAAGCAGGATTGTGCACAAAAAGCGAATTGATCTCTCTAACGAGCTCTCAATTGCTTACGAAAAAAGCATAATCATAAGCACACTAACAATTCGTGCATACTTATGTACATAGCGCATTGATCTCCTCAGTGAGCTCTCAATTGCACAAAACTTAAGTACCTTCATAAGCACATACATACTTACATACACACAAGTCCAAGTATTAGGATGTACCTAAATGCTAACATAAGGAAGTAAAAGGTGGTAATAAAGTAAAAGTGCGGATATTTTCAAACTTAAAGCTAAAATATAAAAAATAAATAATATTATTTCGAAAAAATGGTTAATAACGAAAAAATCATAATACACCTGCAGCAGCTATACGCTCAAAACAGGCTATTAAATTCATTTCAGAAAGTGACAGTTTAACAAGATACTGCACTAGATTTGCCTCTTCACCGATTCACGAAAACTCGGAATCGTTACTAGAAATCAAAATTATAAATCTTAATAATTTTTGGACACGACTCCAAGCGGCTCATGACGCCATAGTAGAATCTGACGATTTAGATCTACCTAAAAATTTTAAATCATCGGCTTACGATATTTACGAAAACTGCTTGGACCAATATGAAGAAACGAAAGCTATGATCTCCGATCAATTAAAGCTCATTAAAGCAATTGCACCTACTCCCCACAGTAGAGTAGAGCTGCCACAAATAGACAATCAAGAGGCAAGTTCAGGCATCCAACTCGAGGTGTCTGCATGTGATACAGAAACGTTTTACGGAGGTTATGAAGAATGGCCGTCCTTCCGGGACATGTTAACAGCCGTTTACATCAACCATCCACAACTATCAAAGGCACAAAAACTGTATCACCTCCGATACAAAACAAAAGGTCAAGCAGGCGAAATAGTTAAACAGTTCGCATTAAATGACGACAATTTCAATTTGGCTTGGGAAGCTCTGAAAGCAAGATATGAAAACGAAAGAATACTGGTCGATAAACAAGTAACGACTATAATGAACTTGCCAAAAATTAAGAAAGGAACAAGTGTAGAATTCATCAAACTAGAATCCACTGTTTCAAATTGTTTATCGATTCTATCGACACTAAATATTCCCACACACAGCTGGGACCCAATTCTGGTAAACATTTGCACCGCCGCATTACCAGAAAAGTCGTTACTTTTATGGGAGCAATCGCTCTCATCACGAAAAAGTGCCCAACGTGGCAACAAATGAAAGATTTTCTCACCACCCAATATGAAATTGCGGAAAGATTAGAAGAAAAAATAATCAAGACTAAGAATATAAAACACGACCAAAATAGAAGCTTAAATAGACCCCAAGCTAGAAGCAACAAAAATTTAAACAAAAGCTTTTACAAAACACAAACGTTCACATCAGAACAAAGAAAACAAACGCCATGCGAACTAAGTAAAAGAGGGCATAAACTTATATCTTGCAAAACGTTTAAAAACTTAAAAGTTAACGAACGAAATAATTTTGTCAGGTCAAAAAGACTTTGCACAAATTGTCTGTCACATGCGCATACATATACAAATTGCAAAAGCATATTTAATTGCTTACATTGTCTTAAAAGACATCATACAATGCTTCATTATAGCACATATTCCCTCACCAAAAAAGCGCTCATACAAAAAAAAAACAACGGGTTTAACTACAAAAGCAAATCCCGAAAGCCAAAATACTAAAAATTGCCAAGAGACACCATGCTGCTCAAAGTCACAAAAAGTTCAAACGCTACACAGCGAAACACAAAGTGGACTAGTTACCGAACTAGTTACAACCATACCAACTCAAGTTGAGTGCAATGCAAATAAATACCTTAATTCACAATTAAGGAAATTTCAAAATCTAGAAGATCAGTATTGTGAAGACTTCTCTAAAGCTACAACTACTCGATCAAATAATGGCCGGTACGTCGTACGACTACCACTAGAGCCACAATATTCCAATACCTCATATATTGGTAGAAAAAAGAAAGTAAGATTTCGGTCTAATAATATTAAAAACTCAAATATATGTTACTTTTCGACCCCGCAGGATGGCTTTCGCCAATGATGAAAAAAAAAAAATCCTAGAGCGGTGGCGGGCTACTTAACGCCAAAAGTGTCTCCAAAAGTAAAACCACAAAAAAAATCGACACACACAGAAAAAAAGTAAATAACAATAATAATAAGGGTAGTTGGTGAGAATCTGTTGTAAAGCATGAACATCCCACTTAAAAAATTATAATTCTAATGAAGCCGTTCGCAATTACCGGCAACTCTCTCGCAAGATCCCCTATTGGCACAGCCCTAACTCCAGGGCTAGGGAGTGCCCATTCTGGCCACATCTAAAGCCAGGCATGGAGTTACTATCCTTCATAAGCCAAGAATAAATTAAATGCACACAATTGCCGATAACACAGAAAAGCAAATACTAAGCCACCGGTATGCCAAACCGATAAATAATAAATTTTAAATAACCGCCAATGAAATGAATAAAAGCAAAACAACTCATACACTTGTAAACCGTAATAATGACTCCCCAAAAAAGCAAAATCAAATAAACACACAAAATAAAGTTGCTTCTTTTAAATCAAAATCCGTTCTCTGCACACCCGAATAAATGTGAGTATATTACAACTCTATCATCAAATATTTCGGCTGTCAGAATATATTCTGCGCCTCGGCTACTCCCCCAGCAGTACGCCAAAATACCGACAACAACATATTCGTGGAAAACTAGGCAAAATATTCGCCTAGAGGGCCCAGGATGTTTAAATGAGTTAAGCATCCACCCCCTCTACACGGAAAAACTGGCGCATCCTAATGCAACAGCAGAATTCATCACAGCTGATGACACTTCAACGCAACTCACCACACCTGTGCTCTTACCCACTAATCAAAAAGGATAGACAACGGGAAAGCAGATACAATTCGATTTCTCACTGCGCCGCGTAAACATTACTTTCGCTTTTTATATATACCGCTCTATACTGCGCTGTTAGCAGGTTTCATTTTCGTTTACACGGGTTGTTCTAAACAATTGGTTCGACACATACAATTGGATCTTCAATTTTTGTTGGACTCCACCGCGTCGCTACTTTACTCCAATTACTAAATTCAACGACGATCCGGGTGCACTCGATCGCCAGCAAATCGTTCCCGGAATTGAACTATCGCCGCCTCGCCTGTCGATATCATATTTAAGGATATTTGTGTACTAAAACCAATAAATTCAAATTTAAATAAAGTTGCTAAAAAACAAATGTATACAAAATAAACTGAATGTTTTTAATTAACTTAACGTAGTGGTGAGTGCTTCCCAATATACCGAGTATACATTTTAAACAACAGCAACTTTCTACAGGTATACCGAAACAGAAATCAAAAGTTTTTAAAATCGCTCCACCTTTGTATACATTTATAGTTGCTTGTAGTTTGGACGCTTCATCAAAGTAATTTGAAACTGATCCACGCTAAATATCTCTGTGCGACTCTGATTTTGCGCCATCTAGTTGTCAGCATTGGAAATATATTACATTATCATAGCTGATTTAGACACTACAAAGGGAAAAAATGCAAACAAACAAATTTTTTTTAAAGCAATGAATCTAATTTCACCTGAAAATCGACTTCTTAAATGAAAAAATGCTTCCAATCTTTCCATTATATGGAAATTATTTCAAAGAATACGGCTTTTACTTCAAAATACTATATGATATTGTTTTTTTTTTTTTTTTGATGAATATTAAGCGATGTGTATTCTTGAATAGAAAAAACAGCTGTTTTTTCATCTTTCCAACGGCAGTAAGAACGGCCTGATTAGTGAAGGGCTTAAGGGGTTATATACCTTTTTTAATTAAAAAAAATCGAAATTTTTTTATTGATTTATCTTAAAGAACAGCTCCTTGAGAACACTTTCCCAAATATTCATAGAAATTCGAGCAGTAGAAAAAAAGTTACAGCACTTCTAACCTGAACTGAACACTTCTAACCTGAACTGAACTTGAAACTTTAGACGTGAATATCTCGAAATGGTGTTTTTTGAAAAATGACTTTGCGGTGACATGAATTGCCGGAAAACTACTGTCTAAATGACTTAAGCATCTCCCCGCATGTATACCCCACTCTACCTGGGAGAAACTGGCTCACCCTAGCAAGACAGCTTAATACACCACATCCGATGGCACCATACACTTACATCACCACACCCCACCAACACAACTCACCACACCTGTACCCACTCAACAAAAAGGATGGACATCGGGATGGGAAATACAATTCGTTCGATACATTTCTTCACACAATCATCCAACCTCATAATTCGTATCCGCATTCGCAATCGACATTTTGTTATCTACCTTCGTTCTTTTTTATACAAGTATTTTCGAGGATACGCCGTGCTACGCAAATCGCCCCTGCGATCCCTTGGTGGCAACTTACATTCACCCCGCGCCGTGCACCTACATAAATTCGTATATATACACATATAATTTATAATTTTTTATAAGAATTTGATTATGTGCATTCAATGATTGTGAACACATTAAATCATATTAAATTGTAAATTTTAACCCGTGTGCATTTTTATTAAATAATTGTTGATTAATACTTTTGTGTGCAAATTTGGGCAGCAAATTAAATAACTACTGAACCGATTTTCTTCAAATTTGCGTAAATAACTGGGTCTCGGCAACAGCCATCAAAACTTTTGAAGTCACCCTTTGTTCACCAACAAAACACGAATTTAAGATAATTACTCACGTATTATCTTAAAAGCCTTCACCGATAACTTGCCCACTTACTCATTTATTTTAAAATTAGTCTGTCCGCGCAAACTGTAACTTGTCTAAAAATTGAGACATCTTGATGAAACTTAGTATTCCGGTTTTTAAATAGATGGGCATAACTGAAACATCGCAACGTCCACAAATCACCATTAACCAAAAACCTATAAAGTTCTATAACTAAGCACTGAATTAAAATATAAATCCCTTATATCGGGACCCGCCCAACCGATTTTGATAAAATAGCATTCTTATGTCACATTGTGAAAATGGATGAAATCGCACAACAACCACACCAATACAATTTTATTTATTTATTTATTTATTTAGTAAAGTCTATGAACATTAATTCTTACTGAAAACTAGGATACATATGTATTAGAATCCTAAAATAATAAAATTACAATAACATGAGTAGATAACTTAAACTAAAAAACAGAATTGAGGGTATTAATGAAGGATACCCTAGAGTGAGAAAAATCAAGAAGAACTTTCTCGGAAATCGAGTTACACTCACTCATAGCCCGCTTGAGGGGAGCATATTCATCAAAAATAGTACTTTCCTTTTTGTAATAAAATGGGGAAATGGATCTGAGACAACACTGGGGAGTATTGAAGTTAAGTTTCCCTAATAAATAGGGACAGTCAATACCTCCGCGAGAAAAGGCGAGCTGAGCTAGGCGGGAATGGCAGTTAAATTGATCCCCTTCAACTCTGCTTCAACTGAAATCTGCTGTACGAAAATTAAAAAAAACGCTTAAACGCGAAGAGGAACACAACACTGAAAATTATATAAAGAAACTGTGTCCAAATTCTCGCAAGCAAAACTCTCTTTGGAAAGCACAGAAGTCTTTCAAGCCACCAAGAGATTCCAACATGCCTCTAAGACAGTTGAATGGTAGTTGGGCACGTAGTGATGAGGATAAGGCAAATTGCTTTGCAAATCACCTAGAAAAGGTATTTCAACCCAATTGCCCAAAGAACAACTTTGATTTGCCAACATTGCCCAATACCGCAAATGAGTCGCATGTGTCTATTAGGACTTCTACTTCTGAAGTTACTAGAATAATAAAAGAACTTAACCCCAAAAAATCACCAGGACATGATAATATTACCCCAAAAATGCTAATTGAGTTACCAAATATTGCTCTTCAATGCAATTCTTAATCTCGGACACTATCCAAATTCATGGAAAAAGTCGCAGATCATCTTGATAGACCAACCTGGGAAAGACTTAACACAGCCGTCTTCTTACAGACCAATCAGTCTTCTACCCTGTCTTTCTAAGATATTTGAAAAATTGTTACTATCAAAGATGACTCCTTTCCTCCACGAAAATAATATAATACCAACGCACCAATTTGGGTTTCGTGAAAAACATAGCACGATTGAGCAAGTAAATAGAATTACTAACGAAATAAGAAAGGCATTTGAGCACAGAGAATACTGTTCGGCTATATTTCTAGACGTGGCTCAGGCGTTTGATAAGATATGGCATGAGGGCCTTTTATACAAGATTAAAAATATTCTACCTTCAGAATTATATAAAACATTGGAATCGTATTTAAAAAATAGAAAATTTATGGTAAAAGTGGGAGATTTCATATCTGATGAAAGACAGATAACCTCAGGGCAGTGTTCTAGGCCCAACACTATACACCATATGTACAGCAGATCTTCCAACAGCTAACAATGCATTAACTTCTACTTCTGCGGACGACACAGCTTAGTGAGCCGTAACAAATGTCACATAATAGCATCAAGAATATTAGCCGAGCACTTAAGGTTTGTCGAAGAATGGCTAGACAACTGACGTATAAAGGTAAATGAACAAAAGTGTAAGCATGTTACATTTTCGCTTAGACCAAAAATGTGTCCGGCAGTAAAAATTAAAAATATTTTAGTACCCCAAGCGAATGAAGTAACTTATCTTGGTATTCACCTAGATAGAAGACTTACGTGGAAAAAAACATATATCTAGTAAAATAACTTGCATGAAGATAAGAGCTGCAAATTTAAATTGGCTATTAAATAAAAAGTCCAAACTTAGCCTAGACAACAAAGTGCTTTTATATAATGCGGTCATAAAGCCGATTTGAAAGTATGGCATTCAACTGTGGGGTACGACCTGTGCAACTAATATAGACATAATACAAAGGTTCTAATCAAAAATGCTTAGATCAATCACGTGTTCACCATGGTACATGCGTAATGAAAATATTCATAAAGACTTTGGTATTTCTATGGTAAGGAATGAAGTAGAAGACAGCAGAATTAAATATATATCTGAACTCCGTGATCACCCAAACCCTTTGGCTAATGCTTTGGTACATTCCTGCGATCAAACACGACTTAAAAGAAGAGATATGCCCGCGTACTGAGGAGCAATGTATCACCAAAACAGCTCAATCACTTGCTTGAGCGTGTCTAGTTTTTAAATAGGTTTAAGATTTTAGTACTTATTGTTAGGCTTTCAAAACAAAAAGCAGATTCAATAAATAAAAAGATATTGAAAAAAAAAATACCTCCGCTAATTACATTGAAAACAAATGAAAGGAAGATAATGGACCTTCGATTTTCCAGTAATTTAAGATGTAAAAGCAATAAACGCGATGTATACGATGGTATTGGGTCAACAAATTTTAAGGAGCGGAGAGCATATTTAAGAAAGATCTTTTGAACACGCTCGATCCTGTTAATCGACGATATGCAATAGGGTCTCCAAATAAACACTGCATACTCCAAAAAGGACCGAACAAAACATGTGTATAGTAATTTTAACGTGTAGGGGTCAGAAAAATTTGTAGAATTTCGACGGACAAAGCCGAGTACAGAAAATGATTTTGAAGTGATATAGTTGATGTGATTACTGAAAGTACGCAATTAGAAATATTGTAGCTGGAAGATACGATGTTGCGTCCCTTACCAAAAGAGATCTGTGAGCATTTATCTAGGTTCAGAAAAAGCTTCGATTTCTGGCACCAATTATGAAAAGTATCAATATCACATTGAAGTTTGAGTGCATCTTGTGTGTTTTTGATTATTGCAAAAATTTTTAAGTCATCTGCATATAACAGATAGTTAGCGAAACAGAAGCAACAGGAAATGTCATTGATAAATAGCACAAAGAGAAGTGGACCCAAGACGCTTCCTTGTGGGACTCCCGAAGACGCAATGAATGAATCAGATGACACTCCATCGACACTGACAACGCATCGTCTGTTTTGTAGATATGATTTAATCCACTGCAAGAGAACCGAGTGAAACCCTAGAGATGATAATTTTTTAATTAGTTAAATTAATTGGTCTATCCCCTATTTAACTAATATCAGGATTTTCGAACATAGGTGTAATCGGATCACTGCCACGCCCACTGAACGCCATTAATCAAAAACTTTAAGAGCCGTAACTAAGCACTAAATTTGGCGCAGGAGATCGGAGTAGCAGGGAGCACCTTGTGGACAAAAATTTTGAATGAGTGAGCGTGGCCTCCCCTCTTATGTATATAATGTACATATCTCCTAAACTACTAAAGCTGCAACAGCTAAAATTGCTCGACGCAAATATTATAAGAACTCACACGAACAATTTGAAAATGTATGAAATCGGAAGATAACCCCGCTCACTTCCCATTTAATGGTACAGTTAAAAACTACTAAAAGCGCTGTAAAGAAAGAACTAATCGCGCAAGAGAAATTAAATTTTACTTCCGAAATGGTATGTGAAAGCTTTACTTAAGACGGTGTGAAAATTGGAGGATGGGAGTGTCACCACTCACTTTTTTTTTGAAATCACATATATCGGGACCTGAACGACTGATTTCGACTAATTTTAGTATTTGGTGTTCTTCTTGTATTCCTATAACACAGTGCAAAAATGAGCGAAGTCGGACTGCAACCACGCCTACTTCCCAAATAACATAGTTTTAAATTCCATCTGAATCTTTCACTTTCCAGTAAGCAAATCAAGAAGTAATTATGACGAAAAAAATTCAAACAAAACTATTTAAGCACCAGGGTACCGAATATGTGTACTCCTGTATCTATAGTTGACTTTTGGTCCAAAATATCAGACACTGTCTTAGATGTACAAATGAAACTCAAAAAGCATCCTTTCATCACAAATGTAACTGTATATCAAAAATGGATTGAATCGGGCCAATACTTCCCTGAGCCCTAATATACTTAATATAAAAATTTACGATCTTTCAGGAGACTTTATTTTGCATATATCGGACAATACTTGAGTTATGTCAATGAAAATTACACTGTGGAACATTTTTGGGATTATTGTCTGGGGGGTGAGAAATTCCAAGTCAGGGTGATGGTACGATGTCAAAATCGTACTTGGCGACTTTAACGCCAGGGTGGCCAAAGAAGGTATCTTTGGTACGACGGTCGGTACATTCAGCCTCTACGAGGAAACATCCCCAAATGGGTTGAGGCTGATCGACTAAGCCAGGGCCCGAAATATGGTTATCTCTTGTACCAGATTCGAGCATAAGAAGATTCAGCAAGCTACCTGGCTGTCTCCGGATCGAAAAGCCACTAACCAGATCGATCATGTTGTGATAGGTGGAAGACACGTCTCCAGTGTTCTAGACGTGCGTATGCTCCGGGGTCCAATCATCGACTCGGACCACTATCTTGTTGCAGCCAAGATTCCCACCCGCCTTTGTTCAGCAAAAAACGCACGTCAACAAACAAAAGGAAGGTTCGACGTCGAGAAGCTGCAATCACAACAGACAGCCGAACGATTTTCCACTCGGCTTGCACTCTTTCTCTCTGAGAGCATTTGTCAACAACTCGGTATAAGGGAACTGTGGGACGGCATTTCAAACTCCTTACGTACAGCTGCAACCGAAATCATTGGTTTTCGGAAAGTGCAAACGAACAGCTGGTACGACGAGGAGTGCCGTGTCGCAGCCGAGAGAAAACAGGCTGCCTACCTCGCAACGTTACGATCGACCACAACACATGCGGGATGGGATAGATACCGAGAGATGAAGAGGGAAGCAAGACGCATTTGCAGAAAGAAAAACAAAGAGAAGAGAGAAATGGGTGAGTATGAAGAGCTTGATAAGCTGGCCGACAGGGGTAATGCTCGAAAATTCTACGAAAAAATGCGGCGGCTTACAGAAGGTTTCAAGACAGGAGCATACTCTTGTTGAACCCCCAAAGATGATCTAGTCACCGATGCCCAGAGATACTTAAATTATGGAGGGAACACTTCTCCAGCCTGTTGAATGGCAGTGAACGTACAACGCCAGGAGAAGGCGAACCCGATTCCCCAATCGAAGACAATGGAGCAGACGTTCGATTGTCCGACAGGCAGAATTTCGATAGCAATAACCTGTCTGAAGAACAGCAAAGCGGCAGGGGCCGATGGATTGCCGGCCGAGCTATTCAATCACGGCATGAGCATGCCCAACGATTGGAATTTATGTGTGCTATGCCCAATTCATAAAAAGGGAGACCCAACAATCTGCGCCAACTACCGTGGGATAAGCCTCCTCAAGATTGCGTATAAGGTTCTATCGAGCGTATTGTGTGAAAAATTAAAGCCCACCGTCAACAAACTGATTGGACGTTATCAGTGTGGCTTTAGACCTGGCAAATCCAAAACCGACCAGATGTTCACCATACGAGGTTTCAGATAAGGCGACTCCCAATCGTGCGACTTCTTCAATCTGCTGCTGGAGAAAATAGTTCGAGCTGCAGAACTTAATCGAGCAGGTGCAATCTTTTATAAGAGTGTACAGCTGCTGACGTATTCTGATGATATTGATATCATCGACCTCAACACCTGTGCCGTTAGTTCTGCTTTCTCCAGGCTGGATAAGGAAGAAAAGCAAATGGGTCTGGCAGTGAACGAGGGCAAGACGAAATATCTCCTATCATCAAACAAACAGTCATCGCACACGTGACTTGGCTCTCATGTCACTGAAGTTGTAGATAATTTCGTCTATTTAGGAACCAGTATTAACACCATCAACAAAGTCAGCCTGGAAATCCAACGCAAGATTACTCTTGACAACAGGTGCTACTTTGGACTGAATAGGCAGTTGAAAAGAAAAGTTCTCTCTCGACGAACAGAAACCAAACTCTATAAGTAGCTCATAATTCCCGTCCTGCTCTATGGTGCAGAGGCTTGGACGATGACAACAACCGATAAGTCCACCTTAAGAGTTTTCGAGAGAAAGGTTCTGCGAAAGTTTTACGGTCCTTTTCGCATTGGCCACGGCGAATATCGCATTCAATGGAACGATGACCTGTACGAGAAGTACGACGACATTGACATAGTTCAGCGAATTAAAAGACAGGGGCTGCGCTGTCTATGTCATGTTGCCCGGATGGACGAAAACACTCTTGCTCTGAAAGTATTCGACGCTGTACCTGCCGGGGGAGCAGAGGAAGAGGAAGACCTCCACTCCGTTGGAAGGACCAAGTGGAGAAGGACCTGGCTTCGCTTGGGATATCCAATTGGCGCCACGTATCGAAAAGAAGAAACGACTGGCGCGCGGTTGTTAACTCGGCTATAATCGCGTAGGCGGTGTCAACGCCAATTAAGGAGAAGAAGAAGTTATTTTTGCTATCAACATACAGCTCAAAGCACAAGCACGAGAACTCGCAGAATGCGATGACATACCTGTACGTACGGAATTATGGACGGGCGGATTTGTTTGTTACATTCATTTGCAATGCAAAATGGCCATAGGTTACTGAGTTATTAAATTGCGATCAACCAGCAATATCGGTATGATGTCACGACTTTTCAAGCAACAGCTACAATGTTTGATGGATTTTATCTTGAAGCAACGTATAGTATTTATATATGTATATCAGGGTGATTCAAAAAGAAAAAAAAATTTTTTCGTCTGTATTCGGAAAAATAGTTTCCTAGACACCTGTAAAAAAGCCTCCTCCTACAAACAGTTTTCCATTTCTTCTTAATATCAGATAGAAAAATTTATATCTCGCTTCCAACTTCTTGAAAAATTATCTTGTTTTTTAGATTTTTTAGGAAATTTAATGCTCTACGAAAAAGGTCTGCGCGATTTTTTCGTAAACCCAACCGTTTAAAAGATATTAACGGTGTAAGTTTGATTATTTTTGGGAAAAGTTTCTATTTCTTATGAATTTTATAACTCAATGAAAAAAAAATCATTATGAATGATGAAACTCATAGGTTTTTGGAGAGCCTTTTTTAGAGATGTCTAGGGACCTATTTTTAAGAGTACCAAACGAAGATTTTTTTTGATCCACCTTAATATGCATTGATGTTTGACGATGAATATCTCGTAAATGCTTAACTTAATCGAAAAATCATCTGAGACCATTTTTATAGGGCAATAAATTTCCTACAAAACTATGAGTTTCATCATTCATAATAATTTTTTTTTCATTAAGTTATAAAATTCATAAAAAACAGGTGTTAAAACATCTACATCGCTTTCACTATCAATCGCACATACAGGACTGCTTAAAACTGTGATAGTAATAATAATAATAATAGTCTCTTCAAATGGCAGTTTACTTTCGCCTATCATTATTCTCAAATGATATTTAACTGACTTGACTCCTGCTTCCTAAATTCCTCAGAAGTGAAAATCTGCCGGCGGCCGAAAATGCCAAAAATATTTTTAAAGCAGTTAGGACCGTTTGGGTTGTAAAACCACTTACCACCTTTAAATACGTAGCTTTTGTTGCAATACATACATTGTATCTTTTATATGTTTTTTGTCCTCTTCGATTTGAAAATTTCATATGGATCGGTCCTGCAAAGTCTTCTAAGTGAGCTTGACATAGGTACTCAGAGTTCTAGAAAATTTCCCTTTACTAGTTTTGCTACTTCTTTGTGGTAAGGTATGCATTTATGAATTATATAATACTAGAGGACCTGTCCACGCTTTAGTGTGACTGATACAAAGATAGTACTTCTAATACCATCTATATGATTTCTTGAAAGATACGTATAGACATTTGGAAACTGAGAACTATTAGTTAATGAGATATAGCATTTTAGGTGAAGCAAATTGTGTTAGTTTACAAAAAATGGATTAAAAAGCATTTCGTGTGCAAACAAAACATTGCTTTTTGGTGGAAAAATACTGTTGAAGTTGGGCTACACACGGAACAAACTCCAAAAAAACAAACCGATTAAATATTAAGCATCGAGAAACCGCGCTTAAAACATTCATAACTGGTTTAAATTATCCTTCAGACCAAATACATTTTACTTTAACGCCTTCCGATTTGCCTAATGCTCTTGCTTAAGCGCAAGAACTTCAAATCAAATGAGATAACAATTTGCTTTACATTTCTCTATAGAATCAAGAAATTGATTCTCGAAAAAAACATCAAGTTAATCGAAGCTTTCAAAATAATTTGAGATATCCACAAAGAAATACTAATTCGTACCAAAAACATCCTAATCGATCGGAACCAATGGACGTGGATCAATCAATTCAAATAATAAATAACCTCAGGCCTACACAAACAAACCAAGCCCAGGAAAGGAGTAACAGATACAATTGGCAAACCAATTATCAAACAAAAATTCAGAGAACAGATATGAAACGGGCAAATCATTATAACTTTAATAGATACATGGAGAACCAGTTCATATATACGAACTGGAATTTATAATAACAAAAAAACTTTAGTAATTAGGAAAAGGGTAAGAATCATTAATGGTTCGACCATATTTATCTATTTGGCCTACAAGAACGTTTTTATGAAATTGATAACATAGAGAGCGACCTCTTCATTGGAGTTAATTTCTTAAATAAAATCGGAGCCGCAATTGCTATTCCAAATCAGAAATTAATTTAAGGAAATAATAAAATAGAGAAAATACATTTTTTAAGATTTAATTTTATGAAACACTTTGGGCAAAACAAAATAAAAAATAAAATGAATAAAGAAAATTTAAACACTTCGGGACAAGAAAGTCCTAAGAAGCCACCCGAAGTTTTTACCGGCAAAATGAAACAAAATAAGAATGGTCAAAAACCAAATAAGAATATGAAAATTCAAAATTTAAACTACATAGGACAAGAAAATCCAAAGACGCCAGCCGAAGATATTATCTGGCAAAAACATGAAAAATATACTCCAAAAAAGGAGATACTAATATTTTAAAAATAAATAATTTTGATATTACTGGTGAAAATAATTTCGACGAATTTGCATAAAAAAATAAAAACAATAATAACGAAATTAAAAATATTAACGTTCCACTGCTTAAAGATAATGTTAACAAAATTGTAAATAAAACCCATGAAAACATAAACATGGATTTACCTTTCAGAACGGAAATAAGAACCGAAGATGAACAGGTAAGAATGGGTCACCGAAATAAGTTGAGTGTACAAACTAAAAAAATGGAATTTAGGGAAGTATACAAGCGTTTTTTGAAAATGAATGCATGTAAGCAATAATTAAAGCGTACAATACGGAAAAGTATTCCGTATCGGCAAGACGTTACATTTATTTTGAATTTTTAAGGATTTTTTAAGTGGGTTTGTTTTAAATAAATAATTAAAAATATATTTATCCATCCTAATGAACTTAATTTAGTAACTAATTTAGAAATGCCTCGCGGAATCCATTTATCGCTGGTTGAGCGCACTAAAATTCAAATGATGCGGGAATGTGGAGCTACAATAAGTGATATAGCTGAAAAATTACATCGCAACAAGAAAACAATATGTTCCTTTTTAAAAAATTCCGAAATTTATGGTACAATAAAAAGAAATGGACGTCTTCCAAAGGTTGATGAACGGTCGTAACGAAAAATAAAGCGTTTGGCATTCAGTAAAAACATTTCCCCAGCAAAAATTTGGCTTCAACTAAATCTTAAAGTGTCCACCCGTCGAGTTCAGCAGATTTTAAAAGAGTTTAGAAACATCCAGTATGCCAACGAGCGCCTCAGCCTAAGTTGCTACCTTGGCAAATAACTGCAAGGATGCAATATGCCCAAAGGCATTCATTCTGGGACGAAGAGTAGAAAAAAGTGGGTTTTAGTGATGGAAAAAAAATTTATTTAGATGACCCCGACGGCAATGACAAATATTGGAGAGATATTCGACGACCACTAGAAACAAGGCATTTGAGATATTCCAAGGGAGGATTTCTTATGGTATGGGGGTATTCGGTGCAAACCCAATTTGTTTTGTAACGCATAAAATGAATTCCAAGAGTTATATTGAACTATCAGACAACGTCTTAATAGATTTTACGGAACGATTTTGTGAGGAACCATGGATTTTTCAGCGGCGTTATCCGTGATACACAATGCAGCTGCAACAAAACGATTCTTTATGGACAGAAACATAGCATTAAGGGACTGGCCCGCTATAAGTCCCGACTTAAGCCCTATGGAAAATCTCTGGGGAATACTCTCGCAGCAAGTTTGTTCCGGTGGTCGACAATTTGATACTGTTAGAGATCTAAGAAAGTGCATTGAAGCCGAATGGAAGAAAATACCCATCTCCTCCTTTCCCTCTCTAATTGAATCCATGCCGAAGCGCATAAACAACTTTATTTTGGATAACGGTAACCACATAAGTTATTAACACTTCGAATAAGTTTGATTTAATGTGAAACATTTGTTTGTACGCTGTACTTTTTTCGTAGTAAGTGAATTGAATTTTTGAATTTTTTTATTAATAAGTAGTAATTTTTGTTTTTAAATATTGTGTAAATACTTCTTGATGTCGATTGGAAGCTGTATGCTATAGTTAACCGATCTTAACAATTTCTTCGAAGATTACATTGTTGCCCTAGAAAATAATATATAACAAATTTCGTGAATATATCTTGTCAAATGTGAAAGATTTCCTTACAAGCATTTGATTCCGATCGTTCAGTTCGTATGGCAGCTATATGCTATGGTTAACCGGTCTTAACAATTTCTTCGAAGATTGCATTGCTGCCCTAGAAAATAATATATACCGATCGTTCAGTTTGTATGGCAGCTATATGTTATAGTGGTCCGATATCGGCCGTTCCGACAAATGAGCAGCTTCTTGAAGAGAAAATGACGTTTGCAAAATTTCAAAACGATATCTTAAGAACTAGTTCGTATATATACAGACAAACAGACGGACATGGCTAAATCGACTCAGCTCGACATACTGATCATTTATATATGTATATACTTTATAGGGTCTCCGATGCTTCCTTCTGGGTGTTACAAACTTCGTAACAAACTTAATATACCCTGTTCAGTAGGGTGATTCAAACAAACTTTTTTTTTCGATTGGTACTCGGAAAAATAGGTTCCTAGACACCTCTAAGAAAGCTCCTCCAAATATGAGTTTTTAATTGTAACGGGAAAGTCCTCCTACATACAATTTTCTATTTTTTCCTATTATCAGAGAGAAAAATTTATATCTCGCTTCCAACTACTTGAAAAAATATCTTGTTCCTTAGATTTTGTAGGAAATTGAATGCTCTACAAAAAAGGTCCCCTATGGTTTTTTCGTAAACTCAACCGTTTAAAAGATATTAACGGTGTAAGTTTGATAATTTTTGGAAAAATTTTTTGTTTCTTATTAATTTTATAACTCAATGAAAAAAATTATTATGAATGATGAAACAATTTTTAAAGAGCAGTAAATTTCCTAGAAAACTATGAGTTTCATAATTCATAATGATTTTTTCATTGAGTTATAAAATCCATAAGAAATAAAAAATTTTCCCAAAAATAATCAAACTTTAACTATTAATATCTTTTAAACGGTTGTGTTTACGAAAAAATCATAGGAGATCTTTTTTAGGGCATTCAATTTTCTACAAAATCTAGGGAACAAGATATTTTTTTAAGTAGTTGGAAGCGAGATGTAAATTTTTCTATCTGATAATAAGAAAAAATAGAAAAGTGTATATAGGAGGACCTTCCCGTTACAATTAAAAACTCATATTTGGAGAGGCTTTCTTAGTGGTATCAAGGAACTTATTTTTCCGAGTACCAATCGAACAAAAAAAAAAAATTTTTTTTGAATCACCCTACTTCTCAGGGTATAATAATCATATGAAATATAAAGATGAATAAAAGAGATTTTTAGCTTGTACACTATACTTATTTCGAGGATTATATAATGAGTAATACACGCTCTCTAGCGATAACACATATTGGTCGATATATGCGGACGCTCGAAAATCTTTATATTACGTATATGGGGGCTGAGAAAAGTATTGTATACAAAGGCATACTATGTATTATAAGAGGAGGACATTGACCCAGATTTTTGATCAAAAGTCAACTATGGGTACCGGGGTCTAAATATTCGGTACCTAGGAGGTTGAACAGTTTTAATTATCCCCAAAAAAGATATTTTGACCATAAAGTGGCAAACACTAAAGGTATTATTCGTGCAAAAATTATCCCGTTATATTAATTCCTTATTGATTTGAGTACTGGAATCTGAACTCTCTCATAACAGTTCGATGGTAAAACTTAATGTCTCTGGCGCATTAAGTAATTGATTTATCGCGCTTTTAGTAGTTTTTAACAGTGCCTTTGTTCATTGGTGTGCTTTTTGATCAGAGAACTTTCCTCACTTGCGTGAACTTCTACACATGACTCCATCCTCCCGTACTGCAATATGGTGTAGAGGCTTGGACGATGACAACAACCGATGAGTCGACTTTATGAGTTTTCGAGAGAAAAGTTCTGCGAAATATTTATGGCCCTTTGACGCATTGGCCACGGCGCAAATATCCCATTCGATGGAACGATGAGTTGTACGAGTTATACGACGACATTGACATAGTTCAGCGAATTAAAAGACAGCGTATACGCTGGCTAGGTTATGTTGCCTGGGTGGACGAAAACACTCTATCTCTGAAAGTATTCGACGCAGTACCCGACGGGGGAGGCAGAGGAAGAAGAAGACCTCCACTTCGTTGGAAAGACCAAGTGGAGAGGACCTGACTTCGCTTGGGATATCCAATTGGCGCCACTTAGCGATAAGAAGAAACGACTGCCGCGCTGTTGTTAACTCGGCTATAATCGCGTAAGCGGTGTCTACGCCAGAACAGAAGAAGAAGAACAGTTCCATTATGTGGAGTGTGAGAGGGGTTATTCTTCGATTTAATCCATTTCCTGTAACTATAAAAGAAATTGATTAAAGATTTTCACCCACCAAATTCTGGTATTGCAGCTTCAGTGGTTTAGGAGATATGTACATTAAACTTGTTAGAGGGTAGAACCATGCACACTTTTTCGAAAAATTTTGCCCACAAGTGCCCCTTGCTACTGCGATCCTCCGTACCAAATCACAGCTTTGTTCTTAGTTATGGCACTTTATATGTTTTCGGTTAATGGCGAGTTTTCGGTGTGGCAGTGTTCCGATAAACCCATCTTTGAACTCGAAACCTGAGTACCAAGTTTCAAGACAGACAGACAGACGGTCAACCGGATTTCAACTTTTCTCCTCATCCTGGTCATTTATATATGTATATATAAACCTTGGAGGATGGAGTCATGTGTAGAAGTTCACGCAAGTGAGGAAAGTTCTCTGATCGCCATTCACTTGGGAGTGGCCAGAAACGATTCTTTTACATATGACTCAAGCAGCTCACGACTTCCAGTCTTTGACCAAGTATCCTCTGGGTAGCCTAAGAACATCCGTTTGAAGGCGAGCTAAAGTGAGAAGGCGAAACCACCCCCCTGCATAGGGTTGTGCGCTGGGTTTGGGACCCGCCACGTAAAAAAACACCCCCAATGAAAAAAAAAACAGCCTCGGATGAGAGACCCCCCTTTTGATGACGACCACGGCAAACGAAATAAGGACTATTATTTGAGGGCATGCACCTGGAATGTCCGGTCCCTTAATTGGGAAGGTGCCGCCGCCCAGCTGGTACGTGTCCTCGTAAAGATAAAGGCTGATGTTGGAGAATGAACGTCTAGCCACAATCCGCATCAAAGCGAGGTTCTTCAACATATCGCTGATTTGCGCCCACGCCCCGACGGAAGAGAAGGACGATGTGACCAAAGATGCTTTTTATGAAAGCTTGGAGCGCACTTATGAGAGATGCCTCCGCCACGATGTCAAAATCGTGATTGGCGACTTCAACGCCAGGGTGGGCAAAGAAGGTATCTTTGGCACTACGATCGGTAAATTTAGCCTCCACGAGGAAAGAAGGTATCTTTGGCACTACGATCGGTAAATTTAGCCTCCACGAGGAAACATCCCCAAATGGGTTGAGGCTGATCGACTTCGCCAGGGCCCGAAATATGGTTATCTCTTGTACCAGATTCCAGCATAAGAAGATACATCAAGCTACCTGGCTGTCTCCGGATCGAAAAACCACCAACCAGATTGATCATGTTGTGATAGACGGAACACACGTCTCCAGTGTTTTAGATGTGCGTGCGCTCCGAGGTCCTAACATCGACTCGGACCACTATATTGTTGCAGCCAAAATTCGCACCCGCCTCTGTGCAGCAAAAAACGCACGCCAACAAACACAAGGGAGGTTCGACTTCGAGAAGCTGCAATCACAACAGACAGCCGAAAGATTTTCCACTCGGCTTGCACTCCTGCTCTCTGAGAGCACTCGTCAACAACTCGGTATAAGGGAACTGTGGGACGGCATTTCAAACTCCTTACGTACAGCTGCAACCGAAACCATTGGTTTTCGGAAAGTGCAAAAGAACAGCTGGTTCGACGAGGAGTGCCGTGTCGCAGCGGAGAGAAAACAGGCTGCCTACCTCGCAACGTTACGATCGACCACAACACGTGCGGGATGGGATAGATACCGAAAACTGAAGAGGGAAGCGAGACGCATTTGCAGACAGAAGAAGAAAAAGGCGGAAATGCGTGACTACGAACAGCTTGATAAGCTGGCCGACAGGGTTAATGCTCGAAAATTCTACGAAAAAATGCGGCGGCTTGCAGAAGGTTTCAAGACCGGAGCATACTCCTGTAGAACCCCCAAAGGTGATCTAGCCACCGATGCCCAGAGCATACTTAGATTATGGAGGGAACACTTCTCCAGCCTGCTGAATGGCAGTGAACACTTAACACCAGGAGAAAGCAAACCCGATTTCCCAATCGATGACGATGGAGCAGACGTTCCATTACCCGGCCATGAAGAAGTTCGAATAGCAGTTGCCCGCCTGAAGAACAACAAAGCGGAAGGAGCCGACGGATTGCCGACCGAGCTATTCAAACACGGCGGCGAAGAACTGATAAGGAGCATGCATCAGCTTCTTTGCAAAATATGGTCGGATGAAAGCATGCCCAACGATTGGAATCTAAGTGTGCTATGCCCAATCCATAAAAAAGGAGACCCCACAATCTGCGCCAACTACTGTGGGATTAGCCTCCTCAACATCGCATATAAGGTTCTATCGAGCGTATTGTGTGATAGATTAAAGCCCACCGCCAACAAACTGATTGGACCTTATCAGTGTGGCTTTAAACCTGGCAAATCAACAACCGACCAGATATTCACAATGCGCCAAATCTTGGAACAGACCCGTGAAAGGAGAATCGACACACACCACCTCTTCGTCGATTTCAAAGCTGCTTTCGACAGCACGAAAAGGAGCTGCCGCGATGTCTGAATTTGGTATCCCCGCAAAACTAATACGGCTGTGTAAACTGACGTTGAGCAACACGAAAAGCTCCGTCAGGATCGGGAAGGACCTCTCCGAGCCGTTCGATACCAAACGAGGTTTCAGACAAGGCGACTCCCTATCGTGCGACTTTTCCAATCTGCTGCTGGAGAAAATTATTCGAGCTGCAGAACTGAATCGAGCTGGTACAATCTTTTATAAAAGTGTACAGCTGCTGGCGTATGCCGATGATATTGATATCATCGGTCTCAACACCCGCTCCGTTAGTTTTGCTTTCTCCAGACTGAACAAGGAAGCAACGCAAATGGGTCTGGCAGTGAACGAGGGCAAGACGAAATATCTCCTGTCATCAAACAAACAGTCGTCGCACTCGCGACTAGGCTCTCACGTCACTGTTGACAGTCATAACTTTGAAGTTGTAGATAATTTCGTCTATCTTGGAACCAGCGTAAACACCACCAACAATGTCAGCCTGGAAATCCAACGCAGGATTACTCTTGCCAACAGGTGCTACTTCGGATTGAGTAGGCAATTGAGAAGCAAAGTCCTCTCTCGACAAACAAAAACCAAACTCTATAAGTCGCTCACAATTCCCGTCCTGCTATATGGTGCAGAGGCTTGGACGATGACAACAACCGATGAGTCGACGTTGCGAGTTTTCGAGAGAAAAGCTCTGCGAAATATTTATGGTCCTTTGCGCGTTGGCCACGGCGAATATCGCATTCGATGGAACGATGAGCTGTACGAGATATACGACGACATTGACATAGTTCAGCGAATTAAAAGACGGTGGCTACGCTGGCTAGGTCATGTTGCCCGGATGGATGAAAACACTCCAGCTCTGAAAGTATTCGACGCAGTACGCCGCGGGAAGCAGAGGAAGAAGAAGACCTCCACTCCGATGGAAGGACCAAGTGACCTCGCTTGGAATATCCAATTGGCGCCACGTAGCGAAGAGAAGAAACGACTGGCGCGCTGTTGTTGACTCGGCTATAATCGCGTAAGCGGTGTCTACGCCAGTAAAGAAGAAGAAGATATAACCCTATCATTTTAAAAAATGAAAACGTATGGGTATCCAATACCTAATCGAGAACTTATACTCTTTAGCTTGGGAGAATCTAAATATTTCTCCAAATAGGCCATGAGTCTGGATTTCATCAAATATTGGTAGAAGAAATAGATATTGAAAAACCTGCATTTTTCATGAATAATGGAAAATATGAATACTTAGAAATGGCAGTTGGGCATTTTCTAAACATATGAAAAAGCTCGTGAGAAAATTTCCAAAGAAAATCAATGTTTATAGCGGCCGAAGTTGAATATTTAAGATGCGATGTATCCCAGAACGTAATAAAAACGGATCCCACAAAGATAGAAACGATAAAGAATTATCCAAAACCCAACACACTACGACAACTAACAGAATTTTTAGAAATAACAGGTTACTACACGAATTTTATTGAAAACTGCGCAACAATTGCTAAACCATTAACCAAACATTTAAAAGGAGAAAATGTGGGAATTTCACAATATATGTCAAAGAAAACAGTTATTAGCTTGGATCAGGAAAGAATAGCTGCTTGCGAAACAAGTATAAATTGAACTTGTTGGGCCAGATTTTTAAGAAAAATTAATTCTCTCCACTGATGCGTCAAATTTAGCTGTAGGTGCAGTCTTAGCCCAAGAAGAAAGACCAATTACATTAATCTCAAAAACATTCAAAATTGTGCAACAATTAAATGGAATTATTCGCCATAGTATAGGCATTAAAAACATTACGACATTATCCTTATGCAGTAGAGGCTTTGGAAATCTATACAGATCATCAGCCATTGGCATTCATTTGAAGAATTTTCACCAAAAGTAGTTTATAAACCGGGAGGAACAAATGTAGCTGCTGACACATATTCAAGGCAATTTTTAAACAATATATAAAATTTGGGTGACCTAAATCAGTCAAGCAATTAAAATCATTTTCAAGAAGACAATTTCTTATTTTAATAACGAAAGATCTCTGATTGAATAGGACATACCAGAAAATAAAGTTGGTATTTTAAAATAATATATAAGTCCAAAAATAGTTAGTGGAATACTCTGCACTCCTGAATTGCTGTATGCAATTAAAAAATTTTGAAAGAAGCACTTTCGATAATCAAATTTTTTTATACTAAACTATTACCGAATGAGTGAATTTGACATTTTGGTCTTTAATGATAAAGCAATTTAAACGACATGCGAAAAATTGTAGCATATGTAACACAAATAAATATGACAGACACCCAAAAAATTCCAGTAGGGGAAACACCACGAAAAGAGGGAGAACAATTTCGAATTGACATTTTTTGCGCAAAAATTAAAATTTCTTACAATCAGTGCTTTCTTACAATAAAATATATAGAAGATAAATAGAATTTAGAAACAAAATTGTAGAACTTTCACAATCATTTGAGCCCCCTAAAGCACAAGTGTTACAACTCCACTTTTTCTTCTGTCGAGATATTAAAGGGTTTGCTAAAAGTTGTATATAAAAATCAATATTGAACTTTTGGACTACTTTTTTCAATAAAACTTCAGAAAAAGGTCTTATTTAACTTAAATTGATGTTTTTGAAACTTTTTGTCCATTAACTCTTGTTTTATCGAGTACCGAAAATTAATTATACCATTTGTGCTCTAAATGGTTTTAAGATTTCATTTAGCCTATAAATAGTTTGAAATCTGTTTCGTTTTCTCATCTTATTTTTCATGTATTATCAATAAAACTTAAATTTATTTCATTATTGACAGTATAATAGCGAAAAAAATATTTTTTATTCATCGTTACTTTCTTGAAATTCTTCTTGAAGTGGGTCTCACTAGTAACATGCCCCTCGAAATAATTGTGGTGTACTGGAGGGATGTATGGCAGCAAGTCCATCATATCTTTCCTTTTTTCTTTTGAAATAGGCCGAGCTCTTGTGTACAGCTTACCGTGATCAATGATGCAAACATTAACCGGTCGTCCTTTTTTTCCTGCTGGCTTGAAATCCAATGTTGAAAACGGCATATCTTCAGATAGAGTTTCCTTAAAAAGGATTTTAAATGGCTCACTTTTTGTGTAGCGTATCCATTGCATTTTCAGCCACAGGTTGGCCTTCACAGTCTTTTTTTCTTTTGGTGATTTTTTTTATGATGTTTTCGACTGACAAAAAATTATCGATCGTCATAACTGTCACATGAAAGGCATTCTTTTTCCTTGACAACGCAATAGTTCTATACCAGTCGTCAGGTGTAAATATTTGTTGCGACTTACCAAAATTTTCAATAGATGAAAAGTCACAGTCATTGGGGAGGAATGAATGTCCACTTTGCATGAACTTTTGGTCCATCATTTCTACATTATTTTAATTGAACACAATGAAATTTCTTGTGAACCTTTGAACAATTTACTTCGTCCAAACAATAAATGAACCCCATTTTCGTTGAAAGTTCATGGCAACCTTAATTGTATATGTACATATTACGTGTAGTAGGCCTGTTGACAAACCAATTTCGGGAAAGGCAGGGACTTCTCCAAATCAAAAGAGAATGCATAGTAGCTGTCATTGTTAGCACTTTTTTCAGCATCCGTCTTCATGGAATCGCGAGCTTGTTCTGCCTTCCGTAAATGAAGTTCATGGTCCTGCTTGAGCTTTCTCTTTTCTTCTTCATCTGTTGAGTATTTTACTTTATTAGAAAAAATATCACACTTGACGCAAGTGTCTTTATGTGGGGCGTGAAATTGCAGATTGAACTCGTTATTAAAAGTTCTTCGATATATATGCTTCTTAACAGGCTGAAGCCCTTGGCTTTCAACGTGCTCCTTGTACAGATTGTACATAAGTCGTATATTTAAGTTCTCGGCTAAATATTTCCTATTTGGGTTGTGTTTTCTTGTGTAGTGAAATTCGTATGAAGGAAAAGCTGAAATATGGGCTCTTACTTGTGCCATTTGTTCATCGGAGGTTTTGTTACCAGGCACCTTCTTACCCCGTTTATCGTCCCTTGGAGGATAGCCTATTTTGACCTTCTCCAAAGCTCGCGTCATTCTTCCATTTAGGATTTTCAATGTTTCTAAGAAGTACCTCTTGCAAACCTGTTTGGTTTCCCCAGCAACATTATGATAGAACCTATTTGAACTTGTTCGATTCTTCTCAGCGGTGGTTGGCCGACAACGTACCGGTAATATTGGTTTCAAAAGACCACAAATTAATGCATTTTGGGCAGAGAATGTCCCTATTTTCCAAAATGCTTCGAATATTTTTTTTCGTCCTTCTTCTGTTATTTTGTTAAAACACTTTTTGGTGCATTTGCAATCGAGATTGCTAAATTGCTTCTCTGGAATTGGCTTTCCCTTTCTAGTGACGTAAGAGTCTCCCGAATTTCGCTTCCATTCCTTTCTCTGCCTTTTCCGGGCTCTCTTTGGCCTTCCTTCTGCATTTTCCTCTGCTTCACCACTTTCATGAGTACTGGGTCTCCCTTCCACATCAGCAGCTGCTTCATTGTCCTCTATTGAACCGGGATCATCAACGGCTGAAACCAAAGTTTACGTTCAATTATTTGAGAAAGTATAAACATTACGACATGAATTAGCATTTTCGATTAAGCACCAAATTGGGTTTTACAACAACAACAAACGAATGAAGAAATTTTGCTATTTTTCAGCTTAACACTTAATTCCTTATTTCACTACTGTTACCTTCACCTGAGTCCATTTAAAGAAATTATTACAAAAAAACACTGAGAATAAGTCTTTCTCCCATGAAATTCACTGCACGAATGGTGAATTTGTCAATTATACCACTTATGCTGTCAACGAATAGGCGGCAGCATTCACTGCACTAGTAATTTCTGCTTTTCATGAGGTTGCTATGGGAACTAGAAGCTACCACGTTATTGCAATAAATAGAACACATTTTCCTCAATACAGTACCATAGCTAACTCAAAAAAAAAAAAAAAAAAAATGGAGTTATATGCTTCAAAGGGCTCATTTCTAGATGTAAAAAGTATAGTTCTCAACAATGAACCAGGTTTAAGTACAATTCAATTCAAATCCTCAATGGAACGACTAAATATACAAATTAATTATTGTAAAGGGTTTGTCCGGAAAGTAATAGGGCTGAGTCGATTTAAAAAAAAATTGATCGAACCAATCTAGTTAATTTTGTAACAAGTATATTTTTATTTACACTTTCGCTATGTACATATGTATAACTTGAAATCGGTTAGATACAATAGAATAAAAATATCCGTGTCACTTCAGTTTTTAATAACAATGTAATTTATAATAAAAGCCTTTAACTTTATATAATGTTAATTTAAAGCTAAATGATAAATATGCCAAAAAAAAGTGAGTGTTCCAATTAGTAGATCGTGGGGGTCTCAGTGCTAACTGCAGCGCGCGGGATTGTGGTTGAAAACGAAATTTGATAAGCGCAGTGTGTCGAACGAATTGCTTAGAACGAAGTGTGAGTCTAATCCCGATGTCCATCCTTTTTGTTGAGTTGGTACAGGTGTGCTGAATTGTATTGGTGTGGTGTGGTGATGTAAGTGTATGGTGCCATCGGATGTGGTGTATTAAGCTGTCTTGCTAGGGTGAGCCAGTTTTTCCCAGGTAGAGTGGGGTAAACATGCGGGGAGATGCTTAAGTCATTTAAACATGCTGGTCCCCCTAGGCAAATTTTTTGCCTAGTATTACGTATATGATGTTCAATGTATTTTGGCGGGAATTGGTGTTTGAAATAAGTAACTTCAATATGTATGAACGGGTCATTTTGAAATTCCCTTCATATTTTATGACTTGACGACTTGAATTATTTTTAAATTCGTTTATATATATTTTTATTGGCGGTTATTGACCCTGGAGTTTGGACTGTGAAAGAAGAGGGATCTTGCGAGAGAAAGGCCGTGAATGGAGAACGGCTTCGATTCGTGGAGTAGAGAATTCTTCATAATCATTTTGATGCTTTGTATAGCAGATTCCCATAACCCACCCATATGAGGAGCGCTTGGATAGATGTATCGCATTGAGAGTATAATGATCCCTTAACCTCCTTTTGAGCTTTTATTTATTTTTGAAAATTTATGAAGTGTCGATTTTTCGACTTTTTGGTTCAAATCTGTTTTATTTTATGTTTTAGTGCGTATGCATTAATTTGGCGCTTAGTAGCCCGCCACCGCTCTAGGACTTGTTCATAATTGTTTTTTCATTATTGGCGAAGGCCATCCTGCGGGGGCGAAAAATTGTATGTGCTTTTAATAATTTGGCTTGTCAGAGGTAACTCTGACTTTGTTTTTTGTACCAATTTGTGGAGTATTAGAAAGTTGTGGCTCTATTGGTTGTCGTACGATGCACCGGCCATTATTTGATCGAGTAGTTGTGTAAGTTGGAGGATGGAGTCATGTGTAGAAGTTCACGCAAGTGAGGAAAGTTCTCTGATCGCCATTCACTTGGGAGTGGCCAGAAACGATTCTTTTACATATGGCTCAAGCAGCTCACGACTTCCGGTCCTTGACCAAGTATCCTCTGGGTAGCCTAAGAACATCCGTTTGAAGGCGAGCTAAAGTGAGCAGGCGAAACATCCCTGCATAGGGTTGTGCGCTGGGTTTGGGACCCGCCACGTAAAAAAACACCCCCAATGAAAAACAAACAACAGCCTCGGATGAGAGACCCCCTTTTGATGACGACCATGGCAAAGGAAATAAGGACTACGAATTGAGGGCATGCACCTGGAATGTCCGGTCCCTGAATTGGGAAGGTACCGCTGCCCAGCTGGTAGATGTCCTCGTAAAAACAAAGGCTGACTTCCCCGCCGTCCAAGAAATGCGATAGACGGGACAAGGACAAAGACGAGTAGATCCCTGTGGCATTTACTACAGTGGCCATATAAAGGAGGGCAAGTTTGGTGTGGGATTCGTGGCGGCAGAGAGACTTCGTCGGCGAGTACTACCATTCACTCCGGTGAATGAACATCTAGCCACAATCCGCATCAAAGCGAGGTTCTTCAACATACCGCTGATTTGCGCCCACGCCCCGACGGAAGAGAAGGACGATGTGACCAAAGATGCCTTTTATGAGTGCTTGGAGCGCACTTATGAGAGCTGCCCCCGCCACGATGGTGGCACAGAAGGTTTCAAGACCGGAGCATACTCCTGCAGAACCCCCAAAGGAGATCTAGCCGCCGATGCCGATGCTCCAGCCTGCTGAATGGCAGTGTACACATAACACCAGGAGAAGGCGAACCCGATTCCCCAATCGATGACGATGGAGCAGAAGTTCCATTGCTCGACCATGAAGAGGTTCGAATAGCATTTGCCTGCCTGAAGAACAACAAAGCGGCAGGGGCCGATGGATTGCCGGCCGAGCTATTCAAACACGGCGGTAAAGAGCTGGTAAGGAGCATGCATCAGCTTCTTTGTAAAGTATGGTCGGACGAAAGTATGCCCAACGATTGGAATTTATGAGTGCTATGCTCAATCCATAAAAAAGGAGACCTGAGGGATTAGCCCCCTTAACATCGCATATAAGGTTCTATCGAGCGTATTGTGTGAAAAATTAAAGCCCACCGTCAATAAACTGATTGGACCTTATCAGTGTGGCTTTAGACATGGCAAATCAACAACCGACCAGGTATTCACGATGCGCAAAATCTTGGAAAAGACCCGTGAAAGGGGAGTCGACACACACCACCTCTTCGTCGATTTCAAAGCTGCTTTCGGCCGCACGAAAAGGAGCTGCCTCTATGCCGCGATGTCTGAATTTGGTATCCCCGCAAAACTAATACGGCTGTGTAAACTGACGCTGAGCAATACTCAAAGCTCCGTCAGGATCGGGAAGGACCTCTCCGAGCCGTTCGATACCAAACGAGGTTTCAGACAAGGCGAATCCCTATCCGTACGACTTCTACAATCTGCTGCTGGAGAAAATAGTTCGAGCTGAAGCACTTAATCGAACAGGTACAATCTTTTATAAGAGTGCTCAGCTGCTGGCGTATGCCGATGATATTGATAAACTCCACCAACAATGTCAGTCTGGAAATCCAACGCAGGATAACTCTTGCCAACAGGTGCTACTTCGGATTGAGTAGGCAATTGAGAAGCAAAGTCCTCTCTCGACAAACAAAAACCAAACTCTATAAGTCGCTAATAACTCCCGTCCAGCTATATAGTGCAGAGGCATGGACGATGTCAACAACGGATGAGTCGACGTTGCGAGTTTTCGAGAGAAAAGCTCTGCGAAAGATTTATGGTCCTTTGCGCGTTGTCCACGGCGAATATCGCATTCGATGAAACGCTGTACGAGATATACGACGACATTGACATAGTTCAGCGAATTAAAAGACAGCGGGTACGCTGGCTAGGTCTATTGTCCGGATAGGCGAAAACACTCCAGCTCAGAAAGCATTCGACGCAGTACCCGCCGGGGAAGAGGAAGACCTCCACTCCGTTGGAAGGACCAAGTGGAGACAGACCTGGCTTCGCTTGGAATATCCAATTGGCGCCACGTAGCGAAAAGACGAAACGACTGGCGCGCGGTTGTTAACTCGGCTATAATCGCGTAAGCGTTGTCTACGCCAATTAAAAAGAAGAGTTGTGGCTTTAAAGAGGTCTTCACAATACTGATCTTCTAGAGTTTTGTTTTTTACTCTATACTCGTAAAAAACAAAACTCTAGAAGATCAGTATTGTGAAGACCTCTCTAAAGCCACAACGGGAAGTTTCCTTAACATTTGAAATTTCTTTAATTGTGAATTAAGGTATTTGTTTGTATTATACTCAAATTCAGTTGGTATGGTGGTAACTAGTTCTGTAGCTTGTCCACTTAGTGTTTCGATGTGCAGCGTTTGAGCTTTTTGTGCTTTTGAGCAACATAATGTCTCTAAGCAATTTTTAAAATTTTGGGGTTTGGGTTTTGCTTTTACAATTAAAGCCGTTGTTCTTTTTGTGTAAGCACTTCATTGGAGTGAGATGGGATATCTGCTGTAATGAAGCATTGAATTGTGTCTTTTGTGAAAATGTAAGCAATTAAATATGCTTTTGCAATTTGTATATGTATGCGCATGTAACAGACAATTTGTGCAAAGTCTTATTGACCTGACAAAATTATTTTGTTCGTTAACTATTAAGGTTTTAAACTTCTTGCAAGATATAAGTTTATGCCCTTTGGTACATAGTTCGCACGACGTTTGTTTTCTTTGTTCGGATGTGAACGTTTGTGTTTTGTAAAAGCTTTTGTCTAAATTTTTGTTGCTTCTAGATTGGGGTCTATTTAAGTTTCCATTTAGTCTAGTTTAATGTTTTTAGTTTTGATTATTTTTTCTTCTAACTTTTCCGCAATTTCATATTGGGTGGTGAGAAAATCTTTCATTTGTTGCCACGTTGGGCACTTTTTTCGTGATGAGAGCGACTGCTCCCACAAAAGTTACGATTTTTCTGGTAATGCGGCGGTGCAAATGTTTACCAGAATTGGGCAATTAGAAACAGTGGATTCTAGTTTGGTGAATCCTACACTTGTTTCTTTCTTCATATTAGGCAAGTTCATTAGTGACGTTACGTGTTTATCTACCAGTATTCTTTCATTTTCGTATCTTGCTTTTAAAGCTTTCCAAGCCAAATTGAAATTATCGTCATTAAGAGCGAACTGTTTTACTATTATGCCTGCTCGATCTTTCGTTTTGTATCTGAGGTGATAAAATTTTTGCGCTTGTGATAATTGAGTTTGGTTTATGTACACGGCTGTGAACATGTCCCGGAAGGACGGCCATTCTTCATGACCTCCGTAAAAGGTTTCTCCGTCACATGCGCACCTCGAGTTGGATGCCTGAACTTGCCTTCTGACTGTCTTCTTGTGGCAGCTCTACTCTACTGTGCGGAGTTCGTGCAATTGCTTTAATGAGCTTTAGTTGATCGTAGATCATAGCTCTTGTTTCTTTGTACTAGTCTAAGCAATTTCGTATATGGCGTAAGCAGATAATTTAAAATTGTATGGTAGATCTGAATCTTCTGAATCTACAATGTCGTCATGAGCCGCGTAGAGGCGAGTCTAAAAATTATTCAGATTTTGACTTTTTATTTCTAATAACGATTCCGAGTTTTCGTGAATCGGTGAAGAGGCAAATCTAGTGCAGCATATTATTAAACTGTCACTTTTTGAAATAAATTTAACAACCTGTTTTGAGCGTGTAGCTTCTGCAGGTGTATTTTGATTTGATTTGTGTCATTATGAACCATTTTTGCAAAATAATATTATTTATTTAAATTTTAGTTTAAAAATATGTTTGATTTAATTACTATTAAAAACCGGGTTTTTTATTTATTAAATGTTTGATGTCCGTATATCGGGTATTCCATACCAAATCGACCACTTTTTAACCCGACCCCTTTAGATTTTGCTGAAACTTATCCATCCTTTTCTACCTTTTGAGAAAACATTTCTGAGAATTTTTTCAAATTTTTTTGTTCATCTTCAAAAAAGTTATGAATTTTTCAAAAAATTGGCTTTTTTTATTTTCAAATAGCCATAACTTTTGTAGAAATTTACTTTTGGGGACCTTTTTATAAAATTTTTGTTTTTGAATGAACTTTGTGAAAAAATACACGAAAAAATTTAACACGACCAATTATATAAAATAATCGGTTTGTTTAAATAAAATAGTAATTTTTTGGAAGTTCGCCATTTTTTTCCTCAAAAAAAAACTTCAGTTATTTTGACAACTATCCCTGCTGATCCCGGAGTGCGTCAACTTTTTTTATTTATTTAAAATAAATTGTAAAATTTTCAAAATTGAGGGATTTGGTATAGAATACTATTGAACAGAGTTACGTACACGCAGTTTCAATATAAGATGACGACTGACTTTATTGAATACAATATACATAAGAACAGTATAAAAGGAATAAGAAGTATAGTGATGCCAGATTTACAATATTTCATAACAAATACCCTATATAGATTTCGCGCTTGGAAATTATACATACATATGTATAATGAAATATATAATGAATACATGTATGTTTCCACTAAGTAATTATGTATGCATGTACATATATAGTTATTTTAGTTTTGTTTGTGTTTTTGTCTTCTATTTTATGTTTCCAAATATTTCTGCCTTTGCTTTTCAAAAAAAACTGTATGCAGTCCTGTATATTGCTTTATTAAACATAAGGGACTGCCGGAAATTTTTTGCATGTGAATGCTTGAATATTGGCTGCTTTTTGTTTTTGTTAAGTGGTTGTGTTTGAATACATAAGCTTAACATTTAGGCATTTGAAAATTGTTTATTTAAGGTTTTAAATATTTAGATAAATGTTTATATTATACCAAAGTTTTATCGGGTTTTCACGTAAATTAAACCCTATAAGTTTGGCAACCGTTTTACAGTGTTGTTAAAACGGATTTTGATTACCTACTTTATAATAGTATGTAAATCAGTTTTTTTTATGCATATATGCATTTTACAAATTATGGTAAATTGAATTGAATACGTTCACTTTGTTCTTCATCTAGGGTTTTTTTGAGAGGATATATATATATGCTTGTGTGTGTCTGCAGGTATTCGGGCCTTTGATGTTAATTCCTCTTCTTCTAGTCCTGTAGCTTACTGCTGCCTGCGGCCATTCCTTATAGCTTTGTTGTTTTGTATTTTTGTGTGTTATTCGCGCCAAATATTTGTTTTGTTTTAAGGTGCTTTAGTTTTTTGCGCCCGATTGGTGTTTTTGCTTTGTTTTATTTCTGTTTTTTTCACAGCACTCCTTTGGTTTTTTTGTTGTATACATATGTTTTCAATGCACTGTTTTGTTTTTGCACTGCACACTCTTATTTGATTGTTTTTTTGTTTGCTATATACGTATGTACATATTGTTTTTGTTTTGTTCGCCACTGCACTTTACTGCACCGTACTGTTTTTTATTTATTTATTTTTATTTTTTGTGTTTTTTTTTCCGTCTGCACCTTTTTATAGTTTCTATATGTATTGTTTGCACTAACATATATTTACTGTTATAAAAGCACTGTTTTTGTTACCACACTTTTATTCTGTTTGTTTTTTCTTTTCCAGATTTTAGATTTATATAAAATCCATTAGTGCCTTTCTGTAAGGCTCGAAGGACCATAGTTAACTTTGTAGCAAGTATATTTTTATTTACACTTTCGCTATGTACATATGTATAACTTGAAATCGGTTAGATACAATAGAATAAAAATATCCGTGTCACTTCAGTTTTTAATAACAATGTAGTTTATAATAAAAGCCTTTAACTTTATATAATGTTAATTTAAAGCTAAATGATAAATCTGCAGAAAAAAGTGAGTGGTCCAATTAGTAGATCGTGGGGGTCACAGTGCTAACTGCAGCGCGCGGGATTGTGGTCGAAAACGAAATTTGATGAGCGCAGTGCGTGGAACGAATTGCTTAGAACGAAGTGTGAGTCTAATCCCGATGTCCATCATTTTTGTTGAGTGGGTACAGGTGTGGTGAGTTGTATTGGTGTGGTGTGGTAATGTAAGTGTATAGTGCTATCGGATGTGGTGTATTCAGCTGTCTTGCTGGGTGAGCCAGTTTTTTCCAGGTAAAGTGAGGTATAGATGCGGGGAAATGCTTAAGTCATTTAAACACAATTGTTAAAATTCTTCAAAAGCTTTCAAAATAGGCTGCCATAGCATCGTTTTAACTTTTTTTCGTCTTCTTCCCGGTCCTCCAAAAAGGCCTGGTGGCACCGAACACACACCACTTCTTGCTAAAGCAACATCCGGGTAAGCCTGGTTGATCATATCAAACGTATCTGTCGCAGATTTACTGAGTTTCACACAGAATTAAATCGCGTACCTTTGCTCTGCTCTAAAAGACGCTGCATTTTCGGCTTTCACCACTCACAGAAAGACGTCGCGCGAAAATGTTTATCTTGACTCTCCAGGTGATCGGAGACAACTGATCAGCCTCTCATTCGTTAGCTAAGAACGCCCTCTGGCGCATCCAGTCGGCTCCGAAATACAGTCGCGTCGGAAGAAAATCAGTTCTATTACTTTCCGGATAAACCCTGTACACCAATTTATAGCACTAATAATGTGCAAACAGAAAGCTTAATAGTGATACCATCCCAGGAAACCAAAAGTTTACGTGATAGTTGCTTTTAAAGTTGAAAATTACCACTATTTGAGCTACATATTTTTGCGATTTAAAATTAATATTACACTTATATTTTGCACTTTTATATACACTAGCACTTCACTAATTTGTATTTACACATTGATTTAACAATATAAGGTTGGTATCCAGCTCTCAAGTAATTGCTCAAGAAAAAAATACATTATTTCTTCAAGTTAATCTGACAGCAAGTTACGCATTGTGAATGATTCACATTAGAAGAGCAAGAGAGAATAACCAAAGAAAATAAACTTTGTGCGTAATATGTATGTATGTATGTATGCATGTGTGTTGCAACATAAGTATCTTCCTTGCGATTTGAGGAATGTTGTTGATGATTGGTAAGTTTTATACAACATTTCAAAATGAAATATACTTCATAGTAATGATTTTAACTAATTTAGGACGAATTTAACGACTACTCTTAATTTCCTTCAAGAAACAATTATTGATTTCATATTTCTTCGCAAAACCAGGTTTGCCATATTCGCATTTTATTGAAAAGAAGTATTAAAAATTAGTACTAGATTACTTTAGAGCTGCATACTTGAACAAGTAAATTTATCGCAGGAAAGTTTCTTGTCCGTTTCTTAAGCGTTTTTTTTTATATGAAGTTTTTACATTTCTTGAGAGCTGGATACTAAGCTATATAGTGAACAAAAGTTTTAATACAATATTTTACTTATTGTTCAAATCTATTTACTTAACAATTACGAAAGAGCTACAAATTGTCAAATAGTCAGTGTTACCATAGATAGATAAATAGTCGAAAAATGCACCGCGACCTTAGGTCTTTTGTGCCCTCTCCTAACTCACAGGGACTCACTTTGCCCCAGCATATTGATAAAATCAAATATCCTGTTGGGAGCTAGTGAGGCGATGTGATCCCTATCCGGAAACATGGATCCAAGGGTCTTTAACCTGCGTCTACAGACTGCTATGCAGTCGATTAACAGGTGCTCCAGGGTTTCAGGCTCCCTGTCGCACAACCGGCAATTAGCGCAAGAGGATAGGCCCATGTTAAATAAATGCGACCAGTAGCCTGAGCTTATCTAGTGTTACCATACTAATATATTTGAATAAGCTAACAAAAAAACAATATAAGGAAAGATTAACAAAAAGGAATTTAACGCAAAAAATCACCGGTGTTGGACCGACCAGGGCTATTTTTTTTGAAGCGCGCCAACTCAAAAAGGAGTTTTACGCGAAAAAAAACTACACACCCTGGTGTTGGACCGACCAGGGCAATTTTTTTTAAGGCACGATTCTGATCACTTTGGCGGAGGGGTAAAAAACCGAGTTGACGTATAAATGGTGTATGTGCGGATAGGGGAACTTCCCCAGAGAAGAAATACCCAAAAATAATATAAAAATAACTTTTATTTGTTTAATTTTTACGATTAAAGGTTCAAAAACTAATAACACATGGTATTTCTCTATGCTAAACTAAATTTTTTCATGTTTTTCACTTTGTATATTTAAATATAATTGAGTTTTCGTTTTAAAATGGTTAAATTTTGGTTATTATATCTGTCCGCGATTTCCATTTAGTTTTGATAATACGTTGTTTTGTATATTAGGTGACAATATATATAGTATTATTATAAATATTACTATATAATATTACTCCTTTGTTTATTAAATTAAATAAAGAACATATCCATTGCATAGATATAGGAATTTTAGGGAAAACAGGAATAGGAGTATCAGCGAATTTCTCATTATCACATGGCAGCGCTCCATTTGTTCACTACGAGTGTAAAATGTAATTTTTAAAATAAAGATTTCTTAGGTAAAAAACTGCTAAAAGTGTAAAATGTGGATTTATTTATGGTTTATGGTTTAATTTAATTAATTTGAAGTGAAAAATGTGAGTAAAGTGTGTTTAATGTATTAAAATAGCTTGTTGAAATGTTCGAATTTTGGAAAATATCTTGTAAACTAAGCATTTGCGGTACCTATAACCCTTTATGTTTTTTAGTCAGGACCTCTTTCCTATGGTACCTTCAAATCGAGGCGCCAAAGAAATCAGAATTGTGCCCATTTCGAAATCGTAGGTAGTTATTTTAAATCTCAGCGGGCATTTTTAATAGTTACATTTTTGAACTTCAAATGCAAATATCTCAAAACCCATAAGTCAGCGGCAATTATATATACACTTGTGCTCTTATAATTAAGTCACGCCACTAATAGTATGAAATTTTCTTCCAATGAACTTTCTTAGTACAGAAATTAAACTTAATTTTACAAAAAATATAAGAAATTTTAATTCACTTCTAAACAGAATACATATATTTTATCTTTTAGCATAAAAAATATGGCGTATATTCGCTTATCCCATCCTAAATGTTGTCTTATATAATTAAGTCACCTGGTTATTCTAAGTATACGAAATTTTTTTTGAAATTATATTTTACCAAAAGCTAATATTTATTTATTTATTTATTTTTATTTATTTATTTATTTATTTATTTAATAAACCATACACCAATCGGCTTTATACATCGAATAGTTAGTAAAATATACAATGTTAAGGGGCTTTACCAGTGTGACGCATGAAAAATTAGGCGATTTTTCGTTCTATGGATGTAAAAAAGTATATATTTAGCTATATTAAATTTTTTTTTTACAAAAATATTGAAAAATAACGGAGTTATGTGCTGTCTGCGGAAGTGCCGAAAAAAAGTGCCTCAACTGCTGGCATGATCCCGATTAAGAAAATGGCGTAATTAAAAAAAAAAAAAATTGTCGTTTTTTTAATGCCAAATTGACATTTTTCAACCAATCAAAAAGATCGTAGTCCATTGTATAGCAAATGTATTCAACTATACCCAGTTTTAATTAAGTCGATCGGTCAATTTCTCGTTGAGTTATGATGTCAGCAATTTTGAAAAATGTCGTTTCGAGAAAAACGCTCAGTCATAACAGACTGTTAATAACAACAAAGACTCAACGACACTACGTATACCACGGACCAAATAATAGGATTGCTAATCTCGTAAACTCACTACACGCAGACATTGATTTTTACGGAGGAGCATATCAAGCCTTCATCTCGCACACCAAATATGTAATGTTTATCTACCACTAACTCTTTACTTACATTCAACCGATTGTGTATATATGACACTTTCCACATTCTTAACTCTATATCATTTTTTTTTCTTGGTACTTAAGGGGCTATACCAGTGTGACACTTTCAAAATTTTTTTTTGCTTTTTCGATAGTTTATACATTCGAAAATATCGTATGAAAACGGCAAGGTCGTATCTTGAATAGCTTTTGAATGGCAGCGTTCTAAACAGCGACCGCTCAGAGGTGCAAACATATATATGTAAGATTGCACATTTATTTTATCAATATGCTTTGCAAATGTGAGTTTGTTATCTTCTATAATTCCTAGATCCTTGATTTCGGTCAATTCCTGTAGATACTCGTTGTTGAGTTTGTAGTTGGTGAAAATGTTGTTATGAGAGCGTGAGAAGGATACGACGGTGCACTTTTTAGCATTGAGATCGAGATTATTTTTAAGGCACCAGGTTGACAGGCAGTCGATATCTTGTTGTAGTTGTATGACATCGGAATCGTTAGAAATAATTCTGCATATTTTCAAATCATCGGCATATAGCAGACATTCAGACTGTATATTGTTTAAAATGTCATTGATAAAAATATTAAAGGGTAGTGGTCCTAAATGCGATCCCTGAGGAACTCCAGATGTGACCTCATATTCTCTAGACAAACATCCGTCAACCCTGACTTGTAGAATCCTGTCAGTTAAATATGAGTTAAGCCACTTACTGAAGTCAGTGTAGATCGAATCTACCTTTGGTCCTTCATTCAGTGCGTTGAGTATATAGTTGACATACAGGTAGAGATTTGACACGGTTGATCTGCCACCCACAAATCCATGTTGTTTTGTAGTGATGATTTCCTTGAAAATTAGAGATAGTTGAGCAATAACCAACTTTTCGAAGAGCTTGGCTAATACAGATTGCATGCAGATGGGCCTGTAGTTAATTACTTCAGATCTTGGGCCACTTTTATGTATTGGACTCACATATGAAAGTTTCCAGGGACGAGGGAAACTAAACTAAAAATATGTGTGAGGGGCTCACAAAGCTTGATGGCGCAGTGTTTTAAGAAAACGTTTGGTTACCCATCGGTTACCCAGCAGGGATAGATTTTTTGTAAACAGCTACATATTGTGATATTCCTTCTTCAAGACTAGACCAATTGACTTTACTTTCAATGGTGTCCAGTTCGTACAGTACCGTCAAATTGACTCGATGAAAGAAAGCGTTGTGGCTGACGTAATCAGCTTTCTTGAATGGATTCAAATGTTCTAAGTTGAGTTGAAATTTTGGATTTATGATGATGGCGGGATGATATTTGTCCTCATGAACGAGAGGTAAAGTTTTATCGACGTAAGTCTCAACATTGCTGAAACAGAGGTCTAGACGATTGATCTGGAGGTTGCTTATGTTGTTCATTTGGGTGCATTCCAGTAAAGCAAGTCCATCGTATACAAATTTTTCGCAATAGGCTCGAGGGATGCTGCTTGACAAGTTGAAGTCACCTACGATGATTAGCTTTGCGTTATTGAAATTCATATTGATGTAGTTTAGAGTTGTAAGTAGTTTACGATAATTTTTTAGTGTTGTAAAAGGCGGCATTTATACACATCCAACAATAATATCTTGTACAGTACCTTTTTTACGAAGACCAATTCGAAATCTCTTTCATCTATGGTAATTAAATCAGAATGGATATGACGTTTGATGGCGATGAAGACTCCACCACCACGCTCTGGGCCAGTGCATATAGGATCTCTATCTCTTCTAAAAATAGTATAAGTGCTATTAGTTATCTCGCTTCATTGATTGACGAGATTAACCACGACTCAGTGATACAGAGTAGATCATAACCACTAGCCGCTGATACTGTCATAAGTTTAGACAGCTTTGCCCGAAGGCCTCTGGTGTTTTGGTAATAAATCTGAAGTCTTCAGGTTTCTTTTTCTCACTGATCGAACGAAAATTCTTGTTCTTGTTGTATTTGATGGTTTTGCTTGTGTCACCATTTTTGCCAAGAGTATCGAGTTTGGATCGTAACCCACAGAGATGAGACTGCTGTGCTGGAGTCTGATCAGATTTGAAAGCAACGTGTCATTCCATCACGTTGGTTAAGCTTGAAAATCTCCCTAGCATCGGTCGCTGAACGAGTCTCGATGAGCAGGCGACGTGAACGGCCGGTTGACGGACGACCTAATTTTCAAATCTTGAATTGAGGTATCTTGGCAGAAATTTCGGGAGGTAAGACTGCCGAGAGCGAAATTTTGTCGGCTTCCATTCTGTCATTACCAGCAGCATTAGTAAATTTAGTGATGCCAAGGAAAATGACATTACTCTCTCACCTTTTTCGATCGTTCATCTTCTTTATGATGTTTTCCGGAGATGATACATTCCTGAAGGAGTTGAGCTTGTTTTCTACGCACTGCTTGAAAATCTTGTGTACTTCTTTCTTGAGTCCAGCGATACTTTCCCCGATGGTTTGTTTAAAATTATCAAGTTTGTTATTTAATATTTGGGAGAATTCTTCGAATTGCTTCTTGAGAATTGTTTCGAATTTATCAATACTGTCATCTCCGCTACCATCTGACTCCTCGTCAGATGCAATATCGATGTCTCTAACACTAACCTCAAATCCACTGCATACGGTGCATCCATCTCCACTGTACATCATGTTTTTTGATATTAGTAGCAATGACTTTAATTTTTTCATTACTCTGTTTTAGACATTCAACGTGTTACCATTTCTGACAGAATGCACATCGTAGACCTTTTGTATTTTTTCGTACTGTTTCAGAGCAGCTAGCGCATGCGCTAGCATCAACTTGCTTCTTGGGAGGCATTTTGAGTATCAGTGTATTCGCACTTATAAATGTAAACAGACGTGAGTTGATCCCTATTGTTGGGCAACAAGGACTTCTACCAAATTATACTTATAAGTTAACTTATTAATTTTAATTATAAATTAATACTTGTTTTCACTAATGTTTACTTATTATAACGGAACGTTCTTAACATTTAGGTGGATATCCTTTATTACGTAGTACTTCAGTACATCGCTTCGGCATTGTTTGGGCATTTTGGGCGGGACTTATTTTCCCGTCTATATTAAAAATCGGACCAACGTCTAAGACGTGAAACAACCTTACACCATCACCGATGGCCCACCATATTTCACAGCTTTTTTTTAGCAAACGCTTTTCGTTTTTTAATATTTTTTTCGAAACATTAGGGTTTTGTGTTGCTAGCGGCCATTCGATGAATTTTATTTCAGATGTCTCGTACAGTTTGCGCTGATATTTTACACTATGGTGCTTCTCTAATTGAGCCCTTATTTCTGTGGAAGTGAAAAATAGATCCGATTTACTCAGCCTAACCAGGACCTGTAGTCAGAACGGTCTTTCTTGGCTTTTCACGCAGCAAATTTTCAAAAGTCCAATTTTTTCGAAAAATTTAATAGCGTTAATAATTTTACCATGGGAAAACCCTGAATCTTTGGCAATATTTTGATATTTTTGAAAACATTCCTAATTGACCTTTCTTTCGATTGGATTTGTGCATTTATTCTTGCCGAAGCAACGATGACTATAAATTTTATTAAAACTATTTACTCCTTTTAGTAAAAGCGAACAATATTGAACAAAAGAGTTTTAATGGGAAGAAATGCTAAATTGATAAAAACTCTCCGAAACGAAAATACTTAAACTCGCTGTAAATGGCTAACGGTTCAACGATAACGGAACTTTTTCCTCATGCGATATAAATGTAAGAGTTGTAACATGAAAACAATATACGTTATTTTAATATTGTATAAAAGTACTGAATGACTTAATTATATGAGCACAAGTGTATATATATATATTATATATATATAAGTATTTATATATTTCTGTTGAAGACCGAAACAAGCGAATTTTCTAGATTTTTTTCTGAAAACACTTTGAAATTTATTGATTAAAAAATGTCTACACATATTATGGTATATTTTAGTATTAGTAAAAATATTTATTTGGAAAGGAACTACAGCTGATGACGGTTTAAAAAAAATATATATAGTATAATGATTTATCGGTAAGAAAAAAAACTTCGCTTAGTTACTAAAGAATATATTTATAATACATATGTGCTCTAGCTACCGCTCTCACTTTGACGGGAACCATAGCAGATCAATGTAAAAGTTTGTGCTCTGCTCTGATCGGAGAATATATAAAGCTACACATGCGAGAGCTGTAGCATATGCAAATTTTAATTAGTTCTGCCCTCATACCGCTCCCAATTTTTTGCCAGAGCAAAGCATAGCTCTTTATTTTTGGCTATTGCTACAGTTATAAATTTTTACATAACAAAACTCCGAGCAGAGCAGAGCACAAACTTTTTCATTGATCTGCTATGGCTCCCGTAAAAGTAAATTTCAAATAAAATGACTCACAATTCCCATGACAGCCGGTTCTACGCACCAGAATTGACTCGGATTTTATCCGACCAAGGGCTGTTTTTTCGGCGATCTAACCCCATTTGGATCTGGTGGTCCGAGAAGTTTTAAGGTTAAATAACGACTGAATTTATTCAATATGGATAAATATGTCTTTACAGTTTATAAAAGGATATAACAAAAGAGAATATAGAAAAGGAATACAGAGTTGCAAGAGGTACATAGTTGTAATTTTAAGTACATATTCATTTAATACTATTTACTACGAACTACTTTGCCTCCACAACAATTCCTCTCGAAGAAGAGAGCTTATTCTTCTTCTACAATTACCATGCTTCAGTTCCCTAAGACCCTTGATTAATATGTCCGCTGGCATTTTTTGTGTTGACATATACTCTAGTGTAATACACAGTCACGGATAAAATGATGACGTACATATACATATATACTTCGTCCGAGGGTGGAAATTCGAAGATACTTCTTACTTTTGTGCACCGTAATTATCGTTAAATAACTTTACGCTGGTACACTAAATTCCCACCTCTTTCAAAGCAGCTTTCAAATAAAGAGCTTCCTTAGCCGCCTCAGTTATGGCGATGTACTCTGACTCAGTACTGGAAAGCGAAAGAGTACGTTGCTTCCGTGCCTCCCAACTTATAGACCACCCAGCATATATAAATGCAAAACCTGAATACGATCGTCTGTCTGTTGAATTTGCTGAAAAATCAGCATCGACTACACCATACAAATCTGCACCTGTCTTCTTATACAGTAAACCCTGTTGTACTGTGCCCTTGACGTAACGTAAAATTCTTTTTGCTGACTTCCAATGTTCTTCAGTGTAGTTGCTGTTAAATTGACTCATAATATTTACGGCATACGCTATCACTGGTCTTGTAGATACCGCTAAATACATCAAAGCGCCGATTAAGCTTTGGTATGGATATTTTACCATAATCGCCTCATTTTTTGTTGTAGGAATGGTAAGTTTGCAATTCAATTCTATTGGTGTTTTCGAAGGATTGCACTCTAACATTCCGAATTGCTTCACTATTGATTCCGCGTATGTCTTCTGCGATATAATTATTTCGTCTTTCTCTAGATTCTGATGAAAATCTATACCCAAACAACGATTGACGTAACCGATATCCTTCATATCGAAATGTTGCGAGAGCGTTTTCTTCGTTGTTTTTAACCAACCTTCGTTATTTGATGCTAACAACAAATCATCGTCGTATGTAATGGCTAACATAATGTTACCACCTTCTCGACGTACGTAGAAACATGGATCAAATGTCGTTGATTTTAGTCCAATCTTGTTTAAAGTTGCGGATAATTTGTGATACCACATTAACTCTGACTGCTGCAAACCATACAATGCTTTCTTTACTAGGCATACAGGGTTTTCTCGTTGTAGAGCTGTTTGCCACTCTCTTGCTGTTTTCTGTATTTCGCTACTATACTTTGTCAAACCTTCTAAGCCCACAGGTTGACCTCGTTGAATTTTCTTCAACACACTCATAAGTAAATCTGGAACATCCATGCAGATGTTTTCGTCTAGATCTCCATTCAAATATGGGGTGACCACATCCATCTGATGTATTTGGAGATCCAGTTCTGTACTCAATGCTGTAAAGAGCCGTACTGAAGTTGACCGTGCAACCGGAGAGGAAACTTCGTGAAAATCTTCCCCCGGTCGTTGAGCATAAGCCTTTGCAACCAGTCGAACTTTCTTTAAATGTTCATCTTTGGTACGGAAAACAAACTTGTTACCAATTACTTTACTATTCAAAAGCTTTTCAACTATTTGCCAAGTTTTGTTTCTCATATGCGCCTAAAATTCGTCTTCAAGCGCCTTTACCCATAAAAACGCGTCCTCGCACTTCAATGCCTCTGCCAAAGTTTTCGGATCATAAATTATAAAACGTGCTTCGTTGCACTCGTAAAAATTGTCTGGATCAGTAACCTCCTCCTCTGAATCATTATTAGCGATTAACTGGCGATACACTTTTCGTGGTCGCCCCCTTTGCCCCGTACGTACATACGATGGTCGGCCTCTGCCCCGTAGTTTATTACCTACACCTACCTCACAATTAGACGCGTCTACCAACTCTTCATTCCCACATTCGACCTCATATAACGTCCATTTTGTTTTCATATTCAACGTCTTTTTCACTTTCGTGCTCAAATTCTTCAAAAGTTCCATCAAAAGCAGACTTATCGATGAACTTTACATCACGACTTATTATAATGCACTTTTTAGTCTTTAAATACAAACGGTACGCTCTTGATTCGCATGAGTAGCCAACGAATATATGTTAACACGACACATATTAACAAATGTTAAGACACGCATACTATTACACTAACATTCTTTAGCGCAACATAACACCTAATTATGCTAAGGCATAGGCATCCAACATACATCCAACTAATAAAGTCGCTGACGTTGCGGCACGTGTAACTCCAGACTATGGGAACGGACGGCCAGCAACACAAATCTAGCAAAACAGTGGGAACCACAGAATCAGCACTTTTGGTCACGTAGTAGTAGCGACAGAATTATTGCTAGCATTAAGAATGATAAAATGTAGTAGAATGTAGAAGTTTAGTTTTTAGTTGGAGTTGAAGGAATAAAGGAGCATTAGCTCCCAAAAATATTTTTTTTAAATCAACCGTTTATGTTTGATTAACTGGCGCCCGAGCAAGGACCAGCGTGTCGTAAAGTAAATAACAGCCTGAAAATCAAAAAGTACGGCTCCGCGAGTTTGTGAAAAGTGAAAAAGGTCTGAACAGCAAAAGTAAGACCCTACGCGGGATAAGAAAAAGGCGAGCGGATACTTAGCGACAAGAAGGACTGACCGATAATAACGTCTAAGGACCCCAGTACAGCAGGAAAAGGATCATCTGGAAACGTTTAACAACTCAGAGCCCCAGCGCTGGACATGATTAGTCTATTGTAAGTTTATCCTTAATATCTCTTTGTAATTGTGAATGATTGTGAAAAGAATAACGTAAAAAATTATTTAAGCATTGTGAAATACTGTAACAACATAAAAATATAGTAAAATATTGATTAATGGAATAATTCCAAATTTTAAAATACTAATTATTTAAAAATTTATATTGTGCGAAGTTATTAAAACTAAAGAAAGCGGAAATCTTCCCGCAGTGAGAATGTTGATTGTAAAATTCTATTGAAAAGAAAATTATTACTTTTTTAGAAATCGAAAAGAAAATATTGTTTATAAATTTTATTAAAAACAAAGTTATTGATATTAAAGAAATCGGCTACCTAGACGATAATATTTATTGGGAAAAATTCTAGTGAAGAAGAAAAAACCTAATCAAAACGTAAATCGAACGCCTTAGTAAATAAAAATATTAGTTATAAATTTTATCGAAAAGAAAATTCATTAATATTAAGGAAATTGTAAAACCCGATTTTTACTTAATTGTGAAGTTTAAAAAAAAAAATTAAATGTAATGAAAAAAAATGGAGGAAGAATAAATTAAATAGTTAAACCAGATTAGACTAAATGAAAACCCAAATACCGAACCTTTTACCTCACAATCCGTACCTATGAATAACGTATTTATACGAGCGATAGCACAACAAGTCGCTAACCACATGACCAACAACCCAGACTCAGAGTATAGGAACTATCGCATGACAGTGAATACCACTAACGTGAATGAAATTGACAGAATACCGGACATGGCCAAATGCCTAAGAGAATTTTCCGGACGTCCTGGAGAATTCAATTCTTGGCGCAAATCCGTAGACAGAATTCTAGAAGTTTACAAAAACCTCCAGGACACCCCAAGATATTTCGGAATCCTACATACTATACGGCATAAGATTGTCGGCGATGCCGATATGGCCCTGGAGTCTTGTCGAACTCCACTGGACTGGACACAAATAAAAAAATGTCTGATGCTTCATTACTCAGAGAAACGAGACATCGGTACCCTCGAGTACCAACTGACAACACTGGCTCAGCGTCACGATGATATTCCCACTTTTTACCAAAAGATTTATCAGCATCTCTCCCTGATACTAGATAAAATCGCTTGTCTCGATATGAACGAAGAATCTATCAAAACTATCACACATACTTATCAGGAAAAAGCCCTGGATACATTTATTCGCGGACTTAATGGAGATCTTCCCCGCCTCCTTAGCATACGCGAACCAACATCCGTTGCATTTATGTCAAAAATTAGAAAACATGACGTTCAGAATGCATCATGCAAATAACGTGCAAAAAACCAGCCATCCACCACCGCGACCTCCTCGAAAGAACATGACATTTAACCACAACAGGCCCTTTTATACCGAGCTTACATATTTCTCTAGATCTAGGCAGAATCTCGGACTAAGGACAAACTCCTTCAATCGACCATTGAATCACTACCCACAAATCGCACTCAAAATTACCGCACTCAACAACAGGCTGCTTTACCTAACAATTATAAGTATAAAGATATAATCATCCTCAAAATAACCAAGGGTTCCGGCCGAATGCTCCAAGATTCGGTAACCAACCAAACTGTTATAATAATAATAGACCTCTACCTCAAAAGCCGCCCATACCAATGGATGTAGAAAGATCTATACAGTCCAGAAATGTCAATTACCAAAACCACCCCAATACCAACAAAAATAATTACAATGCACAGAAGCGACCACTTTCTGCACAACAAGTCCACTCACCGAATAAAATACAAAGAAATTTTTATGCGAATACCGAACCAGCAGTTAGCAACTACCAAATACCAGAAGATCTCAACCAAATTTTTGAAAGCAGTACCTACCCAAACGAATACGTAGAAGGAAACGAACCAAATCAACTAAGGGAAGGAAATATTAATTTCATTAATAATAACGAACAGCAACAGGACGATCAAGACTATTACGAACCCGATACGATCCATTTTTTAGACTAACGCAGTCCTCACTACCTTATTAGGAATTCGTGACAAGGAGTGGAGGCGCTCTAGATTTTCTCATAGATACAGGATCTAACAAAAATTATATACAATCTACTAGGATCAGGAATCCTATACCAAATGAAAAATCTTTTAAGGTCAATTCAGTGGCTGGATCCATAGAAATTACGCAAGACACCTTTATAGACATATTTGGAACCCACGTAGGGAAGATAAAATTCTTCATCTTACCTACATTAAAATCATTCCACAGGCAATTGGCAATGATACTTTAAGGCAATTACAAGCCACCATCCACACCGATAAAAACATTATGACAACTTTTCCCAATCTAGCAATTCGTCTAAAACAACGAATGTCCCAGGAAGTCAATAATGCTGAAATGCAGTTGCCCCATCTCTCTGAACAACAGCGACGAAAAATAAATAACATAATTGAGAAATGCCCTAAATTTTCGCGGACCGGACGAAAAACTCACCTACACGACAACGGTGAAGGGAGAGATTAGGACAGTTAGTGAAACCCCAGTATACTCGAAACCATATCCTTACCCAATGGCTTTAAAAGAAGAAATCGAACGTCAAATCGAAGAACTCCTTGCCAATGGAATTATAAGGCAATCAAAATCCCCATACAACTCCCCCGTTTGGAAAATCGATAAAAAAATGGATGCTTCCGGCGAAAAGAAGTATCGCATGGTCATCGACTACAGGAAACTCAACTCAATTACCATTCCAGACAGATATCCTATTCCTGAGATCAGACTCAAACCTTGGAAATATTTCAAACCTTGGAAACCTTGGAAATAACAAAATATTTACAGTTATAGACTTAAAAAGCGGATTCCATCAAATATTCCTCCGTGAAGCAGACATAGAGAAAACGGCATTTTCCGTAAATAACGGAAAATACGAATTTCTCCGATTGCCCTTTGGGCCTAAAAATGCCCCGTCCACATTCCAAAGGGCACTAGACGATATCCTCCGTGAACATATTGGAACTCGCTGTTACGTATACATTGACGACGTTATTAGAGACGAAGAGGATCATTTAAGAAATTTAGAAAGGATTTTCGAAACGTTGGAAAGAGCCAACATGAAAATCCAACTAGATAAATGTGAATTTGCAAACAAGGAGGTAGAATTCTTTGGATATGTAGTCAGCCCTGAAGGAATAAAAACAAACCCCAAAAAGGTAGAAGCAATAGCTCAATTCCCAGTTCCGCGCAACCTAAAAGAGTTAAGGTCATTTTTAGGAATGTCGGGATATTATAGACGATTTATTGAGGACTACTCTAAGCTAGCCAATCCCCTTACAGCACTTCTCCGTGGAGAAGCCGGTAACGTCCTTAAAAACAAATCTAGGAAAATGGAAGTAAGGCTAGATGACGAAGCATTAAGAGCATTCAATAAAATTAAAAGCACATTAATATCAAAAGACATCGTTCTTGCGCACCCAAACTTTGAAAAAGACTTCGAACTGACTACCGACGCCTTTGACTAAGCCATAGGTGGTGTGTTATCACAGGATTACAAACCAATAACTTTCATATCAAGAACCCTTAGTAAAACGGAGGAACACTACGCTACTAACGAAAAAGAAATGCTGTCCATAATATGGGCACTCAACACACTACGAAGTTACGAATTACCTCTATGGTTCGAAAAGAATAAAAATAATAACTGATCACCAACCGCTTACATATGCCCTTAGCCATAAAAATTCTAACAGTGAGATGAAACGTTGGAAATCCATATTAGAGGAATATAATCATGAATTAGTTTACCAACCCGGAAAATCAAACGTAGTGGCAGACGCACAATCAAGGATATCGAACCAAGTAAACTCACTTACACCCACTATCCATAGCGACGATAGTTCAAGTCACAATTTAATACCTTGTGCAGAGGTACCCATAAACGTTTTCAAAAATCAAATATTCCTTAAACTAGACGAAACACCCTCATAAAAATTCAAAAAAACTTTTCCGATCATGCACCGACATATAATTAAAGAACCCAATTTTAGTGAACAGAACCTTACTGCGTTGTTTAGAAGATATTTAAATCCGTCCGTTATTAACGGAATACACACAGACGAAAGAACGATGGGCTAGATTCAAAATATTTACCCTCAAAACTTCAGCAATTACAAATGCAGATACTCTCAGAAATTAGTAGATATATGCAGCGACCAGGAACAGGAAAATATTATACTAGAAGAACATTCAAGAGCCCATAGGAATGCAGCCGAAAACAAAAAACAAATTCTAGAGAAAGGCTACTTCCCTGGGATGATGTAAGCGAATAATAGCCAATTGCACAACATGTAAAGAGAATAAATACGAAAGACATCCTAATCAGCCAATATTAGCATCACCACCGCTACCCACATTTCCAGGACACACCGTACACGTTGATATATATTTGACCGAAGGTAAGGTAGTTATGACCGCATTGGACAAATTTAGTAAATACGCTATAACAAAAATATTGAGTAGCAGAGCGATAGAGGTTGTCAGAAGACCCTTAAGAGACGTAATATTCTTTTTCGGTGTACCAAAGCTAATGGTTATGAATAACGAACCAGCGTTTAATTCCACCTCAATTAAATTTATGATAAAAGACGAACAAGAAATAGATGTTTACACTACTCCCACATACAAAAGTCAAGCGATCGGCCAAGTGGAGAGGTTTCACTCCACCCTAACCGAAATAATGCGATGTATCAAGAATAATGGAGGCCACAGAAATTTCGAAGAGCTATTAAAAAGAGCAGTTTCAGAGTATAACCACACCATACACTCGGTGACGAGGAAAAGGCCAGTAGATATATTTTTTGGTAGGAATGTGACACATATTCCCGGGGATATTGAAAAAACAAGACAAGATAACTTACAAAAATTAGCGGAAAAGCAGAGAAAGGATATCGATTATCACAACAAAAAAAGACACACAACAAAAACATATTTGCCAGGACAGGTAATTTACGTTAAGAAAAATAGAAGATTAGGGACTAAGTTAAGCAAACCATACTGTAAGGAAATAGTTAAGGAGGATAGAAATAGTACAGTCCTTACCGGAAAAGGACAAATTATACATAAAAGCAGGATACGTAACTGATGAAAACCGGAATTTTTTTTTCAGGTTTCTCTTTCTACTATGCCTCGCGGAGATACAAATCATAGACTATTCGAATTCCCAATTAGTGACTATAGAAAAAGGATCTGCCAGATTGCAGACAGGAACGTTTAGAATAATACATGAAATCGACATTGACAAATATACGGAAGTCCTCGAACATATCGAAATGACGACGAAAACGGACGCATTTCATAGAAATCCCAACTATCCTTTCATTACTCTACTAATATCCTAGATTAAGGCTCATATCAATAATTTAAAAATTGTAAGAAAATCAAAAAGGTCCTTAAATTTTCTAGGTAGTGCGAGGAAATGGATTGCAGGAAGTCCAGACCACGAAGACCACGAAATAGTGTTAAACAAATTAAATAACGTTCTAGAAAATAATAATAATCAAGTTCTAATTAACAAGCTAACGATAGAAAAAGTAAACGAGATTACAAACATAACAAATCATATTATTAAAGAGTTGGAAAATGATAAAGGCAAAGAAATAGAATCATTTTTGAAGTTAAAATATAAATTAGAAATTATAAAAGAAGAGGTCGTAAATACTGCATACGCAATACATTGGGCAAAAGCCAATATAATCAACTCCTACATCATGTCAAGCGAAGAAGCGGACATCGCCAAGAAAATTTTTGAAAAAGATGATATTCCATTCATAAATTTAGACGAAGCTTTAGAATTTTCTGAAATAAAAATAGCAACCGATGGAAAAATAATAATTTACATTATAAGTTTACCCACAGTAGAAAAAGAAGTTTGCAAAACAATAGATATTAGAGCAGTGAAGAGGAATGACAAGATCAATAAAATAAATTTTAACTCCATTCTTAGCTGTGAAAAGAATATTTTCGGAATAAAAACCAATTGTAAACAATATAATTCCTTGCAAATATGTTTAAGAAGTAACTTATTAAATTTAAGTAATGACTTTTGCATAAGTAATCTCCTAAGGAGTCGTTTGTCAAACTGTACAGTGACCAACAGCCAACACATTTTAGACTAGGAAGAATTGTCACCAGGAATACTATTTCTAAACAATTTTAAAGGAGAAATCATAATAAACGAGGAACTTACGATCCTGAATGGTACTTTTATAATTCACTGCCGTAACGCTACAATCAAGATCAATGAGAAGATATTTTTCAATGCACAAAGATCGACAAATAAGCCCCTACCTGCCCTACTCCAACCACCCTCAACATCAAACAGAAGCGAAGAAATACTTTCCTTAGAGATGCTGAAGCAACTTAATATCGATAATACAAAAGAAATAAGCCGCACACAATCAGCAAACCAACTTAAATATACGTACACCGGCAATATTATTTTAACCGTCATATTGTTAATCATTATCATATACTTAACAAAATCCGTTCTATCACCCAAGGAGGACAAACAAAAACGGTCCATCGATCTAACAGAAACCGCAGTCGAAGGACTTAACCAGATCTTCAATAAGCCTAAAGTCCAAACGAGGACGTTTGAATCTCAGGGAGAGGCCTGTTAGCACGACTCATACTAACAAATGTTAAGACACGCATACTATTACACAAACATTCTTTAGCGCAACATAACACCTCATTATGCTAAGGCATAGGCATCCAACATACATCCAACTAATAAAGTCGCTGACGTTGCGGCACGTGTAACTCCAGACTATGGGAACGGACGGCCAGCAACACAAATCTAGCAAAACGGTGGGAACCACAGAATCAGCACTTTTGGTCACGTAGCAGTAGCGACAGATTTAGGGTTAGCATTAAGAATGATAAAATGTAAAGTTTAGTTTTTAGTTGGAGTTGAAGGAATAAAGGAGCATTAGTTCCCGAAAATATATTTTTTTAAATCAACCGTTTGTGTTTGATTAACTTATACATGGCTCAGCGCGCGAATTGAATTTTCCTTTTAAAGGGTTTTTGTTTAGAACGTATGCTATTGTACCGAATATTTTCATATACGCCACTGTCGGATTTTTCTTGGTCCATACCCGGTATAGAACTTCACCCGTTGTTCTTGTTACACAACGATTTCGAATATAACACGCCGTATCCACTGCTTCAGCCCAAAATGATGGTGGTGCACCCGCATGTTTCATCATGCACCTGGCCATATCAACAAGAGTTCTGTTTTTGCGTTCAGCCATATCGTTTTGCTGCGGAGTATACGGTGCCGTAAGTCGACGATTGATTCCGCACTCTTTTAAAAACGTATTAAATTCATTATTACAATATTCAAGCCCGTTGTCCAATTGCAACGCTTTTATTTTCTTTCCCGTGATTGTCTCAACTTTAGCTTTATATTCTTTAAAAACATTGAGTACGTGTGATTTTTGTTTTATGAAAAATATTTCACACCACCTTGACTTTTCGTCAATAAATGTCACAAAATATTTCGCACCACCATGGGACTCACACCTTATTGGTCCACATACGTCACTATGCACAATCTCTAGCAGATCGCCAACTCTGTTTCCATCTGATCTAGGAAAAGTTGCACGCACTTGCTTTTCACTTGCACAAATTTCACAATCGGAGAGTATATCAGTTTGTTTAAATTTTAAACCATAAACCGAACCGTTTGCCATTGATTTCAAATCCCGGCACGATTCCGATTACTTTGGCGGAGGGGTAAAAAAACCGAATTTCCGTATAAATGGGGTATGTACGGATAGGGGAGCTTCTCCAGAGGAGGAATATCCAAAAATAACATAAAAATAACTAATATTTTTTAAAATATTCACCTTTAAAAATTCAAAAATTTGCACTAAGAAAACATGTTATTTCTCTATGTTTTACTAAATTTTTTCACGTTCTTTACACTGTATATTTAAATATACACTCTAAGCTTTGAAATAAGCTTACGTTTCACAATTATTTTGCAATTTTTCAACTAAATTTAGTAATTTAAAAATCACTTGTCAAATTTATGGCTGCAAAGTTTAGAGTGCTTATATTTACAAGGAAAACCAGCATTGCCACACCTTAAAAACCAAAAGTGAAGGATTTTTCAGCGTTTCACAGCGTTTTCTTTGTTTCTACTTTCGAGTGATTCTTTTTTCTTTATTAACTATAAAAAACTATAAAGAAGATTTTTCAAGCTAAAATTGAATATGTGAACACTTTTCCATATACATACATGCATATAAGAATATATGAATATATGAATATGTGAATATGTGATTTATATTTAATAAACACAGATAAGTAAAATCGTGTGATAACATTATATATATGTTTATGATTGTAATATAACATTTTTATATACATAATACCCGGGGTGACTGAAGTACTTTCGAATAGTACTCCTTTCTGCGTTGGCGGCCTTCGGCCGCGCTCTAAAAAAATAACCCTGGCCGAGCGAATACCCGGGGTGACTGCAGTACTTTCGCATAGTACTCCTTTCTGCGTTGGCGGCCTTCGGCCGCGCTTTAAAAAAATAACCCTGGCCGAGCGAATACCCGGGGTGACTGAAGTACTTTCGCATAGTACTCCTTTCTGCGTTGGCGGCCTTCGGCCGCGCTTAAAAAAAATAACCCTGGCCGAGCGAATACCCGGGGTGACTGAAGTACTTTCGCGTAGTACCCCTTTCTGCGGTGAAAATAAAAAAATATATTGACTTTTTGGTATAAAGTGGTTATAATTTATGGTTATCATGCACTCAAAATTTAAGTTTTCGTTATAAAATGGTAAATTTTGGTTATTATATCTGTCAGCGATTTCCATTTATTTTTGATGATGCATTGGTTTGTATTTTAGGTGACAATATATGTATTATTATATTTAAAATATGAGTTTGAGTGCATAATAACCAAAAAATATAACTACTTTATATCCAAAACTCAAATTTTGTTTCAATATGACTGCATAATAACCAAAAAATATAACCACTTTATATCCAATATTGAAATAAAATTTAAGTTTTCGTTATAAAATGGATAAATTTTGTTATTATATCTGTCAGCGATTTCCATTTATTTTTGATGATTTAATGGTTTGTATTTTAGGCGACAATATATATATTATTATATTTAAAATATGAGTTTTGGGTATGAAGTGGTTATATTTTTCGGTTATCATGCACTCATATTGAAACAAAATTTGAGTTTTCGTACTGTACTCATGTACTGTACATTTTATTACGTAATATTATTATATAATATTACTTATACATATGTATATATAATATTATTATATAATATTACTAATACATGTATATAATATTACTTATTTGCTTAATAAATTTAAAAAGGAAAATATCCATATGCATGAATAGAGGAATTTTTGCGAAAAAGAGAAATTTCAGCGAATTGCCTTATCATCACATGGCAGCGCTCCATTTCGTCGTAACTTTTAGTAAACAAATGAGGTTGAAACAAGTGTAAAATGTAATTTTTAAAATAAAGATTTTTTAGGTAAAAAACCTACTAAAAGAGTAAAATGTTGATTTATTTAAAAGATTATAGTGCAATTTAATTAATTTGAAGTGAAAAATGTGAAAAAAGTGTGTTTAATGTGGTGAAATAGCTCCTTGAAATGGTTCAATTTTGCGAATTTTTGAACTTTAAGGCCGAATATCTCCTAAACTAAGCGTTTGCGGACCCTATAACCCTATATCGGGAGGACTTCCTCTTTCCAACGGTACCTTCAAATCGCGGCGCCAAAGAAATCGGAATTGTGCCCAAATCCCGTTCGTTAACGTGTCCCATTCTGTAATGCCACAAATCAATATTGTTTTTTTAATTTGCCAAATTTGCGATATCTTTCGAAGTTTTTAAATAATACAAATTGCCAATTCATTCGGCTTCCAATACCACTTCATTATCTCTGTTCATAATCACGGCTTCATTCTTTTTGACTTTAACTGCGTAACCCCTGTCGGTAACTTTAGCAACAGACAACAAATTCGTACGCAAATCGGCCACATGTAAAACGTTTTCTAAGTCTAAGTAAATTTGTTTTCCGCGAACGTTTGCTGTGGTGTATACTTTACCAACACCACTTATCTTCGTTGGGCAATTATTTCCCAAACTTAATTCGTCATTTACTAGTTTAACACTTCCAAAAATGTTTTTATTCGCACTCATATGAGATGTGCAGCCACTGTCCAAACACCATCTCATATTTCCTATAGGGACGACAAATGCTTTTTCTACTGAACATAAAGCCACTTTTGCCTTTTCGTTTGTTTCTTTCGAAATTTCCCGGTTTACCGCACCGATAGCACTTTTTGTTTCCTTTGAATTTGACGAATTACGATCAACATACGATTGGTTTTGTTGTTTCTTTATGTAAAGCACGTTATTGTCTTCCACTTTGTCTTCTTTACTTTCGCGACTCGTGTTCTTCCAGAATTTTAACATGAAGAATGTACGGCTTCGGTAGTTCATCCCGCGTTTCAACTGCACATGTAAATGTCTTGTATGACGCCGGCAAACTGTACAATAACAAAATTGCCAGTAGCTCGTCGCCAATTTCGACGCCTATTTCTTTAAGCTTCGCTACTGCATCGAGGAACCTGTTAAGGTGTTCTCGAACTTTCTCGTCTTCTGACATACGCGACAACGCTACTCGTTTAAGTAACGTTGATTTTCTATCTCACCCCTTTGATTGGAATGTCGATTCCAACCTTATCCAAATATCACGTACACTTCTGTACTCCGATATCAGCCCTAGCTCTGATGGCGCTATCGTCAACGTAATGTCCGCTGATGCCTTCTGGTCAGCATTTTTCCACTCGAAGAGTTTTGTCTCGTCTGTGGGATACAATTTAGTGCCATCAGCGTATTCCCTCAAGTAATTTTTTATTAAAAGTACCCGCATTTGTAGCTTCCAAAAATCATAATTTTCCGCGTTTAGCGGCTCGATTCTTACTATACCAGCCATTATGCTGAAGTCTCAAATTATTTTTTCAATTAATTAAATGCACTATTAATCTATATCGTCCAGACGTTCGCGATCACATGGGATCCTGGGCCCATAACCTGATAGTCCGAGAAGGTTTCAGATTAAATAACGACTGAATTTATTCAATATGGATAAACATGTATTTACAGTTTATGAAAGGATATAACAAAAGAGAATATAGAAAAGGAATACAGAGTTGCAAGAGGTACATGGTTGTAATTTAAAGTACATATTCATTTAATACTATTTACTACGAACTACTTTTCCTCCACAACACTTAGGAAATAAAATAAAAATATAAAATTGAAATGAAATAATAAATAAAGACAATATTGAAGTTAAATTTCTTATAGGCACAATGAAGACATTTTTACAGATTGAGTTGATACTTTTGTATATCAAAAATTCTATATCAGACATAATTGACTACACATGAGAAAATTGCATTCTTGTAGAGGAAGAAGATTCAGCAATTTTCGAAAATTATGGATCATAATACCATTTAACAAATTTATCATTACCTATACATAGTACTTGTATAAAACAAAGTCGCTTTTTCTGTTACTATGTCCCTTTGTATGCTTAAATCTTTAAAACTAGGAAACGAATTTTGATGCGTTTTTTTTTTTTTTAGTTAATAGAGAAAGGTTTATACGAGTATATGTAATAACATACATTAAACATACATTAAATAGTAGTAGTTATTTTTGAGGTTTCTGATATGATGTCGTAAATAATTACATTTTTTCCGGTTACATTGCATTCGTAGGCTGAAACCTAAAATATTTATTAAAACAACGTACTAAGTATTGCACACATTGAAAGGGTCAACAGAAACTCCGCGATGGTATATGTATCTCTTATGGATATCCCACAATAACAATTTTGTGTCATTTACTATTTACGACAAATAATGGCTAATGATTTGAAGTGATTTTAACCAATGCGCCATTAATACTTATTCAATTAAATACTTTAATATATTGTTGATTTTATATAGATCTGTATGGCCCTTTACCGCATAATATATAATGAAATATTTCGAAGATATTACTGCGAAACGTAGCGTTTGCGGAAGTACAGGGAGCGGCGGGAACGCGCCTATATTTAGCGCGTTGGAGGCCACGGTGCTCCATATAACACTTTGAATTTAGCAGCGATCGAACACGTTTATTATCGCAGCTCCCTAACGAGGAATATTTTAACGGAAACGATAAAGTATATGCGTACAATTTCAAACTGATCCTTCCTCAAAAATAACACAATTTCTAGTAGAATAGAAGTGCAACTAAATACGGAGTGCAATAAACTATAACTGGCTCAGTAATCAGTCAATGGATATTATACCACGTACATCCCAAAAGGCGTCATAATCTATGCCAGGCGAATTTTTTGTCTTTCCACGCTTGAAGATATCTCATGAACTGATAGCAATCATAAAAATGGTAGCAGTAGCATTGTCTATGTGTCAGCTACCGTAAAGCGTGGACGGGTCCTCTAGTTTGAAAATATAATAGAAAAATATAAAACCAATGAAGAAATAAAATTTACTGACTATTCAAGGGTATATTGCAATAAACAATTTATAGAAACATTATTAAGACAATTAAAAATTGACAATAACAGACCAAAAAAAGCCATTAATTTATTAGGTACAGTATCTGCTTCCCCCGGCGGGTAATGAGTCGAATACTTTTAGAGCCGGATTATTTTCGTCCATACGGACGACACGACCTAGCCAGCGTTGCTTTTAATTCGCTGAACTATGTCTATGTCGTCGCATATCTCATAGAGCTCATCGTTCCATCGAAAGCGATATTTGCCGTGGCCAATGCGCAAAGTTCCATAAATCTTTCGCAGAACTTTTTTCTCGAAAACTATTAAGGCCGACTCATCAGATGTTGTCATCGCCCATGAACGGGAATAATAAGTGACTTATAGAGTTTTGTTTTTGTTCGTCGAGAGAGGACTTTACTTCTCAATTGCCTACACAGTCCGAAGTATCACCTGTTAGCAAGAGTTATCCTGCGTTGGATTTCGAGGCTGACATTGTTGGTGGTGTTACGCTGGTTTCAAGATAAACGAAATTATCTACGACTAGAAGTTATGACAGTCAACGGTGACGTGGAAGCCTAGTCGCGAGTGCGATGACTGTTTGTTTGATAGGACAAGAGATATTTCGCCTTGCCCTCGTTCACCACCAGATCCATTTGCTTCGCTGCCTTTTCCATTCTGGAAAAAGCAGAACTTACGGCGCGGGTGTTCAAGCCAATGATATCAATATCATCAGCATACGCCAGCAGCTGTACACTCTTATAGAAGATGGTACCTTCTTCGTTCAGTTCTTCAGCTCGAATTGTCTTCTCCAGAAGCAGGTTGAAAAAGGCACAGGAAAAAGAGTTGCCCTGTCTGAAACCTCCTTTGGTATCGAACGGCTCGGATCCTCCCCGATTCTAGCGGAGCTTTTGGTGTTGCTCAACGTCAGCTTACACAGCCGTGTTAGTTTTGCGGGGATACCATATTCAGTCATCGCGGCATAAAGGTAGTTCCTTTTCCATGTCTAAAGCCACTCTGATAAGGCCCAATCAGTTAGTTGAGTGGACTTTAATCTTTCACACAATACGTTCGACAGAACCTTATATTCGATGTTTAGGAGACTTATCTCGCAGTAGTTAGCGATGATTGTGGGGTCTAATTTTTGTTGATTAGGAAGAGCACACTTAAATTTCAATCGTTTGCATGCTTTCGTCCGACCATATTTTACAAAGAAGCTGATGAATGCTCCTTATCAGTTCTTCGCAGCCTTGTTTGAATACCTCAGACGGCAATCAATCGGCCCTTGCCGCCTTGTTGTTCTTCAGGCGGGTAATTGCTATTCGAACTTCTTCATGGTCGGGCAATGGAACGTTTGCTTCATCGTCGTCGAGTGGGGAATCGGGTTCGCCCTCTCCTGGCGTTATGCTTTCACTGCCATTCAGCAGGCTGGAGAAGTGTTCTCTCCATAATTTAAGTATGTTCTGAGCATCGGTTATTAGTACACCTCAAGGGGTTCTACAAGAGTATGCTCCGGTCTTGAAACCTTCTGTAAGACGCCGCATTTTTTCGTTGAATTTTCGATTATTACCCCTGTCGGCCAGTTTGTCAAGCTCTTCGGACTTACGCATTTCGGCCTCTCTTTTTTGCTGTCTGCAAATGCGTATCGCTTCCCTTTCCAACTCCCGGTATCCATCTCATCCCGTACGTGTTGTGATCGATCGTAATGTTGCGAGGTAAACATTCTGTTTTCTCTCCGCTGCGACATGGCACTCTACATCGTAAAAGCTGTTCTTTTGCATTTTATGAAAACCAATGGTTTTGGTTGCAGCTGTACGTAAGGAGGTTGAAGCGCCGTCCCACAGTTCCTTTATACCGAGTTGTTGACAAGTGCTCTCAGAGGGCAGGAGTGCAAGTCGAGTAAGTAATTGTTCGGCTATCTGTTGTGATTGCAGCTTCTCAATGTCGAACCTTACTTGTGTTTGTTGACGTGTTTTTTTTCGGCACAGAGACTGATGCGAATCTTTGCTGCAACATGATAGTTGTCCGTGTCGATGTTAAGACCTCGTAGCGCTCGCACATCTTTAACACTGGAGACATGTCTTCCATCTATTACAACATGATCGATCTGGTTGATGGCTTTTCGATCCGGAGACAGCCAGGTAGCTTGATGAATTTTTCTATGCTGGAATCTGGTACAACAGATAACCATATTTCGGGCCCGGCGAAGTCGATCAGCCTTAACCAATTTAGGGATGTTTCCTCGTGTAGGCTGAATTTACCGAATGTTGCGCCAGAGATACCTTCCTTGCCCAATTTTTTCAAAATCCCTTAAAAAGGCTGACATCAAAGAAATAATAAGCCAGGAAGGAATTAACGTAACAATAACAGATCTTATTGATGTTTCCGAATTTAAAATTGCACAAAAAAAATCTAGTTATATTATAAATATTAAGTTATTTGAAGCAATACCCATTTCACAAAAAGATGGAAAATTACTAATCGAAAGTGAAATAATAAAGTGTGATAATACATTTTATTCAGTGCATTTTTGTAAAAATGTGTTAAATAGTACATTTTGTATGATAAAAAGAAATAATCCTTGTTTGTCAGATATGTTAAATAATAAGCTGATGGCCTTACATACATAGTCGCTAAAGCTGATACTTTTTGTATTTTTAAGGTTTTTATTATAATTTTCAATAAAAATAATAACAAACATTGAAATTGTACAAAAACGAAGCAAATAAAGTAATAAATATTGTAAAAGGCGGTGATATAAAAGACGAGTCGGGGAGTTAACGCCACCAATGCTTAACAGTACTTATCAATAAAATAAACAAAAGGGGTATTTAGACCAGCTTTGATAATTCGTTAGTAGTTACTCGGTAATTTTTTACGTGCGGTTTTTTTTATTTTTTAAGTTAACAGATTAGCGTTTTACCGAGTAACGAAGTACCAGACTGCCAAGCTTGATTGTTTTTCCGTTACTTGGTAACATCACTCGGCTGTGTGGTTTACGTTGTTGCTTCAAAAGTTAACTTGTTTCATTGTGAAAAAATACATTTGCTGTCCGTTACAAAATAGTTTTTGACAAATTTCTCAAAAGTTAGTATTTAACAAAATTGAATCAGCGTTTTTGAACAAAATTTACACCGTACTACTGTGGTAGTGCAAAAAGTATGTTCACAGTTAAGTGTTTTAATAAATTGTCAACTAACGAATCACCAGATTAAAAAATTCGGTCTGAATACCCCTAATAAGAACATAATTTCTTTATTAATGTGTCAAATATGTCATTGACATATCGCCAATTAGGAAGTGGCCATCAGCCATCACTTATGGAATACTTTAAGTAGAATTAGACAGCACATCCTCTTACATCTAAGCTCTGCACTTCCTAAAATGTAAGATGTAAAATGTAACTTTGTAATTTAGGTGTAGAAAAGTAAATAAATTTCCGTTTTGTAGCTTGAACAAAGTCACTAGAATCACGTCTTTCGTGTTCTTTTTAAACCCCATTCGCGTTCGCGCAAAATATAACTTGCACACGTTATCTTTTTAACTTACTTCTTTCTTTTTTTGAAGTAAAAAAAATTTTCAAATGATTCTTACACGAAATTTAAACACAGATTTATGATTTGAAATAAAATTTATGTACCCATGAATTGTATTGAATTTTAATATAAAGAGATAAAAAATCATATGTCCGTCCCCTGGTTCTAAGCTACTTTCCCACGAATTTTCAGCCAAATCGGTTCAGCCGTTCTTGAGTTCAGTAGCGTGAAGTTTTAAAAATTTCTTTCATTTTCAAAATAAATATGACAGGTTGCAATCCCACCTTAATCATGACGACTCAGTTAAGAGAAATTCAAAAGCTTTGCCTAGAAAACTCCCCAAAATTCTTGCTAAAATGCGACCTTCAATTTGGGCGAGGCAAGCAAAGTTTGGAGGATGGAGTCATGTGTAGAAGTCCAGGCATGTGAGGAAAGCTCTCATATCGCCATTCACTTGGGAGTAGCCAAAAACGATTCTTTTACATATGACTCAAGCAGCTCACGACTTCCGGTCCCTGACCAAGTATCTTCTGGGTAGCCAAAGATCATCCGTTTGAAGGCGAGCTAAAGTGAGAAGGTGAAACATCCCCTCCGCAGGGTTGTGCGCTGGGTTCGGGACCCACCACGTAAAATGTCATACCAATGAAAAGGAACAACAAGCCTCGGATGAGTGACTCTCGTTTTGATAACGAGCTTGGCAAACGAAATAAGGACTACGAATTGAGGGCATGCACCTGGAATGTCCGGTCCCTTAATTGGGAGAGTACCGCTGCCCAGCTAGTTGATGTCCTCGTAAAAATAAAGGTTGACATCACCGCCGTCCTAGAAATGCGATGGACGGGACAAGGACAGAGACGAGTAGGACCTTGTGGCATTTACTACAGTGGCTATATAAAGGAGCGCAAGTTTAGTGTGGGATTTATGGTAGGAGAGAGACTCCGTCGCCGAGTACTATCATTCACTCCGGTGAATGAACGTCTAGCCACAATCCGCATCAAAGCGAGGTTCTTCAACATATCGCTGATTTGCGCCCACGTCCCGACGGAAGAAAAGGACGATGTGACGAAAGATGCCTTTTATAAGCGCTTGGAGCGCACTTATGAGAGCTGCCCCCGCCACAATATCAAAATCGTGCTTGGAGACTTTAACGTCAGGGTGGGCAAAGAAAATATCTTTGGTACTATGTTCGGTAAATTGAGCCTCCACGACGAAACATCCCCAAATGGGTTGAGGCTAATCGACTTCGCTGGGGCCCGAAATATGGTTATCTGTAGTACTAGATTTCAGCACAAGAAAATACATCAACCTACCTGGTTGTCTCCGGATCGAAAAGCCACCAACCAGATCGATCAGGCTGTGATTGACGGAAGACACGTCTCTAGTGTTCTAGACAGGCGTACGCTCCGAGGTCTTAACATCGACTCGGACCACTATCTTGTTGCAGGCAAGATTCGCACCAACCTCTGTGCAGCAGAAAACGCACGCCAACAAATACAAGGAATGTTCGACGTCGATAAGCTGCAATCACAACAGACACCTCTTCGTCGCTTTCCAAGCTGCTTGCAACAGCACGAAAAGGAGCCGCGCTGTCTGAATTTGATATCCATGCAAAACTAATACGACTTTGTAAACTGACATTGAGAAACACCAAAAGTTCCGTCAGGATCGGGAAGGACCTCTCCGAGCCATTCGATACCAAACGAGGTTTCAGACAAGGCGACTCCCTATCGTGCGACTTCTTCAATCGACTGCTGGAGAAAATAACTCGAGCTGCAGAACTTAATCGAGCAGGTACAATCTTTTATAAGAGTGTACAGCTGCTGCCGTAAGCTGATGATATTGATATCATCGGCCTCAACACGTGCGCCGTTTGTTTCTGTAGATTGGAAAAGGATGCAAAGCAAATGGGTCTGGCAGTGAATGAGGGCAAGGCGAAATATTACCTGTCATCAAACAAACAGTCGTGGCACTTGCGACTTAGCTCTCACGTCACTGTTGACAGTCATAACTTTTAAGTCGTAGATAATTTCGTCTATCTTGGAACCAGCGTAAACACCACCAACAATGTCAGCCTAGAAACCCAACGGACTGAGTAGGCAATTGAGAAGCAAAGTCCTTTCTCGACAAATAAAAACCAAACTCATAAGTCACTCATAATTACCGTCCTGCTATATGGTGCAGAGGCTAGGACGATGTCAACAACGGATGAGTCGACGATGCGAGTTTTCGAGCGAAAGGTCCTGCGAAAGATTTATGGTCCTCTGCGCGTTGGCGACGTCGAATATCGTATTCGGTGGAACCATGAGCTGTACGAGATGTACGACGACGTTAACATAGTTCAGCGAATTAAAAGACAGTGGCTACGCTGTCTAGGTCATGTTGCCCGGATGGACGAAAACACTCCAGCTCTGAAAGTATTCGACGCAGTACCCGCCGGGGGAAGCAGAGGAAGAAGAAGACCTCCACTCCGTTGGAAGGACCAAGTGGAGAAGGACCTGGCTTCGCTTGGAATATCCAATTGGTGCCACGTAGCGAAAAGAAGAAACGACTGGCGCCCTGTTGTTAACTCGGCTATAAGAAGAAGAAGTAAAGTTTTAGCAAAGGCCAAAGCAAAGTTGCAAAATTTATTGAAATGATTTTGAATCATTCAAGTGCAAGGCCATTAAAACTGCAAGAAACTATGGTATTGATACCCATTTTCAAAAAAAGGCAACTAAAAGTTGAAAAACCCTTTGATGAAATAGCAGCTGATTACCGATTTCCAAATCGGAAAAAATATTTCTTTGATTTTCTAACACCAACATTTTTATTACAATTAAAGCAACTTCGTTATTCAGAAATATTCAGATATAATAGGCCCGAATTATACTCTTGCAACCAGTTGCTACAGAGTTTTATAATTTTGTTCACTTAACGGTTGTACGTATCACATAAAACTAAACGAGATAGATATAGGGTTATATATATACAGGGTAGCGCAAAAGTAATCCTCCTATCAGAAGATGCAATAAATTTTGCAGTTAACCTCTAAGGTCAGTTCCCTTTTGACTTTTGTGTAGTAAACACAAGCGAAATACACGTAAGTAAACAATACACTGCTCCTGCACGCGGGTTATTGGTGCCTATTTATTTGACCAATAATCGGTCGGTGACTTTGGCACAACGTGAATTTCGTCGCAGATTTCCTGGCCGTCGGACACCTACTGGTGAAACACTGCGACGTTTAGCCGCTCGCCTCGAAAAGACTGGCACAAGACGAGATGATGCCAGGCGTGGTAGACCGGAGTAGCCGTTCTGCAAAGAATATTGCTGCTGTTGCCGAGAATGTCTTGGAAGCGCCGCTGACATCGATCAGATACTGTGCCACGCAAATGGGTATCATTCGGCGGTGTTTACAGCGAATTTTGATAGAGGATTTGAAGATGTTTCCGTACAAAGTCTAAACGGTGCATCAGCTGTTAGCTGCTGACCGCCAATCGCGTCTAACATACGCTCAAGCCATCCTCAATCACCACCAAGAGGAAGATGATTTTTCATCAAAAATTATCATGAGTGATGAAGCCAATTTCCATCTTAGCGGGTATGTAAATAAGCAAAATTTACACTTCTGGGGCACTGAAAATCCGCATGTAACCCACGAAGATTCATTACACCCGCTCAACACGGCACATACTGCACGTGCCACAACCGATGTGCTGACGGTTGCATTTCATGGGCACCTTATCTCCCGGTTTGGCGATTTGCACTGGCCAGCAAGATCGCCTGATTTGACCGCTCCAGACTTCTTTTTGAAGTCGCGGGTTTATGTCAACATGCCTCAAACTCTTGCAGCTCTTAAAGACAATATCCGTCAAGAATGTGAGAACCTATTGCCTAAAGTTCTGACCAAAGTGATGAAAAATGTCATAAAAATGGCTCAAGTGACAATCGACTGTGGCGGCGGTCATTTAAAAGCAGAATCAAAGTTTTTAATTTTTTTTAAATTGCAGCCAAAAAACATTGGAAGGTTATTTTTGCGCCACCTTGTATAAATGATCAGGGTGACGAGATATATTGAAATGCGATTGGCTGTCTGTCTGTCTGTTCGTCCGTCCGTTCATCCGTCCGTGCAATATTGAGATATCTTGCCCAACTTATTATGCAGATTTCTTAGCACAAAAAAAGTTCGAGTTCGTACCACTGCCTCGCCCAAAAAACGTCATTAACCAAAAAACCTATAAAGTGTCATAACTAAGCACTAAATTAAGATATAAAACGAAAAAAAAATATTATTTGGCACAGGGGATCGCAGTAGCAAGGGAAATCTGTTGATACAAAATTTCTAAAAAGTGGGCAAGGCCCCGCACTCTAATTTGTTTAATGTGCATATCTCCTAATCTACTAAAGCCACAACACCAAAATTCGCCCAGCATGAATATTATAATAACTAATACGATTTTGTGATAATGGTTAAAATCGGATGAAAACCCCGCACACTCCCCATATAATGGTCAGGTTCAAAACTACCGAAAGCGCGATAAATCGATAACTATGTCTATACCCCAGAAACGTAAAAATTTACCGACGTGATGGTATGATGAGGCTTTATAAGGACCGTGGTAAAAATTGGACGATGGGCTTGGCACCGCCTACGTTTTGGTGTATTCCCATATCTCGGGACCCAAATAACCGATTTCTACAAAATTTGGTACGTGGCATTTTTATTTATATTCTTATGTCACCTTTTGGAAATGAGCGAAATCGGATAATAACCACGTTTACTTCCCATGTAGCACAATTTTAAATTCCACTTGATTCATTCAATTTCCAGCACAGAAATCAAGAAGCAATTAATATAACGGGATAAGACTTTGCACGAGTAATGTCTTTGGTGTGTGCCACTTTATGACCAAAAATTGTTTAAACTAAATAATAACTGTCCCAGCCCCTAAGTACCGAATATGTAGACCCCACAACCCATTAACTTTTAATGTAAACTGTTGGTCGTTCTCATATAATTGTTTATCTATATGTCAAAAATAGGTTTTATCGGACCAATACTTCTCTTAGTCCCCATATATCTAATATAAAGATAATCGAACTTCCGTGTGACTTTGTATGGCGTATATCGGCCAATATGTGAGTTATCTCAATGTAAATGAGATAACATGTCTTACTCATAAGAATGTTTATATATGCTAAAAATAAATAAATTTGAGCATAAACTTGACTTACCTCCCATATAACTAATATCAGGATTTTCCAACAACCGACTGACTTTACTCTATATGATTAGTTTTTTAGTATGTGACATGTTAACAGTTTGTGATATTGAATATATATTTTTGAGTTACATGTATAGTATTATGTATATATATATAAAATTGCTTGGATTTCGATCCTCACGTTGACGTTTTACATCTTTAAGTATTTCTCTCGCTTTGATTCCTGAAAGTTGCAAGAGTATAAAATGTTCGGTTGCACCTGAACTTATGTAGCCCTTCTTTACTTGTTTTTCACTTCAATTTATTAATATTTACCACTTAGTTTAACTTCAATTAACTCTAGCATTATGTGAGGAAATAGTGAACAAGATGTATAACGGAAGTTTTTACAGCTTCTTCAGCAGCTGAAAGGTCATTTAACAAATTAAATATAATAAAATAATTTAAGAAATAATACAAGCCATATTCGACTCCGACTTTTATCGCTAATAGCAATTAAATCTAGGAAAAAATATAAATATAATTGTTATTCAGCCAGTTGGTAGGCCCGACCTTAATATAATAAGCCCTTGAATCTTCTCTATTTCGTTTTATTAGCCAAACCTACACCAAGTATTTCTTGTAATTTATGTTGTTACTGTTTAATACCTGCCCTGCAGTGCACAAAAAAAGCTTTAGTAGCTGATTTGATAAAACCTAATCAGTTTGCGTAGTAGTGGGGCATCATTTTTTGATTTTTTTTTTTAATTTTTACCTGGTCTTGGAGAGAATGAAGCAATTTAATTGCAAGCCTGCGAGGAATACATAGCACTGTAACATAGGCTTCCATGTAATAATTATAACTAATATGACTCTCTTTCGTTTGATTGAATGAAATGAACGCACGTAAAACAACAGTTTATGGGCCCAGCTCAAAGATTTTTAAATTCAAGTTTTATTTTATTAGCTAAAAGTTTTATTTAATTAGCTGTGAAAGGTGACTTATGGAGCTACGTATCTGGAGGTGTACCTTATCCAAACGACAATAGCGCAGCGAAATGGATACGCAGCATGTGGGGATATAATGCTATCAATTACACCGTCAGAATTGGGTTTGATAACTGAATGCAAAAATTCACACGAAATGTGGAAATAGTTAGAGTCTACTTTCCAGTCAAAGGGTCCAGTGCGAAAAGCTACTCTACTGAAACGTATTGCACTGGCCCGCATGAAAGATGGCGATAACGTCCGCGAACATTTGAACGAACTTTTCCATGATGTCAACAAATTGAAGGAAATAATTGTTAATGTTGGAGATGAATGGAGTTTAAATACTGGAAAAATAACAATGTTTGAAACTAAAAGAAGCAACAGCAGAGCATAACGTGTTAATTGCTCAACGAAAAACAAAAATCAGTAATACAAATGATGGTAAGTCTTCTATCAATCACAACAAAAAGTCTACAAAGGAAATGCAAGATAAACGAAATTTCTACAAGTACGACGATTACTGACGATTTTTCGAGATATTCTGAGGTTTATTTCATGAGAACTAAGTCAAAAGTTTTACAAAAATTCAATATAATTAAGAATATGTCGGAAACGTATATAGTGAAGAAAGTTAACACACTTCAGACAGACAACGTGTTAGAGTATATGAGGAGCGAATTTCAAAACTATTTAAGGGAATATGAAGTTAAGCGGCGTTTGACCGCTTTTATATCTTCCTCTTCTTAATTGGCGTAGACACCGCTTACGCGATTATAGCCGAGTTAACAACCGCGCGCCAGTCGTTTCTTCTTTTCGCAAGGTGGCACCAATTGGATATTCCAAGCGAAGCCAGGTCCTTCTCCACTTGGTCCTTCCAGCGGAGTGGAGGTCTTCTTCTTCCTCTGCTTCCCCCGGCGGGTACTGCGTCGAATACTTTCAGAGCTGGAGTGTTTTCGTCCATCCGGGCAACATGACCTAGACAGCGTAGCCCCTGCTCATCGTTCCACCGAATGCGATATTCGACGTGGCCAACGCGCAGAGGACCATAAATCTTTCGCAGGACTTTTCTCTCGAAAACTCGCATCGTCGACTCATCCGTTGTTGACATCGTCCTAGCCTCTGCACCATATAGCAGGACGGGAATTATGAGCGACTTATGAGTTTTGTTTTTGTTTGTCGAGAGAGGACTTTGCTTCTCAATTGCCTACTCAGTCCATTGGGTTTCTAGGCTGACATTGTTGGTGGTGTTTACGCTGGTTCCAAGATAGACGAAATTATCTACGACTTCAAAGTTGTGACTGTAAACAGTGACGTGAGAGCAAAGTCGCGAGTGCCACGACTGTTTGTTTGATGACAGGTAATATTTCGCCTTGCCCTCATTCACTGCCAGATCCATTTGTTTTGTTTCGTTGTCCTGGATAAAGCAGAACTAAAGGCGTGGGTGTTGAGGCCGATGATATCAATATCACTCAGCAGTTATGCACTCTGTAGAAGTTGGTACCTTCTCTATTTAGTTCTGCAGCTCGAGTTATTTTCTCCAGAAGCAGGTTGAAAAAGTCGCACAATAGGGAATCGCCTTGTCAGAAACCTCGTTTGGTATCGAACGGCTCGGAGAGGTCCATCCCGATCTTGACGGAACTTTTGGTGTTTCTCAACGTCAGTTTACACAGCCGTATTAGTTTTGCAGGGATACCAAATTCAGACATCGCGGAATATCCTTTTCGTGCTGTCGAAAGCAGCTTTGAAATCGACGAAGAGGTGGTGTGTATCGATTCTCCTTTCACGGGTCTTTTCCAAGATTTGGCGCATGGTGAATATCTGGTCGGTTGTTGATTTGCCAGGTCTAAAGCCACACTGATAAGGTCCAATCAGTTTGTTGACTGTGGGTTTTAATCTTTCACCCAATACGCCCGACAGAACCTTATATGCGGTGTTGAGGAGGCTAATCCCTCGGTAGTTGGCGCAGATTGTGGGGTCGCCTTTTTTATGGATTGGGCACAGCACACTTAAATTCCAATCGTTGGGCATGCTTTCGTCCACCATACTTAACAAAGAAGCTGATGCATGCTCCTTATCAGTTCTTCGCCGCCGTGTTTGAATAGCTCGGCCGGCAATCCGTCGGCCCCTGCCGCTTTGTTGTTCTTCAGGCGGGCAATTGCTATTCGAACATTTTCATGGCCGGGAAATGGAACGTCTGCTCCATCGTCATCGATTGGGGAATCGGGTTCGTCTTCTCCTGGTGTTGTGCGTTCACTGCCATTCAACAGGCTGGAGAAGTGTTGCCTCCATAATTTAAGTATGCTCTGGGCATCGGTGACTAGATCGCCTTTGGGGGTCTACAAGAGTATACTCCGGTCTTGAAACCTTCCGTAAGCCACCACATTTTTTCGTAGAATTTTCGAGCATTACCCGTGTCGGCCAGCTTATCAAGCTCTTCGTACTCAGGCATTTCGGCATCTTTCTTTTTCTGTCTGCAAAAGCGTCTCGCTTCCCTCTTCAACTCTCGGTATCTATCCCATCCAGCACGTGTTGTGGTCGATCGTAAAATTGCGAGGTAGGCAGCCTGTTTTCTCTCCGCTGCAACACGGCACTCCTAGTCCTACCTGCTGTTCTTTTACACTTTCCGAAAAGCAATGGTTTCGGTTGCAGCTGTATAGTAACAAAAGGGTGCTCGCAACGTCCAGGTGAGGATTATAATCTTCAAGTACATCAAATGGATGTTAGATCTGCTTATTTGAACGGTGATCTAGATGAAACTGTATATATGAAAATACCTGAATACTTGGATGAAATCCTTAAAAAAGTAGCAGCAGGATATCCGATACACGTAAAAAAGGATAAAGCTGAAGAAATACGACCCTCAGCAAAAAATTGGCAGAAGACAAAATCCAAAACCAAAGATCCAGTATGTAGACTTTGGGTTACGACAGTCTGGTTTCCAATGGTATCAAAAATTAACGAATAAACTAAGACAAATAGGTTTAATGCATCCTAAGCGACCCGTGTTTATTTATAATGAAACAAAAATCAAAGATAATGTTAATTACATTGTACGTAGACGATTTACTCATTGCTACGAATGATCAAGAGTCGTTAAAGAAGTCAAGAGATCTCTTTCGGAAAGTTTTGAAATGAAAGATTTAGGACCAGTTGAAATATGTCTGGGTGTTGAATTTAAACAAGATATGAAGAGCCATACATTATTTTTAAATCAACGAGATTACTCTTTTAATATTTAAAAACGTTTTGAAATGGAAGACTGTAAACCAGTTAAGACACCCCTCGAATACAATTGCAAACTTGAAAGCCCAGTTAAATCAGATAACAAAGAAATACAGAATATTCCATATCAAAGATTAATTGGTGCTCTATTTTATTTGGCTGTAACAACACGATCTGATTTAGCATTCGCAGTTAAGTTTTTAAACCAATTCAATTCTAATTATAGTTTGGAACTTTGGAAAGCGGCCAAAAGAGTACTGAGGTATTTAAAAGGGACTTTAAATTATGCTTACTTTATGAGCAGACAGTTGAAAAAGTGCATTCACTCGTCGATGCTGATTGGGGTGGTAATTTAACCGATAGACGTTCATATTCCGGTTACGCTTTTATATTGGTTAAGCAGAAGATAGTATAAATTTCAAGTACCGAATCCGATTGGCTTTGAGTAAAGCTACAAGAGAGGCTATGTACTTACGAGAAATGGTGAATGAGATCGGGTTTAAGCACGAATGTATACATATTTACAACGACAGCGAAAGTGCACAGAAGTTAGTCCAGAGCAACGCATTCCATTCACGTACTAAGCACATAGATGTACGTCATCACTTCATACGCAAGAAGCATCAAAGCGCCGATATCAACTTGAGTTATATGCCAATTGAAGATATGCCAGCTGATCTCCTTACGAAAGGATTACCTATGCATCGAAAATATGGGCATGGCGAATAAATGTTCATAAATTACAATGCAATCAAAATTCTTCAAAGGGAGGTGTTGGAGAGAACGAAGCAATTTAATTGCAACCTTGAAAAGAATCCATAGCACTGTAACATGGGTTAAGCTTTCATGTAATAACTATAACTAATACGACTCTCTTCCATTTGATTGAATGAAATAAACGCACGTAAAACAACACCTAGGTACTCCACTGCTTCAGTTAGGAATAGTGCAACTTACACCACTTTCTTTTAAATATATAGATTGTGGTAATTGTCTTTATTATGGTGTTTGCAAGGTTATTTTATGAACATTATTAAGGGGGTATTCTACTCGAGAAATCAAATTTTGGGCAGTTTTTTGAATTTTATTTAAAAACAAACCAAAAATATTTTTAGTATCCATTTTTTATGGTGTTTTTTTTATTGATATCTTAAGAATACAGGAAAAAAATTTTGCAAAAAAATATTAAAAATTAAACTAATTAGAGGTGGGGGGGGGGGGGGGGGGAGACAGGTGTAAAAAAATGGCGCATCCTGGTGACATTGATCCTGACTCTCCTGATGGTCTGAAAAAAACTCAAAAGAAATTCTGAATCAGTAAGGATGCTGTTATAGTCCGAAAGCAAGAATTTTTTTTTTTTGAAAAATGGCGACTGCCTGAATATAAAAATCATTTTTTACGCTTTTGTTTTGAAATTCCTGAATTTTTTTTTAAATATTGAAAACAAAAATTTTGACACGATGCTAGTAGGAACGATAAAAGATTATATAAAGAAGGTTCACACAAAATTTCAAGTAAATCGGTTGCATAGAACTTGAGATAATGCCGGTACCGTGTGGAAAAAAGTAGTTTCGAGAAAAACGCGTTTAAAGTTTAGGAGACAATTCTGGTGAACACGGACGCCACCTCACAAAATCGGCTGTATCTCAGAAAATAATTTGAATTTTGAAAAATCCTTCCAAGGTCGTATTTTTGAAAGTCTAAACTTTAAATATATGAAAAAAATTCGAATTTTTCAAAATTCTAGAGTAGAATACCCCCTTAAAGGAAAAAAATTACTTCTGTAATATTAATGGGTGCTTTTGATCAATTATTCATTCATTCAGTACCTCCTACACGAAGAACTGGATTATTATCCAAAATTGGATGTAAGCTTGCAATGTTACTCTTATTACTAATTCCTTTTTTTATTTCTAACCTCTGTATTTCCTCTCTAAACAGTAATCTTTGCTGGTACCCTATTATCATCTTTTTAGCTTTTAATTTCTGACTGTACTGAGTATGTATTTGAGTCTTCCTATTTTTTTACAAATCGCAAAACATAAACTACTTACCTTGGTACTTTGGTTTAACTAGAATATTTTAGTATTACCGTATCCAAGAAATGTGATTCACTTGATGATGTGAAATACATTGGCCATTGATGTTATTCTTTTTGTAACCATTTGAGACCTCTCCACCATAGATGACAATCCACCAGTATTTTCGCGAATATCCCTCTGGATGCTACATCGGCTGGATTGTCCTTTGTTTGAAAGTGTTGCCAAATCGCAGTCAAATTATTTAATCTATTCTTTTCTAGTGTTGATGAATATGTCTTTACTTTGGCAATTATTTATCCATGCTAATGTTATAGATTAAACGCTCCCAGTAAATGTGTTAACTTCTTTCTTGATAACAAATTTTATCGTTTGTACTAATTCCGCAAGAACGTGAGCTGAGCATAGATCTACGAGTAGTTTTGGCAACATCTTTTTATTTTTAATTACTTTGTTTTTACCCCCTACCATTATTAAAACTGGTCCAGCTTTTGCACACACAACTGCTTCGTAAGCTTTCTTTGAAACATCTGCGAATCTATTCTGTTCAAACGTAAATTAATGTTTTGTTTCAAACCATCTACAAATTTTTATTATTTTTATCTCTGGTATATGCTGCACCAACTTTTGCCATTCTTTTGTTAAATTCTCGTTAATTAACTCGTGCCAGTCGAGTTTCATCAATCACAGTATTTGTGTACACAAATTTGCCTTAATTGGGTCCAAAATTCCATCTAATTCAGATAAAGAATGTCTCTTTCAAAGATATGTGTTAAAGCCAAATGTGCCTTTGGTAGGAATCCATTGAATACCCAATGTCATTATTGATTCCTCTTCTGTTGCTTTTATACTCCAGCAACTTGTTGTTACAGAGAACAATAGTTTTGTTCACCCAACGGTTGTTTATATTACCTAATACTAATGGAGATAGAAGTAGATATAGAGCTATATCTATAGTAATATTATAAAGAGGAAACATGTGTGTTTTTGTATGTATGTTTGTAATGAATTACCTCAAAAGCTACTGTGTCGATTTCAAAAATTCTTTCACCAATGGAAAGCTACACTCACTTTAAGTAACAAGGATATATTTATTGCTAGAAAATATTAGGGATCCTTATCAAAACTTAACTAACGTAAGGTATAAAGAAGTGACCTAAAACGTCTTTCGTGGCATGCGTTGCGGAAACTATTGTTGACAGAACAAAAGTATGTTCTACATTATTAAAGAACATATCAATCTCTACAAAATATATTGCCACAGCATATGTCTAAGTATTATAGATTTGTCACAAAAAGTGCTTTTTCATTAAAAAAATATATATTTAAATACCACCGCTATAAAAGTTTCTTTATTTACACCTTGATATTAATCCCTATCAAAATAAATGATTTTCCATATAATTCAATTTGGACAATTAATTCGAAAGATATCACGAATTAAAAAATGTAAGTTATTTAAAAAGTGTCGCCGACTACACCGATCGGTTAGAAGTTACAGTAATAAGCGATGTAGGCATCACTGGGATACGGGAGGGGAGTTAATGTTAATGTTAAGAAATAAAGAACATATCAATATCTACAACAAAATTTCGCAAATTTCCGCGCGGCTCATTCACGCGATCGCGTCCTTACACAGCGGACGTAACCAATTTTTTATTTTTTTAATTACAATTTTTGTTTCCAACTTAAAAAGTTCATCTCAAAACTAATTATAAATTGTGAATTTCTATTCCTTATAGTATTTTCTCACTTTGTCAATAGTAAATATTTATCAAAAGGGATATCCCAAGCGAGATTAGCAAAAATACGACGTATTCGAGAATCATCTTCTGAAAACTCAGATATGCTCCCAAATTAGAGAACATAGGCGTCGCAATCATGGGCCACAGAATCGAGCACCGGACGGTTGCAATGCCTTGCTCAAGTTATAAACAGAATATCACGAATACGTACAAAGGAAGATTCCTTCGAATCGTTCGCTTAGCTTAGCAGAACAAAATGTCAGATCATTCCAACTGTACGAACGATAATCGAGTGTCGAACGCTCGCAGCGCCTTGCTGATAATAGATTAAAGAACTGGCAAACGCGTGCCCGTGAACCTAGTGCCGAAAGACAACGGTCGTTAACAACTGGGATGCGTAATAGAATTTTAGCTTATAGTAATAAGTCGGCATTCAGTTACAATCCACATAATGATTGTGCTTTTCCACATCGGAGCAATGAATAAGGTTTGTCCTAAATGTTTTGCTAAAAAAATGAAATGACGAAGCAAGTGGCATGTGCTATATATCTGGGAAAATTATTCTATCTAATATCAAAGAGCCACCAGAACCAATAAGAAGCTTTTTGACCAATAATCACAAATACTCCACACATTTTTTGAGCAGCATTTGGGGCGAAAGAAATTAGAGTGGGAAATTTTATTTAAGGTAGAAGAGCAAGTCTATCATCTCATCGGTAACATTTTATCACCAGCAGGAGAAAACCCTCAATTTCTGCAAATATATTTTATTTCAGAAGCTGATCCACTATCCTTGCATTCAAATATAGCCCCTATGCAAAAAATAGGTTTGATCAACGAATTACAGACCTTATTAAATAGTTACAACGTGCACATACGTAGATTTAAACTTAGCATCGAACTAAACAATCCGAAGAGTTTAAAATTAATCATTCACTCTGATCGCACATCTCAGGCATCATCGGGGTATATATAACGCTCTATTTAAAAAATAAGTGGCCGTTTTACTAGTCGACGAAGATAAAGGACCGAGGGATATTGTAGTAAAGACGGACAACTAGAACAAGTGCTGGAATTGCACCTTGCCTACGATCCGTTACAACATCCATTAATATTTGTATCAGGAGACGACGGATATTATGTGACTATTCCAGAATGCCTTAAGAAATAAGGCGGTGTCAAGTATGACATCATTGCTCGTGTGTTTCACTTAAAAATGAAAAAAAAAACTCATAAAAATAATCACAAAAGACGCAATTCTTGGACCGGTCAAATGTCCTACGCTAACTGTAGAGTGGCAAAAAAGAGGGCTGCCGCAATGTCATATGTTATTTTGGCTGGACTCAAATATACAGCCCGAAGAAATTGGTGTAATAATAGTTGTCAAGCTACCTAATAAAGACGAAGACCCAAAGTTGGGTAAGAAAATTTGACTTCGCCTTGCATGAAAAATGGCATATGTTCAAAAAAATATACACGACATTTCCAATGAGGATGATATCCCATTTATCGACGACATGACATCGACAACGGAAGGCAGGTTGCTACCGTAAATGTGCGAGGAACAACAGTAAACATAGACAATAAATGCATTGTTCCATATTCCCCAATATTGCGTCGATCTTTCAACGCTCACATAAAGCCATTAAATACATATGGGGTATTCCATACCAAATCGACCACTTTTGAACCCGACCTCTTTAGATTTTGCTGAAACTTATCCATCCTTTTCTACCCTTTGAAAAACATTTTTGAGAATTTTTTCAAAATGTTTATCCAACTTCAAAAAAGTTATGAATTTTTCAAAAAAATGGCTTTTTAATTTTCAAATAGCCACAACTTTTGTAGAAATTGACGTTTGGGGACTATTTTTTTTAAATTTTTGCTTTTAAATGAACTTTTCGAAAAAATACACGAAAAAAATTTAACTCGATCAATTATATAAAATAATGGGTTTTTTCGTCATTTTTTGGAAGTTCGGCATTTTTTTTTTGTTTTTTTTTTCCTCAAAAAAAAACTTCAATTAATTTGACAACTATCCCTGCTAATCCCGCAGTAGGCCATTTTTTTTATTTATTTAAAAAAAATTGTCAAAGTTTAAAAAAAAATTTTTTTTTTCCGTAAACTTTATTTCTATCAAATCAAAAATGGTCCCCAAAAGTCAATTTCTACAAAAGTTATGGCTATTTGAAAATAAAAAAGCCAATTTTTTTAAAAATTCATAACCTTTTCGAAGTTGAACAAAAAATTTTGAAAAAATTCTCAAAAATGTTTTTCAAAGGGTAGAAAAGGATGGATAAGTTTCAGCAAAATCTAAAGGAATCGGGTTCAAAAGTGGTCGATTTGGTATGGAATACCCCGTATGTAAATACATCAACAAAGAATCGTATCAAGCAACTTTCAATGTCAGAAATGCTCATGCGAAGTTGATAATTATTTGAACAGCTGTTACATCAGTACATCTGAAGCAGTGTGGAGGTTATTAGGAAAATCCACCAAAAACGACACTCACGGCGTTTTCTGACCTGTGCACTAGTGACGTATTTGCTAAAACACAACTTTATCACGAAGTTCCTCATTGCTATACATTAGGGTGGGTCGACTCCGGACTTTTCGATTCGGGATTTCTAATAGTGCGGAAAAGTTGCCTTAGTACTTCCTGATTCCAATACAACTTTTTGTTTTGAGATCGGATTGCATCTTCAACCCCAACTCCGGCCTTGAAATTGCGGAAATTCGCCTAAAATCGTGAAATTGTCTACCTAGCGCCTGAAATACGCATCTCATGGCAAAAGTTATTTGTCACGTCATTTGCTACCGAAATGGTATATGTGATCATGGCCGTAGGACGAACCGTTCCCGAGATACGAGCGAAAAGGCGGCGCGCCACGGCGGTCACCCAGAACCCACCGCGTGGAGGTGGCTGTTCTTCGGGTTCCTCCCAAGCCCAACCCAACCAACCAACCATATGTCAGGCTTGTTTTAGTCTGAATCTGTGTAAAATTTATTGATAAAATCAGATTTTGTACTAAACTTTGGCACTTGTTGCCTAAATTTCAGTGTAGCGCGTATAAAACGATCACGAGATTGGGGGCCAATAACTTTAGAAGATGCCTCTGTCACCAGTTTGACGGTTCTCTCGACAGCCACGGTGTGAGAGGGGAATTCATTAAATTTCCATACGTCTGCAGTGTCTCCCGACAGCCCTTTTATAAGTTCTTCGTTGGAAACTGATCAAAGAACTGGTGGAACAGTCAAGGTAATAGTCTTCCAGTTAATCATATCGCAATAATTATTAGCTTTGAAATTCAGCTTTGGCACTTTATTACATCTAACCCTTCCATTTAGTCAGACTCTGCTTCTCTGGCTGCCAGAAGACGGTCAAGGGCCAACTTTCTAACTAACTCATACTAAGGAGAATGTTTTCTGGAAGAACAAATAAAGCATTCTGGTGAATGGATGAATCGACAACCTTGCGCAGTTTAGCAGGTAAGTATCTCGACCTTTGAATTGCAGCATAGAGGTGGCGGGAACCATCTTTGATTGAACTGTTGAATCATATTGCGAACCACAAAGGTGAGTAAACTGTAAGTATGTACTTGACCAAAATCTTTATTTCCTTTGTTGGTTTGTCAGTAGAAATGTATAATCTCAGAATTCTATTTGCACAGGTCAGCCAGCGAGATTTGCACATGTTACCTGGATGCATCGACGCTAAGTGTGAGGAACATTGACCGGAAATAACAGCTTTTGATATTTTATAGAGATAAGCTTGGTCTGTGCTAAGTTGGGTCGGATAAATAACCTCAGAAGGTAATTGGCAGGATGGAAAACTTTCAAATTTGACAACAGGCAACTTCTCACAATCAGGGAGCAGTTTACCTATGTCGCCAGAGAATGTATTTGGACTCTTTGAGACACCATCTATGTGTTCGAACAGAGCACGAAATGGGAGTTCGTTGAAATGTAGAAGACAAACAATCCACTGTAATGGCCTACCTATTCTTTCTTCTAGTTTCCGAATGATTGCACCTTTCCAACCTGTGTTCGTGTTGGTGCCATCAGCACCGACAACTTCTAGATGTTCCACATCAACTGAATTGTCTTGTAAATGTTGCCATATAGCTTGCGTCTCATCCTCAGCTGACCCGGAAGGAGAGGTGACGTGGCCAAAGTAATGACAACCAGGTTCCGCTATAAGAGAAATATGTTCCTCTTCGACAGTGTCGCGGTAGTACTTTTCACCTTCGCTGACTTGTGTAAGTGTATTGTCTTTGCGGTCGTCAAAATACAGCCCATATTCAGAGTCAATACTTTCGGTGTTTTGGAGCTTAACTCCAACACTTTTTTTTGCCCGACTAATCTTGCATTTGTCAGTGACAAAGCTAGCCTGATCCTCTGTTATCAAACCTGCTTTTTTGGCATCCAGAAAAGCAGATGAAACAATCAAGGCCGCTGCTCTATCACTTACTCCAAATCTTTGGGCAGCTAAAGCAGTGAGTTCTAAAACTAGTGTGTTTTGTTTGGTTTTAGAGGATGGAAGAGAAAATTCATCATCAGCATCGCTTTAGGAAGAATCTATGTGCGACGCACCTACATTGTTGTCGTCTGTATGAGAGTCTGGCTGATCTGAGTGGTCACGTGTTCTTGCTGATTTGGTAAGTGTTGATGTTGAATGACGTTTTGAAAGCTTTTCTTTACGTTCATTTTTCTTTGTAATTTTTTTTGTTTCAGGAAGATCAACACTTCCAATGCGACCAATTCTTCTGGTTCTCTGGTCCAAGAGAAATGGTTGTTCATTGATAGGAACTTTCCTTTCCTTTGGACAAGTGCAGGAAGAAAAATAAATGCATTTACAAGCAGCGATGTCAAATAATTTTCCGGGAGAAGAGACAAAGTCGTCTCTTTTAGAGCTCAAACCTATTGGGTTCCTTAAAAACATTTGTTTAAGAGTCAGAAATTTATTATGGTATATAGTGAGCATTTGTACAACTCTGGTGTGTGAAACTATCGGAATAGATGACTTTTTGAAAGTATTTTCAACCTTTTTTGCAACTATTTCTGTAACCTCTTTACTCCTAGGTTAAAAGTTGTCACCTAGGTGTCGCCCTATACGAAATCTTTCAAACTGATTACCCAAAAGAACATCCTTGATGTTGAGAGAATATAAGTGATAGCACTCGGCAAAATCAACGACAAGAGTGTAGAAACTCGATGAAAAAATATTTATGTGGAGACCAGTCTGAGCGTGTCGTATGGCGCAGGGAAATGAATGTAAGTGATAGAACTCGATGAAAAAATATTTGTGTGGAGACCTATCCGAACGTGTCGTATGGCGCAGGGAAATGAATGTAAGTGATAGAACTCGGCGAAATCACCGACAAGAGTGAAGGAACTCAATGAAAAAATATTTGTGTGGAGACCTATCCGAACGTGTCCTTTGGCGTAGGTGAATGAATGTGAGTGATAGCACTCGACGAAATCAACGTCAGGAAGTGTGGCCACAAGCCGATTTTCACCTTACGCTGCGGCGCGCCGTATTTTCGCTCGTATCTCGGGAACGGTTCGTCCTACGGCCATGATCATGTGTACCATTTCGGTAGCAAATGACGTGACAAATAACTTTTGTTTTATACATTTTGCCATGAGATGCGTATTTCAGGCGCTAGGTAGACAATTTCACGATTTTAGGCGAATTTCCGAAATTTCAAGGCCGGAGTTGGGGTTGAAGATGCAATCCGATCTCAAAACAAAAAGTTGCATTGGAATCAGGAAGTACCAAGGCAACTTTTCCGCACTATTAGAAATCCCGAATCGAAAAAAGTCCGGAATCGACCCACCCTACTATACATGGGTTAACAATAAATTTTCCAGAAGGAAACGTGATCAAGACGCAGTTGAATACCTCGGCATAAAAAAAGATTCGGTATTGGAAAAGTGTGCAGCATTCATGCTTTCCACTCAGAAAGTTTTTATCTCAAAATTTTACTTCATCATGTACGTAGCCCAATTTCGTTTCAGGACTCAAAAACAGTTCATGGCATTTTTTAAGAAACTTACCAAGCCGCTTGCCCCTCTATCTCGGCTGGAAAATTATAATCAATGAGAAATAACCTTAAGGAAAGCTTCGATTTCCGTTAAAGTGTTTGTGGTGGTATTATTATTTTGTTTCTCCTCTGAGCCTATCAGTTATGGAGCACTTTTAAAGACGATTTGAGTGAAGATATCAGGTACATAGCTCAAAAACAAGGTCAAGATTTTGATGTTTGAAATGAAGGCTTGATACAGATCGAAAACAAACTTTTAGAATTGAGCGACAAAAATTTAATAGACTTTGGGTAACCTTCTCCGAATCCCTGACTACAACTCATACCGAGCTGTGCATACGATATTAACGCATCATCAGTATTTGTCAACGCAAATGTACCCAAGTTGGTTGCATTTCAAAAAATAGCGTTCGATGTTGTAATTGAAATGTGGAAAATACTAAGGGTGGCCTTTTTTTGGACGCCTCTGGCGGAACAGGTTTTTCTACCAATTTCCTATTGCCAAAGTACGACAATCTGGAAGAAAAGCACTGGCAGTTGCGTCTTCCGAAATTGTTGCAACTGTATTAAATGATGAAAAAACTTCTCACTCAACCTTCACATTACCGTTGGCTGAGCTTTAGAAAAACAATCTGTATGCTCAATTGGAAGAAATGGTCCTTTGGGAAAGCTCTTACAGGTCACGTCACTGATTATTTGGGATGAGTGCAACATGAACCACCATCAGGCAATTTGATGGAGGGCGTAATCTTTGGGTGGCTGTTATAACAAAAGGTACACGTACCAACGTTATTAAAGCGTGCCGCAAGTCATCACCTTTATAGCAATCAATTGCAACTCTTCATTTGCGTAAAAATATAAGAGCACAATTAAGTAATAACCACAGTGGAAATTTCTCACAAAAAATAATTCAACTTGGAGATGGAAAATTACAATCGACAGTTTCAAATAGCTCCAAAGTATTGTTGGACAATGAATTGGCTCAAACTGAATATAGAAATAGAAATTCTTATACAAGTAGACACAATCTATTCCGACATCGAAAATCGAACACAAAGAAATTTTGATTTGCTATGTTCGAGGGCGATAGTGTCTCCGAGAAACGACTCAGCAAATGAGATAAATAGAATGATTATGGAAAAAGTACCGGGTCATTTTAAATGTTTTAAATGTGTTGACACCGTGTGCAACATCGAAAATACAGTGCACTAGCCACAAGAATTTTTAAATTCACTCAACCCTGGCGGATTGACACCTCACAAACTGAATTTAAAAGAAGGTAATTTCATTATGTTATGGATATATTTCAACTCTCCCAGTATGTGTAATGGCCAAGGCATTTGATAAAGGAATTACGAGACAATGTTATTATAGTAGCAGCAATCATCACTGCGCCCGCGGTCGGACAGCTCGCACACATTCCACGAATCCCGATGATTCCGAGAGATTTACCTATATCCTTTAAAAGGTCATCGTTTGCCCTTACGATAAATACAAGTAAATCACAGGAATAAACGTTTTCGATTATTGGTATCGACCTCAGAAAAGAGTGCTTTTCTCATGGGCACTTACATATACTAAAGGGTGATTTTTTAAGAGCTTGATAACTTTTTTTTTTAAAAAAACGCATAAAATTTGCAAAATCTCATCGGTTCTTTATTTGAAACGTTAGATTGGTTCATGACATTTACTTTTTGAAGATAATTTCATTTAAATGTTGACCGCGGCTGCGTCTTAGGTGGTCCATTCGGAAAGTCCAATTTTGGGCAACTTTTTCGAGCATTTCGGCCGGAATAGCCCGAATTTCTTCGGAAATGTTGTCTTCCAAAGCTGGAATAGTTGCTGGCTTATTTCTGTAGACTTTAGACTTGACGTAGCCCCACAAAAAATAGTCTAAAGGCGTTAAATCGCATGATCTTGGTGGCCAACTTACGGGTCCATTTCTTGAGATGAATTGTTGTCCGAAGTTTTCCCTCAAAATGGCCATAGAATCGCGAGCTGTGTGGCATGTAGCGCCATCTTGTTGAAACCACATGTCAACCAAGTTCAGTTCTTCCATTTTTGGCAACAAAAAGTTTGTTAGCATCGAACGATAGCGATCGCCATTCACCGTAACGTTGCGTCCAACAGCATCTTTGAAAAAATACGGTCCAATGATTCCACCAGCGTACAAACCACACCAAACAGTGCATTTTTCGGGATGCATGGGCAGTTCTTGAACGGCTTCTGGTTGCTCTTCACCCCAAATGCGGCAATTTTGCTTATTTACGTAGCCATTCAACCAGAAATGAGCCTCATCGCTCATCGGACGTAAAGCGCGAAACACATTTCGAACCGAACACTGATTTTGGTAATAAAATTCAATGATTTGCAAGCGTTGCTCGTTAGCAAGTCTATTCATGATGAAATGTCAAAGCATACTGAGCATCTTTCTCTTTGACACCATGTCTGAAATCCCACGTGATCTGTCAAATACTAATGCATGAAAATCCTAACCTCAAAAAAATCACCCGTTATATGCCCTTTTTCGAGTAGGATGTCCTGAAAATCAATATTTTTGTTTTCACCTACAAATACCACTTTTAGATAAAATCAAATATTTCGAGACCTGTATACCTGGGCAATGTCAAAATTAATGCAATTAGCTCGTTCCGTTTTCCGACGCCAACATACTGTATAAAATGATTTTCGTCTTTCCACCTACATACATTTAAATTTTGCCGAAATGTGTGATATTTCAATGAAACTAAATGGATAACAAATATGTGGTTTAACGTTGAATTATAATTTTAATATAATGAATTCTGATCTTCTGTTTGACGTTTATAAGATATTTTTAATATAATTTCAGTTGGCGTGAACTAAAATATAGCAATAAAACTAAGTCTAAATTTATGGCCTGCAATCAAATAACTAGATAACAAAACGTATTGTAATTTATTCACGATATCATCGAATAATGTTTTTTTTTAATACTTTTGTTCCTATTTTTTTTTTTTTTAATATGAACTTTTGCCAGCTTCAGAAGGAATTTCACCGGTTTAGATTCTTGTATGTTGCAAGAGTATAAAATTTTGGTTACATTAGATCTTAGTCCTTCCTCACTTGTTATTGCTTCATTTGCGCCATTTATAGAATTTGTTAAAAATCTATATTTTTGTAATTGTTTCTTCATTTGTAGTTCTCGCAATTGAATCGAAAACTATACGTAGTTTCGGTATAAGACTGCCTCCTCGAATTATTGCTTGATAGCAAATAGTATATTCCGCACCTATTTTCACTTGGTGTTTTCAGGTGGCCTTTTTCTAAATATACATAAATAAATATATGTATGTAAATAATTGGGCATATTGTTTTCTTAGCTCATCATTTTTATCGAGCTCTTTTTAAAGGTTAAGAATCGTCTTAGCTTGTCACCCAATATTTATCACTTTTAAAAGGCAGATTAACGATAAATTATTCGATTACTTTTGTCTTTTAATGTTTTTTTTTCAAATATTTTTAGTCATTCATCATGATCTATTGTATTCGGTGTAGTCGTGGTGTCTTCTATTTCCCAAAACTAGTATGTCAGCATATACATCTCCTAGAATAACGACGTCGACTCGGTCCTACTTATTGAAATTGGGATCAGCTAAGGTATAGTTTTTCCATTGTTCCATATCCACTTTAAACGCTCTATATGGTTAAGCACTAGCTAATTTTGGCAAAATTAGTAACACGACATTGTATACTGTGTCGCTTAGAAATTTCTGCTAGATTTCAATGTTTGTTTTGTAGTTAAAGAAAATAATAGATAAGGTAATTGAGAAACACTTTGCTAAGGAATTAGGTCTGTTCGCCAAAGCTAACTAAACCGTTGCATGAAATGAAAAATAGTCTAAACCACGTTAAAAGGAATCTCGTTTGCTATTGATTAAGGTTCAACTTCATTTGATTCATTGCATACAATTGCAGGAACATGATAATCACTGGAATCAAACGGTGGACGATGCGATAGCTACTTCGCAGGCTACTGAAGTTCGTATACTTTTCGCGATGCTCATTTCAACATATCAGCCTTCAAATCCGCGTCAATTATGGGATACGAACAAAAATGGCATTGCCGAAGTCATTTTATCTCGTATTCCCCAAGAATTGGAAATGGGCAAATTTCGGTTGATACTTCCAGTGGTTTGATATCAATTCCACTTGCCTTTTGTCAATTAATTTCGACCAAAGATGAACTCATCACGTATGTTTATCCGAACATTGACCAAATTATCATAACTACGATTGCATGAGTGCACGCGCAATTTTAGCTGCCAAAAATACCGATGTTAATGACTTAAACTCGAAGATTTAAAGCCAAATGTCGGAAGGTTTGCGCCTCTACAAGTCGATCGATCGTGTTGATAATGAAGACGAAGCCGTGAATTATCCAGTGGAATTTCTAAAATTTCCCGACTGATTGCGATGCAGCTATCAAATATAAGGGAGCAGAATGCTTAATTCTGCGAATTCCTTTGAGTTCCAACGACTTGCATTTCAGTTCACACGTATTCAATTTTCAAGGAAAATTGCATTTGCGATGACAAGCTACATGAAACAAGGCTAGTCGCTAGAAGTGTGTGGTATAAATCAGAAACAAAAATATGTTTTTTATCAAGCTGCGTTACATCGAAAAAATGTGGAAAAATCACCATATAAATTTAACGTTCTTTTCATTTCAAAACGCATAATTTCACGCAGGACAACGGCTGAGGGGTCAGCTAGTCGTATATAAGTTAAAAAACGTTTCGTTGTTTTTGTTAAAAAAATATTATCTGGGAGCTATGCTCCTTTATTGAATTCCACTAAAGAACTAAAGTTTGCAATTAATTATACTTAACTCTAGACCAGAGCCGCTCAAAATAATGCGCAATTTTTCATGCCTATACTCGGAGTATAGGCAAGCAAATGCAGTCGAAGCATGTACGCTATGACGCTAATTCTGCCAGCGTCAAAAATACACTCGAAATACAGGAATTCAGTTTCGAATAAGCATATAGAGGACTTAATGAGAATCAAAACATACGATCTTGAAGTCGATATGGAAAAAATCATGGAAAGTTAAAAAAAATTAACTTAAAATTATTGTTGTTCTTAATTGCTTTTTTTTTTATCAAAAACATAATTATTTATTTTTTTCTAAATTTTTAATAACAAAATAAACAAATAGCACGATTTCACTCAGTGTCCTAAGCAAGCGCACGCACACAATCATACGCTAGCAGATATCAAATGTGTGATTGTATGCGTTGGTAAATAAATTCCGCATTATTTTGAGCGGCTCTGCTCTAGACCTATGTTTGCCGCTGCAACGGGTACGGAGTTTGCTGACGCTGCGCTTCCCACAGGTTGGCACTTCGCTGACGTTGCGCTTCCCACAAGTTGCCACTGCACGTGTCGCACTCTCAGCGATTTAGTGGTGTCATATTATTTTACTTTGTATCATATGATATAAATGCATCATATTATACTTTTGAATGTATGGGGTGCTAACTAGTCCCCCCTTGAAATTCAAATATCATCGTTTGAATCTTTAGGTGTATTGAAAATTTGGTTGAGTCCTTCTATTGCCGGTTGTGAGAGTTTGTTGGGTTCATCTTCTTTTTGTCTGATCAGAAGTTTCTTCCCGAAAATTAGTGCGATGAATATTAAAAGGATGATTAGCGTGATGCTGGTTCCGTGTTTTACTCTGTTTGCTGCTTCTAACAGACTTACTTCTTTTGTATTGTTGAAGTTAAGCTGTTTCAGCATTTCCAGCGAGAGGAATTCTTCTATATTGAGTGGTGCGGATGGCGGTTGAAGAATGGCTGGTAGTGGTTTACTTGCTGTTCTTTCTTCGTTATAGAACTTTTTTCCATTGATAACAATTGTTACGTTGGTATACAAAATTATGAAGGTCCCGTTTAAAAATGTTGGTTCGTTGTTTATTGAAATTTCTCCTTTGTATTTATTTAGGAATATTTTCCAGGTCCCATTTCCTCTATTGTTGGGATATGCTGGTTGTTGACCTCCGTGCAGTTTGGCCAACGATTTTTTGAAAGATTATTTATACAAGTATCATTACTATAATCTATTACATTATTGCTTAAGCATATTTAAAGGGAATTGTATTTTTTACAATAATTTTTTATTCCATAGATTCCCTTTTCGCAGTTTAAAATTGTATTGAAATTGATTTTATTAATTCTCCCGTTATTTTTTACTGCTCTAATATCTAAAGTTTTACAATTTTGGTTATCTACAGTTGGGAGGCTAACAATATAAATTATATTTTGCCATTAGTTGCAATTTTTACTTCGGAAAATTCAAGCGCTTCGTCTAAATTTTCATATGGAATATTGTCATTGTCTATTACTTCTTTCACAATATTTATTTCTTCATTCGATAAAATAAAAGAATTTATTATGTTAGCTTTTGCCCAATGTATTGCGTATGCAATATTTAAAATTTCTTCCTTAATTATTTCTAATTTGTATTTTAACTGTAAAAATGCTTCAATTTCTAAACTTTTTTCACTTTGCATGGTTTTAATTATATTATTTGTAATATTTGTTATCTCGCTAATTTTGCCTATTGTAAGCTTGCTAATTAATACCTGATTATTGTTATTTTGTAAGACATTATTTATTTTATTTTAAAATATTTCGTAGTCTTCATGGTCTGGACTTCCTGCAATCCATTTCCATGCGCTACCCAGGAAATTTATTGATCTTTTTATTTTTTGCTCTACTTTTAAATTGTTAAGTTGGGCTCTTATCTGTGTTATTATGTGGGATATGAAGGGGTAGTTAGGGTTTTTGCGGATAGTTTCAGTTTTAATAGTCGCTTCTATGTGGTCTAGTGTGTCCGTATATTTTTCTATGTTCAATATTCTGTAAAAAAAATGTTAGTACATATTTAGTTGCGTATTCTACCTTTGTGAATTATTTGTCCTTTTTCAGTTAACATGGTACTATTTCTATCTTCCTAACTATTTCCTTACTATAGGGTTTACTTAACTTAGTTCCTAATCTCCTATTTTTCTTAACGAATATTATTTGTCCTGGTAGATATGATTTTATTTCCTTCTTATTTTTGTTATGGTATTCGATATCCTTTCTTTGTTTCCCAGCTAATTTTTCTAAGTTGCTTTGTCTAGTTCTTTCTATGTCTTCAGAGGTAAATCTAACATTTCTATGAAAAAATAGGTCTTCTGGTCTTTTAAATGTAGTGGAATGAACTGAATGGTTATACTCGGACACTGCTCTTTCTAAAAGTTCTTCAAAATTTCTGTGTCCACCGTTTTCTTTTATGCAGCGCATTATTTCAATTAATGTAGAGTGGAACCTTTCCACTTGTCCGTTAGCTTGGCTATTGTATGGAGGAGTAGTGTAAACTTCTATTCCTAACTCGTCTTTCATCATAAATTTTAAAGAGACTGAATTTAAGGATGGCTCATTGTCGATAACTATTAATTTTGGTACTCCGAAGAAAAATGTAATATCTCTTAAAGGTTTCCTGACGTCTTCTATTGCTCTGCTATTTAGGCTTTTTGTTACTGCGTATTTTGTAAATTTGTCTAAAGCTGTCATTACTATTTTTCCTTCTGTTAAAAATATATCGATATGAACTTTGTGTCCTGGATATGTTGGTAATGGAGTTTCTGCAATTTTCGGTTGATTGGGATGTCTCTCGTACTTATTTTCTTTACAAACGGTGCAGTTGGCTATTATTCGTTTTATTTTATTTAACATACCGGGAAAATATTTTGTTTCGGGAATTTGTGTTTTATTTTCAGTGGCATTCCTATGTGCTCTTAAATGTTCTTTTAATATGACGTTCTCCTGCTCTTGTTCGTCACTAATATCTTCAACTAGTTTTTGGGTATATCGACTTTTAATGCTACTAAAATGAATAGAATAGATAATTTGCGTCATACCCATTATCCTTTCTTCAGTATGAATTCCATTTATAACGGATGGGTTAAGGTATCGTTTCATGTAAGAAATCAATAACTGTTCGTTGTACTCTGGCTCTGTAATTATAAGTCTATGCACTGTTGGAAAAATTATTTTAAATTGATATGAAGATATTTCGTCAATCTTGAAAAAAATTTGGTTTTTGAAAACATTAATTGGAACTTATGTACAAGGGATTAAATTATGACTTGAGCTTTCATCGCTATGAATCGTAGGTGTGTTTATTTGTATTGGTATCCTTGAAAGGGCGTCTGCAACTACATTTGTTTTGCCAGGTTTGTAAGTTAGTTCGTAGTTATATTCTTCTAAAATGGCTTTCCATCGCTTCATTTTACTATTAGTATTCTTATGGCTTAAGGCATAGGTAAGAGGTTGATGATCGGAGATAATTTTAACTTTTTTCGAACCGTAGTGGTAATTTCTAAGTGAATTAAGTGACCATATTATACCAAACATTTCTTTCTCATTCGTGGCATAATGTCCTTCGGCTTTACTTAGAGTTCTCGATATGAAAGTAATTGGTCTACCGTCTTGCGATAGGACGGCACCTAATGCGAAATCTGAGGCGTCGGTCGTTAGCTTGAAATCTTTATCGAATTTGGATGCGCTAAAACTATATTCATGGATACTAAAGTATTTTTTATTTTATTAAATGCTTCCAAAGCCTCGTTGTCTAATTCTATTTCTACCTTTTTCGAGTTCCGTTTGGAGACATGACCGGCTTTTCCTCTTAACAGTGCTGTTAATGGTTTAGCTACTTTTGCGTAATCCTGGATAAATCGTCGGTAATAACCTGACATACCTAGCAAGGATCTTAATTCTTTGAGAGTTTGTGGAACTGGAAATTTAGCTACCGCTTCTACTTTTTCAGGGTTGGTTTTTATCCCATTTGAACTGATTACATATCCTAAAAATTCTACTTCTTCTTTAGCAAATGTACATTTGTCTAATTGGATTTTCAGGTTAGCATTTTCAAAGGTTTGAAATACTAATTCTATATTTTAAAGATGTTCTTCTTCGTTTTTGCCAAATATTATTACATCATCGATGTAAACATAGCATCTTACTCCTATATGTTGACGAAGGATATCGTCTAGTGCTCTTTGGAATGTGGCTGGAGCATTTTTTAAACCGAAATGTAAGCGGAGGAATTCATATTTTCCGTTGTTTACGGAAAATGCTGTTTTTTCAATGTCTGACTCGCAAATTGAAATCTGATGGAACCCACTTTTTAAGTCAATAACAGTAAATAGTTTATTGTTTCCCAAATTTGCAAGGACTTCGTTAATCTCTGGTATAGGGTATTTATCGGGAATCGTAACTGAATTTAGTTTACGATAATCTACGACCATTCGAATCATTTTTTCGCCAGAGGCATCTGACTTTTTGTTAACTATCCAAATTGGGGAGTTATACGGAAATTTCGATCTCCTTATTATTACGTTATCTAAGAGTTCTTCGATTTGGCGTAAGATTTCGTATTTTAATGTCATGGGGTACGGGTATGGCTTGAAGTAAACGGGGGTTTCGGTTGTTGTCCGGATTTCACCTTTTACGAGGGTACGTAGGTAAGTTTTTCATCGGGATCGGAAAAACGGTTTGGACATTTATCAATAATATTGTTAGTTCTGTTTTGTTGTTGTAATGAGAGATGTGGAATATTGATTGCCACATTATTCACTTCGTGGAATATTCGTTGTTTTAAGGTTATATTTATACTTTGATAAATCGTCATTAAGTTTTTGTCGGTATGAATAATTGCTTTTAATTATTTAAGTGTGTCGTTGCCTATTATGCCGTGAAACGACCCTAGAGTTGGTAGTATAAATAATTTTATTTTCCCTACTGTTGGTCCGAAAATGTCGACGAAAGTATGGTGAGTAATTTCAATTGTTCCGGCAATTGATCCGGTATCGATAAGAAAATCTATTGTGTCTCCGCGCCTTGTTCTAAATTCGTAATAAGGCAGCGAAGACGGCGCTAATCTAAAAAATTAATAGTATCAGGCTCATTTTTTCCTGCATTGTCGTAATTGCTATCTTAGGAATTGTCATCGTATACCCCGTTGGGGTCTAATTCTACTGCGTTAGTAAAAAAATTTCTTTGTATTTTGCTTGGAAGGGGAGTCAGCTGTGCGGAAATCGGACGTTTCGGTGGCCGATTGTCCTGGAATGTATTGGGCCTATTCTGATAATTAATTTGTCTTGATCGTATTGATTGGTCTACTTCCATTGGGGTCGGTGGTTTAGGTGGTAAATTCGATCTGTTATTAAAGGAGGTATTTTCTCTGGTAATATGGGGGTTGTTCAAGTAATTGTTGAGTGTTGAGGATATCGGTTTGATTGACGACCGAATGGATGTTGGTCGAAATTTCGTCTGGGGAAGTGGGAGTATGCCAATTCGGGATATAAGACTCTATTATTATTGTTATTATTAAAAATGTTATTTCGGGGAGGTCGTGGTGGTGGTTGAACATTTGCTTTGTGTGTGTTGTTCGCATGATTTATTCTGTAAGTCATGTTGTCGAGTTTTTGGCATAAATGCAATGCTTGTGGCAAGGTCGTCGGTTCTCGAATGCTGAGAAGACGAGGTAAATCGCCATTTAATCTCCTGATAAATGTGTCAAGAGCTTTGTCCTTATATGAGTTAGTCATAGCCCGTATGGACTCATCGCTTAGCTCGAGACATGAAATTTTGTCCAATATCAGTGAAAGGTGTTGGTAGACCTTTTGGTAGAAGGTCGGAATGTCGTCATAGCGGTGGACCAGAGTGGTCATGTGGTATTCGAGGGTACCTATGTCCCTTTTATCCGAATAATGCATCATTAGGCATTTTCGGATTTGGCTCCAATCGAGTGGAGTAATATATGATTCTAATGCGGTGTCAGCATCGCCAATTATTTTGTGCCTGATTGTATGGAGTATTGCAAAATATTTAGGGGTATTCTTAACTCCCTCATAGGCTTTAAAAATTCTATCTACGCTCTTCCTCCAGGAGTTAAATTCTCCTGGTCATCCGGCAAATTCCCTTAGGCATTTCACTATGTCCGGAATCTTATCTAGTTCATTTATGTTGTTCGCGTTCAGCGTCACACTATGGTCGGGTTCTGTAAAGTCAGTTATACTTGTAGTCTGCGTACTCATCGTTCGAGTACTTCTCGAACTATTGTCGTTATTAGAGTTGGGTAAGGGGTGGGAGGGTTTAAAGGATCTGTGGAAGGATTTGAAGGATGGGTGGTTTGCCCATAATCTAAACTCATTTGATTTAATTGTTCTATTAGTTCCTCAGCTGTGTCTGGCATAATAATCTTTTCTTTTAAGTTAGTTAGTTAAAAGAAAAATTTTCTTTGTAATAGTACTTTCTTTAATAATTTTAGAATTTTTTTGCAAAAGTTTACACTAATAGAGGAGTTTTTCCTCTCTCTTTTCGTATCGAATGATTAAATTCCGTTAAATTGAATTTTTTTTAGTTTAAGACCCTTTTTTTTTGTTCTTTTTTTTTAGTAAAGATAGTTTTTACAATAATATTAAAATATTTGATACGAGCTTACACTAGTTGTTTCCAGCTTTCCATAGGATGTTGTTGTGCGTTTCGGGGTTGTCCTTTTTCCTGCAGGTACTGAGGTCCCTCGACGTTTTCGAATCCCACGTTGTGCGTCGTAGCCGTTTGTCAGCAAGATATTTTTCTTTTTTCACTTTTCACTTGTCGCGTAGTCTTACTGTTTTATTTTCAGGCTTTTTTTCATTTTTTATTTTTCACTTTTCTACCGTTCGCCACTCGCGTTGCCTTACTTTTTGATTTTCGGGCAATAACCACTTACGCGCGCTGGTTCCTGCTCGGGCGCTAGTTAAAAAACGTTTTGTTGTTTTTGTTAAAAAAATATTATCTGGGAGCTATGCTTCTTTATTGAATTCCTCTAAAGAACTAAAGTTTACAATTAATTATACTTAACTCTAGACCTACACAATGTTTGCCGCTGCAACGGGTACGGAGTTTGTTGACGCTGCGCTTCCCACAGGTTGGCATTTCGCTGACGTTACGCTTCCCACAGGTTGCCACTACACGTGTCGCACTCTCAGCGATTTAGTGGTGTCATATTATTTTACTTTGTATCATATGATATTAATGCATCATATGATACTTTTGAATGTATGGGGTGCTAACTTATATACATAAATATAAGTTGGGGTTTTGTCTGTTCGCTATAGCTGACTTAACCGTTGCATGAAATGAAAAATGGCCTGAACCATTCAAGGTAATCCAATGAGGATGGTTAATAAAATTTCAGAAAATGTTCATTTTTAAACGACTTACGAGCGTAAATTCAAAAAAAAAAATCCTTTCTTACTTTTAACAGAAAATGTTAAATTTAGACAGAGATTGTTATTTAACATTTGCCTAAGCTGCAACACACTGATAAAAGTGAGTTGTAGCGTAAATAATAACAAAAACAAACATTTTTTGGGATGCGCTAGGGCACTGGTAAGACGTTTCTTGCAGCTTTCTAAAATAAGACTATCAGGGTAGAGAGCGATAGCAGTTGCTTCGTCGGACATTGCTTCAACTCTTCTAAAAATTGGAAAAACTGCTGTCATCTTTGAACTTCCGTCATCCATAAATCTTTAAAAATAATCAATATGTTCCCTCAGCAAAAATTGGCCTCCTGGTTAACTATTGCAAGACGCTTCATTGATTACCCTCATAATCTCATGTTTTCACTTCGAAAAATCGGTTTTTTTTTATATTTTGACAGTAAAATCTATTGAACGTGGTGTGAAAAATTCAGACCGAAATGCATAGTATTTGATAAGTGACAGCTCATAGTCGCCGACGTGTCGTAAGCGACTGTCTACCGGGCGCCATGACAAGTCTGCAGCTGCTCCGTTCCTAAACGCATTTTTCTCGAATCATCATTTTCTGAAACTGTCATGGTCCTAAAAAAAGTATTCAACCGATTGCTTTAAAATTTACATATGTGTGTTCTTCTACTCATTTATAGTTATTGTCCCTACCAGAATTGTTTATTTTCGAAAATATTTTTATGTTGTTTTTAAACGATTTTTAAGGAAAAAAAACAAAATTTTCGTGACTGTTTTTTGAAGTTCGACATTTTTTTTAATGAAATTGATTATATTTGGTGGGCACGATAGCCGCAGAACTACTGCATAATAATCCATTCGAATTTTTTATTTCAGACAACATGAACAGCCGCTATCACCATGACCAGTGAACTATTTTTGTTGGGGACTACTTTGATTTAAAAAAAAATATATTAAAGTTGTAAAAAACGAAAAAAAAAATTTAGTACATTTCAAAATACAAATAAAAATATATTAAAAAATAAAAATGATTGAATTTTGTTGTAGCATAAAAAAAATTTCCTAAAAAGTGGTAAAATGTATGCGTTCACATGAGAGTACCCCCTTATGTGGGATGAATGCTCAAGTTTTTTTTTGTAAAACTGTTTTTTATTATTGAATCTGCTTCTTTTATTAAAAGCATAACAATAAGTAAAAAATCTATTTAAATATATAGTATAATCTATATAAATAAAAATGAATCGTCAAAATGTATGTACGCTCATAACTTTCATACGACTGAACCAAATTTGATAATTCTTTTTTTAAAATGTTCGTTTAGATTTAGGGATGGTTTCTGCGGAGAAAAAAATTCGAATAATTGCCGAAAAACCCCTAAAACAGCCATTACCTTTTTCTCATACAAACGAAAGAATGTTTGTTCGTTAGTAACGCTAAGAGAACGGCTGAACCAATATTGATGCAATTTTAAAAGGTTGTTCCTTGTGGCTCAAGGAAGGTTTAGAAATAAAAATATCTTACACTTTTCATGAAAAGTCGGCAAATTGGATACCTCCAAAAAAGTAACTTTTTTCCACAAACATTTTTTTTTTTTTAATTTTTGTTTGTTTTGTTTTTCAATATTTTGATTTGTAAATTATTCGAATAGTTCAATTTCGGTCGCTTGCTTTTTTATTCCGGCTATTCAAAAGAAAAATTATTGAAAATTATTCAGTGAAAACTTTACTTGTGTTTCACGCAAAGTGGTCAATTGCAGATTGAAATTTGTTACGAAGCCACCAAGAGTTCGCCCTAATATCGGTCGGTGTTCTTTTTGCCACCAAAGTATGGCAGCCTAAGGCAAGACAAGAAGTTCTCCCAAGATGAGGTGACATACGTGCAGAATTATGGATCGCGGTTAATCAGCAAGCGATCGTCACGATGTCACAGCACTCTGTTGAGTGGCAAAATAGATGTTTTCCGCACGCACACATTCTTCTTTGGATGATGGTTACACCAGATCAAATTTCTGATGTAGAGAAAGATCCAGTATTATATGAAGTGGTGGAAACCAGTATGGTGCATGGACCTTGCGGACACTACAATAAATGCACGAAACACTATCCATGTGCTTTTCTTTCAGAAATACAAACTGGAAATGATGGATAGCAACTCTATCGGCGTCGCTCACCAGACGACAATGGCAGAACATTCAGCATTCAACTTAGAAAAGTGAATATCGAAGTTGATAACACATGGATAGTACTATATTCACCATTATTGTTTAATTCATATTCAAAACTCATATCAGTGTTTAGTATTGCAGTTTGGTGAAATCGATAAAATACGTTTGAAAGTACGTCACCAAAGGAAGCAACATGGCGGTTATTGGTCTTAAACGATATGGTCGATACGTGAACTGCAATAAAGCGCTTTGTAGGATATTAACTTTTGCAATTCATGAATGTTTTCCGACTGTTTTGCGTCTCGCAGTTAATTTGGAGAATGGCCAAAGTGTGTATTTCAACCCAGAGAATAGAGTATAGCCAGTGGATACATCGCCAGCAACAAAATTAACATTGACAAGTTTTTTCTCAACTTTCGTCAGTCATCTGTTTGTGAGAACATTGCTCTATTCGGAAATACCTTGATATTATGCATGGAATGCATCGTCGAAGAAATAGTTACGCAAAAAGCAAGGCCAACCAGTAGATTGACATCCAGGTGCATTATTAACTAATGGATTAGGACGAATTTACACAATCCACCCAAAAAACGACGATTGGTTTTACCTTCGGTTGCTGTTGATTAATGTACGCGGTTCAACTTTATTTGAGTCATTGCGTACTGTGAATGGTTCGATGTGTGCAAGTTTTGGAGAAGTAAGCCAGCAATTACAATTCCTGGAACACGTTAATCACTGGAATGAAAATGAAGTTCGCATAGTTTTCGATAAAAACAGCGACATTGCCAAAGACATTTTACATCGTCTTCGCTAAAAATTGGAAATGGTACAATTTCGGTTGATACTTCGGGTGGTTCGATATCAATTCCATCTTCCCTTTATCAATTTACGAAAGATGAACTCATCACAAATGTTCGCACATTGGCCAAATTATCGTAACTACGATTCATTAAGTGCACGCGCAATGTTAGCTGCCAAAAATACCGATGTTGTTGACTTAAACTGGAAGTTTCAAAGTCAAATTCCGGGAGACTTGCGCTCATACAAACCGATCGATCATCCCGACACTGAAGATGATGCCGTGAATTATCCAGTGGTATTTCTAAATTTTTTGGACAGACTTGGTATGCCATCGCATCATTTGTATCTCAAAGTAGGCTCCCTCGTTATTATGTTTCGCAATCTTCATGCGCCGAAACTTTGTAATGGAACCCGACTGATTGCGACGCACCTATCGAATACAAGGGGGAGAAAGCTGCGTAACATTGAAAATAAAAAAAAAAACACCAAAAATGAAATGATGAATTTAACTTTCTTTTCATTTCAAAATACATAATTTCACGCAGGACAACGGCTGCGGGGTCAGCTAGTTATCTATATAAATAAAGATGAATCGTCAAAATGTATGTACGCTCATAACTTTCATACGACTGAACCAAATTTGATAATTCTTTTTTTAAAATGTTCGTTGAGAATCAGAGATGGTTTCTGCGGAGAAAAAAATTCGAATAATTGCCGAGAAACCTCTACAAACAGCCCTTTTCGATTTCTCATACAAACGAATGAATGTTTGTTCGTTAGTAACGCTAAGAGAACGGCTGAACCAATATTGATGAAATTTTAAGAGGATGTTCGTTGTGGATCAAGGAAGGTTTAGAAATAAAAATACCTTATACTTTTCATGAAAAGTCGGCAAATTGGATAATTCCAAAAAGTAACTTTTTTCCCTAAACATTTTGTTTTTCAATATTTTGATTTGTAAATTATTTGAATAGTTCAAATTCGGTCGCTTGCTTTTTTATTCCGGCTATTCAAAAGAAAATTATTGAAAATTATTCAGTGAAAACTTTACTTAAGTTTCACACAAAGAGGTCAATTGCAAATTGAAATTTGTGACGAAGCCACCAAGAGGCCGCCCTAATATCGGTCGATGTTCTTTTTGCCATCAAAGTATGGCATGGCAAGGCAAGGCAAGAAGTTCTCCCAAGATAAGGTGACATACGTGCAGAATTATGGATCGCGGTTAATCAGCAAGCGATCGTCACGATGTCACAGCACTCTGTTGAGTGGCAAAATAGAGGTTTTCCGCACGCACACATTATTTTTTGGATGATTGTTACACCAGATCAAATTGATGAAATAATTTCTCCGGAAATTTCTGATGTAGAGAAAGATCCAGTATTATATGAAGTGGTGGAAACCAATATGGTGCATGGAGCGCGAACACTACAATCCCTTTTCGGTTTGTATGTCTGACAATAAATGCACGAAACACTATCTATGTGCTTTTCTCTCGGAAATACAAACTGGAAATGATGTATATCAACTAAATAAATGCACGAAACACTATCCATGTGCTTTTCTTTCGGAAATACAAAGTGGAAATTATGGATATCAACTCTATCGGCGTCACTCACCAGACGACAATGGCAGAACATTCAGCATTCAACTTAGAAAGTCAAAGTTGACATCACATGGATCGTACTATATTCCCCATTATTGTTTAATTCATATTCAAAACTCATGTCAGTGTTTAGTATTGCAGTTTGGTGAAATCGATAAAATACGTTTGAAAGTACGTCACCAAAGGAAGCAACATGGAGATTATTGGTCTTAAATGATACGGTCGCTACGTGAACTGCAATGAAGCGTTTTGTAAGATATTTACTTTTGCAATTCATGAACGTTTCCCGACCATTGTGCATCTCGCAGTTAATTTGGAGAATGGCCAACAGTGTATTTCAACCCAGGGTATACAGTATAGCCAGTGGAAACATCGCCAGCATCGAGTTTTTTCTCAACTTTCGTCAGTGATCTGTTTGTGAGAACTTGCTCTATTAGGAAATACCTTGATATTATGCATGGAATGCATCGTCGAAGAAATAGTTACGCAAAAAGCAAGGCCAACCAGTAGATTGACATCCAGGTATATTATTAACTAATGGATTAGGACGAATTTAAACAATCCACCCGAAAAACGACGATTGGTTATACCTTCGGTTGCTATTGATTAATGTACGCGGTTCAACTTTATTTGAGTCATTGCGTACTGTGAATGGTTCGATGTGTGCAAGTTTTGGAGAAGTAAGCCAGCAATTACAATTGCTGGAAAATGATAATCACTGGAATGCAAATGAAGTTCGCTTACTTTTCGCGATAATCATTTCGACATATCAGCCTTCAAATCCGCGTCTATTATGCGATACGAACAAAAATGAAATTGCCGAAGATATTTTACATTGTCTTCACTAAAAATTGGAAATGTGTTAATTTGTTATCAATTTCATCTGCCGTTTATCAGTTCTCGAAATATGAACTCATCATGAATGTTCGGACATTGGCCAAATTATCGTAACTACGACTTCTTAAGTGTACGCGCAATGTTAGCTGCCAAAAATACCGATATTGTTGACTTAAACTGAAAGATTCAAAGTAAAATTCCGGGAGACTTGCGCTCATACAAATCGATCTATCGTTTTGACAATGAAGACGACGCCGTGAATTATCCAGTGGTATTTCTAAATTCTTTGGACAGGCTTGGTATGCCACCGCATCATTTGCGTTTCAAAGTATGATCTGTCGTTATTATGTTTCGCAGTCTTCATGCGCCGAAAGCCGAAACTTTTCATTTTAAAATACATAATTTCACGCAGGACAACGGCTGCGGGGTCAGCTAGTAATAATATAAATATATAAATATTTATCTATTTAAAAACTAGGCAAATTCAAGAAAGTAACTGAGCTGTTTTGGTGATACGTTGCTCTTTGGTACGCAGGCGTATCTCTTCTTTTAAAGCGTGATGATCTCGGAGTTTAGATATATATTTAATTCTTCTGTCCTCTACTTCTTTCTTTACCATAGGAATACCAAGATCTTTATAAAGATTTTCATTAACATGCACCATGGTTAGCACGTGATTGTTTTAAGCAATTTTGACTGGAACCTTTGTATTATATCAATTTTAGTTGCACAGGTCGTACCCCACAGTTGAATGATATACATCCATATCGGCTTTATGGCCACTTATAACACTTTGTTGTCTAGGCTAAATTTGGAGTTTTTATTTAAAAGCCAATTTAAGTTTTCAGTTCTTATCTTCGTGCAAGTTATTTTACTCGCTATGTGTTTTCTCCACACTCTTTTACATATGGCTTAAGCAGCTCACGACTTCCGGTCTTTGACCAAGTATCCTCTAGGTAGCCTAAGAACATCCGTTTGAAGGCGAACTAAAGTGAGAAGGCGAACATCTCCTGCATAGGGTTTTCGCTGGGTTTGGGACCCGCCACGTAACAAAAAACACCCCCATGAAAAGTAGCAATCAGCCTCGGATGAGAGACCCCACTATTGATGACGACAATGACAAACGAAATAAGGACTATGATTTGAGGACATGCACCTGGCATGTCAGGTCCCTTAATTGGGAAGGTGCCACTGCCCAGCTGGTTGATGTCCTCGTGAAAATAAAGGCTGACATCACCGCCGTCCAAGAAATGCGATGGACGGGATAAGGACAGAGACGAGTAGGTCCTTGTGGCATTTACAACAGTGGCCATATAAAGGAGCGTAAGTTTGGTGTGGGATTCGTGGTGGAAGAGAGACTCCGTCGCCGAGTACTATCATTCACTCCGCTGAATGAACGTCTAGCCACAATCCGCATCAAAGCGAGGTTCTTCAACATATCGCTGATTTGCGCCCACGCCCGGATGGAAGAGAAGGACGTTGTGACCAAAGATGTCTTCTATGAGCGCTTGAAACGCGCCTATGAGAGCTGCCCCGCCATGATGTCAAAATCGTGCTTGGGGGCTTTAACGCCAGGGTGGCCAAAGAAGGTCTCTTTAGCACTACGGTCGGTAAATTCAGCCTCCACGACGAAACATCCCCAAATAAGTTGAGGCTGATCGACTTCGCGAGGGGCCTGAAACATGGTTATCTGTAGTACTAGATTCCAGCACAAGAAAATAAATCAAGTAACCTGGCTGTCGCCGGATCGAAAAGTCATCAACCACTTCCTTGTTGCAGCCAAGACTCGCACCCGCCTCTGTGCTGCAAAAACGCACGTCAACAAACACAAAGAAGGTTCGACGTCGAGAAGCTGCAATCATAACGTACAGCTGCAAGCGAAACCATTGTTTTTCGGAAAGTGCAAAAGAACAGCTGGCACGACGAGGAGTGCCGTGTCGCAGCGGAGTGAAAACAGACTGCCTACGTTACGATCGACCACAGCACGTGCAGGATGGGATAGATACCGAGAGTTGAAGAGGGAAGCGAGACGCATTTGCAGACAGAAAAAGAAAGAGGCCGAAATGCGTGAGTATGAAGAGCTTGATAAGCTGGCCGACAGGGGTAATGCTCGAAAATACTACGAAAAATGTGGCGGCTTACAGAAGGTTTCAAGACCGGAGCATACTCTTGTAGAACCCCCAAAGGTGATCTAGTCACCGATGCCTCGAAAATACTTAAATTATGGAGGGAACACTTCTCCAGCCTGCTGAATGGCAGTGCACGTACAACGCAGACAACGATGGAGCAGACGTTCCATTGCCCGACCATGAAGAAGTTCGAATAGCAATTACCCGCCTGAAGAACAACAAAGCGTCGGGAGCCGATGGATTGCCCGCCGAGCTATTCAAACACGGCGGCGAAGAACTGATAAGGAGCATGCATCAGCTTCTTTGTAAAATATGGTCGGACGAAAGCATGCCCAACGATTGGAATTTAAGTGTGCTATGCCCAATTCATAGAAAAGGAGACCCTACAAGCTGCGCCAACTACCGTGGAATTACCCTCCTCAACAGAGCATATAAGGTTCTATCGAGAGAATTGTGTGAAATATTAAAGCCCACAGTCAACAAACTGATTCGGCCTTATCAGTGTGGCCTTAGACATGGCAATTCTACTACCGACCAGATATTCACCATGCGCCAAATCTTGGAAAAGACCCGTGAAAGGAGAATCGACACACACCACCTCTTTATCGATTTCAAAGCGGATTTCGACAGTACGAATAGGAGCTGCCTCTATGCCGCTATGTCTGAATTTGGTATCCCCGCAAAACTAATTCGGCTATATACTGACGTAGAGTAACACCAAAAGCTCCGTCAGAATCGGGAAGGACCTCTCCAAGCCGTTCGATACCAAACGAAATTTAGACAAGGCGACTCCCTATCGTGCGATTTCTTCAACCTGCTGCAGAACTAAACAGAGAAGGTACCATCTTCTATAAGAGTGTGCAGGTGCTGGCGTATGCCGATGATATTGATATCATCGACCCCAAGACGCGCGCCGTTAATTCTGCTTTCTCCAGACTGAACAAGAAAGCAAAACAAATGGGTCTGGCAGTGAACCAGGGCAAGACGAAATATCTCCTGTCCTCAAACAAACAGTCGTCGCACTCGCGACTTGGCTCTCACGTCACTGTTGACAGTCATAACTTTGAAGTCGTAGATAATTTCTCCTATCTTGGAACCAACGTAAACTCCACCAACAATGTCAGCCTGGAAATCCAACGCAGGATAACTGTTGCCAACAGGTGCTACTTCGGGCTGAGTAGGCAATTCAGAAGTAAAGTCCTCTCTCGAAAAAAAAAACCAAACCCTATAAATCACTCATAATTCCCGTCCTGTTGTATGGTGCAGAGGCTTGGACGACTGATGAGTCGACTTTGCGAGTTTTCGAGAGAAAAGTTCTGCGAAATATTTATGGTGCTTTGCTCGTTGGCCACGGCGAATATCGCATTCGATGGTTCGATGAGCTGTATGAGATATATGACGACATTGACATAGTTCAGCGAATTAAAAGACAGCGGCTACGCTGGCTAGGTCATATTGTCGGATTGGACGAAAACACTCCAGCTCTGAAAGTATTCGACGCAGTACCCGCCGGGGATGCGGAGGAAGAGGAAGACCTCCACTCTGTTGGAAGGACCAGGTAGGGAAGGACCAGTCTACGCTTGGAATATCCAATTGGCGCCACGCAGCGAAAAGAAGAAACGACTGGCGCGCTGTTGTTAATTCGGTTATAATCGCGTAAGCGGTGTCTACGCCAATTAGGAAGGAGAAGAAGTTTTCTATCTATGCGAATACCAAGATATGTTACTTCCTTTGCTTGTCTAAGCGAAAATGTCACATGCTTACACTTTTGCTCATTGACATTTATACAGCAGTTGGCTAGCCATTCTTCGACAGAACTTAAGTGCTCCACTAATATATTTGATGCTATAATGTGGCATTTGTTACGGCTAACTAAAGCTGTGTCATCCGCATAAGTTGAAGTCGATATATTATTAGGTGTTGGAAGATCTGCTCTATAAATTATGCATAGAGTTGGGCCTAAAGCACTGTCCTGTGGTACACCAGCTCTTATGTATCGTTGATCAATTATGAAATATTCCACTTTTACCATAAGTTGTCTATTTTAAATTAAAATAAGTTTTAATCTTATATAAAAGGCCTTCATGCCACACCTTATCAAATGCCTTAGCCACGTCTAGAAATATAGCTGAACAGTACGCTCTGTGCTCAAATGCTTTTCTTATTTCATTAGTAATTCTATATACTTGCTTTATCGTGCTATATTATTTTCGTGGAGGAAATTAGTCATCTTTGATAAGTAGTAACACTTTTTTAAATATTTTAGAAAGACAGGGTAGAATACTGATTGGACTGTATGAAGACGGCTGTGTTAGGTTTTTCCCAGGCTTGTCTATCAAAATAATCTGCGACTTTTTCCACGAAATTGGATAGTGTTCGAAATTGAGAATTGCATTGAAGAGCAAAGGGAACACCTCTACGGCAATATTTGGTAAGTCAATTAACATTTTTGGTGTAATATTATCATATCCTGGTGACTTTTTTGGGTTAAGTTCTTTTGTGATTTTAATAATTTCAGAAGGTGAAGTCTTAAAATACTCGAGTGACTCGTTAGCTGTGTTGGGCAAGCAGGGCAGCTTAAAGTTGTTCTTTGGGCAATTAGGTTGAAATACCTTTTCTAGGTAATATGCAAAACAATTAGCCTTTTCCTCGTCGCTTCCATCCCAGTTTCCACCCAAGTTTCGTATGGGCATGATGGAGTCAATTGGTGGCTTCATGGACTTTTGAGCTTTCCAAAGAGAATTTCGTTTGCTTGAATTTTGACACAACTTCTTTACACACATTTCAGTGTTGAATTCTTCCTCGCGTGTAATCACGTTTTTTAATTTAGTACGTATAGCAGATTTCAATTGAAGTTGAGTGAAAGGAGAGCGATTTATCTGTTATTCTCGTCTTACACGCCTTTTTTTCATTTAACAGCCTTTCTATTTCACCATTACTGATTTTTCTGAAACCAAGCGGCTTATAGCTTTTGTTTGGTGTCGCTAAGACAGCTGTATTAGTTATTATGTCATTGAGTTCTCTTATGCTTCGTCAATATCACTTCCTGTATTTATTTTGTACTCAAAATTAATGTGGCTACTCACGTATTTTTTATATTTTACGCAGTTCATTTTATAAGATGTTAGACCCACTTTTGGTTCAGGGAATATGGGTTGTTTACATATCTTTATTAGTACAGGAGAGTGATCAGAAGATAGGTCAGTACATGTTTCAACTGTTTTTTGCGATTTATCAACATTTTTGATTACAGCAAAATCAATTAAATCCGGTATTTTGTTATGATCACTAGGCCCTTATGTCGACTTACCAGGAGATATTATATCAAGGTTATTATGCCTATTTATAAAAGTGAGATACAGCTGTCGTTCTTTCGGATTAATAGTCGTGAGCCCCAATACGTGTGTTTTGCATTGTAGTCTTCCCCTGATAGAAATCTATGACCCAGTGTTCCAAAAAAGTCTTTAAATTGGATGTCTGTAACTTTAAATCGAGGTGGGCAGTATATGGCAGTCAGGTTTAAGTCCACGCAGCGATTTTTTATGGATATTGATGTAGCTTTTAACTGCGCTGTAGCATGAGATTTTAATGCGTGGTGATTTAATCGTTTTTTAATCAACACTGCTGTTCCATCATGTGCTTTTCCATCTGGGTGGTTTATAACATAGAGTCTAAAACCCGATATAGAGAAATTGTGTTTATTCGTAACATGAGTTTCTGACAATAGCATTACATCATTATTATTTTATCCAGAAATCTAGTAAATAATTGATGTTGGTTAACACCATTAACATTCCATTAACAAATGTTCAATACGCTCATTTTTTACTTAAAAAAGTTTGCAACGCTTGATATTTTAGATTATAAATCGGATGTGTTTCGTTTTGTTTTTTGGTTGATTAGAATTTGGTATCAATTCTATTTGAAACATTGGTTGTGAGACTTTATTTCTGTTTCAAATATTTACTGCTGATTTAATACTAAAACCACATTCTTCCAATGCTTCTTTAACGTCGTTAGAGTCTACCGAAGACTATATCCCTTTTATAACAATGACTAGGCCTTTAGAGCTCTTCAGTTGGTAAGAGTTGTATTATTAGAATTTAGAATTTTACAAACTCCATGAAACTTTTTTCAGTGCATGTTTGAATTTTTTTTTCATCTATATTAACTCTTTCAAGAGCACAATATGAAAATTGTGTCTGCCTATAATATTGCTTATTTTGGAAACAAACGCATTTGAACTACGCTCATGCAAAAAGATTGAAGGGGTTTGGCATTCACGACTGCGGTGGTACCCTTTGCATCGTCGTTGGGCTCTTTGCTCAGTAAGGCATCTTTTGCCATCAAGAACTTCTGGCTTTCTACCATTTGGTGTGCCTGGTTGACATTTTTTGGTATTGACCGCTGATTTAATAGAACTCGATTTACTTTTTACATTAATGTAGCGATCAATACCAGTCTGAACTGATGACCTTTTTTGCTTGGTACATTCTCACCTTGCATTTTGTTTTTCATCGCTGTCCGAGTGCTTGCTGGTACCTGCATAGTGACAGCTTTCAGTGAGAACTTTGCTTACTTTTCAATTCGGCTGATCGCTGCAATGACTCATCATCGTCGTTACTTTTTTTTTGCCAGGCGTTGTTTTTGTGGGCTCGACAACTTCCTACCTATGGCCTTGCTGGTGAGGCTGCGAAGCACTCATTATTGTTTTTTTTTTTTGTTTCTTATCGATATGTTTTATGCACTATTTGTTTATATAATTATTAACGATTTGTGTGCACTGATTTTTATTCAATTGTTTATTTTTATCTTACTATTATTTATTGTTTACTTTTGTAAAATATGAATATGTACACAAAGCGAATTACAAAACACGTCCGTACACTTTGAACCAGTGTTGTCCAACGTGACTGTGTGCACGTTATGCTTGTGTTGGTTATTCTAGCGTCAACTGATCGCAAAATTCTCCTTTGCTTGCCTACGAAGTTGAATACAGCAGCACAATCGTGCTTTCACAGACACTTGTCGCGACATGTTGGTGTGAGGTGTCTGGCACTGTCCGTGCGCTATTGTGCGCATAGGCCGTGGACAACGCTGCTTTGAACGCTAAAGTATGTAAACATGCACCATGAGCCATAAAGCACATACATATAAAGGCCGTGGACAGAACATTAAAAGACTTCAGAAATAACTTTTGTATTTGCTGGAGATTTCCGACAGAATCTTCCTGTCATTAACAGAGGTACGCGAGCAGATATCATCAAAGCATGCCTAATATCGTCGCCCCTATGGACTTCGATTGAAAATTTAAAATTACAGACGAATATGAGAGATCATCTTCATGGAATTACTGATGGTGATTTTCCACAGCAATTGCTTAAACTTTGGGAAGGAATTTCTGCCACACCAAGTTTAAGCAGTAATTGTATCAACGAAGTAAACCATAAAAAAAAGTTCCTAGAAAAAAAAATACAAATCGAGAGACACCGTGACTAATATCGAAGACGCAGTCCATTATCCTGGGTAGTTTTTAAATTCATTAAACCCTTCTGGACTGCCACCACATGAAATGGCTCTATAAGTTTAAATTCCAATTATGTTTTCGAGGAATTTAAGTCCTACAAGCACGTGTAACGGGACGAGGCTATTTATTAATGAATTTAAGGACAATATAGTTGTAGCAACCATTATTACCGGCCCAGCCGCTGGTCAACTAGCTCATATACCGAGGATTCCGATGATCCCAAGTAATCTGCCAATCCCATTTAAACGGCTTCAATTTTCAGTGAAAACATCTTTTGCTCTAACTACAAACAAGTTCCAAAGCCAAACCTGCGAATTAGTAAGGATTGAACTGCGAAAAGAATATGTTGGTCTATCGCGGGTCGAAGGTCCTGAAAATCAATTTATATTGCTGCCACAAAATAAATTAGCATAAAATATCGATAACAGGAAAGCTCTGATTTAATAAATTATTTTTCAGGGGCAGAGAAATTACAAAATTTAGAAAAGAATAATAATGACACAAAAAGTATACTTCCATGTTCGATTTTTTTTCATTAAACTAATTTTTAATGACCACACAAAAGTATGTGTGGGAGTGTGTAGAAAATTATATCTTTTGAAATAATTGTTTAATACCCTTGTGAAGCCGGGGTGGGCTGCTAGTACATATATAATATAAAACAAGAAATGTGCTGTCATGGGACACCAGGTAGGAACCTGGTTTTTTTTGAAAAAAAAAATTGTACTTAATTTTATTTTATGTAGGTTGTCCTGAATTTTCTCTGAAATGTCGCTGATTAGTTTTTATTTAAGTACAGATAAGTATTAAGAAAATTTAGTATTTTAAGAAATAATGAATTACGTAAAATAAAAAAATAATTCAAATTGTATCTAAATAAAAATTGGTAAATATTTTTTTGTTTTAAATTATCAATTATTATTACAAATGATATAATAGAGCTATAATGGAGCTATTTTATGCTTTTATTTGTAAAATAACATCAAGTTTGTTAGAGCTGTGAATAATTTTACATTTTACATATAAGTGGCATGTAGAGTGCCACTCTTTCTATCTTCCATTCTACTGTCAACTCTACTGTCGTCCTACTGCCGTTGGCAAATACAGGAAATATTCAAGTTGGCGGGAGCGACAACTGTCGGCCTGCAGTCGTGTAGTCGTGCAGCTGTCAAAATAACAGTGTCCATAAGAACATCGGTATTTTAATATTTGGCAGATGTAGTTTGCAGTCTGTCGCGCTCTATGTGTTCCGCACTTCACTCAAAACTAATTTGCATACACAATAATGTTACATAGGCTGTTCACGGTACGGTGGTTATCGGGTTATGTGCTTATTAGATTAAAAATAACCTCTATGCTCCGTGAGCACCCTATGTTGTATGGTTATTCGCTTATTTTTACACAAATAGCTGTTCATTGTTTACAATTTAAGTTCAGTGAAACTCCAACTTATAAAATGAAGCTTTCGTATTTCTGTAGACACTAAAATTAGAGTATAAATAAATGACAAACAATGAATATTTATTTTGTACTTTATCTTTTTACTTACTTTGATGATTTTTGTTGATTTTTGATTCTTTTTTATCTTTGTGATGCTTTTGGATGCTTTTTATTTCGGTTTTAATTTGCCGATTGTAAACAAAAAACAGCTGTTAATAGCAGATTTTCCAATAAGAAAATCTAAATAGGAATGCCATTCGCTAAGTTTTATTTATTTTTTGTGCTGCCATTTAGTAAAATTCCAACGACTTTCTAACACTGGAAATAAGCAAATAACCACATAATCTGTAAACAAGGGCATAGGTTGGTCAACTTTGGTTATTTTGTCATACTGCATTTTGTTGTTGTTCACTTAATCACATAACCACATAACCCGATAACCACCTTATCGTGAACAGCCTAACAGATTTTCATGCCTAATTATTTTGCAAAACCTAAAGGTAGGCTATAACTAGCGATCTTACAGTCTTTTTCTTACGGGTTATTTCCTCAAAGCCTGCGCCAAAAAATATGCAACAATTCAACTCCCCATAAACGTATTTAGTACAAGCACAATTCTCAAGTGGTGAACACAATGACTGCGACAGCATGGCCGGCATGTACACAAGTCAACACAGCTGTCCATTTTGCATGTACACAATATCGTTGTGGCCATACTAATACCTTTCACTTCAATGAAATTTTAATATTTTGTTCAAAGTGAAATTTTTTTTATGAAAAAAATAAGTAAAAATTGGTAAATATTTTTTTGTTTTAAATTATCAATTGTTATTATAAATGATATAATAGAGCTATTTTATGCTTTTATTTGTAAAACGTCAAGTTTGTTAGACCTGTGAATAATTTTATATTTTACATATTAGTGACATTACCACTCTGCCTCCTCTTTCTATCTTCCATTCTACTGTCAACTCTACTGTCGTCCTACTGCCGTTGGCAAATATAGGAAATATTCAAGTTAGCGGGAACGACAACTGTCGGCCTGCAGTCGTGTAGTCGTGTAGCTGTCAAAATAACAGTGTCCATAAGAACGTCGGTATTTTAATATTTGGCAGATGTAGTTTGCAGTCTGTCGCGCTCTATGTGTTCCGCACTTCACTCAAAACTAATTTGCATACACAATAATGTTACAGATTTTCATGCCTAATTATTTTGCAAGACCTAAAAGTAGGCTATAACTAGCGATCTTACGGGTTATTTCTTACGGTTTTTACTATCACTTTTTTTTCAGTTAGCTCCCGCAGCAAAATCGTATCTTCTGCAAGCCTGCCGTAAGGAACTTCGTTCCAATAAATCTTAGACATCCTGCCCGGTCGAAGCAACAGCTTCGAAATCGCCGGGTGCAGACTCCATTAAAAGTAATCAATGTTGCGTTTTGAACCAGGCCATCACTGCCATGATATTTTTTATTTTGTTTATACATTTGCAACTAGGTCAAATAAAAGATAGGACTAACAAGCAACTTGAATATGACTTAAACATATACTTACAAAATGACAAAACCACTATGAGAGTATTGGCTAATTTGAAAGATCGCTGGGTTTGAGTCGCCTTGGTGGTCCGTCTCTAGAAGTTAACATAGCTACTTCTTCGTTACAATGCTATAGCAATCTTGCACTATGAGCTGTTGCAATTTTTAGTATTTCTGCGTTAACCGAGTTTACACCTAGATCACGCTCTATATCAGCACATCTACAATACCAAGGCGCTTTGACAATTAGTCTTAGTACTTTGTTTTGGAATTGTTGGATGACTTTCTTATTGTTTGTGTTAGTACATCCCCAGAGTTGTGCACCATAGCTCCATATCGGTCGGATTATTTGTTTATAGATAAGTAACTTATTTTCGATAGATAACACTGATTTGTTACCGAATAACCGATTGTAATTTTTGAGTCGCATGTCCAGCTCCTTACGTTTGTTTTTTACGTGAACTTCCCACCGTAGCTTAGTGTCAAGCATCTCTCCTAAGTATTTAGCGGAACTAAAGTATGTATGTTATATCTGAAAACAATGTGTACAGACTTAGCTTCATTCAGCCTTATCTGCCATTTCTTTGCCCACTGTACGACTTTATTTACAGCTTTGTGGAGATTAGTAGTGGACTCGTGTTCACTACTACCAACAGCAAGCAACGCGGTATCATCTGCATATGTGGCAGTTGTATAATTGCAATCTATTGGCACCTTGCCTACCTTGTGGAACTCCGGCTTTTATTTCCCTGAGGATAGAATATTTATCTCCTTGTTTAACGCGAAAGTAGCGATCAGATAAATACGATTTTATGATGTCGTAATGCTGTTTCGGTAAAATCAGTTTCAGTTTCGAAAGCACTCCTTTGTGACAAACTTTATCGAAGGCTTTTGCAACATCCAAAAACACGGCAGAACAGATTTTTTTTTCCTCAAAGGCTTTTTCAATAATGGGTGTCATTCTGTGGATTTGATCAATCGTAGAATGGTTGGCTCGAAACCCAAACTGATGCGCTGGAACTATGGTTTTTCGTTCAATGATTTTATTGATACGTTTTATGAGAATTTTCTCAAAAAGCTTCGATAATATCGGTAGAAGTGATATGGGCTTGTAAGAAGATACATCATATCCTGGTTTTCCTGGCTTTGGAATCATGATAATTTCAGCAATTTTCCAATAAGTTGGCACGTATTTAAGATGAAAAGCCGCATTAATAATGTTGGTAATTTTTACTATACTTATTTGAGGAAGCTGTTTTAGGACCTCGGCAGTAATCAGGTCGTAACCGCGGGATTTTTTCTTTTTCAGATTTTTGATTTCCTCACTTAGCTCACTACTTGTGCAACTTGAGATTTCTTCGCTTTCTTGACTAGAAGCAGTAGGATAATATACGTGTGTTTCATATGGGGTGAATATTTTAATGGAACACACTTGAGTTTCTGGTGTTTGTAGTCTTTTACAGGTTTTCCAAAGAGAGTAGTCGGAATTTCTTCTATGCTTAGGGATTGAATATATTTATGAAATTTTCATTTTTAAACCTCTTAATTTTCCGATTAAGATTTTTAGAAACTTTATTTAAAATAGATTTATCGGCTGGGCAACGAGTTTGATGCCACTTACGTCGTAGCTTTCTCTTTAATTTAATTTTTTCCCTTATATCATTAGGATATTGAGAGTTTACAGCAATTTAATCCGGTGTACTTTTCCAAGCTGCGTAGATTGGGGAATGATCCGAGTTAAGGTCATAACCCTGATTGATCGACAAATAGTTCCGGGATATTTTGCCGACGATGAAAAAATCTATCAGATCTGGAATCTTTTGATTTTCTGATGGCCAATATCATGGTAAGTTTGTCGAGAATGCCTAACTTCCGGTTGATTGCAGTACTTCACAGAGTTCTCTCCCCTTTGTAGTCGCAAGCCTTGAATCCCAGGGCGTGTTCTTTGTGTCTGTTTATTAAGTGTTGGTACTCTGCAAATTAGATTTGATGCCTTGGAGGACTGTACACAGAGGTAAGTGAGAGGGAACTTTTAACTCCGTAAATAGTCACTGTTGTAGCTTGAAACGTATCAGTTGAAAGTTTTTCTTCCTTCCATAGAAGAATTTTTATAGATTTAGACATCTTTGGTATTAAAAAGATATTTTTCAAGCTTGGTTAAGCGATTTTGTAAAGATGTGTTGAATTCCTCTTGTTTATTAAGTTTCTGTAAGATCTGTGATAAAATGCTGTTATTGGATATACGAGTATTATCAGCATTATTTGTTTTTAGAACATGAGCAAAAGTAAATTTTTTTGATGTTTCAGCTGTATTTTTCGGATCTTCTTGTTGTTGATGTTCATTGTTTTTTGTTCTAAAGTCTACAGAACCTTCAACTTTTTGGGCTAGACTATCATCTTTTTTGTGTCCAATTGTGTTAGCTCGTATTTCCTGTAATTCTTTGGCAACAAGGCACCCTCGATAGTTGGCTGGATGTGCTTCGCCACAGTTACAGCATTTAGGCTGCTGTTTTTCTGGTTTCGAACTTTCAGATGTCTTATGCTTACCGTCGCACTTAAAGCTTAGTATCCAGCTCTCAAGAATTTTAAAAACTTCATATAAAAAAACGCTTAAGAAATGGACAAGAAACTTTCCTGCGAAAAATTTACTTATGCTAGTATGCAGCTCTAAAGTATTCTAGTACTTATTTTTAATACTTTTTTCAATAAAATGCGAAAATGGCAAACCTGGTTTTCCGAAGAAACATCAAACCAACAATTGTTTCTTGAAGGAAATTCAAATTAATCGTTAAATTCGTCCTAAATTAGTTAAAATAATTATTATGAAGTATATATCATTTTGAAATGTTGTATAAAACTTACCAATCATCAACAACATTCCTTAAATCGCAAGGACACATACATACATACATATTACGCACAAAGTTTATTGTCTTTCTTTATTCTCTCTTGCTCTTCTAATGTGGATCATTCACAATGCGCAACCAGCTGTATATTTTTTCTTGAGCAATTACTTGAGAGCTGGATACGAACCTTAACGCATCTTGGTTGCTTGCCACAATAGTTTTGTGTGTGGCCAAATGATTGGCAATGTTTTCACGGTATCATCTTGGGAAGTTTTACTGGTTCAATAGAAATAATTGAATTTAGAATAATTTTGGTATCGTAAATCTTTTTTATGTTCTCCATGGGATCGAATGTTACCAAAAACATGTCGAGGGGAGTTTTAGTTTTCTATTGAAAAAGATTGACAGCACTCAGTGCATTTAAACCTTGCTCTTTTAAATCATCAGTAATCGATTTTGGATCATAAGAGTTGTGCAAATTTTTTACAATAACTCTAATTGGCCGTATTTGCTTATTCTCAAAGCTACACCAAGATATATTTCTACACGAAAGTGCTTTCGATATGCATCTGTAGTCTTCAGTGGAGAAAGTATTTACTTTGTATATTCTATTATTTAAGAGTTTAAAGGTAAAATTGTTTTTTGCCTACGATTTTGCAATTGCATATAGTTGTTGATAATTACTGCCGTTGGATTATCCAGGCACCATAATTGGTGGAGGCCGCGAACTAATTTTTGGGGTAATCGGTTTTAATATGGCCTTATTTGCTTTTTCCTGAAGATCAGGAGAATACTCCGCTTTTCGTTTTTTAGCTGGTCTTTTTTTTTTAGAATCCATTCCGTTTCTCTAGCTAGTTCTTCCTCATCCATTGAGAATTCAACCTTATTTTCCAAATTCGGAATTTTCTTTCCATCGGTGGACTTAATAATTATATTTTTGGATTTTAAAGTATTTTTTTACACATTTGGCCCATTTCCTTTAGCTTTTTTTGATAGTTCTGAAAGCGGCAAAATAGAAGTTTAAGGGCCCAGTTGGTTGAAATGGCCGCAGAGTTAGAAAGATGTAGGGAACAGCTAAGGAATAGCTTATTTGGGGAACAGTCACTGCCCTCTTTCTTTAGTTTGTAGTAAAGCTCCTCCTCAGTTAGTCGACGATATGACAATTTTTTAAAACGATAGCTTTGGGTGTATTTTTTTTTTTTGTCGCTAGTTGCTTATCGACAATTAAGGCACCAATAAGATTTTCCATCCGAAAGTACTTTGAAAAATTTTGTTACAGACCCCAGCCCCGTTTCCAAGTTTGCACCCAAAGCAACATAAAAACTTTAGAGATTAGGAGTAGGGGATTCACTTTCGAAAAAAAGTTCGTGTCGTTTTCATGTGATGAAATGTCACTGAAATGTCATTTGCAGTATGATAGGAAATTCGATAGGATGATAGGTATTGAGGATTATGCGATGAAAATCGCACTTCTAGATTAGCAACAACTGCAATGACCATAATGGTGCAAGGTATAGGTGGAGAGCCTTGGTTCCATCCATTGGCTTATTTTTTCGTAAAAGGTTCCAGCAAAGGGGATGTCCTCAAGAAATACATTTTTGAAGCCATTACCCCCAACTGCAAAATATAGGACTAATTTCTTACAATTTTGTTTGCGACGAGGCCACCAAATTTCAGAATTTCGTTTATTTATTAGGTGTTTCAGCGTCACGGCCTTTTTTAAAGTTAATGGCAGGGAAGTGTATTTTATCACGATAGCCTCCATTTGATAAAAAGTAGTCGTAACTAACTCGGCTATAATCGCGTAAGCGGTGTCTACGCCAGTAAAGAAGAAGAAGTCGTAACTGTTTACGAAAAATAAAAAATATGGTTTTCTTTAAAAATTGTCGGGTAAGTTTGTCGGATATTGTTCATTTTTATGAAACCGACTGTAAGTCTAGTTATCGGTGTGCGTATAAATTAACCGATGCTCATATTTATCCAAATACCTTCCAAAAAATGAAGGTTAAATTAGCGTCTCAAGTATTGAGTAATACGGTCGCTTCTGGTATGTTGTTCCTATATAGCTCGGGAGCCTTAAGCTCGAATAGTAGGTGCTTTATTAATACCGCGGAATTCCTTTCGTTTTTAAAAAATTATTTGATATTTTAAATAGCAGTTTCGTTGAGGCTGTTGTACCCACTAAAAAGTGCTTGTAGGTTCTCCTGAACAGTTAGAGTTTTTAAATGAGGCAGGAATAATTTTAAAAACTATTTGGGCCGTAGAAGATTAAGAAAGCAACACAACAAATAATTTTAGTTTTATAAAGGGGTGGGTGTTAAATATTAACAGTTTAAGATGATTGTGGCGATTTTTGTCACACTCAGGTTTTAAGAACCTGAAGATGAGACGACTATGTCAGGGCAGTTTAGAACATTTTTTTGGGCAGTTTCGAAGCAGAGGAGGTACTAGAGTAACACCCTATATGTGTTCTAGTTTGTTTAGAAAATCGAGGGGCTTACGTTACGTAAATGTCGTAACAAAAGGAAACTGTGAGCTGCTTTTAGAACCTGATGCTACAGTAATTTCGGAACATGGTAATAATGTTCTATTTAATGTGTGTAATGATTCAATATTGAATGACCTTTCTTGGCAGAATTTTCAAGGTTTCCCACGGCCTGAACACTGCCTCGTTAGATCAATCACATTAGATACTAGTTTAGAAATTATTTTTTGAAGAAAATGCGTTTAGCTACTTATGCGGCTATTTTTATTTAAAAATTTTCAAACTGCACACATGTTCCTTGCCTTTACCATATTTAGGAGATGAAATTCCTTCGATCGAATTCATCTTCATGCATCAAAATCAAATAGACAAATGCAACTTAGTGAAGCCGCCTAAGGATTCTTTGCATTTGTAAAAATTTCAGGAACAACAGTTTTAGAAGAAATCGACAGTAATTGTCATAAATTAGGAATAGGAGATATTCTTTTTAATAAAATGAAAGATGTTAGGCCCTTTTTGTGTTGTGATAATTGTGACCCAAAAATAGTTATAGCCCTTTTTATTTGAATATATTTTTTAACTAAAGTTTTTAAATAAAGACCTTTCTGTCCCTAATTTTAAAAATAAAATTTTGTGTGTTTCACATCTATAGGTTTCAATTTGTTTTATTTTTTAGTGGTTACAATAAGCGAACTTAAACTTACGATAGAAAACAAAAATGTAAAAAATTTTAAACAGGTAGGATAAAGAGGATCTAAAATTAGAAAGCAATTTTTTAAGGAAAATTAGAATTTGGGATTTAAATGTAGGCATTTGTATATATGTAAATATGTAATTTGTTAGTGTGATATTTTTATATATTTTTTTCAAGAATTGTTATTGTTTTATTTTTATCATTATTTGTATACATTTATCGTTTTTTTTTTTTTTCGTTATATACTAATGAATTGTTATCGTTTTGTTGCTTTATGTAAATAAATTGATTAATGGGTGATATAGACCTAAAGGGGAGCCGAGCACCCAAAACTAACTTCGGTAACGCGCCGTTTTGCATACCTCCTGGGTGGTATGGAAAGTGCAATTGGGCATTTTAGTTTAAATGCTCAAAAAGTCTTATTTCGTTCGATCTGGCCACAATGGAAAATGTTATAAAAAATGCTTGTTTTGAGACGCTCTCACACTGGAATAAGTTGGCCATCCCATTGTGGTTCTGCACTCCAATATACCTGAATACCGCGTTTTGTATTCTCCGGATTGATGAGCAGACTTTGTTAATTTTCTGCAATCACTCACTCTTTTAACAAGCAGAGTTGCCACTGAGTTGCCACATCACTACCATGATGGCCCTCTGTTATGCAACCCAGTCGCAAATGTGTTGAATAAAGGTTTTCGTGTCTGACTAGGACAATGTCTCTCACCTGACTATTTTCGGTACGCTTCCGCCAATTACTTCACGATTGTACTCTTTACTCCCCCGATGCCAGTACTGTTGATGTTTTCGTCGTAACCACTGTCAGTGCATTAGTTGGTTAGCTGGATTTTCCGCCACGGTCGGTTCTGCCACTGCGATAAGTGGGACGCCAATGAGGAAATCTCCTAGTGTTAGCGTAAAGCGGACGCGAACTCAAACAAGCTTAAATTCGTGTCGCCAGTGTCTGTAATTGCGAATATCACATCGCCTGGTTACCTATGACATCAACCAAATATCGTTTCGCGGACTTGCTGGCAGTCTCCCTCAATCCACTTTGAATAGAGACAGATGTTATAAAGTGCTAGCTCGTCCCAATATTGGCGAGATATTTTTGATTCTGTTCACTGTGCCAAGTACCTAAGTCTTTTTTCATCATCCGTTTGGTTTCTAAAAAATTTGTAGCGTTATCACTATAGAAGTCGCGGCACAAACAGCGTCGACTAACAAAACTAAACCAAAACGAAATCAACTAACAACTCGATATTCGCAGCTTTGGTAGCCATACATACGAAAACTGACAGATATGTTTTTACTGCACTGCGCAATCTTTTAGTGCCAATACGCAGTGAAAAAGAATTGCAGTAGTCTTCACCTGAAACCAGAAATGGTCGAGACATATTGAGCCGATGTCGAAGTAACTCCACGATGTCTTTGGCAAATCACATATTTGCTTACTAAACTGCAACGGCATAGTGTCCGCCTTGCATGAAGAATCTAATAGCGGTAGCATAGATCTCTAGCATTACTACCTTCGGAAGTATAGCTGGATGACGATGTTCTTCAACAAATGCTGACCTATTAATGCAGCCATCTACCCGTTTGATAACGTGATCATCTAAGTATCATCTGTTAAATGCTAGCAGTGGGCTGGAGGTTGATAAGTTGGCTAGACAGACCTTTGGGGCTCTCAACAAAAAATGGTATTATGTCTGCGGCCACATTGATGACAACCTCCAGAGGGACACTGTTTAGATATATGCCCTAACCGTAATCAGTTTATGCATAGGCCTCTTTTCCTGAGGGCATCGAAACGTTTCTCCTGTGGTAAGTCCAATAAAGTTAGACAACGCCTGAGTCCTTTTCTCCAAGAACTTAATAACTCCGATAAGCTTGACAATTCTGTTAGGGAGTAGTGCATGCACCATTCGCACTTTGTTGTAGTGGGAGTTTTTATACCACAATAGGCACCTTTAAAGCATCCCTCTTGAAGTGGCCAATTCATAACAGCCAACGAAAGCAGAGAACCGCTTATCATATCTACAAAATTCAGCAATAATCGCGCTGACTCCCCTGGCGTCAACGGATGGTTTAGAAAACGCACAACAAAAACTTCAGCCAACTGCTTAGGGTTACCGTTTCTTCAAAGCTGTCCCTCACCAACCAACGCCACCGATGAGTTGGGAACAGCCTGTCGCAGCTTACCGAGTTTGTACGCGGTGGGCAATTCTCGGTTGAGCACCAAGGTCTCGAACGCGTCCTTATATGCCAACCAATTATGTAGCCCGCCATCAAATAATGAATTTATATTGCCCTCCGTAAGAACTTACAACTCGTCAATTTTGGTCGAACGCAAGCGTTTAAGAACATAAGTCATTGTAACTTCTTCGGGGACATCTCACCATGCTGAATGCATTCCCAACTGCTCCTTTTTCGAAATACTGAGGAGCGCCTCGTGGTTTACCAGCACGCTCTCGTAATGGGATCTCGCCGAGTTCAAAATCTGCTCAACCTTGGATGAATCTAATTCACCCGTGCGTGGCTTGGGCACCTGTTCTATTGTACGAGAAATAGCAGACGCATGAAACTGGCGAAGATTGATGTTTGCCATTTTCGATTTAAGTACAAGTTTTACAATTGCACTGCAGGAACTGAATTTTATCCGAACATATAAAATCCTTTAAGATAGCGTCAAACCAATTTACTCATGAAAATCAACAATTCAAACTCTCAAAACTAACAATGCTCTTAGTCCTCACAGGAGGCAGCAGATATTATGTTCAGACAAACGCAGGGTTGAGATTGAAAGCTCGCTTGTTTATTGCGGCAATCCAAAGCAGAAGAGAACTCTTACAGTGGTACTACAATAGTTTAAGAAAATAATGAAAGTAAGGAATGATAGGTAATTTAGAAACACTTTGCACAGGGTGCATCATGTGAAATGAAATACAAATATAAAATAAATCTTATACAGAAGTATTTGAGCTGCTTCTTCGGAAATAGTTGCCATTTGTGATTCTTGATTGATTAGAGCTCGCAATGTCACGTACTCTTTGTTTACTTCCTTCACTTTTATTTGATGTTGCTACAAGTATTGACGTTCCCAGGTTTTTCGCCATTATTGTAGAGGATTTTTTAATTTTTTCCTTTTTAATATTCATTACAATGCAGTAAACTATGATGACCTCTTTAACATTTATTACATCCTTTCTTATTAATACAACTGCCTTCATATATGTACATTATGTTGTCCGTTATTTACCAAATTGATTATTTTTGACGAGACGCTCCCTAAACTTTTAGTTTTCCATCTAAAAAAAAAATATCAGACCATAAAAGCCCTTAATTTTCATCATAAACCTTGCCCCAAACACGATACGTTTCCCATTGAAATGGGATCATGGCATTTTGCCACTTTTTACGATTTTTTTCTCGTTTGTAGGAAAAGAAGTTATATACAGAATTGAATGCTCTACAAAAAATGTCCGGGCAATTTTTCGATATACTCACACCTTTAAAAGTTATTCAAGGTTAAAGTTAACTTCTGGGTAATTTCTGAATTTTTCGAACTTTTACGGCAAATTAAATTCTGTTTTTGTAAAATTCAATTGTTTATTCTAAAAAATATAATTTCTATGATTTTATGGGAGAAAAACTCTGAAACGTGAAGAGTATTTAATCACATGTCATGTTGTTTATTCTTATTATCATTCATAAGCTTGTATTCATTGGCAACACTCGATCAATTAATTCTAATCTAATCTAGTAAATCTCTGAATATTTAGTATATCATAGAAATTATATTTTTTAGAAGAAACAATTGAATTTTACAAAAAAAAATATAAATTTGCCGTAAAAGTTCGAAAAATCCAGAAATTACCCGGAAGTTAACTTTAACCTTGAATAACTTTTAAAGGAGTGTGTATATCGAAAAATTGTCTGCTTTTGGTTGTTCCATATACCTATTTTTCTATCTCGTATGGCTTCTGGAACTCGGTACTGCTGTTCCAAAAAATGGAACACGTCAAATAAACTTTGTATGTTCTGTGTTTTACGTTGTGTTCGTATAAAAGTAGACTTTCTATGTCTACTTTTCGAACTACTATTTGAGCTATGATGGTTGAAACGTCGTGTAAATTTGAGTTCAGCTGTTTTAATGCACTCCTTAGCGGTATCCAAAAGCTGCTTCATGCTTGCTGCACTTTCTCCATTTGCAGTTGGTTGATAGACAAGTTTCAATTCACAACAAAAGATTGTAGCCTGGAGAATTCAAGCAGCTTTGTAATTCGATTATTTTACTAATGTTGAATTAATCTACCACCTAACAATGTCTTCAGTCGGAACATCTTTTCTTATTCAATACAGTGCTTCCAATTATCCACTAAACTTGTGAAAAGATAACTGAATTATGATCATTGTTTCATTTTTCCATAAAACATTGGAATTATACTTTCTTTAAGTTTTATATTATAACACACTGGAATTTTCTTGTTTATTTTTTTCGTTATTTATTTCAGGAAAAAATATATTCTGCTTTAGAATTTCTTTCATTACATTATCCGTTAAGTCTTTCATTATGACTCTGAAATGGATATTGCTTCCTTCATAATATACTTCTTCAACATTTTCAAAAGGTATTTGAAGCTTAAGTTTAAGATCTCTTTTTTCCTCGAGAGAATCTAGTTAATTTTTTTTATGTTCGATATATTCCAGAAATGAAGCTTTTCTAATTTTCCCGCTAAGTATTTTCAATACCGTTTAACTTCTTCTATCTCTTTGATTAATTTTCCATTATGATTTTTAATTTTTTTAATTATGTTTTGTTGTTTTCGTCTTTTTAGCACTGTTCTTCTTGCTATAGTACTGAGAGCAAAAAAAATAAGAATTTGTAATTTAAATTACGCACGAAAACCCATTCGCCGAAATACTTTTGTCTGTGCCAAATATCATCAAAATAATCATTGGGAGGATGGAGTCATGTGTAGAAGTTCACGCAAGTGAGGAAAGTTCTCTGATCGCCATTCACTTGGGAGTGGCCAGAAACGATTCTTTTACATATGACTCAAGCAGCTCACGACTTCCGGTCTCTGACCAAGTATCCTCTGGGTAGCCTAAGAACATCCGTTTGAAGGCGAGCTAAAGTGAGAAGGCGAAAAATCCCCTACTTAGGGTTGTGCGCTGGGTTTGGGACCCGCCACGTAAAAATCCGCACCAATGAAAACCAACAATCAGCCTCGGATGAGAGATCCCCCTTTTGATGACGACCATGGCAAGCGAAATAAGGACTACGAATTGAGGGCATGCACCTGGAATGTCCGGTCCCTTAATTGGGAAGGTGCCGCTGCCCAGCTGGTTGATGTCCTCGTGAAAATAAAGGCTGACATCACCGCCGTCCAAGAAATGCGATGGACGGGATAAGGACAGAGACGAGTAGGTCCTTGTGACATCTACTACAGTGGCCATATAAAGGAGCGCAAGTTTGGTGTTGGATTCGTGGTGGGAGAGAGACTCCGTCGCCGGGTACTATCATTCACTCCGGAGAATGAACGTCTAGCCACAATCCGCATCAAAGCGAGGTTCTTCAACATATCGCTGATTTGCACCCACGCCCCGACGGAAGAGAAGGACGATGTGACCAAAGATGCCTTTTATGAGTGCTTGGAGCGCACTTATGAGAGATGCCCCCGCCACGATGTCAAAATCGTGCTTGGCGACTTCAACGCCAGGGTGGGCAAAGAAGGTACCTTTGGCACTACGGTCGGTAAATTCAGCCTGCACGAGGAAACATCCCCAAATGGGTTGAGGCTGATCGACTTCGCCGGGGCCCGAAATATGGTTATCTGTAGTACTAGATTCCAGCATAAGAAGATACATCAAGCTACCTGGCTGTCTCCGGATCGAAAAACCACCAACCAGATTGATCATGTTGTGATAGACGGAACACACGTCTCCAGTGTTTTAGATGTGCGTGCGCTCCGAGGTCCTAACATCGACTCGGACCACTATATTGTTGCAGCCAAAATTCGCACCCGCCTCTGTGCAGCAAAAAACGCACGCCAACAAACACAAGGAAGGTTCGACGTCGAGAAGCTGCAATCACAACGGACAGCCGAACGATTTTCTACTCGGCTTGCACTCCTGCTCTCTGAGAGCACTCGTCAACAACTCGGTATAAGGGAACTGTGGGACGGCATCTCAAACTCCTTACGTACAGCTGCAACCGAAACCATTGGTTTTCGGAAAGTGCAAAAGAACAGCTGGTACGACGAGGAGTGCCGTGTCGCAGCGGAGAGAAAACAGGCTGCCTACCTCGCAACGTTACGATCGACCACAACACGTGCGGGATGGGATAGATACCGAAAACTGAAGAGGGAAGCGAGACGCATTTGCAGACAGAAGAAGAAAAAGGCGGAAATGCGTGACTACGAACAGCTTGATAAGCTGGCCGACAGGGTTAATGCTCGAAAATTCTACGAAAAAATGCGGCGGCTTGCAGAAGGTTTCAAGACCGGAGCATACTCCTGTAGAACCCCCAAAGGTGATCTAGCCACCGATGCCCAGAGCATACTTAGATTATGGAGGGAACACTTCTCCAGCCTGCTGAATGGCAGTGAACACTTAACACCAGGAGAAAGCAAACCCGATTTCCCAATCGATGACGATGGAGCAGACGTTCCATTACCCGGCCATGAAGAAGTTCGAATAGCAGTTGCCCGCCTGAAGAACAACAAAGCGGAAGGAGCCGACGGATTGCCGACCGAGCTATTCAAACACGGCGGCGAAGAACTGATAAGGAGCATGCATCAGCTTCTTTATAAAATATGGTCGGACGAAAGCATGCCCAACGATTGGAATTTAAGTGTGCTATGCCCAATCCATAAAAAGGAGACCCCACAATCTACGCCAACTACCGTGGGATTAGCCTCCTCAACATCGCATATAAGGTTCTGTCGAGCGTATTGTGTGAAAGATTAAAGCCCACCGTCAACAAACTGATTGGGCCTTATCAGTGTGGCTTTAGACCTGGTAAATCAACCACCGACCAGATATTCACCATGCGCCAAATCTTGGAAAAGACCCGCGAAAGGAGAATCGACACACACCACCTCTTCGTCGATTTCAAAGCTGCTTTCGACAGCACGAAAAGGAGCTGCCTCTATGCCGCGATGTCTGAATTTGGTATCCCCACAAAACTAATACGGCTGTGTAAACTGACGCTGAGCAACACACAAAGCTCCGTCAGGATCGGGAAGGACCTCTCTGAGCCGTTCGATACCAAACGAGGTTTCAGACAAGGCGACTCCCTATCTTGCGACTTTTTCAACCTGCTTCTGGAGAAAATAGTTCGAGCTGCAGAACTCAACAGAGAAGGTACCATCTTCTATAAGAGTGTACAACTGCTGGCGTATGCCGATGATATTGATATCATCGGCCTCAACACCCGCGCCGTTAGTTCTGCTTTCTCCAGACTGGATAAGGAAGCAAAAGAAATGGGTCTGGCAGTGAACGAGGGCAAGACGAAATATCTCCTGTCATCAAACAAACAGTCGTCGCACTCGCGACTTGGCACTCACGTCACTGTTGACAATCATAACTTTGAAGTTGTAGATAATTTCGTCTATCTTGGAACCAGCGTAAACACCACCAACAATGTCAGCCTGGAAATCCAACGCAGGATTACTCTTGCCAACAGGTGCTACTTTGGACTGAGTAGGCAATTGAAAAGTAAAGTCCTCTCTCGACGAACAAAAGCCAAAGTCTATAAGTCGCTCATAATTCCCGTCCTGCTATACGGTGCAGAGGCTTGGATGATGACAACAACCGATGAGTCGACCTTAAGAGTTTTCGAGAGAAAAGTTCTGCGAAAGATTTATGGTCCTTTGCGCGTTGGCCACGGCGAATATCGCATTCGATGGAACGATGAGCTGTACGAGATATACGACGACATTGACATAGTTCAGCGAATTTAAAGACAGCGGCTACGCTGGCTAGGTCATGTTGTCCGGATGGATGAAAACACTCCAGCTCTGAAAGTATTCGACGCAGTACCCGCCGCGGGAAGCAGAGGAAGAGGAAGACCTCCACTCCGTTGGAAGGACCAAGTGGAGAAGGACCTGGCTTCGCTTGGAATATCCAATTGGCGCCAAGTAGCGAAGAGAAGAAACGACTGGCGCGCTGTTGTTGACTCGGCTATAATCGCGTAACCGGTGCCTACGCCAGTAAAGAAGAAGAAGAAGTTTGGTATGTGCTTATCAGAGTCACCGACAACTCTTTGTGTTAGAAACACGATGATGTACGGTCGCATACTGCATCGACTCTTCAAGAGTTTTTCGCCAAATTTTCAACTAATATCGTTCCGCAACGACCATGTTCGCTTGATTTAGCTCAGTGTGATTTCTGGCTACACCAAACAACCACTACGGGGAAACCGTTTTGAGTCAATTGAAGACAGTAAACATGAATCTCTTGGCACAGTGAAGGGTATTCCGGAAATTGACTTTAACAACTGAATTGGAAAACACGTGGGGGCAAGTGTATTTAGGCCAAAAGGTATTACTATGCGGGGTACAATATTGATTTTGAGGAATAAAATAAGAATTTTGAAATTATGAACAAAGTCTTATTGTTTTTTTTTATAGTAGTAGCCACTGGAGAAGCTTTTTAATACCTTTTGTTGATTGTTTTGTTTATTTTTATTTTTTTTTTTTGTTATAAATTATTATGTATGTACATACTCGTATATAAATGCGGATAATCATTGTTACTGCAGCTCATTTTTATACTTCATTAACCGCCATTAGCCGAAAGCCTATAAAGTGCCATAATAAGCACTAAAATAAAATATAAAACTCATATTTGACATAGGGAATCGAAGTAGCCAGGGGCACCATTGAAAAACATTTTTTGAAAAATTGGGCGTGGCCGCGCCCTCTACTAAGTTTAATGTACTATATATGTCTCCCTCTTTGAAGTTGGTCGCTTTGTCTGACTAGGACAGTGTCTCTCACCTGACTATTTTCGGTACGCTTCCGCCAATTACTTCACGATTGTACTCTTTACTCCCCCGATGCCAGTACTGTTGATGTTTTCGTCGTAACCACTGTCAGTGCATTAGTTGGTTAGCTGGATTTTCCGCCACGGTCGGTTCTGCCACTGCGATAAGTGGGACGCCAATGAGGAAATCTCCTAGTGTTAGCGTAAAGCGGACGCGAACTCAAACAAGCTTAAATTCGTGTCGCCAGTGTCTGTAATTGCGAATATCACATCGCCTGGTTACCTATGACATCAACCAAATATCGTTTCGCGGACTTGCTGGCAGTCTCCCTCAATCCACTTTGAATAGAGACAGATGTTATAAAGTGCTAGCTCGTCCCAATATTGGCGAGATATTTTTGATTCTGTTCACTGTGCCAAGTACCTAAGTCTTTTTTCATCATCCGTTTGGTTTCTAAAAAATTTGTAGCGTTATCACTATAGAAGTCGCGGCACAAACAGCGTCGACTAACAAAACTAAACCAAAACGAAATCAACTAACAACTCGATATTCGCAGCTTTGGTAGCCATACATACGAAAACTGACAGATATGTTTTTACTGCACTGCGCAATCTTTTAGTGCCAATACGCAGTGAAAAAGAATTGCAGTAGTCTTCACCTGAAACCAGAAATGGTCGAGACATATTGAGCCGATGTCGAAGTAACTCCACGATGTCTTTGGCAAATCACATATTTGCTTACTAAACTGCAACGGCATAGTGTCCGCCTTGCATGAAGAATCTAATAGCGGTAGCATAGATCTCTAGCATTACTACCTTCGGAAGTATAGCTGGATGACGATGTTCTTCAACAAATGCTGACCTATTAATGCAGCCATCTACCCGTTTGATAACGTGATCATCTAAGTATCATCTGTTAAATGCTAGCAGTGGGCTGGAGGTTGATAAGTTGGCTAGACAGACCTTTGGGGCTCTCAACAAAAAATGGTATTATGTCTGCGGCCACATTGATGACAACCTCCAGAGGGACACTGTTTAGATATATGCCCTAACCGTAATCAGTTTATGCATAGGCCTCTTTTCCTGAGGGCATCGAAACGTTTCTCCTGTGGTAAGTCCAATAAAGTTAGACAACGCCTGAGTCCTTTTCTCCAAGAACTTAATAACTCCGATAAGCTTGACAATTCTGTTAGGGAGTAGTGCATGCACCATTCGCACTTTGTTGTAGTGGGAGTTTTTATACCACAATAGGCACCTTTAAAGCATCCCTCTTGAAGTGGCCAATTCATAACAGCCAACGAAAGCAGAGAACCGCTTATCATATCTACAAAATTCAGCAATAATCGCGCTGACTCCCCTGGCGTCAACGGATGGTTTAGAAAACGCACAACAAAAACTTCAGCCAACTGCTTAGGGTTACCGTTTCTTCAAAGCTGTCCCTCACCAACCAACGCCACCGATGAGTTGGGAACAGCCTGTCGCAGCTTACCGAGTTTGTACGCGGTGGGCAATTCTCGGTTGAGCACCAAGGTCTCGAACGCGTCCTTATATGCCAACCAATTATGTAGCCCGCCATCAAATAATGAATTTATATTGCCCTCCGTAAGAACTTACAACTCGTCAATTTTGGTCGAACGCAAGCGTTTAAGAACATAAGTCATTGTAACTTCTTCGGGGACATCTCACCATGCTGAATGCATTCCCAACTGCTCCTTTTTCGAAATACTGAGGAGCGCCTCGTGGTTTACCAGCACGCTCTCGTAATGGGATCTCGCCGAGTTCAAAATCTGCTCAACCTTGGATGAATCTAATTCACCCGTGCGTGGCTTGGGCACCTGTTCTATTGTACGAGAAATAGCAGACGCATGAAACTGGCGAAGATTGATGTTTGCCATTTTCGATTTAAGTACAAGTTTTACAATTGCACTGCAGGAACTGAATTTTATCCGAACATATAAAATCCTTTAAGATAGCGTCAAACCAATTTACTCATGAAAATCAACAATTCAAACTCTCAAAACTAACAATGCTCTTAGTCCTCACAGGAGGCAGCAGATATTATGTTCAGACAAACGCAGGGTTGAGATTGAAAGCTCGCTTGTTTATTGCGGCAATCCAAAGCAGAAGAGAACTCTTACAGTGGTACTACAATAGTTTAAGAAAATAATGAAAGTAAGGAATGATAGGTAATTTAGAAACACTTTGCACAGGGTGCATCATGTGAAATGAAATACAAATATAAAATAAATCTTATACAGAAGTATTTGAGCTGCTTCTTCGGAAATAGTTGCCATTTGTGATTCTTGATTGATTAGAGCTCGCAATGTCACGTACTCTTTGTTTACTTCCTTCACTTTTATTTGATGTTGCTACAAGTATTGACGTTCCCAGGTTTTTCGCCATTATTGTAGAGGATTTTTTAATTTTTTCCTTTTTAATATTCATTACAATGCAGTAAACTATGATGACTTCTTTAACATTTATTACATCCTTTCTTATTAATACAACTGCCTTCATATATGTACATTATGTTGTCCGTTATTTACCAAATTGATTATTTTTGACGAGACGCTCCCTAAACTTTTAGTTTTCCATCTAAAAAAAAAATATCAGACCATAAAAGCCCTTAATTTTCATCATAAACCTTGCCCCAAACACGATACGTTTCCCATTGAAATGGGATCATGGCATTTTGCCACTTTTTACGATTTTTTTCTCGTTTGTAGGAAAAAGAAGTTATATACAGAATTGAATGCTCTACAAAAAATGTCCGGGCAATTTTTCGATATACTCACACCTTTAAAAGTTATTCAAGGTTAAAGTTAACTTCTGGGTAATTTCTGAATTTTTCGAACTTTTACGGCAAATTAAATTCTGTTTTTGTAAAATTCAATTGTTTATTCTAAAAAATATAATTTCTATGATTTTATGGGAGAAAAACTCTGAAACGTGAAGAGTATTTAATCACATGTCATGTTGTTTATTCTTATTATCATTCATAAGCTTGTATTCATTGGCAACACTCGATCAATTAATTCTAATCTAATCTAGTAAATCTCTGAATATTTAGTATATCATAGAAATTATATTTTTTAGAAGAAACAATTGAATTTTACAAAAAAAAATATAAATTTGCCGTAAAAGTTCGAAAAATCCAGAAATTACCCGGAAGTTAACTTTAACCTTGAATAACTTTTAAAGGAGTGTGTATATCGAAAAATTGTCTGCTTTTGGTTGTTCCATATACCTATTTTTCTATCTCGTATGGCTTCTGGAACTCGGTACTGCTGTTCCAAAAAATGGAACACGTCAAATAAACTTTGTATGTTCTGTGTTTTACGTTGTGTTCGTATAAAAGTAGACTTTCTATGTCTACTTTTCGAACTACTATTTGAGCTATGATGGTTGAAACGTCGTGTAAATTTGAGTTCAGCTGTTTTAATGCACTCCTTAGCGGTATCCAAAAGCTGCTTCATGCTTGCTGCACTTTCTCCATTTGCAGTTGGTTGATAGACAAGTTTCAATTCACAACAAAAGATTGTAGCCTGGAGAATTCAAGCAGCTTTGTAATTCGATTATTTTACTAATGTTGAATTAATCTACCACCTAACAATGTCTTCAGTCGGAACATCTTTTCTTATTCAATACAGTGCTTCCAATTATCCACTAAACTTGTGAAAAGATAACTGAATTATGATCATTGTTTCATTTTTCCATAAAACATTGGAATTATACTTTCTTTAAGTTTTATATTATAACACACTGGAATTTTCTTGTTTATTTTTTTCGTTATTTATTTCAGGAAAAAATATATTCTGCTTTAGAATTTCTTTCATTACATTATCCGTTAAGTCTTTCATTATGACTCTGAAATGGATATTGCTTCCTTCATAATATACTTCTTCAACATTTTCAAAAGGTATTTGAAGCTTAAGTTTAAGATCTCTTTTTTCCTCGAGAGAATCTAGTTAATTTTTTTTATGTTCGATATATTCCAGAAATGAAGCTTTTCTAATTTTCCCGCTAAGTATTTTCAATACCGTTTAACTTCTTCTATCTCTTTGATTAATTTTCCATTATGATTTTTAATTTTTTTAATTATGTTTTGTTGTTTTCGTCTTTTTAGCACTGTTCTTCTTGCTATAGTACTGAGAGCAAAAAAAAATAAGAATTTGTAATTTAAATTACGCACGAAAACCCATTCGCCGAAATACTTTTGTCTGTGCCAAATATCATCAAAATAATCATTGGGAGGATGGAGTCATGTGTAGAAGTTCACGCAAGTGAGGAAAGTTCTCTGATCGCCATTCACTTGGGAGTGGCCAGAAACGATTCTTTTACATATGACTCAAGCAGCTCACGACTTCCGGTCTCTGACCAAGTATCCTCTGGGTAGCCTAAGAACATCCGTTTGAAGGCGAGCTAAAGTGAGAAGGCGAAAAATCCCCTACTTAGGGTTGTGCGCTGGGTTTGGGACCCGCCACGTAAAAATCCGCACCAATGAAAACCAACAATCAGCCTCGGATGAGAGATCCCCCTTTTGATGACGACCATGGCAAGCGAAATAAGGACTACGAATTGAGGGCATGCACCTGGAATGTCCGGTCCCTTAATTGGGAAGGTGCCGCTGCCCAGCTGGTTGATGTCCTCGTGAAAATAAAGGCTGACATCACCGCCGTCCAAGAAATGCGATGGACGGGATAAGGACAGAGACGAGTAGGTCCTTGTGACATCTACTACAGTGGCCATATAAAGGAGCGCAAGTTTGGTGTTGGATTCGTGGTGGGAGAGAGACTCCGTCGCCGAGTACTATCATTCACTCCGGAGAATGAACGTCTAGCCACAATCCGCATCAAAGCGAGGTTCTTCAACATATCGCTGATTTGCACCCACGCCCCGACGGAAGAGAAGGACGATGTGACCAAAGATGCCTTTTATGAGTGTTTGGAGCGCACTTATGAGAGATGCCCCCGCCACGATGTCAAAATCGTGCTTGGCGACTTCAACGCCAGGGTGGGCAAAGAAGGTACCTTTGGCACTACGGTCGGTAAATTCAGCCTGCACGAGGAAACATCCCCAAATGGGTTGAGGCTGATCGACTTCGCCGGGGCCCGAAATATGGTTATCTGTAGTACTAGATTCCAGCATAAGAAGATACATCAAGCTACCTGGCTGTCTCCGGATCGAAAAACCACCAACCAGATTGATCATGTTGTGATAGACGGAACACACGTCTCCAGTGTTTTAGATGTGCGTGCGCTCCGAGGTCCTAACATCGACTCGGACCACTATATTGTTGCAGCCAAAATTCGCACCCGCCTCTGTGCAGCAAAAAACGCACGCCAACAAACACAAGGAAGGTTCGACGTCGAGAAGCTGCAATCACAACGGACAGCCGAACGATTTTCTACTCGGCTTGCACTCCTGCTCTCTGAGAGCACTCGTCAACAACTCGGTATAAGGGAACTGTGGGACGGCATCTCAAACTCCTTACGTACAGCTGCAACCGAAACCATTGGTTTTCGGAAAGTGCAAAAGAACAGCTGGTACGACGAGGAGTGCCGTGTCGCAGCGAAAAGAAAACAGGCTGCCTACCTCGCAACGTTACGATCGACCACAACACGTGCGGGATGGGATAGATACCGAAAACTGAAGAGGGAAGCGAGACGCATTTGCAGACAGAAGAAGAAAAAGGCGGAAATGCGTGACTACGAACAGCTTGATAAGCTGGCCGACAGGGTTAATGCTCGAAAATTCTACGAAAAAATGCGGCGGCTTGCAGAAGGTTTCAAGACCGGAGCATACTCCTGTAGAACCCCCAAAGGTGATCTAGCCACCGATGCCCAGAGCATACTTAGATTATGGAGGGAACACTTCTCCAGCCTGCTGAATGGCAGTGAACACTTAACACCAGGAGAAAGCAAACCCGATTTCCCAATCGATGACGATGGAGCAGACGTTCCATTACCCGGCCATGAAGAAGTTCGAATAGCAGTTGCCCGCCTGAAGAACAACAAAGCGGAAGGAGCCGACGGATTGCCGACCGAGCTATTCAAACACGGCGGCGAAGAACTGATAAGGAGCATGCATCAGCTTCTTTATAAAATATGGTCGGACGAAAGCATGCCCAACGATTGGAATTTAAGTGTGCTATGCCCAATCCATAAAAAAGGAGACCCCACAATCTACGCCAACTACCGTGGGATTAGCCTCCTCAACATCGCATATAAGGTTCTGTCGAGCGTATTGTGTGAAAGATTAAAGCCCACCGTCAACAAACTGATTGGGCCTTATCAGTGTGGCTTTAGACCTGGTAAATCAACCACCGACCAGATATTCACCATGCGCCAAATCTTGGAAAAGACCCGCGAAAGGAGAATCGACACACACCACCTCTTCGTCGATTTCAAAGCTGCTTTCGACAGCACGAAAAGGAGCTGCCTCTATGCCGCGATGTCTGAATTTGGTATCCCCACAAAACTAATACGGCTGTGTAAACTGACGCTGAGCAACACACAAAGCTCCGTCAGGATCGGGAAGGACCTCTCTGAGCCGTTCGATACCAAACGAGGTTTCAGACAAGGCGACTCCCTATCTTGCGACTTTTTCAACCTGCTTCTGGAGAAAATAGTTCGAGCTGCAGAACTCAACAGAGAAGGTACCATCTTCTATAAGAGTGTACAACTGCTGGCGTATGCCGATGATATTGATATCATCGGCCTCAACACCCGCGCCGTTAGTTCTGCTTTCTCCAGACTGGATAAGGAAGCAAAAGAAATGGGTCTGGCAGTGAACGAGGGCAAGACGAAATATCTCCTGTCATCAAACAAACAGTCGTCGCACTCGCGACTTGGCACTCACGTCACTGTTGACAGTCATAACTTTGAAGTTGTAGATAATTTCGTCTATCTTGGAACCAGCGTAAACACCACCAACAATGTCAGCCTGGAAATCCAACGCAGGATTACTCTTGCCAACAGGTGCTACTTTGGACTGAGTAGGCAATTGAAAAGTAAAGTCCTCTCTCGACGAACAAAAGCCAAAGTCTATAAGTCGCTCATAATTCCCGTCCTGCTATACGGTGCAGAGCCTTGGATGATGACAACAACCGATGAGTCGACCTTAAGAGTTTTCGAGAGAAAAGTTCTGCGAAAGATTTATGGTCCTTTGCGCGTTGGCCACGGCGAATATCGCATTCGATGGAACGATGAGCTGTACGAGATATACGACGACATTGACATAGTTCAGCGAATTACGCTGGCTAGGTCATGTTGTCCGGATGGATGAAAACACTCCAGCTCTGAAAGTATTCGACGCAGTACCCGCCGCGGGAAGCAGAGGAAGAGGAAGACCTCCACTCCGTTGGAAGGACCAAGTGGAGAAGGACCTGGCTTCGCTTGGAATATCCAATTGGCGCCAAGTAGCGAAGAGAAGAAACGACTGGCGCGCTGTTGTTGACTCGGCTATAATCGCGTAACCGGTGCCTACGCCAGTAAAGAAGAAGAAGAAGTTTGGTATGTGCTTATCAGAGTCACCGACAACTCTTTGTGTTAGAAACACGATGATGTACGGTCGCATACTGCATCGACTCTTCAAGAGTTTTTCGCCAAATTTTCAACTAATATCGTTCCGCAACGACCATGTTCGCTTGATTTAGCTCAGTGTGATTTCTGGCTACACCAAACAACCACTACGGGGAAACCGTTTTGAGTCAATTGAAGACAGTAAACATGAATCTCTTGGCACAGTGAAGGGTATTCCGGAAATTGACTTTAACAACTGAATTGGAAAACACGTGGGGGCAAGTGTATTTAGGCCAAAAGGTATTACTATGCGGGGTACAATATTGATTTTGAGGAATAAAATAAGAATTTTGAAATTATGAACAAAGTCTTATTGTTTTTTTTTATAGTAGTAGCCACTGGAGAAGCTTTTTAATACCTTTTGTTGATTGTTTTGTTTATTTTTATTTTTTTTTTTGTTATAAATTATTATGTATGTACATACTCGTATATAAATGCGGATAATCATTGTTACTGCAGCTCATTTTTATACTTCATTAACCGCCATTAGCCGAAAGCCTATAAAGTGCCATAATAAGCACTAAAATAAAATATAAAACTCATATTTGACATAGGGAATCGAAGTAGCCAGGGGCACCATTGAAAAACATTTTTTGAAAAATTGGGCGTGGCCGCGCCCTCTACTAAGTTTAATGTACTATATATGTCTCCCTCTTTGAAGTTGGTCGCCTTGTCGTGGCGAAGGGGCTGAAGTAAGAGTAAAGTGCGCATCCCAAAGGAAACGCACTCTAATCTTACGAAATAAGAGGGACACCTCATAATTCCCACAAGAGTAAAATGGATGAATAAACCGTGGGTTTTACGCCCTTTCTATTGTGGAAGTATGAGGATACCCGCACCAACACCACCCTAAGCCAAGGTGTCGAGGTACCCGTGCCGAGGGCTGAATGGTCAGCGGGGGGTAATAAATAGCTGATCGCGAACGGTCCCCTCCGATACCCCAGCGAGGTCGCAGGAATAAAAGCCTTCTCTCCGCATACCGGCTCTGCGGACGAGTGACCAACCCTTTCCGGCTAACTCGTGGGACAAAAAATGAACGGAAACAACGAAACAACAAAAACTACAACAACCAATTTGACAACAACAGCGACGACTAAGGACGTGAATTACAGGATTCCCACAACGGAGTCCGAGGAAGATGAATTACTTGCCTCCAGCTAGGAGACGAGTAAGAGTACTGCCGGACATACCAACCTAAGTATACCGGCAGATACAGCAGTGATAAAAGTGAACGTAAGGGAGGAAGCGTCCACCTCCAAAGCTGCTATGGGCACCAACCAAAGTGCACTGGCGGCTAAAGGAGAAATCAAAAAGAAGCGCAAAAAATCCCAGAATCAGCTGAGGAAAAACCGGTACAGAGGGCAGTCTTCATTCTAGGGAAGATAGCCAAAGACAAGGCAGCCTGTACCCCTGTTGATGAGGCGGAAACAAAGCGCCTCAAAGCAATAGTGGAGGAATATGAAAGCTACCTGAAAAGGAAGCAATCAGAACCTCTAGTGGGGAACAAACAGGAGAGCACTTCACAAACAAGGAATCGCTCTACGACAGAAACACCAGAAACTCTGCCTAAAAAACCGAGGCGGAGTGAAAGCGAACACAGCAGCGCAACAGCGGCAAGGCATTTCTGCGATGTAGCCAGGGATAGCATGCAAGTGGCCATCATAGATGGGAATTCCTCCTCACCGAGCACGGTACAGGAAAGATGGGTGGAGATCGACGTCAGATTGTCGAGTATGGTTCTACGCTATGTACTCGACAATCCAGCGAGTCCTCACCCGGATTTTGACTCCTCTGAGACCCTCAGGGGCTACAGGGTCATCAAGTGCGCGGGCCAGGCCTCGCTAGATTTCCTAACGGGTAGTATTGCTAAAATCAGCAACGCCTTTGTAAGCCTCCAATTGAGACTTATACCCGCCAGGGACATTTCGAAGAGACCTCGTGCTCGCATTTGATTACCCCCACTAGAGGAGACAGGCGAAAAACTCCTGAGGTGTATTAAGTTGCAGAACAAATCTATACCTGGTATAGATGAGTTGCAGCTGATAAAGGAGGAAAAACCAAATAAAGCAAGCAGACCAATACAAGTGGCCATTTGCGATGAGACCATTGAGGCTTTCAAGAAGACTGACTTCAAAATCAGCTTCGGAATTCGCAAGGCCAGGTTAAAAATCTTTCAAGGCGACAAAGCGGCTGACGAAGACGACACTGAAGAGGTCGACGACGCCAGCCAGTTGCTAAGGAATGTGGGCATCGAAGAAACCCGAGATGCCCAATAACAACCTCAAATGCGTATAGATAAACCTGCAGCATTCGAAGAGTGCTACAGCGAATCTGACAACCCTAATGAACGAGGGGGGCATCGACATCAGCCTAGTACAGGAGCCCTGGGTCAATGAAGACACCATTAAAGGGCTAAACTGCAGCAACTATAACCTGTTTTACACACAGAACAAAGGTAAACCTAGGGCATGCATTCTTATGAATGAAAGTATAAATGCATTTCTTTGTCCTAATTACAGCACAGCAGATATCATAGTGGTAAAGGTGGAACAGAACGAAAGCCCTTCTTCTTAGTCTCGGCCTACTTGGCCCATGACGAAGAAATACAACCGACCTCGCTCACCAGACTAGTGGAGGAGAACAGCAAAGAAGATGTCCTAATAGGGTGTAATGCAAACGCAAGGCACACCGTATGGGGAAGCTCCAGCGTAAACACCAGAGGTGAGTCACTCCTGCAGTATATTCTAAATAGTAATTTAAGTACATGCAACAAGGACGATAAGCCAACTTTTATTTTTCCAAGCTCTGTTAGGTTTCCGGGGTGGGAGGAAGTGCTTGACCTCACGCTATCAACAGACACAGACAGTCTCATTGTGGTTAACTGGAGGGTATCCGATGAGCCCTCCATGTCGGATCACTCCTGGATACTCTTCAGCATCCGCGAGAAATACAATGCTCCTCTCACATACTGGAATCGTAGAAGAACAGCATGGGAAAAATATACCAGAATAGCAACAAAATGCCTCGAAAAGGGAGGCAATAAGAGTATCAGAAATCCTGAAGAACTAGATTCAGAAGTAGAGAAGTTGGAAAAAATCTTAACCACAACTTTCAGTAAATCTACTCCGCTAACAGTTTTGAAAAAAGAGAAAGTCTTTCCCTTGGTAGAACAGTGAACTCAAGAATTTGAGAACACAACTAAGGAAAGCTTTCAATGAGAGTTTTAGAACTAAAATATGGCAACCATATAAAGATATTATGAAAAGATACAAAAAAGCAGTCAGGAAAGCTAAAAACGACTCTTACCAATCTTTCTGCACATCGATAGAAAGTTGCAGAGAAACCGCTAGGCTGAGCAAAATGCTATCCAAAGATCATATCAACACTGCCCACATTAGGACGGAGGGAAGTGATTGGACCTCCTCGGCAAAAGAGTCTCTGGAGGTACTAATTACAACACACTTCCCCGGGAGTCAGCAAACGCTTTCAACGATGGTTCAACTAGAACCACCGTTGAACGCAGCTGATTATCAAAGCCAAATAGTAGACAAAAGCAAAATCAAGTATGCCATAAATAGTTTTGCACCATTTAAAGCGGCAGGTCCTGACGCGATTATGCCCATAATGTTGCAAAAACTGGTAGAACCAATGGTTCAAAGACTTGAAAATATATACAAAGCTAGCATTCAACTATCTTACATCCCACGAAGTTGGAAAATAAGTAAAGTGGTGTTCCTTACAAAACCTGGCAGAAAAAACAAACGAAAATGCCAAGGACTTTAGACTTATAAGCCTTACCTCTTTTATGCTGTAGGTACTGGAAAGGCTAATAGATCTACACGTAAGAACAATAATGGCGGAGAAGTTATCGAAAACCCAACATGCGTACATAAAAGGCCGATCACGAGGTGATAAGCCTAATTGAAAAATCACTACACCACAAACAATACACCATGGGTGCTTTTCTAGACACAGAGGGTGCCTTCAATAATATAGAAGTAAATGCGATAATTAATTCTCTGGCACATATTGGCATAGATGACACTGTGTGCAGATGGATACTATCGATGCTTGAGAATAGGGAGATTATTGCTTCAAACGGCGCTGCAACAGAAGCAAGTTATGTGAGTAGAGGGACGCCTCAAAGAGGGGTCCTCTTTCCGCTCCTATGGGTTGTAGCGCTGAACGAAATACTCCTCCAACTAAACGGTGGAGGAGTGAAAGAAGTAGCGTATGCTGACGATATAGTGTTGTTGGTATCAGGCATGTTTCCTTCAACAGTCAGCGAGATTATGGAAAGAGCACTTCGAAGGTTAAACCTATGGGCTAAAAACAATGGACTAGGAGTCAACCCGAACAAAACAGAACTGATGCTATTCACAAGCAGAACCAAAATACCTCAGTTTCAACTTCCGGTACTAAACGGTACAACACTCACTCTATCCCCCACAGCTAAATACCTGGGGGTGGAGATTGACACCAAACTGTCCTGGAAAATAAATATAGAAAAAAGAATAAACAAAGCATACATGGCCTACTATACTTTTAAGAAAATCGTCAACAAGAATTGGGACCTCAAACCAAGTATAGTCATGTGGATGTATACGGCGGTCATGAGACCTATACTTACATATGGAGCTCTGGTATGGTGGCCAGCGCTAAACAAACAATACAATATTAAAAAATTAAACGAAATACAAAAAACAGCATGTGCGGGTGTTACTGGTGCAATCAGGTCATGCCCGACTGATGCGCTCAACGCGATCCTGCATCAACTACCAATGGACATTTTTATTCAAAAAACAGCAGCTATTGCGGCGATAAGAATAAAAAAAATGGGAGGTTGGAATCAGCAGAACTACGGACATAGCGTAATCCTTAACAAGCTCATCATTAATAAATCAGACTACATTCTCCCAAAGCTGGACTTCAATAGACATTTCCAGGTGAGGATACCATCTAGACGAGAATGGAGAAGAGGTTCAGTAGAAGAGGAGAATACCATCTCAGTCTATACCGACGGGTCCAAAATGGACTGCGGAGTAGGGACGGGGGTATTCTCCGCTGATCTTAGCATATCTCCCTCTATACGTCTACCGAACTCGCTGCGAAGCTCTATTAGAAAACCGCGGGAATATAAATAAAGCAACTATATTTACGGATAGCCAGGCGGCGCTCCTGGCCTTGTCTTCACCCATGACAAATTCCAGCATAGTTCACAACTGCAAGAGAGTACTAAGCTCAATAAAAGACAAACTCTAACTAAACTTGATCTGGGTTCCCGGCAATAGGAACATTTTCGGTAACGAAAAAGCAGACGAGTTGGCAAAAGCAGGAGCTTTGCTCAACGAATCCGAGGCGGAGCTAATACCTAGCCCGCTAGGATCGATCAAAGGAGAGATCAATAAACAATTTCTACAAGTTGCAAATAACAGGTGGAATAACATTACAAAATGCGTCATAACTAAACAATTATGGCTAACATATGACAGAAAAAGAACCAACGACTTATTAAATAGGTCAAGGAAAAGTATTTACAGAGTAACAGCTACCACAACAGGGCACTGGCCATTTGGGGAACACGCATCCAAAATGGGTATGCCCTACAACGACATCTGCCGTGGCTGCGGAGTGCAGGGAACAAGGAAACAATCTTCCGTTTTCTCTGCGAATGCCCAGCTCTAGCACAGATCCGACACAAAACACTTGGAATCCATCTAGCACCAAACCTTGAATGGATTTCCACTAAAAGCATATCGGACATAAGTAGTTTCATCGAAACCTCAAAATGGTTTGAGAGAGAGGGCGAAACGTAATAGCAGATACAGGAGGTTCTACGAACAGTGTATCAAAATGGCACATCAAGTGCTAATTGAGCCCGATAGGGCTGCACTCCGACCTACCCACCTATATATGTCTCCTAAAGCACTAAAGTTACAACAAACAAATTCACCCACCATGAATATTATAAAAAACTCCTACTGATAGATGAGACCTTATAAGAGCCGTTGTTAAAATTGGACGATGGACGTGGCACCGCCCATTTTTTGGTGAAATATCATATCTCGAGACCAAACCAACCGATTTCGATTAAATACGTAGCATTCTTTTTATATTCCTATGTCACGTTGTGAAAATGAGCGACATCGATCAATAACTACGCCTATTTCGCATATGACACAATTTTAAATTCCACTTGATTATTTTACTTTCAGTACAGAAATCAAATAGCATTTAATATAACGGGATATAATGTGAGTTATCCCAATGAAAATAAGAGAGCGTGTTTTACTCATAACAGTGTATCTTTGTTCCTAAAATATATAAATTTAAGCGAAGACTTGACTTAACCCCCATATATCAGAATTTCGAACATCAGGCTGACCTTACTCTATATGATTAGTTTGTTAGTAAGTGACATGCTAATAGTCGATACTACCCAATTTTCCATGTACTAAAGATAATGGTTTTCGTTTTTCTAACACACCTTATGTGTCTGTCAGTATAGGAGTTATATATAGTATGTGTAGATATAAAATTTCTTGGTAGAAGTTTTTCACCTTAAAATATTTTCCTGGCTTTGATTCTTGCAAGTTGCAAGAGTATTAAATATCCGGTTGCACCTGAACTTAGCCCTTTCTTACTTATGTTTATTTTAGTTAACTCAAAACCATGAGCCAGTTACACATAGTCACAACACTGACTCACTTCAACAAATCACATCAACAGTGCACACAAGAACACCACACATTCGTAACACATCAATACAACACACACGCGAAAGCTCCCTACATCCACACATGCAAACACACATAAAACGAAAAGGATCGTCACTTCTCTACAGCAGTTCTTATTATACACTTGCAACCTGTTGCCACAGAGTATTATAGTTTTGTTAAACTAACGGTGGTACGTATCACCTAAAACTAAACGAGATAGATATACGATTAAGCATATATAAATGATCAGGATGAAGGAAAAAAGTTGAAATCCGGAGACTCTCTGTATGTCCGTCCGTCCGTACAAGCTGTAACTTAAGTAAAATTTGAGATATCTTGATGAAACTTGGTACGCGCGTTCGTTTGTACAAAATAAAATTACGAGTTCGTAGATGGGCGTAATAGGACCACTGCCACGCCCACAAAACGCCATTAACCTAAAACCTATAAAGCGCCATAAGTAAGCACTAAATTAAACTATAAAACTCTGATCACAGCAGCAAGGGACGATTTGGGGCTTTTTTTTTAATAAACGAATGATTAACCGAACATTGACCAAATTATCATAACTACGATTGCTCGCGCTATTTAAGCTGCCAAGAATACCGATATTAATGACTTAAACTGGAAGATTTAAAAACAAATTCCGGGAGGCTTGCGCTCGTACAAATCGATCGACTGTATTGACAAATGAAGCAAACGAAGCCGTGGATTATCCAGTGTGTTTAAATGAGTTAAGCATCCACCCACTCTACTCGAGAAAACTGACGCACCCTAATAAGACAGCTTGATTCACCACATCTGATGACACCAACACAACTCACCATGCCTATACACCAACAAACTCATCAAAAAGGATGGAAAACAAAAAAAGCAGACATTTCGGAACACATCTTAGCAAAAGCACTTCAATTTTCGGTTTGCGACATCCATCCCACGCACAGAGTTTAAGTTATAATAAAAACGTTCGACATCGTCTCCACCCATCTCCGCCGCGGTAGAGCTACGCACTTCGATCGCCGTCTTTCCTGCGCGACGCTCAGCTTTTAATTCTAAGGCAGCCGGATACTGTCTCGTTAATGTTCCGGATTATGCAAATCGACCACAATCCGAAGCAACTTGATCGACAGCACCGACATCATACTTATTAAATTGTTCAAATACAAACTTAATGTTTTAAATAAAAGTTTTTAAATACAAATATATTAAAATACAGATATTTTCATTTAAATCAAAGCAGTGGTGTGTGTTGCCCAATAAATTGGGTACATATTTTCACATGGTCCTTCGAGCCTCACAGAAAGGCACTAGTGGAAAAAGAAGAACCACAATAAAAATATAAATATATACTTGTGCGGTGAACAAAAAACAAAACGTATGCAGTGAGAAAAAAAAAACAAACTTTCAGTGAAAAAACAAAGTGCAGTGACCCTAATAAAACAGCACTAAAAATCAAAAGAGAGTGCAGTGCAGTGGTACAGGAAAAAGAAAAAGATGTACAATACGAACATATCTATATACAAGTACATATACATACATTTATATATAAATAATAATAAGGAAAAAATAAAAAAAAAACAAATTATTTCAAACATATGTTTACCATATATTAAACGTGCGTGTCAAAAAAACAACATAAATGGTATTAACAAACTAAACCTAACGAGCGCGAAATCTAAAAACAAAACATAAGTAAATCAAAAACAAATCATAAATCGGGCGCGATGTAAAAGCACTTAAACAAAAACGGAACAAACGGGCGCAAACAATTAAAACATATAAACATACAAACAAAACAACAGCGCAAAGAGTATCTGGAGCACAGAAAGGGGGACAAAACTCGAGAAGCCCATAAACAGCTGGAAAAAGAGAAAGAGAATTGGCGACAAAACACGAGCGTATTTATTTCATTTATTCTAAATATACATATGTATGTATGTAAAAAATACGTTTTATATACTAATATAAAACCGTATTTCAAAATCCGTTTTAACCGCGAAAAAAACGGTTACCAAAGCGTTACACCTTCGAGTTTATTTTACGAGAAAAACCGAACACAGCTTTGTATAACATATATATCAACATATATATGTTAATAAATATTATAAATTTATTGCCTACGTATTAACTTACCTTGGTGTATTTAAACACGTTTTATTAACAAACACATAAGTATATCCAGCATTTACTTGCGAAAATTTCCGACAAACCTCTTATGCTTAATAAAGTAATAAGCAGGACTGCATACAAAAATTAAGAAAGAAATATTTGAAAAGATAAACTAAAAAATAAAAACAGAAACAAAAAAATGTACATACATACATATATGCATATACATATATTTAGTGCAAAAATATATGTATACCTCTACATGATACAAATAATGTATAATTGCCAAGCGCAAAATATATATTTATATACTCACATATTTCTATAATCCATATTAGACGGCCGTTCTAATAGAATCTATGTATGTACAAGTGCATATTTGCTTACGTATAAAATATACATAAGAGAAAAAAAAATTTTCAATTCCATTTTCAAACTCTCTCCCTCTCAAAAATAAATATTATAACATTTATTTACAAATATACGGCAAAGAATCTGCCTGTGACACTAAAAAAAGTCTCAAAATATTACATATTAACACATATATATAAAGAGATTTACATTTTTTCAATTCCGTCTCCGCGCTCTCTTCTTACAGCGAACATACACATATAAATACATTTGTACATATAATCATACGGCAGAATCTGCCTGTGACGCAAAACACAAAATCTCCAAAAAAAAAAACCAAAAGTTCAAAGTCCACATTTGCAATTATACAGCAATACCTCTTGTTCTTTGGCAAACAAAAACAAGCAGGACTGTGGACAAAAAGCTAATTGATCAAATTACGAACAAAGTATAGCAAACAATTCGTGCATACTTAGACACAAAGCGAATTGATCTCTCTAACTAATTGCTTAAGAACAGAAACATAATTATAAATACATAAAAACAAATTATGCATACTTATGTACAAAGCATATTGCTCTCTTCAACGAGCTCTCAATTGCACAAAACATAAGCAACTTCATACGCACATACAAACATACATATAAGTCCAAGTATTAGGGTGTACCTAAATACAAAATATTCGGACATAAAATATTTTAATTAAAAAAAAGTACGGTTTTTAATAGCAATTAACAAATCAAATATATTTTCGAACTAAAATATAAATAAATAATATTATTTTGGAAAAAATGGTTAACAGCAACAATAATCAACCTGCGGGAGCTACACGCCCAAAACAGGTTGCTAAATTTATTTCAGAAAGTGACAGTCTAACAAGATACTGCACTAGATTTGCCTCTTCACCGATTCAAGAAAACTCTGAATCGTTATTAGAAATAAAAGGCCAAAATCTTAAAAATTTCTGGTCTCGTCTCCAAGCGGCTCATGACGCCATAATAGAATCTGACGATTCCAACGTACCACAAAATTTGAAACAATCGGCTTACGCAATATATGAAAACTGCTTAGACCAATATGAAGAAACAAAAGCTATGATCTCCGATCAATTAAAGCTAATAAAAGCAATTGCACCTACTCCACATCCGAAGGTAGAGCTGCCACAAATGCAACAATATCGAGAGGCAAGTTCAGGCATCCAACTCGAGTTGCCCGCTTGTGACACAGAAACCTTTTACGGAGGTTATGAAGAATGGCCGTCCTTCCGGGACATGTTCACGGCCGTGTACATAAGTCATCCTCAATTATCACAAGCGCAAATATTGTATCACCTCAGATACAAAACTAACGGTCAAGCAGGCATAATAGTAAAACAGTTCGCTCTTAATGACGATAATTTCAATTTGGCTTGGGAAGCTCTAAAAGCTAGATATGAAAACGAAAAAATACTGGGCGATAAGCAAGTAACGACACTAATGAACTTGCCAAAAATTAAAAAAGAAACAAGTGTAGAATTCATCAAACTAGAATCCACTGTTTCTAATTGTTTGTCGGTTCTATCGACACTTAATATTCCCACAGACAGCTGGGATCCTATTCTGGTAAACATTTGCACCGCCGCATTACCAGAAAAGTCGTTACTTCTATGGGAGCAATGGCTCTCATCACGAAAAAAGTGTCCAACGTGGCAACAAATGAAAGATTTTCTCACCACCCAATATGAAATTTCGGAAAGGTTAGAAGAAAAAATACTCAAAGTTAAGAACAAACACGACCAGAATGAAAGCTTAAATAGACCCCAAGTTAGTAACAAAATTAATTCAAACAAAAACTTCTACAAAACGCAATCGTTCACATCCGAATAGAAAAAACATACGTCATGCGAATTATGTAAAAGAGGGCATAAACTTATATCTTGCCAGAGGTTTAAAAACTTAAATATTAACGAAAGGAACAACTTTGTCAGATCAAAAAGACTCTGTACAAACTGCTTGTCCCATACACATTATCTTGAAAATTGCAAAAGCAAATTTAACTGCTTATATTGTCACAAAAGACACCATTCAATGCTTCACTACAGCACATTTCCTAGCTCAACTCAAAAGAGCGCATTTAATAGCACAAACAGAACCCCGGGTTTAATTGCAAAAGCAAATCACGAAACCCAAAATTCGAAAAATTGCTTAGAGACACCATGCTGCTCAAAAAAAAAAAAAAATCTCAAGTTATGTGGCGCGCTACTAAACGCCAAATTAGTGCATACGCACTTGAATATAAAATATAACTAAATTGTCTCCAAAAGTGGAAAAATCGACACATTTTATACAATATTTCCCCAAAGAGGCTTCAATTTCCAAAAATAAATAAAATAAAAAAGAAAGTTAAGGGATCACATCTGCCCAAGCGCTCCTCATATGGGTGAGTTGTAGAAATCAGCTATACAAAGCTTCAATTTAAGTATACAAAATTATCTACTCCACCAATCGAAGCCGTTCTCTATTTACGGCCACTCCCTCGCAAGATCCCTCTATTGTCACAGTCCGAACTCCAGGGCTAAGGAGTACCCATTCTGGCTATTTCTGAGCCAGACGTGGGGTTACTATCCTTCATAAGCCGAGAATAAATTAAATGCAAACAACTGCCGATCATACAGAAAAGGCAATTAACAAATAATCCACTTAATTAAACGATAAAAGAAAAAATCGCAAACACAAAAGGTTGTCAGTCAAATCAAATAAACCCGCAAAATAAAGTTGCTGCTCTTAAGCACCTACCCGCATATTAAAATGCACATTCAAATATATGTGGCATGTTTAAAACCAAAATCCGTTATCTACACACACGGATAAATACGAGTATATTACAACTCCATCAAGAAATACTTCTGCTGTCAGAACGTATTCCGCACTTTGGCGACAGCTTGATTCACCACAGCTGATGACACCAACACAACTCACCATGCCTATGCACCAACAAACTCATCAAAAAGGATGGAAAACAAAAAAAGCAGACATTTCGGAACACATCTTAGCAACAGCACTTCAATTTTCGGTTTGCGACATCCATCCCACGCACAGAGTTTAAGTTATAATAAAAACGTTCGACATCGTCTCCACCCATCTCCGCCGAGGTAGAGCTACGCACTTCGATCGCCGTCTTTCCTGCGCGACGCTCAGCTTTTAATTCTAAGGCAGCCGGATACTGTCTCGTTAATGTTCCGGACTATGCAAATCGACCACGATCCGAAGCAACTTGATCGACAGCACCGACATCATACTTATTAAATTGTTCAAATACAAACTTAATGTTTTAAATAAAAGTTTTTAAATACAAATATATTAAAATACAGATATTTTCATTTAAATCAAAGCAGTGGTGTGTGTCTCCCAATAAATTGGGTACATATTTTTACACAGTGGAATTTCTAAAGTCATTAGAGAGGCTTGGTATGCTGTCCCATCATTTGCGTCTCAAAGTTGGATCTGTCATTATTATGTTTCGCAATCTCTATGCTCCAAAACTGTATAATGGAACCCTACTGATTGTGACGCAGCTACCGAATTCAAGGGGGCAGAATGCTTGATTCTGCGAAGTCCTTTGAGTTCCAACGATTTGCCATTTCAGTTCAAACGTATTCAGTTTCCAGGCAAAATTGCATTTGCGATGACAATCAACACGAAACAAGGATAGTCGCTACAAGTGTGTGGCATAAATCTGGCAATTCTATGTTCTTCCCACGGCCACGTGGCGTATTGGAAAACCATTTTCTCTGTTCACTTACGCACCGAAATAGAAACCAAAAAATATTGTTTATCAACGTGCGTTACATTGAAAAAATTTAGAAAAATCGCAATTAAACGATTTTCAAGACAATATAAATTCGACTTTCTTTCTTTTAATTTCAAAATACATAATTTGGCGCAGGACAACGTGTGGGGTTAGCTAGCACTGTATACTATATACTCCTATACTGACAGACAAATTAGGTTTGTTAGAAAAACGAAAACTATTATATATAGTATATTGAAGTTTGGGTAGTATCGACTATTAACATGTCACTTGCTATAAAACTAATCGTATAGAGTAAAGTCAGCCCGATGTTCGAAACCCTGATGATAGTTTTAAGGGAGTTAGGCACAAAGATACACTGTTATGAGTAAAACTCGATCTCTTATTATACTCTGAACAGGGTATATTAAGTTTTCCACGAAGTTTGTAACACCCAAAAGGAAGCGTCGGAGACCCTATAAAGTATATGGGCCAGTCCATTAATTGGCGACATGGTTTTGTACCCGTGGTTCTCCGATTTCGACCAAACTTTAGAATATCATAATATAGACCAAAATAAGAATATCTGTTAACTTTTTTGTGGTCAAAGTTGCTCCATTGTTTTTTTGGCGCGCAATTCAAATTGAGCAGTCTGTTCGCTCAGAAGGTTGTGTGAAGGAGGTAAATATGTGAATTGCATTCTTAGACTTGAATTAATGAAGAAATCAGTGTCTTCATTCATAAAAATATGCGCCGTATAGCGACAACTTTGCATTTTTTTTGTTGTTCATGGGATCAGAGCCCCACATTTTTGAACACTGATTCTTATGTAAAATTAGACGAAGAATCGAATGGAAAAGTCAATTTTGAAAAAAAAACTGATGGAAAAGCACAAAAAACCAGATTTTTGGAAAAAAAACTTTTTTCGGATTTTGAGCGTCAACTTTGAATTTTTTTTGCTGTTCATGGGAGCAGAGTCCCATATTTTTGAACACTGATTCTTATGTAAAATTGGACGAGGAATCTAATGGGAAAGTCAATTTTGAAAAAAAATTGGGGGAAAAGCACAAAAAACGGTATTTTTGGAAAAAAATTATTTTTTGGATTTTGAAAATTTTTTTGGATTTTGAAAATATTTTTATCAGAAAGCTGAGATTTTTGTACATAAAATTGGATAACTTAAAAATTTTTTCACTCAATTTTGAGGTCGTTAAAAAATAAAAGAAATAGTCATTTTTTGCTCGATCTCAATTTGAATTGCGCGCCAAAAAACAATAGAGCAACTTTGACCACTAAAAAGTTAACAGATATTCTTATTTTGGTCTATATTATGATATTCTAAAGTTTGATCGAAATCGGAGAACCACGGGTACAAAACCATGTCGCCAATTGATGGAATGGCCCATATATATAAATGATCAGTATGTTGAGCAGTCGATTTAGCCATGCCCGTCTGTCTGTCTGTCCGTCTGTATAAATACGAACTAGTCCTTCAGTTTTTAAGTAATCGTTTTGAAATTGTGCAAACGTCATTTTCTTTTCATTTTCGGAACTGCCGATATCGGACCACTATAACATATATCTGCTAAACAAATTTTTTGAGAAAGTGGACATTTTCCCGCCACTAAAGTACCCTGGAGACTATCAAATAATTGCGTCAAACACTTTAAGTGTGTTGGTGTCGTCGGCTCTCGTCGACTACACGTACGCTACACCGACCTGTTGTCGGCTCTGTTGATGAAAATCAAAAATTGTTGATATTTCTATTTGACGGACGATAATTTGATCAATTCCACTCATGTTTGACAAGCATGAGCTCATTTGCAGTGAAGATTTCAAGCTGAGAGCATATTACATACATATGGACGCGGACGCAAAAAAGTGAAGTGAATTGAAATAAGAGTGAAATTTTAAAATAAATTAAAATAAGATCAAATAAATAAAGTAAAATCAAATAAAATAAAATAAAATAAAATAAAATAAAATAAATAAAGTAAAATTAGTTTTTCATCCACTCCGCCTTTTCTTTTTCAATTTTTTTTTTTCGTAAGAATTGCAGCACATGCCAGTAATAGATAATCATCATCCGACGATGACATGATGACCGTTCGTTACGAGCTCAAAACTAAACTGATGTTTGGCGTGTTTATTTGAACGTTTGCGAGCAACACACGATTGAACATCACTAACACATATGCACTGTTTGACGCAATTATTTGATCGTCTCCAGGGCACTTAAGAGTTTAATGAACATATTTCCAAACCTACTAAATCTACAACAATTCGCTCAGCATAAATATTACAAGAACTTCTACCGGACAAAAGTGAGAAATACAAACTACAGCGATGCTACTCAAAATTGATTTTTTGTAGTATCCAAGTAACCGTACTATAATAAACCGATGAAATGATTAACCTTCAGCTCTCTATATTGCCACAGAAGTAGCCGGAACCTACACATCGTTCAGTATGCACGTCCTTATTCTCGATACTCTTTATTATTCTCGAAATTGCAAATGGTGTTTTGTGTTGCGTGAAGTGAATACAAGAAAATATCTGTTGTGGATACTGAACAACATGGTATGTATTTAATTTTAATAATATAAGGATTAATTTGGTCAATGTATTATTTCGTTTTTTAGGGAAAACAAGGAAATATCAAAATAACGAAAAAATGTTTTTTTTATTCTTTAGAAGTTAGTGTTTTTGTTATAGTGTCGGAGGAGGTCGAGTTATAAATTAATTTTTTTTTTACTAAACTAGAGGATTTCTACTTAACATATATACCTAAACTTTTTCTCCGCTTAAAAGAGAGCACGTTGAATTAGGTTGGTCACTTGCATAAAATGAGTACTGTTTTAATTTATTTATTTTAATTAAATACAGAAATCGTGCTAAATAATTCTAGACGATATATATATAGATGGTATAAGGGGGCTCTGTCGAAGCCGGTGTGAAAATTAGACAATGACCGCGGCACCGCCCACTTTTTGGTGAAGCCCCATATCTCAGGACCCGACCAACTGCTTTCGGCAAAACTTGGTATGTGATATTCTCTTAATATTTCTATGTCACAGTGTGAAAATGAGCGATATCGAACTACAATCTCCTACTTCCATATAAGACAATTTAAAATTCCATTTGATTCTTTCAATTTCCAGTACACAAAAAAAGCATTAATTAATATAAGGGAATAAAATTTTGCGGCAATAATTCCCTAAAAGTATGCCACCGTTAACCAAAAATTGTCCAAGTCAAAACTTTTCAAGCTCCTGGGTACCGAATATGTGGACCCCGGTACCTATAGTTGACTTTTTACCGAAAATATCGTTCAGTGTGTAATATCTTCTTCTTCTTCTTTACTGGTGTAGCCACCGCTAACGCGATTATAGCCGAGTTAACAACAGCACGCCAGTCGTTTCTTCTTTTCACTACGTGGCGCTAATAGGATATTCCAAGCGAAGCCAGGTCCTTCTCCACTTGGTCCTTCCAACGGAGTGGAGGCCTTCTTCTTTCTCTGCTTCCCCAGGCGGGCAGTGCGTCGAATACTTTCAGAGCTGGAGTGTTTTCGTCCATTCGGACAACATAACCTAGCCAGCGTAGCCGCTGTCCTTTAATTCGCTGAACTATGTCAATGTTGCTATATATCGAATGCGATATTCCCCGTGGCCTCTGCACCATATAGCAAGACGGGAACTTTGAGTGACTTATAGAGTTTGGTTTTTGTCGAGAGAGGACTTTACTTCTGAATTGCCTACTCAGTCCGAAGTAGCACCTGTTGGCAAGAGTTAACCTGCGTTGGATTTCCAGGCTGACATTGTTGGAGGTGTTTACGCTGGTTCCAAGATAGAGGAAATTATCTTCTACTTCAAAGTTATGACTGTCAACAGTGACGTAGGAGCCAAGTCGCGAGTGCGACGACTGTTTGTTTGATGACAGGAGGTATTTCGTCTTGCCCTCGTTCACTGCCAGACCCATTTGCGTTGCTTCCTTGTTCAGAACTAACGGCGTGGTTGTTGAGGCCGATGATATCAATATCATCGGCATACGCCAGCAGCTGTACACTCTTATAAAAGATTGTACCTGCTCGATTAAGTTCTGCAGCTCGAATAATTTTCTCCAGCAGCAGATTGAAGAAGTCGCACGATAGGGAGTCGCCTTGTCTGAAACCTCGTTTGGTATCGAACGGCTCGGAGAGTTCCTTCCCGATCCCGAGGTCCTTCCCGATTTGTTGTTGCTCAACGTCAGTTTACACAGCCGTATTTGTTTTGCAGGGAGGCTTATCCCACGGTAGTTGGAGTTGGCGATTGGGCAGAGCACACTTGACTTCCAATCGTTGGGCATGCTTTCGTCCGACCATATCTAATCTATGCACTTTATCAGTTCTTCGCCGCCGTGTTTGAATAGCTCGGCCGGCAATCCATCGGCCCCGACGCTTTGTTGTTCTTCAGGCGGGTTATTGCTATTCGAACTTTTTCATGCTCCGGCAATGGAACGTCTGCTCCATCGTCACCGATTGGGGAATCGGGTTCGCGTTCTCCTGGCGTTGTACGTTAACTGCCATTCAGCAGGCTGGAGAAGTGTTCCCTCCATAATTTAAGTTTGTTCTGGGCATCGGTGACTAGATCCCCTTTGGGGGTTCTACAAGAGTATGCTCCGGTCTTGAAACCTTCTGAAAGCCGCCGCATTTTTTCGTAGAATTTTCCAGCAATACTCCTGTCGGCCAGCTTATCAGGCTCTTCATACTCACGCATTTCGGCCTCTTTCTGTTTCTGTCTGCAAAAGCGTCTCGCTTCCCTCTTCAATTCTCGGTATCTATCCCATTCTGCAAGTGATGTGGTCGATCGTAACGTTGCGAGGTAGGCAGCCTATTTTCTCTCGGCTGCGACACGGCACTCCTCGTCATACCAGCTGTTCTTTTGCACTTTCCGAAAACCAATGGTTTCGGTTGCAGCTGTACGTAAGGCGTTTGAAAGGCAGTCCCACAGTTCCCTTATACCGAGTTGTTGACGAGTGCTCTCAGAGAGCAGGAGTGCAAGCCGAGTAGAAAATCGGTCGGCTCTCTATTGTAATAGCAGCTTCTCGATGTCGAACCTTCCTTGTGTTTGTTGACGTGCGCTTTTTGCTGCAGAGAGGCGGGTACGAATTTTGGCTGGAACAAGATAGTGGTCCGAGTCGGTGTTAGGACCTCGGAGCATACGCACGTCTAAAACACTGGAGACGTGTCTTCCGTCTATCACATGATCGATCTGGTTGGTGGCTTTCGATCCGGAGATAGTCAGGTTGCTTGCTGTATTTTCTTGTGCTGGAATCTAGTCTTACGGATAACCATATTTCGAGCCCCGGCGAAGTCGATCAGCCTCAATCCATTAAGGGGTGTTTCGTCGAGGAGGCACAATTTACCGACCATAATGCCAAAGATACTTTCTCTGCCCACCCTGGCGTTGAAGTGGCCAAGCACGATTTTGATATCGTGGCGGGGGCAGCTCTAATAGACGAACTCCAAGCGCTCATGGAAGGCATATTTGGTCACATCGTCCTTTTTTTCCGTCGGGGCGTGGGCGCAAATCAGTGATATGACGTTCATTCACTCAGCGACAGGGTCTCTCTCCCACCACGAATCCCACACCAAACTTGCGCTGCTTTATATGGCCACTGTAATAAATGCCACAAGGACCTACTCGTCTCTGTTCTTGTCCCGTCCATCGCATTTCTTGAACGCTGGTGATGTCAGCCTTTGTTTTCGTGAGGACATCAACCTGCTGGGAAGCGGCACCTCCCAATTAAGGGACCGGACATTCCAGGTGCATGCCCTCAACTCGTAGTCCTTATTTCGTTTGCCATGGTCGTAATCAAAAGGGGGGTCACTCATCCGCGGCTTGTTGTTCCTTTTCATTGGTATGATTTTTACGTGGCGGTTCCCAACTTCTGCGCTCAACTTTGCGGAAGGGATGTTTCGCCTTCTCACTTTAGCTCGCCTTCAAACGGATGTTCTTAGACTACCCAGAGGATACTTTGTCAAAGACCGGAAGTCGCGAGCTGTTTGAGTCATACGTAAAAGAATCGTTTATGGCCACTAACAAGTGAATGGCGATCTGAGAACTTTTCTCACTTGGGTGAACTTCTACACATGACTCCATCCTCAGTGTGTGATATATGAAATTGAAATTGAAATTGACGCATAATCCCTTTCTGACAATAGTATTTCTATGTATAAAAAATGGTTTGAATTGGGTAAATTTTCGAAATTCTAGGTCACATTATACTGATTAGGAATAAGTGACGCAGCGCTGTAATAATTTTTACTTTACAATTAGTTTTTTCTCTACTTGCGTCAGTGATCTGTTTGCGAGAAAAGTGCTATATTCGGAAATGCCTTAATATTATACATGGAATGCATCGCCGAAGAAACGCAGAAAGCAAAGCCAACCAGTGGATGGAGAACCAGATGTGTTCTCAACTAATGCATTAGGTCGAATTTATACAGTTCACCCTAAAACCCACGATTGCTTCTACCTTCGGTTCTTATTGATTAATGTACGCGGCTCAACTTCATTTAAGTCATTTATTCATTGAGTATTGTGCATGGTACGGTATGTGCAACTTTTTGAGAGGACTACAATTGCTTGCACATGATAATCACTGGAATTAACCTGTGGACGATGCGATAGCTATTTCGCATGCCACTAAAGTTCGCACACTTTTCGTGATGCTCATTTCCACATATCAGCCTTCAAATCCGCACCAATTTTGGGATACGAACAAAAAGGACCTTGCCGAAACATTTTACTTCGTATTCGCTAAGAATTTGAGATGGGCAAATTTCGGTTGAAATTTCAGTGGTTTGATATCAATTCCACTTGCCATTTGTCAATTCACTTCAACGAAAGATGAACTCATCACGAATATTTATCTGAACATTGACCAAATTATCATAACTGCGGTTGCTTGAGTGCACGGGCTACTTTAGCTGCCAAAAATACCGATGTTAATGACTTAAACTGGAAGATTCAAAAATTTGTTCTTTGAGTTCCAACGATTTGCCATTTCAATTCAAACGTATTCAGTTTTCAGGGAAAATTTCATTTGCAATGACAATCAACATGAAACAAGGATAGTCGTTAGAAGTGTGTGGCATAAATCTGGAAATGCTATGTTTTTCACACGGTCAGATATACGTGGCGTATGCAGGAGTTGGAAAACCATCATCTGTGTACATTTACGCACCGGAATAGAAACCAAAAAATGTTGTTTATAAAGTTTCGTTACATTGAAAAAATATGTAGTCAAATCGCAAATAAATGATTTTGAAGACAATATAAATTCAACTTTCTTTCATCTCAAAACACATAACTTCGCACAGGACAACGTGTGGGGTCAGCTAGCATTATATATAACTCCTATACTGATAGATAAATTTGGTTTGTTAGAAAACCGAAAACCATTATATATAGTATATTGAAGTTTGGGTAGTATCGACTATTAACATGTCACTTGCTATAAAAATAATCCTATAGAGTAAAGTCAGCCGGATGTTCGAAATCCTGATATTAGTTTTAAGGGAGTTAGGTACAAAGATACACTTTTATGAGTAAAACACGATCTCTTATTATACTCTGAACAGGGTATATTAAGTTTACCACGAACTTTGTAACAGCAAGAAGGAAGCGTGGGAGACTCTATAAATTATATATACTACATATATGTATGTATGATCAGTATGTTGACCTGAGTCGATTTAGCCATGTCCGTCTGCCTGTCTGTCCGTCTGTATAAATACGAACTAGTCCCTCAGTTTTTAAGATATCGTTTTGAAATTGTGCAAACGTCGTTTCTCTTCAAGAAGCTGCTCATTTGACGGAACTGCCGATATCGGACCACTATAACATATAGCTGCCATACAAACTGAACGAACTGAACTCTCACATTTGACAACTTATCTTCACAAGAGATGGCACAGGTTATTTTCTAAGATAATAATGTAATATACGAAGAAGTTGTTCAGATCGGCTTACTATAACTTATAGCTGCTATACTCACTGAACGATCGGAATCTAGTGCTTGTATGGAAAACTTTTGCCTTTGACAAGATATATTCACGAAATTTGGTATTGATTATTTTCTAAGGCAACAATGTATTCTCCGAACAAATTGTTCAGATCGGCTTACTATAGCATATAGCTGCCATATAAACTGAATGATCGGAATCAAATATTTTCATGGGAAACTTTCTCATTTGACGATAAATCTTCCCGAAATTTGGAATGAGTTATTGTTCATAGAAATAATGTGATATTGGAAGAAATTATTTAGTTCGGCGAACTATAGCATATACATAGCTGCCATACAAACCGAACGATCAGAATCAAGGTCTAAGGACGAACACACATCACCACACAACACCAAAACAACTCACCACACCTGTACCCCTACCCACTAAACAAAAAGGATAGACAACAGGATAGGAGACACATTTCGATATCTACAATTCGATCTACACAAGCCGCACATTAATATTCGCACGTCAATTTCGTTCTACACCACTCGCACGTTAGCCTATTGATACCGATCGACAACAATCCTGCTCGCTACGCTCAAAGCTTAATAATAAAACATCCGGATACCCCTCGTCTGCTCGCCGTGGATTTTAATTGTACACTCGCACGTAGCGAGTACATTTAGATTTTCCTATTACATATTTTGTGATTACATGTAAAATAACAACATTACCTTTGTAAATTAACTTATGTAAAATAAAAAGAGCATTTTCTTGTCCCCGATTAAACACCTAGATTTTTTATTTTATTTCCAATACCGATATAGAATTATGCTGAGCGGTGAAGATGAAATCTGTTGCAGTATCGAATAAGACTATCTCTCTCAGAAATAAACTTAGTATACTTAAATTCCTTAGGATTTCCTTTCATTTAGATACTAAGAAGAAAATGAAAATAAGAGAAATATATTCTCTCAGTATATACTGATAACAATAAATACATACGTGTGAAATCGTTAAGATTAATAAGATTGTATTTTTGTTATATACGCAATGTATGAAATAACAAACCCGTATTTCGGTTTCCTTACTATCGGTTTTTATTTACTTGTGCTATTAATTTTTATACTCTCGCAACCAGTTGCTACAGAGTATTATAGTTTTGCTCACCTAACGGTTGTACGTAGCACATAAAACTAAACGAGATAAATATAGGGTTACATATATATATGGGCCATTCCATCAATTGGCGACATGGTTTTGTACCCTTGGTTCTCCGATTTTGACCAAACCTTAGAATATCATAATATAGACCAAAATAAGAATATCTGTTAACTTTTTAGTGGTCAAAGTTTCTCCATTGTTTTTTGGCGCGCAATTCAAATTGAGATCAAGCAAAAAAATGACTATTTCTTTCATTTATTAACGACCTCAAAATTGAGTGAAAAAAATTTTTAAGTTATCCAATTTTATGTAAAAGAATCTCAGCTTTCTGATAAAAATATTTTCAAAATCCCAAAAAAATTTCAAAATCCAAAATAATAATTTTTTTTCCAAAAATACCGTTTTTTGTGCTTTTCCCTCAATTTTTTTTTCAAAATTGACTTTTTCATTCGATTCCTCGTCCACTTTTACATAAGAATCAGTGTTCAAAAATATGGGACTCTGCTCCCATAAACAGCAAAAAATATTTAAAGTTGACGCTCAAAATCCAAAAACAGGTTTTTTTTCAAGAAATCTGGTTTTTTGTGCTTTTCCATCAACTTTTTTTCAAAATTGACTTTTCCATTCGATTCCTCGTCCAATTTTACATAATGCCAGTGGGACAAGAGATCGCAGTAGCAAGGGTCACCTGGGGTTAAAATTTTTTGAAAAAGTGGGTATGGCCGCGCCCTCTAATATGTTCAATATGCATATCTCCTAAACCACTAAAGCTACAACAACCAAGTTCGTTTAGCATGAATATTAGAAGAACTTCTTCCCACGGTGTGAAAATGGATGAACACCTCACTCACTCCCCATATAACTGTACTGTCCAAACTACAAAAAGCGTGATAAATCATTTACTAAATACTCCAGAGACGTTAAAATTTGTTGCCGGGATGGTATGATGAGGCTTTATGGGAGCCGATGAAAAATTGAACTATGGGCGTAGCAGCGTCGACTTTTTGATGAAATCTTATATCGCTGGACCTGACCAACCGGTTTTAATTCAAAATTTAATACGTAGCATTCTTTTCACATTTCTATGTTCTTAATAGGCGTAGACACCGCTTACGCGATTATAGCCGAGTTAACAACCGCGCGCCATTCGCTTCTTCGATGTTACGTGTTGTTCTATGTTCCGTTGTGAAAATAAGTGACATCCGACAATAACTACGCCTACTTCTCATATAGCAAAATTTTAAATTCCACTTGGTTATTTTACTTTCCAGTACAGAAATTAAGAAGCTATTAATATAACGGGACTAAACTTCGCTGTAATAATGCTTTTAAAATATGCCATATTATGATCAAAAATTATCCATATCCAACCAAAACTATACAAAACTATACTATACAAGTACCGGATATGTGGACCCCATCACCCATAGTTGATTTTTGTTCCAAAATATCGGCCGATGTCTGAGATATTTAATTAAAATTGAGGGATAGTATATGTACTTAATATAAAGATAATCGAATTTCCGGGTGACTTTGTACCGCATTTATCGGTCAATATGTGAGTTATCCCAATGAAAACAAGAAAAAACGTTACCTTCGGCAGAACCGAAGCTAATGTACCCTTCACAGGTGCATTTCTTTTAGTAACTATGGGTTCAGTTTGTATGGGAGTTATATGCTCTAGTAATCCGATCTGGTAATTTTTTTCGGAGATTATATTATTACCTTAAACAGTAATCCATGTCAAATGAAGATACCACGTCAAATGCGAAAGTTTTCCAGTTTTCCAGTTTTTTCCAGGTAGAGTGGGGGAGGGTTAACTTATTTAAACATCCTGGGCCCCCTAGGCGAATATTTTGCCTAGTATTATGCATGCGATTGCATGTACATATGTCGACGTACTGCGAGTGATGTAGCATGGTGACCGTCGGATTTTTGGTGTTGGAGCCCTAATTGATCCATATTTACACCTTTGTGTAGAAACGGCTTTCGTTTGATATTAATTTTAATATACGTTTGAGATAAGAAAATTTATTCTGCGTGTTTATTTGATTTTGCAGACGACTTATCGGTTTATTATGCGGATTATTTATTATTGCCTTTTCCGTGTTATTTGCAATTGTTGCAATTTTTTTTTTTTATGATCGGCTTATTAAGGACAGCTACTCACGCCTGGCTCAGGTATGCCCAGAATGGGTGCATTTTTATATTTATATGGCAATACTGTTGTAGTACTAACTTTTGTCATCTGTAAAATGCGCAGATCACTTATTGCATTTACATACTCGCAACATTTACGCATTTGCTTTTTAATTTTAATATGTTTATTTATTCAAAATGAGCAAAAATAAAGTGCATGAAGAATTCACTTACAATGCAAAAGAAAAAAAAAGTGTGTGCAAACATTGCAACATGCAAATGGCTGGAAAACATACGGAAAATTTATTAAGACATGTGAAAAGGAAGCATAGTGATGTTGTGGAATTGTTGCCGAAAAAGAAAAAGAGTGAACACGTTAATAACGATAACAGCATTTTAAAATACGTTGTAGCCAAGACGCCGAAGGCACAATTTTTTTTAACAAAGGAACAATTGTTGGAAGCTTGTTTGGAGCTGGTCACAAAGAATGGCAGACCACTGAAAATATTAGAAGACAGTGGCTTTCGAAAAATTATTGATCCGATTTGCAAGGCAGTGGGTATTACCATTAACAGACAAAATATAAAAGAAGAAATTATCCAAAGAGCCTCTGCGCTGCGTTCTCAAATAACAAACAGATTAACTAATCGGTAAGTTACTGATTATAATGTTTTGTCAAATTAAATTTCTATGTTTATTCTAATTGCAGGTTACTTTCTATTAAAGTTGATTGCGTAAGTAGATTAGATCGATCTATAATAGGCATAAACGCACAATATATTGAAAATGGAGAAATACAAATTGAAACTTTGGCAATGAAGGAAATATTTGTGAAACATACCGCACTGAATCTCTTCAATACAATCACGGATGTTCTTCAATCATTTCAAATAAATATAGATCGGGTTTATTCAATAACAATCGATAATGCCGCCAACATGGTTTGCGTTGGTAAATTATTTAATAATAACTCAAAAGTGCCAAGTGATGAAAATAGCAACGAAGTTGCTATCGAAGATTCAGATAGTAATAACGACATGTTCATGTAATAAATTAGTATAAAAATAATTTCAGTTTATTTTAGATGATTTACTTGGAAATGAAGGTGAAGAGGATGAAAAAGATATTGACTGTGTAAACGATGACCAAGATATGATCGAAAATGTCGATCCAAATGAACAATTGTGTGAAGACCTCGAGAATGATTTTATGAAATCTTCCTCCGTTAGTGTAATTCGATGTGCCGCACACACTTTGAACCTGGCAGTATCCGATTTTTTAAAGGATATTAAGGATGTGCGAAGCAAGGCCAAGGTAGTAGTCAAAAAATTAAAAACACCTACATTGTTGAATTTTCTGCGAATTAAAAAATTACGTAAGCCTATGCTAGAATGCGTCACTCGGTGGGGATCTACTTACAATATGTTGAAGAGTTTATTGGAGGTTAAAGATTTCTGTTGCGAGAGCTCTAAAGGCATTAAAGAGCTATATATGACCGATGACGATTGGCAGCAAATTGAAAGCGCATGCGACATTCTTTTTCCAGCTTATAATATTTCTCTCAAACTTCAAAACAAACAACTTGTATTAGGTGACATGTTTTTTGCATGGTATTCATGCAAGCTAGAAGTGGAGCAGAAGACTGGGTGGATGAGCAAGAATTTCGCTGCAGCATTGAAAAAGCGGGGTGAGTTATTGTTAAATAATTCTTGCGTGTTAGCGGCTGTTTACTTAGACCCCAGATATCAGCTTTTGCTTGGCGATTCCGAAAAAGAATTGGCAAAAATATTTATACAGCAAGTTTTCACATTGAGGGAAAATATAATTTGCCAGAAAAATGTGGACCAATCTCCCCAATCGAAAATAAGTTCTGATGATGAATTTGATGCTGTGCTCGAGCAATTAGACAAGCGAGCATTGTCACCAGGCAAAAAAATCAAGGGCATTATAAATAGCTTTGCAAACGTTAAACGCCTTTCCAAAACATCTAATGTGTTAAAATTTTGGGAAAATCATTTTGAAATTGAATTAAAGGCTATAGCCAATAATGTCCTTGCTGCTCCTGCAACACAGGTATCAGTGGAAAGATCGTTTTCCACCCTTAAATTTAAATTATCCGACTTGAGAGCAAGTATTGATAAAGATTTATTGGAAGACATTCTATTATTAACTTTAAACATATAAAAAACAATTACGTATACTAAAAATATCTGATATAAGCATTGAAATTTATTATCTATATAAATAAAAATGAATCGCCAAAATGTATGTACGCTCATAACTTTCATACGACTGAACGAAATTTGATAATTCTTTGTTTTAAATGTTCGTTGAGGTTCAGGGATGGTTTCTGCGGAGAAAAAAATTCGAATGATTGCCGGAAAGCCCCTAAAAACAGCCCTTTTCTTTTTCTCATACAAACGAATGAATGTTTGTTCGTTAGTAAAGCTAAGAGAACGGCTGAACCAATATTGATGAAATTTTATGAGGTTGTTCGTTGTGGATCGGGAAATTTTTAGAAATAAAAAACCTGTATGTCTTTCATGAGTAAAAGTCGGAAAATTAAACAATTCCAAAAATTTAATTTTTTCCATATAAATTTTTTTATTCAATTATTTTATCTTATTTTTCAATTTTTTAAATCTTTCAAATTAGGCGTTTGCTTCTAAAATTTTTGAAAATTTTTCAGTGAAAATGTTATGTGTTTTTCACATAAAGTGATTAATTACACATTGAAATTTTTCACGGTGCCATGAAGAGGACGCGCTAATATCGGTCGGCGTTCTTTTTGGCGTCAACATACATTAGCAGCCCAAGGCACATGAACGAGTACTCCCAGGATGCGATGACATACGTGCGGTATTATGGGTCGCGATCAATCAGAAAGCGATCGTCACAATGTCACAGCAAGACTTTTCAACCAACAGCTTCGATGGACATTATCTTGAAGCAACGCATGTATGGTGCTGTTAGATGCTAGATGTACTCTGTTGAGTGGCAAAAAAGAGGTTTGCCGCACGCACACATTCTTCTTTGGATGATGGAAGGTGGTTACACCAGATCAAATTGTTGAAATCATTCAATAATGCGGCAATTCCTGATGCGAAGAAAGATCCAGTGTTATACGAAGTGATGAAAACCAATAAGGTTTATGAACCTTGCGGACACCACAACCCCACTTCGGTTTATATGTCTGTCAATAAATGCACAAAACAGTATCCACGTACTTTTCTTTCGGAAACACACACCAGAAATGATGGATATCCACTCTATCGGCGTCGCTCACCAGAGGACAATGGCAGAACATATAGCATTCAATTTAGAGGCGTTAGTATTGAAGTTGACAAAACATGGATCGTACCATATTCGCCACTGTTGTCTAATTCACATTCAAAAGTCATGTCAATGTTGAGTATTGCAGTTTGGTGTAATCGATAAAATACGTTTGGCGGTTATTGGTCTTGAACGATACGGTCAATACGTTAACTGCAACAAAGCGCTTTGAAGGATATTTACTTTTGCAATTCATGAACGTTTTCCGACTGTTGTGCGACTCGCAGTTATTTTGGAGAATGGCCAAAGAGTGTATTTCAACCCAGAGAATACAGTTTAGCCAGTGGAAACATCGCCAGCAACAAAATTAGCATTGACGAGTTTTTTTCTCATTTTTGGCAGTGATGCGTTTGTGAGAACATTGCTCTATGCGAAAATTCCTTGATATTATACATGGAATGCAACGTCGGATAGTTACGCAGAAGGCAAGACCAACCAGTAGATTGACATCCAGGTGTCTTATCAACTAATGCATAAGGATTAATTTACACAATCCACCCGAAAAACCACGATTGGTTTTACCTTCGCTTGCTATTGATTAATGTACGCAGTTCAACTTTATTTGAGTACTTTATTTGAGTTACTGTGAATGGTTCGATGTGTGCAAGTTTTGGAGAAGTAAGCCAGCAATTACAATTCCTGGAACACGTTAATCACTGGAATGAAAATGAAGTTTGCATACTTTTCGATATAAACATCGACATTGTCAAAGACATTTTACATCGTCTTCGCTAAAAATTGGAAATGGTACAATTTCGGTTGATACTTCGGGTGGTTCGATATCAATTCCATCTTCCCTTTATCAATTCACGAAAGATGAACTCATCACGAATGTTCGGGCATTGGCCAAATTATCGTAACTACGATACCTTAAGTGCACGCGCAATGTTAGCAGCCAAAAATACCGATGTTCTTGACTTCAACTGGAATTGAAGGGAGACTTGCGCTCATACAAATCGATCGATCGTCTTGACAATGAAGACGACGCCGTGAATTATCCAGGACAGGCTTCTTATGTCACCGCATCATTTGTGTCTCAAAGTATGATCCGTCGTTATTATGTTTCCCAATTTTCATGCGCCGAAACTGTGTAATGGAAACCGACTGATTGTGACGCACCTATCGAATACCAAGGGACAGAATGCTTGATCCTACGAATTCCTTTGAGTTCTAACGATTTGCCATTTTCTCAGAAACGTATTCCGTTTCCGTTGAGATGACAGTCAACAGGACCTAAAGATAGTCGCATAGTGTGAGGCATAAATTTGGAAATGCTATGTTTTTTACACGGCCGTAGCGTGCTCACGAGTTGGAAAACCATCTTTTCTGTACACCGGAACAGAAACCGAAAAATATTGCTTATACAGCCGAGTTATATTGAAAAAAGGAAATGATACATTTAACTTTCTTTTCATTTCAAACTATATAAATTCACGCAGGACAACGGCTGCGGGGTCAGCTAGTATTTGTATATTTTCTGATTATAAGTACCTACTATAAGACAACAAAAGAAAAATGTTAAAAGAGAATTAAAATATTACAAATAAATGATGCAAAAATTGAATTTCATTGCCTACTAAAGGACAACAATAAAAAAATTATTTGTAAAAAATTAATACTTCCAAATATATCATTGAACCAAAGGAACCGAACCGAAACCGCGGTTCAGGGAACCTAAGGAACCGGTTTCTGCACCGGTACACGTTCTTGAAAACTGGTTCGAACCACTAAACCGAACCGTTTCAATTTTCGGAGTGGTTTGCAGCCCTGGTAATTTCATTACATATATTAGGTTGTCAAAAAAGTCTTGCGGTATTTTCGCTAGTTGGCGCTGAAAGCGCGTAGTTCTAGTTTTATTCGTCGCATCGGGTCATGCTATACCTTTTCCATTGATTGTTGTTTCTTTTAAGTCGTTCGTGAGTTATAGCGTCGCAAACATGGAGCAAAATAAAGAGAAAATATGGCATATTTTACAGTACTACTACGATAAAGGCAAAAATGCATCTCAAGCCGCCAATAAAATTTGTGCAGTTTATGGACCCGATACAGTTTCCATTTCCATCGCACAACGATGGTTTCAACGTTTTCGTTCTGGTGTAGAGGTGGTCGAAGATGCGCCACGCTCCGGAAGGCCTGTCGTCGAAAATTGCGATAAAATCGCTGAATTGGTCGAAAGAGACCGGCATAGTAGTCATTAAACCGTTATAAACCATTTGAAGAAGCTTGGAATCACTAAGAAGCTCGATATATGGGTGCCACATTAATTGATTCAATAAAAATACCGCAAGACTTTTTTGACAATCCATTATGTATGTTAATACGTTTACTTTTTATATAGTATTTTAATATGCATATAAATATGTTTGTTTGTATTTATTTTTATTTGTTTTCCTCTTTTCGCATTTGATTTGATATTTGGATTTATGCAATCCTGCTTATTGTTGTTGTTAAACAAAAGGGGTATTACTGGGAAAATTCCTTTTTGGAATATCAAGCTGTATTTATGTACTTGATTTAACTGTTTTTAATAATGCGGCAATTTGAATTAAAGACATGAATTATTAGAGTTTGGGTACTGATTTTTTATTAGGTTTTAAAATAGGAAAAACCGTAACTTAAAACATACATAAGTACATATTTATGTGCATATATTAAATATAAAGTGAAATTGATACGCTCACTTTGATTTAGGGATGACGTATGTATGTACATGCCCCTTTTTATCGCCAATTCTTCTCTCTTGTTCCAACTCTTGAGGGTGTTGTTGCTTGTATGTATATTTGTTTTAATGTTCGCGCCCGTTTGTTTCGTTTTTTGTTTTTTTTATTGGTGCTATAGTTTTTCGCGCCCGATTTATGTTTCTTGTTTATTGAAATTGTTTTGTATATTTTGTTTTTCCATGCAATTTGTTTTTGTTTTTGTCATTTAAGCTTCTCTTTTATCCACCGTGAATCTTTATATGTGTATTAACCTAAAAACACTGTACTGTTCTGCACTTTCTTTTGTTTCTTGTTTTTTGTTTCAAATAAATAATAATGTTGGTTGTTTCGTTTTTTTGTTCTGCTTGTTCACTGCAATTTTTGGTCTTATGTTTTGGGTTTTTTTTGCTCTTCACCGCACTGCACTTAATTTTGCTATGTTTTATCTTGTTTAAAAATCCATAGTGCCTATCACTATGGCTCGAAGGGCCATGTTTAGTCGGGGGCAAGAAAATGCTCTTTTTATTTTACATAAGTTATTTTAATTTACAAAGGTAATGTTGTTATTTTACATGTAATCACAAAATATGTAATAGGAAAATCTAAATGTACTCGCTACGTACGAATTTACAATTAAAATCCATGGCGAGCAGATGAGCGGTATCCGGATGTTTTATTATTAAGCTTTGAGCGTAGCGCGCAGGATAGTTGTCGATCGGTATCAATAGGCTAACGTGCGAGTTGTGTAGAAGGAAATTGACGTGCAAATATTGATGTGCGGCTTGTGTAGATCGAATTGTAGATAACGAAATGTGTCTCCTATCCTGTTGTCCATCCTTTTTGTTTAGTGGGTAGGGGTACAGGTGTGGTGAGTTGTTTTGGTGTTGTGTGGTGATGAGTGTTCGTCCTTAGGGTGCGCCAGTTTTTCCCAGGTAGAATGGGGGGAGGATTAACTCATTTAAACACTAGGCAAATTCTGTAGGCACCAAGCTAGTAGCAACAATAATTTAAATAGAAGCCTTTTTCGAGAGAAGACGTTACTTTTCAATTGCCTACTCAGTCCGAAGTAGCACCTGTTGGTAAGAGTTATCCTTTGTTGGATTTCCAGGCTGACATTGTTAGTGGTGTTTACTCTGGTTCCAAGATAGACGAAATTATCTACGACTTCAAAGTTATGACTGTCAACAGTGACGTGAGAACCACGACTGTTTGTTTGATGACAGGAGATATTTCGTCTTGCCCTCGTTCACTGCCAGACCCACTTGCTTTACTTCCTTGCCCAATCTGGAGAAAGCGGAACTAACGCCGCGGGTGTTGATGCTCGATAGAACCTTATACGCGATATTGAGGAGGCTTATCCCACGGTAGTTGGCGCAGATTATGGGGTCTCCTTTTTTGTGGATTGGGCAGAGCACACTTAACTTCCAATCGTTGAGCATGCTTTCGTCCGACCATATTTTACAAAGAAACTGATTCATACTCCTTATCAGTTCTTCGCCGCCGTGTTTGAATAGCTCGTCCGGCAATCCATTGGCCCCCGCCGCTTTGTTGTTCTTCTGGCGGAGAAATCGTAGTATTCAAACTTCTTCGTGGTCGAGCAATGGAACGTCAGCTTCATCGTCATCGATTGGGGAAGCGGGTTCGCCTTCTCTTGGCGTTGTACGTTCACTGCCATTCAGTAGGCTGGAGAAGTGTTCCCTCCGTAATTTAAGTATGCTCTGGGCATCGGTGACTTGATCACCTTTGGGGGTTCTACAAGAGTAGAAAACAACGGTACTGTTAAAAGAACTGCGGGATAAATTGCAACAGCAAATTCCGCTTTACAAAATCCTGAAAATTGCCAGAAGCACCATGCTGCTCAAAGGCGTTAAAAACTCAGACGCTACACAGCGGAAACCAAAGCAGGGTACTTTTATCTACGTCAGTGGTTTCCATCGAGCACCGGGGAAAATTGTTTAAGCTTGCGGCCTTACTAGGCGTACATTCAATTACGTATTCAACGAGGACGTCGAAAAAATGTGTAGACAAACAATCAAACAAAAACACGACCAAGGTTTTCAGCGAATTATTTTCCGAAAATCCCCCGATTGTCCACTACGTGGCTAAAAAATAAAACCAGCAACCTTCGGTCCATCCTAATATTTAAAAAACTACGTCGTAATAAAATTTGTTGTATGCTAATTTCCTTAAATTTGAAAAGGAAAGCACAACAAAAGCTGTGGAAATTCAATGGAGTGCAATATCTGACTAGTTTTGTTATATTACTGAGTCAATATCCGAACAAGTGAAATCACATCGTTTAGAAAAGTGTCTCAGCTCGCGGGCAATCTTAGTGATATCTAACTGATACAAATCCCACGATGGGTAAATTATGCCTCAGAGCACAAAGTCGAACTACATGGCTTCTGTGACGCCTCTGAAAAAGCATATTGTGCCACAATTTATGTGCGCAAACAATAAGACACAGCGATCACCAGTCACCTACTAGCAGCCAAGGCAAAGGTGGCTCCGCTAAAAACAATTTGTCTACCACGACTGGAACTATGTGGTGCGCTACTACTAGCCAAACTGGTATCCATTGGGCAAACGCATCATCTCTGGTCTGATTCCGAAATTGTATTAGCTCGGTTAGAAAAATCTCCACATGCATGGAAGACGTATACGAGTATTTTCAATCGAACGTCTCAATTGGTATTTCCCACCGTACAAATACATTTTTGATACAGCTTGCACTTCGCGGTTTTGTCGTTACACTTATCAAAATATTTTCAAACTTTTCTTTTTTTCGTTGGCACCATAACGAAAATCTGAAATATGTACGCAAATGTTATTCGCGTCATAAGAAAATCGAACAGAAACATGTATAGTACAAGTATAATTAAACATTGCTATGGAAAGCTTTACATCACCAACGTTTTCAGGGTTTAAATAAGTATGGTTGCATAGAGATGATTCTGTTTCTCTTCTGATTTGCTTTAAATAAGCATTTAGCTTCTCAAAAGGGTACCATGTTAACGAATAATAAGTGTTACCATATACACATATTCTGCAGGAGAATCGAAATGATTAAAAAATTTAATTTCAGCGGTTGAAGGCCGCCAATACCAAGTGATACACGAAAGAGTTAAGGACATCCCGAGATATAACTTGGTGTAATATCCCTCCTTTTTTATTAATTTTGATTCCTTTGCAAAATTTGTATGACAACACTTATTATTAGTCAACATGGAGCTCTTTTGAGAATATTATAAAAAGTTAAATGCTCCCTAGTGTTCAAATATCATTGAACATGCTTACTTATCAGCAAAGCCGAAATTCTACTAAATATAAATATCTATTTATATATTAATATACTAACATACATACATATATATGTAATGCATTTACATGCAATGCACATCTAATAATAATAAAAATGCATGGGACACAAATCAAAAATTAGCAGAAGAGATAACACACACACACACGTTAAATTAATTATTAAATTGTATTAAAGTGTACATTTCAAAATAACCCTATGTCAAGCAGCAATAAACAATATGCTGCAATACATACAAACATACACACATACCCATATATTTAGTTATTTAAGATAGTTTTAAAATTTGTATATAAGCAAGAAAAATACGAAATAAAATCAGAATGAATAAATTCTCCCTCGATATAAGACTATTCAATTCCCCCCACCAGCGGTAGGGATTGTTAGAATCCATATTGAGGTATTAACACTTAGCGTGACAAACAACAAACGGCATCCTCTAATAATACCAGAGAAGTCCCGACTTGCCACATTACTCCTCAGGTATATACACATACTAATGCTGCACGCTGAACATCGCCTAATGCAGCACACTTATATAATCCGCCCCACCTGAGCCAGGCGTGGAGTCACTGTCCTTTTTAAATCGATGAGAGAGAATTAAATTCTTCGTCATAATTTCAGCCGCAGATGGAACGAATACTATTAAAAGGACCTTCACAAGAGGTATCGATGGAAAACATCAGAAAATGCGCCTAAGCTTGGAGATTGTGTACTAATTAACGATGATTGTCTCCCACCTATTGAGTGGCGACTTATGGCTCAGAGGGTTATACCAGTGTTTTGATATCCGTATTCAAAGCAGAATGCTAATTAAATCACTCATCAAATTATGCTTTCTACAAACCGCGGATAATAGCGAAACGCAATACTAAACAACCCCACAATACTATCGAAATACAAATGAAAACAAATTCACATAAATCAATAAATCCGCAAACCGCAATAAGCCGTTAAAAAACATAATAAAATTACAGAAATGTTCGGTTAGCATTTTTACTAACATTTTTTACAGTGACTAAGATGGATGTGGATATGCTTACACCACCAACCGTTCGGTCGGCTATCAATGTGTCACGCACTGGCTCTGCCCCTAGGCCCCTACCAACCAATGTCCCTGCAACGACAACCGCTTATGGTAGTGCCTCTCGAGCTGCCTCATCACCACCATCCCCGCCATCCGAATCGCGTCGCATTCGACGCCCTCTATGTCGCCGGAAATACCGTCTACAGCACTGTCGACTTTTAAAAGGGTTGTCACCGACACAACGCCAGCGGGACGCCCAGGCACAAGAGCACTGCCTCAATTTGTGTCACATGTGTGGCAGACCACATCGCAAGATGGTTCACCGTACCCCACGTCGTGATGTAAGTCGGCCAACTGCCTCAAGCACAAGCAGGTCAAGGAAAACAAACCGGGCGGTACGACATCGCAACGGTGTGGCACCGGCGACCGCCAGGCGGAACATTCGTCAGGGGGCTGTGATAAGCTTCCTCTAAAGCCACCACATCAACGCAGATCTACACAAACTCACAACACTATCTAACTTCAACATATCACACCAACAGAGTCCACACACGAGAACGCCACACATTCGTACCAAAAAGGTACAGACAACAGGATGAAAATCCGAAACTCTCAACGAAAATCTCTTCCGACTTATGCTGGATGACAACATTACAAATGTGGAAGAGACGAAACGGAGATATTTGTGAAATATTAAAGCAAAGTATTTGTTCAGAATTATCTCCAAATACCTGTCGAGTACGCTGTTACTCACGCAGGCTCACGGCGAAAAAGCTCGAATTAATAGCTTAATAAACGAAAGCAGTGCTAAATACCTGCAGAAAAAAAGTAGAAAATGCTACTTTTAATATCGATGGGTACAATATAACAACTCAGCAGTCGTTGAAATACCTATTCCTTATAATAGACATGCGTCTTAACTATTATACGCACATTAAGAAAGCATGTGCAAAAGCAATAAAAATAACTAATTATGTAGGACCAAGCTAGGTCAAGCCAGCACTCTTGGCTAAAGACAGTCAGTAGGTGCTAATGTACGCGGCACCCATATGTGGACCAGCAATGTTGATAAGCCATATGTACGTCAAGAAACCAAGATCTCTGACGCGGCTAAATGCAATAAGAGTTATTTGTGGATTCCGCACGGTATGGCACGAAGAAGCTGAACTCGTAGCGGGTATCACATCGCCAGACATGATGGGATTAGAGCTTAGAAGAGTTTACGAAAAATCCAGAAGCGTTGAAAGACATCTTACAGCAGCAGAGTGAAAGCAAGAAAGGCAGGAAGGTATATGTGAGTGGGGGAGGCGATGGGACTGTTTTTATGGCGTTACGACAACTCCAATAACATCAAAACGGCTAATTAGCATAAATATGTAAAGTTCATATTTTCACGCAACTTGATATCGATTGCTATGTACTAGCAAATCGATTTTACACCTTAATATATGTAAGATTGTGAAACTTTTCCAAATGCATTGCGGTTAAAGATTTATGACAACTCCAATAACATCAAAAGGGCTAATTAGCAGAAATATGTAAGTTCATATTTTCACGCCTGACGCAATTCCTAACCCGACACGGATGCTTCCGTACCTCTTTAAACACAGTCACGATATCGAAACAGAATGTTAATTCTGAGTTAATTGCAGCGAAAACGCGCAAGATACTCGGTCGCGAAACGACCAGAAACTCTTAACTAATTCTTCTAACGAAATTCGAAGCAGAGAGAAACGACTAGAAATTCTAATCAACCAACATTTGACTCCTGAGAATATTGTGCACCACATGATTAAGGCAAGTGAAGAATTGGCCCGCATTTGCTCTCCACGAAAGGCAGCGAAATAGCAAGAACAGATGAAGTAGACAAAATTGCAAGTTCGTAAATGGGCGTAATCGGATTTCTGCCACGCCCACAAAACGCCCTTAACCGAAAACCTATAAAGTGAAATAACGACGCACTAAATTAAGATATAAAGCTCGAATTTCGCACAGGGGATAACAGTAGCAAAAAGTACCTGTGGGAAAAAACTTTTTAATGGGAGTGGCCCGCCCTCTAATACGTTTAATAAACATTGTTTTCTAAAGTACTAAAGCTACAACATGAAATTTTCTTAGCGTAAATGTTAAAAGAACTCCTACTGACAGTGTGAAAATGGATGAAATTGGAAGATAACCCCGCTCACTCACTTTACAAAGGTACTGTTCCAAACAACTTAAACCGTAATAAATCAAGAACTAAACACGCTAGAGACATAAAACTTCTGCTCCGAAATGGTATATTAGTGCTTTATGAGAGCCGGTGTGAAATTTTGACGTGTGGCACCGCCCACTTTTTGGAGAAATCAAATATCTCGGGACTCGACCCACCGATTTCGGCTAAATTGAGTACTACTTCATATACCTACATATGATATAATACAATGAGAAAATGGGTCAAATTGGACTACAACCACAATTTCTTCTCATATATACATTTGAATTCCAGTTATATCTTTCCCTTTCCAGTACACAAATGAAGAAGTAATTAATATATCGGACTACAATTTTGAAGTAAAAATTCCCTTGCCATCTAGTGATCAAAAATTTACCAAATTCAATCCAAACTGTTCAAGACCTTAGGTACCGAATATGTGGACCCCAGTACCTATATTTGACTTTTGACCGAAATTATCGGTCAATGTGTGAGATATACAATTGAAATTTCAATCCTTTCTTGAGAATAGTAATTCTGGTTTTTTCAAAAACACGTTGAATTGGGTCAATATTACCCTGAGCCACTATATACCTAATATAAAGATTTTCGAACTTGCAAGTGACTGTATACTGGATATATCGGCCAATATTTGAGTGATCTCAATAAAAATTACAGAACATGTTTTACTCATAACAGTTTATCTTAGTGCCTAAAATAAATATAATTGGGCGAAAGCTTGATCCAGCCGCCATGCAACAATTATCAGCATTTTCGAACATCCGGCTGACTTTGCTCTATATAATTGGTGATTGTTTGTGAGGTTGCTTAATGAAACAATGGAATAATTTTTGAGTATGCGGCATGATAATAGTTAACAGATAAAATCGGATCGATACTACCCCAACTCCCATATACTACATATGATGACTTTCGCTTTTTTAACAAATCTTATGTGGATTTTTCGGTCAATTATATGTACATAGAAAATTGCTTATACCTGGTTTTCACTTGATCATATTTGACGTCTAATGAAAACGGGTTGTCATATGGTGTCATTTACATTTGCCGGAAAACTTCCCAACGCACGGTCATAATATGGCAACCAAATGAAAACAATCGAACTTCAATATGTAGCACCATTTGACGTCCAAATTTGACATGTTGGCAATTTATTTTCGTTTTCCACGCGAACAGCTGTTAAATACAAAAAAAGAAAAAGGAAAACCATTTTAACGATTTTAAGCTAAGTTTTTATTAATTTTTTTTTCAATAATTTATTTATTTTTCCAACCTTTTCCAGCTTCATATATGGAGGCAGAATTGGGAAAGGTGGACAGCGGAGGAAACGGAGCGGCTCATCCACGAAGTTGAGTCAAGAGAAGGGACGTGGAATTTCCTCTGACTATAGGGATCGTAACCTTCGAGAGACTGAATGGCATAAGGTGATTGAGAGATTACAGATGAATCAGCCGGAAGTGGCATCTAATGGAACAGACTTCGCTGCTCTTTTCGCGTAAGTATTGCGAAATAGTACACAAGAAATTAATTAACAAATATTTCTTTCAGGTGGCTTTCAACCGGAAAGATTTTTCAAAATGTGGACAAGTTGCAGGAAGAGCGCCCACGATGAGGCCGCTTTATAACTCACTAAAGTTTCTTGATCCCACTTTGCGTGTTGAAACGAACATCACATCAAATTTAAAAAATGTAAGTATAGGATATAAATTTATGCATAATAATCTGCAAAAACACATTACTTTTTGTTTTCCATATTTACATTTGTTTTTATAGGACAACCCGTCGACCCTGACCCCTTTACCACTACTGTTGGAGTCAGATGATTTACCTGGCGTAATACAATCAACGCCATCAACATCAGGGTACAGTTTAGAGAGACATCGAAACTAAAAATACGATGGATATATTGAAATGTGAAACGAGCGCTGGAGACCCTCAAATCAGCTTTGCAGAATGACGCTTGGGATGATTTGGGAAATTTTGTGCCATATAATGGCCGAGAGCGGGTCCAAGAATTTCCAAAACTGGCCTAAGATTTTCAGAGGGGATATAAAATTGTGCAAATGCTCTCACCTTGCTACTTTATGTTGATACTTTAATAACAAAAAAATTAATATCAAGTGTTTAATTCCGCAGTTTAATTTATTAACACTTTTTACGTGCTTATGTTAGTATTTAGGTACACCCTAATACTTGGACTTGTATGTGAGTATGTATGTGCTTATGAAAGTACTTATGTTTGAACAATTGAGAGCTGGCTGAAGAGATCAATGCACTATTTACATAAGTATACACGAATTGTTTGTGTGCTTATGATTATGCTTTTTTCGTAAGCAATTGAGAGCTCCTTAGAGAGATCAATTCGCTTTTTGTGCACAATCCTGCTTGTTTTTGTTTGCCAAAGAACAAGAGGTATTGCTGGATAATTGCAAATGTGGACTTTGAAAATTTTTATGTACTAATGTTTATGTGTTAATAAGTCTTTTATATAGTTCTCACAAGTTGTATATTTTTTATATGTTTTGTTGAACTCTCGTGTTTTTTTTTTAAGTTTTTGTGTTTTGTATAACCGGTAGATTATTGCCGTATGTTTGTATGTAAATGTTATAATAATCGGTTGTCAAAAAAGTCTTGCGGTATTTCTATTGAATCAATTCGTGTGGCACTCATACATCGAGCTTCAAATAGTTTATAACGGTTTGGTGACTACTATGCCGGTCTCTTTCGACCAATTCAGCGATTTTATCGCAATTTTCGACGACAGGCCTTCCGGAGCGTGGCGCATCTTCGACCACCTCTACACCAGAACGAAAACGTTGAAACCATCGTTGTGCGGTGGAAATGGAAACAGTATCGGGTCCATAAACTGTACAAATTTTATTAGCGGCTTGAAATGCATTTTTGCCTTTATCGTAGTAGTACTGTAAAATATGCCGTATTTTCTCTTTATTTTGCTCTATGTTTGCGACGCTATAACTCACGAACGACTTAAAAGAAATGACAATCAATCAAACACGTGTTAGCGCGTGAAATGAGCTTTCCAAAAAGGTATAGCATGACCCGATGCGACGAATAAAACTAGAAATTCGCGTTTTCAGCGCCAACTAGCGAAAATACCGCAAGACTTTTTGACAACCTAATACTTTTTTTTTGAGAAAGAAAGATTGAACACGGTATTGAAAAAGTTATTTTCTCTTATGTACTTACATAGATGTTCATATGTAAGTAAATATGCACTTTTACATACTTAGTTTATATTAGATATAACCGAATTTTTTTTCAAGAAAATTGAGGAGGAAGACCTGGACAACATTTGGTTCCAGCAGGACGGCGCTACGTGCCATACAGCAAACGCTACACTCAATCTTTTACGCCCTTTCTTCGAAAATCACACAATCAGCAAAAGACGTGATGTGAATTGGCCTCCCAGAGCGATTTAACTCCGTTGGACTATTTTCTGTGGGGAGCTGTTAAAGATTAATGTTACGCCAACCATTCAAAAATAATTCAAGATCTAAAGTACGAGATTCAAGCTGCTGTAGCTGCCATAAGGCCTGAAACCTTCGAGAAAGTACTCCAAAATTGGGTGGATCGGATAAGCTACTGTAAACTCAGCCGTGGTGGTCATTTTTTTGAAATTGGTTTCTACGAATAAGTTTCATAAAACACCCTTTTAAATAAATGCTAGACCTTATAAAAATATCACGCCGTTTTTTTTATTGACTTTTTAAATTTAAAATTTTATATGGCCTTCCTTGTACTTAACATATGTAATCTAACACATAATGAATGTGATGAGGCCGATACAACATCTTGCCTCATCAGCAAATTGTGTGAGCAACGACCGCCACTAAAGCAACGACATATCATTCGCCGTTCTGCAGATTACGTAAACAATAACAACCACCAAGGCGGCGAGGCGGACAGACAGCAAGCCACACGCAAGTGAGTGCTCGTACACTCGTACGTATAGCCGATTGCGTAAACAGTTGACCAGCGATCGTTGCTTGCACTATCACCAATTGGATAAACAATTGTATGAACCAGAGTCAGCACGACGCAGACGTCAAAGCCGGCAGCGTCGACTACTGCATATGCGTTCTTAGGGCTTAATGGTTAAGTTAGGTTTTGGGCTAGGTTAGATTTAAGTTGAGCTTAAGCCGGAGCACACGGGGCCTGGCCAATAAAGTGTACTTGCAAACATACAACTGGTATAATTATTGCCGCGTCCGACGACCGGCTCATACAGTGATTACAGCAGATATCTTTAACTGGCGCCCAACGTGGGGCACGAAGGAAAATTAGCGATCAACAATCAACAACCCAGTCACAGAGCAGCGGAATTACCATATTTATTGAAAAATCGTTTAAGTGAATGGCATAGCCAATCGTCATCATTTGTGAAATTAATAAAGCAGCATTATATAAAGAGTGAAGTGGTTTTTTTTTTATTTTTTTTTATTGTTTTGGTGGCCGTTAACGGTTGCACCGCGTTTGAGTGAAAAAATACTTGTGTGTGTTAGTTTGTTCAGGGTCTAATGAGCAAACCCCCTCACGATAAAGAGCTTTACGATAACTCAGTGCAGGAATTAATAAACCATACTAGCAGGTTACGTGTGGCAGACGTAGTGGAAACAGAAACGGGTATGGACGCAAGACAGGTACAAGCGGTGTTAGAAGCCGCATTAGCGGCACAGGCCGCTCAATGGAAACAGGTTATTGATGAAAAAATTAGTGAAGTTAGGAACGAGATGAGTGCATTGAGGGTCACGGCCCCTGAAGTAGAAAGCTACCAGAAAATTGCGATAGTGCAGGGAAAATCGTGTAGTCAGACGTTAGACCTCGTCAAGTCCTTGCCAGAGTTTGATGGCAAACAAGAGGAATATATTTCATGGAGGCAGGCAGCGATGGCCGCCTACGAATTATTCGAACCTTATGAAGGCAGCGTAAAGCATTACGAGGCAGTAGGTATTATTCGGAATAAGATTAGGGGTTCAACGAATAATATACTGGCCTCATTTAACACAGTTTTAAATTTTAAGGCCATTGTGGCACGATTAGATTTCACCTACGCTGACAAAACTCCAGTGCGCATTCTCCAACAAGAGTTAGATACCTTGCGTCAGGGCGATTTGAGCTTGTCACAGTACTATGTTGAGATAGAAAGGAAACTGACCCTTATAATAAATAAAACGCTTATGACATATGATGCAGCTGCTGCAGCTGTCCTAAATGAAAAATTTAGATGTGATGCCCTAAACACGTTCGTATCGGGTTTAAAAAGACCCCTACACCAGGCTGTATTCCCAGCTAGACCAAAGGATCTACCAAGTGCCTTGGCACTAGCCCGCGAGGCCGAGTCGAGTCACAATAGGTACATGTTCGCGGCAACTTACGCTAAAATTGCCGAAGAGAGAGCTCAAAAGTCAGGGGGTCAAAAATTCCAAACTCGGCGGCAAAATAATTATTCTCAGAATAGTGGCGGCGATGCCAATCACGCAAGAAATCCACATTACTTCAAGAGTCAGGGCAGAAATAATGCAGGAAAGGCTTCATCACTTAGGCAACGCGAAAATGATAGGGATTTTCGTGGTAGTGGCCCCGAACCTATGGACGTCGATCCTAGTTCGTTTAAATTTAGGCACCCAACGGAATACCAACAGGCACAAGCTGCCGGTTACAATGCTCCCGTTCAGGGAAATAAGAGACAGAATAATTCAGAGCGTATGACAGATTTTAGGCGTCAAAGGATCAACAATTTGAATCATTCGGAAGTTAATCAGGTTTTCCAAGCGTATGAGGTTGCTGCCGAAGCTGCAGTAGTAGAGGTAGACAATGAAAATGGGGTTGACTACGAAAGTGACTCTATTAATTTTTTAGAGGCCACTCCCGGCTACCGTTCCTTGAGCGGACGTTGGCTGGGAAAACACTAAGGTTTTTAATTGACACGGGGGTGGCAAAAAGTTATGTCAGGCCCATAAAGGAGCTTAAAGGCGTAAAGCCGGTAGACTCCCCGTTTAATGTGAACTCTATCCATGGGTCCAATAAAATCAAACAGAAATGCCTGATAAATATTTTCGGGGTAACATCCCCATCCTTTGTGTTGGATAGTCTAACACTGTTCGACGGAATCATAGGCCTTGACCTGCTAACGCAGGTGGGCGCGACTATTGACCTAGACGGAGGCAAAATAAATTATGGTACCATATCAGAAGATCTGCAATATCATAAGTGCAGCAACGTCAACTTTACAAATGTCAACGACATACAGGTACCAAGTTCTGTCAAGGCAGAATTTAAAAAAAATTATCCTGAAAAGGATTAAGGCATTTTAACGAGCTGTTGCCATTTAACACTTCGGTTGTGGCCACGATCCGAAACAAAGATAACGAGCCTATTTATTCGAAGTTGTACCCTCACCCAATGGGAGTAGCAGATTTTGTCGTAAAGGAAATAAGAGAATTGCCACGCAATAAAATCATTAGACCGTCAAGGTCCCCTTACAATAACCCAATCTGGGTCGTAGATAAAAAGGGTAACGACGAGTTAGGCAACAAAAACAAACGTCTGGTTATTGATTTTAGAAAGCTCAACGAGCGCACTATTGCCGATAAGTACCCAATGCCGAATATTTCAATGATTCTGGCAAATTTAGGGAAAGCCAAGTACTTTACGACTTTAGATTTAAAGTCAGGCTACCATCAGATTGTCCTCGCCGAGCAGGATCGCGAGAAAACGTCTTTTTCCGTTAACGGTGGGAAATATGAGTTTTGTCGATTGCCATTCGGTTAGAAGAATGTTGGAAGCATCTTCCAGAGGGCGATCGACGTCGTCTTACGCGAACAAATTGGCAAATCATGCTATGTTTACGTCGATGACGTCATAATTTTTTTCTGAAAATGAATCGGAACATGTCAAACATATAAATTCTTCTTCTTTACTGGCGTAGGCACCGCTTACGCGATTATAGTCGAGTCAACAACAGCGCGCCAGTCGTTTCTTCTCTTCGCTACTAGGCGCCAATTGGATATTCCAAGCGAAGCCAGGTCCTTCTCCACTTGGTCCTTCCAACGGAGTGGAGGTCTTCTTCTTCCTCTGCTTCCCGCGGCGCGTACTGCGTCGAATACTTTCAGAGCTGGAGTGTTTTCATCCATCCGGACAACATGACCTAGCCAGCGTAGCCGCTGTCTTTTAATTCGCGGAACTATGTCAATGTCGTCGTATATCTCGTACAGCTCATCGTTCCATCGAATGCGATATTCGCCGCGGCCAACGCGCAAAGGACCATAAATCTTTCGCAGAACTTTTCTCTCGAAAACTCTTAAGGTCGACTCATCGGTTGTTGTCATCATCCAAGCCTCTGCACCGTATAGCAGAACGGGAATTATGAGCGACTTATAGAGTTTGGCTTTTGTTCGTCGAGAAAGGACTTTACTTTTCAATTGCCTACTCAGTCCGAAGTAGCACCTGTTGGCAAGAGTAATCCTGCGTTGGATTTCCAGGCTGACATTGTTGGTGATGTTTACGCTGCTTCCAAGATAGACGAAATTATCTACAACTTCAAAGTTATGACTGTCAACAGTGACGTAGGAGCCAAGTCGCGAGTGCGACGACTGTTTGTTTGATGACAGGAGATATTTCGTCTTGCCCTCGTTCACTGCCAGACCCATTTGCGTTGCTTCCTTGTTAAGTCTGGAGAAAGCAGAACTAACGGCGCGGGTGTTGAGGCCGATGATATCAATATCATCGGCATACGCCAGCAGCTGTATACTCTTATAAAAGATTGTACCTGCTCGATTCAGTTCTGCAGCTCGAATAATTTTCTCCAGCAGCAGATTGAAAAAGTCGCACGATAGGGAGTCGCCTTGTCTGAAACCTCGTTTGGTATCGAACGGCTCGGAGGGGTCCTTCCCGATCCTGACGGAGCTTTGAGTGTTGCTCAGCGTCAGTTTACACAGCCGTATTAGTTTTGCGGGGATACCAAATTCAGACATCGTGGCATAGAGGCAGCTCCTTTTCGTGCTGTCGAAAGCAGCTTTGAAATCGACGAAGAGGTGGTGTGTGTCGATTCTCCTTTCACGGGTCTTTTCCAAGATTTGGCGCATGGTGAATATCTGGTCGGTAGTTGATTTGCCAGGCCTTAAGCCACACTGATAAAGTCCAATCATTTTGTTGTAGGTGGGCTTTAATCTTTCACACAATACGCTCGACAGAACTTTATATGCGATGTCAAACATATAAATTGGGTTTTGGAAAAACTGTGTGAGGCCAACATGAAAGTGTCACGAGAAAAAACACATTTTTTTAAAACAAGTGTGGAATATCACAGTTTAATAGTAACAAGAGGTGGGGCAAAAACTGACCCCGCAAAGGTCAAAGCCGTTCAGGAATATCCTGAACCTAAGGATTTGTTCAGCATTAGATCCTTTCTAGGGCTAGCAAGCTATTACAGGCTTTTCATAAAAGATTTCGCCTCCATAGCAAGACCTCTAACTGAGATCCTAAAAGGTGAAAGTGGCTTAGTAAGTAAACACAAGTCTAGAAGGGCACCCATTGATTTTAGTGAAGCGCAACGCAATGCCTTCGAAAGATTAAGAAACATCCTAGCATCTGAAGATGTCAGCTTATGGTATCCAGATTTTAAAAAACCATTTGACCTAACGACAGACGCCTCCGCTCACGGCATTGGCGCAGTCCTTTCGCAGAATGGTAAACTCATTACAATGATTTCAAGAACGCTGAAAGATAGGGAAATGCATTACGAAACGAATGAAAGAGAATTACTGGCCATAGTATGGGCTTTAGGGAAACTTCAAAATTATCTCTACGGAACTAGGGATATCAACATCTATACAGACCACCAGCCTCTAACTTTTGCGGTTTCTGATAAGAACCCGAATGCAAAGATAAAACGGTGGAAAGCATTTAAAGACGAACATAATAAAATTCATTATAAGCCTGGTAAGGAAAACTTTGTCGCAGATGCCCTCTCCCCGCAGAACATAAATGTTTTGGAGACCGAACTCAAATCTGACGCGGCGACAGTTCACAGTGAATTGTCACTGACCTAAACGGTCGAAGCAACAGAAAAACCCATAAACTGCTTCAGGAATCAAATAGTTTTGGAAGAGTCGCGTTTTCCTCTGAAACGAAATTTTATACTCTTGGGCGGGAAAACCCACCACGTTATTCACTTCATGGATAGAAACAGCCTCATTGACGAAGTAAAGGAGGTTATTAAGCCCCTCGTGGTGAACGCGATTCACTGCGAGCTATCGGCGCTAGCCAGCATACAACACGAATTGGTAAGATGCTTCCCATCTACCAAATTCTGGTACTGCAAAAACATGGTGTCGGATATTACGAACAAGGATGAACAAAGGGAAATAATCACTACTGAACACAATCGTGCTCATAAAGCTGCGCAGGAAAATGTGAAACAGATCCTCTGTGACTATTATTTTCCGAAAATGTCCAAATTGGCAAACGAAATTGTCACAAACTGTAAAATGTGCACGAAAGCCAAATACGATCGACACCCTAGAAGGCAGGAATTCGGCGTTACGCCGATTCCATCGTACGCTGGTGAAATGCTACACATAGATATTTTCTCCACAGACAAGAAGCATTTTTTAACTTGTGTTGATAAATTCTCTGAATTCGCAGTAGTTCAACCGATACCGTCGCGGACAATAACGGATGTAAAAATACCCGTCCTCCAGTTGATTTATTTCTTCCCAGGAACAAAAACTATTTATTGTGATAATGAGGCATCCTTCAACTCGGACACCATTGTGACTCTGTTGAAGAACCAATATGGGATTGATATAGTAAACGCTCCCCCTCTCCACAGTACTTCCAACGGACAGGTAGAGAAGTTTCACAGTACCTTGGTAGAAATTGCTAGGTGCCTTAAACTTGAAAGAAGATTAAGCGATACAATGGACCTGATCACTCAAGACCCTTGAATACAACCGAACAATACACTCGGTCACAAATAAAGAGCCTATTGAGGTAATATACGCCTCAACCGAAGAATTCCGAAAGGAAGTGAAAGGTAAAATTGAACAAGCACAACCGTCAAGGCAGAACAGGGTCTTTGAAGTGGGGGAAAAGGTAATGGTAAAAACTAATAGAAGGTTAAGGAACAAGTTAACCCCCCTGTGTGAGGAGAGGAGAGTAGAGGCAGACCTGGAGACAACAGTCCTAATTAATGGAAGGATAGTTCATAAGGACAACCTTAGATAAAGTACTTAGCCTAAGAAAATGGCGACATTAATTTCTAATCACCTTATATTGCTTCTATAGGTTTTCAATCGCAATACTTCTCACTTTCGGGATAGTGGCAGCCAAATTAACGGATTACTCACACTCGCTTTACATACCGGTAGTGGACGGCGACGCATTAGTATGGAACGAATACAATTACCTGAGGCACTCAACTAATTTGACCGAGTTTATGCGCATGACAGACGAAACTGCCAACATGACGGACCTGTTCCCGCAGTCGCACAAGCGAAAGTTGCTAGAGACTGACAATGGACATGTTAGAACATTACTAGCCGCTATAAGCGTACATCATAGAATAGCGAGAAGCCTAGACTTTCTGGGTTTAGCCCTTAAATTTATCACAGGTACCCCCGACGCTGACGATTTCCACCAAGTTAGAATGACAGAAGCCCAACTAATAGAATCCAAGAATAGACAGGTAGTGATTAACACAAAGACACAGGAACAGATTAACGCATAACTAGTACGGTAAATGAACTCCTCAAAGAAGCGAAGAAAGAAAAAAATCGATACGGCGCACTTTTTTGAAATTTTACTCACTCGAAATAGGATTATGATCACGGAAATTCAGAATATAATGCTCGCAATAACCCTTGCGAAAATAAAGGTAGTAAATCCAGTAATCATTGATGACGAGGGTTTGAAATTCATATTGGTTGGGCCAATCACAGATATAGCAATCACTGAACTAATGGAAGTGTCAACCGTTAAAGTTATTCAGCACAATGATGTAATTCATTTTTTAATCAAATATCCAAGAATTGAGTTTTTGTGTAGGAATGTTTTGATTTTTCTGGTGGTACACAACGGCGTCGTGCTGCAAATCAACGAAAACACAGTGGTCGATTGCAAGAGCGGAATTTTGGCGGTCAACAACTGTGAAGCAACAACAACTTCAACATTCTGCAGATTAACTACAAATACAACATGCGCTCTACAACTTCACACCGGTGGCACAGCACATTGTAACACGCAACCGAGTCACCTTAACGCTAGCACCATAGTTGACGATGGAGTCATAATCATTAACGACAGCCCAACCAGAATCGCCATTGATGAAACACCTGAGAGAAATGTAAGTGGCACGTGTCTCATCACATTCGAGGACGTTGTGTTCCTGAACGGCTCATCAGCAGATTGTGTGGGCAACGACCGCCACTAAAGCAACGACATATCATTCGCCGTTCTGCAGATTACGTAAACAATAACAACCACCAAGGCGGCGAGGCGGACGGACAGCAAGCCATACGCAAGTGAGCGCTCGTACATAAACAGTGTCAATAGCCGATTGCGTAAAAAGTTGACCAGCGATCGTTGCTTGCACTATCACCAATTGGATAAACAATTGTATGAACCAGAGTCAGCACGACGCAGACGTCAAAGCCGGCAGCGTCGACTACTGAATATGCGTTCTTAGAGCTTAATGGTTAAGTTAGGTTTTGGGCTAGGTTAGATTTAAGTTGAGCTTAAGCCGGAGCACACGGGGCCTGGCCAATAAAGTGTACTTGCAAACATACAACTGGTATAATTATTGCCGCGTCCGACGACCGGCTCATACAGTGATTACAGCAGACATCTTTAACTTGTACATTACCTTACCTAACAATGTGGCTGTATATATTTATGTGCATGTAGCAAAATTCCTGTGCTCCTCTTCAAAATGTTTCCAGCTGGTATGCCTCGTAATGTTGTTGCTTTATATTTAGGTTTTTGTCACCGCAGCTTTAGTTTTTTCATCGTACCATTGCACTTTTTTATATTTTTGTAAAACTCAGATAAAATGCGTTACTTTATTTCTTCCAATTTCTAGTTTTAATGTGGCAATATAATTTTTTAAATAAATTAAGAAAACTATATGCAGCAAAGTCATTCTAATTATAAGACCAGCACTGTAAACATATTTCGGCAATTCACTGCACCTTTCTTTTTGTTGCCGGAATTTTTTTCTTTTGTTTTATGTGTCTATTTGTTGTGTTACTGAGCATTTGCTTTGTTTTGTTCACCGCACTTTTTTAAATTTTCTCTCCTTTCTGTGTATACGTATTAAAACTTATATGTATATTTTCACTTTTTGTTTTTTAAATTTTCAAAATTGCTCTTCACCGCGCTGCACTTAATTTTGTTTTATTTTATTTTGTTTAAAATTCAATAGTGCCTGTCACTATCCGGCTCGAAGAACCATGCTTAATTCCGCAGTTTATTAGGGTATTATATGTAGGCGGGTATTGTCACTTGCGAAGCGAACGCTTTGGCGAATATACCCCAAATTTGCATTGTGAATGGCGAATAAACGTATTCGCTAAAATATGTCGTTGCCATTCATGAAAAAAGTAGCGCGTTTATCCGAATTTGACATTTGTGTCATTTATACTTAAAAATATTTATTATTATATCAACTGAAGTTCGAAAATATGTTTAATAACGCGGATCTGTATTTTGAAGATAATTACGATGTCGAAACGCGAACTAATCTTCTTCGACAGCGCCGTTTTATTAGAGATAGTTCTAATCCTACAGAGCTACCTAACACGGTGTATGTATCCAGTTCAATTATAACGAATAATAAGAAGTTTTTGTTCAATGTACACGTATTTGTAGATTCGTTGCGAATTTCCGCTTAAACAAGGACGCATTTATGTATGTGCTGGATAAAATCAAAGACAAATTTCTTTGTCGGATGTCGTCTTCCTTAACGCCGATGTTAAAATTGTGTGCCGCGCTCAGATTTTTTGCACATGGCAGTTACCAACAAGCTATAGGGAATGAATTTCAGTTGGGACTTGCTCAGCCAACAGTTTCCCTTATTTTAAAAGAGATCATACCCATTTTGGAAAATGAAATTTGTCGTAACCATATAAGCGTAGATATGAGTGAAGAAGAAAAGCAGCAGGCAAGGAGCAAATTTTATTCAAGATCGGGAATACCAAATGTAATAGGCTGCATCGATGGAACCCATATTGCGATTTATGCTCCTACCACAAACAAACACCTCTATCTAAACAGAAAAGGATTTTTTAGCATAAATGCAATGATTGCCAGTTCTTATGAATTTAATACATTAAAATTGGTATAAAAATTTTATTGCATTTTTATTACAGGCTTGTGGTCATGACATGAATATATTTTGTGAATGCTAGATATGCTGGTTCTACACACCATTCATTCGTATGGAACAATAGTTCTCTAAAGGCATGTTTAGAGGCAGCGCATCAAAACGGAGATCAGAACTCTATTTATTTAGGTATTCGCAATATTTGACTACTGCGCAAGTTTAATCTTGACATATGAATATTGAAAACAATAATACATTTGCAGGTGACTCCGGATACCCTCTAAGCCCTTATTTATTAACACCTTTCCGTCATGCAGAATCTGGAACTAAGAAGTCAATTTTTAATAAGAAGCACGCGAAAGCGAGAAATGTTGTTGAACGTACGATTGGAGTTTTGAAATGCCGTTTCAGATGTCTTCTGAGTGATAGGAAAACGCGCTACGATCCTGCTAAAGTAACATCCGTTATTAATATATGCTGCGCCTTGCACAACATTTGTAAAAAAATTAGAATCGGTGATCCGGAAGAGGCTGAAACCTTCTTTGATGCCGTTGTACCATTGGAACCAATTAATTAAAATGGCAATGGTTCACCAGGAGAGCGCCGCAGAAGACAAATTCAATATTACATAGATAATAAATATATAAAAATTACAAAAACTACATGCTTTTAAATTAAATTAAAAAAATCTCAGATTCAATTCCGTCACTTACAATAATAAAGTAAAAATAAATTCATCACATGTTTTCTTAAAAAAACCTCAATTTCAAGTTCGGTTAAAATACGAAATAAAAAAAAATCATCACATTCTTATGAAATAAACTATAAACTAAATTCAATCTATTTACAAGCACTCTATTTACCTTATTTTTTTGCATTTTTAATTTTAAAATTTGTAGTTTTATTTCCATCTTTTCTTCATGTCTTTTTTTTTCTCTAAATTTTCTTCCTTCTTCCCTTCTTCTTTCATTTTCATTAATTTAATTTCTTCCTGTTTCAGTTCATATGTTTTTCTTGCATACCTTGCAATTTCATCTATTTTTCTTTTCATTTTTGCAATATTGTTGGAAAGGGTGTCTTGAACTTCGGCTTGCTTTTCCAACGCTTTCATCCGAATGACTTCACGTTCCTCTACTGTCATTCTAGGATGGCTGCTTGAGGATTGCGATGACAAATCCATGGCTCGTTGTGTTTCCTCGGTCGTGCGCTCTTCTGGCTGAATTTCACTCGTATTTACCGCAGTTTCTACTTCATTAGAGCCATATGCTAAGCCTGTAGGATTTACAGCCGCCTGAAGGTGAAGAAGCTCATCCACACTTTGCTCTAATGGAGATAAACTTTGCTGAGCATAAGGTCCTGCTCCTGTGGCAACAGTTTCGCGTCGGTTTGTCACTATTTTTTTTTAGTTTCAGTTTATAATCTAGCCAAACCTAAATGCTACACATAAGTAACTTCAACCAAATAAATTAATTAAATTTTTACCTTATTCCACTCGCGCCCGTTTCGCAATGGTGGACCAATGGCATTGAGTTCGGCAGCGAACAGGTCCCATTGCTCTGCCCTGCTTTTCTTTGTCGATCCTCTGGCGACGTCCGGATTATTTTCCATTAACGCAACCAATTTTTGGAATTGCTGCGTTGTTGTACGTTTTGTTCTAGAAGTATCGTTTTGTTAAATATAATTAAATAATTACAACTCCTCAAATAAAGATCAAAATTTACTTACGTCCTTTTCATTTCAAATAGCGAATAAAAAATACATTCGTTAAATTTTGACAGTAATGGCGAAGCGAATGCCGTTTTTTGCCAGCGGCAATACCAGAAATTTATTTTCGTCACTCGTTCGCCATTTTCTGGCGAATTCGTTAGAGATTCGCAACTTACAATTCGCCACGGCGAAACTCGCCAAAATTTTCATTCGCTTCGCAAGTGACAATACCCGCCGTAATCCCACTCACACCCGCGATGAGAATTGTAAATGAAAATATGCGGGTAATTGGTTGTACAATTTCCTTTAATATGTTTTATATTTAAAATATAATACAATTTTAAATACATACAGTGGCTCACATCGTAAGTCGGGCGAGCAATCAACATGTCTGTGTTGATTTTTTTAAATATGTAAAACTCATTTTTTTCTTAACTTTTTCCCACTACAATTACTTACATATAACACAATAAATGCTTGCAACAATTAAAACTATACACATTAGTATAACGGTACTGCAAACAAAAAAAGAAAAAATGTTCTGTAAATGCGATCACATTGAAAGTCGGGCAGAACACCTGCGCGAAACGGAGTGAAATATTTACCGTTAGGAACAGAAAAAATATTATTTTTAAATCGAGAAAATTTTAGTTGAAAGCAAGGTTTGAAGAAAGTAACATTTCACAACATTCGTACTCCTGGTTTTTGAAATGTCACGTAAAATAAAGCAGTCAACGATCGAAGAGCGAAAATTGGTCTTTTATCACCATTCAAAAAGTAAAACTGAACGAGAAATTGGGGTTTTAGTAAATAAAAATAAGTCAACTGTACATGATATCATAAGTAGATATAAAGGCAGCGATGGAGTAGAAAATAAGCAAAGAAAAACAGCTAAAAGAAAGTTAAGTTCGAGAGATGAAAAGTATATTTTAAAAGAAATTCAAAAGGATCCGTTCCTCTCCGTCCCAAAACCTGCTACATCTCTCAAAGAAAATTTTGGGATTAGTGTTTGTGCGGAAACTGTAAGAAGAGTGTTACGGAAAAACAACTTAAATGGACGAGTGGCGCGAAAACAGCACTGGATTAGTGCAAAAAAAAAAAAGATCGGCTTGATTTTGCGCGCGAATACAAAACGAAAGACTTCTCATTTTGGAGTCAGGTAAATTGTAAATGCGATTATGTTTCAACATTTCCTAATATGTAAATTATATTATTTTAAGGTTCTTTTCACAGATGAGAGCAAATTTAATTTGTTTGGATCGGACGGCAGGCGTTTTGTGTGGCGTAAACCAAACAAAGAATATAAAAATAAAAACACGAAAAAGATCGTTAAGCACGGAGGAGGTTCCGTAATGGTCTGGGGATGCATGGCGGCCTCTGGTGTGGGCAAACTCCATTTCATTGAAGGAATAATAGATAAAAATATTTATTTGAATATATTGAAGGCAAATGTGAAGGAAAGTGCGCTTATGTTGGGTATTGCTGATAATTTCAAGTTTTATCAGGACAATGACCCGAAGCACTCCTCGTTGTTGGTGAAGCCTTGGTTGCTATATAACTGCCCCAAAATCATAAAAACTCCAGCGCAAAGCCCCGACCTTAATGTGATAGAGCATATGTGAGATGAGCTAGGTCGCAGGGTTCAAAATAGGAGGTGCACCAACAGGGATCAACTTAAAGCTGTGCTCCAAGAGGAATGGACGAAAATAACTCCAGATGTTTGTCGTAAACTGGTTGAAAGTATTCCTTATAGACCCCAAGAAGTGGAAAAGCAAAATGGATACGCAACAAGATACTAAACATCGCACATATTACAAACACAAGCCAAAAGGAAGTGTGTTGCCCGACTTACAATGTGGCCATATTTTTAATGAATTTTTACATTTTTGTTTTTAAGCGTCGTTATGTTAATAAAATAGAACTAGTACTGGCTGTGAAATATTGCTGAATAAATAAGCTTTTAAAACCATTTCTTGTTTTTTGAAAACAGAAATTCGTCTCATACAATTCGACCATCAGCACTCGTTTTTCGTACGTACATAACTCTATACTACGCCGCGTCAACGTACAGTATACAACATACAGTAGCAAGGTGAGAGCAGCTGCACAATTTTATGTTTTAAGTTATATGAGTACAAAATTCTTTCGAAATTTACCAGGGTTCAATCTTAATCGCATATCCCTGCGCACACGAAAGGTCTTTGAGATCTCCGCCGGCTGGGCGGAGGGCAACGGACTAACTGTCAATCTGGAGAAAAGAGAAGTCTGCTTCTTCACAAGAGGATACTCAATCGCCTTAAACTGCCCCGCGTCATTCAGCTCCTCCAAGGGTTATTTGAAGCAAAGAACCAAAGAAAACTTGGGGTTGTGTGGAAGGTGGACCAAAAAGCCATTACCTCGTAGAATAAAAAAAAATATGAAAAATGGTTATAACTATTCATTGTCCGATTTAAGAAATCTTCGGCAAAAAATTGAAGTAGACCCAAGATTGTACTATACGTTCATTTAATTTCTGCAACATATCTTACATATTGACCGACCTATACGGTACAAAAATTGCTATTTTGTATCAAAATGACTCGAGTGGATTCGATTCAAAAGCATTCTTGCAGTTTCTGTAATTTTGTAATTCAATAAGTTCTTCCTGTATTTCTTCAGTTACAATATGAGCGTTCGTGCTAAAGGCCAGTTTTTCACCAACTTTAGCTTCTTCGGTAAATTTGATTTCGGTATGTTTGGTTTGCTTATAAAAGCGGGAATCTTATTTTCAAAAATTAATATATCGTCACCTGAAATGCAAAATAACGTAACAACCTTTTCGGAAATTTACAATGGCATGAATGAAACACGAAACAAAATGGAACATTAGTGAAACAAAATTTTAATATTGTTTAAAACTGGCTTATATCTGATCGCAGAACCTGAAAATGTTGAACAAATGTAATATATAATATGTAATTTTAAGTAATATGAATTTTTAATGATACGTTATTTTACATTTCAGGTGACGATATGTATTTGCGACGTTTGCCTTGAAGTTGCATATTCAATTTCTTTAAGTGTATGAAAATAATCACAATATAAGCCAAATTTATCTGATATGCCGGTAATACTGTAAACTGTTTCAACAAATCATTAATTGATTTGATAACCAGAAAAATCTCAACCTCTTCTATCTGTTTATTTAATCTTCTTAAGGCAACCAGGAAAATCCCTAGAAGCTAATCTTGGTGCTGTATAATACAGTGTGTTGTTATTGTATTAGATCTACAATTAGTACAAGCAATTGATAATAATTCAAAATGTCGGTCAATTCATCAGACAACAAAATTAAAAATGACGACTATTTGATTTTTGAAATAACCGTATATCTCTACCATATATCATTTGACATTAGTTCAACTCTCACTCTGACCGTGTTATTACCTCTGGTATATCTTCTACTTAATTCTTTCTCTTTAATCCCAAAATTTCTTTGACGTCTTTGATAGCGCACAGCTGAGTGATAGTAAGGCTTGTTTGTAAAAAAATTTCTAAAAATTTTTGGAATATTTTTTAAATGTTGCCTACTATTAAATGGGTAAAAATTCAGTTCAAATAAAGCTAATGTACGGACAAAATTTGTTGCTTGAACGCCAAATTAGTTTGCAAAACTTCGTTCTGGGAGTTTTGATCTTGAGGATATACCACGCCATGGAAGGTCTCTCCAAGATGATGTGGATAAAATAAATAAATTGTAACGAAGCTTTTTGTTGCTCCTGCTTCCTACAAGTATAAATTGCTGAAGTATACTCGCCGTGTCCAGGGTTCGTTACAACAAAACTTCGCTAACAATATCCTTCGGCGGGCGTTGACGCTCCTGTGCTACGACGACCACGATCGACTATTTCTGCCGGCGCTCATGTAGGCTTCAATGACGCTGTTCTGCTGTACACGTTGACACTCGCGTGATACAACGACTACGCCCGGCTACTTCTGCCGACGCTCGTGTAGGCTTCAATGACGCTGTCCTGGTATATACGTTGACGCTCCTCTACTACGCAGGTGATGTCCTGTTGAACCACTTTAGCCGCATAAAGATACCGGACCACGGAAGACTGCGTTAGCGACCGCAATGTTAAAGATTGAGTTGGTCAGAGAATGAACTCACTACCAGGGTCACCCTTAACAGATGGCGTTCACAAGTCAGGATACCAAGCCTAGCTAAAGGATAAACTCACTGCGTAGTCTGATGCTGAACGTATGTACGCTGTCATGGATAATATGATATGAGACTCTTTGATTCGAGAAAGAACTGTCAAAACTCGCATTTTTTATAACATTTAGTACTGAAAATATTAGACTGGGTATTTAATGAATTATACAAAACAATAAATTAAACACTTCGAAAACGCATACATATATAAATGCTAAAATGCAAAATCATTAATTAATTTACAAAAACCTTTATTTTGCCAAAATATGGTCGCACAGTTAAATGAAATTTTATTTCACACTAATTTCGTCAAGTAATTATAGTGGTTTACTTCTGGCATTCCGCCTTTTCTGAAATCAGCTGATCGAAATTCCCTCATCTCCTTCGCTGTCAAATAATCAGGGAACGAGAGAGAAAAATGAGAGCCAATGCGAGAGTCTGGTATCCTATTATCCATGACGCTGTCACAGTCCCGTGCTGACTGACTGATCATCGGTCATCTAACTCCCCACCAAGCCTGTGCTGCGTGCTAACAGATTCGCAACATGTTACGTTGGGATGGCGTGTGTTGCTGGGATGGCGTATGTTGTTGATAGTGGCGTGCTTTTACCGCTGCGTATGCATTCTTGTGTTCATTTCGTCCGCATGTCTGGTTTCTCAATCTTCTTTTGTTTCTAGAAGTGGCGTGGTTTTCCCGTTGTGTTGTGAACAATAGGGTGTGGCCTTTATGGCTTGTGTGGACTAAATTCTGTATAGTTAATTAGTTCTCACAAAATTACATCACCAAAGGAAATTTCTTTGTGAACAACCCAATATAATATATAAACCTGTTAAATCATTTCAAGATTGAAATTAGCCAAATCAGGTAAGCCGTTCTCGAGTTAAGCGAAACTAGCGACCAAGAATTCATTTATATACATATGTACATATACCATAAACGTATAGGTATACATCGGGTTTAAAAAAAAAAAAATGGACACGAATTCTTAAAAAAGCAAAAGGCGCACAAATTGTTAAGAAAATTTAAAAGTTTTTTATTTAATTCTAAGTACAATCTGCGTCCACTACCGTGGGATACGCCTCCTCAACATCGCATCTAAGGTTTAATAGAGCAAGTTGTCTGAAATATTACAGCCCACCGTAAACAAACTGATTGGAGCTTATCCGTGTGCCTTTAGGCCTGAAAAATCAACAACTGACGAGATATTCACCATGCACCAAATCTTGAAAAAGACCCCTGAAAAGAGAATCGACACACACCACCTATTGTCGGTTTCAATGCTGCTTTTGACAGCACGAAAAGGAGCTGCCTTTACATCCGATGTCTGGATGTAATATCCATGACGTTGAGCAATACCAAAAGCACCGTCAGGATCGGGAAGGACCTTCCCGAGACTTTCAATACCAAACGAGTTTTCAGAGAAGGCTATTCCCTATCTTGTGAATCTACACTTGGAGGAAATAATTCGAGCTGCAGAATTAAATAGAGAAGATACCATTTTTTATAGGAGTGTGCAGCTGCTAACGTACATCGATGATCTTGATATTATTGGCCGTTAGTTATGATTTCTCGAAAAATAATAAGGAAGCGAAGCAAATGGGTCTTGTAGTAAAGAAAATATCACCTCTCATCAAACAAACTGTCGTTGCATTCGCAACTTGGCTCTCACGTCACTTTTCACAACGTCCCGTGTATTTAACGTGGGTACCTGCTGACAACAGTCTTACTCAATGCGCTCAAAAGAAGAATACCTGGCATTTTCAGTACCAATTGGCAGTGTGGAATGGACTCACTAACCATCTTGACAGAGTTCGAGGCCCGTTCAAAACCTCTGCCGTACTTTGAGTCCAGCACCCGGTTTCAATGCAACTCCACATTCAACTGACAATAATTCAGTTCTTCCCGTATTCGGGTTTTAACCACAACCGCCACAATACTCCCCGAGGGCCATTCCAGGTTAAAGCGAACTCCAAGGACTCCTTCTCCCCGTGGTACCAGAATTAAGTTTGCGGTCAGACCTAGTAGCCGAAACTACTACCAGTTCAGCTTCCATACTGCTCTGGACTGATGATTAGGGGTTAAACCTCATACGCACATTACACGCACACATCATTCATACAAGAAGCTGTTAAACGCATTCGGCGTCTGAAAAAATTCACGCGCAAACGACTCTAACTGTTCGGGATTCCGACTAGTGGAGATCACACCGATTAGATCGAGTATTCTACAATTATATGCACTCAATCCTCTACCTCTGCCTCGCAAAAACAACCCGACCTATCAGATAGGTTCTTCTGATGCAAAAATGCATTCATATGCCCAGGCTTCATTGGCAGAAAACCCACATTCAGAAGTCTGGGTTATCCTCAATAAACCTAACGTCCGAAATATTCTCATAAGTCACTCGACCATTAGGACTATTGTCTTGCCACCTACATCTGACACTATAACATAGAAGCATCGTGCTCCCTAGATATCTTTCCCTCTCCACATCATCACCGGAAGTCCAGTTACTCTGCAGCGGCTCCAAAAGTGGCACAGGCCACTAACAACCCACGTTATATTATGCGAACATCACGACGTCGCAGACCCCAATCACTCCGCAAAATGTAACGAACGGTTGCCTGCAGTCGCCCCTTCACATTCGCCAAGTGTGGAGCGTTACTGTTGACAACAATTGTTGCGATTTACGTGAGTACTTGCCGACGACGGCTTTATCTCACAGAGCTTTCTAGAAGCACATAGATCAATGCAATGCGTTGCTCAGCGCCCCAAAGTATAAATGCATTTTGCACGTATATTTTGGTTCCAATTGGTTCAGGTGGATAGGGACACCTTAGCCGCCTTGGTCGGGTACGAGACCGATCTAAAACCTCTGGCGTACTTTGAGTCTGGCCTTTAGGTTTCAACCACAGCCACCACGAATCTCCACAAAGGGCCAAACCCAATGAGCAGATTGGAGCAAACCCCAAGTGCTAACTGCTCCCCGTGATGCAGAATAACTCTCCTCAACAGGTGCCGCAATTGAGCGGAAAAGTCCTCTCTCGACGAACAAAAACCAAACTCTGTAAGTTTCTCATTGTTCCCGTTCCGCCATATGCTGCAGAGGCATGGTCGATGGCAACATCTCATAAGTCAACATTAAGAGTTTTCGAGAGAAAAGTTCTGCCGCAGATTTATGGCACTTTGCGCTTTGGCCACGGCGAATATCGACATAGTTCAGCGAGCTCTGAAAGTGTTCGACACATTACCTGCCAGCGGAAACAGAAGAAGAGGAAGACTTCCACTCCGTTAAAAAGAGCAGGTAGAGAAGGACCATGGAGTCTCCAATTGGCCCCAAACAGCGAAAAGGAACAACGACTAGCAGTTGTAAACTCGACTATAAGTGCGTAAGCGGTCTTTGTAATGAATAGGACTTTTAGGATTTACTTCTAAGACTTGAAGAGAGCCTGGCTTATTGCTAAAGAGCAAAGGCTCAAATGAACCCATGAATTAGTCTAGAGGGGTTAAATCACAACATCTTGAAGACTATTTCCAAAATTTAAAATTTCTTGAAATAATTGAATATACAAACTCTTCTCGTAACGATCGTTTGTAGCACATACTGTGTAGCACGTAGCCTTGTTGGAACAAGGTGTTGTCAAGATCAACTTCCCCCAATTGCGGTATAAAAAGTTGGTTATCATCTATTTATACCGCTCTCCATTGACCGTAGCAGTGTACCCAGCTTCATTTCGAAAGAAGAATTATAGAAAGAAGAACCACATCAAACTGTCAATTTAGATGAATGTCATGATTGTTCATGAACAATTTGTGGATTTTCTTCACACCAGAAACGAGTCTTGTTTATTTACCACACCTCTGAGATGAAAGTGAGCCTCATAAGAAAAGATTATTTTCTTAATGGAATCGTTATCGTTTTCAAGATGTTCCAAGACAAAATCTGCAAATTCGCGGTATTCACGACATGGCTTCAGTTCTTGAGTGAGAACTTTATATGTATGCAAGCTCTTTGTCTTATTGGCAAAAGCTCATGAAAAGTTGCAATTGGAGAATTGATAATAAAATTGAATAACTTGTAAACTTTGTTCTTGCGTACATCTTTCCATGATGAAATTTGTTAACATTTTTCAACACAATGAGATAAATTAGAGATCATGGCATTAAAAATGGCCGAAACGAAACTTGCAAATCAAATCATACCTATTGGAAAATCCATTATTATCAACTGAATAAAGGCGCAATTGATATGGTGCTAAATTACGTCTTGTAAACCCTCTCAAAATATTTCCATTTTTTCCATTAAATCAATAACTACGGCATTTTATGTTTTATTCTTATGTTTTTTGACTATAGACATTAAGGTAAGTTAATTTGGAGTAATAAAATAAGTTATTTTCTTAGTTCTTATTTCGAAAGAACTAAGGCCTCAGGGAACTGAGGTAGGAGCATCGTCTCTGAGAGTACATCCATTCCCGTGTATTTCGTCGTATATCTCAAACAGCTTATCGTTCCATCGAATGCGATATTCGCCGGTGTCAACGCGCAATGGACCATAAATCTTTCGCAAAATTTTTCTGTCGAAAACTCGCAATGTAGGCTGATCAGTTGTTGTCATCGTCCATGCCTCTGCACCATATGGCGCAACAGGAACAATGAGAAACTTACAGAGTTTGGTTTTTGTTCGTCGAAAGAGGACTTTACTTCTCAATTGCCTACTCAGTCCGAAGTAGCACCTGTTGGCAAGAGATATCCTGCGTTGGAGTTCCTAACATTGTTGGTGGTGTTTACATTGGTTCCAAGATATACGAAATTATCTACGACTTTAAAGTTATGACTGTCAACAGTGACGTGGGAGCCAAGTCGCGAGTGCGACGACTGTTTGTTTGATGACAGGAGATATTTCGTCTTGCCCTCGTTCACTGCCAGACCCATTTGCTTTGCTTCCATGTTCAGTTTGGAGAAAGCAGAACTAATGACGCGGGTGTTGAGGCCGATTATAATGTATCAATATCATTGGCATACGCCAGCAGCTGTACGCTATTATAAATGATTATACCTGCTCGATTAAGTTCTACAGTTCGAATTATTTTCTCCAGCAGCAGGCTGAAGAAGTCGCACGATAGGGAGTCGCCTTGTATGAAAACTCGTTTGGTATTGAACAGTGCGGAGAGGTCCTTCCCGATCCTGAGCTTGTTGCTTCTTCCATGGGGTGCGTTTTTTACGTTTTGGGTCCCGAACCCAGCGCACAACCCTACGGGGGGATGTTCCGCCTTCTCACTTAAGCTCGCCTTCAGACGGATGTTCTTAGGCTACCCAGAGGATACTTGGTCGAAGGCCGGAAGTCGTGAGCTGCTTGAGCCATATGTAAAAGAATCACTTCTGGCCACTCCCAAGTGAATGGCGATCAGAGAACTTTCCTCACTTGCGTGAACTTCTACACATGACTCCATTCTTTATTACAGTTCATATTTTATTTTTAGAAGTTTTACATAATAACAAGAAAAAACGTTAACTTCCGCTGCACCGAACCAAATATACCCTTCACAGGTGCATTTCTTTTAATAACTATGTGTCCAGTTTGTATGGAAGCTATATGTTATAGTAATCCGATTTAAACAATTTTTTCGGAGATTATGTTATTAACTTAAGCAGTAATCCATGTCAAATTTCTTGAACATACCACGTCAAATGCGAAAGTTTTCCATACAAGTCCTTAATTCCGATCGTTCGTTTGTATGGCAGCTATATGCTATAGTGAGCCGATCTGAACAATTTCTTTCTACATTGCAGTATTTTTATAAACAATAACTCATACCAAATTTCGTGAAGATATATCGTTAAATTAGGAAATTTTACATGCAAGCTCGTGATTCCGATCGTTCAGTTTCTGTGGCAGCTATATGTTAAAGTGGTCCGATATCGGGAGTTGCAATAAATGAGCAGCTTCTTGAGAAAATGACGTTTACAAAATTTCAAAATGATATCTTAAAAACTGATGGACTAGTTCCTACATATACAGACAGACAGACGGACGGACGGACAGATAGACAGATGGACATGGCTAAATCGACTCAGCTCAACATACTGATCATTTATATATATACTTTATAGGGTCTCCTGTTCAGGGTATATAAAGAAAATTTTATAATTTAAATATAATACTTTAATAATTTATTTAACTTAAATTAAAGGCTTTTAGTTTCAGCTTTATACATGTCTCTTGACGCAACACCGGCCATCTTGACAGGATAAGCATCCTTCAACATCCATGGGCAGTAATGCGAGCTTATGAATAGGGCGTTTAATTGTGCCCGTCTTGGTTGCCACATCTATCACCCTGCCGTCTTGTTCTCCTGCGGTTGCGACGACTCCTCCTAGAACCCGCTGCCGCAGTCCTCTTCGTGAACGAGGACAAGGACGCCGGGCTGCAGGTTGCGTTTAGTGTGCAGCCATTTGTTTCGCTCCTGAAGGCTCGTCAGATATATTTTGAACCACTGTTGCCAAAACTGTTACTTGAGACAGCAAACAATTTGATATATCTCGCAGCAACGAATTGGGTCCGTTCGCACTTGTGCTGGTAGCAGTGCTCGCAGAAGACAACCAATTAAAAGTTGCGCTGGAATTAGCGCTTATCCATCGTTGCTGTCCTGGCTCAACCGTGCTAAGGGGCGCGAATTCAAAATGGCCTCCACTTCGGCCAGCAGTGTTGAGAGCTCTTCCGTCGTGAGTAGAACGTTGCCTATTGCCCGAACGACCAGATAGTTGCGGACTTCACCGCCGCCTCCCATAATCCACCGAATTGCGGTGCCCTGGGTAGTATATAGCCAAAGCTGAATCCTTCTTCGGCGGCGAGTCCCATTAGTTGTGGGGCTCGCGCTAGAAAAGCCTCCTTCAGTTGGCGCAGTTTGCGGTCGGCGTCGACAAAGTTGGTTGCGTTGTCGCTGAATATTTCCTGTAGTATCCCTCGGCGAACAATGAACCTTTTTAGGACGAAAATAAAAGTATTAGTAAATAGGTTCGAGACTAGTTCCAAATGTACTGCTTTTGAAGTGAAGCAAACGAAAACTGGTACATAAGTTTTTACGTGTGGTCGACCACGTATTTTTAAAATTGTATATACGGGACCACAAAAATCAACGCCACATATCAGAAAAGATCGTACCGCTCGAACTCTTTCAATTGGCAAATTCTCCAATGTTTGGGTTTGCATCTTCGGCTTGTAATGAAAGTAGTGTGTACAATTTCTTACGGTTCTCGAAATAGCGCAACGAACGCTTTTGCCTCAGTGTCGTGATTTCGAAAGAGACCTCCTACTCGGATTAATTTAAATGAAAGCGACATATCCGAGTACTCATAAAAGAAAGGGTTGAGTTTTTTAAAGTTAGCGGGTAGCGTCGTGCCTATTGACAGTTTTTGGATTTCACTCGCAAACTCAGAATGTTAAATCACCAGGACAATTTTCAAAAAACTTACTTTTAAATAGTCTGCCGTCAGAGCCCTTCCCACAGTAGGCACTTTTGGTCGTCTGATCCATCGTAATAAATATGCGAACACACGAAGCAACTTTTGATGAAAAGAGAATTTTTCAATCAGGTCCATTATAGTGCTATCTTTCACATTTGCCGAAAGTTTGACATCGCTTTTCTTTTTCCTTAATGCTTCGTTTTCTGGGGAGAGCTGGAAGTGAGTGTTAATTAATCATAAAGTGGGGTCTTCCAGGAGGAAATGTGGACCGCCATACCATATAGAACTATTCAAAGTCGCCCACGTTATAACCCCGAGAAACTTGATCCGCAGGATTTTGTGCTGTTAACACATGTCGCCAATGTACATTGTCAGTCAATTTTTGGATTTCGGATTTGCGATAAAGGTTTGTAATGAAGATGCGTTTTAACCCAATGCAATATAATTTCAGAGTCTGTCCAAAATGTAATTTTCTCGAATCGATGACTCAACATTGGCGCAACTCGTGAAGGTAAATGGGCAAAAAGATGTGCTCACGAAAGCTCGAGACGCGGAAGAGACTTGGTGTTCAGCGGAGCCACTCTAGACTTTGCTGTTAGCAGTATACATTTGACACCACAAGCAGATTGGCTTCGTATATATATGTATGCAGCAACCGTACGCTCTTATTGAAGCGTTGAAGAAGCCATGGATTTGGCTTACAGGAGTCAACTCAAGGTTTACATACCGAGGAAGGCTAATTGATGAGAGCTGCAGTAGGTTGGCTTTGAAATGAAATTCTGCCAGCTAGTGTCGAGGCGCAATAGAATCGAGTCATCCCAATCTAGTTTTTGAATCCAGAGCTCTTGCAATAACAATTTTGCTTTGGTAACTAGTGGGGCTAATAATCCAAGAAGATCAAAAAAGCGATCGGGGACTGACAATATGTTTCGTTTAGTGGATAGATCATTAAAGACGGCATCCAAAACAAATCCTCTTTCGGCAACCAATCGATTTCTAGTGTTTTGGTTGAATTTTTGTCATTGAAGCTTAATGACTTTTCAGTAAAATCACTGTCAAAAAATTTGGGGAGGCTCGTAAACCACTTTGATAAGGTGAATCCGACCGAGTTTAATATTTTAATTACTTGATTTCTTATAAGATCTAGAGACTCAAACTTTGAAGATTCTGTCAATAAATCACCGACATTAAAGTCGCTTTTAATGACCAATGAACCGAGTAGATATTTAGTTGTATGAGCATCACTAAGCATTTGTAAATACCGTGTTGCGAGAAATGGTGCAGGCGCAGCGCCGTAAGTGACGGTATTACGTCGAAAAATTTGTATATGCTCTGTCTCTGTCTTCTTCGTGTAGCATTATTTGGCGGTACATTATAGTAATGTCTGCCGTTACTGGTACTTGTGTAAACGAAATCGAAGAAAAGTTGAGTACAACTGTTCGTGGATGGTTGGGCTTACCATCAAAAGTGCATTTGAAATTTGAGATGAAATAAGACTCGAAGCATTAAAAACAACACGTAACTTGGTTGATGTGCTTTCGGGTCTTAAAACGCATTGATGCGGAATGAAATAGTGTGCCTCACACGGGATCTTATTGTTCGTTGGGCTCATGTGACCCAGTGCTCTGTATTCATTCATAAAGTCTGGATACATTTTGCGAAGTTCTGGATCTTTCAACGTTCTTCTCTCCAGGCCCGAAACCGCCGAACTGCGGTTTCATAAGAGTGACCGTGTAACTTACGGTCAACTTTAAAGGGCATTTTGACTTGAAGCCGTCTTGAAGACAATGCTTGAGTTGTATTCACGACAAACATTTCACACTATTTTTGCTCTGGTGTGAATTTGATGTCATTTGTTTCAGAAGGAAATTATCCTAAAGCCCAAATTTTTGGACCACCGAGTTTATTGACGTTAAGTAGTCTTCCGATTGGCATAATTTGCTAGTTGTAGAAGGAGGAGGAGTCATGTGTAGAAGTTCACGCAAGTGAGTAAAGTTTTCTGATCGCCATTCACTTAGGAGTGGCCAGAAACGATTCTGTTACATATAGCTCAAGCAGCTCACGACTTCCGGTCTTTGACCAAGTATCCTTTGGGTAGCCTAAGAACAGCCGTTTGAAGGCGAGCTAAGGTAGAAGGCGAAACATCCCCTGCATACAGTTGTGCGCTGGGTTTGGGACCCGCCACGTAAAAAACCACCCCCAATGAAAAGTAGCAACCAACCTCGGATGAGAGACCCCCCTTTTTGATGACAACCATAGCAAAGGAAATAAGGACTACGAATTGAGAGTACGCACCTGGAATGTCCGGTCCCTTAATAGCGAAGGTGCCACTGCTTAGCTGGTTGATGTCCTCACGCAAATAAAGACTGACATCACCGTCGTCCAAGAAATTGGATGGACAGGACAAGGATAGAGACGAGTAGGTCCTTGTAGCATTTACTACAGTGGCCATATAAAGGAGCGCAAGTTTGGTGGGAGCGAGACACCGTCGCCGAGAACTATCATTTACTCCGGTGAATGAACGTCTAGCTACAGTCGGCATCAAAGTAACAACAACAACAACATATCGCTGATTTGCGCCCACGCTCCGACGGAAGAGAAGGACGATGTGACCAAAGATACCTTCTGTGAGCGCTTGGAGCTACCTGGCTTGCTCCGGATCGAAAAGCCACCAACCAGATCGATCATGTTGTGATAGACGTAAGACACTTCTCTATTGTTCTGGACGTGAGTTATAAATTAAAGTCTTCCGGTCTGTACTGTAGCAAGAATCAGACTGACTCTGCCATCAGATCAGCAACTCGAGTCTGCCCCAATGTGTGGGTGTACCGCACATTCCAACAGACTCAAAATATGGCGAGTCTGCTGTTTTGGTCACGTGCTGACTGATCATGCGATGTTGTGCACAACTGCATGCCCTTCAGCTGACGTAACCTGAGATGTAGCTCCCCCAGAGCCACTCTGAGAAGTCTCCTGACTTCTTTTGTTTCTAATTTTCAAGCTTATTTTTTCATTTTTTTGTTCACATAAGTAAATTATAACAATAATTATACTTATTAATATTATTATAATTAATGAGGCACTTATGCCATAAAATACACTTTTGTGATACTTTAGCTCTTCTATTTATTTAATATTCTTAAGATGATTTAGTACAATATCGTCAAAATTTATTTTTGATTCATAGCTTTGGTTTAACATTTTAACAGGATGTAACAGTTTATCAATAAATTTAGTTTTGTTGTTACTACATTTTTCTTCATTTATTTTAATTTCACATTTCGCAAAATTTATTATATAATTATTTTGTAGCATAAAATTTCTGTCATCACAATTTTGTATAAGTCTCAAATTTTTTGCATTGTTGATGATTAAAGTATCATCACTTATTTCTTGTATTATTGTAGTATTGTTATATTTAAATTCACAAGCGTTAAAAAAATACAATTCCTATTTAATTTTAGTTTTTTTAATAACGTATTATCTTTATATTTATAATGCTTTTTATTTATTGTTACAATTTTTTCATCCTCTTGAGCTATTTACAATTTACGTTTGTTTGGTAGAGGCATAATTAATCTTAATCTATATGTAATGAAAAGAATATTCTTTACATTCATTGTACATCTACTAACAGTAGATGTCACTAGGGACATTATAAAACTAGACTTAAGATATGCATAACAAGGTATAAAAATGCGTATACAAAGGAGCAGACGATAGAAGCACTGTAAATAAAGTAGACGAATAATTGACATTAAATGTCGTTTCTCTTAATTTTAGGTAAATAAAAATGTAAACAATGTAAATAGTGTACAATTAAATAAAAAACTCTTAATTTTAGCTGAAACAACAGTGTCAATTATTTTCCAAAATAATACCTCATTATAAAACGACATTTTCGTCATAACATAACCAAAAATAAAGGAGAATATAATCATAATGGAAAAGTTGAAATTCACCTTCGTTATCAAAGCCGCACAAGGAGGTAAGAGTAATTTCATGGCTGTAACCCAAATAGAAAATACATTGGGAGAAAAATTTGAGATCCCAGAAGATCAACAACCTACCTCACTCCATACCACATTAAAAGGAACGAGTGAGTTCGCAAGAGTAAAGGAAACGTTGACGAAACGACATGAAAAACGGAGCGTTTGGATTTTATTGACCCCAGAGCTAATCCAATGCTATATGGATAAGGCAGGAAATATGCTTTTTGGGGACACATTCCTTGAACAAATCCAAGACAAGGTCGAGCCAGAAGAAGGGTTACTAAAAGATCTTTTAAAACAACTACTTGTTGAAAAAAAGAAGAACACAACAGAGAATTTAAGTAAAAAAGCTGAGAAATTCGTTATAGATAAATTTTCGAACAGAAACCCAAATGCGGAGCAGTGGATACGAGAATTTGAAACTGAATGCAGAAGATTGGAGGTAAAAGAGAGTCAGTTGATTGAGATGTTTAAATTATTTCTAGACCGGTCGTGTCTTGACTGGTACTCGTCCATGATGCTGAAATTTACCATAAATTCAAATTGGGCAGATTGGAAAAACAATTTTATCGAAACCTACGCAAGTAAGGGTTGGGCACCTGTCAGGTATGCATTGGGGTATAAATACCATTCGGGGTCTCTGGTAGACTTCGCGGTAAAAAAAGAGCGACTATTATTAGAAATTCGTAAAACCACGGACACGGGAATGCTGATCGACCTGATTACAACAGCTCTGCCAAACTTTATTACTGATAAGCTAGATCGTGAATCATTGAAAAAAACTGAAAACTTATTCGGCGCGTTGGGAAAACTGGAACACCTAGCGGAGAAAAAAAGAACGAAAACCCGACACCCAGAAGACCAAACCTGAGAAAAATGCATGCACAATATGTGAAAAAAATAATAAGCCCGGACGGCGCCACTCGGAATCGAACTGCTGGTTCAAGAATAAAGAAAATGGAGAACAAAAAATGGAAAAATCAAACATGTCAATAACGCGGAATTAGAGGTAGAACTAGAACACGAGAGTCCAAAAAACTAATCTTGACACCACTGATTAAAATAAAAGTATTACTTAATGATTTCCTTGAATTGGACGGAATCTATGATTCCGGATCAAAAGTGTCATTAATCAATTCAAAATTCTTAAAAAAAAAGAAGGTAGTCAATAATCAGGGTAATAATACTAATAATATACAAACAATCAGTGGTGTAAATAAAGCCGAAGGCTGGATAGAGGTGAAACTTAAAATTTTCCAAATGGAAAAAAAAAAATTAAAATATTTGTTGTTGATGATATAAATTTCAAATACGATCTCCTACTTGGTTTAGATTCAATAAAAGAATTCAAATTGACTCAAGACGAGAATTTAAACGTCAAACAGAGTTGTTTGAACACAAAAGAAATTGATAACTAAGAAAATATTTCAAAAGAAACGATAAGAAAGAATAATGATATGAGATTTGTTATAAACTTCAATGAACATATAGTAAAAGAAAATTTCCAAATTCAAATTAACCACTTATTATGTGAAGAAAAAAATGAAATCAATAAATTAGTTGAACGATACAAAAGTGTTTTCGCCAAAGATAAATACGATATAGGGACAGTAAGGAACTATGAAGCTCACATAGATCTAGTCGTTGAAAAATACCCCAGTAAACGTCCATATAGGTGTACTATAGATGATAAAAAAGAAATAGAGGAGCAGATTGCGAAGCTGTTGGAGAGAGACCTGATCGAAGAATCATATAGCCCCTTCGCTGCCCCAGTCACATTGACATACAAACGGGACGAAATCTAGACTGTGTATAGACTTTAGGGAATTGAACAAAATCGTAATACCTGAATCTCAACCTTTTCCTCTAATCGAGGACATAATGGAAAAAGCGCGAAATTGTAAATATTTTACAAAATTGGATATAAATTCTGCGTTTTGGTCAATTCCTCTAAAGATCACAGGTAGGCAAAAGACAGATTTCGTAACTCAAGAGGGTCATTTTCAATGGACCTGCTTACCGTTTGGCCTGAAAACAGCACCAGCAATTTTTCAACGGATATTAAGTAACATTATTAGGAAAAATAAACTAACAGATTTCACAGTAAACTATATTGATGATATTCTTGTTTTTTCTAAAAGTTTCGATGAACATGTGAATCACGTCGGGCAATTGCTGGAGGCTGTATTGAAGGAAGGATTTAGACTTAAATTTTCAAAATGCACGTTTGCGGAAAGTTCGGTAAAATACTTGGGCCACATAATAGAAAATAATAATATATATCCAATAAATGATAATTTAGTAGCTATAAAGACCTTTCCGACACCGAAAACTCGGAAAAATATTCGTCAATTCCTTGGGAAAATAAATTTTTATCACAAATATATCAAAGATAGCACAAAGATTCTGGAACCTTTGCATAATTTATTACAAAAAGATCAAAAATTTATATGGACAGAAAGATGTCAAAACTCATTTAATGATATAAAAAACCTTCTATGCTCAAAACCAGTGTTGGGGATCTTCGATCCAGATAAACAAATACACATATATACTGACGCAAGCATACAAGGACTCGGAGCGATTCTAAAACAGCCACAAGACAACGGGGACGAAAAACCTATTGCATACTTTTCGAAAAAACTGACAAAAAGTCAAACCCAAAAGAAAGCTATTTACTTAGAATGTTTAGCTATAAAAGAGGCTATACAATACTGGCAATACCGACTAATGGGAAAGAGATTTACTATTTTTACTGACCACAAACCTCTATTGCAAGTAAATGTAAAATCACGAACAGATGAAGAACTCGGAAACATGACACTCTTTTTATCACAGTACAATTTTGATATCAAATATAATCCGGGAAAATATAATACTGAAGCCGATTGTTTGAGTCGGAATCCAGTTCTCGAACCAACCGAGGAAGAAGACAAAATCCTAAAAATCGTGAATCTCGTTAGCTTAAACGAAATCTTGGAAAACCAGAGAAAAAACCCAGATTTACAAGCAAAAAAAGAAAAATTGGTACTAACAGATAAAATATATTATAAATGCGTAAAAAAGACAAACAAAATTCTGCTATCGGAAAACATGGGCATTGCATTAATAAAGAAAATTCATAACCATTACTGTCACATAGGTAGAGAACAAATAAAAAGCAAAATAAGCCCGTACTTCACGTTTAAAAATATGACAACTCACATAAAAGAGAGTTGTAAGAAATGTACCATATGCATAAAAAATAAGACTAGAGGCCAGGAAAAGTTTGGATTAATGTCTCATTTAGGACCAGCAGAAAAACCTTTTGAAATAGTATCCATAGATACAATTGGTGGTTTCGGCGGTTCTAGATCAACGAAGAGATATTTGCATCTTCTAACAGACCATTTCACGCGATATGCCTATATCTTAACATCACAGACTCAATCGGCAAGAGACTTCACAAAACTCGTAGAAAATGTAATAAAATCGTACAAAATTGAAATAATACTAGCTGATCAATACCTTGGAATAAACTCTACAGAGTTTAAGGAGTTTCTACAGAAAAAAGGCATAAAAATAATATTCACTTCGGTTGATACTCCCTTTTCTAACGGCCTAAATGAGAGACTAAATCAAACGCTTATTAATAGGATAAGATGTAAATATAATGAAGGGAAAACAAAAACTGCGTGGACAACAATAGCTCACGAATGCACAAAGCGTTACAACGAAACGGTGCATTCCGTGACAAAATTCAGTCCAAAATATTTGTTAGAGGGTGACGATGTAAAAATTCTGCCAAAAGAGCTGGATAAAGAACATAAAGACCTAAAACATGATAGAGAAATCGCGTTTACAAATAGTCAAAGGTCCCATAATTATAATAAGAAATTGTTTGATAAATCAAGAGTCGAGTATGAATTTAAGATCGGAGAAAAAGTATTTGTAGAAAACGGCAACAAACTGAATAGAAAGAAATTAAGCTAAATCAGAAGCGGTCCTTTTGAGATACTTGAAAAAATATCAAAATGTATCTTTAAAATAAGTACAGGATATAAAAAAGCGGAATCAAATTTATTCCATGTATCAAAACTACTACCAGCTCCTAAAGATGAGATTAGGTAATTGTTGAACATTTTCTTTTTTTTTTTGTACGTCAAAAAACTCAGTCAGGGGGGGAGATGTAATGAAAAGAATATTCTTTACATTCATTGTACATCTACTAACAGTAGATGTCACAAGGGACATTATAAAACTAGACTTAAGATATGCATAACAAGGTATAAAAAGGCGTATACAAAGGAGCAGACGATAGAAGCACTGTAAATAAAGTAGACGAATAATTGACATTAAATGTCGTTTCTCTTAATTTTAGGTAAATAAAAATGTAAATAATGTAAATAGTGTACAATTAAATAAAAAACTCTTAATTTTAGCTGAAACAACAGTGTCAATTATTTTCCAAAATAATTTCCAACTGAACCAAATTTGATAATTTTTTTTTTTAAATGTTCGTTGAGGTTCAGAGATGGTTTCTGCGGAGAAAAAAATTCGAATAATTGCCGGAAAACCCCTAAGAACAGTCCTTTTCTTTTTCTCATACAAACGAATGAATGTTTGTTCGTTAGTAAAGCCGAGAGAACGGCTGAACCAATATTGACGAAATTTTAAGAGGTTGTTCGTTCTGGATCAAGGAAGGTTTAGAAATAAAAATATCTTATACTTTTTATGAAAAGTCAGCAAATTGGATAATTCCAAAAAGTTACTTTTTTTCACAAACATTTTTTTTCACTTTTTTTTGTTTTGTTTTTCAATATTTTGATTTGTAAATTATTTGAATAGTTCAATTTCGGTCGCTTGCTTTTTTATTCCGGCTATTCAAAAGAAAATTATTGAAAATTATAAAGTGAAAACTTTACGTGTGTTTCACACAAAGAGGTCAATTGCAGATTGAAATTTGTTACGAAGCCACCAAGAGGTCACGCTAATATCGGTCGGCGTTCTTTTTGCCATCAAAGTATGGCAGTCCAAGGCAAGGCAAGGCAAGAAGTTCTCCCAAGATGCGGTGACATACGTGCGGAATTATGGATCGCGGTTAATCAGCAAGCGATCGTCACGATGTCATAGCACTACTTTTCTAACAACAGTTACGATGTTTGATTGACTTTATCTTGAAGCAACGTATATGTGGTGCTGTTGGATGCCAGATGTACTCTGTTGAGTGGCAAAATAGAGGATTTCCGCATGCACACATTCTTCTTTGGATGATGGTTACACCAAATCAAATTGATGAAATTATTTCTCCGGAAATTCCTGATGTAGAGAAAGATCCAGTATTATATGAAGTGGTGGAAACCAATGCATGGTGCATGGTGCATGGACCTTGCGGACACTACAATCCCTTTTCGGTTTGTATGTCTGACAATAAATGCACGAAACACTATCCATGTGCTTTTCTTTCGGAAACACAAACTGGAAATGATGGATATCAACTCTATCGGCGTAGCTCACCAGACGACAATGGCAGAACATTCAGCATTTAACTTAGAAAAGTGAATAAACGAAGTTGACAACACATTGGTCGTACTATATTCATCATTATTGCCTAATTCACATTCAAAACTCAGTTTGGTGTAATCGATAAAATACATTTGTAATTACGTCACCAAAGGACGCAACATGGCGGTTATAGGTCTTGAACGATACGGTCGATACGTGAACTGCAATAAAGCGCTTTGTAGGATATTTACTTTTGCAATTCATGAACGTCAAATAATTTAGAGAATGGCAAAGAGTGTATTTCAACCCAGAGAATACAGTATAGCCAGTGGAAACATCGCCAGCAAGAAAATTAGCATTGACGAGTTTTTTCTCAACTTTCGTCAGTGATCTGTTTGTGAGAACTTGCTTTATTAGGAAATACCTTGATATTATGCATGGAATCATCGTCGAAGAAATAGTTACGCAGAAAGCAAGGCCAACCAGTAGATTGACATCCAGGTGTCATATCAACTAATGCATTGGGACGAATTTACACAATCCATCCGAAAAACGACAATTGTTTCTACCTTCGGTTGCTATTGATTAATGTACGCGGTTCAACTTTATTTGAGTCATTGCTTACTGTGAATGGTTCGATGTGTTTGCTGGAACACGTTAATCACTGAAATGAAAATGAAGTTCGCATACTTTTCGATGTAAACATCGACATTGCCAAGGACATTTTACATCGTCTTCGCTAAAAATTGAATATGGTACAATTTCGGTTGATACTTCCGGTGGTTCGATGTCAATTTCATCTTCCCTTTATCAATTCACGAAAGATGAACTCATCACAATTGTTCGGCCATTGGCCAAATTATCGTAACTACGATTCCTTAAGTGCACGCGCAATGTTAGCTGCCAAAAATACCGATGTTGTTGACTTAAACTGGAAGATTCAAAGTCAAATTCCGGGAAACTTGCACTCATACAAATCAATCGATCGTCTTGACAACGAAGACAACGCCGTGAATTATCCAGTGGTATTTCTAAATTCTTTGTACAGGCTTGGTATGCCACCGCATCATTTGCGTCTCAAAGTAGGATCCGTCGTTATTATGTTTCGGTGTAATGGAACCCGACTGATTGTGACGCACCTATCGATTACAAGGGGGAGAATGCTTGATTCTACGAGTTCCTTTGAGTTCTAACGATTTCCCATTTCAATTCAAACGTATTCCGTTTCCAGTGAGATGACAATCAACAGAACCTGAAGATAGTCGCATAGTCTGAGGCATAAATTTGGAAATGCTATGTTTTTCACACGGCCGTGGCGTGCTCACGAGTTGGAAAACCATCTTTACTGTACTCCGGAACAGAAACCAAAAAATGTTGTTTATAAAGCTGCATTACATTGATAAATGATAAATTCAACTTTCTTTTCATTTCAAAATACACAATTTTACGCAGGACAACGGCTGCGGGGTCAGCTAGTTTTACATATACTTTAAAAAAACTTATTGGTATTGGAATCGCGAACACAAGTGCTTCATTTTTGAAAGCTACTACTTATACTTTGGCTAGTTTCAGCTTGTAAAAATCTATGCCAAAGCTATCTATTTCCTCTTTAGTTAACATCCCAGGATGTAGTTATTTAATTGTTTTTAGCGGCGGCTATATTATTTTGAACTTCATGTATCTTCCCTTCTATATGTTTTAATTTATTCATTTGATCATTGAAAAGAACAAATTTCGCTAGCTCTCTATCCTCCTTTTGTATCTGATTTAATTCTTTTAATATTTTACTCCTTCATTCTTTACTATTGTTTTCATTAAATTAATCGAATCGTTAAAATGCTCATTTATGATAATCTTCTTTTTGATATTTGTAATTACATTGTGTGAATTTCCCTCTATTACTTCTAAATGACTAATTATATCCTGTCGGTCCTCCTCGTCCATTACCCCGAACAACCCTTTACACATTGTCCCTCCTAAATTTATTAAACCTCTCTTCTTTCTTCCCTCTTCCTTGGGAGTAATTGATCTAATTTTTGCTTTAATTACTTTAATTTCGTTAAAAAGAAGTGCCTTGTTACTTAGATCTGTTTGTCTTATGTTTTCTTCCATTTCCTACACCAAACTTGTTAGCTCTTTCGGGTGTATAATATGTAGCATCGTATTTACTTCGTCAACGATTTCTACTTCGTCGAGTTCGATCATGGTGTATCCTGCTTCTTCAACTATTGGTGTCACTTGTAGGAGTGCTGCCACCAATGGCATAGTTACTAAAAAAACGCAATTATCCCCATCATCTGTAAAAATAAAATTACTATTTTATAACCGCTTTTTTTTTTTTGTTTTTGTTTTTTTTTGTTTTTTTATGTGTTATTATCCCCATTAAATGCCCTTAGACTAAATGTATCTTCATCCCTTTGGTTTGAGTTTTCAATATTTGTCAATTTCATTGGTCTTTTAATATTCGTCGGATGAACGTTCTGTAGTGGATTAATTCGGTAATACGATTGATCTTTATGCCGTACTCTTTTGTAGTTTTTTATTGGACCTTCTTTTCTTGTTTCTATATAGTCTTCTCTGTACCTATTTCTATTGTGTATTATGAGTTGTTTCTTCTGGTCTATTGTGTTTTTTAAAATGGTTGGATCAATACTATTTCTTGCGTTTTTGGGTGTACATTTTATGGTTGAGTGATAGCGATCATTATAGTTACCTATAACGATCTGTATCCTCATTTCGGTTGAGAGGCTTGGATGCTCAATTCCTGTTAGTTTTTCTAACAAGGTTGAGTGCAGCCTCTCAATGGTTTTATTACCTGTGTGGGAGTTTGCCTTTGTTAAGTTCACTTCGACTCCTTCTGTATTTAAGAACTGAATCAACTGTTCCGACCTGAATTTGTTGTCCATGATGATCTTCTTTGGTTTCCCAAATTTCCTAAAATGTTCAATTATGATGGCCTTCTTTGCTGTCCAATTTATGTCAGTTATATTGTATGCTGCTGCAAATTTTGTTAGTTTATCAATTACTGTGACAAATGACTGCTTTTTAAAATGAAAAATGTCTACATGTTTTATTTCATTTTTGTCTGAAGGTATCTCTGTTAGATTGAACTTCGACTTTATCGGTTTCCTGTCATATTTTATTTGGTTGCACTTTTCGCAATTACCTATAATTAGCTGTGCATGTATCCTTAATTTTGGATAGTATATTTTATCCTTAAGTGGATTGTAAGTCTCGTTTATTCCGCTATGTATTGACTCATTACCATGGTTAAGTGAAATTTGTTTATGCAGATCTTCTTCTTGTATAATTTCTGTTGCTCTTTTTGTACACTTTATGAATTGTAACTTGCTATTGCAAGAAAACATGCTTATAAGTAGTAGTTGAATTTTGTGATAATCGGTCTCCTCTACTTCGGAAAAAATACCCACTTTGCCCTTGTCAATAAGTCTTCGGAAAATATTTTTCAATATGTCTTGCGTATCAATAGGGTTGATCTTGATTACTTTCCTTCCATGTATTTTTTGAACTTCAGTTTGAGGACTATATGTTACTATAATTTGGGTCTTATATTTGTTGACAATTTATTTTTTTATGGAGAAGTGTTATAATAGCTCCTCTTCTGCGGAATGTATTGTATCTAACATTTCTAAATTGGGTTCTTTATCATTACTTTCGTCGATTTTTGGAGAGTTTTCAATTCGGCTTAAAAAATCTACTACTACATTATTTTTCCCTTTCTGATATTCAATTTCATAACTAAACTCTTGCAGTTTCAATAGCCACCTTTGGTGACGTTGTGAAAACTCTCTTCCTTTATATTTATTATATAAAAATACTATCGGGCAATGATCAGTTATAATTTTAAATTTTGTGCCATATATGTACGGCCTGAAATAGGTTATTGAATATATAATGGCTAGAAATTCTTTATCTGCTGTAGCATATTTCTGTTCATGGTTATTTAAAGTTCTGCTAATGTAGCACACTGGCTGACCTTGTTGAGAAAGCACTGCGCCTATTGCGTAATCACTTGCATCCGTTGTAATGGTAAACTCCTTATCATATTCAGGAAATTTTAATGTTGGATGTGATGATAATAGTGCTTTTAAATTTTCAAAACTAGCTATATACTACGGATCTCTTCAATTTATTTTATAACCTATAACGGCTGAACCAATATTGACGAAATTTTAAGAGGTTGTTCGTTCTGGATCAAGGAAGGTTTAGAAATAAAAATATCTTATACTTTTTATGAAAAGTCAGCAAATTGGATAATTCCAAAAAGTTACTTTTTTTCACAAACATTTTTTTTCACTTTTTTTTGTTTTGTTTTTCAATATTTTGATTTGTAAATTATTTGAATAGTTCAATTTCGGTCGCTTGCTTTTTTATTCCGGCTATTCAAAAGAAAATTATTGAAAATTATAAAGTGAAAACTTTACGTGTGTTTCACACAAAGAGGTCAATTGCAGATTGAAATTTGTTACGAAGCCACCAAGAGGTCACGCTAATATCGGTCGGCGTTCTTTTTGCCATCAAAGTATGGCAGTCCAAGGCAAGGCAAGGCAAGAAGTTCTCCCAAGATGCGGTGACGTACGTGCGGAATTATGGATCGCGGTTAATCAGCAAGCGATCGTCACGATGTCACAGCACTACTTTTCTAACAACAGTTACGATGTTTGATTGACTTTATCTTGAAGCAACGTATATGTGGTGCTGTTGGATGCCAGATGTACTCTGTTGAGTGGCAAAATAGAGGATTTCCGCATGCACACATTCTTCTTTGGATGATGGTTACACCAAATCAAATTGATGAAATTATTTCTCCGGAAATTCCTGATGTAGAGAAAGATCCAGTATTATATGAAGTGGTGGAAACCAATGCATGGTGCATGGTGCATGGACCTTGCGGACACTACAATCCCTTTTCGGTTTGTATGTCTGACAATAAATGCACGAAACACTATCCATGTGCTTTTCTTTCGGAAACACAAACTGGAAATGATGGATATCAACTCTATCGGCGTAGCTCACCAGACGACAATGGCAGAACATTCAGCATTTAACTTAGAAAAGTGAATAAACGAAGTTGACAACACATTGGTCGTACTATATTCATCATTATTGCCTAATTCACATTCAAAACTCAGTTTGGTGTAATCGATAAAATACATTTGTAATTACGTCACCAAAGGACGCAACATGGCGGTTATAGGTCTTGAACGATACGGTCGATACGTGAACTGCAATAAAGCGCTTTGTAGGATATTTACTTTTGCAATTCATGAACGTCAAATAATTTAGAGAATGGCAAAGAGTGTATTTCAACCCAGAGAATACAGTATAGCCAGTGGAAACATCGCCAGCAAGAAAATTAGCATTGACGAGTTTTTTCTCAACTTTCGTCAGTGATCTGTTTGTGAGAACTTGCTTTATTAGGAAATACCTTGATATTATGCATGGAATGCATCGTCGAAGAAATAGTTACGCAGAAAGCAAGGCCAACCAGTAGATTGACATCCAGGTGTCATATCAACTAATGCATTGGGACGAATTTACACAATCCATCCGAAAAACGACAATTGTTTCTACCTTCGGTTGCTATTGATTAATGTACGCGGTTCAACTTTATTTGAGTCATTGCTTACTGTGAATGGTTCGATGTGTTTGCTGGAACACGTTAATCACTGAAATGAAAATGAAGTTCGCATACTTTTCGATGTAAACATCGACATTGCCAAGGACATTTTACATCGTCTTCGCTAAAAATTGAATATGGTACAATTTCGGTTGATACTTCCGGTGGTTCGATGTCAATTTCATCTTCCCTTTATCAATTCACGAAAGATGAACTCATCACAATTGTTCGGCCATTGGCCAAATTATCGTAACTACGATTCCTTAAGTGCACGCGCAATGTTAGCTGCCAAAAATACCGATGTTGTTGACTTAAACTGGAAGATTCAAAGTCAAATTCCGGGAAACTTGCACTCATACAAATCAATCGATCGTCTTGACAACGAAGACAACGCCGTGAATTATCCAGTGGTATTTCTAAATTCTTTGTACAGGCTTGGTATGCCACCGCATCATTTGCGTCTCAAAGTAGGATCCGTCGTTATTATGTTTCGGTGTAATGGAACCCGACTGATTGTGACGCACCTATCGATTACAAGGGGAGAATGCTTGATTCTACGAGTTCCTTTGAGTTCTAACGATTTCCCATTTCAATTCAAACGTATTCCGTTTCCAGTGAGATGACAATCAACAGAACCTGAAGATAGTCGCATAGTCTGAGGCATAAATTTGGAAATGCTATGTTTTTCACACGGCCGTGGCGTGCTCACGAGTTGGAAAACCATCTTTACTGTACTCCGGAACAGAAACCAAAAAATGTTGTTTATAAAGCTGCATTACATTGATAAATGATAAATTCAACTTTCTTTTCATTTCAAAATACACAATTTTACGCAGGACAACGGCTGCGGGGTCAGCTAGTTTTACATATACTTTAAAAAACTTATTGGTATTGGAATCGCGAACACAAGTGCTTCATTTTTGAAAGCTACTACTTCTACTTTGGCTAGTTTCAGCTTGTAAAAATCTATGCCAAAGCTATCTATTTCCTCTTTAGTTAACATCCCAGGATGTAGTTATTTAATTGTTTTTAGCGGCGGCTATATTATTTTGAACTTCATGTATCTTCCCTTCTATATGTTTTAATTTATTCATTTGATCATTGAAAAGAACAAATTTCGCTAGCTCTCTATCCTCCTTTTGTATCTGATTTAATTCTTTTAATATTTTACTCCTTCATTCTTTACTATTGTTTTCATTAAATTAATCGAATCGTTAAAATGCTCATTTATGATAATCTTCTTTTTGATATTTGTAATTACATTGTGTGAATTTCCCTCTATTACTTCTAAATGACTAATTATATCCTGTCGGTCCTCCTCGTCCATTACCCCGAACAACCCTTTACACATTGTCCCTCCTAAATTTATTAAACCTCTCTTCTTTCTTCCCTCTTCCTTGGGAGTAATTGATCTAATTTTTGCTTTAATTACTTTAATTTCGTTAAAAAGAAGTGCCTTGTTACTTAGATCTGTTTGTCTTATGTTTTCTTCCATTTCCTACACCAAACTTGTTAGCTCTTTCGGGTGTATAATATGTAGCATCGTATTTACTTCGTCAACGATTTCTACTTCGTCGAGTTCGATCATGGTGTATCCTGCTTCTTCAACTATTGGTGTCACTTGTAGGAGTGCTGCCACCAATGGCATAGTTACTAAAAAAAACGCAATTATCCCCATCATCTGTAAAAATAAAATTACTATTTTATAACCGCTTTTTTTTTTTTGTTTTTGTTTTTTTTTGTTTTTTTATGTGTTATTATCCCCATTAAATGCCCTTAGACTAAATGTATCTTCATCCCTTTGGTTTGAGTTTTCAATATTTGTCAATTTCATTGGTCTTTTAATATTCGTCGGATGAACGTTCTGTAGTGGATTAATTCGGTAATACGATTGATCTTTATGCCGTACTCTTTTGTAGTTTTTTATTGGACCTTCTTTTTCTTGTTTCTATATAGTCTTCTCTGTACCTATTTCTATTGTGTATTATGAGTTGTTTCTTCTGGTCTATTGTGTTTTTTAAAATGGTTGGATCAATACTATTTCTTGCGTTTTTGGGTGTACATTTTATGGTTGAGTGATAGCGATCATTATAGTTACCTATAACGATCTGTATCCTCATTTCGGTTGAGAGGCTTGGATGCTCAATTCCTGTTAGTTTTTCTAACAAGGTTGAGTGCAGCCTCTCAATGGTTTTATTACCTGTGTGGGAGTTTGCCTTTGTTAAGTTCACTTCGACTCCTTCTGTATTTAAGAACTGAATCAACTGTTCCGACCTGAATTTGTTGTCCATGATGATCTTCTTTGGTTTCCCAAATTTCCTAAAATGTTCAATTATGATGGCCTTCTTTGCTGTCCAATTTATGTCAGTTATATTGTATGCTGCTGCAAATTTTGTTAGTTTATCAATTACTGTGACAAATGACTGCTTTTTAAAATGAAAAATGTCTACATGTTTTATTTCATTTTTGTCTGAAGGTATCTCTGTTAGATTGAACTTCGACTTTATCGGTTTCCTGTCATATTTTATTTGGTTGCACTTTTCGCAATTACCTATAATTAGCTGTGCATGTATCCTTAATTTTGGATAGTATATTTTATCCTTAAGTGGATTGTAAGTCTCGTTTATTCCGCTATGTATTGACTCATTACCATGGTTAAGTGAAATTTGTTTATGCAGATCTTCTTCTTGTATAATTTCTGTTGCTCTTTTTGTACACTTTATGAATTGTAACTTGCTATTGCAAGAAAACATGCTTATAAGTAGTAGTTGAATTTTGTGATAATCGGTCTCCTCTACTTCGGAAAAAATACCCACTTTGCCCTTGTCAATAAGTCTTCGGAAAATATTTTTCAATATGTCTTGCGTATCAATAGGGTTGATCTTGATTACTTTCCTTCCATGTATTTTTTGAACTTCAGTTTGAGGACTATATGTTACTATAATTTGGGTCTTATATTTGTTGACAATTTATTTTTTTATGGAGAAGTGTTATAATAGCTCCTCTTCTGCGGAATGTATTGTATCTAACATTTCTAAATTGGGTTCTTTATCATTACTTTCGTCGATTTTTGGAGAGTTTTCAATTCGGCTTAAAAAATCTACTACTACATTATTTTTCCCTTTCTGATATTCAATTTCATAACTAAACTCTTGCAGTTTCAATAGCCACCTTTGGTGACGTTGTGAAAACTCTCTTCCTTTATATTTATTATATAAAAATACTATCGGGCAATGATCAGTTATAATTTTAAATTTTGTGCCATATATGTACGGCCTGAAATAGGTTATTGAATATATAATGGCTAGAAATTCTTTATCTGCTGTAGCATATTTCTGTTCATGGTTATTTAAAGTTCTGCTAATGTAGCACACTGGCTGACCTTGTTGAGAAAGCACTGCGCCTATTGCGTAATCACTTGCATCCGTTGTAATGGTAAACTCCTTATCATATTCAGGAAATTTTAATGTTGGATGTGATGATAATAGTGCTTTTAAATTTTCAAAACTAGCTATATACTACGGATCTCTTCAATTTATTTTATAACCTTTTTTTAAGTACTTAATCATTGGATATGCAATTTTTGAGTAGTTTCTATGGAACTTTCTATAATAACCAGTGGCTCCTAAGAAACTTTTTAATTGTTTTTCAGTTCTAGTTATTTTCAAATTTTGTATTGCTGCTATCTTGTCCTGATTTGGCGTAATCCCATATTTTGTTAAGGTATGCCCCAAACATTTTGTTTCCCTCTTTAGAAAACTACATTTATCGACTTGAATTTTTAAATCATGTTCTTTTAACTTTGAAAAGATTTTCTCTAAGGAGTTTAAATGTTCCTCTAATGACGTTGAAAAGATTAGTACGTCGTCCAAATAAACGACTTCAATCTGAACGGACGTGTATTGATGCGCTCCATAAAACACTTTCTAAAAAAACAGAAATAAAAAATAAACAAATAACAAAAAAGTGCATTAAGTGCGAGTGTTTGGCAATAACGCTGAAAGTGTTAATAAAAACATAAAGAACACAAAAAATTATACCTTTTGTAAACAATAAAAATAATAAAAAAAAAAACACAAATACATAAGTGCGAAATAAACAATAAAAGAAACAAATAACATGACCGCAGCGCAGCCCCACCAACAAGACCGTAAGCATTCTCTGAATGCCTACTTCAGCTTTGTCGAGCCTGGGAATTCAGCTCCTAATAACAAACAAGGCAACGGTGCGAAGGATGAGTCATCGAAGCGAACAACTGAGCAGCACCATAAGCAGAGCGTACAAACTACAAAAGCAGCAGAGAACAGCAATCAACAACGGCCAGCAACAAACATGACTACACCAACAACTAAGCAGGTACCAGCAGGTACTAGCAGGTACCATTAAAAAAAGGCCAGTCTGTGCAAACTGGCAATGACCGCTACGTTAATATAAAAAGGAAATTAAGTCCTTCAATGTCAGCGGTCAATTCTAAAAAATTTCAAGTCGGCAAACCAAATATGAATACAAAGGAAGTTTTAAATGGCAACAGATTTGCCTTACTAAGCAAGAATTCAGACGACGATGCGAAGGGTACCACCACAGTCGTTAATGCAAAATCCCCTCCAATTTATTTGCGTGAGCGTAGCTCAAATGCACTTGTCTCCAAACTAAGCAATTTAATAGGCGCAAACAAATTTCATATTGTGCCCTTGAAAAAAGGAAACATGGATAAAACAAAAATTCAAACATACTGTTACGAACGGTCTGGCAGCATGATTCACGTAATCCTCGTAAGTCCTACTTGCTTACGTATGAACTGACGTGGCGCGCTGTGATTGGTCTAATAAGCAAAGCGGGCGCAATTATTTTAAGTCCTAATTGCTTACGCATAAACTGACGTGGCGCATTCTGATTGGTCCAATTGGGAAAACGGGAGCAATTAGACTATTTAGCAAAGTAGGCAATGAGAAAAACGATCATACCGTCGATAACGTTCAGAGGGTGCAGTTGAGACTAAATTTTTTAATTAAACTTTTAATTACAGCTTTTATTTAATATTTGAATTAATGTTTGAATTAACATTTGAATTCAGTATTAAATATTATTTCAGTTAATTGCAAAAAATTTCTCGCATTTTTTATTAACATCTTAAAACATTTATTCCACCCTCATCGCGCACTACATTTAACGTAAATTATAATGTCGCGCGCGAATAATTCAGAATCGTCTGTTGCTCCTGCCAATTTCGTTCTTGGTCCTAATTGTGCTGCAGCCGCCAATCTCACTACCTCAACCAGCTTTCCAATTGTGAACAACCTGGAGGATAATAGTGGTGCTGATCGGGCTGCTAATCAGCGCATTCCTATGACACACGCTGAGAGTTCGAACGCAGGCGTATCAAATGCAGCTCCTCCAAATGGGAGTCGGGTGTATGCGGTATCACCGCATCAAGCACATCTACAAGAAAGTGAACTCATAAGTCCCGTTCACTCCTCAAATTCTTTTGGTGCACTCGGCCTTCGTCGTCGCGTCGAGATGCTACAAGAGCAAAGTGAAATCTTACGACAGAGGGAGGCTTTATTAAGAGAACAGCATAGCTGCGGGATGAGGCTCTTCCTCCACACCAAATGCTCCAGCTGCCACCACAATTTGTGGCGCCATTTAATGCCGGGTCTTCACCACCTAACAGTATTCCAACCGGAATGTTAACGGGTCAACAAGGTGAAACCGATATTCAAACACCGGTACTTCAATCGTTATTGAACCGAATACAGTCACTTGAACAGCAATTGCGACGGAGTTCAACACTCAATCCAGAGACTGTTTTGCCGCAACCAGCTCATACAACTTTTCCGACAGCTGGGCGTGTTAACAGCTTGTCTTTTGGTTCTTCAACTTGTCGCCGATTGAATCGGGATCAAGTTGCTTCTCGTAACAGCCATGCTAAAGAATTACCCAAATATGATGGTAAACCCAGCGAGTGTCCGATGTTTTATGCCACTTACAATCAAACTACAGAGGTTTGCGGACTCTCTGACGAAGAGAATCTGCTAAGACTGCGACAGGCGTTGGAAGGTCCAGCGCTAAAGGCTGTTAAAAATCTGCTATTGCACTCCTCATGCGTCAATCAGGTTATGGCCACTCTTCAAATGAGATTTGGTAGACCAGAATTGATCATCAGTGTTCTACAACGCCAAAGTTGTGAACTACCGCCACCATCGGAGAGCCATTTGGAATCTATCGTCGATTTCGCCGTAGAAGTGCAAAATATCTGTACAACGATGTCAGTATCAGGTCTGACTGGTCATTTGAACAATCCCGAATTCGAACAGCGGTTGGTTCCGAAATTACCTGGGCTTTTACCAGCGTATTGGGGAATGCATAAGCGGAGCCTTACAGCATGCAATCTAAGGAACTTCAGTGATTGGCTCTTTCAGTTGGCTCACGGTGCCAACTGCGTTCTCGTTCCAAAGGATCCAATACGTGAGCGCAAACGAGGGGCACTTAATCATCATTTCAGTTCGGTAAGATGTATCGTTGGCAATGGAAGTTATAGTGAAGTTTTTAATTGTGCCTCTTTCAAGGTAATGCCACGAAATCAAAGGTGGCAAGTTGTTCGTAAACTAAAATTATGTCGTCGATGTTTGAGAACGCATTCGTTGAATAGATGTAATTGGGTCAAACGATTCTATACACCACGTTTACCATATCTGTGATTGTTCTGCGTAAGCTGAACTGCTTGAAATCACCAAATCGTACATTTGCCTCGACAACTTAGGTGTGTCAACCAAACCTGTTGCCTTAATGTCTAAGAAAGATGAGGTTGCTTTGGAGCAACTACAAAAATTCACCGTTCGCATTGGAAGCCGTTTCGAGACCAGCTTATTGTGGAAGCACCAGGACATTGAAGTCCCCGATAGCTTATCAATGGCTACGGAAAAGGATGCAACGAGACCACGACCTGGCTGAAACTCTTCACACAAAGATACGCGATTATATTCAAAAAGGGTACATCAGACGCTTGGAACCCCTCGACTCCGCCGTTGAAAAATATTGGTATTTGCCGATTTTCGCAGTTACCAATCTCAATAAACCAGGAAAGGTTAGACTACTCTGGGACGCAGCAGCTAAGGTAAATGGAGTGTCCCTAAACAGCATGCTGCTGAAAGGTCCAGACCTAACAACTCCTCTACACTCGGTGCTCTTTAAGTTTCGACAAAAGAGAATTGCTGTGACAGCCGATATAGCAGAAATGTTTCACCAAGTTCGTGTACGACAAGAAGACCAAAATTTCTTACGTTTTCTTTGGTATGAACCAAATGCTAATGAGCCGACTACATTTGCAATGACAGTGATGACGTTTGGGACTACATGTTTACCGAGCTGCGCGCAATATGTAAAATATAAGAATGCAAAAGATTTTCTGGAGAAATTTCCTCTTGCTTCAAAGTGCATTACCGAAGAAGAAGCTATTAAATTAGCTCAAGACGTTCGTCATGTCCATGCACTTGGAGGCTTTCATTTAAGAAATTTTTTGTCCAATTCAAGTCGGGTATTTTTTGCCCTAAATAAGGATCCGCTCGATGAACTATCTCTTGATCTTGCCCGTGAACTGCCTACTGAAAAGGTTTTAGGCATGTGGTGAATTACGTCCAGCGATCATTTCGCATATCTTCATCAAAGGCGGCCTACTAAGCGCGAGGTTTTGAGTTTGGTCATGATTATTTACGATCCTCTTGGACTCATCAGTTTCTACGTAATATATGCAAAGGTTATCCTACAAGAGATATGGAGAGCTGGATGCGACTGGGATGATCCAATCCCTAATGACCAATTTGCCAAGTAGCTAAGATGGCTCAAACTAATTCCGAAAGTAGAGAGTCTAAGAATTCCAAGATGCTTTATGCGAGTTGTGTTTGGAGGAGTTCCAAAAATCGAATTACACACGTTCGTTGATGCAAGCGAAACTAGCTACGCAGCAGTTTGTTACCTTCGATACTCGTATGGCGACACGGTTAGCTGTACAATGATTGCAAGCAAAACAAGGGTGGCGCCATTGAAGCTAATATCCATATCTCGTTTAGAACTGAAAGCAGCACTTCTGGGTGCTCGCTTCGCCAAACATGTAAGCGTATCGCACTTTATCCACATTGATAAATGCGTTTACTGGTAAGATTCCCGAACGGTATTAGCGTGGCTACGATCCGATCATCTGCGTTACAAACATTTCGTAGCCTTCCGGGTCAGTGAAATTTTAGAGCTGACCGACGTCAAGGACTGGCATTGGGTTCCATCTGAGGAAAACGTTTCCGACTAAGCAACCAAATGGAGCGGTCATCCAGACTTTTCTAACGACAGTCGATGGTTCAGAGGACAATCATTCTTGTACCTCTCGCCTGACAAGTGGCTTAAGTCTGACGAATTGCGATGCATTGTAACTGAAGAACTGCGTTCACAGTTTACTGGCTTTCATCACCCAACCTCAAAACAGCATCAGGTAGTACCAGAACCACTGAGTTTTTCAACTGGGAACCGTCTACTTCGTGCAACAGCTATGACAATTTATTGTGTTCGGGTCTGGCTAAGCATTATTCGAGATAATCAACCTGTTGGTAATGGACCAACTACTGAAGAAGCGGAATGTTATCTTTGGAGAAAAGCTCAACACGACAACCTCGGAGACTCTATCGCATCTCTAGAAGCCGGAAAGCCAGTTGACAAATCCAGCAATATTCTGAAACTATCACCTTATCTGGATGATCACGGCGTTTTGAGAATAAATGGTCGAGTTAAGATAACAGGGCGACCAGATCAAGTATTATTGCCCTCAAATCATCATGTTACGTACCTTATCATTAATCACTTCCATGTAAAGTATCATCATGGGAATTTGGAAACAGTGGTGAATGAGATAAGGCAATTCTGTTGGATCATAAAACTACGAACAGTGGCTTATAAGATTCGACGTATTTGTCAGCATTGTAAAAACAGAACATCTCATCCTCGGCCACCTATGATGGCCTCTCTGCCCGCATTCCGGACCTCAGCATTTAGTCAACCGTTCTCCTACGTAGGCGTTGACTACTTTGGTCTACTTCTGGTTACGGTCAAAAGAAGTACCGAGAAGAGATATTGAGTATTATTTACCTGCCTAACAACCAGAGCAGTGCATCTCGAAATCGCATACTCGCTCTCAACAGACTCCTGCATTCTAGCTGTACGTTATTTTATGGCTCGCCGAGGCAGTCCGGTAGAAATTTGGAGTGATAATGGTACGAACTTCAAAGGTGCTGAGAAGGAGTTGAAGTTGGCGTTTGATCTGATAGATAAAAATCGTATCACAAGAACCTCTACTTCTGCTGCAACTAGCTGGCGTTTTATACCACCCGCTTCGCCACATATGGGCGGAGCGTGGGAACGATTAGTTCGGTCAGTAAAGCAAGTGCTTAAACAAATTTTGACAACTAGCCGCCCCAGTGATGAAGTCCTTCGTGCAGTCTTAATGGAAGCGGAAATGACGGTTAACTCTCGGCCATTAACTTATATCCCCATCGACCACGAAGAGGAAGAAGCACTCACTCCTAACCACTTCTTGTTAGGTAGCTCCAGTGGGGTCAAGCCAATCGCAGAACCAGTTACTGAGAACATTTTATTGCGTCGTAACTGGCAAACATCGCAGCAACTAGCAAGCGCCTTCTGGAGACGTTGGATAGTGGAGTACTTTTACCCTGATCTGCATGATATACCGGGGGGGAGTGTTACGAACGATCTGGCAGCATGATTCACGTAATCCTCGTAAGTCCTACTTGCTTACGTATGAACTGACGTGGCGCGCTGTGATTGGTCTACTAAGCAAAGCGGGAGCAATTATATTAAGTCCTAATTGCTTACGCATTAATTGACGTGGCGCATTCTGATTGGTCCAATTGGGAAAACGGCAGCAATTAGACTATTTAGCAAAGTAGGCAATGGGAAAAACGATCATACCGTCGATAACGTTCAGAGGGTGCAGTTGAGACTAAATTTTTTAATTAACCTTTTGATTTAAGCTTTTATTTAACATTTGAATTAACATTTGAATTCAGTATTAAATATTATTTCAGTTAATTGCAAAAAATTTCTCGCATTTTTTATTAACACATACACTGAAAAAAGTTTCATGGATATTGTAAAGTACTTGTCAAACAATAACAAGAATACCTCCTTGGCCAAATGAGCTCGCATACAACCCTACATAAATTCCACACATAACATCCACAATGGCCGCTACAGCAGATCGAGCAGCTGACCGGCACCCACGCCAAAAAGCTAAAAAAGGAATAACGGGCGGCGAGCCGGCCCCTTTTTCTCAACGTCACGCAAGCAAGTAGCAACGCTCGTTCAACCGCAGTTTTTCATCTCAGTTTTTTCACCGTGCAACCAAAGCGTTCAAAGGAAGTTTTTCATCTCAGTTTTTTCACCGTTCAACCAAAGCGTTCAACCGCAGTTTTTCATCGCAGTTTTTTCACCGTTCAACCAAAGGTTTTTTCATCGCAGTTTTTTCACCGTTCAACCAGAGGTTTTCCATCGTTCAACCGAAGGGTTTCGACCTCGGTTTATTCCATAAAGCAATCGCATCCAAATTGTATTTAACATAAGAAACCCAACATTGTATTTATCATAAAAAACCTAGCTATTGTGAAAAGTGAATATGGTCCTTCGAGCCCTAGTGAAAAGCACTATGGGAAATTAGCAAAAACGTAATAAATAATAAAGTGAGAAAAAATATTCATACAAAGTGATATAAACCAAAAAGTGAAGTGAAACACACAAGCACATATTGAAAGTGCGAGAAGGAAAGTCGTGTAAAGAAAGAACGTTGAGAATCGTGAAAAAATATCAAAAAGGTTTAGAGCTTGTGCTAAATAAAATTATGTGTATGAACTCGAATTGTAAAAATAGTTGAAATATCACAAATCAGGTCTCGAAATTAGCAAAGCACATTTTTACGTCTTCAATCGGTTGGTATGTTCGTGTGTTAAAATGAAAGGAGCCCCCACTCGGAAGCAGCAGCAGCCAAATTATTAGAACGGATAAAAAAAAAAAAAATTGGACTTTTATTGTGTTCCGTTTCATTGCTACCTGCCATTTAAGGGGGAAAACGCTAGACATATATTCCCTTCACAAATCAAATTCACAGTTACGAGCGATGCTCAAGTGTGCCAGCTTATTCCCAGTATAAACAAACAATCGATTCTCAAAGTATTTTTACTTATAATAAAACAGTTGAGTGAAAAATTAAAAAAAAAATAATATTACTACATATACATAACTATATATATACCTACATATATATATAAATATATCAATATATATAATGCATATTGTGCCTGAGATTGTGTTCTAGATTACTGCAAATCCAAAAACGAAGTTTGTAGTTCAACATAATCTTCGAAGTGTCTCTTAAGTGAGGTTAATATAAATGTGAGAATATTCAGTTCTTCATAAATACGTCACCACAAATTGTAATACATACAAAATTTTGTGTACCACGAACAGGCAGCTAAGCAATAAACTACAAAATACATACATACAAGTGTGAGGTACATGTGAAACAAGAAGTTATTAAAGCTAAAACAAAGTTAAAATAAGTGCAAATCCAAAGTATATAACGGCTATATATGTACATAACACATAACACTTAATAGAAAAACAAAAGACGGAGCGGGCGCGTTACAAACAACAAAATTACTAACGGCGCGGGCGCGAAAAGCTACACAAAAGAGAACAGGAACAGAAGGGAGGAAATAAGCGCAATTAGTGGGAACCGCCAACGCAGAGCCCTGCACATACGTACATAAGTATTCAAAACCCCTGGAGGAAATTTATGTGAGTGGTATCGTTTTCATATAACTATATACTGCTTATTATATGTATATTGCAATGTATGTATGTTCAAATGCGATTGTATGCGTATATATGTAGATAAAATCAGTAATTTACTGCTGCAATTTCGGTAATTTACGGGAAAACTGAAAATTCCGCTATCACGAAAAAAAAAACAGTTTAGTCAATACATACATATATGTACATATGCACAAAGAAAATATATATATATATATATATATACAAAAAAAGAGATATATATATGTATACACATATACATATTTGAGAACATACATACATACATACATATCGGCCTCGTTCAAATTTTCATAAATAATACATATGTACACATTTACATTGCTTAAGTATATGCATACTTACACGCATAAACTTTCACACATTTCCTTTTGAAATATGCTTTTCCAACTATATAGATATTTTGATGCGATAATATTCATAAACGTATTTTAAATACATACTTATGTATAACTTCATATACATATATATAAGTATAATTACACATTAATTATATGAATATGCATTACAACAATTATGCTAAAATCATAAAGAAGTGAAGTACATAAGAAAACGGAAAAAATTTCATACTTACTCTCTCTCTACCTCCGTACCGCGAAAATTAAGAAATACAACATAAAACCCATTTATACCGGTATACTCTGCGTACATAGGGTACAATTATTCGGAGAATATTCTAATAATAAATATAAATAATAATTCTCTTTGACCGTTGGTAAATTGAAATTACGCCAATTCAATATAATCGCGGAAAAAAGGTTTATATACTTATATTTGATATACGTGACCGAATTACAACAATAATTCTACTAACTTCAAAGTCCATATCGGCATCTGTCTTGCAATACCCCTTGCAAGAGGCAAGCAGGATTGCTTACAAAAATTAAAACACAAACAACGCGTGGTTATATACCGAATAGTGCATTAACTTCTTCAGCGAGCACTTAATAGCTCAAGCACAAATACATACAAGTCCAAGTATTAGGGTGCGCCTACATACAACATAAGGACATTAACAAAAAGGAAAAAATATTTTTACATATACATTTGTATAATAAATAATAAATATTTCTAAATATTATTAACAACAGTGCGGTTAACAAGCGCAACATTTCGAAATAAAATTCAAAATTTACATATACATATATTTCTAGTAAACACATCGAAATAAAAAACTCTTATTTACGTAAAAGAGTTTCGGTCTCAATTTTTAATTACAAAGAATAATTATAATCAGTAAACACTGAGAATAATTATTTTGGAAAACTATATTTTCTAAATGAATACAGATTCAAAAGAATCAAAAGATTCGAAGTATTTACAAATACCAAAAATGGTTGCAGACGAAAAAAGTTCATGTACACCGGCAGAAGCTACACGCTCGAAGCAAGGTGCTACAAAAGTAAAGAGGGGTAAAGATATTTCTTATACAAAATTCATTGCTAAGAGTGACAGTTTGATACGATACTGCACTCGATTTTCATCTTCACCGATTCAAGACAATTCTGAATCGGTATTAGAAATCAAAAAAGACAATTTAGACAATTTTTGGACGCGACTCCAAGCTGCATATGACGCAATCGTAGAATCTGATGATTCAGATCTACCAGAAAATTTCAAATCCTCGGCTTACGCCAAATATGAAAATTGCTTAGACCAATTTGAAGAAACTAAAGCAATGATTACTGATCAATTGAAACTAATTAAAGCAGTTTCACCTACTCCACTTCCGCGAGTAGAGATGCCACAAATACAAAGTCACGAGGCAAGTTCAGGCATCCACCTCAAGGTGCCCGCATGTGACACAGAAATTTTTCATGGGGGTTATGAACAATGGCCGTCCTTCCGGGACATGTTTACAGCCGTTTACATAAACCACCCAAAATTATCTAATGCACAAAAATTGTATCACCTCCGATACAAAACGAAAGGTCAAGCTGGCGTCATAGTAAAACAGTTCGCATTAAATGACGACAATTTTAATATGGCTTGGGAAGCTTTAAAATCAAGATACGAGAATGAACGAATATTGGTCGATAAGCAGATAACAATTTTAATAAACTTGCCAAAGATTCAAAAGGAAACCAGTGAAGAATTTATCAAACTTCAATCCACTATTTCCAATTGTTTGTCGATTTTATCGACCCAAAACATTCCCACAGACAACTGGGACCCTAAACTGGTAAACATATGCACAGCGGCATTACCAGAAAAGTCTTTATTATTGTGGGAGCAATCGCTCTCGTCACGGAAAAAGTGCCCAACGTGGCAACAAATGAAAGATTTTCTCACTACCCAGTACGAAATCGCCGAAAGGGTAGACAAAAAAACAACCAAACCAAAAGGTATTCAAAACGACCTCAATAGAAGCTTCCACAGACCCTAAGCCAGTAGCAACAACAATTTAAATAGAAGCTTCTTTAAAAATCAAACGTTCACATCCGAACAATACAAACAAACGTCATGCGAACTATGCAAAGGGGGGCATAAACTTAAATCTTGCGAAAAATTTAAAAAATTAAATATCATTGACCGAAACAATTTTGTAAAGTCAAAAAGACTGTGCATAAACTGCTTCTCACATGCTCACATGCTTAAAGATTGTGAAAGCAAATTTAATTGCGTTTATTGTCACAAACGACACCATTCGATGCTTCTAGTAAATAATTTTTCCAGCTCACCCCCAAACAGCGCCAATATCAAAAGAGCCACGGGTTTAGTCACAACAACGAATCCCGAGGTGCCAAATCCACAAAATTGCCATGAAGCACCATGCTGCTCAAAGGCATTGAAAACACAAACGCTACACAGCGAAAATCAAAGTAGCGTACTACTACCAACGGCTGTCGTCTCTATCGAACATCGAGGAGAATTGTTTAAGCTCAGAGCCCTAATAGACCAAGGATCGCAACGATCTTTCATAGCGTCTAGGGTACAAAACAGGCTACAGTTGCCAACAAAACTGGCCAATTTTGAAATTACGGGAATGGGCGGAAGAGTTGTTCAAAACTCAAATAAAATCTGCCCCATTACCCTCTTTTCCCCCAAAGCAGATAAGCGCATACAAGCAGAAGCTATTGTCTTACCGCAATTAACCAATATGTTACCCAGCTATCACATAAATAGCAATCATTGGCAAAAGGTTTCACACCTGAAGCTAGCAGACCCAAACTGCAACAGCCCCGCTCAAATAGATCTTCTATTAGGCAGCGATCTCATACCACAAATTATTCTCGAAGGTATTGAGAAAATTACCAAAACACTTCTGGCGCAAAATACCATTTTCGGATGGGTTCTAAGTGGACTAGTTGCGGAACCAGTTACAACATTGACAACTCAAGTTGAGGAAGTCTCAAACGAGTACCTCAATTCACAATTGAGAAAATTTTGGGAATTAGAAGAACTCCCCCCCATATCAGTCAGAACCCCGGAAGATCAGTATTGTGAGGATTTTTACAAAGCCACAACTACTAGATCAGAAAACGGTCGGTACGTCGTAAGACTACCACTTAAGCAACAATTTCCAGATACACTCGCCTTAGGTCACTCTCGCACCTCTGCAATACAGCAGTTTCTAAGTATGGAAAAAAACCTACTTAGAAAAGGTGAGCTGAAACAAGATTATGATGGTGTCTTAGAAGAATACCTTCATTTAGATCACATGGAGGGAGTAAGCCCATGTGAAAAAATCATAAAAGGCAAATATTATTCATTATACTTGCCACATCATGCAGTAGTAAAGCCTGACAAAAAAAAACAACAAAAGTCAGAGTTGTCTTCAATGCCTCAAGAACCACTAGCTCGGTGAATTCCCTAAATGATATTCCCCCACTCGGAAGCAGCAGCAGCCAAATTATTAGAACGCTGAAACAAGATTATGATGGTGTCTTAGAAGAATACCTTCATTTAGATCACATGGAGGGAGTAAGCCCATGTGAAAAAATCATAAAAGGCAAATATTATTCATTATACTTGCCACATCATGCAGTAGTAAAGCCTGACAAAAAAAACAACAAAAGTCAGAGTTGTCTTCAATGCCTCAAGAACCACTAGCTCGGTGAATTCCCTAAATGATATTCTATTTACGGGACCCACACTACAACCAGACTTAATGCTCCTTATATTAAATTGGCGTATATACAAATACGTATTCAATGGGGATGTCGAAAAAATGTATTGGCAAATAGTCGTACATAAAGATGATCAAGATTTTCAGAGAATTATTTTCCGAAAATCCCCCAATAGTCCACTAAGCGACTTTAAGCTAAAAACAGTTACCTTTGGCGTAAACTGTTCCCCGTACCAAGCCATTCGTACACTCCACGAACTGGCAGAAGACACAAAGTCAGAATTTCCTCTGGCAACAAAAGTGTTAAAAACACAAACGTATGTGGACGATATTTTGTCTGGAAGCCACAGTCTTCCACAAGCATACGAGTCACTAGCACAAGTGATAAAAGCTCTCAAAACAGCTGGGTTTCCGTTAAAAAAGATAACGGCTAACCACCCTAATATTTTAAAGGGTATACCAAAAGAAAATTTGTTGGACACTAATTTCCTTATTTTCGAAAAGGAAAGTACAACAAAAACTCTGGGCATCCAATGGAATGCGATATCGGACCAGTTCTCATACACGACTGAGTCCATATCCGCACTATCCGCCATTACAAAACGCCAAATTCTCTCCTCTGTGGCAAAACTTTTTGACCCCGCAGGATGGCTATCGGCAATTATGATACAAGCCAAAATCCTGATACAAGAATTATGGCTAGATGGTACCGACTGGGACGAGCAAGTAAAACCACTTCGTTTAGAAAAGTGGTCCCAGTTCGCGAGTAATCTAAACGATATCACACAAATACAAATCCAACGATGGGTAAATTATGCCCCAGAGCACAAAGTCGAACTACATGGCTTCTGTGACGCCTCTGAAAAAGCATATTGTGCCACTATTTATGTGCGCACACAATCAGATACAGCAACTACCAGTCACCTACTAGTCGCCAAGGCAAAGGTAGCTCCTCTAAAAACAATAAGTCTACCACGACTGGAACTATGTGGTGCGTTACTACTTGCTAAACTAGTATCCATGGTGCAGACACATCTAAATATGGAAAAGTATAAATTGTATCTCTGGTCTGATTCAGAAATCGTATTAGCCTGGTTGGAAAAACCACCACATGCATGGAAGACGTATATTTCCAATAGAACGTCTCAAATCCTTGACCTAGTGGGATCAGCCACCTGGCGACATGTAGCCAGTGCTGACAATCCTGCCGATCTAGGTACAAGAGGGTGCAAACCCCTGCACCTTACCTCCACCACTCTTTGGTGGAATGGTCCCCGATGGTTAACAGAATCTCCCGATTCTTGGCCACAATCGCCTATGCGCAATATAATTGCCCCCGAAAGTCGGAAAATCGATTCCTTTCATACAACGATAGATGACGACGACATCCTTGAGCGATTTTCATCATACACCCGAGCACGTAGGGTAATCGCTTACATGATCAAATTCATAGAACGACTCAAGATTAAAGTCAAGGGAGAACCCTCAGTGTACTCCCAAGGTGATACTTTGTTGCACCTAGACCTACAAAAGGCAAAGGTCGCTCTCATCACTTACACCCAATCGCGCCATTTCAGTAGCGAGATGTCACTGCTAAGAGAATCGAAGCCGATTAATAGAAGGAGCTCACTCTTAGTACTAAATCCATTTCTGGATACAAAGGGTGTGCTTCGTGCGAACGGTCGGCTTGCTAACTCAAGCCTGACATATAACGAACGCCATCTCATAATTTTGCCAGAACAATCACAACTTGCTACATTACTTATCCGTTATGTACATATATTAATGCTACGCGCTGAACATCGCTTGATGCAACATATAATCCGTCAAGAGTTCTACATTCCCCGACTTAAGCCTCAAATAAAAAAATGCATTTTCATGTGTAAAATCTGCACGATGCATAAACAGAAAATGAGGACGCAGATTATGGCAGCACTTCCACCGGAACGCTGCAACTTTGCTCCGCCTTTCACTACCACAGGTGTCGATTTTGCTGGGCCTTTTCAGATAAAGGCGTCCATGCTAAGGTCTCCCACACTAATGAAAGGCTACGTGGCTGTCTTTGTCTGTTTTACGACAAAAGCAGTGCACCTCGAGCTATGTACAAGTCTGACAAAAGAGGCTTTTCTCGCGGCATTCGCACGCTTCGTCGGACGACGCGGTTTTCCGTCAAAACTTATGAGCGACAACGGAAAAACGTTTATAGGGGCTCAAAGAGCCACAGAAAAACAGTTTGTTGATTTCATCAAGCAAGTTTCCCCTGATATTGTACACAAGTACGCTCACCAAGGCATTAATTGGCAATTTATTCCCCCAAGCACGCCTCATATGGGTGGTTTATGGGAATCCGCAATAAAAAGTTTTAAATCCCATTTTAATAAAGTAGCTGGAAACTACAAATTCAATTACGAGGAATTCTCAACATTACTAATTCGCATTGAAGCCGTACTCAATTCACGGCCACTAACAATGCTCTCGCAAGACCCCTCAGATCTTACAGCCCTAACCCCAGGGCACTTTCTCAAAGGAGCACCCATTCTGGCCACACCTGAGCCAGGCGTGGAGTCGCTGTCCTTATTAAATCGATGGGAAAGAATTAAAATTCTCCATCACAATTTCAGTCGCCGATGGAAAGAAGACTATTTAAAAGACCTCCGCAAGAGGTATCGATGGAAAACATCAGAAAATGCGCTTAAGCTTGGAGATTGTGTCCTAATTAACGATGATTGTCTCCCTCCGACCGAATGGCGGCTTGGCCGCATAGAAAAGCTTTACTATGGCTCCGACGGTCATATCCGAGTAGTCGATCTCCGTACGCAAACCGGAACGTTAACTAGACCACTTGTAAAACTATGTTTTTTACCAACTACCGATTATAACGAATCGGTGTCAAAACTCGTTAAAACAACCGCCGAAATAAACGATAATCAAACAATGTAACTTAATCATTTAAGAGCTCGTCTAAAATTACGGTCCATTCGTGCCACGTATTGTGAAACCAACTATGAATGATTAATCTATAACCACTTCCTCTTCTTCCATACAGGGTATTATGGATGCTGAGAGGCCAGTTACACCAACGTCAACTATACGTTCGGCTATCACTGTGCCGCGCACTGGGGCTGTCCCCGTAGCAGCGCCCCGTACAACCACTGTAACCACTGCGCCAACCGTTGCACGAACTGCCGCCCGACAAACCACGACCGCGGCTTCGCAGCCACCCCGAACCGGATGCCCGTTTTGTTGCCGCCCACACCGCTTACAGCACTGCCCTATTTTTAAGGGGATGACTCCCAATCAGCGTCAGCAGGTGGCTCAGGCACATGGACACTGCTTGAATTGTCTGGCCCAAACGCATGTTACACAGGAGTGCGTGTCTGACACCATGTGCCAGCACTGTGAGCGGCCACATCATACACTACTACACCGTCATCCCAGACGTGCTGTCGCTCATTCATCTGCTCCTCGTAGTCGCGATTTAGCCCGACAGGCGCAGCCAAGCCGTGTAGCACGGACCCGTCGAAGAAATGTCCTCGCAGCACCTCGGGCCTGGCGTCCACATATCGACACTTCGATGCGGCACCAATCATCCAGGCCACAACCTCGCCGCACGATAGGCCTTAGCAACGTGGTCGCCACCTTGCAGCAGCTACAGCGTCTCCTAGGCTAACTATTCGCCTAGGGGGGCCGGGATGGCCAAATGAGCTCGCATACAACCCTACATAAATTCCACACATAACATCCACAATGGCCGCTACAGCAGATCGAGCAGCTGACCGGCACCCACGCCAAAAAACTAAAAAAGGAATAACGGGCGGCGAGCCGGCCCCTTTTTCTCAACGTCACGCAAGCAAGTAGCAACGCTCGTTCAACCGCAGTTTTTCATCTCAGTTTTTTCAACGTGCAACCAAAGCGTTCAAAGGAAGTTTTTCATCTCAGTTTTTTCACCGTTCAACCAAAGCGTTCAACCGCAGTTTTTCATCGCAGTTTTTTCACCGTTCAACCAAAGATTTTTTCATCGCAGTTTTTTCACCGTTCAACCAGAGGTTTTCCATCGTTCAACCGAAGGGTTTCGACCTCGGTTTATTCCATAAAGCAATCGCATCCAAATTGTATTTAACATAAGAAACCCAACATTGTATTTATCATAAAAAACCTAGCTATTGTGAAAAGTGAAGAGCTCAAGAGGCCTAGTTGTTGTCATAAAAGGTATTGAGTCTTCGGTAGACTCTATCGATGTGAAAGAAGCACTGGAAGAAGGCGGTTTTAGCATTAAATCAGTAGTAAATATTTTTAACAGGAAGAAAGTCCCACAACCAATGATCAGAACTGATGCCAAATTGTAATCAACTAAAGAAAAATGAAATACACCCCATTTTCAATTTAAAATATCTGCTCCATCGCAGTATTACCGTTGAGGAACCACATAAGAGAAATGGTCCAGTACAATGTACAAACTGGTGTGTGGTGATCTACACCCTACTTCTAAATGTACTCTTAAAAAAGAGGATTTAAATAATGAATGCAGCAATTGTGGAGGAAATCACACTGCTATCTACAGAAGTTTCGGCATATATAAAGATTTGAAATCGAAGTTTTCACAGGGCATTCAAGCAGGTCGTAACCAAATGTTACAAACACCACATAATGAAATTATAGCAACCTCAGAAAAAAGTGCAAATTCTACTACTTCTAACAATAGTAATATGCAAGAAAGCTATGTAAATGTGGTGAAAGACAACACTGTGCAAATGCAACTGCCGCAAAATCCTCCAAATGGAGGAATTGAAACTATGATTATAAATCTTACACAGTGCACAAGTGTACAGTGACACAATTTATGTCTACCATGCAAAACATGATCCAAGATTTAATAAAATCACAAAATCAAATGCTGCAAAATTGATTAAGTAAAAAATGAGATTACTAAATATCTGTATATGGAATGCTAACGGTGTTAACCAAATACCAAGATTTCTCTCTGAAAGGAATATAGAGTAATGCTTATTTCAAAAACTCATTTAAAAAATAAAAATAATTTCAATATACCGGGATTTAGACTATATGTTATAAATCATCCGGATGGAAAAACGCATGATGGCACGGCAGTGTTGATTAGAAATCGTTTAAACCACTATGCCTTAGAATCTCATGATACACCACAGTTACAAGCTACAACAATATCACTTAAAAAGTCGGGGTTGTGACTTAAACCTTACGGCTATATACTGTCCATCTCGTTTTAAAATTACAGACATCCAATTTAAAGACTTTTTTGGAACACTAGGTCAAAGATTTCTAGCAGGTGGAGATTAAAACGCAAAACACACGTACTGGGGCTCACGTCTTATTAATCCGAAAGGAAGACAGCTGTATCAAACTGTTATAAATAGGACAATAACCTTGAAATAATATCTCCTGGTAAGCCGACATATTGGCCTAGTGATCGCAAGAAAATACAAGATTTAATTGATTTTGCTGTAATCAAAAATATAGATAAATCGCTTATAACAGCTGATACATGTTCTATCTTCTGATCTTCTTCTTCTTCTTTTAATTCGCTGAACTATGTCAATGTCGTCGTATATCTCGTACAGCTCATCGTTCCATCGAATGCGATATTCGCCGTGGCCAACGCGCAAAGGACCATAAATCTTTCGCAGAACTTCTCTCTCGGAAACTCGCAACGTCGACTCATCGGTTGTTGCCCTCGTCCAAGCCTCTGCACCATATAGCAGGACGGGAATTATGAGCGACTTAAGACTTACTCAGTTCGAAGTAGCACCTGTTGGCAAGAGTAATCCTGCGTTGGATTTCCAGGCTGACATTATTGGTGGTGTTAATGCTGGTTCCTAAATAGACGAAATTATCCACAACTTCAAAGTTATGACTGTCAACAGTGACGTGGGAGCCAAGTCGCGAGTGCGACGACTGTTTGTTTGATGATAGGAGATATTTCGTCTTGCCCTCGTTCACTGCCAGACCCATTTGCGTTGCTTCCTTGTTCAGTCTGGAGAAAGCAGAACCAACGGCGCGGGTGTTGTGGCCAATGATATCAAATCATGATCCACCATCATCTCTCTCCTGTAATAATAAAGTTATGTGAACAACCCATATTCGTTAACCCACAAGTGAATCTAACTTCTTATAAAACGAATTGGCTAAAATATAAAAAATACGTCAGTAGCCACATTAATATTGAGTACAAAATAAATACAGGAAGAGATATTGACGAAATCATAAGAGAAGTCAATGATATAATAAACAGCGCAACAGTCTTAGCAACACCAAGCAAAAGTTATAAGCCGCTTGGTTTCAGAAAAATCTCTAATAAAGGGATAGAAATGCTTGTAAATGAAAAAAGGCGTGTAAGACGTGAATGGCAGATAAATCGCTCTCCTCCCACTCAGCTTCAATTAAAATCTACTGTAAGTGAATTAAAAAAGCGCTTAAACGTGAGGAAGAATTGAACACCGAAATGTATATAAAGAAGCTGTGTCCAAATTCAAACAACCAAAATTCCCTTTGGAAAGCACAAAAATCCATGAAGCCACCAACTGATTCCAACATACCTATATGAGACTTAGATGGAAATTGGGCGTTAAGTGACGAGGAAAATGATAATTGCTTTGCAAATCACCTAGAAACGGTATTTCAACCCAACTCGCCAAAGAACAACTTTAAGCCGTCTTAATCCAAAAAAGTCGCCGGGACATGATAACATTTCCCCAAAAATGCTAATTGAGTTACCAATTATTGCTGTAGAGGAGCTCAATTTGCTCTTCAATACAATTCTTAGTTTCGGATACTATCCAATTTCATGGAAAAAGTCGCATATTATCTTGATAGATAAACTTGGGAAAGACTTAACACAGCCGTCTTCATACAGACCAATTAGTCTTCTACCTTGTCTTTCAAAAGTATTTGAAAAAGTATTACTATCGAAGATGTCTATTTTCCTCCACGAAAATAATACAATACCAATGCATCAACTCGGTTTTCGTGAAAAACATAGTACAATAGAGCAAGTAAATAGAATTTCTAACGAGATAAGGAAAGCATTTGAGCACAGGGAGTATTGTTCAGCAATATTTCTAGATGTAGCGCAGGCGTTTGATAAGGTGTGTGCCATACCTTATATAGCTTTTATATAAGATTAAAAAAATTCTACCATTAGAATTGTATAATACATTGGAGTCTTATTTAAAAAATATAAAATTTACGATAAAAGTGGGAGACTTCATATATGATGAACGACAGATAAGGGCTGGTGTACCCCAGGGCAGTGTTTTAGGCCCAACACTATACATCACATATAAAGCAGATCTTCCAACAGCTAATAATGTATTAGCTTCAACTTTTGCGGATGACACGGCTATAGTGAGCCGTAACAAATGCCACATTTTAGCATCAAGAATATTAGCGGGGCTTTTAAGTTCTGTCGAAGAATGGCTAGCGAACTAGGGTATAAATGTGAATGAACAGAAGTGTAAGCATATTACATTTACGCTAAGACCAAAGATATGCCCGGCAGTAAAAATAAGCAATATTTTAGTACCCAAAGCGAACGAAGTAACATATCTTGGTATTCACCTAGATAGAAGGCTCACGTGGAGAAAACACATCTCTATTAAAATAACATGTATGAAGATTAGAGCTGCAAATTTAAATTGGCTTTTAAATAAAAACTCTAAACTTAGCCTGGACAACAAAGTGCTTTTATATAATGCGGTCATAAAGCCGATTTGGATGTATGGCATTCAACTGTGGGGCACGACCTGTGCAACTAATATTGATATATTACAAAGGTTTCAATCAAAAATGATTAGAATAATGACGTGTTCACCATGGTACATGCGTAACGAAAATATCCATAAAGACCTTGGTATCCTTATGGTAAAGAAAGAAGTAGAAGACAGCAGAATTAAATATATATCTAAACTCCGAGATCACAAAAACCCTTTGGCTAATGCTTCGGTACATTCCTACGATCAAACACGACTTAAAAGAAGAGATATGCCTGCGTATTAAAGAGCGACGTATCACCAAAACAGCTCAATCTCTTGCTTGAGCCTGTCTAATTTTTAATAGATTTAAGATTTTATAACTTATTGTTAGGCTTTAAGAAAAAGCAGATCCAATAAATGAAATAAGTTTGAAAAAAGAAATATATATATGGCATTCATTAGTCATTGAAAGGTAGCCGGAGAATTTTTTAGTCCGAAGGGCATTCTTATATATTCATATAATCCCACCGGAGATACAAAAGCTGTCTTTTCAATATTCTTTTTATCCAGGCTAGATCAAGAGTGCTGAAGTACTGCGCCTTGCCCAACTTGTCTAAGATTCCATCAATGTTTGGCAAAGGATATTTATCATCGACAGTTATTTGATTCAGTCTGTGGTAATCGATTACTAACCGAAATTTTTTATTGCCCATGCTATCACATGTTTTTGGTACTATGATAGTAGGTGAACTATATTTACTCCTACTTTTCCGACTTATACCTTGTTTTTCTAGCTCCCTAATTTGCTTATGGCTTCTTCCTCATGTTTCAGAGGTAACCTATATATTTTTGAATTGATTTGCTGGTTCTTATTTCGTGGACCACCGTTTTTGTGTTTGTCAAAGCATCTTCTTCTTTATACATTAATTTTTCATAATTCTTTAGCAATTTTTCAACCTCTTTTCGTTCATTTGATTTTAAATGATCCAATTGAATGTTTTGCATTTTACCTTCTTCCAATGCATATACTTGGTCTTGGATAGTTTTTCAATAAAACGAAATTTTAACACCATTTTTAAGCTCAATTTCTTCGTTTTCAATACCGATTATATTGAAATTATTAAATATAAAATCGTTTCCTAGCAGAAGATCGTACGGGTTTTCAAAGTCTATTTCCAACCATCTCATCCTAGCATTGTGAGGATATTTAAATTCTAGCGGACATGCTGTCTTAACTCTTTCGTTAGACGCTTTTATTTCACCATTCAATGTACTAAATATGGCTTTATTTTTTTCTAGAACCGGTAACTTATAATGTTCGAAGCTTGTTTTTTTTATAATACTAATAGTAGAGCCTGGATCTACCAATGCACACCATTTTTTATTAAACAAAGTAGGTGAAAGTAATATTTTATTTTGATTTTCCGAGGCTAATTGGTAAAAAACTCCTCGTTGTCATTCGTTTCCTCTGTCCTGCTCACAGCATCAACATCCATGGGCGTTGGGCCATTTGAACGTCTTGTTTGCCGAGTGCCGTTCTGTATATTTTGTCTTGCTGAATTACCGTAGCCGTTATTAGTATTATTATTACGATATTGATTTGTATATTGGCCTGATTGTCCTGTCCGATAATTAGTTTGAATTTGTGGATTATTTGGGTGGCAATTGTTTTGTCCTGAAAAGTTAGTATTTCTTTGGGAGTCTCGTCCCGAATTATTTTGTGCATAGTAACGATCATTGTTTTGATCACTAATATTTTGTCCCCTAAAGTTGTTTATTCTTTGATTATTTTGATTTTGGTTACTATTAAAATTCCTTGCCTTCTGAACAAATTGGTTTGAATTTCTGTTTCTTGCTAAAAATATAGGATTTAAATTTCCATCGTCTAGCCCTATGAAATTGTGGATCGTATTTGTCATGTCTGCCCATGTCGTTATATTCCGCATCATATACTCGAAAGTCCCTTCTGCAAGTTGTTTTACCCTTGGTATAAGCATTCCTGAAAATATTTCTTTTATCATGCAGCCTGTTTCACTCAAAGCACAATATTCGGTAATATTATCCATTATTTCTTTTGTTTCCCTTCCAAATTCACCGATACTACCCACCCTAAGGTTAGCGATGTCGTTGGTTAAAGTTATCTGGTCCTTTGTTGGCTTAAAGTGCTGTTTTCATCTTATTTTGCATGTATCCCAATTTTCTGAACGATTCAATGTAAAAAATTTTTTAAATCATAAACAACTCTGAATGCTACCTGTTGTGTCAATAAACGCCGGTAATTTTTTTGCATTACCTTCAAATGGCTGTAAGTATTTTCCGCCTTATACTAGTTTCCTGCTGTGCAGCATTTTGTTGAAGCAATTGTGATATTGCTGATAAACAACGTTCAACGTTTAACATTTAATTTTGAGCCATCACTTTTTTGTATCTTTTTCTTTTTATGCGAGATTATATTTTATTTTATATACCTTGGTTTTGAAAAATTAAAAAAAGATACATATATATATAATACATAGGGCGGGTCGATTTAAAAATCGCTCATTGCTCTGTGAAAATCGTATTCTAGGGATCAAAATAAGATACTTTGCCGAAGGAACCATACCCCTAAAACGAATTTTGATGTCCCCAATTTGTGTCGAACTTTTGGGTAGGGGCAAATTTTGAAAAATCCCACTTTGACCCATTTAGAGTGCTCCAATCGAGTCCAAATGTATGACCGACCCCCACTAACTTTGGACGGCCGATCCACCCATGCCAGTGGCACACCCCCTGAAACTCCCCTGGGGGTTCCCCATACAATCATTACAAAAAATCACCATTTTTGGTGATTTACATGAAAAAATCAGCTAAATTGCTATGTTTTTTCTTTATTTTTATTTATTTATTTATAATAATATCTATTTTTTCTCTTAAGAAATTTATTTAGTCAGAACATATGTAAATGAAAAAATTAATTTAAGTGAGTTATAGAAAAGAAACTAAAAAAGGTTATTGTTTGAAGTCTTTTTTACTTTCAAGTCTGGGCAATTTCGCACGGCTCTCTAATGTCGTCGCCATAACAGCCTCTACATTTTCCGGTGTAACCCGTTTGGAAACGCTAGCTAGCAATTGAACATGTCGTTTCGTTTCTTGTATGTATGATAGAGTTTTTGGATCATTAAACGGTGGATCATCTTGATTTAAATATTCTTTCAATGTATCGTACGGAATGCTTCGCGTGGCGTGAATGGTGGTTTAAATACGATAGTTATATCATTCAAATTGATCATTTCCGTATAACTTGTGCAATTAAAGTTTATATCTGGTTTTTTATAAACTCTAAGTTCCATTGGCTCGTCAACATCGGTTCGATAGCGTAGAATTTTCTTGATGGCACAGTCGCGCTTTTCTTTCCTATCATCAAACAACATTGATAACAAGATATTTTCCGAATGCGCATACAATTTTGCGTAAACGAGGTTCTAGAAATCGTGACCAACCAATGAACTTGAAAAATAATGCACTGCCGTACACGACAGAGCTGTAATACTTGATATTGAAGTACATTGGCACATAACATTTAATTATAAATTCAACCAGAATTCTTAAATTTGCATCTGGATTTTCCGTTGTCACATATAATCGCAATAATCTAGAGGCCTTGGTGAGCCACAGAGAATGTGCAATTTTCCCTGGTTTGATGTTAGCCAGATCCACCGGAACCACGCTGCTAGAAATTGCATGGACCATGTCGTATAAGTAGTTTGAATCGGTGGAAATTTTTTTTCTTTCTGGAGCAGGGGGCATATTTTGCAACTCAATTTTCTGGAAGCCGTCCACCACCTAAAAATATATAATAATAAAATAATTAAAAATGGTTGACAATTATGATAAATGAGTGATAGCAATAACTTACCGGAAGAGTTTCACAAGTTTCGATTTGACGGCTCAGTTTTCCGGTTGCCGATCTTGGTCCAGTGCTGGTTGATTTATCCAAAGCTTCAACAAATGCCGAAACGGAAGTTCGTTGAAGTGTAGAAGGCAAACAAACCAATGCAATGGTCTTTTTAACAGCAATTCGAATCGTCGTATAATTCCACCGTGTGGGCCAGTGTTTGTTGGCTCACCGTCAGTGCATATTCCCATTAATGTATCCAGTGATATATTTTTATCGTTGAAAAACCCATTTAATTTGGTTGTTTTGTATTCAGCGGTTTCATGTTCCAGTCTTACGTAACCAATCAATTCAGAATTGGGTTCTCTCAAAATAACAAGATGAGGTTCTTTTACCATCCTAGTATGATACTTCTCATCAATTTTATCTATCGTTAAAGTATCATCTTTTCTGCCATCGAATGAAAACGTTAACAAATTGGTATCATCTAACTGTTTGCGAAGCACTTCTTGTCTGCATTTCTCTTTTTTTCTGCGAACTTTCGATTTATCCATGATGAGAGGTTTCCTATGCTTATCTTTAATTTTAAAATCTTGCAAAAGAGCGGTTCCCAATGCTGATGCTACTCTGTCAGGCACACCAAATCTGTCACATACCAAGGCAAAGTTAAAACAATCGTATCTCTCTGTATATTGTGAACTTGTGCTTCTATCCATATCTTCTTGAACCGGTGGCGGTGCGTATGTTGAATCATTGGGATCTTGGTATATTGGCACTGATGACATAGACGTTGCTCCTTGCTCTTCAGTTTCCATCATAAATGCATTCATTGCTAGTCTTCTCTGAATATGTTGATCGTGAATGAACTCTTTGAGGCGTTCGGGAACCCAGCCGCATGCACATGGAGCTGCCTTCAAATCGCATTTACATGTTCCAATGTAAAAAATTGTTTCCAGAGATTTTACATACTCTGTGAATTGTTGGGTGTTGTTTCTTCTCTTGATTTGCTCTTGATACTTGTCAAGCAATTTATTCAATTTATTATATACACTTTTTTTCAGCATTATTTCCATACCAAGTTTTTCCCAAATTCCAATCAACTTATCTTGTACTTGAATAGTGAATGATTTATGGGAAAACTTTTTTTGTTCTGTTTTAGCACGTTTGCTTAAGTAAAAATAATGTCTCAAGATATCCAGATGGATTGGTAAATTAAGATCAGTCAAATCAGTAGACACACCAAAAACAGTAACATCATGCTTGGGTATATGACTCATTGGGTTTTCGATAGTTGTTGATGTAGTTGCTTCATCTTGCGGTGTAGAGGATGGTGGATTCATTGTAAACTTTTTGATTTGGAATGGTCACTTTACTTATTATTATTTTTTAAATACCATAGTGGTTATTGCTTTAGTTCTCCTCACTTTCAGTAGTAATAAGAATGAAATGGTAATTTCAATTCTATTTCAAAATTTGCCTCTACTCAAAAGTTCGACCCAAATTGGGGGACATCAGAATTCGTTTCGGAGGTATGGTTCCTTCGGAAAAGTTTCTTATTTTGATCCCTAGAATATGATTTTCATAGAGCAATGGGCGATGTTTTTGCCTCCCCACAAATCGACCCGGCCTAATATATATGTATGTATATTTTTTTAACAATGTTTTTCTTTATTTGTATCAAAAAAAGCGATATATGCTTTTTAAGTTTTACATATATTACAATGTTGAATTTTAATCATTCAGTACAAATAGTTTTTTCTTGTAATCACTATTTAAAATATAAATTTCCTCCTTGAGTACATCTTTCCATCTGTTTTTCTTCCAATAATTATCATACCATATATTATCATTTTTTTCAAATCTTGTTTCAATAAATATTTGTCACAACATCACATTTCAGCACTATTTCCTCGTGTTTTTCGTAAACAAAAATTTTGTGCACTTTAATTTGATTTCACTTGTGGTAATTTGCATTTTTGAACATAGGTTACATACACACATATATAGTATATCTAATTCGAACAACGTTCGAACAACATTCGAGCAGTAGATTAGAATTGCAGAGACTTCAATTAAAGTTAAATACGTTTTTGGTATAAATGTTTGAACATTATAAATTGATTTAGAGTAAGTTTCTTTTATGTAAAAGTTTGAAATTAATAAATTTAATTAATAAAAACTCCAAATGGGGATTTAACCGAGTTGTCAAAATATGTTTTTGTATTGCTGCTTATATAGTTGTTTGGTTCTTTTGTCTTCCGGTCTGTACTGTAGCAAGAATCAGACTGACTCTGCCATCAGATCAGCAACTCGAGTATGCCCCAAAGTGTGGGTGTACCGCACATTCCAACAGACTCAAAATATGCCGAGTCTGCTGTTTTGGTTACATACAGGCTGATCATGTGATGTGGTGCACAACTGCGTGCCGTCAGTTGACGTAACCTGAGATGTAACTCGTGCGTACGCTCCGAGGTCCTAAGGTCGACTCGGACCACTATCTTGTAGCAGCCAAGATTCATAAACGCCTCTGTGCAGCAAAAAGCGCACGTCAACAAACACAAGGAATGTCTGGCGTCAAGAAGCTGCAATCACAACAGACAGTCGAACGATTTTCCACTCGGCTTGCACTCCTGCTCTCTGAGATCACTCGTCAACAACGCGGTATGAGGGAACTGTGGGATGGCATTTCAGACTCCTTGCGTACAGCTGCAACCGAAACCATTGGTTTTCAGAAAGTGCAAAAAAACAGCTGGTTCGACGAGGAGTGCCGTGTCGCAGCAGAGAGAAAACAGGCTGCCTACCTCGCAACGTTACGATCGACCACAACACGTGCGGGATGGGATACCGAGAATTAAAGATGGAAGCGAAACGCATTTTCAGACAGAAAAAGAAAGAGGCAGAAATGCGTGAGTACGAAGAGCTTGATAAGCTGGCCGACAGGGGTAATGCCCGGAATTTCTACGAAAAAATGCAGCGGTTTACAGAAGATTTCAAGACCGGAGCATACTCTTGTAGAACCCCCAAAGCTGATCTAGTCACCGATGCTTAGAGCATGCTTAAATTATGGAGAGAACACTTCTCCAACCTGCTGAATGGCAGTGAACGCACAACCCCAGGAAAAGGCGAACTCGATTCGCCAATCGGTGACGATGGAACAGACGTTCCATTTCCGGACCCTGAGGATGTTCAAATAGCAATTACCCGCCTGAAGAACAACAAAGCGGCGGGGGCCGATGGATTGCCGGCCGAGCTATTCAAACACGGAGGCGAAGAACTGATAAGGAGCATGTATCAGCTTCTTTGTAAAACTTGGTTGGACGAAAGTGTGCCCAACGATTGGAATTTAAGTGTGCTCTGCCCAATCTATAAAAAGGAGACCCCACAATCTGCTTCACCTACCGTGGGGATAAGGCTCCTCAACATCGCATATAAGGTTCTGTTGAGCGTATTGTGTAAAAGATTAAGGCCCACCGTTAAAGAACTGATAGGACCTTATCAGTGTGGCTTTAGACCTAGCAAATCAACAACCGACTAGATATTCACCATGCAAAAAATCTTGGAAAAGACCCGTAAAAGGAGAATCGACACACACCACCTCTTTCGACAGCACGAAGATGAGCTGCCGTGATGTCTGAATTTGGTATCCCCGCAAAACTAATACGGCTGTGTATGCTGACGTTAAGCAATACCAAAAGCTCCATCAGGATCGAGAAGAACTTCTCTGAGCCGTTCGATACCAACCGAGGTTTGAGACAAGGCGACTGCTTGCGTATGCCGATGATATTGATACCATCGGCCTCAACACTTGCGCCCTTAGTTCTGCTTTCTCCAGACTGGACAAGGAAGCAAAGCAGATGGGTCTAGCAATGAACGAATTCATAACGAAACATCTCCTGTCATCAAACAAACAGTCGTCGCATTGGCGGCTCTTACGTCACTGTTGACAACGTCCGGTGTGTTTAACGTGGGTACCTGCTGACGACAGCCTTACTCCACGGCGCTCAAAAGCACAGCGGATCAAATCAATGCGTGGATCAGCGCCCTGAGAATGCTAAGCATTTTCAGTACCAATTGGCAGTGTGGAATGGACACACTAACCGCCTTGGTCGGGTTCGAGGCCCATCTAAAACGTCTGCCGTGCTTTGGGTCCGGCACCCGGTTGCAATGCAACTCCATATTCAACTGACAAAGCCAGTTCTTCCCGCGATTTGGGTTTCAACCACAACCACCACAATACTCCCCCAGGGGCCAGTCTGTATGAGCAGGTTGGAGTTACCTGCAAGGGCTCCTGCTCCCCGTGGTACCAGAATTAAGTCTCCGGTCAGACCTCGTAGCCGAAACTACTACCAGTTGAGCTTCCATATTGCTTTGGACTGGTGGCCAGGGGTTGGACCCCATACATACATCACTTACACACACCAATCATACAAAAGGCTAAAACCCTAATTTCCAGTTAACCGCCTTCGCCGCTTAAATAATTCACTCGCAAACGACTCTAACTGTTCGGTATTCCGACTAGTGGAGATCACAGCGCTAACATCTAATCGTCCATCAGTCCAGCTATCCCTAATGTCCGAGTACATCGGGCACTCCGCAATTAAATGCGACCAGTTTTCAAACCCAGCCCCACAAAAACACCCCGACGTATCCGATATGTGCCTCTGATGCAAGAATGCATTCAGAGGCCCATGCCCCGTAAACAGAAAACCCAGTCTCAGACAAAATCTGAAGTCTGGGTTATTCTCAACGAACCCAACGTCCCGAATGTACTCGTACGTCACTCGGCCGTTAGGACTGTTGTCCCAACGTTGTTGCCACCTACACCTAACCCTATCATCTAGAAGCCTATTGCTCCCTAGATATTCCTCCCTCTCCACATCATCGTCGGAAATCTAATCGTTCCGCAGCAATGACACACTCAAACCCTTTCTTAACCTGAATGCAACAGCACGCTGTATGACAATCAGGTCAAGAGGGGGTGCACCTAATAACACTTGCATCGCATCCGTTGAGACGGTGCGACATACAGGCAAGCAAGCAAGCATCATACAACGCTGTATTGAGAGGAGTTTTTGAGACCCCAAGACAGTCGTGGCTGCCTCCCACCATACAGGGGCTCCATATGTGACACAGGCCACAAACAAGCCACGATATATGGTGCGGACAGCACGACGTCCGAGACCCTAATCGCTCCTCAAAATATGTCGTATTTTGTCTACGGTTGCCTGCAGTCGCTCCTTCACATTCGCCAAGTGTGGAGTAAAACACATTCTTTCACTTATGGTCAACCCCAGATATTTGACTTGCGAAACATATCTGATGCTGACCCCGTTCACATGGACAATCGGTGGACGAACCGGCGACAATCTACCTTTTAGCAGCATTGCCACCGTTTTGTCCATTGATATGTCAACCCCCACACCTAAACCTCAAGAATTAACGATCTCTAAGAGATCTCCTCCCACCCGTTCTAATTCCAACCTCGAGCGACCTTCAACCATAAGAAGAAGGTCGTCAGCATACGCACAACATTTACAGAGTGGCTCGAGCTGCCCAAGCAGAGTGTCCATCATAAGGCTCCAAATATATGGACCACAGATGGAACCCTGCGGGCAGCCTAAAACAACTCCAATCTCCACACACCCATTCATGCCGACAAGAGAGGCCTTTCTGTCCGAAAAATAACTCCGCCAAAGAGTAATTTCCGGACAGCCAAGCTCCTCCAGCCGTAACACCATTCGATCCCAGCTTAGGTAATCAAACGCCCCCTTGAAGTCAACAAATATGCCAAGGACATACTTGTTGACGTTCTCCCTAACAACATTTTGAACAAAAAACCACGCGTCCTCTATACTGCGTCCTTTCCTGAACCCAAACTGCATATCCGACCACATACCCCGCGTTAGCTCCTGAAGCCGTTCCACCATGACCCTTTCCAGCACTTTCCCAAGTACTGGAAAGAGACTGATGCCCCGATAAGATCGAGGATCACTCCCGACCTTATCAGGGGACTTCAGGAGAGAAACAACCCTAGCGCTTTTCTACTCGCGTGGAAAGTATCCCTCCCAGACTCACTTATTATAAATGGCCTCCAGGTATTCCGGAATGAACTTCCATAAGCTTTTACACATCTCTCAGTTGAAACCATCAAAACCTGGGGACCGTTTAGACTTAACCAGGCCAAAGGCGTACCCCAACTCCCCATCATCTATTGGAGGAACAGGCACCTCTTGTGCTTGAGGTACCTGCACCTCTGACCTAGGAAAGAACGCCCCTAACAGAACCCCCGCACACTCTCTCCACGACGATAATAAAGTGTCACCGACGCGAAAAGAGGTGACATCCTCCCTCCTGCGACCCCGGCAGATCCTGTATACCGACCCCAAGGGTCGTTCCTATCCTCTCTCACAAAACTCCTCCAATCTTCCTCTTTAATTTTAATCAACATCTCCTTATACTCCCTATCCGCACAACTAAATTCATACCTAAGCTGGGACAGCCTATCAGAATTTGACCGTCGGCCGCGTCGAAACTTTCGCTTCAAACGCCTGACAGTCCTTCTCTTCAAGGTTAACTCGTGCGTCCACCATTTAATTTTACTAATCTTATGACTTCCACACCTCCTAGGTACCCTATCATTTGTCCCCCAAACTAGCCCATATAGACGAGCAATTTGCTCGTCAACCCCCAACTCCTCAAACTCACTAACCGGTATACCGGATACCTTTTCCCTAAGTCCATATTGGTTCCAGTCAGTACCAGTGATACGCCATCGCCGCAATGGACTCTCATAAGGCAAGGGAGGGGATCGAGGGGTAACCATAATTTGAATTAAATTATGGTCACTCAATCCCCACCCTCCCTTAACCTCCCATCTAACGCTGAAAGCCTTACTTGCTGCCTCATTCATAAGTGTCACGTCAATGTCGCTCACGCTCCCAGGCCCATCGATCGTATACCATACGCTCGGCTCATTCAAAATGTGTAGGCTATTAGCCACCACCCATTCGCTTAATGCCTCGCCTCGACAGTGGCTTTGGTATCCAGACGAATGCCGGGATACCTTACTTAACCACATCGAGGACGATGCATTCGCATCCAGCCCTAAGATAAATGGGCTACTACTCGCAAGTAGTAGTGGCTTATCCATGTAGCCCAGGTAGGGTTCTAGGGGCTCGCTATATTTACAATATAAACTAGCGACAATCATCCTACCGAACTCCCCTTCTATCGCTACACATATACCCAGTTGAGAAGAATCCACAACTACGCAATCGTAGCGTGGATTATTCACAACTATTGCGGCGTTAGCTCTAAGGTCAGTGAAGACCCTAAAACCTCCAGGAAGACCCCGAACCACACAATTGGTGGCGTAGGGCTCCTGGAGTAGAGCAATACCGCACCCACCCTCTACCATACAACCCTCCAATTCCCTTAACCCAATCCCATCACGGCATAGGAGCCCTGACAGTTAAGCTGGATGATCCCACCCATCAATGTCTGGCGAGGGCGCGCTCAACAATGCCACAATATATAGGGCAGACAGCTGACATCATTAGATGCCCAGCTGGTTTACCCTTAAACTCACAGTTGCGACAATGTGGTGTATTGACGCAACTGGCAGCTTTGTGGCCTTCCTGACCGCACCTCCGGCAGACATCTGATCTAGCCCTACACTCAGCCACCCTATGATCAAACCCCATACAGCGGAAGCAGCCAGCGACGGGGCTATCCGGTCGCACCGTGAAAGAGAACCACTTTATGTAGCACCGACCTGCCTCCAAAAGGGCGGACATCAGTTTGTCCGTACCCTCAAGGACGACATTGGTGCTACCATCAGCGGCCACCTTCCAAGGACGACTGACCATCCTCACGTCTGTCCTCTGGGATGCCGGGCTGAAGTCCTGGAGGCTCAGCCGGAGTAGTTCCTCCATGAATTCTTCATGGGGGATCTCTGTATGGACTCCCTGGACTACCACCCGACGACCCAACTTCCGGTTGAAAGAGACGTCCAACCCCACCTCCCCGAATTTTTTGTTATTCGCCACTCTCTCTCTCTCTAAAACAGAGGGAGTGCGAATAACCGCCCCACCACCCTTAATAGGTTGTACTTCGTGGAGCCTTACGCCAAGTGAGGGACCCACCTCTTTGACCACCTTCTGAATTACGTCTTTAGAGGAAGTTGCAGGCCCCTTACTCCTAACGACGACCGAAGAAGTCTCCACGGGCTTCGGCGTCACCGGTGTAATAGCTTTCAGCACAGGTGCTGGAGGCGCAGGCATCGGTGCCGACCGTGCCGGTATTAATCTGCTCGGCGTCGAGGAGTGTCCCCCGCAACTTCCCCTAAGGGCATCTACCTGACCGCGAAGATGGGCATTCTCGGTTATAACCGTCATCAAGAGCGCCTCATATTTTGAGGCAAGCGCCACCAGCCCCTTCGCAGTCCCCGCTTCTAAATTCTTCGACTCAAACACAAGCTGGTTTAGCTCCCCCGTGATTCTTTTGGTAGCCGCAACATGGCTGACTGCCCCACCCCCAACAACGACAGGTCCCCGTAAAAACTCACGCTTTCCCTCTTTTTTGGCACTCAAGACACGAGTGCCCGCTTTCATAGCGCTCTCTTTCATCGCGCCCACTCCTTTGCCCACCGTACTGGCCGGAAGGGCCACGCTCCCACTACCGCTCCCTCCGTCATTACGCGACGACCCCATACCGCTCCCTCCCTCGATTCCACCTACGTTACGCGGCGACCCAGCACGCATAATCGCCTTCTCAGCGGAGGCCACATTGACACTCCCGCTCCCTCCCTCAGTTCCGCCCTCTTTTCGCGGCGACCCCAAACGCGCCTTATTCCGCGGTGGAGACCTTACCGCTTCCGTCGTTTCACCCTCGCCTCCCGACCTGGAATCATACACGACTGTTGAAGCGGCGGATTCTCCGCTTCCAGCGAGGGCCTTCGTCCTCTTCTTCCGTCCACGAGTCATCCCGCTGCCCAACTAACCTTTCAGCCGAACTGATCTGCTGGCGTACCACTAGCGTAGAAGGCTCACGGACAAAAAGACTCCGGAGCAGCTGCTCTCCGGGTGTGTACGTCTGAACGCGCTGAAAAGTGCGACCCACGCAAAGGCCCGCTCAATAGCAGCGACCACCCAAGCGGTCGATTACAGCGTGCCCGCAGTGGCACAGCCCACAACCCCAACCAGTGGTCGGATTAAGGCCACTCAATTGGCCGCCGGCCGGACAATGTCCCTGAAACGGTCCGGAGTCGACCGATGCGGCGCTGAGCCGAACCGCCCCGTGGGCTAGACGGTTCGCTGATATGACCGTTGGTCCTCACAGGAGTCGCACTCTCCAACACTGGACAGACGTTTGCACCCTTTGGGCAATCCTGTCCAGACTCTCCTGACACTGAGCCAACTAAGCGCGAGATGCTCAGCACAGAGCCACTGACAGGCAGTCTAGTCAGCAAGAATGCCAACAACACGGAGCTACACTGGAACCGTGCGAAGCTTCCGCCAATAACAACAACGTGGATGACCACGTTGTCCGTATATATGATAATAATTATAAATATTACCCACCCGTCAGTGCACAAAAATGTGTACTCGCACAAAGTCACTCGCGGTCACTAACCCACGCTACCCACGATCGCACAAACAATTTCTCTAAACCGCTACGCACACGCGCCGGTCAATAACGGTGCCAGCTAAACTGAGTAAACAAACGACCGCACAAAAGAAACTCGAAAAAATCACCGAAAAAACACTTGGAAAAATCGCAACGATGAGCACGCACGTCTATCCGCGTCGACAGTCAACTAACGAATGGGTCACTGTTGACAGTCATAACTTTGAAGTTGTAGATAATTTCGTCTATCTTGGAACCAGTGTAAACACTACCAACAATGTCAGCCTAGAAATCCAATGCAGGATAACTCTTGCCAACAGGTGCTACTTCGGAATGAGTAGGCAATTGAGAAGCAAAGTCCTCTCTCGACGAACAAAAACCAAACTCTATATCACTCATAATTCCCGTGCTGCTTTATGGTGCAGAGGCTTGGACGATGTCAACAACGGATGAGCCGACATTGCGAGTTTTCGAGAGAAAAGTTCTGCGAAAGATTTATGGTCCTTTGCGCGTTAGCCACGGCGAATATTGCATTCGATGGAACGATGACCTGTGAAAGCAGAGGAAGGGAAGACGTTCACTCCGTTGGAAGGACCAAGTGGAGAAGGACCTTGCTACGCTTGGAATATCCAATTGGCGCCACGTAGCGGAAACAAGAAACGATTAGCGCTGTTGTTAACTCGGCTATAATCGCGTAAGCGGTGTCTACGCCAATTAAGAAAAAGAAGAATGAGGGAGAACGATCTCTCAGGCAGGTTTTCTTCTTTTCCATAACTAGTCCTCACTTGAATAATTGCAGTCGCCAACATTACCCGATCCGGTATACTTACTGTTTGCATAACATATGTGGTGGACGGTTGCAGATGAGGAGTAGCAGGGAAGGAAACTGAATACTAGTGCAACAACGTCTTATGGGATCGATTACTTACTCGACATCGATCCACTCTACACTTGGACACGGTGTGCCCCTGTGCAACCAATTTATACGTAAGAGCACCGAATTCACAAACTCGAACCTCTGTTGTACCGAAAGCGCCTTGAAAGTGAGGCAGGCGGTTAAAGGGTATTCCCTGCTCCTTTCGCTGACAACTGCTGAAATCTAAGGTGCTCTTGCCCCTTGGATCGGGTGGCAGAGTCCACCTTTATCATAACTAGAGGCACTCAAAGTGTAACCAATTAAAAGGTACAAAATATGTGAAAATAATCACAAATTCAGGACCAATTCACTTTTGCTCGATATGACCATTTTTTGCCTTAGCTATGGCCTTGAAACGATCAAAACACGAATCGCAAGCTGCCCGAATGTGACTTGCCCGTATTTTGGTCCACTCACGGACAATGGGTTTCTTCAGCATCTCGAGACTGGTGTATTTTTTACTTCAGACCTTGCTCTCCAAAATGGCCCGGAGAGAACAATCCATTGGATTCGCATCTGGTGAATTCGAGAGCCATTGTGTGGTCGTAGTGAAGTTGTTTTTCAGTCATTCTTGGCTCACTCGCGCTAGACAGTGTTGAGTTTTGTTGAGACGTCCATGGTTTGCGACCAAAATGTTTGTTTGCCCACGGCTTCAAAGTAGCCTCTCGATAACATGTCGCATTTACTTTGACGCCAGGCTCGATGAAAACAATTGGAGAGCGCCCATCTGCGGTGACAGCGGCCCAAACCATTATTTGTGGTGGGTGCTGCCTCCTGATGGCCAACCGAGGAATTAGATTCTCGTATGAACGATCGATCAAGTAAACCCTATCGTTTTGAGAGTAGACGAATTGCTCAATTGGAAAAATTTTTTTGTCAGAAAACACAATGTTCGGAATTTGACCGCTTTCGGCCAAGCGAAGCAACTGCTTCGCTCTCTCAAGTCTTACTTGTTGCTGCTTCAATATGCGTCGGATGCTGCTGTCGGATATTTTCAGTTCTTTAGCCATTTGATTGGTACTTCGTCGTAGATTTCGCTCGAGTCGCTTCTTCACTTTCCGAAACATCTCACGTGACGTTGCAATCTTTTGATGACCACTTCCATGGCGTTTTGCGATGTTACCAGTATCATTGTAACGAATGATTTTGCGATAAACAATCACTTTATTCAAATTAAGGTGTTTGAGCTCAGGAACAATTGCTGGCTGTGATTTTTTAGCTAAATATAAAGCATGCACACTATTACATTTGAATTCCATCGCTGATCACTTTTGTTTTCGTTCACTTTTGGCAAAACGCTTTTGACTACTTGTGAACAATACTCCGAACTGTCAATCAGCAAATTTATAAAGAACTGATTCTAGTGCGACAGCTGCGCGAATGGTATGAAGTTGCGGACCCTGTATATGTATTGTTGAGAATACCAAAGTCACACTTGTGCACATACACATTGGCAAAGGCAAAGCTCTCTCTTCTCTTTGTTCTATCCCTCTCTACCTAAGAACGTTTTTGCTTCATTTTTGTATGCACATGCGTCCTACCTTACTTACTTGCATACAACGAGAGCGTGCGGTTGTGAAATAAAATTAACCAAAACCGACAATTGAAGTGTTTTACTATTTTGCAAATCGGGCTGGTGTGTTCCTGAAGGTTATATAAAAATTTTATTATATAAATTCCATAGGTTATGGGCCCAGTCACAATTTGCAGCTAAGTGCTATAATAAAATGCTTTGCTTGTTAACGAATAATAAAATTGAAATAAAATAAGTGAAACAATAAAAACTTAAATCAAGTCTAAACAAAATAATTACTATTGAAATTTGTGCTTATAAGTGAACAACGTACATATACATATTTGTATAACAACGCACCAAATTGACGCACATTTTTTCAATTTCTGTGCGAGTGTTAGCAGACTAGCAACAAAAATTCTGAGAAGCGCATAACAATCAAAAAGAAGAACAGTTATTCTCGGAAGATGGAAAAAGGAAAGAGAAACATAACACCTTTCAACGGGGAAAAGTATTCTATATGGAAATTTAGAGTCAGGGCTTTATTAGAGGAAAACGAGTTGTTAAAAATAATTGATGAGGAACCAAGTGATAAGGAAAGTAATGAAGTGAAGCGAGCAGAAAGAAATGTAAAGAGTCTTGTAATTTAATATTTGAGTGACTCTTTTTAAGTGTTTGCCAACAATGAGAACTCGGCTTAGGAGATTTTTGAAAATTCGGACACTATTTACGTGCGTAAAAGCCTGGGATCTCAACTTTCATTACGTAAACAACTATTGTCTTTAAAATTGAAGGGTGATACTCCGCTAGTAAACCACTTTCGTTTATTTGATGATTTGGTTACTGAGTTAGTTTTGGCGGGAGCCAAGATAGATGAAATGGACAAAGTGTCTTATTTGCTTCTAACACTACCAACTAGCTATGATGGAGTAATAACAGCGATAGAAACTCTCTCTGAGAGAAAGATTTAACATTAGGCTTTGTAAAGACTCTGCTTCTTGATCATGAAATTAAACTAAACGGAGTTGGCAAGGACATAAGTGCAAAAGTGTTGCAGGCTATAGGCAATCGAGAGCTTAGGGATAGCACATACAAAAACAAAATAACTAAATTTGTGAAGAAACAATTTCAGAATAACTCAAAGCCTAAGCTGAAGTGTTTTCATTGCGGCAAATTAGGCCATATGAAGAAAGACTGTTTCTTCTTAAAAAGGCAGGCAGGTGGCAACCAGAATGTTCATGTTCAGAGTAATGTTAGAGAAAGACAGGCTCAGATGGCAACAGCAACGCAGCCAGTCTTAACAGTTCTGGAAAAAACATTGCATTACAAAATGTGCTGTATTGCAAGGAAATCCCACGCAATTAACTATCCGTGAAGAAGATGCTAGATGCTGGAATGACCGTCGAATTTAATCCGGATGGTATAAAAGTATTCGAAAATGGTAACTTGGCATTTGAAGGGATATGTAAGTATAATGTACCGATTGTGAAATTTTATTTAAATAGTAAAGTATATACATCCAAAATTTTAAATACGTGTGTGGTCCGATTACGCCCTCAACTATTGATAATAAAAGCTAGTATGTAGTGTTTATTGATCAGTTCACACATTACTGTGTGACCTATAAATCAGACGTGTTTTTTGTATTCAAAGACTTTGTGGTAAAAAGTGAGGGTAATTTCGACTTAAAAATGGAAAACCTATATATTGATAATGGCAGGAAATACCTCTCCTAATGAAATGCGTGAATTTTGTGTAGAAAAAGGTATCAGCTATCATTTAACGGTTCCTCATACCCCACAATTGAATGGTGTTGCAGAGCGGATGATTAGAACAATCACCGAAAAAGCTCGCTCTATGATTAACTGTACTAAGCTTAATAAAAGTTTTGGGGGTGAAGCTGTTTTAACAGCAACTTATTTAGTTAATAGGTCCCCAAGTAGAGCTTTGGAAAATATAAGAAAAACACCATATGAGATGTGGCATAAAAAGAAGCCAATATTAAAATATTTGAAAATTTTTTTATCAACTGTATACGCACTAAATAAAGTGCGTAAGCGAAAATTTGATGAGAAATCTATCAAGACTATACTCGTTGGGTATGAGCCAAATGGCTATAAATTGTGGAATGAGGAAACTAGAAAATTTATGATAGCTAGAGATGTAGTGGTGGAAGAAAAAAAACATAAAATCTATGACCTTAAATGAAAATGACTCTGCAGTAAAACATAATGATGTTAGCAGAAGTCATGATTCTCCAATTGCAGAGAATGAAGAGTTAAATTTTCCATCACTGGAAATGAATGAATCAATGGATTCAAAGTCTGATGAAAACTCAAATGAAAATTCCACTTGTTTCGAGAATACCGATCCAGTAGTTGAAACTGGTGATAATATACAAGAAAATGAAAATCTACAAGTCAGACGCAGTGAGAGAAATAAAGATAAACCAAAATTATCATATAGATTTTTAGAAAAATGTCTTATGAATACCCAATTATGTTTAAGTGATATTCCCAATACATATGAGGAAATTAAATTTCGCGATGACAGAACCTTGTGGGAGGAAGCCTTTCAAGATGAACTAAATTCTCATTTTGTAAATAATACATGGTGCTTAGTGCAAAGGCCTATGGATAAAAACATAGTAGATTGCAAGTGGGTTTTTAGTTTAAGGCAAGACGAAAATGGTAATTTACTAAAATATAAGGCAAGACTGGTAGCAAGGGGCTTCACCCAAGAATATATGATGGATTATGATGAGACCTTTGCACTTGTTGCACGAATTTTTAGTTTCAGATTTCTGTTAGCATTTTCTAATCAATATAATTTACTGATCCATCATATGGATGTAAAAACAGCATTTTTATATGGAACCTTAAAGGATGAAATTTATATGAAGGTTCCAAAAGGTTTAAACCAGTATGATGGAAATAAAATATGTAAACTAAATAAAGCTATTTATGGCCTTAAGAAAGCTGCTGGTTTGAGGTTTTTGAAAGTGCACTTAAAAATTTTGGTTTTCAGAATTTAGAAGTAGACCGATGTATATATATATTAATAATAAGGGAGATATAAGTAAAAATATATACATACTATTATATGTTGACGTTGTGGTAATTGCCACCAGTAATTCCGAACGTATGTCTAAATTTAAAACTTATCTTTCGAGTACGTTTCAAATGACTGACTTATGTGAAATACGACATTTCCTTGGAATAAAAATTGATTGAAAAGATGATCAAATTTATCTCAGTCAATCTGCATAAATTAAAAATGTTTTAAAGAAATTCAATATGAAAGATTGTAATCCAGTTAGTACCCCTCTTCCAAGCAAACTAAATTATGAGGACTTGCAAGCTAAAGAATCATGTGAAGCACCATGTAGAAATTTAATTGGCTGTTTAATGTATATAATGTTGTGCACACGTCCGGACTTGAGTACATCAATAAGTATCTTAAGCCGGTATACTAATAATAATAACAAAGAATTATGGCAATGTCTTAAACGAGTTTTAAGATGCCTAAAAGGAACTGTTGACTTAAAGTTATCGTTCAAAAGGAATCTTAAAGTGGATAATATTCTTATAGGGTATGTCGATTCTGATTGGGCTGGAAATGAGACTGATAGGAAAAGTACTACAAGATACACATATATTTAAAATCTTTGGAAATTGCTCAATTTCCTGGAGTACTATGAAAAAAAATCAGTTGCTGCTTCATCTACCGAAGCCGAATATATGGCCTTATTTGAAGGTGTTAGAGAAGCATTATGGCTAAAGTCATTAATAAATGAAAATAAACTAAAATGAAATGGCCCAATAAATATTTTTGAAGACAACCAAGGTTGTATTAGTATAGCCAATAATCCTACTTGCCACAAGAGAACTAAGCACATAGATATTAAATTTCATAATTTACCAGGGAACAAATTGAAAACAAACTAATCTGCGTCAAGTATATTTCCACAGATTTCCAATTGGCGGATATTTTAACGAAGCCACTACCAACAGCTAGATTCACTGCACTGCGAGACCAACTGGGGCTAACTGGACCTTCAGCCTGAATCTTTATATGGGTTTTTGTTTATTGATAATTCACCTTAACCCTTAGACGGGCAAAACAGAAATAAAAGGGTTCTTGTTTTGGTAATTTTAGTTTTAGGATAACTTTAGTGTGGTGAACTTATATTTGAAAACCATTTTCAAAAATTTTCATTGGTTGGACGCCAAGTGCAAAAAATTAAAGACCGTCTGTAAACGGTCTGGCCCGACAAAGGGTAAGAAATAAACAAGGCGTATTTTATAGACCAACGATGAAAGAAACAAGTGTGGTTCCAACAAAATGATTCATAAAAACCGGTAAAAGTATTAAATTGTGTTGTTTTTAATTATTCATTCGAATGGTAGTCTTTGAAACAGTTTTTAGTCCTTGAAAAACATAAATGTAGCTTACATTTTGTACAAAAAGTGTGTGTATCAGATTTCTTACAAAGTTTACACGACTTCTTTGAACCCCACCCTGGAAGATGGTTGAGCTGATCATACCTTATTTTTTCTACGGGGTCCACTGCTCGTTTACCAATAGTGTTATTGCTAAGAAATGACTGCGATCCGCTTGATGTACGTCCAACCGTTGGTTTGTCGGTGGAAGCACACAGCGATTTTGCTAATTGTAAACGAAACTGGTATAGAGTCAAATCTTTTTCTTTTCTTTCTTCCTCTGCAAGCGATGATTTATTTCGACGGTACAGAATTAAAGCATTGGTAACAGCCATGTCTAGTAGATGATAGAATATGCGAGTCATTGTATCCATGGTTTTTATATGCAAGCCGTTTCTGCTCATATATGAATCCATGAGATCTACACCACCCATGTGAGAGTTGTACTCACGAATGATTTGTGGGCAATCTATTTCAATGTATTCTCTCTTTTTTCTATTATATTTATGAATTTTCGATGGCTGAATAGCGGCATTCGCTTTTGCAAATGGTTCGACACCTACATAAGTTGAGCATAGCCGAACATTTTTGGTGTCTTTCCAGAGAACCGTAGTCAAGTCAACTCCATACGCAGTAGCAGAAAACTCAACTGCGAAACCTCTATCCACTTTTCTCAGCTCAGTATCTGAATCGGATGGTAGCTTATAGTTTGATATTCTGTTGGCTCGAATGGTACCTAAAGCAAATATACCACGAGCTCGTAAATAAACCATTAGGGGCAATGATGAGTAAAAATTGTCAAAGTATAGAATATGATTCACGAAATCAGGAATTGTTTGCGATAGCCGAATGACGACATTGCTGGTGGCTCCAAGATCTGGTGTGCCTGGTAAAATAGTGTTATCACCAGCACCATTATATACCTCAAACTGGTATGCATATCCATTGCTGTCGCACAACACGAAAAGCTGTATACCCAATTTATTGGGCTTGTTTGGCATATATTGCCGTAAATGGTGCACGGCCTTTGTTTTACACATCTGTTCATCAATACATAAACGAGCTTGTTTAGGAACGGAATCGAAGCGTTCATTCAAAAAATCAATAATTTTCCGTATTCGAAATAATGGATCGTACCCTGGCTCACCTCTTTTGATGCGCTTACTCTTATCAGAAAAAGACAAATTCTTTTTAATTGCAACAAATTTCTTCCAAGGCAAAGCATTTGGTACATGTCTAAATCCAAATTCACTCCAGTGCGCTTCTATATTTGGATAGCGAAAAATAGACATAAACATCAAAACGCCGAGATATTTTCGAAACTGTGAAGAATTAGTTATGAACTGGGTATTTATGTCCATTGACCGCGCTGCTCGGTTGGTTTCTTCAACAATTACGGCTATGAGTTCATCAGTCAAAAAATAATTTAAGAACTCAATCGGGTTCTTAAGCTTTCTGACGGCATAATCCCAGAATCTCCACGGAACGCAATTTCATTCACATGCATTTTCATAGATCTTTGTCGCCATAAGATATTTGAGAATTCAATCGAACTCTTGTCAATGGCATCCAAGCTTGAGCCTGTAAATCCGCCTGATGATGGTATTACTTGTGGGCCAGTCGGTTCGGTTGTCGGTAGCGGCGAATGTGGCTTCCTCCGTGGCTTATTCACTTTCTTGGTAGTGGTTGCAGCCTCTGCGTCTGTACTAGTTATGGATGTATACGGAATCGGTTCTACTGCTTCTGATGAGACACCATTAAGTGTGCTAAAATTCAACGACAACCCAACTTCGTTGCCTACAACGCTGTTGTTCATTTCACATGAAATGTCGTCTATGATTTGGTCTTCCTCAGGTGATATCTGATCAATAACATATTCTGGGTCAGCTATACTGTTGTCATCTTCTTCGTACTCAGATTCTTCATCAGACAAAAGAGTTGAGTCCATCAATTGCTCGATTTCTTCATCTGTCATTGCAGATAATTTAAGCTTTCTTTTATCTTCCTCTGTGAACTCATGTGGCTTTTTCGCATAATATTTTCTTTTTTTCTGATGTCTGAACTCTTCCATTTTCTGAAAAAAAAATAGAATTATATATAAATAACATTTTTCAATTTAAAAAGCAATTAAAAAGTGAACACCCCACATTGGTTATACACTGACCGATTCAGCTACGGTAATGTATTTTTTCCCTTACCCGGGCAAGACCGTCCAGAGACGGTTTTCACTATATTCTTAAAATCTTCGGAAATTTATATTTCGAGATTATATGTTAATTAAATTTTAGAAATGAGCAATATGACTACTTACCTGAAAAATTCCCAACTCGATTTGACCACCGGAAACCACTTTTTTTAATTTTTGTAATGGGATAAGTTTTACGATAAGATGCCACTTTTCACTTTCGGTGTCACTTGAATTCACCAAACTTTTAAACTATAGCGTTGAAATCATTTTCTGCTTAATATTTGTATGTATTCAGTTAAAAACCAAAGAACTAGAGACCAATATCACACGACACCTATGCTGTTTGAACTTAAATTCAGATAATGTAAAGACCGTCTGCAGACTATTTGAATATGCAAATTAATTTTTTATTATATTATTTGGTTTTTTTAAAAAGTTACATATCACTATTGCTTAACTTATAACTCTTAACTGCTAGCTCACAACTTCAACTGTCAATTGTATCTGTCAATTAATGACTGAAACTGTTTATCTCTTAATTTTAGCTCTTATAGTATTATACTGCTGATCATGCAAAAAGAATGGCTGTGGCATTTCTTGTTGCTTGATCAAGTTCCTATTGTAAATAGATTTTCTGATTACTTTGCAAATTGCATATTTTAACATTCTTTGTTTACTCTATTTGTTATGATAGGCGGTTGGCTTATGTGGTGTCAATTTACATTACATATGTGTCTATTAAAATAGATTTTCTGATTACTTTGCAAATTGCATATTTTAACATTCTTTGTTTACTCTATTTGTTATGATAGGCGGTTGGCTTATGTGGTGTCAATTTACATTACATATGTGTCTATTATAGATGAATGGGATAGCGGTTTATTTTAGTGGGTGTGGGTTGCATTAACTACCCCCCTTGTTAAAAAAAGAAACGTCCTCGTTTCGGCTTAGGATGTTAATTCATCAAATTTGTGATAGTTTCAAGCATATTGACATTAGCTTCTTCAATTTTCTTTATTTTATATTTTTTAATTTTTTCCCGGATTTTAATAATTACATAAATCAAAACAATAATTATTGCCAAAAATAAGAGTGCCCAAAGAGTTGGGTGAGATTTAATTTCTTCTTGGCCCATATTTAAAAGGTTTGTATTTTTAAATTTTAAATCTATATTTTCTGATTCAAGATATTCGAGGACATCAAACCGACTAGGCTGATTTGTTTTAATATAGTTCCAAATTATGCTACTTGGATTTTCATAAATTTTATTGTCAATTACTATAGTGTTATTGAAAGTTACTAAATATGTGCCATTAAGGTCGATGTTATCAACTGTGTGTTTTCCTGATATTAAGATTATGCCATCTTTAACAATTTCTAATTGTTTGTTTTTTTCTTTAATTTTCAGACAGTCTCCTTTTTGATTATTTAAAATTTTAGAAAAGCAAGTTTCTTTATAATCTATTTCACAATAGCTAGCACTTAATTCTATTTTACATGTTTTAATGTTAGAATATGTGTTTTTACATTTAATTATTTCATTTTCTATTACTAATTTCCCATCACTTTGACTTATAGGTTTAGCTTCATATAATATACATATATCTTTAATTACAGGGTATTTAATATATATTACAATTATTTCGTTATTCTGTACTATTTTAAATTTAGATGCGTCAATTACATCTGTGATTGTAAAATTATTGTGCTCATGATTTACAATATCTTTAATTTCTTTCATATTCAATATTGTTGGGTTAAGAATTCCCACTTTTCCTAATACAATAGTTTGGAGAGTATTTTCTAAATCTGTTAGTATTAATTTATTTCTGTGTTGCATTATGTTAATTAAGGTCGAACTGTTTTCTATTTTACTTACAATATTTGTTAGTTGTGTAACTACCTCAAATAATTTGGAATTTGTCGTAAACTGTCTATTGTTATTTTCTACTAGTTCAGATAATTTTGCGTTTATTCGTACAATATCGTCATGGTCTGGTGTTCCCGAAATCCATTTCCATATTGTACCGAGTTCATTTAAACCTCTTTTCGATTTTCTCCCCGTCGTAATTTCTAATTGTGATATTAGTCGTTCTATTTGGTCCATTTCTAAGTCCGTGTTGAATTTATTATAATAAATTGTGTTTCCCGTATCACTGGTCTTGATTTTTATATAGTTTGAGCTATGTGACTCCCTAATTAGTTTTGTTTTTGTGTCATATAGAATTTCTTTATAATATGTCAAATTTGTAATGTGAAATATGTCCCCCCAGTCAGTGTAAGTCGCGGCTGGTCCAATTTCTATTAGTACATAATCGTCTCTCGTATAGTCAATAATTTCACATTGAGTGAATGGTATCAAAAGGATAATTATTAATGTAAGAATCATTTTTTGAAATTAGTTTTATATTTTTATATTATCTTTATGAACTATTCTTGACTTACTATATATTCTTACAGTATTACCTAAATCTTCTTTTACCCTTTGTTTTTTGTATTTTGGTTGTAACTTATTTCTTTCTCCTATTATTTTTTCATATATAACGTCATTCTTTTTATATGTTTTCATTATTCTATTCTTATTATTTCTTTCTATCATTTTTCCCTGTGCGTTGCTTAGTTTTAATGGTATTTCATTGTGTGTGATTTTATTAAAATATATATCTATAGGTTTTTTATCAGTTACGGAATGGATTGTTTTATTGTATTGTTGTGCAGCCCTGTAAATACTTTCTAAATCGCTAATTAAATGATATTCTTGTTGAATACAACGTGATAGTTCTATTAGGGTTGAATGTACTCTTTCCACTTGACCATTTGTGGTACTATGTTTCGGGGTGCAATAATAAATGTCGATGTTCATTCTCTGCATTAAAGATTTGAATTGAATTGAAGAGAAACCTGGTTCATTATCGCAGGTAATGTGTTTTGTCTCGGGAAAGCTTTGAAGTATGTCAAGGACCTTTTGATCTAGGTCTATTCTGTCATCTATATGTTTGATTACTAAGTATTTGGAATAAGCGTCTACTGCTGTTAAGAACTTTAATTTCTGTACAAAAAATATGTCTATATGAATTTGTTCTCCTTCCCTTTCTGGTATAGGAGCTTCACCGATGGGCACTCTTTGAGGGTGGCGATTGTATTTGTTTTTGTTACATATGTCACAATTTCGAACATATTCCTTAAACTGTTTCGTCATATCTGGCCAATAATATAATTTACATATTTGTTTTAAGTTTTCTCCAAAATTTCGATGTGCTCGATTGTGTGTTTGCTCGACAATCATGTTTTGATCTTCTGTGTTAGTTATGTCTGTTGGGAAGTTTTTAGTATAAAGAAATTTAATATTGAATGTTTCTAATAATTTGGATTTTATTTCGTACAAATCTTCTACGGTGCAATGTATACCTGTAACCACATTTGGTTTCAAAAATTCTTTAAGTATATTTATCAAATTGTCAACTGTATCATAATCTATAATGTGCCGTGTTTTTCCGAAATTTGTAATTGATTCATGTATGGTGAATCTGGCTTTACTCAGTAATATCTGTTGCGAATATTGATTTAGTGGTCGGGTTGTTTCTGCTATATTTATATTGTCGCTACTTTCTGCTGAATGTTGAGTGCTGTTACTTGAAATGTCTGATATATTGTGTAAGTATTGTCGTGAAATAGCGTCTGCTACAACGTTAGTTTTTCCCGGTTTGTATATGATTTTTGGAGAATATTCTTCGATTAATGCATGCCATCGCTTCATTTTAGCATTAGGATTACGGGTAGAAACTGCAAATGTTAAAGGTTGATGATCCGTGTGGATTTCTAAGTTTGTAACGCCATAAAGGTAATTCCTTAAAGTTTTCAAAGCAAATACGATAGCATATAACTCTTTCTCATTTGTTGCGTAATTTAATTCAGTGTTATTTAATGTCTTCGATATGAACGTGATTGGTTTATCTTCTTGGGACAGAACTCCTCCGACTGCAACATTTGATGCGTCCGTAGTTAAAATAAATTTTTTTGTATAGTCTGGTTGTGCCAGTTCAATTTGATTTGCTAATAGATTTTTGAGTTTTTCACATGCAATAACTGCCTCTTGGTCTAAATCCAGTTTTACTTTCTTTGACATATGTTGGGAAATTCTTCCATTTTCTCCTGACAAGTATCTGGTTAAGGGTTTTGCTATTAAAGCATAGTCTTGAATAAATTTTCTATAGTATCCTGTAATTCCTAAGAAACTTCGTAATTGTCTCAAGGTAGATGGGATAGGGAAGTGTTTAATGCACTCAATTTTTTTGGGTCGGTTTTAATAATTCCTTGGGCAACCATATATCCTAAAAACTCGACTTCGGTTTCATAAAATTTGGATTTTTCTAAAGATATTTTCATATTGGCATCCTTAAGTGTCTTGACTATTATCTGTAAGTGTTCTCTATGTTCCTCTATATTATTTGAATATATTATTATGTCATCGATATATACATGACAAAACTTTCCTACATAACTGCGTAATATATTATCCATCGCTCTTTGAAATATGCTAGGGGCATTCCTTAATCCGAAAGGTAGTCTTAAATATTCGTATTTGCCATTGTTGACACTAAAAGCTGTTTTTTCTATATCCTTTTCCTGCATTGTAATTTGATGGAAACCTGACTCTAAATCTAGAGTAGAGAAGTATTTTGCTGTTCCTAAATTTGCTAATATAACATTTGTGTCTGGGATAGGGTATTTATCGGGAACTGTATTTTCATTAATTTTCTTATAATCTATAACTAGCCTAAGTTTTGGTGAACCATTTTCATTTATTCCTTTCTTCGGTACAACCCATATTGGAGAGTTGTAGGGGCTTTTACTTGGACGTATTATACCATTATCTAATAGATTCTTTATTTCATTGTTCACAAAAGTATTAACGGACAAGGGGTATGGGTATTGTTTACTCCATATGGGAGTTTCAACAATTGTGCGTATTTCAGCTTTAACGTCCGTTCTAAAGGGTAAATTTGTATTTATATTTGAATGAATTTTTTCGATTTCATTCTTTATTTCCGTTTTCAAATATTCAATATTTCCATTTTTTAAATTAGTATAAGCGGTATTATTCTTCGCTGGCGTTCTAGGATCTTCTTGTCCCAGAGTAGTACTTAAATTACATAATTGCTGGCATAATTCATCAGCGGGCGCCATAGGAGCATTTGAGCTTCCCAAGGTAGTATTAAAATTTCCATTATTATTTTCAATATAAATTTTTTCCGTTTTGTTATTATATTTTAATATTTCATTCTTTAAATCTATTACAACTCCTGCTTTTTTCAAAATATTAAGTCCTATTAGCATATCTGCTTCTAAATTTTCTATTACATAAAATCTCTGTATCGTATTGAAGATATTTACATCACTATATTCTTCAATAATGGTGAATCCGTTAATTGTTTTTACTCTTTTAATTATATCTAATTTATCTCTATATAAAAAAGTGTCTGGTTTGCAATAGCAACAAGTGGCTCCTGTGTCAATTAGGACCTTTAGTTTTCTTCCTGTTACTCCGCAGTACCTATAAATGTATGGGAGTCCTGTCTTTAGCCTAAAAAAGCTGTTTCCTGAATATTATTTATGCGTTGAATTTTAGATGGAGGTTGTGGTGTTCTTTTAAGTTCTTCAAAATTCCGTTTGGCGTATGTTTGTTCGTGTTGAGTTTGTTTGTGGATACTGGAATCCACGTCCATTGGTTCTGGTTGATTCCTTTGGTATCCTTGATTAAATCTTTGTACATATTGTTGGTTATTTCTGTTCTGGAATCCTTGGTTATATCTTTGTGCAAATTGTTGGTTATTTCTGTTCTGGAATCCTTGGTTATATCTTTGTGCAAATTGTTGGTTATTTTTATTTAATTGAGGGAATCTTAAATTGTTCTGGAACTGGTTATTTGTGAAGTTTAGAGGAGGTGTTCGAGGATTATGAACTTGCAATTTTACTGGGTTCGGCTGAACCTGACTCCTACTGAATTGGTAAGCAAAATTTGCTCTCATATTATTTGAATTTAATTCTAAAGCTTTCGCTAGAGCGTTTGGTAAATCAGATGGAGCTAACGAGAATAAAATGTTTGATAGGGAACCGTTAAGTCCTGAAATGAATATTCTCAAGGCATTTTTCCTATGTTGATCATTAAGTTGATCTACTAGTCCCTTATTCGAACCATGGGACATTATTGTCTTATTAATTATCAAAGTCAATTTTTTATTGACTTCGTTATAATAATCAATAATGGACAAGTTTCCTTGTCGAAGAATACTTATCTCCTGTTCAAGGATATGGATTGGTCGCTTATCGGCATAGGCGAAATCCAAGCGACTTATGATCGCGTCAAAATTGAGGACCGTTCCGTGATTTGTAAGAACGTCATTTGCGTATTGTATTATTTTGTTTCTTAATATTGTTAGAGCGGCAAAGTATCTTTTGCTACCACGGTTATACAAAGACATTGAGTTATGGGCGGCTTCTCGCCAACTAACATATGTTTCAGGTCTTCCTGCAAATTCCGGTAAGGATTTTATTATCTCTAATGATTCGTCGCATCTAACATTCGCGTCAATAGTCTGTACTGTATATTCTGTTATATTATCTCCTATCGTTAATTGAGTTATTTGATTTTTTAAAAGTTCTATCTCATTATGTAATGAAATTGTATTCCTTTTTATTAATTCTGAAATAATTTCTGCTGTGAGCACTCCTGCGGTATTGTTTGTTACACTCATTTTGCTAAATTTTTCTATAATCTTATCCAGTTTCACTAATATCACTATGATACATTCACTCAAATTTTCCTCAAATTATTTATGTCAATCGTCTGTCGTATTCTAACAATTAAGTATGTCTGTTCCTATTAAGGTCTTATATATATATATACTGTATATATTGTATTAAATATATATTTTACTTATATTATTCTTAAAAAATAAGCTTACGAGTATCTTCTTGTGGTTGTCTTTGCTATTCTGCCGTTCTGCTGTAGTGGCTTCCGTTGCTGCTGTTGCTTTTGTTGCTGTTGTCGTGATTGTTGCTACTGCTCTTATTATTGTTGTTGTTCTTGTTGTTGTTGATGCTGTTGCTTTTGTTGTTGTTCTTGATGTTGTTGATGCTGTTGCTTTTGTTGTTGTTCTTGATGTTGTCGTAATTGTTGTTACTGCTCCTATTATTGTTGTTGTTAATGTTGTTGTTGATGCTGTTGCTACTTTTATTTAGGTTTACTAATTCCCACTCTATTTTTATTTTGTTTTATTACGCGTTTTTAACACTGTTGATGGTGTTGTTTTTATTATTGTTTATTTTCAAAATTTTTAATATATTTTTAAGTTTATTTTAGTTAGAATAGTTTCAATTTGTTTTCTTTTCCTTTTCCCCCTTTCCTTTTATGGGGTACTTGATTAGGTTTTTGTTTCACTTTTTTCTCCCTTTTATGGGATATTTGATTTAAAGTTTGTTTCCGTTACCTTTGTTTATTCGGGTAACCTTCATGGAAACTTAGAGTTTTTTTGTTTATAAACCCACACTTTTCCGAAGGATATTTTGTGCGGGTCCCTGCTCGGGCGCCAATTAATTTTTTATTATATTATTTGGTTTTTTTAAAAAGTTACATATCACTATTGCTTAACTTATAACTCTTAACTGCTAGCTCACAACTTCAACTGTCAATTGTATCTGTCAATTAATGACTGAAACTGTTTATCTCTTAATTTTAGCTCTTATAGTATTATACTGCTGATCATGCAAAAAGAATGGCTGTGGCATTTCTTGTTGCTTGATCAAGTTCCTATTGTAAATAGATTTTCTGATTACTTTGCAAATTGCATATTTTAACATTCTTTGTTTACTCTATTTGTTATGATAGGCGGTTGGCTTATGTGGTGTCAATTTACATTACATATGTGTCTATTAAAATAGATTTTCTGATTACTTTGCAAATTGCATATTTTAACATTCTTTGTTTACTCTATTTGTTATGATAGGCGGTTGGCTTATGTGGTGTCAATTTACATTACATATGTGTCTATTATAGATGAATGGGATAGCGGTTTATTTTAGTGGGTGTGGGTTGCATTAACTTGCACACACTCGTCTGAAAATTATCTTTTGTTATTTCTTAATTTTGTATCAGTGTAACTTTTGAGGTGGCGTGTTGAGAATACCAAAAGTCACATTGTGTGTGTGTGGAAAGGGAATGAACAATGAAGACCTCAGAGAGAGGCAAAGCTCTCTCTTCTCTTTGTTCTCTCCCTCTCTACCTAAGAACGTTTTTGCTTCATTTTTGTATGCACATGCGTGCCCTACCTTACTTACTTGCAGACAACGAGAGCGTGCGGTTGTGAAATAAAATTAACCAAAAACGACAATTGAAGTGTTTTACTATTTTGCAAATCGGGCTGGTGTGTTCCTGAAGGTTATATAAAAATTTTATTATATAAATTCCATATGTATAATAATAACATTTTTTCTTCTTAATTGGTCGAAAGCCAAACGGCAGAAATAAATTCAAAACGAAAAGGTCGCACGTTAATGTAAATGAATCCGCAATCCCAAGCTCCTTTCACATTCTTTTTAATGTACATATACATAGTATATAATATGTGTATATGTGTACATAATATATGTACGAGTATATAAAGATAGATATAAATAAGTTTTTAATGTGAAAAGAGAGAGCCAAACACTGAAAGAGTGCGTTTGCAGTTTTTTTCTTTGCACCACTTTCAATAATTCGCACTCGTTACCTAGTGCGTCGGCTGGGGTTTACGTCCCTTTGACACAGGATGCAACGGCAGCTCATTCCCACGACGACTTTAACAGCGGATTGACGGCAGCAACGAAGTGATGGCAGAAGCGATGTTCTAGCAGCAGCGATGACAGCAGCGAAGTTATGGCAGCAACGGTTTAATGGGATTTGCGAGTGATTACAGTAGCAAGTAATGGCAGCAACGAAAACGGTTTTTGTTTGTACCGGCACATTCGAATTGTGATAAAAATACGAATTTCGTGGAAAAGTCAAGTTTAGGGCCCCCTACTATCTCGGCGGTCTGAGTTTCGACTTTGTCGCAATGGGCACTTTTGTAGAGTGTTCAAATCTCAGGAATATGTGTCTAAAATTAAAGCGATGCCATAAAATGCCTCTGAGCTATAGAAATTTAAAGATAAAAGGTCACGATTGTCCTGTATTTTCTAAGGAAAATTTTTACATGCCTTGGTCCATTCCTTAATATTAATATTAAGGGCCCAAATTTTCAGGGAATTGTTTTTTGGGTATTTTCAAGGAATTTCATGATGGGATTGAAAAAAATGAATAGTGAAAAAACACCCTAATATACATACATATATATATATTTCATATATGCACACATACTACATATATATGTCCGCTATCCTAAACCCACAATTTATAAAGTTTGTCTTTCCGCACTTTCTTTACTTGCATTTTCTTGTTACTAAGTATATTATTTTTTATTATTTCAGTAATCATGTATGTATGTATATTGCGAACGTTTTAACTCTCCACTTTATAAATGTATATGTATACAGTATATATTTATATATTTTTTTGGCACAGGTTTCACTGTACGCACTCACATACTTGTATATGTTTATTAGGGTGATTCAAAAAAAAAAATCATTTGGTACCAGAAAAATAGGTTCCTAGACACCTCTAAGAAAGCCTCTCCTGAGTTCTTAATTGTGACGGGAAGGTCCTCTTTCTTACAGTTTTCTATTTTTTCTTATTATCAGAGAGAAAAATTTGTATCTCGCTTCCAACTACTTGAAAGTATATCTTGTTCCCTTGATTTTGTTGGAAATTGAATGCTCTGCAAAAAAGATTTCCAATGATTTTTTCGTAAATCCAACCGTTGAAAAGATATTAACAGTTAAAGTTTGATTATTTTTCGGAAAATTGTTTATTTCTTATGAATTTTGTAACTCAATCATAAAAACTCATTATGAATGATGAAACACTTTTTTTTTTGAATCACCCTATTGTATATGTATATACATATGTATGTATGGATTTTTAATCTTTCTTATAATTTATTATAAGATTTTGCTTTGTATAATTTGTGGATTTTGGACTGTCACTAAGCCGTGAGCACCGAAAACCGAAAAGTGTAACTTAGGCAATTAGTTGCGAAAAGAATTTTTGCACTTTTATCATTGCACTGTATATAGCTACTTACAATTTTTTAATCACGCACTAGCCTCTGTTCGGGCACCATGAAAATACTGAAGGGAAAGAAAATTTTGGGAAAAAGATGCGTGATTTCACATATTTAATATTTTTTGACTGTATCAACTCCGTCGCCGATTCACTCCGGGGAATGAACGTCTAACCACAATCCGCATCAAAGCGAGGTTCTTCAACATATCGCTGATTTACGCCCCCGCCACGATGTCAAAATCGTGCTTGGCGACTTAAACGCTAGGGTGGGCAAAGAAGGTATCTTTGGCACTACGGTCGGTAAATTCAGCCTCCACTAGGAAACATCCCCAAATGGGTTGAGGCTGATCGACTTCGCCAGGGCCCGAAATATGGTTATTTGTAGTACTAGATTCCAGCATAAGAAGATACATCAAGCTACCTGGCTGTCTCCGGATCGAAAAACCACCAACCAGATCGATCATGTTGTGATAGACGGAAGATACGTGTCCAGTGTTTTAGATGTGCATGCGCTCCGAGGTCCTAACATCGACTCGGACCACTATCTTGTTGCAGCCAAGATTCGCAACCGCCTTTGTGCAGCAAAAAGCGCACGTCACCAAACAAAAGGAATGCTTGATGTCGAGAAGCTGCAATCACAACAAACAGTCAGTGTGGCTTTAGACCTGGTAAATCAACCACCGACCAGATATTCACTATGCGCCAAATCTTGGAAAAGACCCGTGAAGGGAGAATCGACACACACCACCTCTTCGTCGATTTCAAAGCTGCTTTCGACAGCACGAAAAGGAGCTGCCTCTATGCCGCGATGTCTGAATTTGGTATCCCCGCAAAACTAATACGGCTGTGTAAACTGACGCTGAGCAACACTCAAAGCTCCGTCAGGATCAGGAAGGACAGCTCCGAGCCGTTCGATACCAAACGAGGTTTCAGACAAGGCGACTCCCTATCGTGCGACTTTTTCAACCTGCTTCTGGAGAAAATAGTTCGAGCTGCAGAACTCAACAGAGAAGGTACCATCTTCTATAAGAGTGTACAACTGCTGGCGTATGCCGATGATATTGATATCATTGGCCTCAACACCCGCGCCGTTAGTTCTGCTTTCTCCAGACTGGATAAGGAAGCAAAAGAAATGGGTCTGGCAGTGAACGAGGGCAAGACGAAATATCTCCTGTCATCAAACAAACAGTCGTCGCACTCGCGACTTGGCACTCACGTCACTGTTGACAGTCATAACTTTGAAGTTGTAGATAATTTCGTCTATCTTGGAACCAGCGTAAACACCACCAACAATGTTAGCCTGGAAATCCAACGCAGGATTACTCTTGCCAACAGGTGCTACTTTGGACTGAGTAGGCAATTGAAAAGTAAAGTCCTCTCTCGACGAACAAAAGCCAAAGTCTATAAGTCGCTCATAATTCCCGTCCTGCTATACGGTGCAGAGGCTTGGACGATGACAACAACCGATGAGTCGACCTTAAGAGTTTTCGAGAGAAAAGTTCTGCGAAAGATTTATGGTCCTTTGCGCGTTGGCCACGGCGAATATCGCATTCGATGGAACGATGAGCTGTACGAGATATACGACGACATTGACATAGTTCAGCGAATTAAAAGACAGCGGCTACGCTGGCTAGGTCATGTTGTCCGGATGGATGAAAACACTCCAGCTCTGAAAGTATTCGACGCAGTACCCACCGCGGGAAGCAGAGGAAGAGGAAGACCTCCACTCCGTTGGAAGGACCAAGTGGAGAAGGACCTGGCTTCGCTTGGAATATCCAATTGGCGCCAAGTAGCGAAGAGAAGAAACGACTGGCGCGCTGTTGTTGACTCGGCTATAACCGCGTAAGCGGTGCCTACGCCAGTAAAGAAGAAGAAGAACACACTTTATGCACATTTTTTCACTTCAAATTAATTTAATTAAACTGTAAACATTTAAACAAATTCACAATTTACTCTTTTTGCAGGTTTTATAAGCAAGATATCTATTTTTTAAAATTACTTTTTACACTCGTAGTGAGCATCATTTATGTGCCAACAATTATACTGAAATGGAGCGCTGCCATGTGATAATAACCAAATATAAGCAATTCGCTGAAATTTCTCTATTTCGATATAATTTACGTAATAAATTAATAAAATACTTCAGTCACCCCGGGTATTGGCACGACCAGGGTAATTTTTTTAAAGCGATGCCGAAGGCCGCCAACGCCAAAAGGAGTACTACGCGAAAGTACTTCAGTCACACAGATATGATATATGTAAATTTTATAATATTATCATAGAGTTTCATTTATTCATTTATTTGTATTTATTAAATACTAGCTGACCCCTCAGCCGTTGTCCTGCTTGAAATTATGTATTTTGAAATGAAAAGAAAGTGAAATTTATCATTTCATTTTTTTTTCAATGCAACACACCTTGATAAACAACATTTTTGGTTTCAATTCCAGTGTACAGAAAATATGGTTTTCCAACTCGTGAGCACGCTACGTATATTTGACCGTCTGAAAAACATAGCATTTCCAAATTTATGCCACACGCTATCCGAATATCCTTGTGTCCTGTCATCTCAAATGCAATTTTCACTGGAAACGGAATACGTTTGAACTGAAATGGCAAATCGGTAGAACTCAAAGGAATTCGTAGAATCAATCATTCTGCTCCTTGTATTCGATAGGTGCGTCACAATCAGTCAGGTTCCATTACACAGTTTCGTCGCATGACGGTTGCGAAACATAATAACGACAGATATAACTTTGAGACGCAACATACCAACCCTCTCCAAAGAATTTAGAAATTCTACTGGATAATTCATTCATTGTCAAGACGAACCATCGATTTGTATGAGCGCAAGTCTCCCGGAATTTGACTTTGAAACTTCCAGTTTAAGTCAACAATATCGGTATTTTTGGCAGCTAACATTGCGCGTACATTTTAGGAATCGTAGTTACGATAATTTGGCCAATGTCCGAACATTCATGATGAGTTCATATTTTGTGAACTGATAAACGGCAGATGAAATTGATATCAAACCACCAGAAGTATCAACCGGAATTGATCCATTTCCAATTTTTAGTGAAGACGATATAAAATGTCTTCGGCAATTTCATTTCGTATCGCATAATAGACGCGGATTTAAAGGCTGATATGTCGAAATGATTATCACGAAAAGTGTGCGAACTTCATTTGCATTCCATTTGGCTAAATGAGCACCTGACCCCCCTCTTAATATAATCCATCTACACCCCACACATACACACCATACTCAACACATCATCTTTTCATCGCACACACACCAACTCCACACGTCATCATTTCATCCCACAAACACCAGCATCACGAATTCAACACACATGAGGACACCGCACAAAAAAGAACAAAAGGGACCGACGGACCAGACACCACTCTCTTTCTATTACGATCCGCGCGCATATACGCATCATTTTGTCTGCACTTTTTTTCGTCGCTAATCAACGGGTGAGTACATCGGTACACGGTATCATCGAATTATATATGGTCCAACGAGCCGTAACGGACGGCACCTGTGGTAAAAGAAAACATCACATCGGTTACGGTGACGCGTTTACTAATAAAGAAAATTGTGTGCAATAAAAAAAAAAAAAAAAAAAACAACGGTGGAGTACAGTTCAGAAAACTGGTGTGACAAAGTGAAGCAAAAACCGTTGGTGGCAACGAACCAAAAAAAAAAAAAAACAAATTTTACATACATATATATACATATACACACGGAGTTATACATATGTACGTACATATACCTCGGTGGTGACAAAATTGAAAAAAAAGAATATATGTATTACAAATAAAATTTCATGTGGATATGAAAAAGTGCAACTGAAAACATAAAAGAATACAAAGTGTGGTGACAAGAGTGGGAAATAACATACGCATAAACCACATACATATACATATGTACATATGTAAAGTGGAAATATAACACAGGCAACAAAAAATAAAAACTAAAAAGTGTGGTGACAAAAATTGAAATTGAAGTGAGAGAGCAATGTGGAGAAAAGACAAAAATTATAATAATTTACACCTACTATATATGTACATGTACATATATACACATAATATAAATCAGCGGATAGTAAAGTGACCCACAAACAGAAGGAAGGAGTCAGACAAAATACAAACTACATCCCCACAGCCATTCCAACAACAAACGGACCGGAGAAGGAAGAAAACAAAGGACAGGAACAAACATAAGCAAAGCACAAGCACTGGCACACACCGGGCACACGCACAAGCCCCACACATCAGGCACATACATACATAAGTACACTCATATCATCCCCAAAAGCCCCTGGCGGAAAACAAAGTGAGTGTATCGTTTCCTTTCAATTTTTATACTATATACATATATGTATGGTTAGATTTGCAAAAAGTAAAATTAGAGTTCTGACCAAATTTCCGGTCCAAAAACGTAGTGAAAACCTTTACCAAACTGTTTTCGGTACTCGGTTCAATTTCCGGGAAAAACCGAAAACCGTTAACAAAACAGTTTGGTACTGTTTATAGCGGATTAGTGATTGCCGCTAATGCTTACCGTTGTGTTATAACACAAAAATTATCCCAAAAGCCATAACAACAAAAATTTTGTTTCAAGTATTTACTTACAGAAATTCCCGCAAGACCCCTTATACTTAATCAAGTATAAGCAGGATTGCTTAAAAAGAAGCTACGGCAATCACCAGCAAGAAACAAAAGCATATGTACATATATGCAAATTAAACCATACATACATTCATATATGTCACATATGTACATTTCTATAATATAACAACAGCATAACTTGCTCATTACTAGTATACATACGTACATACATACTTTCTAAAAGCAGAATAGCATTAAATATTCTGTTCGCGGCCTTTTCTCACTACGAACATATATACCTATGTACAGACATATGTATATGCTGCTCAGTAATACAAATTACATACTAACAAACACGTGAATTTGAGAAAATTACCTGCGGTTGATTAATTCTCTTTTCGTGGCTTATTCGTACATATATACATACATACTATATATACGCATACATATATTATACTTATGGGCGCATACATATATACAAAATTTTCTGAAAAATTTACTGGAAGAATTACCCAATCGACATTGGGTACAAATTATACAACAATAAAAATAATAAAAGAGATGTTTATATAAAACACAAAATTAGTACATATGTAAGTGTATTGTCGCATATGTAGATACGCACTGCTTCAAAGTCCACATTGGCATATATTCCGCGATACCCCTTGGTTTTTGTCTAACAATACCAAGCAGGATTGCGTATAAAATCTATTCAAAGTCCACATTGGCATATTCCCGCAATACCCCTTGATTTTTGAGCAACAAAAACAAGCAGGATTGTGTAAAAAACAAAAGCGTAATACATATGTACATACATGCATATGTACAAAGTGCAGTGATCTCTAATACGAGCGCTCATTAGCACATAATAAAGAAAAGATCTACCTTTAGGTATACCCTATAGGAAATTTGGACATAAAAAATATATAAAACAAATATACATAGAAAAATAAACATATAAAAAATTTCCGGTCTATAATAAATAACAACATCAAATTTAAGCGATATTCTTTACGTGATTTGGAAAACTCTTATTTATATAAAAGAGTTCACGTCTAAACATTTCGTCCAAAACTCTTATTTATATATATATATATATTTGCATACAAAAGAGCTTTCTTTTCTATATTATATACAAAACTATTTCTGTACATCTACTAGTCTAGTACACTTAGACATTTTAAATTATTTCAAAACATCTTCTAAATGAGCTCAGATTCAAAAGAATCTAAAGCAATAGAATCACTAAAAGTTCCAAAAATGGTTTTAGAAGAAAAGAGCCCATGTACACCTGCTAAAGCTACACGCTCAAAGCAAGGTGCCACAAGATATGTCTTATACAAAATTCATTGCTGAGAGTGACAGTTTGATACGATACTGCACTCGATTTTCATCTTCACCGATTCAAGACAATTCTGAATCGGTTTTAGAAATCAAAAAAGATAATTTAGACAATTTCTGGACACGTCTCCAAGCGGCATATGACACAATCGTAGAATCTGACGACTCAGATCTACCGGAAAATTTTAAATCCTCGGCATACACCAAGTATGAACACTGCCTAGACCAGTTCGAAGACACAAAGGCAATGATTTCTGATCAACTAAAGCTATTAAGAGCAATTGCACCTACTCCACAACCGAGAGTAGAGCTGCCACAAAGACAAGCCCAAGAGGCAAGTTCAGGCATTCACCTTAAAGTGCCAGTATGCGACACAGATATATTTCATGGTGGTTATGAACAGTGGCCGTCCTTCCGGGACATGTTTACAGCTGTGTACATAAACCATCCCAAATTGTCACAAGCGCAGAAATTGTATCACTTCAGATACAAAACCAAAGGTCAGGCAGGCGTAATAGTGAAACAGTTCGTTCTCAATGACGAAAATTTTAATTTTGCTTGGGAAGCTCTAAAAGCAGGTTATGAAAACGAAAGAATATTGGTGGACAAACAGGTGACGATATTAATGAATTTACCAAAAATTCAGAAAGAAACAAGTGAAGAGTTCACAAAACTTCAATCCACTGTTTCAAATTGTTTGTCGGTTTTATCGACACAGAATATTCCCACAGATAATTGGGACCCCATTCTGGTAAATATATGCACAGCTGCATTATCAGAAAAATCGTTACTTTTGTGGGAGCAATCGCTCTCATCGCGAAGAAAGTGCCCAACGTGGCAGCAAATGAAAGAATTTCTTACTACCCAATACGAAATTGCAGAAAGGGTAGATAAAAAACTAGTCAGAACAAAAAACGTTCAAAACGACCTCAATAGAAGCTCCAATAGACCCCAAGCAAGTAGCCACAATAATTTAAATAGAAGCTTTTTTAAAAACCAATCGTTCACATCCGAACAATATAAGCAAACGTCATGCGAACTTTGTAGAGGAGGTCACAAACTAAAATTATGCGAAAAATTCAAAAAAATTAATGTTAGCGATAGAAACAATTTCGTAAGAACGAAAAAAATATGTACCAACTGTCTGTCACATGCGCATACGCTTAAAGATTGCGAAAGCAAATTTAATTGCGTTTACTGCCATAAAAAACATCATTCAATGTTACATATATCAAATTTTTCCAGCTCACCCCCGAACAATGCGAACGTAAAACGAGCAACAGGATTATTTGCCACAACAAATTCTGAAAACTTCCAAGAAGCACCATGCTGCTCAAAGGCGTTAAAAACCCAATCGCTACATAGCGAAAATCACAGTAGGGTACTATTACCCACAGCAGTTGTCTCCATCGAGCACCGAGGAGAACTGTTTAAACTCAGAGCCTTAATAGACCAAGGATCACAACGATCATTTAAAGCGTCTGGGGCACAAAACAGGCTACAGTTACCAACAAAACTGGCCAACTTTGAAATCACGGGAATGGGCGGAAGAGTTGTTCAAAACTCAAATAAAATCTGCCCCATTACCCTCTTTTCCCCCAAAGCGGATAAGCGCATACAAGCAGAAGCTATTGTCTTACCGCAATTAACCAACATGCTACCAAGCTATCATATAAATAGCAAGCATTGGCAAAAGGTTTCACACCTAAAGCTAGCAGACCCAAACTGCAACACCCCCGCTCAAATAGATCTACTATTAGCCAGCGATCTCATACCACAAATTATTCTCGAAGGTATTGAGAAAATTACCAAAACACTTGGCGCAAAATACCATTTTCGGATGGGTCCTAAGCGGACTAGTTGCGGAACCAGTTACAACATTAACAACTCAAGTTGAGGAAGTCTCAAATGAGTACCTCAATTCACAATTGAGAAAATTTTGGGAACTAGAAGAACTCCCTCCCATATCAATCACAACCCCTGAAGATCAGTATTGTGAGGATTTTTACAAAGCCACAACTATTAGATCAGAAAATGGTCGGTACGTCGTACGACTACCACTTAAGCAACAATTTCCTAACACACTCGCCTTAGGTCACTCTCGCACCTCTGCACTACAGCAGTTTCTATGTATGGAAAGAAACCTACTTAAAAAAGGCGAACTAAAATCTGAATATGATGGTGTGTTAGAAGAATACCTCCATTTAGATCATATGGAGGAAGTAAACCCAGGGGAGAAAATCGTCAACGGCAAATACTACTCCTTTTACTTGCCACATCATGCAGCAGTAAAGCCAGATAAAAAAACAACTAAAGTAAGAGTTGTTTTCAACGCCTCAAAATCCACTAGCTCGGGGAATTCCCTAAACGATATCCTGTTTACGGGACCCACGCTAAAACCTGATTTAATGCTGCTTATTCTAAACTGGCGTATATACAAATACGTATTCAATGGGGACGTTAAAAAAATGTATCGGCAAATAGGCGTACATAAAGACGACCAAGATTTTCAACGTATTATGTTCCGAAAATCCCCCACCAATCCTTTGCGCGACTTTAAATTAAAAACAGTTACCTGTGGCGTAAACTGTGCCCCATATTTAGCCATTCGAACGCTCCACGAATTGGCAGAAAACACCAAGTCAGAATTTCCTCTGGCGACCCAGGTGTTAAAAACACAAACGTATGTAGACGATATTCTGTCTGGAAGTCACAGTCTTCCACAAGCATACGAATCATTATCACAAGTAATCCAAACCCTCACATCCGCAGGGTTTCCATTAAAAAAGATTACGGCGAATCACCCAAGTATATTAAAAAATATACCAAACGAAAATTTGTTAGACACTAATTTCCTTATTTTCGAAAAGGAAAGTACAACAAAAACATTAGGCATCCAATGGAATGCGATATCGGACCAGTTCTCATACACGACAGAGTCTATATCCGCATTCTCAGCCATAACGAAAAGACAGATTTTATCCTCGGTGGCAAAACTTTTCGACCCCGCAGGATGGCTTTCGCCAATTATGATCCAAGCGAAAATCTTAATACAAGAATTATGGCTAGATGGAACCGACTGGGACAAACAAGTGAAACCTCTTCGCTTAGAAAAATGGTCCCAGTTCGCAAATAATCTGAATGACATTTCTCAGATACAAATTCCACGATGGGTAAACTACTCCCCCGAACACAAAGTCGAATTACATGGCTTTTGTGACGCCTCAGAAAAGGCATATTGCGCTACTATCTATGTGCGCACGCAAAGTGATACCACGACCACAAGCCACTTATTAGTAGCAAAAGCAAAGGTGGCACCTTTAAAAACTATAAGTCTCCCACGACTTGAGTTATGTGGCGCACTACTACTTTCAAAATTAGTAGCCATGGTGCAAATGCATTTAAATATGACAAAATGCAAACTATATATGTGGTCCGATTCAGAAATTGTACTAGCCTGGTTGGAAAAACCACCACATGCATGGAAGACGTATATTTCTAACCGAACGTCTCAAATTCTTTACCTAGTGGGATCAGCCATTTGGCGTCACGTAGCCAGTGCTGACAATTCTGCCGATCTAGGTACAAGAGGGTGCAAGCCACTGCACCTTGCCACTACCACCCTCTGGTGGAATGGCCCCCGATGGTTGATAGAATCTCCTGATTCTTGGCCACAATCCCCCATGCGCAACATTATCGCCCCAGAAGGTCGAAAAATCGCCACCTTTCACACATTACTGGATGATGCCGACATCCTTGAACGATTTTCCTCGTTTCCAAAAGCGCTCAGAGTAGTCGCTTATATGTTCAAATTCATAGAACAACTCAAAAGCAACGTTAAGGGATCACATAATTTCCCATGCAACACAGTGACGCACCTAGAGTTACAAAAGGCAAAGGTCGCACTAATAACATATACACAAGCGCGCTATTTCAGCCGCGATATATCACTACTAAGCGAATCGAAGCCGATTGATAAAAAGAGCTCACTCTTAGTCCTAAACCCATTTCTGGACATGAAAGGTTTGCTTCGTGCCAACGGTCGGCTTGCTAATTCGAGCCTAACATACAACGAACGCCATCCCATAATAATCCCAGAGAGGTCACCATTTGCCACACTGTTCCTCCACTACATCCACATCTTAATGCTACACGCCGAACATCGCCTCATGCAACAGATGGTACGCCAGGAGTATTACATCCCCCGTCTTAAGCCGCAAATCAAGAAGTGCTTCTTCACGTGCAAGATTTGCACTATGCACAAGCAGAAGATGCGAACGCAGATTATGGCAGCACTTCCACCTGAACGCTGCAATTTCGCTCTGCCTTTCACCACAACAGGTGTTGATTTTGCTGGGCCTTTCCAGGTAAAGGCGTCCATGTTAAGGTCTCCCACTCTCATGAAAGGCTATGTGGCTGTCTTTGTATGTTTCAGGACAAAGGCAGTACACCTTGAGCTGTGTAGTAATCTGACGACGGAGGCTTTTCTCGCTGCATTTGCTCGCTTCGTCACTCGACGTGGCTACCCTTCAAAAATCATGAGCGATAAAGGCAAAACCTTTATTGGAGCTCAACGAGCCACAGAAAAGCAATTTGTGGATTTTTAAAACAAGTGTCACCCGATATCGTACAAAAGTACGCCCCTCAAGGTATCAATGGGCAATTCATACCCCCAAGCGCTCCTCATATGGGCGGTTTATGGGAATCAGCTGTGAAAAGCTTCAAATCTCATTTCAAACGGGTAGCTGGAAATTATAAATTCAATTACGAGGAGTTCACGACGCTATTAAATCGAATTGAAGCCGTTCTCAATTCACGGCCACTCACAGTACTATCGCAAGACCCCTCAGATTTCACCGCCTTAACTCCAGGGCATTTTCTAAAAGGAGCACCCATCCTGGCCATTCCTGAGCCAGGCGTGGAGTCGCTATCCCTATTAAATCGATGGGAACGAATTAAAATTCTCCATCATGATTTCAGCCGCCGATGGAAGGACGAATACATAAAGGATCTCCACAAAAGATATCGTTGGAAGACTCCTGAACAAGCGCCTAAACTTGGAGACTGCGTCCTCATTCACGATGATTGTCTACCCCCTACCGAGTGGCGGCTTGGCCGCATAGAAAAGCTTCATTATGGCTACGACGGTCACATCCGGGTCGTGGATCTCCGTACGCAAAACGGAACATTAACCAGACCGCTCGTGAAGCTGTGCTTTTTACCGACTATCGACGACCGCGAATCCGAAAAACGAAAAAACCAAACCGATAATATCGCGATATAATAAAATCACAAAATTTAACAGTAATACGAGAAATACGCCAATATCGACCGTCAAAAATAACAAACCGTTCGAATTAAGACGCCGTATAAAATAACCAAGAATTTTAGCCAAAAAATTGTCGATCAATATGACGACACGTTCATGCCACATATCGTGGCACGTTCACCATGTTTGCTTATCTGATAGAAATTTATAATCAATAATCTTCTCTATACAGATTACCATGGATAAAGATACGCCAGCCGCAAATACGTCAACCGCTCGCGCGGCTACGAATGTGCCACGCAACGGGCCTACCCCAGCGCCCCGGACGATAGTTGCAACAGCATCGGCCGCTGCACCGGCAACCACACCAGCAACAACGCCGGCACCTGTACCGGCAACCGCGCCTGCAGCGGTCCTATCCTCCGCACCTCATGGTGGCACGCGACAACCACCAAACCCATCACAGACTTCGGAGACCCGTCGGATAAGGTGTCCCATCTGTCGACGCCCTCATCGTCTCCACCATTGTGGAATATTTAGGGGTATGCGGCCTTTGCAACGGCAGCAAGTTGCTCAGGCCCACGGGCATTGCATCAACTGCCTGTCGCACACTCATGCAACTACCGAGTGTAAGTCACGTGGGTTGTGCCAAATGTGCCACCGGCCGCACCACACGCTGCTACACCGCAGCTCGTCACGCGAGGTGAATCGGCCACCCATCCATCGCGGCCGCATACCCCGATTCCAACCCTTAACTCGTGCCGCACCCCAGCGGAGCGGAACATCACTGCGGCGTCGACAGCCTGGGTCACCATCTCGTCGAGCTACGGGTCTGAGCAGCGTTGTGGCAACGCTGCAACAGCTGCAGCGCCTTTTAGGCTAAACAGTCGTTTAGGGGGGCCGGGATGGCTAAATGAGCACCTGACCCCCTTCTTAATATAATCCATCTACACCCCACACATACACACCATCCTTTCACATCACATCATCTTTTTATCGCTCACACACCAACTCCACACGTCATCATTTCATCCCACAAACACCAACTCATCACATTCCACATCACACGCACACAATATCAGCATCACGAATTCAACACACATGAGGACACCGCACAAAAAAGAACAAAAGGGACCGACGGACCAGACACCACTCTCTTTCTAGTACGATCCGCGCGCATATACGCATCATTTTGTCTGCACTTTTTTTCGTCGCTAATCAACGGGTGAGTACATCAGTACACGGTATCATCGAATTATATACCAGTGATTATCATTTTCCAGCAATTGTAATTGCTGGCTTGCTTCTCAAAAAGTTGCACACCGTACCATTCACAGTACGCAATGACTCCAATGAAGTTGAACCGCGAACATTAATCAATAGCAACCGAAGGTTGAAACAATCGTCGTTTTTCGGGTGGATTGTGTAAATTCGTCCCAATGCATTAGTTGATAACACACCTGGATGTCCATCTACTGGTTGGCCTTGCTTTCTGCGTAACTATTTCTTCAACGATGCATTACATGTATAATATTGAGGTATTTCCGAATGTCCTCGCAAACGGATCTGTGACGAAAGTTGAGCAAAAACTCGTAAATGTTAATTTTGTTGCTGGCGGTGTTTCCACTGGCTGTACTCTGTTCTCTGGGTTGAAGTACACACTTTGGCCTTCTCCAAATTAACTTTGAGACGCACAACAGCCGGAAAACGTTCATGAATTGCCTTGAGCTGCCATACCTTGATGCCAAAAAGAACGCCGACCGATATTAGTGCGAACTCTTCGTGGCATCGTAACAAATTTCAATCTGTAATTGATCACTTTTTGTGCAACACACATAACGTTTTCACTGAATAATTTTCAAAAATTTTTGAATCAAACGACAAATTTGAACGATTCAAATAATTGAAAAACAAAACAAAAAAATTGAAAAACAAATTTGTATGGAAAAATTAACTTTTTGGAATTTTCCAATTTTCCGACTTTTCCTCATGAAAAGAATACAGATTTTTATTATTTCTAAACCTGCCTTGATCCACACAGAACATTCTCTGAAAATTTCGTCAAGATTGGTTCAGTCGTTCCCATAGCGTTATTAAGAAACCCACATTCATTCGTTTGTATGGAAAAAAGAAAAGGGCTGTTTTCAGGGGGTTTCCGCCAATTATTTGAATTATTCTTGCCGTTAAAACCATCTTTGAACCTCAACGAACATTTAGAAAAAAGAATTGGCCAAATTGGTCCAGGCGTTGTTGAGTCATGCGCCTACCAACACATTTTGCGATTCATTTTTATATATAAGAAGATAAATCACATATTATACATAGACATATGTATGTGGAAAAAATGTTAAGGACTCAATTATAGCTTGAAAAATGTTGGAAAGTATTTTTTATTACAGTTAATAGAGAAAGAGGACTCACGCGAAAATACAAACAAAGAAAAGTCGTTGAAAATCAGCTACATTATTTTTGCATTATCCTTATCCGGAGAAGCTTCCCTATCGGCTCATTTCTGGATAATTTCTCCTAACTCACACATATGATCTCGCTTGCCCTTTAGTGAGAGCGTATTTTCCTGCAGCGCCAGTGGTGAGGATTTAGCTAGCACAGGTCTATCCACCGATAGCACTTTGGCGATCTGACCAATCGCGAAGCCTTCTTAAAAGTATCCATCTCCGAGTAATCGCAGTTTTTTTTTGCTGCTTTGGTTGTAATCATTACACGTGTTGCGTCAAGTGACTTATGTATAAAGCTAAAACTAAAAACCATTAAATTAAAATTAAATAAATTATTGGCATGATTCCGATTATTTGGATACCCCATTTATACCGAAATTCGGTTTTTTACCCGACCGTCATCTATACATCTTTGAAAGGTCGTGACATAACCTATTACTTCGAACTGCGGAGGAATGGTTTCGACGATTGAGAGTGGGTGAAAACGACACCATAGATAAGCCAGGCGGCGGAAGACCTGTGACGACGAATACCGATCAAATCATGGAAAACATCGAGTTAGACCGGCATGTGGCATCTCGTGACATCGCCCAGAAGATGGGAGTTAGTCACCAAACCATTTGAAACCATCTGCAAAAGGTTGGATACACAAAAAAGCTTGATGTTTGGGTGCCGCATGATTTGATGCAAAAAACCTACTGGACCAAATCAACGCCTGCGATATGCAGCTGAAACGTAACGAACTTGACCCATTTTTGAAGCGGATGGTAACTGGCGACGAAAGATGGATCACATACAACAATATCAAGCGAAAACTTTCATGGTCGAAGGCCGGTGAATCGTCCCAAGCAATGGCCAAGCCGGGATTGACGGCCAGGAAGGTTTTGCTGTGTTTTTGGTGGGATTGGAATGGAATCATCTACTATGAGCTGCTCCCATATGGCCAGGCGCCTAATTCTACTAGCTACTACGAACAACTGGAAACGTCCAGAATTGGTCAACAGGAAGGGTGTAGTGTACCACCAGGACAACGCCAGACCACACACTTCGTTGATGACTCGTCAGAAGCTACTCGGATGGTAGGTTTTATCGCATCCACCATATAGCCCGGACATAGCGCCAAATGATTAACACCTATTCCTGTCCATGGCGAACGCACTTGTTGGTGTAAAGTTGAACTCAAAAGGGGCTTGTGGCGAGTTCTTCGCAAATAAGGAGGGGGGATTCTACGAAGGGGGTATTATGAAGCTGCCGTCTAGATGGAAACAGATTATCGAACGAAACGGTGCATATTTAAATTAAATCCGACCACTGTAATACTTTTAATAAAGCATTGAATAAAAAGCAAAAAAACGGAAGGGATATATTTGACAACCTTATATATGAGATCTACGTCTACAGCTGCTACATACCGCTTAACGAATAACGACAACTGCACCAAACAAAATTGCTAGGGATCTGAATGCCTGGGCGAAAGAATGGGGAAGCAAAGCAACTAGTGTGTGATATATGTATGTATGTATAGTATATATCCAGAGTGACCATCTGGCTTTATTGATAAATAACAGTAAACACACACAAGGACTATGCAGAGCCGCCTGTCGCCAAAGAGTGCAGTCCAAAGGGTGGAAGAGTGAAAGGCTTGACAAGGAATTTTTCCAATTTATGCTGGACGAAAATCTGAGGGAGGATATTGACGTAGATAATCTGGCCGGACTGCTGACAGAACATTTTCCAAAGTCTGCGATGCGGCCATGGCGAGAAGGAAGCAAATAGCCCAAAAAAATGGTATACTCTTCAAGCAAGGAAATCGATTTCAGAAACGAATGTCAGAAAGTGAGGCGCCGATTTCAGCGTAGCATACGAAACGGCGATTGTATGAGACTGAGAGAAATCTTCAAGAAAATTTGCAGTGACCTTAAAAAAGCGATGAAGCTAAGAAAAACGTCTTGTTTCAAAATGCTATGTCACAAAGTAGACGAAAACACCTGCTAAAAGGTTCGGTAATTCTAAAGCATCAGTCCTGGATGGAATCCCGAATAGGGCCATGAAGTTCGCAGCGAAATACAACGCAAAACCATTTGCAGAGCTGTTTACACGATGTCTACGGGAAGGGATTTCCCCAAAATATGGAAAATTCAGCGTCTAATGCTTTTACAGAAGGCAAATAAAACAGGTAAACACTATGCATAATCGACACAATGGGCAAAATGCTGGAGTGGATTGTCTGTGCCCGACTAGAAAGTCACCTAGAAGGTGAGGTCTGCAGCCTGTTCAACAACCAATACGGCTTCCGCGAAAAACGCTCAACATTTGACGCAATTAAGAAGCTCATAGGTATTGCGGGAACTAACTGCTGAGCATCATACAAAGCTATTTGTCCAAATCACTGCTGCTCTATGACACAGATGAAGGTCCAAATAAGTATGCAGTAACTGGTGGTGTGACACAAGGATCCGCATTAGGTCCACTTTTATGGAATGTCTTGTATGATGGAATCCTCCTCCAACTCGCAGAATATCGACGAACACAGCATTACAACACAATCAGCACTAAAGTACATTGGTGTTATGATAGACGCAAGACTCAGTTACAAAGTCCATATTGAGAAAGTGAGCGAAAATGCTGCCCATGTAAATGCGGCCTTAGCCAGAACCATGGCCAACATAGATGAACCAAAACAAAGCAGCAGAGTGTTCCTGGCAAAGGTTAGCCAATCTATTCTAATGTACGCGGCGCCTGTATGGTTGATGCAAAAAACATATGCGAGAATGGCAAAATCAGTATTCCGGCTAAGTGCAGTTAGAATCATAAGCGCATTCCGCAGGGTGTCTCATGAAGCCGCTATCATTATATCTGGGATAATGTTGCCAGTCATAATGGCTCGAGAACTCGAGAACTGAAGCGGATCTATGATAAAGGGTGATTTTTTAAGAGCTTGATAACTTTTTAAAAAAAAAAAACGCATAAAATTTGCAAAATCTCATCGGTTCTTTATTTGAAACGTTAGATTGGTTCATGACATTTACTTTTTGAAGATAATTTCATTTAAATGTTGACCGCGGCTGCGTCTTAGGTGGTCCATTCGGAAAGTCCAATTTTGGGCAACTTTTTCGAGCATTTCGGCCGGAATAGCCCGAATTTCTTCGGAAATGTTGTCTTCCAAAGCTGGAATAGTTGCTGGCTTATTTCTGTAGACTTTAGACTTGACGTAGCCCCACAAAAAATAGTCTAAAGGCGTTAAATCGCATGATCTTGGTGGCCAACTTACGGGTCCATTTCTTGAGATGAATTGTTGTCCGAAGTTTTCCCTCAAAATGGCCATAGAATCGCGAGCTGTGTGGCATGTAGCGCCATCTTGTTGAAACCACATGTCAACCAAGTTCAGTTCTTCCATTTTTGGCAACAAAAAGTTTGTTAGCATCGAACGATAGCGATCGCCATTCACCGTAACGTTGCGTCCAACAGCATCTTTGAAAAATACGGTCCAATGATTCCACCAGCGTACAAACCACACCAAACAGTGCATTTTTCGGGATGCATGGGCAGTTCTTGAACGGCTTCTGGTTGCTCTTCACCCCAAATGCGGCAATTTTGCTTATTTACGTAGCCATTCAACCAGAAATGAGCCTCATCGCTCATCGGACACGGACGCGAAACACATTTCGAACCGAACACTGATTTTGGTAATAAAATTCAATGATTTGCAAGCGTTGCTCGTTAGTAAGTCTATTCATGATGAAATGTCAAAGCATACTGAGCATCTTTCTCTTTGACACCATGTCTGACATCCCACGTGATCTGTCAAATACTACTGCATGAAAATCCTAACCTCAAAAAAATCACCCGTTACAAGCAAAATTATAAGAAGGAAGCGGACAATGGCAGAACGTAAAGAGGAAAGACAAGTAAACATACAGGAATGACAAAATTGTTGGAACACAGCAGCAAAGGGAAGACCGACTAATTGGGAATGTACAAACATGGGAGGAGCAAAAGCACGGCGAGATAGACTTCTACATGCACAGCGAAAAAGCAGTGAAGCTAGGGCCGCCAGGCGTGACGATTAGGCGTGTTCCCGATTGAGGTGCACCTTCAGCGAGCAGTAGGAATCGTGTATACTGCATGCATACCACTTATTATCAGTATCTACGGCAGATTCCCCCTACGGACACAAAAAAAAATTAAACACACATGAAGACACCATACAAAAAATAACAAACGGGACCGACTGACGGAGCACCTTCACCTTTTATAATTTCAGTACAAACTCGCACGGACACATCGTTTACATTCCTCGAGATCTGTTTAATTTCAATTGCGCATTTTTTTCTTTGAGACGTACGGGACAGCACTATTAGTTAAAGGAAAAATATATAAAACTCGGTGACACAATCATCAAATTGAACAAAGTGACGTGCAAAACAATGGATAACAAAAGGCAGTGAGGTGACAAAACCGCGGAAAATAACACATAAAATATGTATAGTGAAGTGAACGAAACAAGAAAAAACGTTAAATTCGATTGCACCGAAGCTAAATACCCTTCACAGGCGCATTTCTGCTAGTCACAGGTGTTATAGTAATTCGTTCTGAACAATTTTTTTGGAGATTGTATTGTTATCTTAAGCAGTAACCCATGCCAAATTTCGTGAAGATACTACGTCAAATGCGAGCATGCAAGCCCTTGATTCCGATCGTTCGGTTTGTATGACAGCTATATGCTATATTAATCCGATCTGAACAATTTCTTCTGATATTACATTATTTCTGTAAACAATAACTCATACCAAATTTCGTGAATATATCTTGTCAAATGTGAAAGTTTTCCATTCAAGAACTTGATTCCGATTTTTCAGTTTGTGTGGCAGCTATATACTATAGTAATCCGATCTGAACAATTTTTTTGGAGATAACATTGTTGCCTTAAAAAATAATCTATACCAAATTTCGTGAATATATCTTGTCAAATATGAAAGTTTTCCATCCAAGAACTTTATTCCGATTGTTCAGTTTGTATGGCTATAGTTTACCGATCAGAAAAATTTCTTCGGATTTTACATTGTTGCTTTAGAAAATAACCTGTGCGAACTTTTGTGAAGATACATTGTCAAATGTGAAAGTTTTCCTTACAAAAACTTGATTCCGATCGTTCAGTTTGTATGGCAGCTATATGTTATAGTGGTCCGATATCGGCAGTTCCGACAAATGAGCAGCTTCTTGAAGAGAAAATGGCGTTTGCAAAATTTCAAAACGATATCTTAAAAACTGAGGGACTAGTTCGTATATGTACAGACACACGGACGGACGGACAGACAGATGGACATGGTTAAATCGACTCAGTCCGACATACTGATCATTTATATACATACTTTATAGGGTCTCCGACCCTTCCTTCTGTTACAAACTTCGTGACAAACTTAATATACCCTGTTCAGGGTATAAAAAATTTGCCATCTGTGACATAGAAAAATATACATACACATATATACATCGGCCCATAAACATAAATTTACCACCCAATAAAATAAAACAACACATTACAAAAATAAGAACAAATAAATAAAACGAGCGCGATAGATAAAAAAAAGCGGGCTCGAAACTAAACCAATATATAAACAACAAATCAAAACGGGAGCGAAAATGCGTGGACACAACAACGCACCTGGACATCACAACCCGAGACCTACACTCTACCACAAGACCCTTGAAGCGAGTCAACGTAAGTGTATCGATTTAATTTTTTATACCATATACAATATGTATGTTTGTACTAGTCAAACCAGAAAAACCCGTTTCAACAGTTTCAAATAATGGGTACCAGCACGTTAACAAACAAAAAAAAAAAATAAAACAAGTAAGGCTAAGTTCAGGGGCAACCGAACTTTTTATACTCTTGCAACCAGTTGCTACATTGCAAGAGTATAAAATGAAGAAAATATATATGTGTTATATATATGCCTTAGGCCGGGTCGATTTGTGGGGAAGCAAAAAAATCGCCCATTGCTCTATGAAAATCATATTCTAGGGATCAAAATAAGAAACTTTTCCAAGGGAACCATACCTCTGAAACGAATTCTGATGTGCCCCAATTTGGGTCGAACTTTTGGGTAGGGGAAAATTTTTAAACAGAATTGAAATTACCATTTCATTCTTATTACCTCTGAAAGTGAGGAGAACTAAAGCAATAACCACTATGGTATTTCAAAAAAAATAATAAGTGAAGAGACCATTCCAAATCAAAAAGTTTACAATGAATCCACCATCCTCTACACCGCCAGATGAAGCAACTACATCAACAACTATCGAAAACCCAATACCCATATACCCAAGCATGATGTTACTGTTTTTGGTGTGTCTAGTGATTCGACTGATCTTAAATTACCAACCCATCTGGATATCTTGAGGTATTATTTTTACTTAAGCGAACGTGCTAAAACAGAACAAAAAAAGTTTTCCCATAAATCATTCACTACTCAAGTACAAGATAAGTTGATTGGATTTTGGGAAAAACATGGTATGGAAATAATGCTGAAAAAAAGTGTATGTAATAAATTGAATAAAATGCTTGACAAGTATCAAGAGCAAATCAAGAGAAGAAACAACACCCAACAATTTACAGAGTATGTAAAATCTCTGGAAACAATTTTTTACATTGGAACATGTATGTAAATGCGATTTGAAGGCAGCTCCATGTGCATGCGGCTGGGTTCCCGAACGCCTCAAAGAGTTCATGTACGATCAACATAATCAGAGAAGACTAACAATGAATGCATTTATGATGGAAACTGAAGAGCAAGGAGCAACGTCTATGTCATCAATGCCAATATACCAAGATCCCAATGATTCAACATACGCACCGCCATCGGTTCAAGAAGATATGGATAGAAGCACAAGTTCGCAATACACAGAGAGATACGATTGTTTTAACTTTGCCTTGGTATGTGACAGATTTGGTGCGCCTGACAGAGTAGCATCAGCATTGGGAACCGCTCTTTTGCAAGATTTTAAAATTAAAGATAAGCATGGGAAACCTCTCATCATGGATAAATCGAAAGTTCGCAGAGAAAAAGAGAAATGCAGACAAGAAGTCCTTCGTAAACGGTTAGATGATACCAATTTGTTAGCGTTTTCATTCGATGGCAGAAAAGATGATACTTTAACGATAGATAAAATTGATGAGAAGTATCATACTAGGATGGTAAAAGAACCTAATCTTGTATTTTAGTACATTTCTTAAGAGAAAAAATAGATATTATTATAAATAAACAAATAAAAATAAAGAAAAAACATAGCCATTTAGCTGATTTTTTCATGTAAAGGCCAAAAATGGTGATTTTTTGAAATGATTGTATGGGGAACCCATCAGGGGAGTTCCAAGGGGTGTGCCACTGGAATGGGTGGATCGGGCGTCCAAAGTTAGTGAAGATCGGTCATACATTTGGACTCGATTGGAGCACTCTAAATGGGTCAATGTGGGATTTTACAAAATTTGCCCCTACCCAAAAGTTCGACCCAAATTGGGGGACATCAAAATTCGTTTTAGAGGTATGGTTCCTTCGGCAAAGTTTCTTATTTTGATCCCTAGAATACGATTTTCACAGAGCAATGAGCGATTTTTAAATCGACCCGCCCTAATATGCATATATACAAATGAAAAGAGTTTTTACTAAATAAGTAAAAACATTTTAAACTTAAATTAAATACTGAATACGCGTAATTTACATATTTCAATTGAAAAGCTCTTAGTAACTTACGAGAGTTTTCGGTTTTCGGCTTCACGTGCGATTAAACACGGAAATTGAACGCGTTATTGTTTTATTAATTTATTCAGGACTCTTATTCAACTAAAAGAGCTTAACAATAAATGAATAAGAAGTTTTATCTGAAATTCTTACAGTTTAGTTTACATTTGGACACCTTAAATCACTTCAATATATTATTGAGTCACTAAAAGTTCCGAAAATTATTTCTGTAGAGAGGAGTCCATGTACACCGGCAGAACCTACACTCTCAAACCAAGGTGCTACAAAACAAAAAATGGAGAAAGATATTTCATACACCAAATTTATTTCTGAGAGTGACAGTTTAATTCGCTACTGCACTCGATTTCCATCGTCATCGATTCAAGACAATTCTGAATCGGTATTATATATCAAAAAAAAAAAAATAAATCTTGACAATTTCTGTACACGTCTCCAAGCGGCATGTGTCGCAATCGTAGAATCTGACGATTCAGATCACCTGAAAATTTTAAATCCTCGGCTAATGAAAATACGAAAATTACGAGGAGACAAAAGCCATGATCACTGATCAATTAAAACTAATAAAATCAATTGCACCTACTGCACAACCGGGAGTAGAGCTACCACAAAGATAAACCCAAAAGACATGTTCAGAGATTCACCTTAAAGTTCCAGCATACGACACAGAAATATTGGAGGTTATGAGGAGGACATGTGTGCAAAAATTGTATCGCCTCTGATACAGATCAAAAGGTCAAGCAAGCGTAATAGTAAAACAGTTCGCTCTTAATGACGATAATTTCAATTTGGCTTGGGAATCCCTGAAGTCAAGATACGAGAACAAACGAATATTAGTAGATAAGAAAATAACGATATTAGTAAACTTGCTAAAAATTCGAAAGGAAACAACGTAAGAATTTATACAACTTCAATCCGGTGTTTCCAACTGTATGTCGGTTTTATCGGTTCCCATGGGGTCTGCTGTTCCATTACTTTCATTTCCATTAAAACGCATATGCGCATTCAAGCAGAAGCTACTGCAATACAGCAGTTTTTAAGTATGGAAAGAAACCTACTTAAAAAAAGATGAACTCAAATCAGAATATGATGTTAGAACAATACCTCCATTTAGACCACATGGAGGAAGTAAACCCAGGGGAAATAATTGCCAACGGCAACTTGCCACATCATAAAGCCAGACAAAAATAACAAAAGTAAGAGTTGTCTTCATTGCCTCAAAATCCTACCTCGGGAAATTCTCTAAATGATATCCTTTTTACGGGATTCACACTCCAACTAGATTCAAGGCTCCTCATATTAAATTGGCGTATATTCAAAAGCTTAATCAATAGGCACGTTGAATAATGGTATCGGCAAATAGTTGAACATACAGACGACCAAGATTTAAATCCAATTACGTTCCGAAGATACCCCACCAGTCTACTATGCGACTTCAAATTAAAAACAGTTAACTGTGTCTCATATCTAGCCATTCGAACACTCCACGAATTGGCAGAAAACACAAAGTCAGAATTTCCTCTGGCAACTGAATGTTAAAAACTTAAACTGTCTGGTAGTCACACTCTTCCACACGTATACGAATCCTAATTTACATCAAAAAAGATTACGGCAAATCACCAAAATATACCTACTTAAAAATATACCAAACAAAAATTTGTTGGACACTAATTTCTTTATATTCGAAAAGGAAAGTAGGACAAAAACTCTGGGCACCCATAGGAATGTGATATCGGACCAGTTCTCATACACGACTGAGTCCGTATTCGCATTATCCGCCATAACAAAATTCAGATTTTATTCTCGGTGGCAAAACTTTTTGACCCCGCAGGATGGCTTTCGCCAATTATGATACAAACGAAAATCTTAATTTCTCTGAAATAAATTCCACGATGGGTAATCTATTCTCTCGAACACACAATCGAATTACACGGCTTCTGTGACACTTCTGATAAAGCATACTGCGCTGCTATCCATGTGCGCACACAAAATGACACCGCGACCACAAACCACTTATTAGTAGCAAAAGCAAAAGTGTCTCCTTTAAAAACGCTTAGTCTACTACGACTTGAGCTACTATATGTATGTGACACTACTACTCTCCAAATTAGTATTCATGGTGCAAATGCATTTAAACATGACAAAATACAAACTATATCTGTTGTCCGATTCCGAAATTGTACTAGCCTGGTTAGAAAAACCACCACCAAATGCAATGGTTAATATAATCTCCTAATCCTTGGCCCCAAATCACCCATGCGCAACATAATCGACCTAGAAGGTCGGAAAATCGCCACTTTCACACATTACAAGATGATGAAGTCAAGGGATCACCTACTTCAGCCGCGATATATCACTAAAAAGATAAAAAGAGCTCACTCCTAGTTCCAAACCCATTTCTAGAAACAAAAGGACTGCTTCGTGCCAATGGTCGGCTTGCTAATTCAAGCCTAACCTACCAGAGAGGTCTCCATTTGCCACATTATTCGTCAATTATATCCACATAATAATGCTACACGCCGAATATCGCCTCATGCAACATATGGTATCCGTCTTAAGCTCCAAATCAGGAAGTGTATCGTCCCCGTACGCAAAACGGAACGCTATCCAGACCGCTGTGCTTTCTACTAACCTCCGATGATCGCGATACAGCCAACGCAAAAAATCAACCGATATTACCACAAAACAATAAACTAATCAAGGGAAAACAATAAAAACGTTAACTTCGGCTGCACCGAAGCTAGGGTATATAAGCTTTTCTTTTAGTAACTATGTGTCCAGTTTGTATGGAAGCTATATGGCTTAGTAATCCGATCTGAACAATTTTTTCAGAGATTATATTATTACTTTAAGCAGTAATCCATATAAAATTTCGTGAAGATACTACGATTGTTCGGTTTGTATGGCAGCTGTATGCTATAGTGACCCGATCTGAACAATTTCTTCGGAGATTACGTTGTTGTCTTAAAAAATAAACTATACCAAAATTTGTGAAGATACCACGCCAAATGCGAAAGTTTTCCATACAAGCCCCTGATTCCGGTCATTCAGTTTGTATGGCAGCTATATGCTATAGTAAGCCGATCTGAACAATTTCATCGTATGTTACACTATTATCTTAGAAAATAACCTGTGCCAACTTTTGTAAAGATACATTATCAAATGTGAAAGTTTTCCATATAAGAACTTGATTCCGATTGTTCAGTTTGTAAGGCAGCTACATGTTATAGTGGTCCGCTATCGGCAGTTCCAACAAATGAGCAGCTTCTTGAAGAGAAAATGACGTATACAATTTCAAAATGATATCTTAAAAACTAAGGGACTAGTTCGGATATATACAGACAGACAGACACTCAGACAGACAGACGGACATGGCTAAATCGACTCAGCTCAACATACTGATCATTTATATGTATACTTTATAGGGTCTCCGACGCTTTCTTTTGGGTGTTACAAACTTCGTCATAAACTCAATAAACCCTGTTCAGGGTATAAAAATAAAAAAAAAAACGAGCAACACGCCAATACACACCTTTAAATATAACAAAGAAAACTAAAAAAAATGGTCGATCAGTACGACGACCCATTCATGCCACATATCGTGGCACAATTGCTTATGTCGAATTTTATGACCGATATGTATAGTATAATCAATAATCTCCTTTATACAGATTACCATGGACGCAGATACGCCAGTGACAACAACACCAACTGTTCGACTGTTCGAACCCCAACGCCAACGCCCCGAGCTGTAGTTGTAACAGAACCTGCAACAGCGCCTGCAACGGTGTCTGCCCCCGCTCCTCGTGGTAGCATCCGATCATAGCTGACCTCGAAGAGGCATTTGGGTGTAAATTAACATATAGTATACTTGAATCATGAAGATTATAATCTTATTATATATATACTTATAATAGTAGCGTTATATGGGTAGTGGGTGGAGTTATCATCTGATTTCATATATCCCATATATCATTAATGTGCTTAGTTACTGCGCTTTATATACCTTCGTTCACTGGCGTGAAAGTTGTCCAATTACGCTCATCTACGAACTCCGCCTTACTTTTTCACCAAGGAACATGTGTGTCAAATCAAGATCTTTATTTTTACTCAAGTTACAGCTTGCACATGGACGGGCGGACAGACAGACAGTCACCCGGACTTCGACTCGTCTCGTCATGCTGATCATTTATACAAACTTTATCTCGCTTCGTTTTAGGTATGAAAAACTTTAAGATTTTACAGGATATACATATATCTTCACAAAATTTGGCATGGATTTTTGTAAATGGAATAACTGTCATACAAACTGTACGATCAAAATCAAGTTCTTATATGGAAACTTCTTTTTGTTCTAGCTCTAATTAACGGGTTTTCTAATTTTTGTGGGGAGTTATCAATTCCATAGAAAGACGAATAGGCAGACAATATCAATTTTTTAGCTCTCATGATAACTGATCTTGATCTTTATCTTTTAAAGTAAAGTCCTTACGTTAAAAATTGCTTTTCTTTAAACAAGTTGCTAAAATAGAAACATTTTGTGGGTTAATATGTGAAAAAACTGAAACTTACCTGTATAGTTGAAATGTTCGTGGTGATGCGTTAATGGATATGGGTATCGGTCCAATGTGAGCTACTGCTGCTTCTATAGCTTTTTCATCCTTAGTCGGGAGTACTGCCCAAGAGGTTACATTTACAACAGCTAGCTCGGCGGAAAATTGACATTTATCCTTCTGTTCAAAAAAATAATTTTCTATTAGAAGAAGAAAAAGTTAATTTAAATTAAGTTCTGACAGCTCTAATTAATGAAGCCAAGGGTGTTCCCGCCATCAAAAAATAATAGATTAGTTTTTTAAGTGTTTAGGTAAAAGTCCTGGCGGTAAAAATAATGTTCACCCAAAAAAGTTTTTTGCTAATATTGAGCTTACAATACCGAAATCAACCCTTCAGGCCGTATTGAATAATTTTTTAATGAGGTGTCACATATAAAAGGTGCGTTCCAAAGTAAGCAGGACTTTTTAAATCTAGCGCCCCATGGTGGCGCCATCTATATGTCGACTGGTGCGTTAGAATCTGCTATCTTTATCGTTTGTCCAGTGAGAATTTCATGACATTGATTGGAACTGAAGTTATTGCGTTTTAAGTGTCAGTATGTTTGTCTTATCGGTGCGAAAATAAGCTTCGAACAAACAGACAAGATTAAATTTTGTTTCAAAATTGGTAAAACTTTTACCGAAACTTTTCAATTGATGAAACAAGTTTATGGCGATGATTACCAATCCCGTAGCAGAGTGGTTTCAACGTTTTCAAAGTGGTCGTGAGGACATATATGACGATCAATATGTGGGCCAATCAAAATCGGTGATCACTGCAAATTCCATAGAAACTGTGCGTGAATTCATCAAAAATTAGCCGTTATTATCATTGAAATTCATGGAAATGGAAGTGAACATCTCCAAAACATCGATTTATTGCATTTGGACCGGTGGGCCAATCAAAATCGGTGATCACTGGCAATTCCATCGAAACTGTGCGTGAATTCATCAAAAATCAGCCGACATTATCATTTAAATTCATGGAAATGGAACTCAACATCTCCAAAACATCCTTTTATCGCATTTTGACCGGATATTTGGGTTTACGAAAGGTGTGTGCACGGTGTGTTCCGCACAAATTGACTGACGACCAAAAATTGCTCTCATCGATCGAGGCTTGTGACCGATTATTTGACCAAACATCACATTTTAATCATTAAGCACTTCCCGTATTCACCTGATATGGCACCTCGCGACTTCTTCCTTTTCGGGAAAAATGCATTTGCTCATGAAAGTAAATCGTTATGCAGACGTAGAGACCATTCAAAAGGCTAGCACCGGCATACTGGCGGCCATACCGGCCAACGAGCTAAAACACTCGTTCGACATGCTTTAGGACCGTGAAAAAATAACGAAAAAGATGAGTGCGTGTTGAACAGTTTTGCGTCCAAGCTTAACTAGATTTTGTATGAAAATATTTTCTAGATGTTAAAAGACCTGAGAATTTTGAGAACAGTAAAAAAATTTTAAATAATTTTAGTGCTCTTTGTGTTTCCAAAACGGCAATAGAATGTATGTTGGCTGAAAAAAGTGAGCGTGGTTTTAAATACATATCTCAAAAGTGCATATCTCCACTAAAGCAAAATCAACCAAACTTGCTGAGAACAAGACCTTCCACACATTGTCCTTAAATTATCACATTATGAAAATGGTCAAAATCTGATTAGAATCCCGCCAATGCCCCATACATAAAAATTTTAAATTTTATTTGATTATTTAACATTACAGTATATTTGTATAAATGAGGTACCAATTAAGTTAAACGGAACATAACTTTGAACTTATGGCGCCTATAAGTCTGTGATGTAACAAAATTATCGATATTAAACAACACATATATCAAAAATGTGGACGACAGTGTATATGGCTGACTTTTTACACAAAAATCGTCTAATTTGTCAGATATATTATTTTAATTTAGGAAGAACCTTGTTTGGAAATGAGTACTATCGGGTCAATACTTTCCTTAGATATTATATATCTAATATAATAACTTTCGAACTTTCAGATTTCTTAAATTTTTCTGGATGCCTTATATGTTGACCGATATACACGATACCGAAGAATTTTTGTGTAATTATTGGCTTTTTCACTAGTAACGAAAAATTACCATCCTGTAGCTCGGGAACGGAAATTATTTCTTTGCTTACAGCTTCCAATGCTTTATGAACTGCACAATACGAGTATTTTGATAATGGTTTGGTTGAATCATTTAATTGCTGATATAGTGATAAATTTTGGATTTTTCTGTTTTGTTTTCGGTAATTCGGGAAAAATTAGGGATTTACTACTCTGTCCAAAAAATAAGGTAACATTTGAATTTAAACTGCGCGCGTCGAAGGATTTGGAGATTTTTTTTTTTAAGTTGGTAGTACTGTCAGTCACATTTTTGTCAAATTTCTTGTCAAAATATTCATTATACATGTGTAGAAGTTCACGCAAGTGAGGAAAGTTCTCTGATCGCCATTCACTTGGGATATGGCTCAAGCAGCTCACGACTTCCGGTCTTTGACCAAGTATCCTCTGGATAGCCTAAGAACAACCGTTTGAAGGAGAGATAAAGTGAGAAGGAGGGTTGTGCGCTGGGTTTGGGACCCGCCACAAAAAAAACACCCCCAATGAAAAATAAACAACAGCCTCGGATGAGAGACCCTCCTTTTAATGACGACCATGGCAAACGAAATAAGGACTACGAATTGAGGGCAGGCACCTGGAATGTCCGGTCCTTTGATTAGGAAGGTGCCACTGCCCAGCTGGTTGATGTGCTCGTGAAAATAAAGGCTGACATCACCGCCGTCCAAGAAATGCCATGGACGGGAAAAGGACAAAAACAAGTAGGTCCTTGTGGCATTTACTACAGTGGCCATATAAAGGAGCGTAAGTTTGGTGTGGGATTCGTGGTGGGAAAGTACTATCATTCACTCCGGGGAATGAACGTCTAGCCACAATCCGCATCAAAGCGAGGTTCTTCAACATATCGCTGATTTGCGCCCACGCCCCGACGGAAGAGAAGGCCAATATGACCAAAGATGCCTTCTATGAGCGCTTAGAGCACACCTATGAGCGCTGCCCCCACCACGATGTCAAAATCGTGCATGGCGACTTTAACGCCAGGGTGGAGAAGGAAGGTATCTTTGGCACGACGGTCGCTAAATTCAGCCTCCTCGAGGAAACATCCCCAAATGGGTTGAGGCTGATCGACTTCGCCGGGGCCCGAAATATGGTTATCTGTGGTACTAGATTCCAGCAAAAGAAAATATATCACGCTACCTGGCTGTCTCCGTATCGAAAAATCACCAACCAGATCGATAATGTTGTGATAGATGGAAGACACGTCTCCAGTGTTCTAGACGTGCGCCCTAACATCGACTCGGACCACTATCATGTTGCAGCCAAGATTCGCACCCGCCTCTGTGCAGCAAAAAACGCACGTCAACAAACACAATGAAGGTTCGACGTCGACAAGCTGCAATCACAAAAGACAGAAGAACGATTTTCTACTCGGCTTGCTCTCCTGCCCTCTGAGAGCACTCGTCAACAACTTGGTATAAAGGAACTGTGGGACGGCATTTCAAACTCCTTACGTTGCCGTGCCGCAGCGGAGAGAAAACAGGCTGCCTACCTCGCAACGTTACGATCGATCACAACACGTGCGGGCTGAGATAGATACCGAGAGTTGAAGAAGGAAGCGAGACGCATTTGCAGAACGAAAAAGAAAGGGGCGAAATCCGTGAGTATGAAGAGGTAAGCTGGCCGACAGGGGTAATGCTAAAAAATTCTACGAAAAAATGCGGCGCCTTACAGAGGGTTTCAAGACCGGAGCATACACTTATAGAACCCCCAAAGGTGATCTAGTCACCGATGCCCAGAACATACTTAAATTATGGAGGGAACACTTCTCCAGCCTGCTGAATGGCAGTGGACGCACAACACCAGGAGAAGGCGAACCCGATTCCCCAATCGATGACGATGGAGCAGACGTTCCATCGCCCGACCATGAAGAGGCTCGAATAGCAATTGTCCGCCTGAAGAACAACAAAGCGGCAGGGGCCGACGGATTGCCGGCCGAGGTATTCAAACACGGCGGTGAAGATCTGATAAGGAGCATGCATCAGCTTCTTTGCAAAATATGGTCGGACGAAAGCATGCCCAACGATTGGAATTTAAGTGTGCAATCCATGAAAAAGGAGACCCCACAATCTGCGTCAACTACCGTGGGATTAGTCTCCTCAACATCGCATATAGATTTCATCAACAAACTGATTGGACCTTATCAGTGTGGCTTTAGACCTGGCAAATCAACAACCGACCAGATATTCACCATGCGCCAAATCTTCGAAAAGACCCGTGAAAGGAGAATCGACACACACCACCTCTTCGCTGATTTCAAAGCTGCTTTCCACAGCACGAAAAGGAGCTGCCTCTATGCCGCGATGTCTGAATTTGGTATCCCCGCAAAACTAATTCGGCTGTGTAAACTGACGTTGAGCAACACCAAAAGCACCGTCAGGATCGGGAAGGACCTCTCCGAGCCGGGAAGGACCTCTCCGAGCCGTTCGATACCAAACGAGGTTTCAGACAAGGCGACTCCCTATCGTGCGACTTTTTCAACCTGCTTCTGGAGAAAATAGTTCGAGCCGCAGAACTAAATAGAGAAGGTACCATCTTCTATAAGAGTGTACAACTGCTGGCGTATGCCGATGATATTGATATCATCGGCCTCAACACCCGCGCCGTTGGTTCTGCTTTCTCCAGACTGGACAAGAAAGCAAAACAAATGGGTCTGGCAGTGAACGAGGGCAAGACAAAATATCTCCTGTCATCAAACAAACAATCGTCGCACTCGCGACTTGGCACTCACGTCACTGTTGACAGTCATAACTTTGAAGTTGTAGATAATTTCGTCTATTTAGGAACCAGTATTAACACCACCAACAATGTCAGCCTGGAAATCCAACGCAGGATTACTCTTGCCAAAAGGTGCTACTTTGTACTGAGTAGGATGACAACAACCGACACTCCAGCTCTGAAAGTATTCGACGCTGTACCCGCCGCGGGAAGCAGAGGAAGAGGAAGGCCTCCACTCCGTCAGAAGGACCAAGTGGAGAAGGACCTGGCTTCGCTTGGGATATCCAATTGGCGCCACGTAGCGAAGAGAAGAAATGACTGGCGCGCTTTTGTTGACTCGATTTTAATCGCGTAAGCGATGCCAACGCCAATTAAAAAGAAGAAGTTTGAGATACGTCCCTTTTTGTGAGCTGCTAAAGGTGACTTTTTCGTTTTTTGCGACGTTATTGGGAAAAAGGCGTCGTTTTGAAGTGTGTGAAACGATGCTTTCCAACTACTAGGGTGTCATAAAATGCATTATAACTGGCGATGAGACTTGGATCTATGCTTATAACCCCGAAACAACCGATCAATCGAGCGAATATCGTGCCAAAAGAGATCCAAGACCAAAAAAATCCCGCCAAAGTCGCTCAAAAATCAAGGTCATGTTGACTGTTTTCTTCGATTATCGTGGTGTTGTGCATTATGAATTACTTCCAACCGGTCAAACAGCCAACAAGGAATATTATGTGAACGTTATGCGTCGTTTGCGTAACGCTATCCGCCTAAAAAGGCCGGAATTGTGGAAATATAATTCTTGGATTTTACACCACGATAATGGTTCATCCCATACAGCTCTCGTAATTCGTGATCATTTCGCCAAAAACTCAACCCATATCGTTCCGGAACCACCGTATTCAACTGATCTGGCGTCGTGCGACTTCTGGCTGTTCACCAAGCTCAAAAGACCGCTTCGGGGACACCGTTTTTATACGATAGAGGAGATTCAAGCCGCAGCGAAGACGGAACTGAAGGCCATCCCGGAAAGTGACTACAACCAGTGTTTCAAAGATTGGAAAATCCGTTGGCTTAAGTGCATTGCATCGGGAGGGGATTACTTTGAAGGTGATGAAATTGATGTGGAAAAATAAATAAAGAATTTTCAAAATAAATGCAAAATTATTTTTTGGGCACAGTAGCATATCGTATACGATATAAAGCCGGCTGTTACAAAAGGTTTTGCATCACTACCTTTTGCACCTGATGGCAAAAAGCTAATGCAATATGAAGAATACCGAATGCGACTAAAATCAATATACATATGTAGGTATTATATTACGTAGGGGTGTTGTGGAATCTAAGGTAGGTTTTCTTAGTTGTCAGAATTGCAAACCAATTTTGTTTTTCGTCTTTCCGAACATACGCAAAACCGATATTAGAATTAGCTTTTTACTAATGTGGCAAAACTTGCCAATTTATATTATAAACTTCGAGGCAATTCCATTAAAGTTTGCAAAGAGTTCCGCAATTTTATTTTTTGTTTTATTGGATGAATAAAACAATAAAAAATTTTAAGGACCGTTTTCTCAAAGTCATGTTGTCAGCCATCTTAACTCCTGGTTAAGAAAAGTTCTTTGTCGAAAGAAGGAGTCTGGTTGAAATAATGATTTAAAGGAAACGAACGGTGGTACTAATTACACTTCACTTTCGCTTTCAGCTCGCATACACCGTCAAAAGTGCAAGGGCTAAGTTCTGTTGTAACTGAGCATTTTGCGGTGTACTCTTGCAACATGTTAGATCAAAGCCAGCGAAATTGCTTACGGTACTGGCAAAACTTTGTTTTAAAAAATGTTACGAATGAATTAAAAATCCATTATTCGATGAAACCGTGAAAGAATTACAATCAATTTCGGCATTTTCTAGACTTACCTATGTACATATTGAAGGTCATTAACTTAGACTTATATTGCCATATTTTAGTTCGTGTTATCCAAAATTATATTAAAAGCATCATGGAATGAGATACGTGAGAGTAGAGATACTAAAATCATTATAAGTAGTGTATGGCAATTGGATATTATGGACTCCATTTTACCTACCATATTTTTGCTACTATGAGATACAATTAGCCTCCAACATACTGACAAAATGTTCCAGGGTTTCGTTAAGGTATCTCACATATCATCACCAATTAAATGGTGTAAGATCAGCCGTATGATCGAAAATCCTGATAATAGTTATAGGGAATCTAGGTTAATTTTTCGCCCAATTTTATCCATTTTATGGACATAGATACACTGTTATGAGCAAACGCAGTTTCATTGAGATAATCCACATATTGGCCGATATATGCAGTATAAGATCGTCTGAATCATCGAAAATCTTTGTTTTAGATATATGGAAGCTGACGGCCCGTTTTAGCCCATTTTTCAACAGTCAGACATATTTGTATCAGAGAAGGATCCTCTGAGTTTCAAATATAGACCTCACACACTTACCGATCATTTCGATGAAAATTCCCAAGCTCCCGGCCCCTTTTAAGTCTTCTTAAACCACTTTGGGTGCATAAGTTTATGTCTCTTTTTTATTTAGTTATTGATTTATCGCTATTTTAGTATTTTTTAACAGTACCGTTATATGAGGAGTGGACGAGGTTATCATCGGATTTCATAAATTTTTACAGTGTCGGTTGGAGTGTTTAAGGGATTTGTTTCGAGGGAATTTGAGTATGGATGCTTTGGGAGATATGTACATTAATCCTATTAGACGGCATGACCTCTCCTATTTTTCTAAACGTTTTACGATTTATAAAATTTTTCGTTTAATGGCGTTGACAGTGGTCCGATTACGCTCATGTACGATCTCGAGTTTCATTTTTTTCCTAGAAGCGCGTGTAATAAGTTTCATTACGATATCTCAATTTTTATTCAAGTTGAAGTGTGCACAGAAAACGGACAGATGGACAGACGGAACAGACATCGGAATTTCACTCGTCTAATCATTTTGACCGCGTATACACATTAGTATAGGTACAAGTATAACCTTATTTCTATCTCGAGTAGTTTAATGTGCTACAAACAATCGTTAGGTGAACTATTATACTTTGTTGCAATATATTGTAATATTCTAACCATATCTGAATTCATGACATCTACTACACTTTTTATCGATTTTTATTCAGATTCCGCCTGCTTTTGGATTTTAAAACACCCTTTATTTTATTACGAATATGGGATCTAGATCATGGACAGTTTCGGCCCGATTCTAATAATTAAATTTTCATAAATACGTAAATTGATTAATAAACAAGTTAGAAAGGGCTAAGTTTGGGTGTAACCCATCCTTTTGTTTTATAGAAATTTCTGCCGCCCAAGGACGCTACAATATTTTCAAGTGTGGACGTCGTGAAATTTAACGAATGATCCGAGATACTTTTTTCAATAGCCTGTTTTGACGCGTGAGTCATGTCAAGCTCTCGTGCTATTTTTGTTCAGTATTTTTTGGCATTTCATCATGGAAAAACTTACGCCTATACATTGTTTACAAATTGTCAACTTTATGACGAAAGTTCACGTTCTGCAATGAATGTGTTTCGCGGACTTCGTTTAGCTTATGCTTAACATATCGGCCTACTGAGTCTACTATGCGCAACATCATCGCCCATCATGGGACCCAGCATTCAACATTGGAGAATCTTTGATCGAATAGATCACGTCCAGCACGCAGTGACGAAAATATAGCAACCGAAGCAGAGAGTGTACACGAAGACAATGAAGAGTCGATTCTGCGCTGTTCGGTCTCGGACTGACGTATCGAACGACTTAAAGCATTTTACGTCGAGATCTTACATTGAGAGCGTACAAAATACATCTTGTACAAGAACTGAAACCGCTCGACCTTCTCAAGTGAAATTGCCTCGTTCTAGAAGAGTCAACGATTTTGAGCCAAATTTTGTTCAGCGATAAGGCCAATTTTTGGCTCAATGGGTATGAGGACGAAGGGCCTCATGAAGAGCAGCCATTTCATCCAGAAAAAAAAACGGTTTAGTGTGGTTTATTGGCTGGTGGAATCATCGGTCCACATTTCTTCAAAAATGATGCCTATAAGAAGGTAAACGTCAATGGCGACTATTTGATCCCTGAAATTGATCTCGCCTACATTTGGTTTCAAGAAGACAGCGCCACTTTTTACACATCGCATCAACTAATGAATTTATTGAAAGAACACTTCGTTGAGCAGATAATTTCAATTTTTGAGCCGGTCGATTTGCCACTAAGATCTTGTTATACCGCAACGTCCGTTAGACTTTTTCTTGTAGGAATATGTAAAGTCTATAGTCTATACGGACAGCCCGTTTCGATTCAGGCCTTGAAGCAAATCATCAATAGTGTCATTCGCCAGTTAGCAGTCGAAATGCTCGGACGAATCATCGAACATAGGACTCAATGGGTGGACCATCTGGGGCCAACCAGCCGGCCAACATTTGTAAGAGAAAATCCTCAAAAACTAAATGCCAAAGAATGCTCTTCGAATGATATTAAACATTCCTCACTAAATTTGTAGTTTCTGTGTTTTTTCTCTAAAAAAAGTAGGGAACCTCGAAATGGGCCACGCTTTATAATAAGAAATAATTCCACATTCATTGAAGATCACAATCATTACATTAGAATATATTATTACCTTTGATACATATTTATAATCCTGTTCGCGCATCAATCCACCCGTCGCTTCCAAATATTTAAGGGTATTCTTTAAAGATCCACCAGTACATCCCTGATTCCCAAAAGTTACGCTGCAATCTACAATTTGCTGCGGACTGAAAAAAAGTTTTGCTATGTTTTAGTAAGGGTAATTTTAGCAAATATTAAACAAGAAATAACATTAACTTCGGTTGAATCGAAATTAAAATTCCTTTCACAAACATAAAAAGATTCCATAAAAGAACATGATATTATCGATCAGTTTGCAGTTTGTGTAACAGCTATATGTATCCTATAGTGGTCCTTAATTCGCCGTTCAGACAATGATCAGCTTCTAGGGGATAAATAAATTCTGTGCAAAATTACAGATCGATATCACAAAAACTGATCGACAAGTTCGCCTATATACAGACAGACGGACGAACTTGGCTAAATAGACTCAGCTAATCTTGCTGTTATTTATACATCTTTAATCCAAACCAATACTCCTCTGCATTCCTCCCACAAATTACATAAAGTAATAGAGGCGTAATGCAGAGGAATATCAACCGCCTCAACTTCACGCAACAGGCGAAAAAGGAGAAACAAAGAAAACACCTCCCGCGCTTTTTGCACAAAAACGCATGTTATCCCGCCAACACAACAGCGATATCCAAGTGAACTAAGACCAACATCCAGTGAATTCTATAATTAGACAAAGCGATATACAAGTGAACACGGACAACAAAATTAAGCAAAGCTTGTTACGATACAGTGAATACATAAAGTGAAAGTGTATCATTCCGCCATAAAGGAAAAAATTTTTATACCCTCTCTTCATCAAGGGTAAGTGAAGTTCCTCATTACCAAAAGTGAGCAAACCCCGAAGAGGACACAGCATTTCGATCAACAACAACAGCACAGGATAAAGGTATTATAATCCACAGCAGGTTATAACACTTGAGTTAATTAATCTAGAATTACATGTATTTACACATTAATACAATTAGCCATTAATGCTAACACACACACACCCATATATTTACATACATATATAAACCAGAGAGCTGCAACGAGTGTGATAAAATCAAAACAAACAGTCGTGTCAAAAACACAATCAAATCAATTCAGTTCAGCATAGACAACATTGTTAATCAATTCGTCTATCTGCCAGCGTCAACTGACCTGATGCAACACGAACAATCTGTTCTTCGGCAATCACGATCGTGTAAACGTATGGCTGGCTTCGGTTTCAATCGTATCATGTCAGTTCATAGCGTTGCGACGATTATTTGAATTGATGTGAAACTTTGGGTAAACTATAAGTAAATCTACGAGTAAATCTTTGGGTAAATCTATAAGTTTAGCAAACAACAACAATTTTCTGTTGGACTGATTTGAATCATATGTAGCAAAAAAATGTATCAACTTTGAATATGTGCGCATGTTACAAATTTTCGATGCGTAAACAATGGAAATTCCATCGAGTACGTACGTACATACATATATACATACATTTCTTTTATGTATGTACTTGATGGGATTTCCATTATACATATTACATACGTGTATACATACATGCACACAAACATATGTATTTGAAATAGAACAGAAGTGTCCGACTACATCAGTGTTTAGGGGATGATACACAAACCGAACGCTGTAGATCATTTCAATCATTGAAGCATACATAAGTATGCATCACTTCGGGTATTTTCTGCTGAAACGAACGTTCATAAACAAATCAGGTGTAAACCGATCGCTAGTGATACAAAGTTGTTCTCTATCGCTGATTTGAAGAAAACAGTTCGCTCCGTGCACATGAACTGAACTGGCAGAATCAGACAGAGTAACGGATCAGTACTTAAGTATACACAAAAATTTAGTACTCGTTGCAGTTCTCTGATATACACAATTGGATATTAAACCCGAAATTTAAACCGATTATACTTACACGAAATATCATTTAATTACTTGATATCGGCACCATACGTCGACATACCCCGACATTTTTGGTCCTATCGAGCCGCGATAATTAAAGAAAAAGTCTTCGTGGGAATTTTACCAACAATATCATCGTTGGGATTTCAGAACTCAACCTGAAGGTTTTAAAAGATTGCACCCAACAAAGAAAACCCTGTACGCTGAAGCAACAAATACCCCAACAAGCAACTAAAAACAAAAATAAACCAAATTAACAAACCGCGGAAAAAACTGTAAGTGCGACCCATATTTTTTCTATGTAATAATATAAGGTGCAAATCATATTTGTTAAAAAATAATACCCAATTGCCAAATTGTGTCCTTAAGCAGACTTTAGCATAATTTATTTGTTTTATTGAGTTGACTAAAATTTGATTTGCTCTATTTAATTTTATATACATACATACCAAAGAAAAGAAGTGCAATAATAAAATATATGCAAATTAATGACAGCCTCCACACAGCCACTTGACCATAACTGTAAACAATATTGAATCTTTACACTTTGTAGTTGTGCGGCCTCATAAATTAAAATAGAATTCGATATACTTTTTCCGTTCAATTAGAATAAACCATTCTTATCTAAACAATATTTGTAGCCCTCACAAGAAGGCATAATAAAACCAAAACAGAACACTTAACGTTCTGCCTAAAAATGCTGAATATGATATTAATGTAAATTGACACTTTCTTTGTTTCAAACTCAACTTCAATATGTAATAACTTTAAGTAAATAATAAGTAAATGTATAAATATTAGTAACTTGGAAATAAAAGATAGATTTTGACTCCGGCGATCCAGTCGACACGACGTGTTTCATTTTCTCTGCGCGTTGGCAGATAGAAAAAATATATTTTTTTACAAATTCCCGCGATACGGGAATTAATTGGCGCCCAACGTGGGGCCACGAAAAACAAAATATCCTCGGAAAAGGATACGTGATCGTGGATCCTTATAAAAGATAAATAATAAAAACATAAAATCCTCGTGCGAAAGGTAATATGCAAAAAAGCATAATAATAATATCTCAATAATAGTGAGAAAAATTAAAAGTTAAAACCAAAACATGCTATGCCGCGTAAGCTAATAAAAAATAATATTACAAAATCTAATATATAACACGTGTCGTGTCGCAAAAAAAAAAACAAAATGTAATTAATATTAAAATAAAATATATTATAAATATAAAAATGAACATTAATAAAACAAATTATCCAAAACACACTAAAAACTAAAACAAATTAAAGTAAATAAAGCTATCAAACAAACAAATACATATAAACAACATTTGTGACTACAGCAACGTGCGAAATGCCGGAAAACTTATAGAAAACAGTGAGAGTAAAGACGAAACAACAAGAAGACAACAGAGGACAACATTGGAGAAAGCAGTAAGATTAATTAATCATTATTGTTAAGAAAAATAAATATGTTAAAATTATAAATTATATATATATATATATATTTATGGGGAACACCCAAATTAAACCTAAGTATGTATATTAGATTATACTATTGTAAAAATTGCGGTGGGGATCACGATGAGAAAAAGTGCCCCAGAAAAAAATAAAACATAATTTCTGGTTTGTGCAACCAATAATAAAATAAAATAAAGCTGCGATTCACCACCTTCGGGGGGACCCTCCAGCTTAAAATAAATAAAAAAAAAACTCTGCGATTAACTGCGATAAAATCAAAATATAAATTAAGGCTCGACCAGCCACATAACAAAATAAAAAGACCCCCATAACTTAGCTCAATTCTGCGAATCCTACATAAAAGGACCTTCCAGAATAAAAGAGAATCTCTTCCTAGAAGAGATTATACAAGTATAAAATAATAATAAAGTTCTTTCTCTAAACTAAAAAGAAATAATAATAATTAATCATGGTTAATGAGGCAGGATTAACGGTAGATTTAATTACGCGCCTAATTGCGGAAAGCAATATTACAATAAAGCAAGAAATTGACAGATTAAAAACTCCCATTGAAATTGAAACACACAGAGTAACAGATTTTCAGACAGAAATAATAAATGACAACATTCAGTGTCATGAGTCACTAGATGTTGTAAAATCCTTACCAGAATTTTCAGGAAGGATAAACGCTTATGTAAGCTGGCGCGAAGCAGCACATAACGTTATGAGCCTATATGTAAAAGGTAGCCGAAAGTACTTCGCAGCCCTTACGATTTTGCGTAACAAAATTACACTAGAAGCAAATGACACATGGTACTGTGTTAAATTTTGGCGCGATAATTGCGCGTCTCGATTTTGCATATTCGGACAAACGTCCAATACATATCATAGAACAAGAAATGAGTGTTCTACGACAAGGCTTACTGACGGTCATTGAATATTATAATTTAGTTAACAAAAAACTAACGTTGATGATTAATAAAACCATTATGACTTATGGAGGGGCCGCACCAATAACAAAAGAATTGAATAAAAAGAATAGAGACCAGGCTCTTAGAATATTTATAATTGGACTTAACGCTCCATTAAGAGATATTATATTTTCCCTCTGTTCGGAAGATTTGCCCGACGCATTGGCCAAAGCTCAGGAATTAGAGTCCAATAATCAGAGAGCTCGATTTGCACAAAATTTTGCAAATGAAAGGACAAGAGTAAAGCAGTTTTATCCAAGTCATGATTTACGATTTCCTCAGAGGAGCAACATGCCAAAACCAGAACCAATGGATATAGATCCATCTATGTCTAGATCATACCGAAAGGAAAATTACCCAAAGCCCCAACTAAACAATAGCCATAAATACCAAAATTTTGGAAAACCATTGGCCAGTACAAGCCATCAAGCCAATATGGACCAACCAAATAGGTATATTTCAAATAAAAACATCCAAGGAATAAAACGACCAAGGGAAAGCAATTACAGCTTTCGCCCACAGGAGAAAACCCAGAAGATAAATAACATGAATGAGAGTCATTTTTTAGGCAAAAAGGGGATGAACTCCCCTATCTAAAGCTCTACGACTCAAAAATAAAGAAAAGTTTAAAAGCTCTAGTCGATACAGGAGCAACCTCTTGCTACATTAAGCCTGGGGTTTATAATAACAAAAACGAACTAGCCATTTATAAACGGATAAAAACCGTGAACGGCTATTCATAATAAAGCATTACCATATAATAACCATATTTGGGGTCGAAGAAATTTTCTAGGAAATAGAAGGTTTAGAATCGGATCTCCTTTTGGGATACAATTTCCTTAACAAAACGTGCCCAATAGGAAAATAAATTATATGGAAAAAAATAATAATAAAAATGAAGCAAACAGTATGAACATTTATTTTGAAAATAAAAATGGAGAAAACTTAAAAATCAAGGAACAAAAAGTTTCTGCATATTTAACCGAGGGAAATATCAGTAAAAATAAAAAAGAAAACAATAAGGAACAAAAAGCTTCCGCTGAACCAACCGATAAAAATATTGGTATAAATAAAAAAATTAAGGAACATAAAGTGGAGGATGGAGTCATGTGTAGAAGTTCACGCAAGTGAGGAAAGTTCTCTGATCGCCATTCACTTGGGAGTGGCCAGAAACGATTCTTTTACATATGACTCAAGCAGCTCACGACTTCCGGTCTTTGACCAAGTATCCTCTGGGTAGCCTAAGAACATCCGTTTGAAGGCGAGCTAAAGTGAGAAGGCGAAACACCCCCTGCATAGGGTTGTGCGCTGGGTTTGGGACCCGCCACGTAAAAAACACCCCCAATGCAAAAGTTTAAACAGCCTCGGATGAGAGACCCCCTTTTGATGACGACCACGGCAAACGAAATAAGGACTATGATTTGAGGGCATGCACCTGGAATGTCCGGTCCCTTAATTGGGAAGGTGCCGCTGCCCAGCTGGTAGATGTCCTCGTAAAGATAAAGGCTGACATCACCGCCGTCCAAGAAAAGCGGTGGACGGGACAAGGACAGAGACGAGTAGGTCCTTGTGACATTTACTACAGTGGCCACATAAAGGAGCGCAAGTTTGGTGTTGGATTCGTGGTGGGAGAGAGACTCCGTCGCCGAGTACTATCATTCACTCCGGAGAATGAACGTCTAGCCACAATCCGCATCAAAGCGAGGTTCTTCAACATATCGCTGATTTGCGCCCACGCCCCGACGGAAGAGAAGGACGATGTGACCAAAGATGCCTTTTATGAGTGCTTGGAGCGCACTTATGAGAGATGCCCCCGCCACGACGTCAAAATCGTGCTTGGCGACTTCAACGCCAGGGTGGGCAAAGAAGGTATCTTTGGCACTACGGTCGGTAAATTCAGCCTCCACGAGGAAACATCCCCAAATGGGTTGAGGCTGATCGACTTCGCCGGGGCCCGAAATATGGTTATCTGTAGTACTAGATTCCAGCATAAGAAGATACATCAAGCTACCTGGCTGTCTCCGGATCGAAAAACCACCAACCAGATCGATCATGTTGTGATAGACGGAAGACACGTCTCCAGTGTTTTAGATGTGCGTGCGCTCCGAGGTCCTAACATCGACTCGGACCACTATATTGTTGCAGCCAAAATTCGCACCCGCCTCTGTGCAGCAAAAAACGCACGCCAACAAACACAAGGAAGGTTCGACGTCGAGAAGCTGCAATCACAACAGACAGCCGAACGATTTTCTACTCGGCTTGCACTCCTGCTCTCTGAGAGCACTCGTCAACAACTCGGTATAAGGGAACTGTGGGACGGCATTTCAAACTCCTTACGTACAGCTGCAACCGAAACCATTGGTTTTCGGAAAGTGCAAAGGAACAGCTGGTACGACGAGGAGTGCCGTGTCGCAGCGGAGAGAAAACAGGCTGCCTACCTCGCAACGTTACGATCGACCACAACACGTGCGGGATGGGATAGATACCGAGAGTTGAAGAGGGAAGCGAGACGCATTTGTAGACAGAAAAAGAAAGAGGCCGAAATGCGTGAGTACGAACAGCTTGATAAGCTGGCCGACAGGGGTAATGCTCGAAAATTCTACGAAAAGATGCGGCGGCTTACAGAAGGTTTCAAGTCCGGAGCATACTCTTGTAGAACCCCCAAGGTGATCTAGCCACCGATGCCCAGAGCATACTTAAATTATGGAGGGAACACTTCTCCAGCCTGCTGGATGGCAGTGAACACACAACACCAGGAGAAAACGAACCCGATACCCCAATCGATGACGATGGAGCAGATGTTCCATTGCCCGACCATGACGAAGTTCGAATAGCAATTGCCCGTCTGAAAAACAACAAAGCGGCAGGGGCCGACGGATTGCCGGCCGAGCTATTCAAACACGGCGGCGAAGAGCTGATAAGGTGCATGCATCAGCTTCTTTGTAAAATATGGTCGGACGAAAGTATGCCCAACGATTGGAATTTAAGTGTGCTGTGCCCAATCCATAAAAAAGGAGACCCCACAATCTGCGCCAACTACCGTGGGATTAGCCTCCTCAACATCGCATATAAGGTTCTGTCGAGCGTATTGTGTGAAAGATTAAAGCCCACCGTCAACAAACTGATTGGACCTTATCAGTGTGGCTTTAGACCTGGTAAATCAACCACCGACCAGATATTCACTATGCGCCAAATCTTGGAAAAGACCCGTGAAAGGAGAATCGACACTCACCACCTATTCGTCGATTTCAAAGCTGCTTTCGACAGCACGAAAAGGAGCTGCCTCTATGCCGCGATGTCTGAATTTGGTATCCCCGCAAAACTAATACGGCTGTGTAAACTGACGCTGAGCAACACTCAAAGCTCCGTCAGGATCGGGAAGGACCTCTCCGAGCCGTTCGATACCAAACGAGGTTTCAGACAAGGCGACTCCCTATCGTGCGACTTTTTCAACCTGCTTCTGGAGAAAATAGTTCGAGCTGCAGAACTCAACAGAGAAGGTACCATCTTCTATAAGAGTGTACAACTGCTGGCGTATGCCGATGATATTGATATCATCGGCCTCAACACCCGCGCCGTTAGTTCTGCTTTCTCCAGACTGGACAAGGAAGCAAAAGAAATGGGTCTGGCAGTGAACGAGGGCAAGACGAAATATCTCCTGTCATCAAACAAACAGTCGTCGCACTCGCGACTTGGCACTCACGTCACTGTTGACAGTCATAACTTTGAAGTTGTAGATAATTTCGTCTATTTAGGAACCAGCATTAACACCACCAACAATGTCAGCCTGGAAATCCAACGCAGGATTACTCTTTCCAACAGGTGCTACTTCGGACTGAGTAGGCAATTGAAAAGTAAAGTCCTCTCTCGACGAACAAAAACCAAACTCTATAAGTCGCTCATTATACCCGTCCTGCTATATGGTGCAGAGGCTTGGACGATGACAACAACCGATGAGTCGACGTTGCGAGTTTTCGAGAGAAAAGTTCTGCGAAAGATTTATGGTCCTTTGCGCGTTGGCCACGGCGAATATCGCATTCGATGGAACGATGAGCTGTACGAGATATACGACGACATTGACATAGTTCAGCGAATTAAAAGACAGCGGCTACGCTGGCTAGGTCATGTTGTCCGGATGGATGAAAACGCTCCAGCTCTGAAAGTATTCGACGCAGTACCCGCCGCGGGAAGCAGAGGAAGAGGAAGACCTCCACTCCGTTGGAAGGACCAAGTGGAGAGGGACCTGGCTTCGCTTGGAATATCCAATTGGCGCCACGTAGCGAAGATAAGAAACGACTGGCGCGCTGTTGTTGACTCGGCTATAATCGCATAAGCGGTGTCTACGCCAGTAAAGAAGAAGAAGAAGGAACATAAAGATACCGTAAAACCAGCCGAAGCAATTACTGGCAATATTATATTAAAAAAATTTATTTTGGGACAAAAAGATCCTAAAACGCCAGCTGAAGATTTATACCAGCAGAATAAAAATAACAAATATACAAAATATATTGTGGAACAAAAAAGTTCTACAATGCTAGCCGATGAATTTACCGGCAACATGAACGATAACTATTCAATATTGGGTGAAAGTGGCTCAGAAATGAATGGTGATAATGATAATTATTATTCGGTAAAGAATTCCGAAAGTTCAAACAATGAAAATCAGGATGAAGAATTGCGGGATCTTAAAACACATATAAAAGAAAAAATTGCTCAAATGCATTCAAGTATCAATACAAATTTTCCCTTCATGACAAAAGTAAAAGCAGAAATAAGAATGAAAAATGAGGATCCGATATGGAGCAGACAATATCCATATCCCTTATCTGTAAATTCGTTTATTAATGAAAAAATAAAAAAAATTGACTAATGAAAATATCATAAGACCGAGTAAAAGTCCGTATAATTCACCTATTTGGGTGGTACCAAAAAAAGGTACAAATAAGAATGGAACACCAAAACTTAGAATGGTAATCGAATACAAAAAGCTAAATGAGCATACAATTTCCGATCGTTACCCTATTCCAGATACTAACGTAATATTGTCTAATTTAGGCAAGGCAAAATATTTTTCAAGCATCGATCTAGAATCAGGATTTTATCAAATTATAATGTCAAAGAATGATATGAAATATGAGTTTTTGAGGATGCCTTTTGGTTTAAAAAATGTTCATAGAATTTTTCAGAGGGCAATGGATGACATATTGCGAGAACATATTGGAAAAATTTGTCACGTTTATATGGATGATATAATTGCTTTGTCGGAAAATATAACTCAACACTTAAAGGATTTGGAAACAATTACGCAAATTTTAAAAGAAGCTAATATGAAAATTTCATTAGAAAAATCAAAATTTTTCGTGAAAGAAATAGAGTTTTTAGGTTATGTAGTAGCTCAAAATGTTATCAAAACAGACCCAAATAAAATAAAATTAATATTAAATTATCCAATACCAAGAAGTTTGCGCGAATTAAGAGGTTTCTTAGGGCTTGCAGGATATTATATAAAGACTATGCAGCGATAGCTAAACCTTTGACAAAATACCTATCAGGAGAAAATGGTAGGATTTCTAAAAATAAATCAAAAAAATTTTAAATAATTCTAAATGAGGAAGGAATATCTGCATTAAATAAATTAAAGAACCATTTGGCTTCAGAAATGGAATTAACTCAACCCGATTACTCAAAAATATTTGTATTAACTACCGATGCATCCAACTTTGCAATGGGTGCGGTACTATCACAAGGAGGTAAACCAATTACCTTCATTTCAAAAACTCTTAATAGAACTGAAAGAAATTACGCAACTAATAAGAAAGAACTTTATGCCATTGTTTGGGCACTAAAAAATCTACGAAATTATCTCTACGGAGTAACCAATTTGGAAATACATACTGATCATCAACCATTAACATTTGCTTTATCACCCCGTAACCCGAATCCAAAAATTAAAAGATGGCACGCAATTATAGAAGAATTCTCTCCTAAATTTGTGTATTAACCCAATAAAACCAATGTAGTAGCAGACGGACTTTCCCGTCTTCAGTTAAACCATTTATCAAACGAATCGGAAGATTCAGAGCCCTCGGCACAGAGTAGCGAAAACAATCAAATACAGGAAACACAAAAACCATTAAATCAGTTTAAACAGCAAATTATACTAAGTAAAAATAGGATCACGATTCATGAGTTAATCGAAACCTTTGGGAATAAAAGGTATTTAATAGAGTATGACACAGTAGAAAATTTAATGACTATTTTGAAAGAATATATTCAACCAAAGTTATTGACAGCGATTCACTGCACTGTTGAAGACTTGCACGAAATCCAAGAAGCTCTGAAACAAACTTTTCAAAACAAATTTGTATTTACCAAACTTTTTCCAATGGATATTATTAATAGAGAAGATCAGTCCGGATTAATAGAACAAACCCATAATAGAGCTCATCGAAGCTATAATGAAAATCTTAAACAAATAGAGAAATTGTATTATTGGCCCAAAATGAGGAAAAGAATGAAAGAATACATTTGAAATTGTATAATATGCAATAAAAATAAATATGATCGCCATCCTAAGAAAATACCAATAGGTAAAGCCCCAATTCCAGAGAAAGAAGGAGAACAGCTCCATTTAGACATTTTTTACGCACAGAAACTAAAATGTATCACATGTGTAGACGCTTATTCAAAATTTTTAATATTAAAACATATAGAAGACAAGTCAAATATCGAAGAAAAGGTTTTAGAATTACTTCAAACCTTCACAGATGTAAAACAAATTACTTTAGATAATGAACCAAGCTTTACCACACCAACATTTAAATCCTTAATGCAAAGGTTAAATATTGGAATTTACTTTTGTGGTCCACATCATAGCACAACTAATGGACAAGTTGAAAGAGTTCATTCAACGATAATCGAAATAGCCAGATGTATAAAAGAAGAATACAACATTGTCAGTAATTTAAAAACAGTACTTAGAGCAGCGCAACAATACAATACAACAATTCATTCAGTAACGAATTCTAAACCAAATGAAGTACTTTATAATAGGGCAAACCATGAAAACTTACCAACCACTTTAAAGCAAGCACAGGAGAAAATGCTAATGTTTCATAATAAACATAGAACAGATAAGCAATATCATCCTGGAGAAATTATTTATGAAAAAATAATAGGAGAGAGAAATAAATTACAACCTAGGTATAAGAAACAACAAGTTAAAGAAAACTTGGGAAATAACATAATAATAAATAATAGAAATAGAATTAAAGATAAAGATAACATAAAATCATAATTAATTAAAGGTTTTCAAAATGATCCTTTAAATTTTCGCATTACTAATTGGCTTGACAGTAGCTGATATCATAGATTATACCCGACAGGACTACGTACTTATCGAAAATGGAGACGTTTCCATTTATGAAGAATATGGAGATATATTTCACATCACTAATTTAACAATCTTTGAAAATATAATAACAGAAAAAAAAGAAGTTTTTATAACAATATGAAATATGGAATTGATAATAATGATAATTTAGAAATTATCACTCAAGAAACAGAATCAGAAATATTATTAATTGAAACTTTATTAGGACAGTTAAAACAAAACCATGTTATACAAAAAAAAAGGAATAAATGAATTAGGTACACTTTGGAAATGGATAGCAGGAACTCCAGATCATGACGATTTCATAAAAATAAATGATAGATTAAATGATCTAACAATAAATAACAATAAACAATTTACTACAAATTCAGAAATTTTTAAAGTAATAGCAGAATTAACTGATACAATAAATAATATAAAACGTGATAACACAGACAGAAAAATCAAAAGAAGAAGAAATCAACACATTATACATGAACTACAAAATATAATAAATACAATAACATTTGGGAAAATAGGAATATTAAATCCAACAATTTTACATTTTGATGAATTAAAAAACATAACATATTACCAACATGGTACAATGACCATTACAGACTTAATGGACATTTCAAAATTTAAAATAGCACAAAAAAGAGATATAATTATACTTTATATCAAATACCCTAAAATAGAATCAACATGTAAATACTATGATGTGAGAGCCATAGCTCAATTAGATGGTAAGCTTATAATTGATCAGAACATAACATATTGTAATAATAATTTTTTTAATATACAAAATTGTAAAACTGAAATTACAAAAGCATATTGCAAATTAAATAAAAAAAGTATATGTTTGTCAGAAATATTAAATAAAAAACAAGGGAAATATAAAAACCTTAAAGAGAAAAATTTGGAAATAGAAGAAATAAAACCAGGAGCAATATTAATTTCAGGAAAAAATATTGTAGACAATCAAACATTAACTGGAACATATTTAATAACCTTTGAAAATAATACAGTAATTAATAATCAAACTTTTGAAAATATAGAAACAAAAATCTGGAATTATCTTAAAAATAACCATATCAGTAATTTTGAAATTTTAGAATATATTGAAACAACTAATAAACTGTTAAAATTAGATAATATAAACATTTTAGCAGAACGGAATAAGCATATCACAGTCCATTCATATTTTTGGTACATAATTTTAATCTTGGGAATACTTTTCATAACTTACATAATATTAAAATTCAAAAAATCTCGCGAAATTCCCAAACCTATAGAAAATGTGCAATTGCAAGAAGTCACATATAATGCTCTTTTAGATCAAATACATAAATTAACTCAAAATAATAGTGAATCGGGGACGATTCATCTTAGGAAGGGGGGAGTTAATGACAGCCTCCACACAGCCACTTGACCATAACTGTAAACAATATTGAATCTTTACACTTTGTAGTTGTGCGGCTTCATAAATTAAAATAGAATTCAATATACTTTTTCCGTTCACATAAGAATAAACCATTCTTATCTAAACAATATTTGTAGCCCTCACAAGAAGGCATAATAAAACCAAAACAGAACACTTAACGTTCTGCCTAAAAATGCTGAATATGATATTAATGTAAATTGACACTTTCTTTGTTTCAAACTCAACTTCAATATGTAATAGCTTTAAGTAAATAATAAGTAAATGTATAAATATTAGTAACTTGGAAATAAAGGATAGATTTTGTCTCCGGCGATCCAGTCGACACGACGTGTTTCATTTTCTCTGCGCGTTGGCAGATAGAAAAAATATATTTTTTACAAATTCCCGCGATACGGGAATTAATTTGCATATATTTTGCCGTCGGCTATTGCATTCTTCTCGTTAAACTGAAATTATATTATAAATAAATATACATCCGCAATTACATATCTACATACGAATAGCGCACCCATTCGCTTATATTTGTTGGTGACGAAAATTGCTAGCGAACAGCACGTCAAAAGACAAATACCCAGTAGGAAATTAAAAATGTGACCCAGTAGGAAATAATAAAAAACCCGCTAATATTTAATTTATCGATTTTTTTCTACGAATCATCGGAAATTTAATAATTTCACGTAAATATTAACCATCGGACACCAAGGAGATAAAAGCAAGACAATTATTTTGAAATTCTGAAAATAAATAAATCAGTATACGAAAAGTTTTTAAAGTTTGTTTTCTTACATTTTCGTAACTCTACGCGACTTATCAACCCAAAGATCAAATATGGGCATTTCCAACGGTCGCGAACCGTACGTTCGCACGCATTTATAGTTCAAAAAACCAGGAAAAAAATAAATTTGTCTTAATTTTTTTTTATGTTTCGATAGCATTTTGCTAGGTCTTTCGTTGGTGCAAAAAGTAGGATCTTTGATTTTTATTTTTTAATATGTTAGCGACAAACATGCGGTCGCGAACGTACGAATAATGGAAGTTGCTTTTGGGTGCAACTAGAAAAACGCAAAAAATAGCGAAATGGAGCAATCTATTCTAAAAGGATTAATTTATATTAAATTGGAATAAAGTAACTTCCTCCTAACTAATTGCACGCTGAAATTTTTCCATTGGTTTTTTATTTATAAGGTTGAGTACCGGACGCGAACGTACGGGTCGCGAACGTACGATTTTTCCAACAAGTTTTTATTTGGATTTTGGAAACCTTTTCTTAAATAAAGCAAACTAATATTCCTTTTATTGATTGAAAAGATATAAAAATATATAAAGCACAAGAAATATTTATTTAATATTCTTATATTTTGAATAAGCCGTACGAGCAGTTCGTAGCTTAATATTTTCGTCGTAGGAAATCGATTGCACCATTCTGATACCTGCAATATTCGGTATATCCTTCCATTTTCGATACAAAGTTGGAGATATCTCGGATATTGTATCAGCTCCAACATATAAAATTTGAATTCCAGTAATGTGCTCTTGAGCACAATTGTAAAAAGAGAATGCATCCTTTATAACGATATTTTTTGTTTTCGTAATTTGCCAGATTTTTCTTTTCACAACTGCTCCAACGCCATCGACTGCACCTTTACCATGTGACGTTGCAAAATAGTTCCACTCAAGTTTTTTACAACCAAATTCTGCCAGTAAATCAGGTAAACTCCAAGCAATAAACTTATTTTTAAATTGACTGCTACTTCCGTCCGAGAAAACGAAAATACTTTCAAATTCGCCATGCTGTTTTTTTATCTCTTGAATAAGCTTCGTTATGAAAACGTAAACATCGATTTTGCTGTGATTTAAACCAGAGCCGCTCAAAATAATGCGCAATTTATTTACCAACGCATACAATCACACATTTGATATCTGCTAGCGTATGATTGTGTGCGTGCGCTTGCTTAGTACACTGAGTGAAATCGTGCTATTTGTTTATTTTGTTTAAAAAATTCTGCTTTTTGATAAAAAAAAAAACAATTAAGAACAACAATAATTTTAAGTTAATTTTTTTTAACTTTCCATGATATTGTCCATATCGACTTCAAGATCGTAAGTTTTGATTCTCATTAAGTCCTCTTTATGCTTATTCGAAACTGAATTCCTGTATTTCGAGTGTATTTTTGACGCTGGCAGAATTAGCGTCATAGCGTACACGCTTCGACTGCATTTGCTTGCCTATACTCCGAGTATAGGCATGAAAAATTGCGCATTATTTTGAGCGGCTCTGATTTAAACTATCACTAATTACTGCAAACGACTTAGTTTCATTAAACATCCAAGCTACGCAAGTAAAAATGGAAACTTGATTATAGTTGAAATGTGCGCTTTGAATTTCATTTTGGCACAACAGCCTATAATTTTCCGCAAAATCTATTTGTAGGACAAGTACCCCAGGCCTGATATTTTTCCTTACGTTTTCAAAATAATTTTGTTGTGCTCGCTTTACAAAGAAATGTTGCTTGAAAATTGGCAGTTGAACTTGTAGTTCATGGAGCAAGTCCGATAACGCAGCAACAGTGCAAGTCAAAATTACACGATCGCCCACTTTCCTCCAGTACTGCCATTTAACATTTGCGTCCATTTTTGACAAGTATTTTAGCGGCACAATATCTTTTACATCTTTTGTACACTTTTCGCAATCGTTTATCATACAATTTTCACTTTCGAGGCCTTCGGAAAAACATTCAATAACTGTCGCACAGCCAATTAACAAAAAACTGATATTGGCGTGACGCATGCATACACACATGTTGTGTGGCATTTTGCTCGAAAGTTGAACATTTTTTGGGCGACATTCGAAAAAACGTGATTTACTTACGCTTTTCCCAATTGCTTCTTTTTTATAAACCTCGTAAGCTTCCGATATCGTTAGGAGCATAAAACGCTTAGCAACAATTTTCCCATCAACAATGAGTGTATCCCTTTTTCCTGCAGCCTGAACGCTGATATCTTCACGCAAAAAAATTTCTTTCGCCAATTTTAATTTTGTTTCCGCTTATAAATCACTTTCAAATGTACGAGTATTTTTTTCTTTATAATTTGTTGGTTCGATATACTTTTTATGTAGTGCAGCAATGACTTCCACTTTCTTTGCCAAATCTCTTGGCAATGCATTTTCAGCTTTCTTTAGGGCTTTCCCTAATGTTTGTTTGCAAGTATAAGTAATATGTATGTTCTTCTCCTTGGCTACTGTAATTTTTTTTTTGGCGGTATATTTTCAACCTCTCACGTTCTTTTTCCCGCATCTCTTTTAACAGCTTGTTGTTTTTTGGCAATTTCGATAGCTCTGAGCGGCGTTTTCTCATTCTTTCAACTGCTTTTTTACGATATTTTTTTATCTTTTCGGGATCGCTTTTGATTTTGTCTAAGTACACCTGATGTTTGACCTTTTGCGATTTAGCACTTGTTTTACTCATCTTTATTAATAAATATAAATATGTGCTTGTTTAGAAAAAAATTAATACTTATGGTCGCGAACGTACGATATTTTGAAAATCGAAATAAAAAGTTTGATGTACTGTTTACCTAAAGTAATTTTGTTTTTTGATTACGGATGCTTAACTTGCTTTAATCATGTTTTTTCAGGCACCTGTTTGCACTCAAAGTGAAGTAATAGCAATAAATTACGTTTTTGGTCGCGAACGTACGATTAGATCGTAGATAATAAGCTAAATAAAAATTTACAGTTATTCGACTTTTGTTTGGCTTCTTTGCATTTTTCTCTTCTTTATTTGATATTAATAAAGAGATTTTGTGGAAAAGAACAACCATAACATAAGTTATTCATATAAAATAACTCAAGAGAAAAAATAGAATAGCTCAAAGTAAAAACAAATAAGTTTTCAGGTTTCCGGTCAAATTTTTATGAAAATACCAAAGAGAGGTTATGAAAACATTATATTCAAAAAATTTAAACATCTTTGTAAAATCTTATTAAAAAAAATTGTATCTTTATTAACATTTTAATTTTTGGTCCTGGTTGACGATTCTGTGGAAATGCTCATATATCTTATACAAAAATGGAAATGGAAGATTTCGAAATTACAACAACGGATTTAATTGAATTCGTGGAAGACCATCTTCAGACCCATAGTGAAGATGAATCGGGCTGTACCTTCGAAATTAAAAGGGTCGAACTAAATTCGCTCCATGAAAAAGCAAAGCGCTCATACGATGCGATCAGAAGAATTTCTCGCGAAAGTCATGAAACCATCGATTTCTTTAAAGTAAAAGAAAAATACCAAAAATGTTATCAAATGTACCTCTCTTGCTTAGCTTCTATCAACGAAAATGTAGTTACGCGTAAAACACAGGTGTCAACCCAACCCATCAAGGAAAGGACTTCAGAAGGCACAATGATGGATTTCGTTCCTGCAGTTCACCTTCCACCATGCGACACCGACATCTTTTACGGAGATTACACAACTTGGCTCACCTTTCGGGATATGTTTACAGCCCTGTATATCCGTAACCCAATTATTAGTAATGTTGAAATATTCTTTCACCTTACTCAGAAGACCCGAGGAGAAGCAAGAGAGGTTATTCAAAAGGCACCCCTAACAAATGATGGTTTCACACTTGCCTGGAAAAAAATTTAGTCGACCAATACAAAAATAAGATATTTCAGGTAAACACCCAATTAAAGACCCTTTTTAACCTACCCCGAGTAACTCAAGAAACAGGTTGTGCTATAAAATAATAATATAATATTACATATATTATGTATATAAATAAATATAATCGACCAATACGAAAATAAGAGATTGCAGGTAAACACCCAATTAAAGACTCTTTTTAACCTACCCCAAGTAACTCAAGAAACAGGTTGTGCTATAAAGAGCTTACAACGTTAAAAGCGTTTTAACCAATTTAAAAAATCTTGAGATTGACACGAACAGCTGGGATCCGATATTGATACTTATTTTGTAGTTCTAAACTACCTAAACAAACTTTCGAAACCTTTGAATATACCCTAGCAGATAATTCAGATATACCAGCGTGGTAAAATTTCGACAGTTTTTTAACCCACAAATACAAAACTCTCGAATCTGTTAGAAATTTCAAAGCTTCAGTAGCAAAATTACCTTCATTCCACACCGGTAGAGTTAAAAGAACAGATGAAAAGATATATAACACTTTTCATGCAAACGTGGCTGAAACGCCAATTGCCAGACCCTCTAATACTCAAAAGAATAGCAATTTTAACTTTACTCAACATAATATAGAAATAGAAAGCTCTAAGCTCTGCAAAAAGCAGCACCCTATTCGAGAATGTCACAAATTCATCGCAATGAATGTAGAGTCACGTATCACCACAATCAAAAAATATGGTTATTGCTTTAACTGCTTAGCCATATCACATAGCTACAAGAACTGTGTGAGTAAATTCCCGTGTCGTAAGTGTCACAAAAAACATAATACTCTGATACACAGAGAATTCAGCTTTCGACCTGAATCCACTCCGGAAATACCAAACGTCACTAGTACGAACCCTGAAAACGCTTCAAGTACCGCACTACCCACCCAAAGCACAAATACAAATCCGCAAGCCTACACAACAACTATACAGTCCACTGAATCATCAACCCAAGACCCACCCAACCCAAATAGGAAGCAGATATTACTCGGTACTGCAATGGTTCAAGTAGAACATAATGGCCAGCGATATTCCGCGAGAGCTCTTATTAATTCAGGATCGGAAGCCACATCTATATCTCGAAGACTTCAAATAAGTTCAGATGTACCCACCCACTCTGTATCAGCGTTAGTGACCGGACTAAACAATGCACTTTCCGCAACACCAACGAGAATTTGTGAAATCACACTTTGCTCACCCTTAAACACAAATTGTAAGCTATCAGCACAGGCATTTATACAAAATAGCCTAACTGATAATTTACCCTCATATCCCATAGATCCAAAGCAGTGCCTTAAAAATCTTGGATTCACTTTAGCAGACACCCAATTCCACAAGCCCAGACCCGTGGATATACTAATCGGTAATGATATCTATCCAGGCATTTTACTCAATGAAGTAAAGCAAAACACACTATGTTCACTCTTAGCCTAAGAGACAGAACTCGGATGGATATTGTCCGGACCCATAAGCCGACCCTCCCAAAATTCCGCCATAGTATCATTTCACAATAAAGTGAACCCCGAGAATCTACTCACACGTTTTTGGGAGGTGGAGGAAATCCCAAAGGAATCCGTAGTTTCCAAATCAGATCAAATTTGTGAGGAAATTTTCCAAAAAACTACCCGCCGTTATTCAGATGAGCGCTATATAGTAACCCAACCCTTCAAAGAATCCGACAATATTGATATCGGATACTCTAGACATACAGCGTTGGCCCAATTCCTCAGAAATGAGCGAGCTTTACTTAAAAAACCCGAAGTGAAGGCAGAATATGACAAAGCAATTATGGAATATTTGGAACTCGGACAAATGAAGAAAGTAGAATATAACCCTTCTGGTAAAGCGACCCAATATTACTTACCACACCACGCAGTCATTAAACCCGACCGTTTAACCATGAAATTGCGAAATCACAAAAACTTGTATGACGTCTTACATATTGGGCCTACTTTACAGAAAGACCTTGTTATTCTGATCACAAATTGGCGATTCCTCCAATTCAGGATAATCTTTTAGAGACGGAAACTCTCAACCTTTCGGAACCCGAAAACACCAAAACCTTGGGCATTCTATGGAACTCTACAAAGGATTCATTTTTCTTCCTCGTCAACCCAATGGAGAAAAAACCCGCACACACCAAACGCGAAGTTTTATCAGCCATAGCAAAATTGTTTGACCCAGCCGGTTGGCTTAGCCAATAATAATCACGGCAAAAATAATAATGCAACAAATATGGCTAGATAAGTCTGACTGGGATGAAAACCTAAAGCCCCTCACCTTTCATCGATGGAACAGCTTCGTAAAGGATTATGAAAACATAAATAAAATTTAAATACCCAGATGGCGACCAAACCACCCTGCTCATGGACCACTTTCGTTTCTCATCGAGTAGCTGCAATCACCGAGAAAGTGGGAGTCGATAATTGGAACCATGTGGAAAGCCAAGACAATCCCGCAGGGGATGTACCCCCACCAATCTATTGAATTGCAACCTCTGATGGCATGGACCCAAATGGCTACAACATGAAAAGGAGCCTTTTCCAACAACGGAGAAAACATACAACACTGCCGTGGAATTCAAACCCGGTAAGACGTTTGCAATAACCACTCAAGAGGATATTCTGGAAAGGTTTTCCTCATTCGCCAGAGCTATTTGCGTTATCGCTTACCTATTCAGGTTTTGCGCAAATGCCTCACAAAGGAGTCGAGAAACTGATTACTCAAACCACGAAATAACCCCGGAAGAGTTCAAAACAGCCCGAATGAAGTTAATTATTCACACCCAAAAAAACTCATTTCCGAGAAGAATATGATGCCTTGACCCACAAAACCTAAATACACAAGAAAAGTTCATTATTGACTTTAAAACCGTTCATTGACCCTAAAGGAGTTATGCGAAGTGACGGAAGATTAAACAATTCCGCAGCACTATCATATATTGAGTATCACCCTATCTTATTACCTTATAATAGTCGTATATCAAAATAACTAACTCAATTCACCCCTTTAGCAACGTTACACGGCGGAAATCAGCTAGTTCTTCGTCTCCTAAGTACAGAGTTCTGGATACCCAAGGCAAAGATGCTGACTAAAACAATAATTCATCAATGCAAAACGTGCATCATACATAATAATGCTCAACAAACCCAAATAATGGCAGCTCTTCCAAATGAAAGAACTGTCCTAACCCGTCCGTTTGCTGCCACTGGTATCGACTTCGCTGGACCCTATGACATCAAAAACTACACTGGGAGAGCATGTCAAATCACCAAAGTATTTGTATTCTTCTCAACTAAAGCAATACATCTCGAACCCGTTAGCGATCTCACTACGCAAGCCTTCCTAGCAGCATTCTCCCGTTTCTTCTCGAGGCGTGGATGTCCCGCCAATCTTTATTCCGACAACGGAAAAAACTTTATAGGAGCTTCACAGTTGCTAATTAAAGATCGGCGTGAATTCTTACAGACACTTCGAACTCAAATTACATCTCTCCATAGTCATCAAAATATCTCATGGCACTTCAACCCACCAGGAGCTCCACATTTGGGTGGATTATGGGAAGCAGGCGTAAAAAGTCTAAAAACTCATCTCAAAAAGATAGCAAAATTAAAAAAATTCACTTTTGAAGAATTTGCTACTTTATTAACCCGCATTGAAAGTTGTTTGAACTCTCGGCCAATAAGCCCCATAAGCGACGACTCAACAACTTGGAACCTGAACAAACGATATAAATGGAAATATCCACAACGTAATGTAAATATTTCACCCAACGAATGGAAGCTCGGGCGAATCCAAAAGTTCTTCTCCGGCTTAGACCATAAAATAAGAGTGGTTGAAATCCGAACTGCTCAAGGCATAGTAACCCGCCCCATCACAAAAATTGTGATATTAAGTACAGAATAACTTAAAAGTTTTCTCTTCTTTTTCGGTGAAATGGCCCCAACAATTACCAACTCACCCAATCTTCGTCGTATAAGCTCAACCTTACCATCCGGTCCCGTAGCGCAACCCGTAACATTACACCAATTTCGGAAGACGAAACGATGTTATGATGCATTCGGCGTTTCAAGTCGACCCTTCCCACTATTCGTGAGGAGAAGGAATTTGATGATCACACAACCCGAAAAACGATTTCACATCATAGAAAAAATACGTCATCCCGTCATGTCACTTGCGGAATATGCAAAAGAGACCACCGTCTAGTGACTTGCGCTACGTACTCGGCATACATTATAAACAAAAAATACGAAGCAGTAATAAAACACCACCACTGTGTTAATTACTTAGCCAGGTCGCACAAGATAGAAGGACGTACAAGCAAAAACAGATGTTGCATTTGTCATGGGAAACGTCATTCATCCCTACACGGACATCCGAAGTTATACCCGACCAACGATGTAAAAGGTGTTGAGACACCAAAATCTCAACCGCTTGCAATAGAGACCCGACTTCCATCCTTACTGGCTAAGAAGACCCTAGTACCCACATTGAAGATCCGTTTAAGATTCGATGGTGAATGGCATAAGGTTCGATTCATTTTAAACCCTACCCTTAAAATTACGAATATAGCGGCCGAACTCGTCAAAAAATTCAAGCTGTCAATTACATACCTCAATACTTATCGTAGTTGTAGCATAAAAATTAGCTCAAATAATGATACAAAGTTTTTGTTTTTTGAGGATGTGCAAATGCGCTTTAAACACTTAGTCCTCGCTGACCCTCAATTCCACAGCAACAAAGGGCTAACGTTGGAGATTGGAGCGGATATCTACCCACAAATTATCAGAAGTGGACTCTTCAAACCAGACATTGGTACAGTGGTAGCGCAGAATACAGCATTTGGCTGGACCCTTACTGGCACCATCTAACCCTAAGTATACTGCTGATAATTACTCCAAAAAATTCAATTTTTTCAATACCGCATCAATTACCCTACTAAAACTCAATTATTTCGCAGACCCTGCAAGGTGGCCGGGATGTTTAATCGAAACCAATACTCCTCTGCATTACTCCCACAAATTACATAAAGTAATAGGGGCGTAATGCAGACGCATATCAACCGCCTCAACTTCACGCAACAGGCGAAAAAGGAGAAACAAAGAAAACACCTCCCGCGCTTTTTGCACAAAAACGCATATTATCCCGCCAACACAACAGCGATATCCAAGTGAACTAAGACCAACATCAAGTGAATTCTATAATTAGACAAAGCGATATACAAGTGAACACGGACAACAAAATTAAGCAAAGTTTATTACGATAGTGTGAATACAAAAAGTGAAAGTGTATCATTCCGCCATAAAGGAAAACATTTTTATACCCTCTCTTCATCATGAGTAAGTGACACAGCAGGTTACAACACTTGAGTTAATTAATCTAGAATTACATATATTTACACATTAATACAATTAACCATTAATGCTAACACACACATATATGGGTGATATATTTATATATATACACAATTGGATATTAAACCCGAAATTTAACCCGATTATACTTTAATTACTCGCAATCGGCCCCATACGTCGACATACCCCGACAATATATTACATATATAGTAGGGGAAGGTGGGGAATGTTGGGCCACGTTTTGATTTCGGTTAAAAAGTCACATAAAAGTTATTTTTTGTGAAAATTTCAAAGCATGGATTTGTAGTGCGAGTCGTAACCTTCCTTTTGATAACATTGGTTTGATAAAATTCTACAAAAATTTAAAAGTTATAGCCATTGGCGCAAAAAACCTGATTTTGCGATTTTGAAAAAAGGTGGGGAATGTCGGGCCAGTCTGTAAATCGATTAAAACATGATTGTTACCGATGAAAAATGTTTATTTATCAATGGAAATGAAAGAGAGATTCATAAATAATAAGAAAAATAGGAATTGGTGAAAAAGATTATTCCGACTCGCAGTGGATGCAGGTGTAAGTGTTCGGGTTCGGTCCGGCACTTTCAAGTGAACCCCTCGATCACAAACGATGCAATGGGCCGTGTTTTGACGATTCTCGTGCTTCGGCATCTTTTTCTTGCAAATCGTGCAAAAATCGAAGTCCTCTTCGATGTCGATTTCGGTCGGAGACGAGCTTCTCTTCCGTGGCGTCTTCGATTTGCCACGGCCTTTTTGCTTCTAGGCTGCTGGTTCATCGGCTGCCTTCGTCAATTTTTGCCGCTTTTTTTCGGCCTTGTCACGCAGATCTGCGAAAACCTCAGGCGATGTCAGAATCGTTGACTCCATTGTCTTGCGGCCACGTTTTGATTTCGGCGCAGGTGTGCCCAATTTCAACGGGCCAACCGATTTCAATGCATCACGGTCTGTGGAGCCGAAACAAGAGACAACGACGATGATGCAGCATCACTTGTTGAAGCTGGGGCACTTGTCGAAGCCTCCGACGTTGACACCTCCTCATTCGCAGCAGTCACAATGGCATCACCAGAGGCAAGAACTCGACGTTGATTGTCGGCGTCTTTCTCTTCGTCACCGAACAAATTTTCGCCGCTCAGTTCCGAAGCAACAAAGTCAACTTCAGTGAAAATTTGCGGGTTGAACGGGTAGATGCCAGTTTTTCGGAAGCCGGATTTGATGGTTTTCGGCGTTAACATAACATCGAGGCACTGATCGACAAGGAGCGGCACATGATGCAGATCGAAAGTGACACCAATGTTGGACTTTTTCCATGCATCATGCTTCACGGTCATCATGCCTTTAAATGGTGCAAATACCGCAACATCTAGCGGCTGCATTTTGTGCGTGCATTTCGGCGGAAAAGACAGCGACGTGATGCCATGATCCAACGCCAAATCTATCGCCTCGATCGATAAATGCGAACCGTGGTTGTCCAGCAGCAATATGGTTGGCGAATCGGCATTAACACCGGTGTGCTTGATGAAATGACTCATGAATTGAGGGAATACGTCAGAGTTCATGTAACCAGAACCGTTCGCAACTCCAACAGCGCCATGACTCGCATGAGTCATAAAAATCTCTTTCATGTTGACTCGGGGAAAGAGGAAGAATGGCAGTATAGACTGGCCACTAGCGCTGACGGCCAAAGCCAAAGACACATTGGTGCCTTTTTCGGCAGAGGTTGATGAGCCGACCTGCTTTTGTCCTTTGCGCGCGATGGTTTTGACAGGTCTGGTTGGCACGGTCGGGCATCCGGTTTCATCCATGTTCCATATTCGGTGAGGTTCAAACGGCGTCTTACCAAGAACGGATGAAAGGTTGGCAAAGAATGCATCGACATTCTCTTTGTTGAATCGCTTCGCACGGCTCTGGCTTACTTGCTCTGGTTTCGCAGTGACAAATTTTTAAGGCGTTTCATGAACGCCAACTGCCAATCCTTACTCGCCTGTTGATTGTCGTTCCATGGATCCGGATACGACGCGCCAACTTTCCGAACAAATTCATACGCGAGCTTACGAAGCTCCATCAAACTAATTCCATAGTTGATGTCGCTGGCTGAATGTAGCTTATCAGCGCCTTCTCTTGTTCGATGTTGAAGATCTGAAATAAAACAAAAATTATTTATTATTCGATGAAAGAAAAAGAAAGAAACCAGCAGAACTCACTGTTTTTGTGTCCATCGTCGTGCTTTCAGCCAGCAAATTCTTCATTACATCGACATCGGCAGTAGTAACGTCGATGCTCGCACCATCAAATACTGCAATATAACGCATCAGGTTGGTCCTCGGAATTTTGTGTGCCGTCGCAGATTTTCGAACGCTGTTGTGATGTATTTTCACCGACTTGATCGCCTCCAAAATGTTGTCGAAATCAACAATTTTCTCTTGTTTGGGATAGTACCGCGGCATAATGACTAAAAAAAAATTTTTCGGAGCACGAAACTATCAGGAAATGTTGAAAAACTATTGTGTTGTTGAAATTCTGCACGAAAAATCACTTATACACGTCAAATATATGAAGTTAGCATGTCAAATGTAAAAAACTATGTGGCCCGACATTCCCCGTAATAAGTGGCCCGAGATTCCCCAAACGCTCATATTTGCAAAATGGCGGTGGATAATGAACACAATGTAAATTCGTGCAAAATTTCTTTTGTGTGTCGAAGGCTAAAGGCTCAACTAATATTATAAACATATTTACCTGGATGAATTTATTGAAAAATGTGAAAAAAATCAACTGTACACAGAGTTGAAAAAAAACTTTCGGAGTGTCGAATTTCTTTTTGTTGTCGCAGAGAGGTTATAACACGTGTTCACAGCTCGAGTGCTATATAGAAACTGAGCTTAGTATGAGACGAGCCGATGACAGTTGGTTGCAGCTATCAACCTATACTAGGGAAAAAAATATCGCGCTGGCCCGGGATTCCCCACCTGCCCAACATTCCCCACCCTCCCCTATGTAATATATTTTTTATAGAGTCTCTGACGCTTCCTCCTGGTTACAATGTTTAGGGTATACTGTACAATTATCGAGCCCTTTAGACTTGATGACGGAATTTCGCTGATACCTGCAAATATTTTCACGCCTTTACTTTTGCGAATTTCAAGGCTCCAATTTTTGCCACACCCGAATTTCTATAATTGTACAGTATACCCTAAACATTGTAAACAGGAGGAAGCGTCAGATACTCTAAAGTCTAAAGGGCTCGACTTGATGCCAGAATTTCGCTGATACCTGGAAATATTTTCCAAAAAGAAGGAAAAAATGCTGCGGACTAGTTGATGCGCCTGTTAATCATAATTTCGCTCGTCCGTTTCCTGCACTTTCCCTTAACTGTTCTTGTCTCAAGGTCAACTATCAAAATTTTTCTAGTATTAGACCTAAATCAAATATTATTCGTACATTTTCTTCACGTTTGAGTTTTGATATTTTCGTAACTATTGAAACTTGTCTTAATTCTGGTTACTATGACAGTGAGTATTTCGACTCAAATTTCAATTTCGTCTTGAGTTTATATCAATGTGTTTCTGTTGATTGTTATTTTCTACATTATTTCTAAAAGTTCTTTCTAGTTATATAAAATTTATGCAACTAATATTTCACAGGTTTTAAATAAGTTGAGTCCGAATAATATTGGCATTCTTGGTGACTTTACTCTAAAAAATATTGACTGATTCAGTAATTCCTATAGTTCTGTCATTATTCTCTTCAATGTTTCGTTTTCTCACCAGCTAAGTGTATCTCATTGATAGACTGCTTAGCTTTAACCTGATTCAAATTAACTCTTATTCAAGTGGTCTTCATCGGTTTCTTGACATAATTTTCTCAACGACAATTTAAATATTAGGTTCCTTGATTTTTTGTTGTCCATTATTCCATATATATTTGATATTTATGTTTTCGCTCCTGTCAAACCTATTGACAGATTAAGTTTTTAATTTGTTTTATGTGATATTATAAAATTCAACGATCTGCACTTGAGTCTAAATGGGATGACTTATTTTCGGGGTTACATATTGTTTTTCCAAATTTAATAAATCCATTCAAAATTTCATTGTCATAATATCCCCATTAAAAATATACAACAATATACATATTACATATTATTATGTAAATTGCCTGTGTGTACTGAGGAATCCAACGGTTGAAAAATTTTCAAAATACATAAATATACAGGAAATTCTCTTTAACAAAAGTTCATGCTTGTGAAATCTAGAATGAGGTGTCCGTCCATTCCTTTTATGCTGTAGTGATAAGTCGGCATGCACTCCTGGTGAAATTTCCAGCTTTCCTCAAATCTAATTATGTACGTCATGAGTTTGGAGCTACTACTACTTTTTCTGCGAACAATTTTTCATTTTTAAATTTTGCAACACTGTGTCTTTAGTAGGATGATATTGCCAAGGCTATTTGTGATATCAAGCCTTCTTTCAAAATTGATCTTGATTGGCTGCCGCTTGTACTTATAAAAAATTTTCCTGCATTTACTTATCACCATATGCTTTTCTTCAATAAGTCTGTCATCAGGTGACCTTATTTCAGACTGGAAATTAACATTCGTTACCCTTATTCTTATATATGTTATCCAAATAGAAGTATATTTTTAAACTCTCCACCATTTCCAACATGTGCTCCGTTACAGATATTTCTTGCAGGTAAATTAATCGTTAACGTCGTCAGGGTTTGTTTCTGTTCGCTCTACTGTGTAAACTTTAACTGTCTTTTAGTGATAATTGTAGCGGAGAAGGCTAACGCTGGGTTTCAAGTGTTTTTACATATGTATTTCTCCAAAGTCTTTGCTAAAGTTCAACACAATATTATAATTAAAAAGTTATTCTTTTTAGGTTTGCACTCTGCCTTCTTGCAGGGGTTCGAGTTATATTTATACAATAAACATTGTGTTGTTATTGTCAATGGAGTGTCATCCGATGCTTTCATTGCGTCATCGGGAGTTCGGAAGATTAAAATAAACTTCAGTATAACATTGATAGTTTTTATGATTGGTGAATGAAATCACAGCTTTCTCTGAATTTTTGGTAAATGTGGAAATCTCGTATGAGAAGGGACATAGCATCTTGCCTTCTAATTACAAGGTGCGTTTCAAAGTAAACAGGACTTCTTGAATCTGGCGCCCCTGGTGGTGCCATCTATATGTCCACTGGTGCGTTAGAATCTTTATCGATTGTCCAGTGAAAATTTTATGACATCGATTAGAACTGAAGTTATTGTGTGAAGTGTTTGTGTGTGTCCGTATGTTTGTGTAATCGAAACGAAAATTGGCCTCGAACAAAGAGCCCACATTAAATTTTGTTTCAAAATTGGTAAAACTTTTACTGAAGCCTTTGAATTGATGAAACAAGTTTATGGCGATTGGCCCAACATGTGGGCCAATCAAAATCGGTGGTCACTGGAAATACCATCGAAACTCTACGTGAATTCATCAAAAATCAGCCGACATTATCATTGAAATTCATGGAAATGGAATTTAACATCTCCAAAACATCGATTTATTGCATTTTGACCGAACATTTGGACTTACGAAAGGTGTGTGCACGGTTTGTTCCGCACAAATTGACTGACGACCAAAAATTGCTCTCATCGATCGACGCTTGTGACCGATTATTTGACCAAAAATCACATTTCAACCATTAACCACTTCCCTTATTCACCTGATAGGGCACCATGCGACTTCTTTCTTTTCGGAAAAATGAATTTGCCCATGAAGAGAAAGCGTTACGCAGACGTAGAGGCCATTCAAAAGGTTTGCACCGGCATGATGGCAGCTATATCGACCAACGAACCAGCTAAAACACTCGTTCGACACCACAACGCTGGAGCGACGAGGTAGTGGTCCAGGCTGTCGACGCCGCAACGTGGTGTATGACACGATCAGCGGGTTGAAGTCGGAACACGCGGCCACGATGGTTGGATGGCCGGTTCACTTCGTGTGACAAGCTGCGATGTAGCAGCGTGTTATGCGCCTGGTCACATATTTTGCACAGCCCCCGTGACTCACACTTTGGAGTCGCATGAGTGTGCGACAGGCAGTTGTGGCAATGCCTGTGTGCCTGGGCAACTTGCCATCGTAGCAAAGGTCGCATACCCCTAAATATTCCACAATGGTGCAGACGATGTGGGCGCGACAGATGGGGCACCTTATCCGAAGTCCTTGATGTAGTCGGTGGTGGTCGGGTGCCACCATGAGGTGCGGGTGCAAGTACCGCTGCAGGCGCGGTTGCCGGTGTAGCGTCCGGTGATGCTGCAACTGCCATTCGGGACGCCCGATACGTGGCACATTGGTAGCCGCCCGAGCGGTTGGCATATTTGCGACTGGCGTATCTACCTCCATGGTAATATGTATAGAGAAGATTGTTGATTATAAATTTCTATCAGATAAGCAGACATCGTGGTCGTGCCACGATGTGTGGCATGAACGTGTCGTCGTATTGATCGACAATTTTTTGTTAATGTTCTTGGTTATTTGAGACGGTGTGTTAGTTCGAACGGTTGTTATGGGCGTTTTTCTCGTTTAATTGTTAAATTGTTAAATTTAGTGATTTTATTGTATCACGATAATATCGGTTTGGTTTTTACATTTTTCAGACTCGCAATCGTGGGTGGGTAGAAAGCATAGCTTCACGAGCGATCTGATTAGTGCGAAGCCGCCACTCGTTAGGGGGGAGACATCATCATGAATGAGGACACAGTCTCCAAGTTTAGGCGCTTGGTCAGGAGTCTTCCAAAGGTATCGTTTGTAGAGATCCTTTATGTACTCGTCCTTCCGTCGGCGGCTGAAATCATGATAGAGAATTTAAATTCTTTCCCATCGATTTAATAGGGATAGTGACTCCACGCCTGGCTCAGGAATGGCCAGAATGGGTGCTTCTTTTAGAAAATGCCCTGGGGTTAAGGCGGTGAAACCCGAGGGGGTTTGTGAGAGTACTGTGAATGGCCGTGAATTGAGAACGGCTTCAATTTGATTTAATAACGTATAATTGAATTTGTATTTTCTAGCTACCTGTTTTAAATGGGATTTGAAGCTTTTTTCAGCTGATTCCCATAAACCGCCCATATCAAGAGCGCTTGGGGTATAAATTGCCAAATGATACCTTGAGAGGCGTACTTTTGTACATCGTCGGGTGACACTTGTTTTAGGAAATCCACAAATTGCTTTTCTGTGGCTCGTTGAGCTCCAATGAATGTTTTGCCATTATCGCTCATGATTTTTGATGCTCGAGGTGTACTGCCTTTGTCGTGAAACATACAAAGACAGCCATTTAGCCTTTCATGAGAGTGGAAAACCTTAACATGGACGCCTTTGGCATGAAGCAGACCTTTTTTGTCCCGAAATGTGTTTAGAACTAAGAGTGAGCTCTTTTTATCAATCGGCTTCGATTCTCATAGTAGTGTACATGCGATTAGTGCGACCTTTGCTTTTTGTAGCTCTAGGAAATTATGTGATAAATTTGAACATGTAAGTACCTATTCTGAGAGCTCTTGGAAACGATGAAAATCGTTCAAGGATGTCGGTATCATCCAGTAATGTGTGAAAGGTGGCGATTTTCCGACCTTCTGGGGCGATAATGTTGCGCATGGGGGATTGTGGCCAAGAATCAGGAGATTCTATCAACCATCGGGGGCCATTCCACCAGAGGGTGGTAGTGGCAAGGTGCAGTGGCTTGCACCCTCTTGTACCTAGATCGGCAGGATTGTCAGCACTGGTTACGTGACGCCAAGTGGCTGATCCCACTAAGTCAAGTATTTGAGACGTTCGGTTAGAAATATACGTCTTCCATGCATGTGGTGGTTTTTTCAACCAGGCTAGTACAATTTCTGAATCGGACCACATATATAGTTTGAATTTTGTCATGTTTAAATGCATTTGCACCATGGCAACTAATTTTGAAAGTAGTAGTGCGCCACATAACTCAAGTCGTGGGAGACTTATAGTTTTTAAAGCTGCCACCTTTGCTTTTGCTACTAATAAGTTGTGGTCGTGGTGTCACTTTGCGTGCGCACATAGATAGTAGCGCAGTATGCCTTTTCAGAGGCGTCACAGAAGCCATGTAATTCGACTTAGTGTTCGGGGGAGTAGTTTACCCATCGCGGAATGTGTATCTGAGAAATATCATTCAGATTACTTGCGAACTGAGATAATTTTTCTAAGCGAAGAGGTTTCACTTGTTCGTCCCAATCGGTTCCATCTAGCCATAATTCTTGTATTAAGATTTTCGCTTGAATCATAATTAGCGAAAGCGTTCCTGCGGGGTCGAAAAGTTTTGCCACCGAGGATAAAATCTGTCTTTTTGTGATGGCTGATAATGCGGACATGGACTTTGTCGTGTATGAGAACTGGTCCGACATCGCATTCTATTGGATGCCTAGTGTTTTAGGCCAATTTAATATCAGAAGCATTAAATCTGATTGGAGTGTGGGTTCCGTAAATAGGATATCATTTAGGGACTTCCCCGAACTAGCGGTTTTCGAGGCATTAAGACAACTCTTACTTTTGTCGTTTTTTTTTTGTCTGGCTTTACTACTGCATGATGTGGCAGGTGAAAGGAGTAGTATTTGCCGTTAACGATTTTCTCACCTGGGTTTACTTCCTCCATATCATCTAAATGGAGGTATTCTTCTAACACACTATCATGTTCTTATTTGAGTTCCCCTTTTTTAAGACCTTCTGCCAATGCTTGCAATTTATATGCTGGGTAACACATTGGTTAATTGCGGTAAGAAAATAGCTTCTGCTTGCATAAGCTTATCCGCTTTGGGGGAAAAGACGGTAATGTTTCCGATTTTATTTGACTTTTCTCTCTTCGTCCCATTCCCGTGATTTCAAAATTGGGCAGTTTTATTGGCAACTGTAGCCTGTTTTGTACCCTAGACGTTATAAATGATCGTTGTGATTCTTGGTCTATTAAGGCTCTGAGTTTAAACAGTTCTCCTCGGTGTTAGATGGAGACAATTGGGTAATAGTACCCTACTGTGATTTTCGCTATGTAGCGATTGGGTTTTTAACGTCTTTGAGCAGCATGGTGCTTCCTGGCAGTTTTCTGAATTTGTTGTTGCAACAAAACCTGTTGCCCCTTTTACGTTTGCGCTCTTTGGAGCATGTGACAAACAGTTGGTACATAATTTTTTCCTTCTTACGAAATAGTTTCGTTCGTCATATTAAATTTTTGGAATATTTCGCACGATTTAAGCTTGTGACCTACTCTACAAAGTTCACATGACGTTTGTTTATATTGTTCGGATGTGAACGATTGATTCTTAAAAAAGCTTCTATTTAAATTTTTGTGGCTACTTGCTTGGGGTCTATTGGAGCTTCTATTGAGGTCGTTTTGAACGTTTTTCGTTCTGACTAGTTTTTTATCTACCCTTTCTGCAATTTCGTATTGGGTAGTAAGAAATTCTTTCATTTGCTGCCACGTTGGGCACTTTCTTCGCGATGAGAGCGATTGCTCCCACAAAAGTAACGATTTTTCTGGTAATGCAGCTGTGCATATATTTACCAGAATGGCGTCCCAATTCTCTGTGGGAATATTCTGTGTCGATAAAACCGTCAAACAACAGTGGATTGAAGCTTTATGAATTCTTCACTTGTTTCTTTCTGAATTTTTAGTAAATTCATTAATATCGTCACTTGTTTGTCGACCAACGTCTGTTTTCGTAACGTTCTTTAAGAGCTTTCTAAGGAAAGTTTAAATTTTCGCCATGTAGAGCTAACTGTTTGACTATTACTCCTGTTGACCTTTGGTTTTGTTCTGAGGTAATACAATTACTGCGCTTGTGATAATATAGGATGATTTACTACACGGCCGTAAACATCTCCCGGAAGGACGGCCACTCTTCATAACCACCATGAAATATATCTGTGTCGCATACTGGCACTTTTTTGGGTGAATGCCTGAACTTTGGCTTTGTCTTTGTGCCAGCTCTACTCTCAGTTGTAGAGTAGGTGCAATTGACTTGATTAGTTTTAGTTGATCAGAGATCATGGCTTTTGTCTCTTCGTACTGGTCTAAGCAATTTTCGTGTTTTGAGCAAGCCGAGGATTTCAAATTTTCTGGTAGATCTGTGTCATCAGATTCTACGATTGCGTCATATGCCGCTTGGAGACGTGTCCAGAAGTTGTCAAGATTTTCCTTTTTAATTTCTAATACCGATTCATAATTATCTTGAATCGATGAAGACGAGAATCGAGTGCAGTAACGTATTAAACTGTCACTCTCAGAAATAAATTTGGTGTATGAAATATCTTTCTCCCTTTTTTGTCTTGCAGCACCCAGCTGTGAGCGTGTAGCTTTTGCAGCTGTACACGGTTTTTTTCATCTGAACTCATCTTTGAATCTGAGTTGTTTTAGATTCCTTTGAGTCTGAGCTCATTTGAAATATGTATAGAATAAAACAAAAACGTCTTACTGAAAACTAGACTTGTAGATGTACATATAAGATGTAGTTTTGTATATAAAAGTTGAATACAAGACTCTTTGTATGTAAGTTTAAAAAAAGAGAATCAATAAAACCAATGGCTTTTTGATAAACCGAGATTTCACAAATATTTTCGTATATATATGTATTTATATGTTTAGACGAGGACTCTTTTGAGTAAATAAGAGTTTTGAACGAAATTAATACAACAACAGCGCTTCACGTATTTGATAATATGCGTATTCGCGAACTCTTTTAAGTTAATAAGAGTTTTCAAATTAAATAAATAATTAATCGCTTAAATTTGATTTAATTATTTATTAATGACCGGAAATATTTTATGTATTTTATTTTTCTATGTATTTTTCTTTTATATATATTTTATGTCCAATTGTCCTTAGGGTATACGAGGTGTGTTCAAAAAGAATCGCGAATCGTAACTGACAGTTTTCTTCGATTGCAGGGCCGTGGTGCATCATGAGTCCTTGCCACAGGGAAGAACGGTCAATAAGGAATATTACCTGCAAGTTATCCACAATTTGCGCGAAGCAATCCGCCAGAAACGCCCGGATTTGTGGAAGAACAAAAATTGGCTTTTGCACCACGATAACGCCCCTGCTCACACACATCGTTGCTTGTGCGCGACTTTTTGGCCAAAAACAACACACTAATGATGCCGCAGCCACCGTATTCCCCAGATCTGGCCCCTTGTGACTTTTTCTTGTTCCCTAAACTGAAGAGGCCCATGAAAGGACGACGTTACGCTTCTCTTGACGAGATAAAGACGGCATCGAAGGAGGAGCTGAAGAAGATAAAAAAAAATGATTTTTTGAAGTGCTTCGAAGATTGGAAAAACCGTTGGCACAAGTGTATAATATCTCATGGGGATTCCTTTGAAGGGTACAAAATAGATATTCGTGAATAAATAAATAATTTTTGAAAAAACACAAAATTCGCGATACTTTTTGAACACACCTCGTACCTATTGGTGGATTTTTTATTTATTATGTGCTAATGAGCGCTCGTTTTAGAGATCACTGCTCTTTGTAACTACATAAGTATACAAGTATGTACATACGAGGTTTGACAATTAAGTAATGAGACTGATTTTATTGACGCGCTTGTGGTAAAGCTGTAACTTTGAAATTTCCTTTTTTTTCGGAATCCCTCCCCTCTCCATTGATATATGTACCATGGCTCTAGCTTGTTTAGTTCGCCTGCTGCGTCAAGTTGAGTAGACGTGTGTTTGTAGTGGTCGTCACAAATGGAAAAACGAAATCAAGAGCAACGCGTCGCGATAAAATTTTGCGCCAGATTGGTCGTAATAGTGCTCTTAGTCGTGCCCAGGCTCATAATGGTTGTCTCCGCGCGCCTTTCGCCCGAAAAAAGCTCGCATGAGCAAATCGAAGATGAAAACGATGATTATTGCCTTTTCTGATAGCCGTGGAATCGTCCACAAAGAATTCGTTCCACCGGGGAAAACTGTGAATCAAGTCTACTCTTGCCAAGTACTCGAAAGATTGAGAAAACGAGTCCTTCATCACGACAACGCGCCGTGCCACCCGCCTTCAGCGTGTCACAGTATTTGGCCTCTATAGGGATCGCCGTGTTGCAACAGCCGCCTTATTCGCCCGGCATGTCACCCTGTGACTTTTTTTTGTTTTCTAAAACAAAATCGGTGATCAAAGGAACCCATTTTGAGTCGATTACGGACATCCAGGCGGCCGTGACGAGGGTACTCGCGGACATCCCAGTCGAAGCGTTCCAGAAATGTTACGAAGCATGGAAAACGCGCTGGAGTCGCTGTACAGCTGCCCAAGGGGATGGCAGAGTTGTAGAATAATTCTCAAATATACGGTTTTAACGGATTCAGTCTCATTACTTAATTGTCATACCTAGTAAATATGTATTATGCTTTGGTTTTTTACACATTCCTGCCTGTTTTTGTTGATCACAAACAAAGGGGTATCAGGGAAAAACTGGGGCACCATAGCACAACTCAATTCCCCCGAGAAGAACACCACATTTAACATCGGAAAACAACATGCACTAATACAATACACCTGGGGACAAATTGCATTTCACCACAGCAGATGACAACTATCTAACTAAGAAAACTTTTACACAGCGCCGCGTCGACTCTTCACGCTAATCTCCTTCAATTACTAAATTCAACCACGATCTGTGTTCACTCGATCGCCAGCATCAGAGATAAAGAGATCCACAACTCTCCTGTTACTGGAAATGTGAGAACCGCTCACCTACCGAACTTTGACAGTTGTCTGGATTGAGTAGGTTTTGACGTTTTGCAATTGGAATGACTGGAACGGCCAGATTGAAATTAAATCAAAAATATATGTGAACGGAGGACTTTGTTGCCGCCGTTCAAGATCGCTAATAAAAATATAAAACAATGAAAATCAAAGAAAATGCGAAATTTAAATATATTTTAAGAAACGTTTTGTAATTTGATGCATAATAGGATTAATTTTCAATTACAAATAATTAAAAACATTTATTAATTGAGAACTAACAGGCTTAATTCACCTTATTAAGTATTAAAAGATCGAAAGTCAGTTGTTTTAATATACCATAAAATCATAAAAAAATTAAGTAGTTTCGCCATATATTAAAAGTGCAATATATTATATAATAATTTGTAATCGTAATAAATGTTGGATGTTTTAATTTAAAATGCCCAGACATTTTTATTTTGTTCGATCTGGCCATAATAAAAAATGTTATAAAAAAACGCTTATTTTGAGGCCCTCTCACACTAGAATAAGTTGAGCATCCCATTATCCCTAGCCAGCATTAAAAAATGGTCCCCTGAATCGGAGTATCACCTCGCCCGTCAATATCATATTTAATGAGATTATATAATAAAATCAAAAAATTTAAATTTATATAAAATTGTTATAATCCCAAATTTACAAGTATAAAATTTAACGGGATGGTTTTATTTAATTCAACGCAGTGATGAGTGCTCCCCAATGTATCGAATACACATTTTAATCATGGTCCTTCGAGCCTTACAGAAAGGCACTATTGGATTTTAAATAAAGTAAAAATCTAAAAAATAAAAAATAAAACAGAACAAAAATGTGGTGACAAAACCAGTGTTAATAAAAACCAAAAAAAAAAAAAACATAAATACTCACATGTGTATGTACATATATGATCAAGAGTGCGGTAATAAAAAGTAAACAGTTTCTGACACACTAAATTGTATGTTAATACAAATACATATTTACATACAGGCGTAAACAAAATCAAAGAAGTACTGAGAAAAAGAATACATGTATTAAAATAATGCAGTGACACACAAACCAAATCCTAATTATACAAATAAAAGTCATCAACATTAAGTAAAAGTGAGTGTCAACAGAAACAAAAATTAAAACAGTGCAAGCAAAGAAAAAAACATACCCGTATACTTATATATGTACATAACTAATTAATCAGGCGCGAAATGTAAAATCACCTAAGCAATAAAACAAACTGTGAGAACTTAATATCCGTAAAGAATTTAATCCACACAACCCACAAAGGCAAACCCTATTGTTCATAACACAACGGGAAAACCACACCACTTCTACAAACACAAGAAGATTGAGAAACAGACATGCAGATGAAATGACAACAAAAATGCATACGCAGCGGTGAAAACACGCCACGCAAACAATTCAACGGGATAACCACGGAGACAGAGAAATCAGTCAAGCAGACGAAACTACAACAAGCATGCATACTCAGCGGTAAAACCATGCCACTGCCAGCAACATACGCAGTCCCAGCAACACACGCCATCTCAACGCAACATGTTGCAAATGTGTTAGTACGTAGCACAGGCTTGGTGGGGAGTTAGATGGCCGATGATCAGGGAGTCAGAACGGAACTGTGACAGCGTACGCATGTTCGGCATCAGACTACGCAGTGAGTTTATCCTCTGGCTAGTCTTGGTACCCTGACTTGTGAACGCCGTCTGTTAAGGGTGAGCTTGGTAGTGAGTTTATCCTCTGACCAACTCAACCTTTAGCAGTGCGGTCGCTAGCGCAGTCTTTCGTGGTCCGGTATCTTTACGCGGCTAAAGTGGTTAAACAGGACATCGCCAGCGCGCGAGTGTAAACATGTATACCAGTACAGCGTTATTGAAGCCTACACGAGCGTCGGCAGAAGTAGCCGAGCGTAGTCGTTGTAGCACGCGAGTATAAACGTGTACGCCAGGACGTCTTCATTGAAGTCTACACGAGCGCCGGCAGAAATAGTCGAGCGTGGTCGTCGTAGCACGGGAGTGTAAACGTGTATACCAGGACATCGTTATTGAAGCTTACAGGAGCGCCGGCAGAAATAGCCGGGTGCAGTCGTCGTAGCAGAGGAGCGTCGACGTGTACGCCAGGACACCTTCATTGAAGTCTACACGAGCGCCGGCAGAAATAGTCGAGCGTGGTCGTCGTAGCACGGAAGCGTCAACGCACGCCGAAAGATATTGTTAGAGAAGCCTACGCGAGCGCCGGCAGAAGTAGCCGAGCGTGATCGAGCAGCAAGTCGTCTAGCACCCAGGAGCGCAGCAGAGCGGGAAACGGTATTGCCTAAAGGGACCAAACTGAACCGTTACCCTGACGGACTTCCCTTGGGCGACGACATTACAACGCGGGAGACAATTTTGTAACTTTAACTAAAATATATATAAGTTAAATAAAATAAAGTACGATTCGTAGAAGAGGCCCAATGTTAGCAATTTATACTTGTAAGAAGCAGAGGCAGCAAAAAGCTTCGTTACGAAACATAAAATCGAAACAAACGGGCGCGAAAACAAACAAAAAAAAAACAATAAACTAAAACACAAATAAGGCGGAAGAACACATATTTGGATGCGAACAAAAAAAGCCATTAAATATAAAACGACAAAAACTACAAGCCATTCTCGTAGCCAACTGACAAATTTAGGGGTGGAGAAAGAAAAAAGAATTGGAAAAAATCGCGCAGACTTGTATGTACTTGCAAGTTAATGACAGCAGTCACACAGGCAGATAAATGTAAACAAATTATATCTTCCCACGGTATTACTGCTTGGTCAGCAGAATACTTTAATAAATAAGAAATTAATACATCATTTGTTTTGATAAGTAAGGATTATTCAATATTCCATTGTTTGCTCTGATAACGAGAATAATTGGAAATTCAATTCTCTGGCATTTCATCAATGCCAAAGCATTTTTAGTAATAAGCCGTACACATAGAATTCTAAGAATATAAATATAAGCGATTTTACTAATAAAGATTAGTGTGTAATCGGCGAGCGCAGTGGGGGACCCTCCGGTTTATAACAAAAACTCAATTCTGCGATTCTGAACTCAAGACCCTCCAGAATGAAAGAGTCTCCTTTCCTAGAAAGGATCAAAAAATATAAATTATAATGAAAAAAATAATAGAATGACGGATGCTTTACCAACTGACTTGGGATAGTTAGAAATCTTCAAGGATTTGTAGAAGTCAATAGGTTTAACAAAAAAGAAAGGGATATAAATAAAGATAAACTTAGAATTAAATGTATGGAGAAAGCTTTTCAATATATAGGAAAAGATAAGAAGGCTATACTTGAGGATTATTATAATCAAGAAACAATTATGTCTGAGACTATAGAGATGATACAAGTATCAAAAAAGGAAGATTTGTTTTAAATGGGAAATAATACAAGTGATCCAAAATACGAAAGGTTGCATTATTGCGATTATTGTAAAGGCAATCATAAATTTGAAAATTGTCCATATTTAAAGGAAGAGAAAAGAAAAGATTAATAAATTCAAAATGGCTTTAAGTAGCGAAAATGAGACCTTAGTCGCAAGACTAATTGCCGCAACGAACGCATCACTTAGATTAGAAGTATCTGAAATGCGCAGGCAACTAGAAGACTTAACAAGGTCTACAACAATAACCGACTACAAACCTGAAGTAATAAATTCAGAGTTTCGCTGTGACGAAGTAGTAAGCGATTGAGCAAGAAATGACTATTCTGCGTCAAGGCAATTACTCCATAATTGAATACTATAATAAGGTTAATGAGAAATTACCATAATGACGTACGGATCAGATAGTGCCGTAACTAAAGAGTTTATTGCCAATAATAGGCGGGATGTCTTACGCACCTTCATAACGGGGCTATACGGAAACTTAGCAAACATACCATTTTCACTATCGCCCAGCGATTTACCAAATGCTTTTGCAAAAGCACAAGAATTAGAATCTAACAATCTGCGAGCGACCTTCGCATTACAATTTGGAAAAAATCAAAACTATTCAAATCCTAAGAACAATAACCGGTAACATACTTTTAATAATAACAGATTCAATAACGGTAATTTCAATAACAATTTAGGGTCCCCACAAGTCCAGCCACAAAGGAATTATAACAAAAGAATGGGTTATCAGAATAACCAACCACGACCTACACCAATGGATGTCGATTCAATCATTCATACACGCAACCGTTGCAAAAGCCAACAACCTTTAACCAAAACAATTTAGAAAAAAGGCCACATAGAAGTACACAACAGAATGTGCAGCCACCGATTAAGACACAGCGCATTAATGATATTAAGGAGGGTAACTTTTTAGGCCAAAATTAACTCTGCCATATATTTTTCTAAATGACAGGGTTACTGGTCAACTAGTTGCTATATTAAATCAGGAATATACAAAAATAAAAATAAATTGGACAAACAGAAGAGAGTAAAAACAATTAATGGATTCTCGATAATAATGTAATAATGTGATAATAGCATACATTATTACATTATTCGGTAAAAAACAAATATTCTACGAAATCGAAAATTTGGAAGCAGACCTATTAATAGGATACAAATTTTTGAAGCACATTAATGCGGTGATTAACTTAGAAAAAAAAGTTAATAATAAATAATGAAAAGAGGAGAATATACATATTTAGCTTAGGATGTGGATATGAGCATCAAAAAATGAGGATAATTTAAAGATCGTTAAGGAGGACAAAATTACTTTGAAAGCAAAGACTTCTAAAGCGCCAGCCGACGGAAATACCGGAAAATATAAAAAAAATAAATACTGTGGAACAGGAAAGCTCTACAACGCCAGCTGAAGATTTATACCAGCAGAGTAGCAGAGTAACAATTATGCAAAAAATATTGTGGAACGAAAAAGTTCTACAATGCCAGTCGATATATTTACCGGCAATATAGAAAAGGAAAACTATGTAAACAAAATTACTTTAGATGAAAAATACTCTAAAACGCCAGTCCAAGGAAATACCGACAATTGTTGAAACTCTTATATGGAGTAAACAATACCCATATCCTCTTTCTGCTAATTCCTTCATAAACGAAGAGGTAAAAAAATGATGAAAGATAAAATAATAAGGCCAAGTAAGAGCGCATATAATTCACCGCCGAAATTGCGAATGGTAATCGATTATAAAAAATTAAATGAAGTAACAAAATCAGATAAATATCCAATTCCGGATACAATATAATACTTTAAAATTTAGGAAGTTCAAAATATTTTTCCACAATAGATCTGGAATCAGGTTTTCACCAGTACCTTATTAAAGAACACGATATTGAAAAAACTGCATTGTCAGTAAATAACGGAAAATACGAATTTTTAAGAATGCCATTTGGTTTAAAAAACGAGCCTAGTATATTTCAAAGGGCGATGGACAATATTTTAAGGGACTTTATTGGAAATTTTATATTGACGATATAACCGTATTTTTAAAAAGCTTCGAGGAACATAAAAAACATTGAAGTATAATAATAGAAGTACTAAAAAACGCAAATATGAAAATTTCATTGGAAAAATTTAAATTCTACCAAGAAGAAGTAGAATTTTTGGGATATATTGTTGCAAATAATGTTATAAAGACAGATCTAAAAAAAAGTTGAAACAATTTTAATTTTTCCGGTTCCAACAACTCTACGACAGTTACGAAGTTTCCTAGGAATGATTGGATATTATAGAAAGTTTATTAAAAATTATGATAAAAAGCAAAACCATTAACACACTTATCAGGTGAAAACGGAAGAGTGTCGCAACATATGTCTAAAAAATTAAAATTAGACTGGAACAAGAAGGACTTTTGGCAATTGAGAAATTGAAGTCTATAATAGTAGATCAAGTTGAATTAATTCAACTAAATTTTAACGAAAGATTTATGTACATTAACAACAGACGCATCAAATGAAACTATTGGTGGAGTCTTAAGCCAAGGGGGCAAACCTATTACATTTATATCTAAAACATTAAATTCAACAGAAAAAAATTACGCGACTAACGTAAAAGAACTATACTATCGTATAGGCATTAAAAAATCTCAGAAATTATTTTTACGGAGTTTCAGATTTGGAAATTCATACCGATCACCAACCACTGACATTTGCATTCTCACCTAGAAATCCAAATGCTAAAATGAAAAGATGGCATGCTTTAATTGGAGAATGTGGAGCAAAAATTATATATAAACCAGGTAAAACAAATGTGGTAGCAGATGTTCTATCACGACCATTTCTTAATAATTTATCCGACGAATCGTCAACCACAGTAACTCAACATTCAGCTGAAAGTAATGATCATACTGAGATACCCGAGAAAAAGAAACCATTAAGCCAATTCAAACAACAATTTTTACTAAGTAAAACAAGATTTACAATACATGAGCAAATTCAAGAATGTGGAAAAATAAGACATTTAATTTAATACGATACTGTTGATAATTTAATCACAATATTAATATAGTTACGGCAATACATTGATAATGAACCAGAACTCACTACAGTACAATTGAAATCCTTGATGCAGAGACTTCAAATAGAAATATTTTTTTGTATCCCAAATCATAGTACCACGAATGGTCAAATTGAGAGGGTACATTCAACAATAATTAAAATTTCGCGATGTATTAAACAAGAACATAATTCAATAAGCTTTTCAGAATCAATATTTAGAGCTGCCCAACAATATAATAAAACTATACATTCGGTAACTATTGAGAAACCATTTGAAGTACCTCATAATAAAGTCTCTCATGATATTTACCGGACAAACTTTTATCAGCACAAACTAAGATGCTAGAAAGACACAATAAAAATATAATTAATAAAACATATTTATGCAGAGATGTTATATATGAAAAGATTACAGGAGAGAGAAATAAACTAAATCCTAGATACAAGCAACAGGTAGTAAAGAAGACTTAGGGAATAAAGTTAGAATTTACTACAGGAATAGAATAATACATAAAGATAATATTAAATCTTGATTTTATATTTTTAGAGGATGATACCCTTAATTATTCTAACATTAATTACTAATATAATTACAGACATTGTGGACTACACAAGAAAAGATTAAGTAATATTAGAAGACGGAGATGTAGCCCTGTATAATGACTACGGAGATATTTTCCACACTTTATAGAACTTATAAGTTCAGACACAAATTATTATAATAAAAAATTCAGATATAGAAATTTTAAACAAAATATTGAACAAGACAAAGCATAATTTACGATTTAGACACAGATCCAGAAATGGAAATCATAGAAACTTTATTAGAACCACTACAAAAAAATAAGGATGCAAGATTTTGGAGAAGAATAAATGAAATAGGTACACTATGGAAATGGATAGCAGGAACACCAGACCATGACGATATAGTGTTAATAAATAATAAATTAAACGAATTAATTGAAAATACTAATAAACAAAACAATACACAACAAATTATAAAATTTTTGAATTTATTAACCAATTAACAGAAACAATTAATAATATTAATGAAAACTCAGATATTAAAATTCTAACGAAACGAAAAAATTAGTTCCTAATAACTGAATTACAAAATATGATTAATACAATAACTATAGAAAAAATGGGAGTTTTAAACCAGACAACTTTAAATTTAGACGAAATTAAAAGCATAATTAGAAATGAACATGGACGATTGACAATAACTGATTTAATAGATATTTCAAATTTTAAAATAGTACAAAATAAATATGTAATAGTTATATATACTCCAATTAAGTACCCAAAAATTATATATGATTGCAAATATTATGAAGTAAGAGCAATTATACAAAATGATGGTAAATTAATAATTGATAATGAAATTGCGAAATTCAAAAAGAAATGATAAATACTTATTGTAAAATTAATAATATAATATTTGCCTATCAGATATTTTGTCCAATAAAAAAGGAAAATGTAAAAAAATTAGAGAAAAACATAAAGATACTCGTATGGATATAAGTAAAGAATGAGCAATATTAGTCTTTGGAAATCATACTATAGATGACTCTGCCATAAATGGAGTTTACCTTGTAACATTTGAAAACTATACAAACATTGATAATATAATTTATGAAAATGTTAATAACTTTGAAATTATAGAATATATTGAAACAAAGAATAAAGAATTTAAATTTGAAAACATAAATATTTTGAGTAAACGAATTAAAGAATTTAAAAATCATTCACTTTTCTGGTACATGATTGTAATACTTGTACTATTAATAATAATATACGTAATCTATGAGATTTTAAAATTAAAAAAATCATATAAAACTAATAAGCAAAGCAAAGAATATTAAAATTCGAAGAATTGTCATATAACGCTATTTTAGAAAGAATAACGTTTGCACATAGAATTCAATAATATAAATTTAAGTGATTTTACTAATAAAGATCAGTGTGTAATTGGCGAGCGCAGTGAGTGATCCGCTTGAGATCAGAGCGTGGCAAGTATTACCGCACTCAAACCAACACGTTGTGTTTTATTTCTACCACGCATAGCGGAACGGAAAATATTTTGTTTTAATACTCCCCACGCAAGGGAAGTTAATTTGCATACATACCTACAGCACATAAAACGCCCCTGGAGGAAGAATAAAGTGAGTGTATTTATTTTATTTCTTTAAATCGATTTAATGCGCATATGTATGTAAAAAATACGTTTTATATAAATCCGTATTTCGAAATCCGTTTTAACAGCAAAACAAAAAAAACGATTGCCAAAATGTCCTAGTGTCGAATTTATTTTGCGGGAAAACCGAACACAGTTTGGTATAACGTATATATATCAATATATATTAATAAATAATAATACTTTATTGCCTAGGTACTAGCTTACCTTCGTGTATTCAAACACTTATTTACAAACAAAAAACATGCAAGTATCATCTTGCAATTTTGCCGGCATACCTCTTATGTTTATCAAAACATTAAGCAGGATTACATAAATGAAGTAAGCAAAGGCACAAACATACATATGTAAAAAAAAATTGTAACATAAAAACAAAGCAAGAATTGCAAAAAAGACATACATACATATTCGCACATATATGTACCTAGTGGAAACATATTTATTCTCTTATATTCTTAATTTATGTATATACCACAAAAATATATTCACAGAAACCTTAACATACAAATTACATACTTATAATATCAGAAGTAGTAAAACATATGATTATTTACATACGTACACATATATAATAGTGCATACGGAAAACATTTCACTGAATCCGTTTGCGCACTCCCTTTTCGTCGTGCAAAATATAATAAACAAAAGCAAACAAAATTAACACATAGACATTAGTACACACAAATATACAAAGTCCACATTTGCAATTATCCAGCAATACCTCTTGTTTTTGACAAAAAAAAAAAAAAACAAGCAGGATTGTGCACAAAAAGCGAATTGATCTCTCTAACGAGCTCTCAATTGCTTACGAACAAAGCATAACCATTGGCACAAACAATTCGTGCATACTTATGTTACATAAGTTATGTACAAAGCATATTGATCTCTCTACTGCAGTGGTCGGCATTTCTTGGCACAATTGTGCAAACTAACTTCACACGTACGCTTACGCTCTATCGTTCAGTCGTTGTCGAGCCAGCAACCTCAGTATATACCAGAGACCTGCACGAGTAATTAAAAAAGTAACATGTTAGCAAGCGGCGATGCCGATGCGGCGAGTACACGCTACGTAACGGTACTTTGGCATCGTGGGCATCGGCATCGTGGGTATCGGCATCGCGGCATCGCCGATTACTAACATGTTACTCAATAAGTATTGTGCGCGAAGAAAAGAACTTTTTTCACATTAGCAAAGTTTTTGCATTTGTGCTATTATTTAAATCTATATAATGGAAATTTTACAACGTATTGAAAGTGGTGTTTATAAAATTAGTGATGCATCTAGTTCAAGTGACATCTGGAAGTTTTACAATAAAATTGTGGATACCAAGATGGGGGAGAATGCTATATATTTTATATATATAAATATATATTTTCTTTATTTTTAATTCGTTGCTTATTTTGATCGAAAATAACGAAATATATTTAATTTATTTTTATTTATTGAATTAATTTATGTTTAAATGAAGAGAATTTTATTAATTTTTTCCTAATATAAGGTAAATACGAAAGAAAAATCACAAGAATTTGCTTTTATGTACATATGTATGTACTTCGTTTCATTTGCCATTGACGATACCAGATAGTAATCGTACGATGCCACGATGCCGCGATGCCGATGCGCAATGTTACCTTCGCATCGTGGTAATCGTCAGAAGTGTTACTTTATAACGTAATCGTACGATGCCTACCTTAATCGTGCAGGTCTCTGGTATATACAGTAGACAACCTTTTGCGTGGTAGCTTTCATGGGGGTGAATAGCGGCCATCTTGGATTATCAGTGGTAGCAATCTGTAGCAACGCAGTGATGTATAAATTGAGGTGCTAAATACTTAGCAAATTTATTTTATTAAATAAAAAAACTATAAATATTGTTGCTTAATATAAAAGAAAATTATTTATTAATGTTATATATTTACCAATAGGTGATTTAAATGCTATAGTGTGCAATATTTCGGCCATAAAAATATCATTTACTGATATTCAGATAATCTTTTTGTAGTGAGTTCTTAATAATAAAAAGCAGTCCTGTTTTCAGATTTCTCGGTAGTGAGTTTTCTTCTGAATGTATTTGTTTACATTTGACCGACAGAAAACATAAAAGGTGCAGCTTTCAACATTCGAACATTAAAATAAATCAAAACAAAGTTTATTTTGTATAAAGTTACTAAATATTTTATTTAAAGTTTAAAATTGGAGTGAACATAGGTTTTATACAATAGAAAATGTCCGTTGAACCAGATATCGCCAATGAAGCGGTACTTAAAAGAAGTGAAAAAGCACGGAAAACATACCCAAGTATTACTAAAATATCTAACACATATTCCAAAATAAATTCATACCTTGCTAATTCTCGTTCCGATGGGAATTTGTAAAAGGGTTCAGCTCCTGCACATCTACATACACATGATTTCGGCATTCTTCTGTAAACACAAACTTATTAAAAACTTCAACATATTTCTGATATATTTATAGACCTTACCTTTATCTTGCTTTTCAGCAAAAACACTTATACAAAATATATATATTATAAAATAAACACTAAATATAATAATAATAAAAAACAATAAATCACTTTGCAATTGATATTTTTCTAATTGTCACTTTGTATACATATGTCAAACGACAAATTACCACCCCGGATTGTATCCTACTGCATGCAAAAATATAGAAATACTTGAAGCGTGTTTTAAAATTGCACACAAAAAAACAACTGATTTAACATTAAACAACAAGTAATATCCCAATAAAATTGAACAAATATTCAAAGTAATTCAATATAATCACTTAAATAACGTAAGCACTTGCATTATTTAATATATTTTAAAGTGGTGATCATCAAAATTTAAAATTTATATGTAGCTCAAATGCTAACACAACACCCTGATTACCATGAAAGTAGCAAAAAAAGTGTTACACAAAACCCTAAGATTTGATGGAGGTGAGTATAAGTATGTAAACAAAGCAAAGGTTGTCTACTGTATATACTGAGCCATAGTCTTGCTTGGTGTTAATTCGTTGCTGGCTCAGTATATACAGTAGACAACCTTTGCTTTGTTTACATACTTATACTCACCTCTATCAAATCTTAGGGTTTTGTGTAACACTTTTTTTGCTACTTTCATGGTAATCAGGGTGTTGTGTTAGCATTTGAGCTACATATAAATTTTAAATTTTGATGATCACCACTTTAAAATATATTAAATAATGCAAGTGCTTACGTTATTTAAGTGATTATATTGAATTACTTTGAATATTTGTTCAATTTTATTGGGATATTACTTGTTGTTTAATGTTAAATCAGTTGTTTTTTTGTGTGCAATTTTAAAACACGCTTCAAGTATTTCTATATTTTTGCATGCAGTAGGATACAATCCGGGGTGGTAATTTGTCGTTTGACATATGTATACAAAGTGACAATTAGAAAAATATCAATTGCAAAGTGATTTATTGTTTATTATTATTATTATATTTAGTGTTTATTTTATAATATTGTTACGAATTTACTGCTTGCTAGTTTACTTTGTTAGGTTCGTATCTCTGGATTGACAAATAAAATCAACACTGTTTAATTTAATTCAACAACTCTTTATTTCACAACTCGTCTACACTATAGCAGTTTACTCTTAGCACTGATTGATTACGTTGGCGCTGCCACGGCTTATATAGCCACGCACTTCTCGCTAGATGTCGATGTGTCCTTCTAGAATATTGCGTCTAGAAACCACCAGAACATACTGCTATACGGCGCCAGATGTCGCTAGATGCCGGTGTGTCCTTCTAGAATATTGCGTCTAGAAACCACCAGAACATACTGCTATACGGCGCCAGATGTAGCTATTGCTTCGACAAACAAACAGCCGCGGCGCCAGATGTCTACAATAAGACAAATGCTATTCCATATACCTACAGCTATTGTTCATAATAATGGATGCATATAGCAATACAAATACAACTTAATACTACTTTTGTAACACTGCCCTCCACTAAAGCCTAATCGTCCCGATTAGGCACAAATCCTCTTGAACCAAATGGGGCGAGCCTCTCCAAATGTACTACTTTCATTTTACATCGTGCTTTTCCATTCCTTTGTATGCGGTATACCACGTCATTAAGTCGTTTTATCACCATATAGGGTCCTTCCCAGGCTGACTGCAGTTTCGGGGACAAGCCTTTCTTTCGAAGTGGATTGTACAATAGGACCAGATCACCTTCTTCAAAACCTTTTGAATTTGCCGCTTGATCGAACCGGTCCTTCATCTTATTGCTCATCAGATGCGTATGCTGTCTTACCATTAGGTGCAATTCATTCATTTCTTCCTTTAAGGCAGAACAATAATCTCCATCATTTCTTATAGCTGTAGGATTCGTTCCAAACTTAAGATCAGCGGGGAGTCGCAGATCAGATCCGAAAATAATCTTTGCTGGCGTGTAACCAGTTGTCTCGTGCTTCGCTGAACGATACGCCAGCAGGAACATCTGGATGCACTTGTCCCAATTCCGTTGATCTTTATCAACGATTTTCCGCAGATGTTCTTCGAGCGTTCGGTTGAATCTCTCCACCATTCCATCTGATTGTGGATGTAACGCTGTCGTCCGTGTCTTGTGGATGCCCAATAATGTACAGACTTCTTGGAAAATGGAAGATTCGAAATTCCTGCCTTGATCTGAGTGTAATTCGACGGGCACTCCGAACCTTGTTATCCAATTTTCTACAAACGCTTCGGCTACTGTCTTCGCTTCCTGGTTTGGTAAGGCATATACTTCTGGCCATTTACTGAAATAGTCCATGACAACCAGTAGATATTTGTTTCCGGCCGTACTGGTTGGGAACGGACCTGCAACATCCATTGCGACTCTTTCAAATGGCGATCCCACGTTGTACTGTTGTAGCCTACCGCGACTTTTGGCTTTAGGACCTTTAGCTGCCATGCACTCTACGCAATTACTTATCCATTCTGCTATGGAATCTCGACAACCGATCCAGTAGAACCGTTGTTTAATCTTTTCTATAGTTTTTGTAATTCCAAGGTGCCCTCCACTAGGTCCATTGTGATATTCTTTCAATACTTTTGGGATCATGGACTTCGGTACTATGATCAGCAGACGAGACTGTTTGCCATCTTCGCTTTCCCAGGTACGATGAAGGTATCCATTAACGAGGTTTATGCTGTTCCATTGGGCCCAATATGCTTTTGCAGTTGGACTCTCGCTACTTATTTGTTCCTTTGGTGGTCGTACCCCATTTTCTTTGGCCATTATCAGCTTTGCAAGATCAGGGTCCTCCAGCTGATTGATTCTGATGCGGTGAGGAGTCCAATCATCTTCAGGTTCTATATTCAGTAATCGCACGTCGATTATACCTTCTTTTCCCTCTGATTTGGAGCAATGTTTACATTCCAGTGGACAAGGGCGACGTGATAATGCATCCGCATTTTTGTGGTGAATCCCCTTTCGGTGTTCTGTTTCGAAGTCGTAATTCTGTAATCTTTCGATCCATCGTGCAATTTGGCCTTCCGGATTCTTAAACTGTAATAACCATTTTAATGCTGCATGATCAGTCCTCAGCAAGAATCGTTGTCCATACAAATACTTGTGGAAATGTTTTACACATTCCACCACAGCTAGTAGTTCTTTTCGCGTCACACAGTAGTTTTTCTCTGGTTTCCCGAGCACTCTGCTGTAATACCCAATTACTCTTTCTTGTCCGTCGATGAGCTGAGACAGGACACCTCCAATTCCATAAGCGCTCGCATCTGTATCCAGGATGAATTTCTTTCCAGGTATTGGATAAGCCAACATCGGCGCCGTACAAAGTAGTTCTTTAAGCTGCTCAAACGCTTTTTCTTGTTCCAACTGCCATACAAACGGGCGATTCTTCTTTGTTAAATCATGTAAACTTCTAGCCACGTTCGCAAATCCAGGTACAAAACGGCGGTAATACGTGCATAAACCGAGGAAGCTGCGGAGTTCATGTATGTTGGTGGGTCGAGGCCAATCTTTAACTGCATTTATTTTTCCTTCCTCGGTGTGAATCCCCTCAGTTGACACTTTATGTCCGAGATATGTGACCTGCTTCTTCCATAATGAGCACTTTTTTGGGATTCAAGCGTAATCCGGCTGATGCTATTCGCTGAAAGACTTCCTCTAGATTTTTCAGATGATCATCAAAACTTTTTCCCATGATGATAATGTCATCAAGATACACCAAACATGTCTTCCAGTTGAGTCCTTTTAACACATGTTCCATCAGTCGCTCGAACGTTGCAGGCGCATTACATAACCCAAATGGCATCACAGAGAATTCCCATAACCCGTCGCCCATACTGAAAGCGGTCTTTTCGCGGTCACGTTCATCAATCTCGACTTGCCAATATCCACTTTGTAGATCTAATGTAGAAAACCATTTCGCTCCAGACAAGGTGTCTAATGTATCGTCGATTCTCGGTAGAGGATAACTGTCTTTCTTTGTGACATCATTCAACTTCCTATAATCTACGCAGAAACGGGTGCTACCATCTTTCTTTTTAACTAAGACGATAGGTGAGCTCCATGGACTTATTGAAGGTTCGATTACACCGTTTTTGTGCATGTCTTCAATAATTTTGTTAGCATCTTCACGTTTTGCTAGTGGAACCCTACGCGGAGCTTGTCGGATTGGTTTAGCGTCTCCAGTATTTATGCGATGTTTGACAATGCCGGTTCTTCCTGTGTTTCCTTCGTTTGCAAATATGGATGCGTATTTTTCTAATAGTTTTTCTGCTTTTAATTTTTCATTTCCATGCAGTTCGTTCAGCAAATTATTTAGGAGTGTAGGACTTATCTGCTGTGGCTCAATAGTAGGCTTCTGTTGTGACTGTTCGCATCGTGCTATTGCACTTATATTCTGGCACTGTCCAATTACTGCTCCTTTCTTCAGACTTATAGGCGTGTTGAATTCATTCACTACTCTGACCGGAATGGTGGCGTCTTCTCTAGTTTTCACAAGCGTTCTTCCTACCAATATGGGTGTATCTATTTTTGTTGGTTCCACAATCCACAACTCTTCAGTCCCACCTCCTCCATTCACTTTAGCCCACACAATCGCCTCAGATTTTGGTGGAATACTCTGATTATCATCAACAATCACCCTCTTACTTTCAACGTTGGTCACATATCCGGTGTTTATAGGCATCTCCATGTCCTGGCAAAACAGCATTTGCTTGTTTAAATCCAAAGTAACCCCGTGATCAATCATGAAATCTACTCCCATTATAATTTCATCCGTGATTTCTGCTACGATGAAGGTGTGATTAACTTCCAGGGTACCAATCATCACTTCGCAAAACACTTTTCCCGCGACAGCTGCTTCCTCTCCGGTGGCCGTTCGAAGCTTGCAACCGACTAATGGTTCAACCGTTCCTCTTACCACATCCGGTCGGATAATTGAATGTGTGGCACCAGTATCCAAAGTAAGCATTGACATTCGTCCATTTACGATGCCGTTGATAGTAAGATTGTTGTCATGGCGACCTATTTGTGATATCGAGATGGCGGGGCAAATAGTTGTGGGAACCAGCTCACGCCCCTTTGAACTGTTCCGTTTTAGTTTAACGACTTGTGAGATGTGGATGCTCCGTCCTCGTTATCTGTTGGTTGTTTCCGTTTTGATGGGTTTACTTTTATATTGCAATTTCGGGCAAAGTGACCCGCTTTTCCACAGTTGAAACATCTGCCTGTTGTATTTACTCGCGGTGCAGCAATTGTCTTCAGAGTCTTCAATATTTCTTCCATCAGCGCCGGTTGTTCCATTTCAACCCTTTGTACCTTGTGTGCTGGTTTACTTAGTAGGGAAGCTGTTTCCTGTGTGAGGGCGTGCGAAACCGTTTCAGCAAACGTTCTTTTTGGCAATGCATATGTGGCGCGTTTGGTGTCCACATCATGAATTCCATTTATGAAACATTGAATTTTTACCCTCTCAATGTAATCCACAGGTGCATCTGCATTTGCCAAATGAGCCAGTCGTTCGATTTCAGTTGCGAACTCTTGCAATGACTCGTTCATCTTCTGACCCCTATTTTGCAGTTCGATCTGGTATATTTGTTTCCGGTGCTCACTACCATATCGTCTTTCTATCGCACTCATCAATGCCTCATAGTTGTCCCGTTCACAGTCTGGAATAGTCTGAAGGATTTCTGCCGCAGGTCCTTTCAATGATACAAACAAGGACGCCACTTTGTCCGCTGCATTCCAGTTATTGGCCAATGCTGTCTTTTCAAACTGAAGTTTGAAAATTTGAAATGGAATACTTCCATCGAATGTGGGTGCCTTCAATCTTGGATTATTTGTTGATGGTGCAGGGCCATGCAGTTGCAGTTCTCGCATCCGATTGCTCAAATGAAGAACTTCTGATTTCAAATTTTCTTCGTCATTTTTTTAACGTGCTTAATTCGTCTTCCAATTTTGAAACTTTCTGTTGCACTTGTGTATTACTTTCTGTAATCTGTTGTACCAAACGCTTTTCTAACTGCGTGTTATTTTCAGTCATTTGTTGTGTAAGGCGAGACTCTAACTGTGATGTATTTTCAGCTATTTGCGTCATTTGCTGTGCCAGACGATTTCCTGTTTGTACTGCATTTTCTGCATTTTCAGCTATTTGCGTCATTTGCTGTGCCAGACGATTTTCTGTTTGCATTGCATTTTCTGCTATTTGCTGTGCCAAACGATTTTCTGTTTGCACTGCATTTTCTGCTATTTGCTTAATAGCCACTAATAGCATGTTAGTGTCTACACTTGATGACGTTCGTTGTTCTTCTACTTTTTCTTCTACCTTTGTAGAAGTTTCTGGCCCATCAAATTCGAACTCGTCCACATTAATTCCATCCGCTTCCATTGCTTCACGTAATCGTGCCTGCAGATCCGCCTTTTGCCCGCTTATCGGCAATTTACGCTCCTCCAGTTCCTTTTTCAATTGCTGAATTCTCAATTCTCCGAATTTAACCATCTTGAATTTGGATTATTTGACAATCCCACTTCTGACACCAATTGTTACGAATTTACTGCTTGCTAGTTTACTTTGTTAGGTTCGTATCTCTGGATTGACAAATAAAATCAACACTGTTTAATTTAATTCAACAACTCTTTATTTCACAACTCGTCTACACTATAGCAGTTTACTCTTAGCACTGATTGATTACGTTGGCGCTGCCACGGCTTATATAGCCACGCACTTCTCGCTAGATGTCGATGTGTCCTTCTAGAATATTGCGTCTAGAAACCACCAGAACATACTGCTATACGGCGCCAGATGTCGCTAGATGCCGGTGTGTCCTTCTAGAATATTGCGTCTAGAAACCACCAGAACATACTGCTATACGGCGCCAGATGTAGCTATTGCTTCGACAAACAAACAGCCGCGGCGCCAGATGTCTACAATAAGACAAATGCTATTCCATATACCTACAGCTATTGTTCATAATAATGGATGCATATAGCAATACAAATACAACTTAATACTACTTTTGTAACAATATTGTTACAGCAGCAAGCATTAACAATATTGTTACAAAAGTAGTATTAAGTTGTATTTGTATTGCTATATGCATCCATTATTATGAACAATAGCTGTAGGTATATGGAATAGCATTTGTCTTATTGTAGACATCTGGCGCCGCGGCTGTTTGTTTGTCGAAGCAATAGCTACATCTGGCGCCGTATAGCAGTATGTTCTGGTGGTTTCTAGACGCAATATTCTAGAAGGACACACCGGCATCTAGCGACATCTGGCGCCGTATAGCAGTATGTTCTGGTGGTTTCTAGACGCAATATTCTAGAAGGACACATCGACATCTAGCGAGAAGTGCGTGGCTATATAAGCCGTGGCAGCGCCAACGTAATCAATCAGTGCTAAGAGTAAACTGCTATAGTGTAGACGAGTTGTGAAATAAAGAGTTGTTGAATTAAATTAAACAGTGTTGATTTTATTTGTCAATCCAGAGATACGAACCTAACAAAGCAAACTAGCAAGCAGTAAATTCGTAACAATTGGTGTCAGAAGTGGGATTGTCAAATAATCCAAATTCAAGATGGTTAAATTCGGAGAATTGAGAATTCAGCAATTAAAAAAGGAACTGGAGGAGCGTAATTTGCCGATAAGCGGGCAAAAGGCGGATCTGCAGGCACGATTACGTGAAGCAATGGAAGCGGATGGAATTAATGTGGACGAGTTCGAATTTGTTGGGCCAGAAACTTCTACAAAGGTAGAAGAGAAAGTAGAAGAACAACGAACATCATCAAGTGTAGACATGAACACGTTGTTAGTGGCTATTAAGCAAATGGCAGAAAATGTAGTGCAAACAGAAAATCGTCTGGCCGAAAATGCAGTGCAGGCAGAAAATCGTCTGGCACAGCAAATAACGCAAATAGCTGAAAATACATCACAGTTAGAGTCTCGCCTTACACAACAAATAACTGAAAATAATACGCAGTTAGAAAAGCGTTTGGTACAACAGATTACAGAAAGTAATACACAAGTGCAACAGAAAGTTTCAAAATTGGAAGACGAATTAAGCACGTTAAAAAATGACGAAGAAAATTTGAAATCAGAAGTTCTTCATTTGAGTAATCGGATGCGAGAACTGCAACTGCATGGCCCTGCACCATCAACAAATAATCCAAGATTGAAGGCACCCACATTCGATGGAAGTATTCCATTTCAAATTTTCAAACTTCAGTTTGAAAAGACAGCAATGGCCAATAACTGGAATGAAGCGGACAAAGTGGCGTCCTTGTTTGTATCATTGAAAGGACCTGCGGCAGAAATCCTTCAGACTATTCCAGACTGTGAACGGGACAACTATGAGGCATTGATGAGTGCGATAGAAAGACGATATGGTAGTGAGCACCGGAAACAAATATACCAGATCGAACTGCAAAATAGGGGTCAGAAAATGAACGAGTCATTGCAAGAGTTCGCAACTGAAATAGAACGACTGGCTCATTTGGCAAATGCAGATGCACCTGTGGATTACATTGAGAGGGTAAAAATTCAATGTTTCATAAATGGAATTCGTGATGTGGACACCAAACGCGCCACATATGCATTGCCAAAAAGAACGTTTGCTGAAACGGTTTCGCACGCCCTCACACAGGAAACAGCTTCCCTACTAAGTAAACCAGCACACAAAGTACAAAGGGTTGAAATGGAACAACCGGCGCTGATGGAGGAAATATTGAAGACTCTGAAGACAATTGCTGCACAGCGAGTAAATACAACAGGCAGATGTTTCAACTGTGGAAAAGCGGGTCACTTTGCCCGAAATTGCAAGATAAAAGTAAACCCATCAAAATGGAAACAACCAACAGAACATCGAAAGAGGATTCACCACAAAAATGCGGATGCATTATCACATCGCCCTTGTCCACTGGAATTTAAACATTGCTCCAAATCAGAAGGAAAAGAAGGTATAATCGACGTGCGATCACTGAATATAGAACCTGAAGATGATTGGACTCCTCATCGCATCAGAATCAATCAGCTGGAGGACCCTGATCTTGCAAAGCTGGTAATGGCCAAAGAAAATGGGGTACGACCACCAAAGAAACAAATAAGTAACGAGAGTCCAACGGCAAAAGCATATTGGGCCCAATGGAACAGCATAAACCTCGTTAATGGATACCTTCATCGTACCTGGGAAAGCGAAGATGGCAAACAGTCTCGTCTGCTGATCATAGTACCGAAGTCCATGATCCCAAAAGTATTGAAAGAATATCACAATGGACCTAGTGGAGGGCACCTTGGAATTACAAAAACTATAGAGAAGATTAAACAACGGTTCTACTGGATCGGTTGTCGAGATTCCATAGCAGAATGGATAAGTAATTGCGTAGAGTGCATGGCAGCTAAAGGTCCTAAAGCCAAAAGTCGCGGTAGGCTACAACAGTACAACGTGGGATCGCCATTTGAAAGAGTCGCAATGGATGTTGCAGGTCCGTTCCCAACCAGTACGGCCGGAAACAAATATCTACTGGTTGTCATGGACTATTTCAGTAAATGGCCAGAAGTATATGCCTTACCAAACCAGGAAGCGAAGACAGTAGCCGAAGCGTTTGTAGAAAATTGGATAACAAGGTTCGGAGTGCCCGTCGAATTACACTCAGATCAAGGCAGGAATTTCGAATCTTCCATTTTCCAAGAAGTCTGTACATTATTGGGCATCCACAAGACACGGACGACAGCGTTACATCCACAATCAGATGGAATGGTGGAGAGATTCAACCGAACGCTCGAAGAACATCTGCGGAAAATCGTTGATAAAGATCAACGGAATTGGGACAAGTGCATCCAGATGTTCCTGCTGGCGTATCGTTCAGCGAAGCACGAGACAACTGGTTACACGCCAGCAAAGATTATTTTCGGATCTGATCTGCGACTCCCCGCTGATCTTAAGTTTGGAACGAATCCTACAGCTGTAAGAAATGATGGAGATTATTGTTCTGCCTTAAAGGAAGAAATGAATGAATTGCACCTAATGGTAAGACAGCATACGCATCTGATGAGCAATAAGATGAAGGACCGGTTCGATCAAGCGGCAAATTCAAAAGGTTTTGAAGAAGGTGATCTGGTCCTATTGTACAATCCACTTCGAAAGAAAGGCTTGTCCCCGAAACTGCAGTCAGCCTGGGAAGGACCCTATATGGTGATAAAACGACTTAATGACGTGGTATACCGCATACAAAGGAATGGAAAAGCACGATGTAAAATGAAAGTAGTACATTTGGAGAGGCTCGCCCCATTTGGTTCAAGAGGATTTGTGCCTAATCGGGACGATTAGGCTTTAGTGGAGGGCAGTGTTACAAAAGTAGTATTAAGTTGTATTTGTATTGCTATATGCATCCATTATTATGAACAATAGCTGTAGGTATATGGAATAGCATTTGTCTTATTGTAGACATCTGGCGCCGCGGCTGTTTGTTTGTCGAAGCAATAGCTACATCTGGCGCCGTATAGCAGTATGTTCTGGTGGTTTCTAGACGCAATATTCTAGAAGGACACATCGGCATCTAGCGACATCTGGCGCCGTATAGCAGTATGTTCTGGTGGTTTCTAGACGCAATATTCTAGAAGGACACATCGGCATCTAGCGAGAAGTGCGTGGCTATATAAGCCGTGGCAGCGCCAACGTAATCAATCAGTGCTAAGAGTAAACTGCTATAGTGTAGACGAGTTGTGAAATAAAGAGTTGTTGAATTAAATTAAACAGTGTTGATTTTATTTGTCAATCCAGAGATACGAACCTAACAAAGCAAACTAGCAAGCAGTAAATTCGTAACAATATATATATTTTGTATAAGTGTTTTTGCTGAAAAGCGAGATAAAGGTAAGGTCTATAAATATATCAGAAATATGTTGAAGTTTTTAATAAGTTTGTGTTTACAGAAGAATGCCGAAATCATGTGTATGTAGATGTGCAGGAGCTGAATCCTTTTACAAATTCCCATCGAAACGAGAATTAGCAAGGTATGAATTTATTTTGGAATATGTGTTAGATATTTTAGTAATACTTGGGTATGTTTTCCGTGCTTTTTCACTTCTTTTAAGTACCGCTTCATTGGCGATATCTGGTTCAACGGCCATTTTCTATTGTATAAAACCTATGTTCACTCCAATTTTAAACTTTAAATAAAATATTTAGTAACTTTATACAAAATAAACTTTGTTTTGATTTATTTTAATGTTCGAATATTGAAAACTGCACCTTTTATGTTTTCTGTCGGTCAAATGTAAACAAATACATTCAGAAGAAAACTCACCACCGATAAATCTGAAAACAGGACTGCATTTTATTATTAAGAACTCACTACAAAAAGAATATCTGAATATCAGTAAATGATATTTTTATGGCCGAAATATTGCACACTATGGCATTTAAATCACCTATTGGTAAATATATAACATTAATAAATAATTTTCTTTTATATTAAGCAACAATATTTATAGTTTTTTTATTTAATAAAATAAATTTGCTAAGTATTTAGTACCTCAATGTATACATCACTGCGTTGTTACAGATTGCTACCACTGATAATCCAAGATGGCCGCTATTCACCCCCATGAAAGCTACCACGCAAAAGGTTGTCTACTGTATATACTGTGACTATGGCGCAAAACGAAATATGCCCTGCGAGAAATATTTTATGATTATAAATGCCTTTGATGCCATGCAATGCCTTTTATGTTCCAAGTCTCAAAAGACATTTTGTTAATTTTCATTATACTATTAATTATTTATAAAATTTGCTTAATTTTAATTCCAATTTCTCACTGGGCTACTTTTTTTTCGTGCTCACCAACACAGTGACAGATCCTATCAGGCCGACCACTGGTATAGATGTAGAGTTGACAGTAGAGCAGTGGTCGGCATGAGAGGATCTGTCACTGTGTTGGTGATCACGAAAAAAAAGTAGACCAGCGAGAAATTGGAATTAAAATTTTATAAGCAAAATTATAAAATAAATTATTGTTCAATAAAATTTGAAAATTAAATACATTTGTTTTCACCACGTTGGAGCAAAAATATATGAAAATATTCAATAAAACTAAAAGCTATATATAAATAAACGATTATTCAAATCTCAGAGTAAATAATAAACAGATAAATAAGAAGTTCTGCAGTTTCTCGAAATGAAGCGAATAATTTATATATGTAATATAAATATAGCTTAAACTAATTGTTTAATGTTATATCCCCAATGCATTTATCTACAGTACGCCAAGAAACTCTTTACACACTGAAAAAAAAAACATATATTTTGATTTTGCATGCAAAAATAACGCCTTTAGTTATTTTTTTTTTCAACATTTTTTTAATGCATTACTATTATCTAGCAAATTTTAAATTAGTAGGTTCAAAAATAAAAACAATAAAACGAGAGGGAAAATTTTAAAGCAACAAAATATGAGTTTACACAGTTTTGACACTGTCAAGAAACTCTTTACACAAAGGACTTAAGCTACAGTTTAATGAATATATTTAATAACTTATACTATATTAAACTAATTTTAATATTTAATTTGACCCCCCTTAGCTTCAACTACAAGCCTATTGCGATTTTTCATGGATTTGACCAGCTTTTGTAGGTCATACTCCAACGGAATTTTATGCCACTCTTCCAGTACTGCTGCTTTTAAGGCGGCGCGGTTTTTGGGCTGCCTTTTTGCTACTTTTTCCTTCAGATAAAACCAACAAATTTTCAATGGGGTTTATGTCGGGGCTCTGAGGAGGTGTATCTATGACCTTTTGGCAACTATAAAGGAGCCATGTGCGCACAGTGAGCTCCTTATATTTGGGGTCATTGTCCTGATAAAATTTAAATTTTGGCTTTTTATCGACAATATAGTCAAATTTTTCAGCACTTTGCCTCAAGTTTGTTTTGAGAATGGAGAGATATTGCTCAGTATTCATTGTGTTTTCAGTAAACGCAAGCTCTCCCACTCCCTTGCTGCTAATGCATCCCCAAACCATCACTGACAATTTGCCGAATTTTACTGTCGGAATGATGTTGCGCTGATCTAAAGCTGTTAACGGCTTGCGCCATACTCTAGTAGGTCCATCATTGTAGTACAGCATTATTTTGGTTTCGTCACAGAATATGACGTCATCCCAATAGTTGTCCGGCTTGATGCTCATGTTGACAGCAAAAGTTAAGCGCGGTCTGCCCGCTCGTCAACTTCTTCTTTCGACCACTTCCATACTTTGCTTCCAATCTGTCTCAATTTTCGGCTCGATTTAAAACATTATACATTGTTTTTCGCGATACACGAAACATCTTCACTAGCTCAGCTACAGATTTTCCAATTTGGTGATTATAATAAATCAATTGGGTATCGTAAAAAGTCAATCTGGCATGTTAAATAATTTTAAAATTAGCTTTTTGACTGGTGTGCAGAAAAGTTTCGCAATTAAATGGAAAGGAATGGAAACATAGCGCATAGTACACAAGCATAGATAACAGTAAAGTACCGTTTTTTCTTCAAATAGAACAAAACAGAATCGAAAACTAAATTGTGTAAAGAGTTTCTTGACAGTGTCAAAAATTTGTAAACTCATATTTTGTTATTTTAAAATTTTCCCTCTCGTTGTAGTGTTTTTATTTTTGAACCTACTAATTTAAAATTTGCTAAATAATAGTTATGCATTAAAAAAATATTGAAAAAAAAATAACTAAAGGCGTTATATTTGAATACAAAGTCAAAAAATATTTTTTTTTTTCAGTGTGTAAAGAGTTTCTTGACATACTGTATATCAATCTTTTTATGACAATTTCTTATTAAAATAATATTTTTTAAATGGGCTGAAGAAATTTTATTGCGTTGTTTGGAACAAATAAATTTTAAATCTGAAAATATTTGTTCACATATATAAGTAGAGGGAAAAAATGATGAACATTTAAATGAATTTTTTTCAATTCAGGGTAGAATGAATCATCCAAATTTTGCCAGAATTCAATAATACTTGATTTGTTCGAAACTTCCCGATCACTTCGTAGAATTATTAATTCTGTCTGACTGCAAATAAAATTCATATCGACTTATATCGCAATGAAAGGGATTTTCAAACAAATCTAGAAGTGGTTGGATTTTTTCAAAATCTTTGAATCTACTTTCAAAACTATTAAAAAGAGTTTCTAATATTACAATGTGATCACATTGTTTGATATATTTAATTTTTGAGAAAATTAATGCAGTTTTTGGGAAATTTGCATAATTACCTTCTTTGATTTCTGCAATTAATAAAAATGACTTCGTTTTGAAATGGCAGAGTAGTTTTACCACATCATGGATGGTTTTTTCACATCCTTGAAGTTGCTTATTTAATTCATTTAATATTAAGGAAATATTTGTTATAAATGTTAAATTAAAAATAAATTTATTATCTTTCAAAAACCCGACTACAGTTTTTTTCTAGACCTTCAACCTCGAGGAACTGCTGAACCTCTTCTCTTAGCTGAAATAATCTGTTGAGACACTCCCCTCGACTTAACCATTTTTAAGTCTGAGTACCCAGCGCTCTTATATTTTAAAAATTTTACAAATTTTCTGTGGGTAAGTGAGTTATGCCCACCACGTATTCTGTTTATTATTTTCTCTGAGATTTTCATAACGGGATTTCTACTTATGAGTTTGGAGCAAAGTGCAACTTGATGTATGATGCAATGAAAATTATGTACATTTATGCCATGCTTTTTCAGCTGCCCGATAAAACCGTCATAGTTACCAATCATAACGTTTGCTCCATCTGTACACAATACTGCGAATTTTGTCATATCGACAACTGAAAAAAGCTTTTCATTAACGACCTCGAATAACAACTTAATTAATAGTATAATGGAAATTAACAAAATGTCTTTTAAGAATATATTCCCTATTATCTTTAAAAGACTTGGAACATAAAAGGCATTGCATGGCATCAAAGGCATTTAGAATCATAAAATATTTTTCGCAGGGCATATTTCGTTTTGCGCTATGGTCTTCCGTGATGTTAATTCGTTGATGGCTCGACAACGACTGAACGATAGAGCGTAAGCGTACGTGTGAAGTTAGTTTGCACCAGAGATAAAGAGATGTTTAACTCCTCTCTCACTGGAAGTGAGAGAGCAATTGCTAAACGTCAAAACCACCTAAACTTGATCAACTGTCAAAGTTTAGGTGGTTTTGACGTTTAGCAATTGGAAACGAGCGATGGCCAGATTGAAATCTTACCAAAACATATATAAACGGAGGGATTTGTTGCATCGTTCAAGACCACTTCTTGAAAATGTAAAACAATGAAAATTAAAAAAAAAATGATTAAAAAAATTTAATGAATGAGAGCTAACAAACTTAAGTCTTTTTATTGGGTATTGAAAGGTCAAAATTCAGTTCTTCTAATATACTTTAAAAATATTTAAATAGTTCCTCCATATAATAAATAACCACTACATAGTAATTTTTATTCGTACTGAATGTTGGGTGTTTTAATTTAAAATGCCCAAAAATTCTTATTTTATTCGATCTGGCCATAATAAAAATGTTATAAAAAAACGCTTATTTTGAGGCGCTCTCACACTGGAATAAGTTGAACATCCCTTTATTCCTGGTTTGCACAATTGTGCTAAGAAATGCCGACCACTGCTTTAAAGTAAATTTTTTGAAGGATATCCCTTTCTATGCACAAACTACTCAGTCGTTCTTGTAAGATTGTTGTTCGCAATTCATTTTAGGCTGCGAAAATGACCGCTCTCCACTACAATTGGTAACCATTAGACAAAGGAATATTATAATTATTATTACTTTGAGACATTTAAATCCGCTGATTGCTTTGCTGTGTTTTTTAAATATTGGCTTAAATGAAAACATTCTGTTTTGAGCTCATCTGCATTAATGTCTTCATGATAAAATTCTGGAAATTCTTTGCATTTTTTGATCAACTCGACAGATTCAATTGTTGTTAACTGACATAGAAAACTAAATCGACTATAAATTTCTTGGTATGCTGCCAAACGTTTTTCTAAATGTGTATTTAATGTGTCAATTATGGGTATCTACACAAAGTTTATCCTTGCCTCTCAACTGTGCAGTCTCTGAAGATCCTTCAAAAAAAGTGATGCTTGTGCCGCGAATTTTTTTTCTTTCAAATGTATCTGTGTAGTCAGCAAATGGATTTTTTTCTTTAGTAGCCGTTTCGTACTGATCAAAATTATTGCGTGCGGTATTGCCGTAACTGATCAGAGATTCGTAAAGTTTCGTTACAACGTCCATGGTCAGGGTGCTATTCTGTATACTCAGACTTGTTTTATTCATAATTCCCAAAAGATCATTCCACATTTCTGTTAGAAAGCATTCTCAAATTTTCCCTTTTTTCTAGGCATTGGGCTTCCTTTCTAGTGTCTCCTGGTTGATTGGTCTCACTTGCGATTGAAGACAATGCTTCAGAAATATTTAAATAACCATTTTGCAAAGCATTAATAGCATTGGCACGTGCAGACCATCTAGTTTCCGAAAGAGACTTTAGGACTCTATTTGCTCCTAAATGCTCTGTCAAAATTTTCCATCGTTTTGTCGAAATAAAGAAAAAATTGAACAATTTTTGTACAAATTGAAAGAATAATACCGGTTCAGTAACACACTCAACAGCCTGAAAATCCACTAAATTTAGCGAATGTGCTGCATATGAAACGTAAATCGCAAATTCGCAAATTTCTTTTATTCTTGACTGAACACCAGAGTACTTTCCAGACATATTTGATGCATTATCATAGCTCTGCCCACGACAATCTTTTATAGGAATATCAAGGCTTTCAAAAAAGTTTAAAATGGTATCTGCGATATATTTCGCATTATGTTTATTCAAAGGCAAAAATTGCATAAATCTCTCAATAGGCTGTCCGTCTTTTACGTATCTAACTAAGAAAGTTAGTTGGTCAACGTGGGACAGATCTGGCGTAGAATCTACGCTAAAAGAATAGTACTTTGCTGATTTAAGTTCTTTGACAATGGTTTTCAAAACTTGCTGTCCATTAAATTAATAAGTTCATTACAAATATTTTCCGATATATATGAGGTACTTCCTTTTCCACGATTTCCGGAGTTTTGTATGTGATCAGCAAGAAAAGGATCAAATTCACTAATCAGTTCTAAGCATCCAAAAAAATTCCAATTTTTTTCGATCCTAATGTCTCATTATCGCCACGAAAAGCAAAGCCTCTTGAAGCCAAAACTTTCACTACTGCAACAATCCTCCTAAGCACATTCTTCCAATAGTTAATTTCTGTATTATATTGGGACTGAAACTCAGTATCAATTCGTCCAGTAGTTTTCATTCTTACAAAATAATTCATCATAAATTCCCTGTGCTGTAAACTGTTCTCATGCTCTATCAATAAGTTACTTATATGCTTCCAATCTTTATATCCATTAGGAGAACTTAAATTATGTCCAGTACCAGTAGTGGTATTAAATAGACGGCAGCAATAACAATATAGAGATTTCTTTGCTGGTGAATAAAGGAGCTATTTTCTTTGTAAAGGCTCACCATTCGTCAATTAACGAATAAAAATGTTTTTAGTTAAGTATCTAGTTTTCGTTTTATCCTTTGAATCTGGAAAACTTGAAGAAGTTTCAGAGAAGTCACTATTTATATTTTGGAAAAACAAACAGACGAAGACTTTTCCTTCGACAATTGTCAGAAGAATTAGCAATGCCGATGTTCGAAGAGCGAGCCCCGAATCAGCAAATAATGCTAAACCACTCTACCAAATTGGCAATCGAAAGCTTCTTTGAAAGGCCAATAGTAGAGGTGGTACCCAGAAATGACCAACGTCGAGACGCCACTGGGAGAAGAGGTGTTGTTGGATCTTCGGAAATCCTGCGTTGAATGCAATAAGCCTGTATGCGATTAGCATTCGGTGAACAATTCTAAATGTTTACATTGTAACGAGTAATTTTTAATTTTTCTTAATTTTTTAATTAATTTTTAAAATATAGTTATTAAAATTTACTTTTTCAAATTATTACTTATATTTCACTGTGCAAAACGAAAAAAATTCATTAATTTTTTTGTAACTTCAACAAATAGGCTGACTTCGTAAATGCATATTGCAAAGCATAATGAGAAAGCATAATGTTCATTTACAACACTGCTTTATATTCTGACAATGCAGTGTGTTCATTTGCTAATGGCAACTCTTTTTCATGCGCATTAGTTGTCAATTTTACGCATGACAAATTTTATTCATGCATTTATGTTGGAAATGGCGGCATTATCACCAAAGTAAGTAAAATTAAATAAAAACCAAGAATTTTCTACAAAATTTTCTAATTTTAGCGAAAGGAAATAGACACACGAGCGGAAAATGCTCTGTTGCGTCAAGCGACAAAATATATATTTAAACCTAAAACTAAAATTAAGTAAATTGAATTAGAAAAATTATAAAATATTGAATTATATTATTGTATACTTACCCTAATAATGTTAAATATACTCACCTTAATCCATTACCATAAGTTAACGAAATGAATTATACTTACCTCCTTTTTGTGCATACAACTGTTTTTTCGCGTTAGCTTTAAGATTTAGGCTAAGTCATCTAGTTGCTGAAATAAAGAAGTTAATTGTAATTGAACCGCATTCGAACCCGCACGCGTTTTCCTTTCTCGCTAATCTCGCCGTCGCAATTTTCCGCAAATCAAGTGTCCGGTACAGGCAATTGGTAAAGTGTCATCAAGTGAACATTTTAAAAATATTGAACAACACGCATCCCGGAACAATTTTAATTCTCAAAAACGCTTGAGAAATTCATGCTCCCCATTACAACTAGGTTGCGGCATGAAGGAGATTTCATATCAAATAAAAGAAAGAAAAATTCCATTTGGGAGCAGGTTCTCAAAGAAATCAAAGACGTAGAGGCAACGTTTCCTTTTACTAAAGATGAAATAATCCGCTGTTTTATGAATATAATGATTACGTATAAACGAATCAAAAAACTAAATCATACCTCAGGAGAAAGTGCCACAAACTGGGAGTATTTTGAGGCGTTGGATGAGGTTTTTGGCAGTCGGAGTTGCGTTCAACTCCCAGAAGACATGACGGAATCTTCAATTGAAAACTTACTGAATACGCTTACAGGTGAAAGCGCCACCTCTTCGGTTACTGAGACGCCATCCAGAAATTTAACACCGACCATTGGTATAAAGCGAAAGAAAAATTATGTGATTGATTTTTTAACAAAAGAATCTGAAAAAGATGAAGCGACAATTCTAAAACTTTAAAAAATGGAAGAAGATGAAGTATCTATAGAAAGGGAGAAGCTGGAAGAGCTAAAGCAGATTCGCCTCTTATTCGAAAGAATGGCAGAAAAATGAAATGTTTATCTAGGGTATCAACAAGGGTGTTCTGAATAATTTAAATGTATGAGTATTATAAGTATTGAATTTATAGCATAAACCTTATTTTAGTTTTTTATTATTTTTGTTATACTATTGGAAAAAAATGTACAGTGAATCAATTAAGTTTAGGTACAAAGGCATTTTCTCTAATAAACCTATAATTTCTTCATTAAACTTTGTAAAAAAAAATAATATTTTTTTTGTCAATTCCAATAATGAATGTATTTTAATGCATTTATTTTAAAATCAGTCACTTTTTTCTATAAACACAACAAAATATAACAACAAAAACATAAATTTCATTGATTTAACGTCAATAAAGTTTTGGTACAAAAACGAAAAAAAAATTAAAATATGATTTATACAAAAAAGACAATATAATTTTTATACTTTGTGGGACCTCCTTTAGCTTTAATTATTGCTTGTAAACGGCGATGCATGCTTTTTACTAGCACATTAGTGTCAGACTTTGTAATTTTGGCCCATTCAATTCCTATAGCGGCTTTTAAGGTATCCTTAGACGAAATATTGTGTTTTCGAATCCTTTTTTCTATCAAATCCCATATGTGCTCTATAGGATTAATGTCGGGTGAGTGTGGTGGCGTTTGGAGTTTCTTGCTGTTATATAGGAGCCATTCACGGACTAGATACGACGTGTGTTTAGGGTCGTTATCTTGTTGAAAAAGAAATTGGCTGCTGTCGAGACCCAGTTTTTGCACGCTTGGGCGCAAATTTTTTTTCAGAATATCCAGATACATAAATTTGTTCATTTAATCTGTTATAAACTCCAAATTACCCACGCCTGATGCAGCCATATATCCCCATACCATGATGTTTCCCCCCCCCCCCCCATGTTTCACTGTAGGTATTAAGTTATTTTCTTGCGTCTCTGCATTGGCACGCCTCCACACTTTTATTACTCCGTCCGACCCAAAAATGTTGAATTTTGATTCATCAGAGAATGCAACAATCTCTCAAAACGATTCTAGTTCTTCAAGATGTTCTTTAGCAAATTGTAATCTTTTTTTCTTATTTGCTTTTGATATGAATGGTTTACGTCGCGCAGTTCGTCCGTAATACCCAGCTTTGTGCAGCACATTTCTCACAGTTTGAGGATTTACATTTTTTTGAAATTCCACGTTTATATTATTTGTAATCTTTACTGCTGAAATACAAGGATTTCGCTTGACAGCAGTGATGGCATTACGTTCTTCGCAGGGCGTTACAACTTTAGGTCTGCCGAAACTATGTTTTATATTTAGATCTCCGTTAGTTGTATACGATTTTATAATATTATAAACACTTGAATGTCGTTTCCCCACTATTGTTCCAATTTCCCGTAGAGTTTTATTTTCCAAATATAATTTTAATATTAATTTTTTTACTTCGAGCGAAATTTGTAAACCGCGGCCCATTTTTTTTATTTCAGCAAATAAATACAATAAACTTTTATAGTTTTACACTTTCACACTTGACTATGTATAGTTTACTGTCCAGCTTAAACAAATAACTAAAAAAAATTAACCAAACGCAACAAAAACCAAAACAATTTGACACGATGAATGAAGTGTACCTAAACTATTTTGAGTACTTTCTGGCTGCTTTTTTAATTCACAGCGTCTAAGTGGCGCCACAAGACAGATAACGGCATACCATTCACTCAGTAACGTTGAGCATAATGCAGTTCTTGGAATGTACATAACGGTGTTTTTAAAACTTTTGTTGAAATTAGTTGTTTCAACGATTTTAGCTCTAAATTGTTACTGTACCTAAACTTTATTGATTCACTGTATGCGAGATTTTTAAAAGCATTGACTGTTTTTCTTTTGTTTATTTAATATTTGCTAATTCTTTATAAGTCTAGCTAATTATGTAAAAAATATAGATTCAAACTTAAAACGGTTTAGAAAGAGTAGAAAAATTCAACTACAATTTCTAGAAATCTTTTTGGTATTCAGTTTTAAAGACTTTCAAGTTTAGGCGTGAATATTACTAAGGCATTTGTTTTATAAATTTACGCAGAAAAAAAGTGTGGCAAGAACATCTCTTTTAGATTCAGCTTCTCTTCTCTGTCCTGATTGATGTATAGCTTCTTGTGTATTATTATTTTCGTTATCATCCTGTAGGTCTTCATCGATTTTGCTGTCTATTCCTTCGTTCATAATAATTATGTTATGAAGTATAATGCATGCCATTGCAATAATTTTCGGAAGGTGCGGGCGCTGCACTTCAATTCAATTCATTCGAAAATTCGCCTCATTCGAAAATGGGAGTAGAAAACATCATCCTCCATCATCAAAATAGATTGGCAAAAGTTTTTTGTCTTTACGATGTTTCTCCCATAATTAACATGTTGAATGCATAACACATGCACCCTTTTTTTTCCAACATTTTTTTTGTGCTACTAATATTGCTAGATGTTGGTTCAGCCAATTCTATTGCGTTTATTAACAAATTTTTTAAGATTGCGCTCATTATTAAAACTTTGACAGTTCTCAAACTGATGCTTTGCATAGCTGCGTTCATAAACATCTGTAATACATATTTATTGCATAGGTTTGTAAAACAGTAATGCCATACATTTAGGTTTTGCATTAGTTGCGCATTAATTCGTGGTTAATGCTTTGCAATATGCATTTACGAAGTCAGCCATAATAAAAAATGAACATAATTTGTTATATTATAGTTATCATGTAGATACTTATTTACTCCTTTAAGATATAAAATAAAATTATAATCATAATGCAGTAAACGAAAAGCGCCTAACTTCTGTCGGGGTACCCGGGTACCCGGGTGGCTGAGAAGTGTTTTCATTTTCAAATGTAACATTTCTGACGTTAGAAAAAAATTTAAAGTACATACGAGGTGTGTTCAAAAAGTATCGCGAATCGTAACTGACAGTTTTCTTCGATTGCAGGGGCGTGGTGCATCATGAGTCCTTGCCACAGGGAAGAACGGTCAATAAGGAATATTACCTGCAAGTTATGCGCAATTTGCGCGAAGCAATCCGCCAGAAACGCCCGGATTTGTGGAAGAACAAAAATTGGCTTTTGCACCACGATAACGCCCCTGCTCACACACATCGTTGCTTGTGCGCGACTTTTTGGCCAAAAACAACACACTAATGATGCCGCAGCCACCGTATTCCCCAGATCTGGCCCCTTGTGACTTTTACTTGTTCCCTAATTTGAAGAGGCCCATGAAAGGACGACGTTACGCTTCTCTTGACGAGATAAAGACGGCATTAAAGGAGGAGCTGAAGAAGATAACAAAAAATGATTTTTTGAAGTGCTCCGAAGATTGGAAAAACCGTTGGCACAACGTGGGGACAAAATAAATATTCATGAATAAATATATAATTTTTGAAAAAACACAAAATTCGCGATACTTTTTGAACACACCTCGTATGTTTTTTTTTTGTTTTTTGTTTTTTTTTTACTAGGAGGAAGCATCGAAAGCCTGGACCCCATGTCAGTGTGGAACTTGAATTCGAACTAAACCTCCTACCGTCCTGTACCGTTTCCCCCGGTACCACCGTCAAGTATTACGTCGGGAGGATGGTTGAGCGAAACTCATACGTACGTAATGGTCAAAATGCAGTCAGTTAGAAGTTGCATTTACTTGGCCCCACCTCTGTTGGTTTGATAATCCCCCTTGTACATTGTTCGTCGCCAAACCTTCCCGTCACGTCAATGTTAGTGTGTTTGGGTCGTGGTTGCCCGTTACATTTCTTCTCCGCCGCTGTTCGCTGGCACGTTGAGACTTCATTACCCTGGCTGCAACTTCGCAAGCAGCTTTCCATTTCTCTGCCGATTCGACAATTTGGCTTACCAAGTTATCGGGAGTTGGGTCTTCACCGAAATAGAAGAATGTGTGTTCCACATTTTCGACGGTATCGCCTCCGCAAACCGCATGTGTCGTTATTTTCGTGTCCGAGTCGTTTCAAATATGCTTTGAAGCAGGCATGTCCTGTGAGGACTTGAGTTAAGTGGAAATCTACCTCATCGTGCGGTCTGTTTAACCATGGTTCAACGTTGGGAATCAGTCGGAATGTCCACCGCCCATTTTCGCTTTCTTGCCAGCGTTTTTGCCAGTGATTCACCGTCTCTGCCCTTGCAATTTCCCTCAGTGTATTATGCGGTAACCTGTCATTTGTAAGACATTGAATTTCTTTGGCCAAGAGGTCTAAAGGGTGTAGGCCCGAGATTATTAGGGCAGCATCTTCCGATACTGCGCGAAACGCAGAGCATACTCTTAGCGCGCAAGTGGCATATATAGAAAAGAAGCCACGGCGATAAGATTTTATTTCGAGGGCTTTTCCTCATATTTGGACGCTGTACAGTGCGATTGACTTTAATACACCAGCTAATAGTCGTCTTCTATTTTGCTTTGGCCCGCGGGTATTTAGCATTAACCGGGTCAAGGCTCTGCACACTTTTGTAGCCTTTCCGCATGTGTACGCTACGTGTTCCTTAAAGGATATCCTTGCATCAAGAATGATTCCTAAGTACTTAATTACGGGTTGAGTAGTGATGCTTACATCTTTTGTGCTGAACGTGGCAACTTCCCGAACTTTTCTGCCAGTAATGAGTTCCGCCTCGGTCTTGCTCTCCGCTAGGGTCAGTCCGTTAGTTTCGAGCCAATCGCTTATTAACGTTATTGTTCTGTTGGTAATCGTAACAATATCGTGTATGTGCTTTGCTATAACCACAACAGCGATATCGTCTGCGAACCCAATGATGTGTACGTTTTACGGGACTTTGAGTCGCAGTACTCCGTCATACATTATATTCCAGAGGAGGGGCCCAAGTACAGATCCCTGTAGCACTCCCCCGGAGATTTCGTATTTTTTGTAGCCCTGGTCTGTGTTATAGTATAGGGTCCTTCGTTGAAGTAACTGACTATCAGGTTGTAGAGCTATGCCGGTACAGAGAAGTTCTTTAACGTACTTAGAATACTTGGCCATGATGCTGTATTGAAGGCATTTTTGACATCGAGGGTTGCAACCATAAAATATTTGATGGTGCCGCCTTTCCATCTTTTCCCACTAATGGCCTTTTCCGCCAGTGTCTTCACTAGGGTCACCGCTGCGATTGTTGATCTAGCCTTCCTAAATCCAAATTGGTTTGGGGATAAACCGCCGGCGTCGTCAATGGCCTTACTTAAGCGTAGATAAATGATCCGCTCAAGAATTCTTCCCGCAGAGTCCAACATGCAGAGTGGTCGGTAGAGAGACGGGTCTGTCAGCCATCCTGCATACATAAATTGAAAAGTGCTCTAAATGGGTCTAAGTTCCTAGCAATGGCTGTTTTAAGCGCTATATTTGGGATGCCATCTGGTCCTGAAGGTTTACATTGGTCAAACCGGTCGCATGCCTCTATGACCTCGTCGTTCGTTACTTCTGGTAACACCTCTCTTTGTTGCACCACCACGATCTCTCGAGGTAGTTGGGGTCGGGTCGGGAAAAGAACTGAAACAATTATGTCAAGGGTGGAAGAGGAGGTTGGCATTTGACCTCGAATACGGTCTTGTATGCGAGCCCCCAGGCATTGTTTTCAGCATCGTCACAGAGTTTGAGAAAATATTCCTGTTTACTTTTTTTGATAGTCTGTTTCAAGAGCTTTCTCTTGGCCTTGAAATTTGCTTGTAGAGAGTTGTATTCGTAGGTACCACGAAACCTTTGGTATAGGCGTTTTACTTTTTGGCATTCTTTTCGCAGTTTAGCAATTGAGTCGCTCCACCAGTGAACGGGGGACGATAATTGCGCCGTGGAAGCTTCGACATTGATATGTCGCATGCACTCTTAATGCGGCTCATTATCAATGAAGTCGCCTGGTTAACCGACCGCAAGTTATTAGGTAGAGTAGCGGGTCCAAAGGCTTCTTCGAAGAGGTCTGGGTCAAATGTTTTGTGTCGCCAATGAACTTCTTGTTAAGGTCCGTAAGTGGAGCCGTGTCTGGGGAGCATTTACCTCAAATATAATGGCATAGTGATCGCTGAAGGTGTACTGATCGCTAATTTGCCATTGTGAACTACAAACTAAGCTTGAGTTTACGAAAGTAAGGTCTATCACTGATTGTTTGCCGCCTTTGTTGAACGTGCATTGGTTACTTGTGCTGAGTAGCTCAAGATCCAGGAAAGCAAAAGCTTCTAGTAAGGCTTTGCCCCTACTGTTAGTTCTTTTGCATCCCCATTCAATGCAAGCAAGTCTTGTGCCGCTTGACAATGGTTAAGGTTGAGTTGTAATAATCTCATACGACCTGTTGTGCTGCCTTCTTATATACCGGATACCTGACACTTCCAGTGAAATGCTCAGTTTCTTTGGATCCAGCCTTCAGGCAGAGTAAACATTTCGTACGACAGATTACCCACCCGACTTTCAGCTTTCTACTTTGTAGAAGCTTCCTAGCTGACTCAACCGGGAGTTTTATGAGCGCAGTTTGAGTGCCTCCGTAAGCCTTTCTTATGCCCTTAATTACTGAGATCGTCAACTCCTTGTCTCCCATCTCTCTTTGCAGAGCATAGAGAACCTCTTCCTTACTGGTGATTTCATCGAAGTCTTTACACACAAGTAGGATCTCCTTTCTTCATATTTTCGTGCGAGTCTGTTGGTATCACTGTACCGCTTAGTTGTAGCAGCATTTCTCCGCTTTGTGTTTTGCGTATTTTGGTTACCAGGTTTCCGAATGCGTTCAGATTAGAGTCAGTCCTAATCTTGCGTAGGGTTTCAGCATAGGTAAGCTTCCCATTTTTTGAAATCAATATGGCTTGGGGCTTTGTCTTCGGCAATTTTGTAGACTTTTGGTTAGCTTTTCTAGCTACCATGTTGCACGGTTCCTCCATTGGTTCCAGAGAGTAGCAGTTAGCCTCTTGTGATGCTTGGGTGCCCAGCTGAGTTGCTGGTAGCAACTTTGTAGTGCCTTCTACATTGTTGGTACTGACACTGTCCTTCATCACAATTGATCGTTTAAACTGACCAATCAAATTTGTTTTCGCCCGGTGTTTAAATGAGTTAAGCATCCGCCTACCCTACCCGGAAAAAGCTGGCACACACTAATAAAGCATTGCTCAATACAATATATCTGATGACACCATACTACTATATTACCACTCAACACAACTCACCACACTTCCACATCATTCAACTCACTCAACAAAAAGGATGGGCAAAAGGAAAAGCGGACACAATTCGTGGGTCAATAATCGCTGATACGCATTCGCTTCCGTACGTACATCTCGTTACTCTCCTACGATTATTCAAGTCACCCACGATCCGAGTCAACTTGATCGCCAGCACCGACCCGTTTCCGGAATCTTGAGTGTCACCGCCTTACTCTTCGATATTCTATTGCTAATTAATTTGTGACATCTAAATTTAGTTACTTAAATAAAATTGTTTAAAAAAACCAAGTGTACTAAACGGATATTTTTATTTTATTTTAATTTTTATTTATGCAGTGGTGAATGCTCCACACTATACTGAGTACAAAACTAAACACCCGGGTTTTTGGCGAATTGAGACATGTCCGTTTCGTTTGTTGTTGAGTCTGCTCCTCTGCTATTGGTTCATCAGAGCTCTTTGCGCGGCCTCTTTTCGGCTGGGTAATGCGGAGAGATGCCGCCTCTCTAGCTTCTTTCGTTGCTTGTTATTGCAGATGCGCTATTTGATCTATTAAATTTCGTATGTGCTGGTTGATATGTCTTTGCTTCTGGCTGTGCGTGAGAGAGATTAGCTCATCTTTTAGCACTCCCAGAGCGGAGAGCGCGTTCTCTCCTTCGCTCATTGTTACCATCAAATCACTGCTGTTATTTTTGTTTGATGCAGACATTTTCACTACGCTGGATTCGTTAGTCGAAGCTAAGCCATTGTCTACAGGAGGAATGGGCTAACATCCTCCTTATTACCAGTAAGCTAAAGCTCGTTTGGCTTTAGCTGACATTTCCTCAGCTACACCTACAGCAATCCTTTAGTACTGGTGATCACAAAAATTCCTCAGGAGTAAATCCCTCGGTGATTTCTTTTAGTGTGGAACGTGGGTTGTGGGATGTGTTGCTTTTGTGGAAGGGACAGAGAGAATATGCGCTGTTTACGAATTCTCTTTTCTGTGTATATATTTGATTATTTACTTCTTTACACCTCGTATGCATAATGCACAATTCGCTAGATAATCGGTTAAACCATGGGATCCAAGAGGATTTTAACCTATCTTTTTTAGAAAAAATATTATTCAACAAAATACACTCCGGTGGGTACCCGGGTGGCAACACAAGGGTTAAGATATTTCTTAAAATTGTATTACCATTCTGGGATACCCCCAACCATAGACAATGTCGAAATTTATGTTAGGCCTTGTTTATACGGTGCGGCTTGACTTTAGAATCGGAGTGATTGCGTGAGTGATCGCTAGATGGTGTACTTAGTAAATTAGGTAGGATGTGTTCGGAAATATACCCTCTGATAAGATTACTGCTTTGTGAAAAAGTGTAATATGCCCGAAAAAAATGTGTGATAGAAATTGTCGGTCCTTCGGGCCCCCTGGCCCTGGGCACGGGCCCCGTGTGCCCTTATGGTGAAGATAGTAATGACTGTCGTTGGCAAATATAAAAATACATTGAAGTTAGCGAGAGCGACAACTGTCGGCCTGCAGTAGTGCAGCTCAAATATAAAAAATCAAATCAAAATAACTATGTCCAGTAGAACATGTGTGTTTTAATATTTAACAACTGTCGTTTGCAGTCTGTCGCGCTCATTGTGTTCAGCACATCAATTGCACAAAAACAAGCACATACAAGCCAATCATTAGGGTGTGCCTATATACCTATATAGAAAATACTTTTGATTAATATTGCGGTTTGAATGCAAAGCATATAAAATAAAAATAAAATTAAAAGAATAAATAAATTACCCGTCTTTTACAAAGAAAAACGTTTATATACCTTAAAAAGTATTCAGTTCACACTGAGAAATATATTCATTTTAAAAAATATTTCTACATACAACCAAAACAGTGAACAATAACAAAAATCAAAGTACACCTTGAGCTACACGCTCAAAACAGATTGCAAGATTTATTTCAGAAAGTGACAGTTTAACATGATACTGCACTAGATTTGCTTCTTCACCGATTCACGAAAGCCAAAATCTTAAATTAAAATTTTTGGGCTCGCCTCCAAGCGGCTCATGATGCCATAGTAGATGCCACAAGAAGACAGTCAAACAAGTTCCGGCATCCAACTCCAGGTGCCCGCATTAGACACAGAAACATTCTATGGATAGTATGAAGAATAGCCGTCCTTCCGAGACATATTTACAGCCGTTTACATCTATCTATTACTATCAAAAGCACAAAAATTGTATCACCTCCGATACAAAGCAAAAGGTCAAGCAGGCGTCATAGTTCGTATTAAATGACGATAATTTCGTTTTGCTTGGGAAACTCCGAAAACAAGATATGAAAACGAAAAAATACTGGTCGTTAAACAAGTAACGACACTAATGAACTTGCCAATAATTATTTATTTATTTATTTATTAGGAGAAATATACAAAATAATATTAAACCTAATATTAAAAAATAAAAGAGTACGAGCTATTAAAGCCATCGACTCTGAACAAACAAATAACTTAGGTTACCAGCTAAATACATATAAAGTTATATTTTATTTTGTAAGTAACAATCAGTAATAAAATTATAAATGCTTATAATATTTGCAAACGAAGGGAGTTTTAACAATTGTTGATAGTTTGGAAAAAAATTGTGCTTTTGCCTAATACTCGCTAAAGCCGAACATTCGTTAAAGATGTGATGAAGTGATAGCGTGCTTGCGCAGAGAGGGCAAGATGGTTTTACTTTGCCAGTAAGGAGGTGCTGATGTGTAAGTTGTGTGTGGCCAATCCTTAGACGTGTGAAGATGGTAGCTTGTAGGCGAGATATATTCCTAGGATATACAACTTTTGTCTTTGTGGGATTGAAGGTAGAGTAACAATGGTCGAAACGTTTCCATTCCGTGTGTTTAATTTCGTGAACGCAGCGGTCCAGCATTTTACAAAGGTCGTTTCTGTCATGTGGCTCATATTGTAGGGTTGGCGCTGATTCAAAAAACCGAGCTGCGTGGTCTGCATGTTCATTTCCCATAATACCAATATGTCCTGGTACCCAGAGAAGTGCAACTTTATGACTGTATTTAACGAACATGTCACGAATATTCAAGATAAGTGAGGCAGTATTGCGAATGTTACAAACAGCAGATAGACAAGAAAAGCTGTCCGAGCAAATAACAAATTTGCCTTTGCTATGTATCGCATATTCTAAAGCTTTGAAAACAGCAAAAGCCTCGGCTGTAAATATCGACGAGTAACAAGGAAGAGTCCCGCCTGTAATAACTTCACCATTTGGTTTGGTGAGAGCAAAAGCTGTGTTTGTCGCTTTGGACCCATCTGTGTAAATTGCAGTCCAATTGTTTTCTTCGTAGGTATTCATTAACTCTAAGAAGAGTTTCTGAAATACTAAATTACTGGTGTTGCTCTTTTTGAAGGAGTGAAGGAACGTGTTAATAGTTTCTTTTTTTAACAACCACTCCGGCTGTTTGTTGACTCTCTTGTACTTTGGGGGCGGATATATGTTTAAGTCTTTTCCGTATTTGATACAATGGCGTAAAGTGGATTTTAGCCTAAAGTTCCGTTTATGTCGTGACGCGTAAATTACGGTTTTATGTAGGCGTGCATTTGGGGAGTACATCAGTTTTGGAATTAGTTGCATCGTTCGTTCGTGTACCCTTTATTTTATTGTTGGTAGGCCACATTCTGCCAAGATACACTTAATAGGTGATGTAGGGAAAGCGTTTATACTCCGACGGCTCGCTGCGTGATAGGGAGGTTCCAAAAGTTTCAAATTAGAGTTTGCGCACCATCCGAAAATAGGTAAACCGTAGTCGATTTTAGCGAGTATTAAAGCTCTTGAAGCGTTTATTAGAGAATTGGGATGAATAAAAGATCGTTTACTAGTTAAATATTTAATTATGTGTAGCCTTTTTGTTAGGTTATTTTTAAGGTTAAGACATTGATACCGAAAATTAAATCTTTTATCAAAATACACTCCTAAAATATTTAAATTGCTTACGGATTCTATTACAATATTTTCAAAAACTAGCTGTGGATATATACATTTTGTCTTTTTACAAATACGTAGTAATTTACATTTTGGAATCGAAATGGTTGCACCAGATTTCATGCCCCATTTCTTAAACTCTGTTAGTATTTTCTTAAAAATATTGTTAGCAATTTGGGGATCTTTTATCTATATATATAAAATTAACTTGCAAAACTTCCTGTTCGCATACTCCTCCTAGACGGCTTGCCCGATTTCAATGAAATTTTCAGGGGTGATTGGGGTCTGCTTGGAGGGTGCACATAAGAAATTTAATGTGTGTATCACTGCACGTTTTGCAAAAAAAAAAAAAAAAATTATACATCCCGGCTATACAAATTCTCATGAAATAATGTTTTGACGCAAGATTGGCAGTCCTGTCAAATGCCTTTTACTAAAAACAGAAACAAGAAGACAACTACATCCTGAAATGTCGCAAACTTTTCCATCAGTATTTGGTTGACATGTATGCGAAGATCGAGACCGAACGTGTCAACGTTATTCGATTCAATCAAGCGAAATTGCGTCCTGAAGAGTACAACCATTTGAGAGATGCCGTAATAAATGATGCAAATGTGAATAGCATTGGACGTCTGACAGTATTGCCAGCCACATACATCGGCAGTCCGCGCCAATGCACGAGTATGCGCAAGATGCGATGTGGTATGTGCGCCATTACGGCAGACCGGATCTGTTCATAACGTTCACGTGCAATCCCAAGTGGAATGACATCAAATGCCATTTGTTCCCCGGTCAATCAACAACTGATCGTCACGACTTAACAGCACGTGTATTCAGGGAAAAGCTTAAATCAATGATGGATTTAATTGAGAAACTTCGTGTTTTTGGAGAAGTTCGATGCTGGATGTACTCGATCGAATGGCAGAAAAGAGGATTTCCGCATGCACACATCTTGATTTGGTTAGTTCGCAAAATACGACCAGGTCAGATTGATAAAGTCATCTCAGCGGAAATTGCAATCGACCCACAATTGTTCACCATTGTTGTGCACATCAATGTAGAATATTGCAACTCTGTCAAATCGATCAAATACATCTGCAAATACGTAAATAAGGGCGGTGATATGGAAGTTTTCGGAGTGGCTGATTATCAGAGAATCGATGAAATTCAGCAATACCAAATGGAACGTTATATAAGCAGCAACGAAGCGGTATGGCGCATTTTATCGTTCCCAATATACGACCGGCATCCCGTTGTTCTTCATTTGGCAGTTCATCTCGAAAATGGTTTATTTCACTGCAGACAATGTACAACAGAGCGCAGCCCGACCACCGGGGTCAACACTAACTACCTTTTTCGAGTTGTGTGAAAACGATGAATTTACAAGAACATTGCTATATTCCGAAATACCACAATATTTCACTTGGAATCCATCATCGAAAACATTTCAATGACGAAAGCAAAGGGAGCGTGTTGACGGTTATCCAAATGTCCGTAAAACCGATGCCATAGGACACATTTACAGTTGTGTGCGACGTATCGTGAAGCATGTCAGCGATTGCATTTGTTAGAAGATGATATGCATTGGGACACCGCACTTCATGACGCATCACTCACATCTCATCCAAAGCAAATACGCGTACTATTCGCCATAATAATATCTACGTGCCTTCCGTCAAATCCGCAAGAACTGTGGAATAAGTACAAAGACTGCATGACCGAGGACTTATTAATTTTGGCGCGTAATCGAGCATCGGACGCAAACTTGCTATATACATTACAAATGTATAATGATGCTTTGATATTGGTTGAAGATCTGTGCCTTACAATTGCGAAAAAGGCATTAGCGCAACTTGCTATAACTGCGCCCAATCGTTCAGCGATTGATATGCTTGACCATGAGCTTCAACGTGAACAACAATACGATTCCAATGAATTGCGTGCTTTCATACAACCTAACATTACCAAATTTAATATTCAGCAGAAAAATGCTTATGATAAGATTATACGAGCGGTTGACAATAACGCCGGTGGATTCTACTTTCTGGATGCGCCCGGTGGTACAGGGAAAACGTTTCTGATCTCTTTGATTCTTCCTACTATACGGTCACAGCAGAAAATTGCGCTGGAAATTGCTTCGTCAGGCATCGCTGCTACTCTACTTGATGGCGGCCGAACAGCACATTCTGCGTTGAAATTACCGTTGAACATCAAAGTCGTAGAAACACCAACGTGCAACATATCGAGGAATTCAGCAATGGCAAAAGTTTTGCGAGGAGCTGGAATAGTTCTATGGGATGAGTGCCCAATGGCTAACAAAAAGTCATTAGAAACATTCAATAGAACAATGCAAGATTTATGCCAAAAGCAGCAACTTTTTGGCGGAGCATTAGTCTTATTATCCGGCGATTTTCGGCAAACTTTGCCAGTCATTCCTCGATCAACTCCTGCCGACGAAATAAACGCATGTTTAAAATCGTCAGTTTTGTGGAGACATGTTTAAAGGCTGACTCTTACCATCAACATGCGAGTCCAATTGCAAAATGATCGATCCGCAGCGGCGTTTTCGAAGCAGTTGTTGGACATTGGCGAGGCAAAATACCAATCGATGATACCGGTTTGATCACATTGCCGAACAACTTTTGTACACTTTTACAATCGAAAGAAGAATTGACTGAAAGTGTATTTCCGAATATTGTTCAACACTATCAACGCAACGATTGTAACGTCAACGAAATCAATTTTGCCATTCAAGAAAAATTGCCAGGAGAAGCTACAACATACGAGTATACATCGATTGATAGCGTTTTGAATCAAGATGAAGTAGTCAATTATCCAACTGAACTCTTGAATTCTTTGGATCCCCCCGGTCTGCCACCGCATCGTTTGTTCCTGAAAGTCGGTTCACCCATTATACTTCTACGAAATCTGAAGCCACCGACTTTGTGTAATGGCACAAGACTTTCAGTCAAAAAATTGTGGCCAAATTTGATTGAAGCAACAATACTAAATGGCAAGGCAGCAGCTAAAGTTGTACTCTTACCACGCATTCCCATGATTCCAACGGACATGCCGTTTGAATTTAAGCGCTTGCAGTTCCCAGTACGTCTTGCCTTTGCGATGACCATCAACAAATCGCAAGGGCAAACGTTTCAAGTGTGTGGCGTCAATTTGGAAGAACCGTGCTTCTCCCACGGCCAATTGTTCGTCGCATGCTCGAGAGTGGGAACACCAAGGTGCTTATTCATTTACGCGCCAGGTGGAAAAACCAAAAATGTTGTATACCATTATGTTTTATAAATGTTTTATAAATAAGTAACAGTTTTACAACAATAAATAAAACACAAAGCAAAAACCCTTAAGAGTTTTAATCGATTTAGGTGTAGCGAAGCGCACAGGATATTAGCTAGTATTACAATAAATAATAGCATCGTCCGCGTACATAGTGAGTTTAATGCCTTTAGTTTTAAGACATATCTCAGTTATTTTATCAAAAGCTATAATAAACCGATAGAGGCGAGCCTTGCGGTATACCATTTTTGAGAGGATGCAAACAAGATAGAACATTGTTTATGCGAACCTGAAATTTCCTTAGGATCATAAAAGCTTTTACTTTACTAAAAACTTTTGGACCTGTCTTCCAAGCTGCTAATTGGCTTAGCACTGCGTGAATTCCTATGCGATCAAAAGCTCTCTCGAAATCAGTGACCAGGATAGTGGCATGGTTTTTGGAGGAGAGAGTGTCAGATACATAGTGTTTGAGTTGAATAAGTGAATCTATTGTACTGTGCTGATGTTTGAAGGCCGTTTGGTTGTGATTTATAAAATTATTTTTTGTAGCAAACCATGAAAGTTGCCTTGCAATAATTTTTTCGAAAATTTTACTTAAGCAGGATAGCAAGGAAATTGGTCTGTAAGAAGTAGTTAGGTTCGATGGTTTAATTGGTTTAATAATTGGTATAATGGTGGCTATCCGCCAGTTTTGTGGGTATGAACCTTTATGGAAAATTGTGTTGTACAGGCAGAGTAGTCTTTCTTTGGCTGCTGTAGGTAAGTTTGAAAGCATCGGGTAGGATACCCTATCAATGCCTGGTGTTTTGCCTTTAGCATTTTGTAATGCAGATTCTAGTTCGCGGAAGGTAATATCGCACTCTAGGCTTTTTGCTGATGCAGAGAGATTCGTTGGTGTATAGGTAGCAGATATCCAATGTTGTTTATCTGCGATATATTCTGCAGAAAAATTACTATCTTGCGAATATGTAGACCAAATATTGGCGAAGGTTGCCTCAATATCTGCTGAATTCGTCAGAATACTTTGATTTGTTTTAATGAAATTAATACAATTGTGAGGGATTCCAGTCAAAAGTTTAATGTCGGACCATACCTTTTTGGTAGTTGACACAGGAGAGATTTTGGAAGTGAACACTTCAAAACTTTTCCTTTTAGCGGTCTTTACAGCTCTTTTAAAGAGAGCGTTTGCTTTTTTATAATTGTTCAGATTATAATCAGACATTGATATCTTGAAAGTATTCCAGTATTAATTTTTTTTTTGTCCCGCGTATGGCCAAGATCTTTGTTCCACCAAATCGGAAAAACTTTTGAAGACTTGCGTTTGTGAAAGCCGATGTGGCTTGGTTGATGTTGTCGATTGGAGTGGTGGGTAAACTTTTTAAAATTTCACTTTGAAATATATTCCAGTTTGCGCGTGAAATAATGAATTTTGGGAAATGCTTATATTTTTCAAAGTGGAAGTTTGTTTGAAGTGAGATCGATATAGGGAAGTGGTCACTACCTCTGAGAATAGAGGAAGCTTCCCAACTGATTCTGGGGGAGAGCTGGGGAGAGGATAGGGAAAGGTCGACGCACGTTAGGGAAGAGTGGGTAGAAAAATGTGTGGGGGCGCCATTGTTAAGAAGAATTAGGTTGCTGTCCAATAAAAAATTCTCTATGATTGCACCCCTTGTGTTTGATTTTCGGGAACCCCAAAGTGTGTTCCACGCGTTGAAGTCCCCAGTCCACAAAACCGGAGGGGATAGTTGGGAAAGTAAATCTTTCAAATCAGTTTCGTTAAAAACTTGCTGCGGTGGTATATACATACATATTAATGAAAGTAAAGCTAAAATTTAAGTTGATTTTAAGAACTATTGTTGATAGTGTGGAATTTTAATCCATAATTTCATGTGGTACGATTTTTTTTATTAAAATGCAAACGCCTTGCTTATTGCTTTGGATGTTAGGTAAATTCGAAAAATAACCGCTGTATTGCCTAGGACAGGACATGTTGTTACTAGGAGTAATTGAGATATGTGTTTCTTGAATACAAATAACGTCTGGGTTTTGCTCTTTTATGAGTAATAAGAGTTCATCATAATTGTTGTTGTACCCGTTTATGTTCCACTGGATGATTTTAAGCGTCATTAACAAGACAGATAGAAAAAAAATATTTTGATTAACTGTATATAAGTAGTATGTTCAAATATCGTGTGTATTAAATTTCATCTTCGGATGTAATTAATTCTTGAGTGTTGGAAAGTACTTGAGAAAGGGAAGCAAGGGGTTCGAAAGGTAAGGATTGGAATTGAAGAGACGGAGAGAATGGTGGGTTTGTTTGGTATGGTGATCACAATAATGCATTAATTTTTTCTTCATTATTATTGTTAGTTTATACAAAGAATTATTTTTCACTTTTTAGTTTGATATGCTTTAAAAGCGTGTTTTTTAGTTTTTTTAAACTATATTTATTTTTGATTTTTTAGTTTGATGTGAGAAACCCCAAATTTGTTAAAATATGAACTATGACATGTAGTATTGGTTAAGTAAATCGATAATTAGGCAGCATTTAATATCTACTCGTAATCTTTCATGATTAATTGTTACATTATTTGCGACCAAGTTTTATTGACGACTTTACGAATTATTACTTCTTAATCGAATCATTTCTTCTGAAGCTTCACTGTTACATGGGGTTTTACCTGTCAACTTTGAACAGTCTAGTTCTTCGAATACCGTCCAAAGATCTACAACGACTAAGTGCTACATAAGCTTGTCCAGCAGCAAACAGTCGAGAGCCCAGATAAATTACTGCATGTTCTACTGTACAACCTTGCATCTTATGAACGGTCGACGCCCAACTGAGTATGTTATTTAAATGTCACCAAAACTAGTTTTATATAGATGTTGCATACTTTTAAGCGCATCTTTTTTGTGAACTGCTTAAACTGGTTGCAGTACCACTGAAAAAAGTTACAATCATACATACATACATACATACATACATACATACAAGTGAAGCTAATAAAAGCGTATTAAAAAAGACACAAGTGTAGAGTTCGTCGAACTAGACTCCACTGTTTCTAATTGTTTTCGGTTCTATCGACACTGAATATCCCCACAGACAGCTGGGACCATATTCTGGTAAACATATGCACCGCAGCTTTACCAGAAAATTCGTTACTTTTACTCTACGAAAGAAGTGCCCAACGTGACAACAAATGAAATATTTTCTCACCATCCAATATGAAATTGCGGAAAGGTTAGAAGAAAAAATAATCAAAACTAAGTACATTAAACACGACCAAAATGGAAGCTTAAATAGACCGAAAGTTAGTAACAAAAACAATTCAAACAAAAACTTTCACAAAACGCAATCGTTCACATCTGAGCAAAGAAATCATATGTCAGGCGAACTATGCACAAGAGGATATAAGCTTAAAACTTGCGAGAAGTTTAAAAAATTAAATATTAACGAACGGAACAATTTTGTCAGATCAAAAAGACTCTGTACAAACTGCTTGTTCCATGAACACAATCTTAAAAATTGCAAAAGCAAATTTATTTGCTTATATTGTCACAAAAGACACAATTCAATGCTTCATTACAGCAGATATCCAATCTCACTCCAAAGAAGCGCTTTTACAAAAAGAACCACGGGTTTAATTGCAACAGCAAATCCCGAAGTTCACAAATCTAAAAATTGCCAAGAGACTGGAGTGTTTTCGTCCATTCCAATATAGACGAAATTATCTACTACTTGAAAGTTATGACTGTCAACAATGACGTGAGTGTCAAGTCGCGAGTACGAGGACTGTTTGTTTGATGACAGGAGACATTTCGTCTTGGCCTCGTTCACTGCCAGACCCAGAGTGTACGCCATGTTTCTCAAAGGCACAAAAAGTTCAAACGCTGCACAGCGAAGCACAAAGTGGACTAGCTGCAGAACCAGTTTCCATCATACTATCTCAAGTTGAGGACAAATACCTTAATTCATAATTAAGGAAATTGCAAAAGTTAAGGAAATTTCCAATAACAACCAAATCTAAAATGATCAGTATTGTAAGGGCTACTCGAAAGCCACAACTACTCGATCAAATAATGGCCGGTACGTCGTACGACTACCACTAAAAAACAAAGTCACAGTTACCTCTGACAGTCCCTATATTAAAAACACATACAAAATTTCAGCCCCGCAGGATGGCTTTCGCCAATAAAGAAAAAAAAAACAATTCTGAACAAATCCTAAAACGGTGGGCTACTAAACGCCAAATACATATGTACTAAAACATAAAATATAACAAAATTGTATCAAAGAGTAAAAAATCGACACTTTTCATAAATTTCTATTACAAAAATAAACAAAATCTCAAAAGGAAGGAATTCTTATACTCCCAATGCGATACAGTGAAGCACCTACTTACAAAAGGCAAAGATCGCTCTTATCGCACATAACCAAGTGGGTGGGTTATGGGAATCAGCTACACAAAGCATCAAATTAAATATGAGGACTTTTCTGCTCTACGAGTCGAAGCCGTTCTCCATACACGGCCATTCTCTCGCAAGATCCCTTTAATTTCATAGTCCTAACTTCAGGGCTAAGGAGTACCCATTCTGGCCACATCTGAGCCAGGCGCAGAGTTACTATCCTTTATAAGCCGGCAACACAGACAGTTTAACAAACCGATGGTAAAAAAGTTTTGAATAAAACCACCAATAGTAAACATATCAAGGAAACAAAAGCAAATGCATACCAAATATGTTTAAAATACTCATAAAAGTCGTTTTTAGCATTTACAGGTATTTTGCGCCCTCGGGTATATATCGCACATACGTGTAATAATAGTCAAAATATTTGCCTAGGGGGCCCAGTATGTTTAAATGAGTTAAGCCTCCCCTACTCTATCTGGGAAAACTGGCGCGCCCTAGCACAGTTCAACTCCCTTGAGAAGAACACCACACTTAACATCGGAAAATAACATGCATTAATACAACACACCTGGGGACAAATTGCATTTCACCACAGCAGATGACAACTATCTAACTAACAAAAGGATTGAGTCATCGCTGCTTTGGACACATTCGCTTCTACACTGCGCCGCATCGACACTTCACGCTACTCTCCTCTAATTACTAAATTCAACCACGATCCGTGTTCACTCGATCGCCAGCATCAGAGATAAAGAGATCCACAACTCTCCTGTCACTGGAAATGTGAGAACCACTCACTTACCGAACTTTGACAGTTGTATGGATTGAGTAGGTTTTGACGTTTTGCAATTGGAATGACTGGAACGGCCAGATTGAAATTAAACCAAAAATATATGTGAACGGAGGAATTTGTTGCCGCCGTTCAAGATCGCTAATAAAAATTTAAAGCAATGAGAATCAAAGAAACTGCGAAATTTAAATATATTCCAAGAATCGTTTTGTAATTTGAAGCATAATAGGATTAATTTTCAATTACAAATGATTAAAAACATTTATTAATTGAGAACTAATAGGCTTAATTCACCTTATTAAGTATTGAGAGATCGAAAGGCAGTTGTTTTAATATAAAATCATAAAAAATTTAAGTAGTTTCGACATATATTATATTTAAAGTCCAATATATAATAATTTGCAATCGTAATAAATGTTGGGTGTTTTAATTTAAAATGCCCAAAAATTCTTATATTGTTCGATCTGGCCTTAATGGAAAATTTTCTAAAACGCTTATTTTGAATCACTCTCACACTGGAATAAGTTGGGCATCCCATCATCCCTGGCCAGCATTAATAAATCGTTCTCGGAATCGGAGTATCGGCACCTCGCCCGTCAATATCATATTTAATGAGATTATAGAATAAAATTGTTATAAACCCAAATGTACAAGTATAAAAAATAAACCGGATGATTTTATTTAATTTAACGCAGTGATCCCCAATGTATCGAATATACAAGTTAACTTATTTTATTTTTTTATTTTAACACGTTTTGTCAAAACTGTACAATTATATGTAATATAAAAAATAATTTTTTAATTTTAATTCCTAAGTTGGTGGAGCGATGTCCAACCAACTTAAAGAACAGCCGAATTAAAAGTGAAACTTAAATCTAAGCTTATGCTGTCACCAAGTTAATATTCTAAGCGCCGGCAGAGCGAGACATCGGCAGGAACGCATATTGTTTGTGGCGTGCTAGTAGCGTCATTAAAATCCGTAATATTAGTATGGCGCTCTTTTAGTGGGTAGCCGTACAGTGGCGTGATGCGTTTGCCAAATTGTGTACCTGCATTCCTGAGTATTCTTAAGCTTACATGGTACGGTACACTGTTTAGCAAAATACTTATTCTGTTAACTTACATTTTAATCAGTGGACTTTGAATATATTTTATACGCAATCCTGCTTGTTTATGTTAGCCAAAAACCAAGGAGTATCGCGGAATATATGCCAATGTGGACTTTGAAGCAATGTGCGTATCTACATATGTATGTTGTAAAAATCCTTTTTTGGTATATTTATTGTTATATATAAATCGTACCCGATGTCGATCGGGTATATTTTTCAGTATATATTGTATATACTTATTTATATGCGCCCGCCTGTGCATATATGTATGTATATATACGCATGTATATACTTATGTATATATGTTCCTACTAAAAACCGCTAAAAGAGAATTTATTGATTTTTTCTTTTGATATGATTTGAGTAGTAAATGAGCCAGTTATGCTCTTTGTATATTATAGAAATATACATGAAATATGTGTATGTATGTATGATATAAAATTTAATTCGCACTTATGCTTTTGTTTTTGTATTTTTTTTTTGCTTGTGATTGCCGTAGCTTATTTTAAGCAATCCTGCTTATGCTTCATTAAATATAAAGGGGTCTCGCTGGAAATTTTGCAAGTAAATACTTGAATTTTTAAAAATTTTTTCGCGATAGCTTTGTGTTAAAACACAACGGTAAGCATTTACCGGCAATCACTAATCTGTTGTATACAGTACCAAACTGCTTTGTTAGCGGTTTTTCGGTTTTTACCGGAAAATAAACTGAACACCTAAAACAGTTTGGTAACGGTTTTCACTTATTTTTCGACCGGAATTTTGGTCTGAAACGTAAAATTAAGTTTTAGATTTTAAACCATACATAAATGAATGTGATATATAAAAATTGAAAGGAAACGATACAACTCACTTTGATTTCCGCCAGGCGCTTTTGGGGATAATATGAGTGTATAAGTCTGTGTGTATGTGCCTGTACCTGTGCCTGTGCCTGCGCTTGGTCCTGTGCTTCTTTCTCCAATCCTTGTGCTGCTGGTTATTGTGGTAATTCCCTGGTGGCTTAGTATTTTTTTTCTTTTTTTTTTTTTTGTTTGTGAGTTATTGAGTTATTTGACCCAGCACTTCACTGCACTGACTATACGAAAAATTGTGCTGTCAAAAAATTTTTTTTTCCAAATTTTGTCCACACCGTCACTATTTTATACATATATTTGTTTTTTTGCCAAATTTCACCACACGTTTCTTTTTTATTTCAAATTTTTTTGGTTTTTTTCCAAAGTCTTGTCACCAACGGGATTTTTTTTTTTTTACACCACCGTTTTTGTTGCAAAGTTTTCACTCCCGTGTTTTTTTTTTTGTTTTGTTTAAATTAGTTAAGATTGTTAGCGCGTCACCGTGATTAATTTTTTATTTAACAACAATACATTGTTACCGCGTGACTGTGATTATTTCGTTGCATAGCATTGTATATATGCAATGTTAACTTCTCATTGATCTGGCACCTACATCGTTTCTTAATTTACAGTTATTTTCTCGACAAATGAAAATTATACCTTATTACTATTCTCCTTTGGTAGAGTTTCGAAAATATTATAGAGTTTGTGTGAATATACGTAATAAAGAGTAAACTTCTTTCTGATGTGTTGAAAATGCAGTTCTTAATTTTCATTATTTTTTTGAATTATTGAGAATGTATAATAAAATGTGAGTACTCATATTTCCTATTAATTTGAGGAGTTTTTTGCCCAAATAACAAATTCGGTCTTCACATGAATTATTTTTGCAAGAGTTATGATGTATCATTGCACATGTGCAATACCATGCGTTTAAGCCTAAATTTTTACTTGTAGGGCGCTTACTTATAATGATAGCGCACAAATAATATAAAACTGGGATTAAAGCAAAGATGAGTATTTAGATGAAGGCGGTGAAACAAATTTTAAATTAGATATACATCAATACGAATATAACCAGAAAAAAACAAGCCAATCAGTACATAATTTTAAAGAAGTTAATGTAGACGCAGGATGATCAGATGATCTATTGGATATTTATGCACTCGTCAAAAAGAGCCAAAATGAATGATATCGACAAACAAGATCTGAAAAAGTTTTTACGGATATGTATTTTGATGTCTATTGTTCAAATCCCTAATATTCAAAGATATTGGACGCCAAGAGTAAGGATGAAATGAATGCAGGACACTATGTTAGTGAATAAATTCGAAAAAAATAAAAGTTGTATGTTTTGGCTGGTACGAGTATATATGGATGCAATTACAACTTCGAAACAAGCCAAGAAAACAACAGCATCAATAGACTTCCTGAGGAAATTGATTTGAGATCAAGTCCCAACATAGCTACAAGATTACTAAAGGATATTCCTCCATAAAAAACTAAAGTTTTTTTTTTTTTGATAATTGCTACAAATCTTTTGCCACATATGTAAACGTGGAATTTACTCACTGGGAACAGTTCGTCGGATTCGAATTCGCAATTTAAAGCTTCTAGACGAGAAATTACGATGAAGAAAGCAGAGGAAAAATCCCTTGAATATGCAAAAGTGGATAACTTTCATACGTATATATCTGTAGTTTCCTGAAGAGATAAAACAATCGTTACTTTTAATTTCTAGCTACTGTGGCAAAACTCCAGAACTAGCAGTTTAACGGTTTGATGCGAAATTTGGACGGAAAATAAGTGTCGCTTGCCAAAACGTTCTATCAAAGTATAACAAATTCATGAAGGGTATTGATTTGCTAGATTCTTTCATAGGCCGATACAAAATCAAAATACGCTCTAAGAAGTGCTACTTGCGACGTATAAGTATAATCCTTGTACTTTATTTCTATAGAAAGCACCAGAGAAATGGTTCTGTCACTGAAAATGAAGTAGGGTTGAACCACTCGAGTCACTTGCAAATTACCAAGTTGTGATGGATATTTGTACATATGTTCGGTGCAAAAACGTGAAATTATTTTATGGTTCAACAAATCAAGAAATTGTTTCAAAAAATTTAATATAGAATAAACTGAAATTTATTGTGAAAGTAATAAATTTACTTCTATCCACTTTTATTCAATAAAATAAAGAGCATATCCATTCAGTAACCTTCTTGTAAATTTATTAGATTTGCTGCATGATATTGCACATATGCAATGTTGCGTAACTCTGTTGCTAGAAACACGGTAATCATTAAATTCCAAATTTGTCATCTTATAATAGCCCACATTAAAATTATGATTCAAAAAACTTTTTATTCTGACGGAAATTAAATCATGCAACGAAGGGTTAAAGATTTTAATCGGTTACGTGTAGGCGCACGGATCGAGAAAAAAACGGCTAGGCGCAGTCCGTCAGTCCCTTTTGTCAATTGTGTTCGGTGTCCTCGTGTGTGTGGTGTGGAAGGTATTTGTATATACTGATGCGCTGAAAGTTCGACGTTGAGAAGCTGCAATCATAACAGACAGCCGAACGATCTTCTACTCGGCTTGCACTCCTGCTCACTGAGAGCACTCCTCAACAACTCGGTATAAGGGAACTGTGGCACGGGATTTCAAACTCCTGACGTACAGCTGAAAACAAAATCATTGGTTTTCGGAAAGTGCAAAAAAACAGCTGGTACGACAAGCATTGCCGTGTCGCAGCGGAGAGAAAAGAGGCTGCGTACCTCGCAACGTTGCGATCGACCACAACACGTGCGGGATGGGATAGATACCGAGAATTGAAGAGGGAAGCGAGATGCATTTGCAGAAAGAAAAAGAAAGAGGCCGAAATGCGTGAGTATGAAAAGCTTGATAAGCTGGCCGACAGGGGTAATGCTCGAAAATTCTAAGAAAAAATGCGGCGGCTTACGGCAGAAGGTTTCAAGACCGGAGCATACTCTTGTAGAACCCCCAAAGGTGATCTAGTAACCGATGCCTAGAACATACTTAAATTATGGAGGGAACACTTCTCCAGCCTGCTGAATGGCAAAGAACGCATAACGCCAGCAGAAGGCGAACCCATTTCCCAATCGATGACGATGGAGCAGACGTTCCATTGCTCGACCATGAAGAGGTTCGAATAGCAATTTCCGCCTGAAGAACAACAAAGCGGCAGGGGCCGACGGATTGCCGGCCGAGCTATTTAAACACGGCGGCGAAGAACTGATAAGGAGCATGCATCAGCTTCTTTGTAAAATGTGGTCGGACGAAAGCATGCCCAACGATAGGAATTTAAGTCTGCGCCAACTACTGTGGGATTAGCCTCCTCAACATCGCATATAAGGTTCTATCGAGCGTATTATGTGATAGATTAAAGCCCACTGCCAACAAACTGATTGGACCTTATCAGTGCGGCTTTAAACCTGGCAAATCAACAACCGACCAGATATTCACCATGCGACAAATCTTGGAAAAGACCCGTGAAATGAGAATCGACACACACCACCTCTTCGTCGATTTCAAAGCTGCTTTCGACAGCACGAAAAGGATCTGCCTTTATGCCGCGATGTCTGAATTTGGTATCGCAAAACGGCAAAATACGGCTGTGTAAACTGACGTTGAGCAACACCCAAAGCTTCGTCAGGATCGGGAAGGATCTCACCGAGCCGTTCGATACCAAACGAGGTTTCAGGCAAGGCGATTCCCTATCGTGCGACTTTTTCAATCTGCTTCTGGAGAAAATAATTTGAGCTGCAGAACTAAATAGAGAAGGCACTATCTTCTATAAGAGTGTACAACTGCTGCCGAATGCTGATGATATTGATATCATCGGCCTCAACACCCGCGTCGTTTCTTCTGCTTTCTCCAGACTGGAAGAGGAAGCAAAACAAATGGGTCTTGTAGTGAACGAGGGCAAGACGAAATATCTCCTGTCATCAAACAAACAGTCGTCGCACTCGCGACTTGGCTCTCACTTCACTGTTGACAGTCATAACTTTGAAGTTGTAGATAATTTCGTCTATTTAGGAACCAGTATTAACACCACCAACAATGTCAGCCTGGAAATCCAACGCAGGATTACTCTTGCCAATAGGTGCTACTTTGGACTGAGTAGGCAATTGAAAAGTAAAGTCCTCTCTCGACGAACAGAAACCAAACTCTATAAGTCGCTCATAATTCCCGTCCTGCTATATGGTGCAGAGGCTTGGACGATGACAGCAACCGATGAGTCGACCTTAAGAGATTTCGAGAGAAAGGTTCTGCGAAAGGTTTACGGTCCTTTGCTCATTAGCCACGGCGAATATCACATTCGATGGAACGATGAGCTGTACCAGATGTACGACGACATTGACATAGTTCAGCGAATTAAAAGACAGCGGCTACGCTGGCTAGGTCATGTTGTCCGGATAGACGAAAATACTCCAGCTCAGAAAGTATTCGACGCAGTACCCGCCGGGGAAGCCAGGGGAAGAGAAAGACCTCCATTACGTTGGAAGGACCAAGTGGAGAAGGACCTGGCTTCGCTTGGGATAACCAATTGGCGCCACGTAGCGAAAAGAAGAGACGACTGGCGCGCTGTTGTTGACTCCGCTATAATCGCGTAAGCGGTGCCAACGCCAATTAAGAAGAAAAAGAAGATGCGCTGAATGTGATGTTTGTAGTATGGGATGAAGATGTGGTGTATATGATGCCGGTGTGTTGAGTATGATGAGTATGGTATAGCTGTGTTATGTTGAGAGGGGGGTCAAAGGCTCATTTAGCCAAGCTTTATTTCAGTCAAACATCGCTTCACTGCTACGGACCGCCGGAAAAATGTTGTCGCTACGAACGTGAATCGAAAAAGGGCTGTTACTCGTTCTTGTTGATCCTTTCAAGGGCTGCTGGGTGGTGAATACGCGTAACTGTATGATGTTGTCATGCGTGTTTTCTTCATGTGTGTTGTCTTCGTGTGTGGTGTCTTTATGTTATCGTAATGACATGTGTTGAGGGGGAGCGCTAACTCGTATAGCCATCCCGGTCCCCTAGTCAAATACTATCCAAGCAGTCGCTGTAGTTGCTGTAACGTGGCAACAACACTTCTGAGGCTAGTGGAGGGGTGGTATGACGTCCGCTGTCGACACCGTGCCTCATTTCGCCTCGATATGGTTGGAGGAGGGGCTTTTAGCCTTCTTTGCTAATTCGGACGGCTGGTCTACTGCGATCTGCCCTTGGAAAGTTGACGCATGACGGCCCGTTTTGGGGTACGATGCAGCATAGTGTGGTGTGGCCGGTTGCACAGTTGGCAGAAGGTGACTGACGTACACTCCTACGTATTGTGTACCGTCACCAAACAATTCAGGCAGTGTCCGTGAGCCTAAACAACCTTTTGGCGTTGTATGGGCTGCGTGCCACGGAAAATGCTGCAATGCTGTAGCCGATGAGAGCGCCGACACAGGGGACGTCGGCTGCGTGGAGGCTCCGCGGCTGGTGCTGAGGAGGGCGGTAGTCTTCGCGTACCACTACAAGGAGCGGTTGCAGGAGATGTTGCCGCTGGGCAAGTGTAGTTTTTCTATGTGGCCAAGCTGCCATTCGGTAGGGGTTAGACAGTCATCATGGATGGTGACACAAACTCCAAGCTTTGGCGCTTTTTCTGCACTCTTTCATCGGTACTATTTATGAAGGTCCTTTATATACACTTCCTTCCATCGGCGCCTAAAATCGTGATGGAGAATTTTGATTCTTTCCCATCAATTTAATAAGGATAGCGACCCATGCATTTCTTGGGATATAAAACTTCTTGGCGGACTATTTGTTTCATGAGGCGATGTTCTGCGTACAATAATAGTATGTGGACTTAATTGAGATATAATGTGGCAAGTCGCGATCTATCTGGTATCTATCTATTATGGGATGGTGTTTGTTATACGTTAGGCTTGAATTGACAAGCCGACCATTTGCACGAAGTAGACAATTGAGTAAATGCGGCAAGAGCGGTCTTTGCTTTTTGTACGTCTAGGTGGGTCACTGTATCGCCTTGGGGGTATACTGTGCGTATTCCCTGATTTCTACGTTTAAATCGCTCTACGAATTTGAGCATGTAAGCGATTACCCTGAGGGCTCGGGGGTAAGAAGAATCTCTCAAGGATATCAGTATCATCCAATGTTATGTGAAATGAGTCGATCTTTCGACTTTCTGGAGCAATAATATTGCGCATGGGCGATAATGGCCAAGAATCGGGAGATTCTGTGGTGGCAAGGTGCAGAAGATTACACCTCTTGCACCTAGATCAGCAGGATTGTCACCATCTGCTACGTGTCAACAAGTGGCTGATCCCACTAGGTCAAGAATTTGAGACGTTCGATTGAAAACATACGTCTTCCATGCATGTGATGCTTTTTCCAACCAGGCCAATACAATCGGACCAAAGATATAATATATTTTGCCATATTCAGATGCGTTTCCACTATGGATGCTAGTTTGGCATGTAGTAGTTCACCACATAGTTCTAATCGTGGTAGACTTATTGCTTTTAGAGAAGCCACTTTTGCTTTTGCAACAAGTAAGTGACTTGAGGTCGCCTTGTCGCTTTGTGTGTGAACGTAAACAGTGGCGCAATATGCCTTTTCAGAGGCTTCACAGAATCCGTGTAGTTCCACTTTTTGCTCTGGGACATAATTTACCAATCGTTGGATTTTTATTTGTGTGATATCGTTTAGATTGCTCACGAACTGGGACCATTTTTCTATACGAAGTGGTTTTAATTGCTCGTCCCAGTCGGTCCCATGTAGCAATAATTTTTGTATCAGGATTTTGGCTTGTATCATAATTGGCGAAAGCCATCTTGCGGGGTCCAAAAGTTTTGCCACCGAGGATAAAATCTGAATTTTTGTTATGGCGGATAATGCGGATATGGACTCAGTCGTGTATAAAAACTGGTCCGATATCGCATTCCATTGGATGCCCAGAGTTTTGTTGTACTTTCCTTTTCGAATATAAGGTAATCAGTGTCCAACAAATTTTCGTTTGGTATGCTTTTTAATATATTAAGGAAACTTGCCGTAATCTTTTTTAATGCGAACCCTGCGGGCTTGGATTACCTGTGATAATGATTCGAATACTTGTGGAAGACTGTGACTTCCAGATAGAAAATCGTCGACAGAAGTTTGTGTTTCTAAGACCTGGGTTGCCAGAAGAAATTCTGACTTCGTGTTTTTAGCCAACTTGTGCAGTGTTCGAGTGGCTAAGTATGGAACACAGTTGACACCAAAGGTAACTGCTTTTATCGCGTAGTAAACTAGTTTCGAGGATGGAGTCATGCGTAGAAGTTCACGCACGTGAGTAAAGTTCTCTGATCGCCATTCACTTGGGAGTGGCCAGAGTCGATTCTTTTTCATATGACTCAAGCAGCTCACGACTTCCGGTCTTTGACCGAGTATCCTCTGGGTAGCCTAAAAGCAACCGTTTGAAGGCGAGCTAAAGTGAGAAGGCCAAACATCCCCTCCATAGGGTTGTGCGCTAAGTTTGGGACCCGCCACGTAAAAAACACCCAGTAATGAAAAACAAACAACAGCCTCCGATGAGAGACCCCCCTTTTGATGACGACCATGGCAAACGAAATAAGGACTACGAATTGAGGGCATGCACCTGGAATGTCCGGTCCCTTAATAGGGAAGGTGCCACTGCCCAGCTGGTTGATGTCCTCACGCAAATAAAGGCTGACATCAACGCCATCCAAGAAATGCGATGGACGGGACAAGGAAAAAGACAAGTAGGTCCTTGTGACATTTACTACAGTGGTCACATAAAGGAGCGCAAGTTTAGAGTGGGATTTGCGGTGGGAGAGAGACTCCGCCGCCGAGTACTATCATTCACTCCGGTGAATGAACGTCTAGCCACAATCCGCATCAAAGCGAGGTTCTTCAACATATCGCTGATTTGCGCCCACGCACCGACGGAAGAGAAGGGCGATGTGACCAAATATGCCTTTTATGAGTGCTTGGAGCGCACTTATGAGAGCTGCCCCCGCCACGATGTCAAAATTGTTCTTGGCGACTTTAACGCCAGGGTGGGCAAAGAAAGTATCTTTGGCACTACGGTCGGTAAATTCAGCCTCCAAGAGGAAACATCCCCAAATGGGTTTAAGCTGATCGACTTCGCCGAGGCCCGAAATATGGTTATCTGTAGTACTAGATTCCAGCATAAGAAGATTCATCAAGCTACCTGGCTGTCTCTGGACGAAAAACTACCAACCAGATCGATCATGTTGTGATAGACGGAAGACACGTCTCCAATGTTTTCGATGTGCGTGCGCTCCGAGGTACTAACATCGACTCGGACCACTATATTGTTGCAGCCACGATTCGCACACGCCTCTGTGCATTAAAAAACGCACGTCAACAAACACAAGGAAGGTTTGACGTCGAGAAGCTGCAATCACAACAGACAGCCGAACGATTTTCCACTCGGCTTGCACTCCTGCTCTCTGAGAGCATTTGTCGACAACTCGGTATAAGGGAACTATGGGTCGGCATTTCAAACTCCTTACGTACAGCTGAAACCGAAACCATTGGTTTTCGGAAAGTGCAAAAGAACAGCTGGTACGACGAGAAGTGCCGTGTCGCAACGGAAAGAAAACAGGCTGCCTACCTCGCATCGTTGCGATCGTCCACAACAAAAGAGGCCGAAATGCATGAGTACGAAGAGCTTGATAAGCTAACCGACAGGGGTAATGCTCGAAAATTCTAAGAAAAAATGCGGCGGCTAACAGAAGATTTCAAGACCGGAGCATACTCTTGTAGAACCCCCAAAGCTGATCTAGTCACCGATGCCCAGAGCACACCTAAATTATGGAGGGAACACTTCTCCAGCCTGCTGAATGGCAGTGAAAGTATAATACCGGGAGAAGGCGAACCCGATTCCCCAATCTATGACGATGGATCAGACTTTCAATTACCCGACCATGAAGAAGTTCGAATAGCAATTGCCCGCCTGAAGAACAATAAAGAGGCAGGGGCCGATGGATTGCCGGCCGGTCCATTCAAACACGGCGGCGAAGTACTAATAAGGAGCATGCATCAGCTTCTTTGTAAAATGTGGTCGGAAGAAAGCATGCCCAACGATTGGAATTTAAGTGTGCTATGCCCAATCCATAAAAAAGGAGACCCCACAATCTGCGCCAACTACCGTGGGATTAGCCTCCTCAACATCGCATATAAGGTTCTATCGAGCGTATTGTGTGAAAGATTAAAGCCCACCGTGAACAAACTGATTGGACCTTATCAGTGTGGCTTTAGACCTGGCAAATCAACAACCGACGAGATATTCACTATGCGCCAAATCTTGGAAAAGACCCGTGAAAGGAGAATCGACACGCACCACCTATTTGTCGATTTCAAAGCTGCTTTCGACAGCACGAAAAAGAGCTGCCTCTATGCCACGATGTCTGAATTTGGTATCCCCGCAAAACTAATACGGCCTTGTAAACTGACGTTGAGCAACACCAAAAGCTCCGTCAGGATTGGGAAGGATCTCTTCGATCCGTTCGATACCAAACGAGGTTTCAGACAAGGCGACTCCCTATCGTGCGACTTCTTCAATCTGCTGCTGGAGAAAATAGTTCGAGCTGCAGAACTTAATCGAGCAGATACAATCTTTTATAAGAATCGGCCTCAACACCCGCGTCGTTAGTTCTGCTTTCTCCAGACTGAACAAGGAAGCAAAACGAATGGGTCTAGCAGTGAACGAAGGCAAGACGAAATATCTCCTGGCATCAAACAAAAAGTCGTCGCTCTCGCTACTTGGCACTCACGTCACTGTTGACAGTCATAACTTTGAAGTTGTAGATAATTTCGTCTATTTAGGAACCAGCATTAACCCCACTAACAATGTCAGCCTAGATGCTATAAATAATCGTTGTGATCCTAGGTCTATCAAAGCCCTGAGTTTAAATAGTTCTCCTCGGTGTTCGGTGGACACGGCTGCTGTGGGTGGTAGTAGCCTACTGTGATTTTCGTTATGTAGCGTTTGAGTTTTTAACGTTTTTGATCAGCATGGTGCTTCCTGGCAGTTTTCTGAATTTTTTGTTGCAACTAAACCTGCTGCTCTTTTCACGTTTGCGCTGTTTGGTGGTGAGCTGGAAATGGTAATATGTAACATCGAATGATGTCGTTTGTGGCAATAAACGCAGCTAAATTTGCTTTCACAGTCTTTAGGTATGTGTGCATGTGATAAGCAGTTTGTACAAAATCTTTTTGACTTTAGAAAACTGTTCCGATCAATTTTATTTAATTTTTTAAATTTTTCGCAAAATTTACGTTTATGCTCCCCTGTGCATAGTTCGTTTGACATTTGTTTGTACTGTTCAGATGTGAAAGTTTATTTTTGAAGAAGCTTCTATTTAAATTGTTGTTGCTACTGGTTTGGGGTCTTTGGAAGCTTATTAAGGTCATTGGAAATACCTTCTGGTTTAATTACCTTTTTATCAACCCTTTCTGCGATTTCATTCTGGGTAGTTAGGAAATCTTTCATTTGCTGCCACGTGCGGCATTTTTTCCTAGATAAGAGAGATTGCTCTCATAGCAATAACGATTTTTCTGGTAATGTCGCGGAGCATATAGTCACATATTGACATACATACATACACCCAATAATAAATAAATAAACATTATTAATTTCAAGAAAGACTTCAAACCTGAACACTTTCTGGAAATAAAAGAAGCTTGCTGACACATTTTCTGCTAACAAAACAAATTCTTCTGGCATGCATGCAGATGTGTGTATGTATATGTGTGTATATAAACGAGAGTATTTTTAGTTTAAGCTAATTATTTTTGGCTGTGTTTAGTTTTTGTTTATTATTAATACTAAGTTAAACTCTTATAATACATGCCTTGAATGCTATAATAAAACTTTTTATTATTGTATTAAAAACTGCGTTGTAATAAACACTTTAATATTGATCGAATGGCTGTTTACTAGGCCGGGTCGATTTGTGGGGAGACAAAAAAATCGCCCATTGCTCTATGAAAATCATATTCTAGGGATCAAAATAAGATACTTTGCCGAAGGAACCATACCCCCCAATTTGGGTCGAACGTTTTAGTAGGGGCAAATTTTAAAAAATCCCATAGAGTGCTCCAATCGAGTCCAAATGCATGACCGACCCCTACTAACTTTGAACCTCCGATCCACCCATGCCAGTGGCACACCCCCTGGAACTCCCCTGAGGGGTTCCCCATACAATCATTTCAAAAAATCACCATTTTTGGTGATTTACATGAAAAAATCAGCTAAATTGCTATGTTTTTTCTTTATTTTTATTTATTTATTTATAATAATATCTATTTTTTCTCTTAAGAAATTTATTTAGTTAGAACATATGTAAATAAAAAAAATTAATTTAAGTGAGTTATAGAAAAGAAATTAAAAAAAATTATTGTTTGAAGTCTCTTTTACTTTCAAGTCTGGGCAATTTCGCACGGCTCTCTAATGTCGTCGCCATAACAGCCTCTACATTTTCCGGTATAACCCGTTTGGAAACGCTAGCTAGCAATTGAACATGTCGTTCCGTTCCTTGCATGTGTGATGGAATTTTTGGATCATTAAACGGTGGATCATCTTGATTTAAATATTATTTCAATGTATCGTACGGAATGCTTCGCGTGAATGGTGGTTCAAATACGATATTTATATCATTCAAATTGATCATTTCCGTATAACTTGTGCAATTAAAGTTTATATCTGGTTTTTTTTTAAACTCTAAATTCCATTGGCTCGTCAACATCGGTTCGATAGCTTAGAATTTTCTTGATGGCACAGTCGCGCTTTTCTTTCCTATCATCAAACAACATTGATAACAAGATATTTTCCGAATGCGCATAATATGAATTATCATTATTTACTTGAATGACAATTTTGCGTAAGCGAGGTTCTAGAAATCGTGACCAACCAATGAACTTGAAAAATAATGCACTGCCGTACACGACAGAGCTGTAATACTTGATATTGAAGTACATTGGCATATAACATTTAATTATAAATTCAACCAGAATTCTTAAATTTGCATCTGGATTTTCCGTTGTCACATATAATCGCAATAATCTAGCGGCCTTGGTTAGCCACCCTGGTTTGATGTTAGCCAGATCCACCGGATCCACGCTGCTAGAAATTGCATGGACCATGTCGTATAAGTACTTCGAATCGGTTGAAAATTCTTTTTTTTCTGGAGCAGGGGGCATATTTTGCAACTCAATTTTCTGGAAGCCGTCCACCACCTAAAAATATATAATAATAAAATAATTAAAAATGGTTGACAATTATAATAAATGAGTGATAGCAATAACTTACCGAAAGAGTTTCGCAAGTTTCGATTTGACGGCTCAGTTTTCCGGTTGCCGATCTTGGTCCAGTGCTGGTTGATTTATCCAAAGCTTCAAACAAATGCCGAAACGGAAGTTCGTTGAAGTGTAGAAGGCAAACAAACCAATGCAATGGTCTTTTTAACAGCAATTCGAATCGTCGTATAATTTCACCGTGTGGGCCAGTGTTTGTTGGCTCACCGTCAGTGGATATTCCAATTAATGTATCCAGTGATATATTTTTATCGTTGAAAAAACCATTTTATTGGTTGTTTTGTATTCAGCGGTTTCATGTTCCAGTCTTACGTAACCAATCAATTCAGAATTGGGTTCTCTCAAAATAACAAGATGAGGTTTTCTCTGCGAACTTTCGATTTATCCATGATGAGAGGTTTCCCATGCTTATCTTTAATTTTAAAATCTTGCAAAAGAGCGGTTCCCAATGCTGATGCTACTCTGTCAGGCACACCAAATCTGTCACATATCAAGGCAAAGTTAAAACAATCGTATCTCTCTGTGTATTGTGAACTTGTGCTTCTATCTTCTTGAACTTGTGGTGGTGCGTATGTTGAACCATCGGGATCTTGGTATGTTGGCATTGATGACATAGACGTTGCTCCTTGCTCTTCAGTTTCCATCATAAATGCATTCATTGTTAGTCTTCTCTGATTATGTTGATCGTGCATGAACTCTTTGAGGTGTTCAGGAACCCATCCGCATGCACATGGAGCTGCCTTCAAAACGCATTTACATGTTCCAATATAAAAAATTGTTTCCAGAGATTTTACATACTCTGTAAATTGTTGGGTGTTGTTTCTTCTCTTGGTTTGCTCTTAATACTTGTCAAGCAATTTATTCAATTTATTACATACACTTTTTTTCAGCATTATTTCCATTCCAAGTTTTTCCTAAATTCCAATCAACTTATCTTGTACTTGAGTAGTGAATGATTTATGGGAAAACTTTTTTTGTTCTGTTTTAGCACGTTCGCTTAAGTAAAAATAAAACCTCAAGATATCCAGATGGGTTGGTAATTTAAGATCAGTCGAATCAGTAGACACACCAAAAACAGTAACATCACGCTTGGGAATATGACTCATAGGGTTTTCGATAGTTGTTGATGTAGTTGCTTCATCTTGCGGTGTAGAGGATGGTGGATTCATTGTAAACTTTTAGAGGTAATAAGAATGTAATGGTAATTGTAAAGTAAGACGCGTAGGGTTTCGGTTGTTAAATAGAACTCAGCTCTGGTGGCCCAGAGCTCCTTTATTTATAGCATTCCTTATCCTAATTTATGTATGCACCACATAATGAGTGCCTACACCAGTGGTCGGCATTTCTTGGCACAATTGTGCAAACTAACTTCACATGTACGCTTACGCTCTATCGTTCAGTCGTTGTCGAGCCAGCAACGAATTAACATCAAGCAAGACTATGGCGCAAAACGAAATATGCCCTGCGAGAAATATTTTATGATTATAAATGCCTTTGATGCCATGCAATGCCTTTTATGTTATAAGTCTTTAAAGATAATAGAGAATATATCCTCAAAAGACATTTTGTTAATTTTCATTATACTATTAATTATTTATAAAATTTGCTTAATTTTAATTCCAATTTCTCACTGGGCTACTTTTTTTTCGTGCTCACCAACACAGTGACAGATCCTCTCAGGCCGACCACTGGCCTACACACATCTTAACACTAATCTACTGTACATACCGACAGTACGTACACTAGGCCGGGTCGATTTGTGTGGAGGCAAAAAAATCGCCCATTGCTCTATGAAAATCACATTCTAGGGATCAAAATAAGATACTTTAGTACAGCTACACTTATAAAATCGGTCATAATCAACGATTACTCCCCTCTTCCCATGCTCCTATCCAAAAATCCTCAAAAAATAATTAATAAAACTCCATCCTGCCTAAATAGGATAACAAACTTAGCAAAACAATTCGACATCCCATAAAATTTTAAACCTTACAAAAACTCCCAAACTCCGCACTGGAAACTGGATCACTCAACAATAAACACAAATTTAGCCCATTTCAAAAAAAACGTTACTCCTCCACTAGTATTTAGAAAGCCTTTTTACACAATTATCGAAAAACTCCGTAATTTAAAATTCCTATACACGGACGGTTCCAAAATCAACACCAAAGTTAGCTACAGCATAATTCAAAACAAAAAAATTATAAAAATCGCACACCTACCCATCTACAGCTCAAATTTCTCTGCCGAACTAATAGCCATTCACGAAGCTATCAAATACGCCACAAAGTTACCAGGCAAATTCGCAATCTGCACTGACTCCCTCTCTTCTATTGACTCAATAAAAAACCTAAACAACCAAGACTTCTACTCCAACTCAATTCGTAGGTCTCTACTAGAGAAACCAAATAAGCTAAAATTAATTTGGATCCCGGGTCACGTACAGATACCCGGCAACGAATGTGCCGACATAGCAGCTAAAAATGCTATAAACGCACCACTCACAATTACACCCAATGTAGTCTTCCCGGACATAAAATGCTTTTTAAAATCATACTTCCTCCAAAAACACCAAAATGATAATAACAATCATTCACAATGGTACTCAACCATATCACAAAACTCCAAGACAATCAACGACTACTTAAAAATCAGTACAACCTCTCTGACTAGAAAAGACCAAACAAAAATTATAAGACTAAGACTAGGACACAATAATCTCACACATAAACACCTAATTGACAAAATCCTGTCCAACATCTGTAAATTTTGCAATAGTCAAACAATCAGTACCCAACAAATTCTTGATACATGCACATTCTTCGACACCTACCGACTTTCACTTCCAAACTCAACACCTTCAGAGCTACTCAAAACCCCTTCACTTAATAACACTAATAAATTATTTAAAGTTTTGTAATATATATAAGGAAATATGAACATACTATTATTTCGCAGCATACTGTATAATTAACATCAATCACTCTTACCACTCACACTAACATTCTTAACGTCACCTAAATTATTTGCACTACTGTATGTACCTACATTCATATTAGCTTAAGGCCCAAGATGCCATAGCTTCTACTTTATATATTGTTCTGTAATTTAGTTATAGTTTCAATATTCTTGTAAATAAATAAATAAATAAATAAAATTTCTTAAGAGAAAAAATAGATATTATTATAAATAAATAAATAAAAATAAAGAAAAAACATAGCAATTTAGCTGATTTTTTCATGTAAATCACCAAAAATGGTGATTTTTTGAAATGATTGTATGGGGAACCCCCCAGGGGAGTTCCAGGGGGTGTGCCACTGAAATGGGTGGATCGGCGGTCCAAAGTTATTGGGGGTCGGTCATACATTTGGACTCGATTGGAGCACTCTAAATGGGTCAAAGTGGGATTTTTCAAAATTTACTCCTACCCAAAAGTTCGACACAAATTGGGGACATCAAAATTCGTTTTAGGGGTATGGTTCCTTCGGCAAAGTATCTTATTTTGATCCCTAGAATATAATTTTCATAGAGCAATGGGCGATTTTTAAATCGACCCGCCCTAATATATATATATATATATATATATAATTTTTTTTTTATTTATTTAATTAGTTAATTTTATTATCGCGTCACCGTGGTTAATCTTTTTTTTTTCTTTGTCTCCACTGGTGCCGTCCGGAGCGGCTCGAAGGACCATGAATATAAAAATTTGAAAATAAAACTTCCGACACTCACCTTGGGACGAATCGAGTTAAAAAAATTAAAGTTGAGCTGTTGACTGTTAGCGTGTATGCGCACAGACCGAAAACAAAAGAGGCTGGGCGCCGTCCGTCGGTCCCTTTTGTTGAGTTGATGTGTGTAATGTGGCGTGAAGATGTGGTGTGTATGTGTGGGGTGTAGTTGTGTTACAATTAGAGGAGGCGCAGAAGCTCATTTAACCACCTCGTAATTGACGAATAGAAAAAGTGTTCGAAGTTTCAAAACAATTAGTGCAGTTACGAAATTATAAGGTACACCGGCTTTGAAATCGTGAGCTTTAAAGTTTTGAAATTAGATGTAAAACGTTCATAAAACAGGTATACAAAATTGTAACTTCGTCAATTATGCCTACAAAATTAGAAAGAAAAACCCTACCCTCACCTTACATGTTCGGTTACTCTCGATGTTAACATTTTTTTGTTAACTCCTGAGATATAAGATTATTGAAAGAAAATGTTTTGTCAAATATTACCCTAAGATATTTGATTGCGGAAACATTTTAGGGCGCAATTCGAAATATTGTACAGTGTGGTTTCCAAAGTAAGCAGGACTTTTAAAATAAAACAGAACAAATAGGTTTTTCCGCAAAATCAATTTATTTATTTATTCAAAATAGTCTCCTTCTGCTTCAATACAGCTTTTTGCGCGGTCCAAAATCGTTTTGAAAAGTGTTTTAGCTCGTTGGTCGATATGGCCGCCAGCATGCCTGTGTAAGCCTTTTGAATGGCTTCTACGTCTGCATAACGCTTTCCTCTCATGGGCAAATGCATTTTTCCGAAAAGAAAGAAGACGCATGGTGCCATATCAAGTGAATACGGGGACTGGTTAATGATAAAAATGTGATTTATTGGTCAAATAATCGTCTTTCGAATAGCAATTACCCGCCTGAAGAACAACAAAGCGGCGGGGGCCGATGGATTGCCGGCCGAGCTATTCAAACACGGCGGCGAAGAACTGATAAGGAGCATGCATCAGCTTCTTTGCAAAATATGGTCGGACGAAAGCATGCCCAACGATTGGAATTTAAGGGTGCCATGCCCCATATCTAAAAAAGGAGACCCCACAATCTGCGCCAACTACCGTGGGATAAGCCCCCTAAACATCGCGTACAAGGTTCTATCGAGCGTATTGTGTGAAAGATTAAAGCCCACCGTCAACAAACTGATTGGACCTTATCAGTGTGGCCTTAGACCTGACAAATCAACAACCGACCATATTCACCATGAGCCAAATTTTGGAAAAGACCCGTGAAAGGAGAATCGGCACGCACCACCTACTCGTCGATTTCAAAACTGCCTTGGACAGCACGAAAAGGAGCTGCCTCTATGCCGCGATGTCTGAATTTGGTATCCCCGCAAAATTAATACGGCTGTGTAAGCTGACGTTGAGCAGCACCAAAAGCTCCGTCGGGATCGGGAAGGACCTCTCCGAGCCGTTCGATACCAAACGAGGTCCCAGACAAGGCGACTCCCTATCGTGCGACTTCTTCAATCTGCTGCTGGAGAAAATTATTCGAGCTGCAGAACTTAATAGAGGAGGTACAATCTTTTATAAGAGTGTACAGCTGCTGGCGTATGCCGATGATATTGATATCATCGGCCTCAACACCCGCGCCGTTAGTTCTGAACAACGAGGGCAAGACGAAATATCTCCTGTGATGAAACAAACAGTCGTCGCACTCGCGACTTGGCTCTCAGGTCACTGTTGACAGTCATAACTTTGAAGTTGTAGATAATTTCGTCTATCTTGGAACCAGCGTAAACACCACCAACAATGTCAGCCTGGAAATCCAACGCAGGATTACTCTTGCCAACAGGTGCTACTTCGGACTGAGTAAGCAATTGAAAAGTAAAGTCATCTTTCGACGAACAAAGGCCAAACTCTATAAGTCGCTCATAATTCCCGTCCTGCTGTATGGTGCAGAGGCTTGGACGATGATAACAACCGATGAGTCGACGTTACGAGTTTTCGAGAGAAAAGTTCTGCGAAAGATTTACGGTCCTTTGCGCATTGGCCACGGCGGATATCGCATTCGATGGAACGATGAGCTGTACGAGATGTACGACGACATTGACATAGTTCAGCGAATTAAAAGACAGCGGCTACGCTGGCTAGGTCATGTTGCTTGGATGGACGAAAACACTCCAGCTCTGAAAGTATTCGACGCAGTACCTTCCGCGGGAAACAGAGAAAGAGGAAGACCTCCACTCCGTTGGAAGGACCAAGTGGAGAAGGACCTGGCTTCGCTTAGAATATCAAATTGGCGCCACGTAGCGAAGAGAAGAAATGAATGGCGCGCTGTTTCCGACTCGGCTACAATCTCGTATGCGGTATCTACGCCAGTAAAGAAGAAGAAGAATCGTTCTTCGATTCTGAGCAATTTTTGGTCGTCAGTCAATTTGGGCGGAACAATCCGTGCACACACCTTTCATAAGCCCAAATGTTCGGTCAAAATGTGATAAATCGATGTTTTGGAGATGTCCAATTTCATTTCCATGAATTTCAATGATAGTGTGGGCTGATTGTTGATGAATTCACACACAGTTTCGACGGAATTTCCAGTGATCACGGATTTTGATTAGCCCACATGTTGATGGTCATTTATGTCCTCACGACCACTTTCAAAACGTTTAAACCTCTCCTGCACTCTGAATCTACGTGAACTGCGTTGGATGTGCCATATTCGATAGGCCTGGAGACTGGTTAAAGTGGCGTTCATACCAAAGGCCGCTAAGAGCTCTCACATCGATGCCAAGGACCAGCCCAATTAGCCTTTCCTCGTTGTTGTTAAGAACTTTAGAAAAACTCACGAACTCCAATCTCTACTCTACTCTAATAACAAGTAAGGAAGAGCTAAGTTCGGGTGTCACTGAACATTTTATACTCTCGCATGATAAAGTGATAATCGAGATTTCATTATTCGTCATTTACATATTATTTACAAATTAATTAGATTAGTAGTTCCTGAGACATGGTTCTTGGTCGATAAGTGGGCGACGCCACACCAATTTTCAATTTTTAAAAAAGCCTGGGTGCAGCTTCCTTCTGCCAGTTTTTCCGTAAAATTTAGTGTTTCTAACGTTTTTTGTTAGTCGGTTAACGCACTTTTAGTGATTTTCAACATAACCTTTGTATGGGAGGTGGGCGCGGTTATTATCCCATTTCTTCCATTTTTGAACTGTATATGGAAATGCCTGAAGGAAACGACCCTATAGAGTTTGGTTGACATATCTATAGTAGTTTCCGACATATGTACAAAATGCTTAGTAGGGGACGGGGCCACGTTCACTTTTCCAAAAAAATTACGTCTAAATATGCCAAATTTCACTTTAATATCTTTGATTATGGCCTAGTTATGACACTTTATAGGTTTTCGGTTTTCGCATTTTGTGGGCGTGGCAGTGGGCTGATTTTGCTCATCTTCGAACTTAAACTTCTTATGGAGCCAAGAAATACGTGTATCAAGTTTCATCATGATATCTCAATTTTTGCTCAAATTACAGCTTGCACGGACGGACGGACAGACAGACATCCGGATTTCAACTCTACCCGTCACCATGATCACTTTGGTATACATAACCCTATATCTGACTCTTTTAGTTTTGGGACTTTCAAACAACCGTTATGTGAACAAAACTATAATACTCTCCTTAGCAACTTTGTTGCGAGAGTATAAAAAACGGTAAGGTGGAGTACCTTCCCGTTGCAAATTAAGAGCTCGCGCCTTGAGAGATTTCTTAAAAGCTATTTTTTCAGAGCACCAAGCGAATAACATATTTGTTTTTTGACCAATGCTATTATATTTATATGACCCTGCAAGCCAAAGGTTAAAAACTAGTGAAACACCAGGTTTTCAAACCTTCAAAATCAGCGGCGGCGTGAAACAAACTCACCACTTTGTCAAAACAGTACAGCTGAATTGCTTTAGTATACCTAATCAACAGCTGATGAATGGTTGCATTTTATGAATTCTTATTTAAAATATTTTCGGAATTTTAGACAAACAAAGAAGATTTGAATAATATCTGGAAATAAGATAAATTAAATAAAACTAGTAATAATATCTAAAAGGAAAAAATATTATTATCTGAAAAAACATAAATAATATTTGAAAAAAAAATATATTTAAATAAAAATAGTAATAATATCAGAAAAAACTATTTATTATCTGAGAAAGAAATGCACCCATCTTGACACCCAGCATTCATTATTTGATAACCACGTCCAGTGAAGAAAATATACAGGAAATTCTCTTTAACAAAATCTCATGCTTGTGAAATCTAGAAAGGTTCAGGTCTTTACAGTCGTGGTGAAACTTCCTACTTTCCTCAAATTATGTTGTGTCTTTAGTAGGATGATATTGCTAAGGCTATTTGTGATATCAAGCCTTCTTTCAAAATTAATATTGATTGGCTGCCGCCACTTATAAAAATTGTCCTGCCTTTGCTTATCACCTTAAGCTTTTCTTCAATAAGTCTGTCATCAGGTGACCTTATTTCAGACTGGAAATTGACATTCGTTACCCTTATTCTTAAAGGTGGTAAAAATAATGTACTGTCCAAATATATTTTTTAACTCTCCACCATTTCCAACATGTGCTCCGTTACAGATAAGATATTTTCTTGCAGGTAAATTAATATTTAACGTCGTCAGGGTTTGTTTCTGTTCGCTCTACTTTGTCAAATTTAGCTGTCTTTTAGTGATAATTGTAGCGGAGAAGGCTAACGCTGGATTTCAAGTGTTTATACATATTTCTCTAAAGTCTTTGCTAATGATCAACACAATATTATAATTAAAAAGTTATTCTTTTTAGGTTTGCACTCTGTCTTCTTGCAGGGGTTCGAGTTATGTTTACACAATAAACGTTGTGTTGTTATTGTCAATGGAGTGTCATCCGATGCTTTCATTGCGTCATCGGGAGTTCGGAAGATTAAAATAAACTTCAGAATGACAATCATAGTTTTTATGATTGGTGAATGAAGTCACAGCTTTCTCTGAATTTTTGGTAAATGCAGAAATCTCGTATGAGAACGGACATGGCATCTTGCCTTCTAATTACAAGTAAACAGGACTTCTTGAATCTAGCGCCCCTGGAGGTGCCATCTATATGTCGACTGGTGCGTTAGAATCTGCTATCTTCGTCGATTAGAACCGAAGTTATTGTGTTTTAAGTGTCCGTATGTTTGTGTTATCCCGAAGCAGCTGCCTGCATTTCTTAGATACCCTAATGTAGTTAGTTGTATCCTTTTTGAGTTTTCAGAAGACAGAAGTTTTCAAGAGTAACCTTAGACGCAGAACTGAAGACCTCGAGGAGCTCATTAAACGCTCCCGCGGGTAAGATCAAATGCCTGTCAGGCGCAGTTGGAAGAGCTGATCGAATCTTCCTCCAATATGGTTCCCAATTTCTGTTCCTAAAATTTCTATAAGTTAAACCATTTGGGCGCATATCGTCCAGCCACAAGCTTTATATCTGTGATCATATCAGGGATAATCGTTTAGAATTTTCCATTCCGAGATCAAAGGAAAAATATATCTAGAAGCCAATGAAAAATAAGGACCGGAGGGCCGAGGCCAACAGTCACAAAGGGCACTTACACTATTGCAATGAGAAAGATTTCATTGCATATAAATTCAAAAAGTATCAGAAGGTATGAGTTGGCATCTCAGCTAATTATAACACCAGTTCTTCTTCAAATAACCCCTGCCAAGGCTTTTCTCAGCAAATCCGAAGGTGGGTCTACCTCGTCGCTATGCGGCATGTAGCCTGAGAGCTAAAGTTAACCGGCACTACTTTCCTGCATAGCGTTAACAGCATCTTCGTTTCAGAAAATTGTTTATTTAATTTAATTAATACATTGAAACTAGTAGTTTAGATCAATGACCTTATCAGTGTAGCTTTAGGCCTGGCAAATCAACAACCGACCAGATATTCACCATGCGCCAATTCTTGGAAAATACCCGTGAAAGGAGAATCGACACACACCACCTATTCGTCGATTTCAAAGCTGCTCTCGACAGCACGAAAAGGAGCTGCCTTTATGCCGCGATGTCTGAATTTGGTATCCCCGCAAAACTAATACGGCTGTGTAAGCTGACGTAGAGCAACACCAGAAGCTCCGTCAGAATCGGGAAGGACCTCTCCGAGCCGTTCGATACCAAACGAGGTTTCAGACAAGACGACTCCCTATCGTGCGACTTCTTCAACCTGCTTCTAGAGAAAATAGTTCGAGCTGCAGAACTAAATAGAGAAGGTACCATCTTCTATAACAGTGTACAGCTGCTGGCGTATGCCGATGATATTGATATCATTAAATTATTTACGATGAATAAGACTAATTTGTTACTAATTAATAGTTTTGAGTCGCATGTCGAGCTCCTTTCGTTTGTTTTTTACGTGAACTTCCACCGTAGCTTAAATTCAAGCATCATTCCCAAGTAGTTAACGGAGGTATTCGTTCACCGTCTATTAAAATTGGTAGGTGCTGTATCTTGTGTTATGTGAAAACAATGAGTTCATTCAGTTTTATCTGGCTTTTATTTGCCCATTGTGGTACTGTATTTACAGCTTTTTGGAGATCAGTAGTGGACTCGTGTTCAAACAACGCGGTATCATCTGCAAATGTGGCTGTTGTATCCCATCTTCTTGTTTAAGGCGGAAGTAGCGACCTGATAAATACGGTTATATGATGTGATAAAGCTGTTTTGGTAAAATCAGTTTCAGTTTTGAAAGCAGTCCTTTGTGACAAACTGTAAGAACGCTTTTGAAACATCCAAAAACACGGAAGAACAGAAATGCTTTTTAATAATGTGTGTCATCCTGTGGGTTTGATCCATCGTAGAATGGTTGGCTTGAAACCCAAACTGATGCGCTAGAATTACGGTTTTTCGTTCTATGTTTTTATTGAGACGTTTTATGAGGATTTTCTCAAAAAGCTTTGATATTATCGGTAGAAGTGATATGGGCGTGTAAGAAGATATATCATATCTTGGTTTTCCTAACTTTTGAAACATGATTACTTCAGCAATTTTCCAATAAATTGGTACGTTTTTAAGATGAAAAGCCGCGTTAATAATATTGGTAATTTTTATTATACTTATTGGAGGAAGCTGTTTTAGGACCTCAGCAGTAATCAGGTCGTAACCGGGGGATTTTTATTTTGTTTTATTTTGAATTTCCTCACCCAGCTCACTGCTTGTACGTCTGGAGATTTCTTCGATTTCTTGACTAGAAGCAGTAGGATAATCTACGTGTGTTTCATATGAAGAGAATATTTGGCTAAATAATACGAAAATATGTACTTCCATTTTCATTGAGTCTTCTCTGGCTCAACTATCAGCACTTATTTTAATGGGACAAATTTGAGTTTCTGGTGTTTTTAATCTTTTACAGCTTTTCCAAAGAGAGTAGTCGGAATTTCTTCCATTTGGGAAGATATTTTGAGAAATTTTCCTGAGAAAATCTCTTATTTTCCGATTAAGATTTTTAGCAACTTTATTTAAAATATATTTATTTGCTGGGCAACGAGTTTGATGCCACTTACATCGTAGCTTTCTCTTTAATTTAATTGTTTCCTTTATATCATTAGGATATTGAGAGTTTACAGCAATTTTCCTTAATTCCGGTGCACTTTCCCAAGTTGCGTATTGCATACTTGTTCTAAAATGTAAAATTTCAGATTCCAACTGGTCTGTATTTAATACAGAGTCATATTTAGTAGTATTTTTAATGAGTACGTTTATTGTACAAAAGAAAAACATTAAGTTTTTTTCCCAACGTCCTCGAACAAGCACTCAAGACTGAAGAAGAATCCGTCAATTGATTATTTTTAAATCATAAGCATTTGTTCAAAATTCATGTAAGAATCATTTGAAAATGATTGGTTCACCAAAATTGCTAAATATCTAAATAATATAAATCACATACATAGATGGTATTAGTAGTACTAACTATGAATCAGCCATAGTAAAACATGGACCGGTCCTCTAGTACTAATATAAAATCTGTAGCTTCAAATCCGTTTTACATTTTAACAGCACAACAAAGCGGTTACCAACAATATACCATATATCCAAATAGTTTTAAACTAAAGTAGAATGATTATTTAATATATGTTGAGTCTACCTTATTCAAATACAACCATTTAACAAAAACAAAAAGCAGCCAAAATTCAACTATTTACTTGCAATATTTTCCGGCCATACAACTTCTGAATAATAAAAATAAAGCAGTAAGTAGGATTGCATATCAAATATATAAAATATACTCCTCCAAAACGGCTTTACCGATTTTTACCAAATTTTATATGCGTATTCAATATGTATGAGAATCGGCTACTATCTATTTTCCATTACTCTAAGCGATAAGGGTTGATCACCCTTACATTTTATTTTAATTTTTGGACGAAATTATTTGTTTTTATTTTTTTATAATGTGGCATTAAATAATACATACAACCCTAAATTTTTACTTATTTATCACCAACACCTATGTTTTTCTTCCAAATTTTTGGACTCGTCTCCAAGCGGCTCATGACGCCATAGTAGATTCTGACGATTCAGATCTACCACATAATTGTAAATCATCGGCTTACGATATTTATGCAAACTGCTTACACCATTATGAAGAAACAAAAGCTATCCAATCAATTAAAGCTAATAAAAACAATTGCACCTACTCCACATCCGAGAATAGAGCTGCCACAAATGCAACCATATCAAGAGGCAAGATCAGGCATCCACCTCGAGGTGCCGGCATGTGACATAGAAACATTTTATAGAGGTTATGACGACTGGTCGTCATTCCAGGATATGTTTACAGCCGTTTACATCAACCATACACTATCAAAAGCACAAAAATTGTATCACCTCCAATACAAAACAAAAGGTCAAGCAGGCGTCATAGTTAAACAGTTCGCTCTTAGAAAGATTTGGACAATTATTTTTTTTTTTAGGTTGGTAGTACAGTCAGTCACATTTATGTCAAATTTCATGCCAAAATATTTATTAGTGTTTGAGAGACGTGTCGTTTTGTGAGCTGCTAAAAGTGAGTTTTTCGTATTTTGCGATGTCGAAATTTGTTGTGCAAAGAATTTGCATTAAATTTTGTTTACGGTTTTGAGTGACACGGATATTTTTATTAGATACTAGCTACCCCTGCAGGCGTTGTCCTGCGTGAAATTATTATTTTAAAATTAAAAGAAAGTAGAATTTATATTGTGTTAAAAGTCAAATATTTGCGATTTCCTACATTTTTTCAACGTACGGCAGCTTTATAAACAACATTTTTTGCTTTCAGTTCCAGTGCGTAAATGTACCGAGAAGAAAGTTTTCCAACTTGTGAACACGCCAAGTATAACCGGCCGTGTGAAAAACATGGCATTTCCAGATTTATGCCACACTCTTCTAGCGCTTATCCTTGTATTCGATAGCTGCGTCACAATCAGTCGGGTTCCACTACACGGCTTCGGCGCATGAAGATTAATGACAGACCTAACTTTGAGACGCAAATTATGTGGCAGTATACCAAGCCTCTCTAAAGATTTTAAAAATTCCACTGGACAATTCATGGGTTCGTCTTCATTGTCAAGAGGATTAATCGTTTTGTATGAGCACAAACCTCCCGGCATTTGGCTTTGAATCTTCCAGTTTAAGTGCTAAATTGCGCGTGCTCTCAAGCAATCATAGTTACGACAATTTAGCCAATGTTGACATAAGCATTCGTGATGAGTTTATCTTTCGTTGAAATGAATTGACAAACGGCAGGTGGAATAGATATCAAATCACTGGAAGTATCAATCAGAATTTTCCCATTTCCAATTCTTAGCGAATACGATGTAAAATGTCTTCGGCAGTGTCCCGTAATAGACGCGGATTTGAAGTCTGATGTGTCGAAATGATTATCGCGAAAAGTGTGCGAACTTCATTTGCATTCGAAGTAGCTATCGCAAAGTCCATCGTTTGATTCCAGTGATTATCATATTCAGCAATTATAATTGCTTTCTCAAAAAGTTGCACATATCCTACCATTCACAGTACGCAATGACTCAAATGAAGCGCACATTAATCAATAGCAACCGAAGGTAGAAACATTTTTTCGGGTGGATTGTGTAAATTCATCATAATGCATTAGTTGAAAACACACCGGGATGTCCATCTTCTTCTTGACCTTCCATTCTGAGTAACCATTTTTTTGACGATGCATTCCATGTCTAATATTAAGGCATTTCCGAATAGAGCAATGTTCTTGCAATTAATATTGTTGGTGGCGGTGTTTTACTGGCTGTTCTGTATTCTCTGGGTTTATATACACTCCTTGGACATTCTCCAAATGAATTGCGAGACGCACAACAGTCGGAAAACGTTCATGAATTAAATAAGTAAATATCTTACTAAGCGCTTTATAGCAGTTCACGATCGACCTATTTGATACTTCCTGATCTCATTTCGTTCAAGACCAATAACCGTTATGTCGCTTCCTTTGCTGACGTAATTACAAACGTATTTTATCGATTACACCAAACTTCAATACTCAACATTGATATAAGTTTTGAATGTGAATTAGACAATAGTGGTGAATATAGTACGATGCATGTGTTGTCCACTTTATTGCCATTGTCGTCTGGTGAGCGACGTTGACATAGTGGATATCCATCATTTCCAGTTTGCGTTTCCGGAAGAAAAGCACGTGGATAGTGTTTCGTGCATTTATTGTCAGACATACAAACAGAATTAAGATTGTCGTATCCGCAAGGTCCATGAACCATATTGGATTTCACCACTTCGTATAATACTGGATTTTTCTCTGCATCAGGAAGTTCCGCAGAAATGAGTTCATCAATATAATCTGGTGTAACCACCATCCACCATCCAAAGAAGAATGTATACGTGCGACTAACCTCTCTTTTGCCACTCAGCAGAATACATCTAACATTTAACAGCACCATATATACGTTGCTTCAAGATAAAGTCCATCAAACATCGACCATCGTTGTTTGAAAAGTCGTGCTATGGCATCGTGACGATCGCTTGCTGATTGACCGCGATCCATAATTCTGCACATATGTCATCACATCCTGGGAGTACTTGCCTTGTCTTGCCTTGGGCTGCCACACGTTGATGGCAAAAAGAACGCCGACCGATATTAGGGCGACCTCTTCGTGACTTCGTAACAAATTTCAATCTGCAATTGATCACTTTGTGTGAAACACACATAAAGTTTTCACTGAATAGTTTTTAATAATTTTTCTTTTCAATAGCCGGAATAAAAAAGCAAGCGACCAAAATTGAACGATTCGAATAACTTACAATTCAAAAAATTGAAAAAGAAAACAAACAGAAATTTAAAAAAATTTCTATAGAAAAAAGTTACTTTTCCGACTTTTCCTCATGAAAAGTAAAAGGTATTTTTATTTCTTAACCTTCCCCGATTCACAGCGAACAGTCTCCGAAAATTTCACCAAGATTGGTTCAGCCGTTCTCTTAGCGTTACTAACAAACAAACATTCATTCGTTTGTATGGGAAAAAGAAAAGGGCTGATTTTAGGGAGTTTCCGGCAACTATTCGAAATTTTCTTGCCGAAAAAACCATCTTTGAACCTCAACGAACATTTAAAAAAACGAATTGGTCAAATTGATCCAGGCGTTGTTGAGTTATGCGCTTAGCAACACATTTTGCGATTCATTTTTATATACAAGATATTTGTGATAACCGTCCAAACAATTTCAACTTGTATGTAAATAGTGTTTCGTAATCACTGAAGATATACTGGTTACAAAATTAAACAGTTATCTTTATTCATGTTGTTTTCGGTCCCCAATCAGAGCCGCTATCCACCTTCCGGATAGGTAGTCTCCTTGAATGGTTCCAATGTTGTGTCAGTAACGAGAGCAAGGCGAGTGTTGACACACGTCCTCATGACGCAATGTGTCCAGAACCGACCATCGCAAAGAAGGATTCGTCTCAACTTACATCAACTTAACGATGACTGAGGCAGGGTTTTAAAGAGACGAAAACTGCTTTGATATTAACTCATCAGCCATCTATGCAATGTGTCACCCCTGCATCCTTGCATGACTTAATACTTCGACCACCAGGCCAGAATTCAAACAATCCAACGAGTAGTCTAAACTATGTCCCTGTCAAGATAAAAGTCAACAATCTGTAGGAGTCAAAAGTCTGTCAAGGCCCCAGTTCATTTAGCGTTACCCAGATCGCGCGGAAATATCTACATCCCTTCGAGATTGGATTTACGAAAAGATCGATAGAGACCTTTTTTGTAGGGCATTCCATGTTCTACAAAATCCATCAAATCAGATTTTTATCTATATAAAAAGATAAGAAAAAAAGAAAATTGTAAAGCAGACGACCTTCCTTTTAAAATAAATAAACAAATATATACAGTAATGAACATTTCAATAGATCACTAAACCTGCTGAAAGAGACCATAGAATCAGACAGAAAACAAATAATAAAATCTATAATGGAATAACCAAAGGATAAAATACAATTGAACGAAAATTTTCGTTTAATGACCAAATGAACAAACTAAAAATTATAGAAAATAAAATAAAGAAAGAAAAGAAAATCAAGAAATACAAGATAACATAGCGGCGGCAAAGTACAATATGGTGCAACCAAGTATGTTAACTGGGGAAGAAATTGAAAAATATAAAATTAATTTTTACAAATTAAAATTGGAAAAGTAGGAGTATTAGTACACAAAAATCTAAAAATAATATTTCCCACTAAACTAAAATAAAAATAATAGCTCCGCAACCAAATAAAAATAAAATACTTATTAATAAAAAAAAGTTGTCACCAAGATAGGCGAAAATTATTTCGATTATGAAGTGAATAAATCATTCAAAAATGTTAAATTATATAAAAGCTGTATATTTTCAAATACATGTGAATTTATATATGTACAATAATACAACCACAATAATATAAGTAAGCGAAGACATAGTAATAATAAGAAATACCAATAACGATGTAAAAAGAACAACAGAACTGCGATGATAGAAAAATCGCACTTAATAATAATTATATAAATAAATTTGTAAATTGTAAATACAAGAGCTCAGGAGAGTTCTAACAGTAACGCTGAGAGAGTTGCGTCATCAGATGACTCCTCCACTCACAGGCTGTTACAGCTTAATGTAAGAATAAGTTTTTTTTTTTAAATAATAAATTAAAATTATAAATATTTGCATTTTGTAATTATAAATACATACATATATACCTAAGTTGCAAAATAACATAACAAAATACGATACCACGTTTAAGAATTAAAGAACATATTTAAAAAAAAACCTGACGACAAACCGCACAGTACGGTGAATCGAGATATTTTTATTCCTAAAATTCATTTTTTCTGTTACAACAACAGAAAACGTAAATCGCGTGCCGGATGGAAGAGATACCGAAAGTTGAAGAGAGAAGCAAGACGCATTTGCAGACACAAAACGAGAGAGGCCAAAACGAGTGAGTACAAAGAGCTTGACAACTCGGCCGACACATTACCACTGTTGAAAATTTTACGAAAATGCGGCGACTAACAGAAGGTTTCAAGACCGGAGACTCTTGTAGACCCTCGAAGCTGATATAGTAACCGATGCGCAGAGCATACTAAAATTACGGAGTCAACACTTCTCCAGCCTGCTGAATGACAGCGAAAGTATAACGCCAGGAGAACGCGAACACGATTCCCCAATCGATGACGATAAAGCAGACATTCCATTGCCCGACCATGAAGAAGTTCGATTAGCAATTCTTCTTCTTCTTTTTTACTGGCGTAGGCACCGCTTACGCGATTATAGCAGAGTCAACAACAGCGCGCCAGTCGTTTCTTCTCTTCGCTATGTGGCGCCAATTGGATATTCCAAGCGAGGCCAGGTCCTTCTCCACTTGGTCCTTCCACCGGAGTGCAGGTCTTCCTCTTCCTCTGCTTCCCGCGGCGGGTACTGCTCATCGTTCCATCGAATGCGATATTCGCCGTGGCCAACGCGCAAAGGACCATAAATCTTTCGCAGAACTTTTCTCTCGAAAACTCTCAACGTCGACTCATCGGTTGTTGTCATCGTCCAAGCCTCTGCACCATATAGCAGGTCGGGAATTATGAGCGACTTATAGAGTTTGGCCTTTGTTTGTCGAGAGAGGACTTTACTTTTCAATTGCCTACTCAGTCCGAAGTAGCACCTGTTGGCAAGAGTAATCCTGCGTTGGATTTCCAGGCTGACATTGTTGGTGGTGTTTACGCTGGTTCCAAGATAGACGAAATTATCTACAACTTCAAAGTTATGACTGTCAACAGTGACGTGAGAGCCAAGTCGCGAGTGCGACGACTGTTTGTTTGATGACAGGAGATATTTCGGCTTGCCCTCGTTCACTGCCAGACCCATTTGCGTTGCTTCCTTGTGCAGTCTGAAGAAAGCAGAACTAACGGCGCGGGTGTTGAGACCGATAATATCAATATCATCGGCATACGCCAGCAGCTGTACACTCTTATAAAAGATTGTACCTGCTCGATTCAGTCCTGCAGCTCGAATAATTTTCTCCAGCAGCAGATTGAAAAAGTCGCACGATAGGGAGTCGCCGTGTCTGAAACCTCGTTTGGTATCGAACGGCTCGGAGAGGTCCTTCCCGATCCTGACGGAGCTTTTCGTGTTGCTCAACGTCAGTTTACACAGCCGTATTAGTTTTGCGGGGATACCAAATTCAGACATCGCGGCATAAAGCAGCTCCTTTTCGTGCTGTCGAAAGCAGCTTTGAAATCGACGAATAGGTGGTGAGTGTCGATTCTCCTTTCACGGGTCTTTTCCAAGATTTGGCGCATGGTGAATATCTGGTCGGTTGTTGATTTACCAGGTCTGAAGCCACACTGATAAGGTCCAATCAGTTTGTTGACGGTGGGCTTTAATCTTTGACACAATACGCTCGATAGAACGTTGTACGCGATGTTGAGGAGGCTTATCCCACGGTAGTTGGCGCAGATTGTGGGGTCTCCTTTTTTATGGATTGGGCATAGCACACTTAGATTCCAATCGCTGAGCATGCTTTCATCCGACCATATTTTGCAAAGAAGCTGATGCATGCTCTTTATCAGTTCTTCGCCGCCGTGTTTGAATAGCTCGGCCGGCAATCCGTCGGCCCCTGCCGCTTTGTTGCTCTTTCGGCCTCTTTCTTCTTCTGTCTGCAAATGCGTCTCGCTTCCCTCTTCAACTCTCGGCATCTATCCCATCCCGCACGTGTTGTGGTCGATCGTAACGTTGCGAGGTAGGCAGCCTGTTGTCTCTCCGCTGCGACACGGCACTCCTCGTCGTACCAGCTGTTCTTTTGCACTTTCCGAAAACCAATGGTTTCGGTTGCAGCTGTACGTAAGGAGTTTGAAATTCCGTCCCACAGTTCCCTTATACCGAGTTGTTGCCGAGTGCTCTCAGAGAGCAGGAGTGCAAGCCGAGTGGAAAATCTTTCGGCTGTCTGTTGTGATTGCAGCTTCTCGACGACCTTCCTTGTGTTTGTTGGCGTGCGTTTTTTGCTGCGGGTGCGAATTTTGGCTGCAACAATATAGTGGTCCGAGTCGATGTTAGGACCTCGGAGCGCACGCACATCTAAAACACTGGAGACGTGTCTTCCGTCTATCACAACATCATCGATCTGGTTGGTGGTTTTTCGATCCGGAGACAGCCAGGTAGCTTGATGTATCTTCTTATGCTGGAATCTAGTACTACAGATAACCATATTTCGGGCCCCGGCGAAGTCGATCAGCCTCAACCCATTTGGGGATGTTTCCTCGTGTAGGCTGAATTTACCGATCGTAGTGCCAAAGATACCTTCTTTGCCTACCCTGGCGTTGAAGTCGCCAAGCACGATTTTGACATCGTGGCGGGGCATCTCTCATAAGTGCGCTCCAAGCACTCATAAAAAGCATCTTTGGTCACATCGTCCTATCGATTAGCAACTACCTTTCTGAAAAAGAACAAAGCGGCGGGAGCTGATGGTTTTCTGGCCGAGTTAATCAAACACGGCGGCGAAGAACTAATAAAAAATATAATATATATAGTAAAATATGGTCGGACGAAAGCATACCCGATAATTGGAATTTAAGTGTGCTTTGCCCCATCCACAATACGGGAGACCCCACAATCAACCGTGGGATAAGCCTCCTCAACATCGCATATAAGGTTCTATTAAGTGTGAAATATTTAAGCCCACCGTCGATAGACTGATTGGACTTTGTCAGAGTGGCTGTAGGCCTGGAAAGTCTTGCGCCAAATCTTGGAAAAGACCCGTGAAAAGAGAAGACTTCTTTGCCGATTTCAATTCTGCTATTGACAGCACGAAAGGAGCTGTTTTAGGCTTCGATGTCTGAATTTAGTAACCGCGAAAAACTAATATGGTTGTGTAAACTGACGTTGAGCAATACCAAAAGCCCCGTATGGATCGGGAAGAACCTCTCTGATCCGTTCGATACCAAACTAGGTATGTGTATGAGATATACCACCGATATTTATATAGTTCAGCGAATTAAAAGTCAGCGGCTATGCTGGTTCGGTCATGTCGTCCAAAAAGACGAAAACTCTTCAGTTCTGAAAGTGAATTAATGTATAGCCACTGTTTGCACCTTTTAATAATGCCGCACTAAATATTCAATAAACAAGAGGTAATGCTTACGCAGAGGTAATGCTTACGCGGCACAGTGTAGAATCGAATGTGTTGATGAACGAATTCATCATTCATAATAATTTTTTTCATTGAGTTATAAAATTCATAAGAAATAAAAATTTTCCCAAAAACTATCAAACTTTAACTATTAATATCTTTTAAACGGTTGGGTTTACGAAAAAATCATAGCAGACCTTTTTTTAGGGCATTCAATTTCCTACAAAATCTAAGGAACAACATATTTTTTCAAGTAGTTGGAAGCGAGATATAAATTTTTCTATCTGATAATAAGAAAAAATAAAAAATTGTATGTAGGAGGTCCTTGCCGTTACAAATAAAAACTCATATTTGGAGGGGCTTTCTTAGAGGTGTCTACGAACTTAATTTTCCAAGTACCAATCGAAAAAATAATTTTTTTTTAATTCCCCCAAATGTATGTATGTATGTTTGTTTGTAACTTTTTTTAAGTGGTACTGAAACCTAGAATATTTGGGCGACACTCTAGGAAGGCGATAGTAAGTTTAAGCAGCTCACCAAAAAGATGCGCTTAAAAGTATGCAACATCTATATAAAACTAGTTTTGGTGACATTTGATTATGTTTATACTGAAATATTTATATGTATATAGTATGTACTATATACTATATATAACCGCAGAAATAATATCAAATAATGCAAAACATGTGACTTTTAGGTAATAAACAAATAAATACTTATAATAGAATTTTTGTAGTAAATAAAATTCAGATACTAGTTTTCAAAACGCCTCCGAAAAACAACTGCAATAGAAAACTCCTTGTTTTTAAACTTTGGCTGTCACGTCGATGTGAGCTTGCATCTTATGAACTAAAAAATTAAAAATAAATATAGTTTAAAAAAACTAAAAGACACGCTTTTAATGCATATCACACTACAAAGTGCGAAATAATTCTTTGTATAAACTAACAATAATAATGAAGGAAAAATTCCCATACTATTGTGAAAAAAGCGTGGGGTGCTTTGTGACACATTTTTCATATATCGAGCATTCCACGCTATTTTCACAGTAATGTAGGAATTTTTCCTTCATTATTATTGTTAGTTTATAAAAAGAATTATTTTTCACTTTTTAGTTTGACATGCTTTAAAAGCGTGTTTTTTAGTTTTTTTAAACTATATTTATTTGTGTGCAATTTATACAAATAATAGGCGACACTACATTTTTGTTTGCACATCAGCAGAGAATTTGCAATCACCATATGCAACAGAGCTGCCGTACTGCTGTAATTATTAGGTAGCTCAAAAGCTTCAAATGTCATAACCAAACTTGGTTGAAGATGGTCAAGCAGTTCCTGTGAAACATGATTTCATTGAAAGGGAAGTGGTGCCTTGCTTATTGGCCAATACTTATGCTGTCCATCTTGGGTGTAAAATTAAATGTTTCTGACGCATTTATTTATTGAGCTATCTATTTTATTGTAGTTTTCAACAGCGGGCTAGGTTATCAACAAATTTCAATTAATTTCACAATGTTTGAAAGGTCTGGAAGGATTTTCTGAAAAAATGTTTGGTTTAAATAGCTTTTTTGATTATGAGAAATATGTAAGAGCGCGGGACCACATCCACTTTTTAAACTCATCCTATATATCCTAATTTACATGAAATACAATTATTAGAATTTCAACTTTAAGGAATACACATTTTTCTCTAACAGCAAAATTTATTCGAGAAGGTTACTCACCTGAGGTTCAATATACGTCCGGTTCGTTTAAATACCTGTCCTTCGATGCTTTCCGCTACACTAAAGGCATAACATGAACCACAAGTTCTCTGATTATCTGATTGAGTTTTGAAGCCTTTTTCACGCCAATCTATCGCTTCTGGAGTTTGCTGCATTAAAGATGAAGCCACAATATCCGATTCCAAGTAAATTTCATTTCCAAAATCTTTATTTCGCAATAGACGTAGAAAATTTCTCAAATAAGACAATCCATTCTACAAGTTCAACGAAAACTAGTTTTACTGACTAAGTATAAATACATGTAATTTTCATTTTATTATCAATAATATGTATAGCAACTTAAATATATGACATCGACCTCTTCCCTTATACGTATGTCCAACACAGGAATAAATTAAGGAAAATTAAAGTATGCAACAGGGTCAAACCACGCCAAGTGATCCATGAAAATTTCGCAAAGTCACCGATTTTGAAAATTATCAGTTCTTAAGAAGGGGATCGGACGCATACCCTGTGATATAAATATTTCGTCAAAACTTTTTTTTGTTGAAGTTATTGAAGATTGAAATATGGGGGACGATAAAATTGTAAAATTATTTTCTCACAAACTACTGGAGATATCTCGATGAAATTTTGAGAAGTCAAAGAAAAATGTTCGTGCTACATTATAGATATTTTTTCACGATCTACTTGTTTAAGTTATGATATTTTACATAATTTTTTGTTAAACAATTGAAATTTTTTATGTGTTCTTCACGCTAAAAAAATTGAAAAGTATGTGAGACAACGCGAAAAATATTCACCTTTAATAATAAGGCCTACCGGGTGGGGTGGGGGGCAAAAAATTTAATTCCTTTGGAATGGTATGAATGAACACAAATTCTTTCGCAGATTATTAAAGGTGAATATTTTCCGCGTTGTATTACATAGTTTTCAAATTTTTTTTAGCGTGAAGAGTGTATGAAAATTTTTAATTGTTTAACAAAAAATTATGTAAATTATTATTAATTAAATAAATGGACTGTGAAAAAATATCTATAATATAACACAAACATTTTTCTTTGACTTCACAAATGGGAAAATAATTTTGCAATTTTATCATTCTCTGTATTTCAATCTTCAATAACTTAAAAAATAATAATTTTGACGAAATATTTATATTAGGACATTTGGGTCCGATCCCCTTTTAATTTTCAAAATCGGTGACTTTGCGAAATTTTCATAGACCACTTGACGTGGTTTCACCCAACAGTAAGAATAATACAAATGAAGTATTTAATTTCCAGAAGTTTCGAACATGCTGACACTTAAAACGCAATAACTACACTTCCAATCGAATCATGAAATTCTCACTGGACAATCGATAAAGATAGTAGATTCTAACGCACCAATCGACAAAAGATGGCGCCACTAGGGGGCGTAAGATTCAAAAAAACCTGTTTACTTTGGAAAACCTGTTTACATTAAAGCTATGAACATTTTCAAACCTTTGTTCTTTATAAATTTCTTTATTTTTGTTTCTTTTTTTTTTTTGTACATTTTAATTTTTTTAAATATTTTTATAAACTTTTCTCTAATTAAAATTTCCTTGTTCAAGGTACATTGGCTTTGCTTTTATTACCGAATGATATGAATTATAATAATATTCTATTGCTTTGCTAATTTTTTCTTCAATACTAAGGGATTTTTATTCTATTGTAATACTCTCATTTTTTCACAGCGTTATGGAATCTTTCGTTATCGGTATTACCAATGTGGTTGTTGAGCTTCATTAAATGAAGATTTTCAACACCAGAGATAGAGAGATGTTCAACTCATTTCTCTTCGGAAATGAGAGATCAATTGTTAAACGTCAAAACCTCCTGACCTTTTACAGTTAACGGAGTTCAGGAGGTTTTGATGTTTATCAATTGGAAATTAAGTACGGCCCAATTAAAACTGCGCCAAATTATTATTCTAATGGAGACATTATTAATTTTTTCTCTCCATTTATAACGGCCATTAGTCCGAAGAATAGCAAAATAAAAACTGCACGCAGCTTGTGGACTTGTAAGTATATTTTAACTTTTGTTAAATAAGTTTCAATTTATTCAATAATTTTTTGGACTTGTAAGTATATTTTAACTTTTGTTAAATAAATTTCCATTTATTTAATAATTTTTTGTGTGTATTTTGGGTGTATTTTATTGTCGCCAGTTGCTTACCTAATTTTGTCGCAGATTGGCATTGTTTCCCAGCTTGCACCCAAAGCAGCAGTAAGTCATTACAAAATAGAAGTAAAGGATTCTCGTTAGAACAAAAGTTCATATCACTTTCATGTGATGAAATATCACTAAAATGTCATTAAAGATTATGACAATGAAAATCTCACGTCTAGAATGACTGCAATGACCATAATGATACAATGTATAGGAGGGGAACTTTATAGCGGGATTCTGTAACCAGTCTCTAGTCACTATTTGAGACGTTTTGAGACAAAGTATCAATTTGATACTAGTTACTATTCACTAAACAGTCTCTAGCGTTAGTCTCAAAATATTGAGACTTGGTAGTTAGCTGGTCACAAAACTAAAAAGAACTCTTGCTGCCATTTTCAATGTACTGAATAGAGATCATCATAGATATTAATCGATTGTCGTTTTTTTACATTTTGTAAGCAATTCAAACACGAAAAGGTTAAAAATAAATAAATTTTACATAAATTTCGTAAATATTATGAAACAAAGTCAACATATATTTTTATTTTTATTGATAATTATGTTTTTTGACTATGTTATAGAAAAGTTAATATTTGTTATCGACATATTTGTTATCATTCAAGTGTAAAAACATCTCTGAATAATGAAATGTAATAGATTTTGAGACTGTCACTTACAGAATAGCAAAATCGTCTCAAGTCTCAAAAGTTGTCTCTAACTCAAAATCTCAAATTTAGAGACTTGATACTGTCTCACGTTACAGAATCGCACGGTTAGTCCCATTCATTAGCTTTTTTTGTTGGAGTTTCATGCCAAGGGGATGTTCTCAATAAATATATTCTTGAAGCCATTATCCAACTACAAATTATTGGACTTGTCCCTTGCCATTTCTTTGTGATCAGGGCACCAATTTTAAAAATTGAGATAGTTTGTGAAGTATTAAAATCACGGCTTTTTTCAGTACTAATGGTACAGTTTATTTTAATTATAGTTGCGTATGTTAGTCGGATATAGTGCATTTTTATAAAAAAGCATTCGAATTCGAATTATCGGTATACGAATAAAATAACCTATACTTATATTTACACTAATACCTTTCTTAAAATGAAAGTTAAATTGGCGTCTTAAATGTTGAGTATTACGGTCGTTTCTGGTATGCAGCCCTTTACGCCTCGGAAACCTTTAGTTTAAATCGTTTCTTTTGTAATGAATTATTCGATAGTTAAAAGCAGTTTCGTTGAGGCCATTTTACCCACTAAAATTTTTTTGCAAGTTCCTAGAGCAAAAGAAATTTTTAGATGAGGCAGAAAAAATTTAAAAAAATTTCAGGCGTAGATGAATTAGGAAACAACACAACACATAACTTCAATTTTATCAAGGGGTTTAATGTCGTGGGGCTTATGTTACGAGTACGTAAATATCGTAACAAAAGGTAACTGTGATTTCATTTAGAACCAGAACCTACAGTCGCTTCAGATCGTAACCATAATGTTCTTATTAATTAATTTAGATAGTAACTTAGAAATTAACTTTTTAAAAGAAAATGCATTTAGATATTTTTACGGATATCACTATTTATAAATTTTAAAATGCACATATGGCTGCTGCCATTACTTTATTTAGGAAATGAAACTGCTTCAGATGAATTTATCTTTATGTACCACACCAAATCGATAAATGCAACTTAGCGAAGACTCCTCAAGAACTTGCTGCATTTATTAATAATTTAGAAATATAATTTGTTGAGGAATTTGACACAAATAGTCATAAAATAGGTGTATAAGAAATTCTACTTAGTATATTCAAAGATATTAAGACCTTCTTGTATTGTGAAGACGTTGATCCAACGATAGCTATTGCTCATACTATTAGAATTAGAATTTACTTTGTAACAAAATTTTTGAATAAAGATATACATATATATACCCAATTTTGAAAATAAAATTTTTTGTGTTTTTCTTATAGTTTTTTGTCTTCTTTTTTGGTGGACTAACAAGCAAAATATTAAATAAATTAATAAAAAAAAAAAGATTTTTAAACAGACCGATTAGGCTGATTTTAGAAAGTTTTTATTTATAAATTAGAATTTGGGGATTAAATGTAGGCCTTTGTATATATACAAGAGGTGTTCCAAAGTAAACAGGACTTTTTGAATCTAGCGCCCCCTGGTGACGCCATGTTATGTCGACTAGTGCGTTAGAATCGACTATCTTTATCGATTGTCCAGTGAGAATTTGTGACATTTTATTGATTGGAAGTGAAGTTATTGTGTTTAAGTGTCAGTATATTTGTGTTATCAGTGCGAGAATGAGCTTCGAACAAAGAGCGAAAATTATACTTTGTTTTAAAATTGGTAAAACTTTTACCGAAACGTTTCAATTGATGAAACATGATTATCGGAAATTCCATCGAAACTATGCGTTAATTCATCAAAAATCAACCGAAATCATCACTGAAATTCATGGAAATGGAATTGAACATCTCCAAAACATCGATTTATCGCATTTTGACCGAACATTTGGGCTTACGAAAGGTGTGTGCACTGTTTGTTCCGCACAAATTGACTGACGATCAAAAATTGCTCAGAATCCAACATTCGAAGGACATCATTAAAGAGGTCAGAAAGGACTTCTTTTATAATATTGTGACTGGCGACGAAACGTGGTATTTCCAATATGATTCCGAAACGAATTGCCAGAGTGCTGAGTGGAAGGCACCGGACGGGCCGAAACCCAAAAAATCGGTCATGGAGAAGTGAAGACAATGCTGATTTGTTTTTTGATTCCAAGGGTATTGTCCACAAAAAATTTTGCGTTAATGCGGTATTCTACCTTGGAGGTTTGAAGCGTTAGGTGCGCCGTATTCGATAATGCGCCGGTTCATCGCTTTCGACCGATTATTTGACCAAAAATCAAATTTTGACCATTAACCCCTCCCCATATTCACCTGATATGGCACCGTGCGACTTCTTCCTTTTCGGTAAAATGCAATTGTATAGAGGCCATTTAAAAGGCTTGCACCGCCATACCACTTTTGGAACGTGAAAAAAAGCTGTATTAAAGCACAAGGAGATTATTTTGAATAAAATAAATTGATTTTGCCGAAAAAAAACATTTGTTCTGTTTCTTTTTTTTTAAATCCTGTTTACTTTGGCACCCAAAAATTATTTCGGTAACACGCTTTTTTGAATACATCATTGATAGTGTGGAAAATGCGAAATGGTTGTTTTATTTAAAATGCCCAAAAACTAGTTTTTTTTCTGATCTGGCTACGAAGGAAAATGCCATAAAAAAGCTAATTTTGCAGCGATCTCACACTGGAGTAAACTAAATAATCTTTTATGCTTACACTTTTGAATTAATTCAGTGAAATATCCTTTTGAAACTCATAAAGTATATTTTTTTATTATATTATAGTTTTGTTTGTTCTATCTCTGACATAATAGGCGACAGCAAATTTTGAAAAAAACTGTCAATAAATGTTAAAAAATTTGACTTTGTATGGGTGTAAATTATTATACTGATGTTATACTGATTGTCGTCTCGATATCCCTATTTTCTCATTTTGTTAAGTGCTTTTGGTTTCTAAATTAATTTTTAATCAAGAACGCTTATATTCACCTAACCTTAAATTAATCGAGGTAGATGTGGGGTTAAATATAAATATTAATGAACAGGATGACGAGATAAGTTGAAATCCGGGTGAATATATTTCTGTCCGTACGTCTGTTTAAGCTGTAACTTGAGTAAGAATTGAAATATATAGATGAAACTTGGTAAACGGGTTCTTTCCTAAATAAGTATGTGCCACGCCCACAAAATTCCATTAATCGTTAATGTATAAAGGGTCATAACTAAGCAATAAATAAAAATGTAAAACTTTTATTTGATACAGGGGATCGCAATAAAAAGGGGGCTTCTGTGAGTTAAAGATTTTGAGAAAATAGCTGTAGCGTCGCTCTCTAATTGCTGCAATGTACGTACTTCCTAATCCACTTAGGATACTGTAACCAAATATTTAATACAAATCCCGTCAGGACCCCTAACGACACTGTAAAAATCGGAACATAACCTCGTCTAATCCCCTTACAACTTCTTCTTCTTCTTTACTGGCGTAGAAATCCCTTACGCGGTTCTAGGCGAGTTAACAGCGCGCCAGCAGTTTCTTCTTTTCGTACGGTGGCGCCAATTGAAGATTCCAAGCGAAGTCAGGTCCTTCTCCACCTGGTCTTTCGAACGGAGTGAAGGTCTTTTTCCCCCTCTGCTTTCCCCTTCGGGTACTGCGTCGAATACTTTCATAGCAAGAGTGTTTTCTTCCATTCGGACAATATGACCTTGCTAGCACAGCCGCTGTTTCTTAATTCGCTGAGCTATGTCAATTTCGTCGTAAATCTCATACAGCTCATAGTTCCTTCGAATGCGATATTCGCCGTGGCCATTTATCCATTCTGGAGAAAGCAGAACTAACGGCGCGGTTGCTCAGGTCAATGTTATTAATATCATCGGCGTACGCCAGCAGCTGTACACTCCTATTGAAGATGGTACCTTCTCTGTGTAGTTCTGCAGCTCGAATCATATTCTACAAAAGTATATTGAAAAAGTCGCACGATAGGAAGTCACCTTGTCTGAAAGCTTGTTTGAAATCGAACGGCTCAGAGAAGTTCTTCCCGATACCGACGGAGCTTTTGGCATTACTCAACGTCAGTTTACACAACCGTATTAGTTTGCGGGGATACCAAATTCAGACATCGCGGCATATAAACAGTTCTCTTTTGGTCATAAAGCTGCTTTGAAATCAACGAAGAGATGGTTAGTGTCGATTTTCTTTTCACGGATCTTTTTGAAGACTGCGCGTGGTGAATATCTGGTCAGTTGTTGATTTTCCAGGCTTAAAGCCACACGGGTAAGGTCAAATCTGTTTGTTGACGGTTGCCTTTAATTTTCCACACAGCATGTTCTACATATTTTACAAAGAAGCTGATATATGCTCCTTATCAGTTGTTAGTATCTTTTTATCTTCTTAGTGAATAGCTGGGCCAGTAATCCATCGGCGCCCGCCGCATTGTTGTTCTTCAGACGGGTAATTGCTATCCATACTTCTTCATGGTTGGGCGATGGAACGTCTGCTCCATCGTCATCGATTGGGGAGTCGGGTTCACCATCACCTAGCGTTCCCTCCATAATTTTAGTACGCACCTCTGAGGGTTCTACAAAAGTATGCTCCCGTCCTGAAACATTCTGTTAGTCGCATTACCCTTTCGGCCAGCTTGTCAAGCTCTTCGTAATCACGTATTGCGGCCTCTTTTTTTTTTGTCTGCAAATGCGACTCGCTTCTCTCTTCAACTCTCGGTATCTATCCCATCTCACACGTGCTGTGGTCGTTCGTAACGTTGCAAGGTAGGCAATCTGTTTTTATTGTTTTTTGTTTTTTTTTTTTTCTCTCTACTCCGACACCGTACTTCTCGTCGTACCTGCTGTTATTTTGATTTTTCCGCCAGAACATGATAATATCACCCCAAAAATATTAATTGAGCTACCAAATATTGTTGTAGAGGCTATGTAATTCTTAGTTTCGGATAAAAAGTAATTTCATGGAAAAAGACGCAGACTATCTTAATAGATAAATATGGGAAAGACTTAACCCAGCTGTCTTTATAAAGTCCAATCAGTCGTCCACCCTGTCTTTCTAAAATATTTTAAAATGTGTTACTAAGAAAAAAGATGTTTTCTTTCCTTCACGAAAATAATATAATACCAAAATACCAATTCGGGTTTCATGAAAAACAAACAGGATAGAGCAAGGAAACAGAATTACTGGCAAAATAAGAAAATCATCTTCAGCTATATTTCTAGGTGTGGCTCAATGTTTCATAGGGCGTAGCATGAAGTCCCTTTATAGAAGACTAAATTTTGAGTTGTGTAAAACATTGGAGTCTAATTTAAAAATAGACAATTTATTTTTAAAGTAGGGGATTTCATATCTGATGAATAACAGATAAGGGCTGTTGTACCACATGGCAGTGGTTTAGGCCAAATTATATACATCATATACACAGCAGATCTTCCTACAGCTAATTATGTATTGACATAAACTTTTGCGGATGACACATCTTTAGTGAGCCGAAACAAATTCCACATAATAGCATCAAGAATATTAGCCAAGCGCTTATGGTCTGTCGAAGAATGGCTAGGCAACTGGCGTATAAATGTAAATGAACCAAAGTGTAAAGTCTAAACTCCGAGATCGCTACTTCGGACTGAGTAGGTAATTGAGAAGTAAAGCCCTCTCTCGACGAACAAAAACCAAACTCTATAAGTCACTCATAATTCCCGTCCTGCTATATGGTGCAGAGTCTTGGATGATGACAACCTCTGATGAGTTGACGTTGCGAGTTTTCGAGAGAAAAGTTCTGCGTAAGATTTACGGTCCCTTGCGCGTTGGCCACGGCGAATATCGCATTCGAAGGAACGATGAGCTGTATGAGATATATGATGACATTGACATGGACAAAAACACTCCAGCTCTGAAAGTACTCGACGCCATACCCGCTGGGAGAAGCAGAGAAAGAGGAAGACCTCCACTCCGTTGGAAGTACCAGGTGGAGAAGAACCTGGCTACGCTTGGAATATCCAATTGGCGCTTCGTAGCGAAAAGAAGAAACGACTAGCGCTGTGTTGTTAACTCGGCTATAATCGCGTAAGCGCTGTCAACGACAATTAAGAAAAAGAAGATCTCCGAGATCACCCAAACCCTTTGGCTATTGCTCCGGTACATTCGTGCAATCAAACACGCTTTAAAAGAAAAGATATACCTGCGAACGTATCACCAAAACAGCTCAATCACTTGCTTGAGTTTGTCTTGTTTTTAAATAGATTTATAATTTTATAACTTATTATTAGACTTTTAAAACAAAAAGCAGATTATATTTTGCAAATAGTTATTGTGTCAATGCACTCCATTGTCACAACTGCGCATTTAAGGATAGACCTGCTGGGCATCTTATGATGTCAGTTGTCTGCCCAATAAACTGTAGCATTATTGACCACCCCCTCGCTGGTTTGGGGTCTTTCTAATTGTTTCAAAGTCTCAGCGGACCTTGTGGATAACAGCTCAATAAGTGTGCTATGTGTGAACCCAACTTCATTTGCGTAGTTGGAGATTTTTTACAGCTGGGTTTATATGTTGCTATAGAGTGGGAGCTCGGTAAAGTGCTTGTCGCTAATTTGTATAGCGATTTTAGTGAACCCATTGATCTCTACGTAAGCTACAATGATAAGCTACTACCACTTGCAAGTAATCCATCTTTGCTAGATTTAGATTGCGGTGAGGGAATATAAAGATATGTTAGTTAATATAGAAGGTGGTTTGTGAGTGAGGATATCACCTTGCTGACAATTTACTATTGTCGTGGAGAGAGTGAGCGGAGGTTCTGGTAGAAGCATTCTTTTCAGGTCAGGGTTATAGGCGCCTCAAGAACAATAGGCAACTTTCCCTCCATCCCAAAATGCATAAAAACCACACGCGAGTTAAGGAACGTATTCCTTATAATAGTAACAAACATCAAAACAACCTTTTGTTTCAGTAAACAGAATGCAAACCTTGAGTTGGAACAATTGAAATGCACTATCACTACAACAAACAACCCTAAACAAGTATCAAAACAACATTAAGTTTGAATACCACAACAACCTTATCTTAAAACAAAACATGCAGAATTTTGTTAAAAAGGGTGTGGACAAATACATCCTTGGCATATTTGTTGACTTGAAATTCTGAATAATTGGGATTTAGTTGTGGAGGTTCGCACATCGATGGACAAAACGGTGACAATGCTGCTTAAGAGCAGATCATCTTTGGACGTTGTGTCTACCTTAGATTCACTATGTGTGCAAAGTTGTATTTCAATAAAGACATTGACTTTCGATTAATCTATTTACAGTAAAGTATCGTATGGAAATTAAGATTTTGATATTTGTGAAAAAGGTCCGAATTTACCAATTTTCACACGCTAGCATAAAAATATTGAAACCAATATTTTTACATAATTTGGTTAATATTGATCAAATAGTTCCTGAGATAGAGGATTTCCCCTAAGGGTGGGCGGCGCCGCACACATTGTCAAATTTTGATCCGGCTCTTATGAAATCTTTCCGTTCCATCTTTTATTATAACATTCTTTATTGAGTTATCACACTTTTAGTAGTTTTCAATGTAAACATTATATTTTGAGTTGGCGTGGTTATTATTTGATTTTACCCATTTTTATGGTGTATGACAAAGTGCTAGAAAGACTTTCTGCCAGTATATAAAGTTAAAATACCTTCAGTGACTTATGAGATATGCTCATGAAACCTATTAGAGAGCAGAGCCGCGTCCGGTTTAAAAAAAAAAACTTTAAACTATAGACCCGGTTTCGTATAGTATTTATGGCCCTTTGTAAGTAATCGATTAACTTATTTTGCGGGCGTGACAATAAAGTAACATCCACCTGAGGAACACGTGTACCAAGTTTTATCAAGATGTCTTAACAACTCGTCTTGTCGTCCAGATTGTTTCTAATACGCTCTTATTATGTGAATATATTGGTTTCAATATTCTTATGCTAGCGTGTGAAAATTGGCAAAATCGGGCCTTCTTCCTAAATATCATGAGGTGCTATGTGACATATTTCTCATATATCAAGTATCCCACGCTATTTTCACAATAATACACTAATTTTTGGTTCATTATTATTGTTAGCTTATACTAAGAATTACTTTTCACTTTTTATTTTGATGTGCTTTAAAAGCGTATTTTTAGTTTTTTTTAAGTGACAAAAGTCTCTGTTGCATCGTGTTGTGATGTTCCAAATGAATTCAGCATTCATTATTTCTGTGCATTTGAACCTTTGGCTTGTCGTTTGATCCCTTGAATTGTCTAGCTGACGCCTTTGTGTGTTTAGCTAATTCAATAAATTTTAATTGTAAAAATTAGTTTTTAGTTACCATATCTGCCATTATATTAGTCCGCAAGCGATAACTACGTTCACCTCTTTGAAATAATTTATTATGCTGCCGCACTATATTAACATTTTCCTCGAATGCTCTTTTGCTGCGAAACTCATCAAATTTGTGCATATAGATTTTGTTTACAGCACTCTAAAAGTTTACGTTTACAATTTTAAAAATTAACATGATAAATATTTGTGAAAGTCTCGGATACCTTATATTCGCTAAATGATGTATATTCTGTACGGTAGATATTTTGCGATGTATATGCTGTCAGTGCACAAAAGGTAAGTACGAGTATATAAAACAATGTTTTCTTCATGGTTACGAACTGTCATACTACTTTTGTCCAATGGCTTAGCTCAGTAAACAAACATTATTTTTTGCCGATAACAAACATAATAGTATACATTTTACTAATTTAGCATCAGCAAAATTAGAACTAAAGAATAAACAGCATATTCAGCACAATTTAATTCCAAATATAAGGTGTTTTTTTGGGCATGAGGTTTTCAAGAAGAAATAAACACATGTAATATAATATTATGATATAGTGATTAGAGTTTATATTTATGTTTTAAAAACGGTCAAGTGATCGCCGCTGATGGTGCGAATAAGTTCCAGTCGACAGGCCTAATTTTTGACCACGTTTTACAGCAATTGGGATCGTATTCCAGCAATAACGCGTCGAATTTTTTCTTACATAACGTCAATCACTCATCACACAAAAAATAGCCCAGATCGCACGATGGGGAAGACTACGTCACAGGCCCACAACCCGAGATCATACGCTCACCTCTTTCTTTAAAGTCAATTCAAGCACGAAAAGTCAATAATCGTGGTTCTGTAACGGTTGACATTGAAAGCAACATTATTTTTCAAGATATATAGATAAATGTTCCCCTCTACAGCACACCAAACGCTGGCTTTTTGGGGATGTAACGACGGCTTCATAATGGTTTGTAGATTACATTACTCTAAATGCGATAATTTTGTTTATTAACGTACCTATTAAACCAAAGTGAGTTTCCACTATGCCTCCTTCAAACTCACATCTCTTATATACGTAAAACACTTTCAAACTGATTTCATTCACCTAGTGTTACTCTCCATCGAATCGAAGAAACTATAACAGATGCTTAAACAAACGGGCAACATCTTTGGTGCAACCCTGAGCTAACGTGTTTGCTGACGCATGCGAAATCGAGTTATGATTTTTGCTTAGTGAGTAAACTCTTTTTTACTTAATATTTAATCCTTTATTTTTTTCCATAAATTACTATAATTGATTTTAAGTATTAAGTTTTAAAAATAAGAAAAAAATGTATTTGTATTTGTTACTTAAACCATACATTATAGTAAAACTGATCTTAAATACACAAAACAAAACGCGGGATGTAGCACTGAAGATAGCGGCTAAATTAAGATTGATATAATGCAAGATTATAATAATTTACCGCTAATTTTTTGGTTAAGCCTATGATAATTGTTGCGATTGTGAGGTAATTTTGAGATGAGAAGAAAAAGCATAGAACAGTAACATAAACAAGAACCTAAACACGTTTGTTAACTTGTGAAAGAACATAATTTATTAGTTTATAGTGAAACGTTTTCCTGAAATGAATAGAATAATGTTGCATGAAAATATTTGGACCATTTTCATTAGCGCAATGCGTGAACGATGTTATCTACATATCCCCAAGTCAATAAGATATCAGAAAAATGTCTGGGCTGATTGGATTAGTTTTGACATTGCCTAGGTATGCTCGCGTACATATTTGCAAAAATGCAATATTTAAAATAGATTTGCTATATCTAACTCGAACAATGACCGACATATTTGGACCAATTTCCAATATTTTCAGCATTAAACTAGAGTATATCCAATATCATACGTTAAATTATATAAGATATAAAGAGTAAAAAGCCAATCTGCAGTTCACAAATATTTCTATTAAGTTTATGAAAGTTAAGTTATTAATTCAATTCAAACCCATTTTAGAATATTTTCGTTCAAAATTTTTTTTTTCAAACTTATTTTATTTATTGAATCTGCTTTTTCTTAAAGCCTAACAATAAGTTTTAAAATCTTAAATCTATTTAAAAATTAGACAGGCTCAAGCAAGAGATTGAGCTGTTTTGGTGATACGTCGCTCTTTAATACGCAGGCATATCTCTTCTTTTAAGTCGTGTTTGATCGCAGGAATGTACCAAAGCATTAGCCAAAGGGTTTGGGTGATCTCGGAGCTTAGATATATATTTAATTCTGCTGTCTTCTACTTCTTTCTTTACCATAGGGATACCAAGGTCTTTATGGATATTTTCGTTACGCATGTACCATGGTGAACACGTGATTATTCTAAGCATTTTTGATTGAAACCTTTGTAATTTATCAATATTAGTTGCACAGGTCGTACTCCACAGTTGAATGCCATACATCCAAATCGGCTTTATGACCGCATTATATAAAAGCATTTTGTTGTCTAGGCTAAGTTTGGAGTTTTTATTTAAAAGCCAATTTAAATGTGCAGCTCTTATATTCATACATGTTACTTTAATAGAGATGTGTTTTCTCGACGTGAGCCTTCTATCTAGGTGAATACCAAGATATGTTACTTCGTTCGCTTGGTGTACTAAAATATTGTTTGTTTGTACTGCCGGGCACATTTTTGGTCTTAGCGAAAATGTAATATGCTTACACTTCTGTTCATTCACATTTATGCGCTAGTTCGCTAGCCATTCTCCAACAGAACTTAAATGCTTCGCTAATATTCTCTATGCTAAAATGTGGCATTTGTTACGGCAAAAGTTGAAGTTAATACATTATTAGCTGTTGGAACATCTGCTGTATATATGATGTATAGTGTTGGGCCTAAAACACTGCCCTGGGGTACACCAGCCCTTATCCGTCGTTCATCAGATATGACATCTCCCACTTTTACCATAAATTTTATATTTTTTAAATAAGACTCTAATGTTTTATACAATTCTAAAGGTAGAATTTTTTTAATCTTATATAAAAGACCTTCGTGCCACACCTTATCAAAAGCCTGAGCTACAACTAGAAATATTGTTGAACAGTACTTCCTGTGCTCAAATGCTTTCCTTATCTCGTTAGTAATTCTATTTACTTGCTCTAATGTACTAAGTTTTTTACGAAAACCGAGTTGATGCATCGGTATTGTATTATTTTCGTGGAGGAAAGGGGACATCTTCGATAGTAATACTTTTTCAAATACTTTTGAAAGACAGGGTAAAAGACTGATTGGTCTGTATGAAGACGGCTGTGTTAAGTCTTTCCCAGGTTTATCTATCAAGATAATCTGCGACTTTTTCCATGAAATTGGATAGTATCCGAAACTAAGAATTACATTGAAGAGCAAAGAGAGCACCTCTACAGCAATAATTGGTAACTCAATTAGCATTTTTGGGGAAATATTATCATGTCCCGGCGACTTTTTTGGATTAAGTTCTTTGATGATACCAATTATTTCAGAAGGTGAAGTCTTAAGAGACTCGAGCGACTCTTTAGCTGTGTTGGGTAATATTGACAGCTTAAAGTTGTTCTTTGGCGAGTTGGGTCGAAATACCTTTTCTAGTTGATTTGCAAAGCAATTAGCCTTTTCCTCGTCACTTCGAGCCCAATTTCCACCCAAGTCTCGTATAGGCATGTTGGAGTCAATTGGTGGCTTTATGGATTTTTGTGCTTTCCAAACAGAATTTTGCTTGTTTGAATTTGGACACAGCTTCTTTATATACATTTCGGTGTTCAATTCTTCCTCACGTTTAAGCGCTTTTTTAATTCACGTACAGTAGATTTTAATTGAAGCTGAGTGGGAGGAGAGCGATTTATCTGCCATTCACGTCTTACACGCCTTTTTTCATTTACAAGCATTTCTATCTCTCTATTAGAGATTTTTATGAAACCAAGCGGCTTATAGCTTTTGTTTGGTGTTGCTAAGACAGCTGCGCTTGTTATTATGTCATTGACTTCTTTATGCTTTTGTCAATATCTCTTCCTGTATTTATTTTGTTCTCAATATTAATGTGGCTACTGACGTATTTTTTATATTTTAGCCAATTCGTTTTATAAGAAGTTAGACCCACTTTTGGATTAACGAATGTGGGTTGTTCACATAACTTTATTATTACAGGAGAGTGATCAGAAGATTGATCAGTACATGTATCAGCTGTTATAAGAGATTTATATATATTTTTGATTACAGCAAAATCAATTAAATCTGGTATTTTCTTGCGATCCCTAGGCCAATATGTCGGCTAACCAGGAGATATTATTTCAAGGTTATTGTGCTTATTTATAACAGTTTGATACAGCTGTCGTCCTTTCGGATTAATAAGATGTGAGCCCCAGTACGTGTGTTTTGCGTTATAATCTCCATCTGCTAGAAATATTTGACCTAGTGTTGCAAAAAAGTCTTTAACTTCGATTTATGTAATTTTAAAACGGGTTGGACAGTATATAGCCGTAAGGTTTAAGTCACAACCCCGATTTTTTAGTGATATTGTTGTAGCTTGTAACTGTGATGTAGCATGAGATTCTAGAGCATAGTGGTTTAAACGATTTCTAATCAACACTGCCGTGCCACCATGCGCTTTTCCATCCGGATGATTTGTAACACTTAGTCTAAATCTCGGTATATTGAAATTATTTTTATTTGTTAGATGAGTTTCTGAAATAAGCATTATATCTGTATGCCTTTTTAGACATAAATCTGATAATCTCTAATTTATGTTGGTTAACACCGTTAGCATTCCATATACAGATATTTAGTAAGCTCATTTTTTACTTAATAAATTTTGTAGCATTTGATTTTGTGATTGTATTAAATCTTGAATCATGTTTTGCATGGTAGACATAAATTGTGTCATACACTGTGTAAGATTTATAATCATGGTTTCAATACTTCCATTTGGAGGATTTTGCGGCAGTTGCATTTGCACAGTGTTGCTTTTCACCACATTTGCATAGCTTCCTTGCATATTATTATTGCTAGAAGTAATAGGATTTGAACTTTTTTCTGAGGTTGCTATAATTTCATTACGAGGTGTTTGTAACATTTGGTTACGACGTGCTTGAATGCCCTGTGACAACTTCGATTTCAAATCTTTATGTACGGAGCAACCTCTGTGGTTCACAGTGTGATTTCCTCCACAATTGCTGCATTTTTTTTATTTAAATCCTCTTTTTTAAGGGTGCATTTAAAAGTGGGATGTAGATCACCACACACCACACAGACACTGCGTAGAGTGCAATATGCTTTCGTGTGTCCATACTCTTGGCAGTTTGTACATTTTACTGGACCATTTCTCTTATGTGGTTTCTCAACGGTAATTCTGCGATGGAGCAGATATTTTAAATTGAAAATGGGGTGTATTTCATTTTTCTTTAGTTGAATACAATTTGGCATCAGTTCTATTTTGAACATTGGTTGAGGGACTTTGTTCCTGTTAAAAATATTTACTACTGATTTAATGCTAAAACCACCTTCTTCCAGTGCTTCTTTCACATCGATAGAGTCTACCGAAGACTCAATACCTTTTATGATAACAACTAGGCCTTTTGAGCTCTTCAGTTGGTATGAGTAGTAATTCTTGTTATTGTTTGACAAGTACTTTACAATATCCATGAAACTTTTTTCAGTGTTTGTTTGAATTTTTGTTTCATCTATGTTTCCTTTTTTCAAAGGCACAATATGAAAATTGTTTGTGCCTATTAAATTGCTTAGTTTGGAGACAAGTGCATTTGACCTAAGCTCACACAAATAAATTGGAGGGGGCTTTACATTAACGACTGTGGTGGTACCCTTCGCATCGTCGTCTGAATTCTTGCTTAGTAAGGCGAATATGTTGCCATTTAAAACTTCCGTTGTATTCTTATTTGATGTGCCGACCTGAAATTTTTTAGAATTGACTGCTGACTTTGAAGGACTCAATTTCCTTTTTATATTAACGTAGCGGTCTATGCCAGTTTTCACAGACTGGCCTTTTTTTAATGGTACACTCTCACCTTGCGTTATGTTATTCTTCGCTGCCTGCATGCTTGCTGGTATCTGCTAAGTTGTTGGTGTGATCACGTTTGTTGCTGGCCGTTGTTGACTGCTGTTCTCTGTTGCTTTTGTAATTTGTACGCTCTGCTTATGGTGCTGCTAGTTGTTCGCTTCGATGACTCATCTTTCGCACCGTTGCCTTGTTTGTTGTTCGGAGCTGAATTCGCAGGGTCGACAAAGCTGAAGTAGGCATTCAGAGAATGTCTACGGCCTTGTTGGTGGGGCTGCGCTGCGCTCATGTTATTTGTTTCTTTTATTGTTTATTTCGCACTTATGTATTTGTTTTTTTATTATATTTATTCTTTACAAAAGGTAAAATTTTTTGTGTTCTTTACGGTTTTATTACCACTTTCGGCGTTATTGCCTAACACTTGCACTTAATGCACTTTTTTGTTATTTGTTTATTTTTGGAAAGTTTTTTTACGGAGCGCGTTAATACACCCGTTAAAAAGTTGGTATATTCTTTATCTGGGCGTTTAAATAATTGCAGTCCGATTTTGACAATTGTTAGTCAAAGGTAGCACACCTTACATTATTCGTACAAAGTGTTATCCTGAAACAGTTAATGAAGCTTGTTTATGTACTGGAAAGTGAAAGAATCAGATGAAATATAAAAATAGGAGATTGTCTGACATTAACAAGTTTTGTATTATAACATGGAAGTGTCAGGAGGCCCTGCCCATCGTCCCTCTGAGACTCTCTCGTACCATTTTGGGAGTAAAATTTAACGTCTCTGACGCATTCATTAATTGATTTTAGTACTTTTCCGTTATATGGAGGTGAACGTTCCGAATAATCCGATTTCATCCTTTATTCCATAATCAAACGAATTTCAAAAATTTTTTCAGTGTAAAGTTGGTTATTTGGCTTTAGTGGCTTAGGGGATATTTGCACCAAAGAGCATGCATGTAACTAAGATTTGTCTAAAAATGGTAATAATTTTAATGTTACATACATATGTAACATATTTCACCCATGTTTTGTGAAAGGTAGTCAGCGAAAGTAGACGTGTTTTAAGTGGTCTAAAATATCAGCAAGAATTTGTAGTTTTTAAAGTGGTAGCAGGCTGGTTTTTATTTGAGACTCACCGGGAGACTAGAACTGGACCTTTGATTGATTGGATGCTATTACCAAAAATTAGATAAGTACTTTGATTTGGTTTCAATAGAATTTATTTGGCACTTACCTGCCCCTTTTTTTGGTAATTTTATATACATAAAGTAGAAATTAAATAGGAATTTCCCCACGTAACAGCGAATCAAAACGTGCACTTAATTCTTTTTTGCCGTTTTGATTTAGTCTATCAGCTGTTTTTTGTTTTGTTTCTCCTTTTTCTCCTTCTTCGTTTTGCTTTGGTTACGGCATTGCCAACCATTAAAATATAAGTAAGGTTTGTTAGGGCAAAGACTGAACGTACCCACTGACAGGTGTTCCCAACTATTCTCTGCCAGAGTTATGGCCTCTGAGAACAGTTTGGGATGTACACCAGAGAATCCTTTTCGGAGGAACTCAAAAATCTTGAGAACGCCTCCAAAAGGCAAACCTGCAGAACCCACCGCTGCTGGATCAGCAAAAATATGCGAAAATGCCGACCAAGCAGGCAAAGGTGGAAAATCTGAGCAGTTTCAAAATAATGAAAATCCCAATATTTTCTGCAAACTGGGTAAAAAAATTAAAGAGCTCGAAAGCATGATGTCTGGTCAGAGACATATTAACCAAGCTATGCGTGATCTGTTAAGCTGTATAACAAGCTTGTATGACAAGGCTGAAAAGAAAGAAAACTCGAAAAAAAGTTATGGTAGGAAATGCGTCGCAGGTATCCCCAAATAAAAGTGATAAAAATGCCCCAAAGAGACCTCGCGAGATATTGGGATATTTGCCACCAACGAAGAAGCCGAAAAACATGATTCATAAAGTGCAAGCAACATATAGTGAGGTCACTGAATGCATGCACAAAGACAGTTTGGGAGACAAGCCCGCAGGCGAAAAATGGGTAGACGTTGTCAGAAAGAAGAAACCGATTGAGAAGAGAATCAGATCAATACCAGACGCTATTATCTTAACAAAAAAAGAGGGAGCATCGTATGCAGATATACTGAAAAAAATAAAATGCGACAGCGGCCATGAAGAACTGAGTTCAAACGTGAGGTACATTAGAAAAACCCTCGAAGGAGACCTACTAATCGAATTAAAAAGTCAAACAGAAAAGAGAGCCGATGCGTTCGAAAGCGCCCTAGAGGGAGTTATTGGTGATATGGCCGTAATACAGCCAAAATCTCATAATATTACCATTATGTGCAAAGACTTGGATGAGATAACCACCCCTGAAGAAATCTGCGAGGCATTACAAAAGGAGTGTGGGATCCAAAACCTGGGGAAGCAAGATATAAAAAATTTGCGGAAAACTCGAAGTGGCACTCAAATATTGCGCTTATATGCCTACGGGCTGAGGATGCCAAAACTTTGCTTAAGTGCGGTAAAGTAAAGATCAGGTGGTCTATTTGTCGTCTCCGGGAATTTTGACCTATTACTAATTGTTTTAGGTGCTTCCAACTAGGACATATTGCACACAAATGTAGCAGCCCCATTGATAGGTCATCCCTTTGTACTCGTTGTGGAACCGCCGGACACATGGCAAAGACATGCACTAATTCCCCGAGTTGTATGTTCTGCAAAGGGGAACACTCTGTTCTGAGTACGACCTGGCCTAACTACGCAGATATGTTGAAGTCAACGAAAAAATGAAGATACCGCAACTCAATCTCAATCATTGCGCTACAGCACAAGACCTTCTAAAACAGACGGTGCTAGAAGAAAACATAGATGTCGCCATATTAAGCGAACAGTATTCTCAACGTTCGGAAAGGACTTGGTGGCAAAGCAGCAATATGGGCCTGCAAAGGACAAGCCTTCACATCTCGCTCCAAAGAAACCCATAATGGCTTCACATGGGCGAATATACAAGGAATATTTTTTGTAAGCTGCTATGCCCGACCTAGTGCAACAATTAGCGAATTTGAAGATTTTCTCCTGGAGTTGTCTCTAGAAATAAGAAGCAAATCGCCAATAATAATAGCGGGAGATTTCAACGTCTACTGCTTGGGGTAGCAGAATTACAAACCATCTAGGTCGCCTCATTTTAGAATTCTTGAGTCAAACAAACCTTATGATTATAAACAGTGGGACACAAAATACCTTCCAAAAGGGAAATAAAGGATCAATAATAGACCTAATGTTTGCTAACGACGCGCTTATCAGGCATATAAAGTGGAAGGTGTCAGACGTGTATATAAATAGCGACCACATGGCTGTAATTGCCGAAGTTTCGCTCTCCCAGGAAACGGAACTCTGCCGGAGAAATACTTGTCGAAAACGAAGCTGGCGGCAAAAAGACTTTGATACTGGCGTTTTTGAGAGCGTTTGGAGTGTGGCAAAGGCATCAGGCGAAGATGCCGCCCACTTAGTATCCGCTGTGCAGAAGGAGCTAGTTGCAGCATGCGATGCAACTATGCGCAGGATGAGATACAATATAAATAGGAAGCCGGTATACTGGTGGAACGACGAAATCGCCAAGCTGAGGAAGCTCTGTCACTCAGCTAGACGCCGCCACCAGCATAACCAGGGAGGTGATAACGAAATCAGCCTCAGAGAATCATTTAAATATCAGAAAAAGCTCCTGAAGTCAGCCATTATCCGTAGTAAGAGATCCTGTTTCGAAAAGCTCTGTGAAGAAGCGAACATAGACCCCTGGGGAACGGCATACAAAATTTGTATGTCGAAGTTTAAACATAGGTCTCAGCAACCTAAGAACGCATTGTTTATGAAAAATGTTGTCGAAGCGTTATTCCCGACACATGCCTTCATTTCCTATACTAAACGAAACGAAGCTACGGAGTCACTCCTATTAGTCACAGAAGACGAACTTTTGGCTATTGCGAAAAAATCAAAAACTCTAAAGCGCCCAGAATAGATGGTATACCAAATAGAGCCCTTAAGGAAGCCATAACTCTAAGACCCAGCTTATTTGTTAACATGTACAATGCGTGTATATTAGAAGAGGTGTTCCCTGATCCGTGGAAGATACAGCGTCTGGTTCTACTCCCAAAGCCAAAAAAGCCACCAGAAGAACCTTCATCTTATCGACCTCTTTGCATACTCGACACAATTGGGAAAGTGTATGAAAGCATTGTAAGAAACCGCTTGGAGTTAGCAATCCAAAAAGCCGGCGGATTATCAGAGAGACAATACGACTTTATAAAAAAAAAGGTCCACTACTGACGCACCAAGAGAAATAGTTGATACTGCAAAATGTGCAATAAGCGGAAAAAGATGAAAAGGTGGTAGGAAAAAATACTGCGCGCTAATAACCCTGGATGTGAAGAATGCGTTCAACTCCGCAAAGTGGGCAAATATAATAAAAGCTATACACGATATACACGCTCCTCAGTATCTGATAAATATTATAGTGAGTTATTTTCAAAATAGGAGATTGCTATACGAGACGGACGAGAGAACTCAGAGCTGCACTATCTCCAGTGGAGTACCGCAAGGCTCGGTTTTAGGCCCGCTGCTAAGAAACCTGATGTACGATGGGGTGTTAAGAATACCGCAATCAAAAAATGTGAAAACAATCGCTTATGCGGATGACCTCATAGTGGTGGCGGTAGCTAAACATCTGGATGACCTCCGGATCAAATGCAATGACAGCATAAATGGTCTGCGCCGATGGTTTACTACCATGAGTCTAGAGCTGGCTGAGCAGAAAACAGAAGTCCTGCATATAAGCTCAAGGAAAATTGAGGAGAAAATATCGCTGACTATCGGGGTAATAGTGGACTCAAGACTCAAGTTCAAAGAACACTTGAAAAATGCGACAAATAAAGCAAATAAAATATATAATGCGTTGTCTAGAATGATGGCAAATAAAGGCTGTGTGCGTTCCAGCCGACGATGTTTAATAACTAAGACAATAAGTTCAGTGATCCTGTATGCGGCTCCAATATGGATACAGGCGCTAGAAACAAAATCATATGCTAGACCAATTAACACTGTGCATAGGCTTTCAGCAATACGAGTGATAAGTGCTTTCCGAACCATTTCAAATGACGCTGCTGAGGTATTAGCCTGTATGGCACCGATTGACATCCAGGGTGACGAATTCGCGCGATTATATAACTTAGCAGAGACGTCTACCACAGCAAAAAGGGAAGAGAGAATAAAAAGCATTGCAATGTGGCAGCAGCGGTGGCAAACTTCATGCAAAGGAGGGTGGACCTACCGACTGATTTCGGACATACACTCGTGGATAGGTAGGAAACATGGAGACTTGGATTTCCACCTTACCCAAATACTCAGTGGGCATGATTGCTTCAGAAGCTATCTATTCAAATATCGTCATGACTTTAGTCAATACTGTCCGACGTGTACAGAGTGTATAGAAGACTCTGAACAAGTGTTCATTTATTGCCCACGGTTTTCAATTATAAGGGAAATATTGAAAACCACCCTGGGAGGTAGTATCACGGTGGAAAATTTTACCGCACATATGTGTGGGTCCTCTGTAAAGTGGAAAGCTGTCAGCAGAGCGGCAAATCTAATTATGACAAAGTTGAGACATTTAGAACAGATTAGGCGTCAGTCAGTCCGTGCAATAGAGGAGACTTAAACGTCTTCATCTCTCCCATGAAGTAATACTTTGTCCAGTGGTCCCGTGGGAGAGACATGAGGTGGGAGTAGGTTAGGTTTAGCGGATTAAAGTCCCGCACTCCGGCTTTCGATGTTTTGATATACTTCAAATTATAAAACTTACTTTTTACCATCAAATGTTCCGAAGAACACTTTAGAGGAAACACTGTTAAAAATGAAGGAAAATTTTCAATAGGAAACAAGTAAGAAAGGGCTAAATTCGGGTGTAACCGAACATTTTATACTCTTGCAACTTGCAAAAATCAACGCCAGGGAAATACCTTAAGGTGTAAAACTTCAACAATAAGATCGGAGTCTAAGCAATTTTATTTACATATATCTACACTCTATGTAACTCATACACTGACCGACAAATTGCGCATTAAATTTTTCTGAAAAATTAAAACTTCTACGTAGATATGGAAGTTGGAGAAGTATCGACCCGATTTTACCTATTAACTATAGTGTTTTTCAATAATAACACTACAAAAGTTTTTGTGGATAAAACCCGCTCTTAAGGTTGAGACGGTTCTAAATTTATTAACTTCGATTTCTGGTTGGATCATATATCTTTGCAAATAATAGCAAAATATTTAATTAAATAGCAAACCTTACTGAATTTCATTTCCTGTCCCTATTGGAATACATTTTTAGCGTCCTTAATGATAAATCTCTTATTATCCTGCCACACAAAAAGAAAATGCCCCCCTGGATTTTATTAAAATACCTCACATACAATCACCAATCATATAGAGCAAAGCAGCCGGTAAGTCCTGGTAATGGTTATATGGGGAGTAGGTCAAGTTTTCGCCCAACTGTGTCTATTTTAGACGCTGTTGATATATAAGGTGTTTTCCAAAGTACATAGGACTTAAAAAAACAGAACAAATGTTTTTTTTTCGGCAAAATCAATTGACTTTATTCAAAATAGTCTCCTTCTGCTTCAATACAGCTTTTTGCGTGGTCCAAAAGCATGCCGAACGAGTGCTTCAACTCGTTGGTCGGTATGCCGGCCAGTATGCTGGTGCAAACACTTTGAATGGCCTCTAGTCTGCATAACGCTTTCCTTTCATGGGCAAATACATTTTTCTGAAAAGGAAGAAGTTACACGGTGCCATATCAGGTGAATACGAGGAGTAAATAATGGTTAAAATGAGATTGTTTGTCAAATAATCGTCCTTCGAATGTTGGATTCTGAGCAATTTTTGGTCGTCAGTCAATTTGTGCGGAATAAACAGTGCACACACCTTTCGTAAGCCCAAATGTTCAGTCGAAATGCGATAAATCGATGTTTTGGAGATGTTCAATTCCATTTCCACAAATTTCAATGATGATTTCGGCTGATTTTGGATGAATTCACGCATAGTTTCGATGGAATTTCCGGTGATCCCGGATTTTGATTGGCCCACATGTTGATCGTCATTTATGTCCTCACGACCACTTTGAAAACGTTGACCCCACTCGTCAACTCTGCTACGGGATGGGCAATCATCGCCATAAACTTGTTTCATCAATTGAAACGTTTCGGTAAAAGTTTTACCAAATTTAAAACAAAATTTAATTTTCGCTCATTTTCGAACGAAAAACACAAACATACTGACACTTAAAACGCAATAACTTCACTTCCACCGGACAATCGATAAAGATAGTAAATTCCAACGCACCAGTGGACACATCGATGGAGCTAGATTCAAAAAGTCCTGTTTACTTTGGAACCCACCTTGTATTGTTATGAGTAAAGCATTACGCCCATTTACGAGTTCGTATTCCGGAAGTTTCATTAAGATATCTCAATTTGAGTAAAGTGACAGCGGACGTATAGAGACAGTCGTATTTCAACTTTTCTCGTCATCCTGTATGTGAGGTACTTTAATAATAATAATAATGGCGCAATTTCGATTTCTTTGGCGCCGCGATTTGAAGGTACCGTTGGAAAGAGGAAGTCCTCCCGATTAAAAAACATCCAGGGTTATAGGGTCCGCACACGCTTAGTTTAGGAGATATTCGGCCTTAAAATTCAAAAATTCGCAAAATTGGACCATTTCAAGGAGCTATTTCACCACATTAAACATACTTTTTTCACATTTTTCACTTCAAATTAATTAAATTGCACTATAATCTTTTAAATAAATCTACATTTTACTCTTTTAGCAGGTTTTTTTTTACCTAAAAAATCTTTATTTTAAAAATTACATTTTACACTTGTTTGAACCTCATTTGTTTACTAAAAATTACGACGAAATGGAGCGCTGCCATGTGATGATAAGGCAATTCGCTGAAATTCCTCTTTTTCGCAAAAATTCCTCTATTCATGCATATGGATATTTTCCCTTTTAAATTTATTAAGCAAAGAAGTAATATTATATACATGTATTAGTAATATTATATAATAATATTATATATACATATGTATAAGTAATATTATATAATAATATTACGTAATAAAGTGTAAAGTATACAGTGCAGTACGAAAACTCAAATTTTGTTTCAATATGAGTGCATGATGACCAAAAAATATAACCACTTCATACCCAAAACTCATATTTTAAATATAATAATATATATATCGTCGCTTAAAATATAATAATCAAAATTTACCATTTTATAACGAAAACTTAAATTTTAAGTGCATGATAACCATAAATTATAACCACTTTATACCAAAAAGTCAAAATTTTTTTTTATTTTCAACGCAGAAAGGGGTACTATGCGAAAATACTTCAATCACCCCGGGTATTCGCTCGGCCAGGGTTATTTTTTTAAAGCGCGGCCGAAGGCCGCCAACGCAGAAAGGAGTACTATGTGAAAGTACTTCAGTCACCCCGGGTATTCGCTCGGCCAGGGTAATTTTTTTAAGGCGCGGCCGAAGGCCGCCAACGCAGAAAGGAGCACTATGCGAAAGTACTTCAGTCACCCCGGGTATTATGTATATAAAAATGTTATATTGCAATCATAAACATATATAATATTACAATGTTACCACACGATTTTACTTATCTGTGTTTATTAAATATAAATCACATATTATTCATATATTCATATATGTATGTATGTGGAAAAGTGTTCACATATTCAATTTTAGCTTGAAAAATCTTCTTTATAGTTTTTTATAGTTAATAAGGAAAAAAGATTCACTCGAAAGTAGAAACAAAGAAAACGCTGTGAAACGCTGAAAAATCCTTCACTTTTGGTTTTTAAGGTGTGGCAATGCTGGTTTTCCTTGTAAATATAAGCACTCTAAACTTTTCAGCCATAAATTTGACAAGTAATTTTTAAATTACTAAATTTAGTTGAAAAGTTGCAAAATAATTGTGAAATGTAAGCTTATTTCAAAGCTTAGAGTGTATGTTTAAATATACAGTGTAAAGAACGTGAAAAAATTTAGTGAAACATAGAGAAATAACATGTTTTCTTAGTGCAAATTTTTGAATTTTTAAACGTGAATATTTCAAAAAATATTAGTCATTTTGATGTTATTTTTGGATATTCCTCCTCTGGAGAAGCTCCCCTATCCGTGCATACCCCACTTATACGGAAATTCGGTTTTTTTACTCCTCCGCCAAAGTAATCGGAATCGTGCCATAATAATAATAATAATAATAATAATAATAATAATATTTTTTTTTATTTGCGGGTGAGGGGGTGGAAGTGCCTTCCGCATCATCGCCGCTGTCGTCACAGCCCCCTCTAAGGAACCGTCGCCCACCCTGGGACCGCTTTTGCATTACTTCGGGGTGGCGTTCCATTTTTCTCATTGAGAGATTTACATCTGCGCACCTGCGTCCAGGCAGAGAACTTAAAAGTATAGAGAAGGTGCAGGTTCGACAGCGAACATTCGTTAGATTCATAGTAGGGAATTCACCTCACAAGCACAGAATTCGCGCTGTAAAATGTTAAGATTTTTAACAGTTCTCCACATACTCAACAGAGAATATGAAGAGAAATAAATATATGTATTTCGGCATATGATGCCATGAATGTATGCCCAAGCAGAGAATATGAAGAAACTCGCAATGAAGAATTTCGTTTTGCTTGTTTATATTTTGTTTCATTTTTGACACCGAAAAATGTGTACAAAACATATTATGTTCTCTGTCTCACATACCCAAGAATATGAAAAGACATAAACATATGCATGCATGCTCCTTATGATCTCACAACATTTTTGAACTTGGGAATCGCAATGTATGCAAATATGTATGCTTTTGCGTTTTGCCGTCGATATGATATGATTATAATTTTGTATGAATGCATGCATAGTAATATTTATAGTCAATTTGGACTTGAATATTTAATAATTTTATTTGATTTTACTATTTTTATTACTAATAAATATTTTTGTATTATGTTTCTTAGTAATAGAAATTGAATTTATCACAACAATATACATATGTTCATATAAATACATCGTCTTTTAATCTATTATCTGCTCATATGATTGCATGTACATATACGCATGTGCGCGTTCCGAAGTTCATATCATGATTTTATCACTTAACAATATACTTATTGCATGTGCGCGCATTGATCTGCATGTTCATACATTCATATATATGTATGTCTTATATGTACATATATTTGCATACACTTCCGAATAAATAATGCACAAGCATACAAACATATGCGTACACATGTGAATATGTCACCAACAAAAAATGGAAACATTGTTCTACAAAAACAATTGTCTAAATAGCAGAAGCACCACAAGTGAATAAGGCAGCCGAATTGGCGAAGCCCAAATGTAGTAAATTTTACAACAAAAACGATTTCATTCATAAACGCAGGCGCACATGCCACAAGCGACTTCGCTTCATTCATAAAAACAGACGCCGTAGCATCTCCCCGAGCATGCCTTTGCCTACAAGCGTCTTTTCGCGACGATGGCAAAAGCTAAAAATCATAAACTGAACAACTTTCTGATGCTTATTCACAGAAAGAAGCGAGAAAAGTGACAATATAGCTCTTGTCGATTTAAAATATTTGTCAATTCTAAAATAAGTATTTTTCCGTGGCTCGCAAAAATCTGCGTCGATATGTATGCAAGCTCCTACATATGCATACATATTTACGCTAGTTTGTAGGCGAAGCAGTTCCAGCAGCAAGGAGAGAGGTAACAATCGGCGATCCATTGTATATTTGTTTCATGCATAACCAAATCATAATTAGGACAACGCAGTGTAATTGTCAGTGGTGGTGTTGGTGGTAAGCGTTTGAAAAGCTACGATGGACACGTATGTAGGTTCGAATCTCGGTAGGAAATATTTTTAATTTTTGCCTTTTATTTTATGGCAAAAGCTAAAAATCATAAATTGAACATCTTCTGGTGTTTGCTCTAAGAAAGAAGTGAGAAAAGCGGCAACATAGGAGTTGTCGATTTATAATATTTGTCTAAAATATTTTTCCGTGACAAAAATCTGCGTCGATATGTATTCATGCCCATGCGTATACATACATACATACATATTTACGCACGTTGGATGGCGAAGCTGCTACAGGGGCAAGGGAAGCGGTGACAATTGGCGGCCATTAGTTTTTTTTTTCGGCGCAGCCATTGGTTGACCGTGACAACGGAGATGCGAAAAGACGCGTGCGACACTTGTTATTATGAATGTATGTACATATGCATGTGGCTCGCATTTGCTTTCGTAAACATACAAATGCGCCAAAGAAATAATATAAGTATGTATGTATATGCAATAGAAATTCTATTGGTACAAATATGGGAATGATAACGAAATAATGCGAACATGCATATTTCATGAAGGTCATTAATTTTTTTGAAGAAATGAAGATCATTTTGCACATCTTCACTTTGTAATAGTCGAAATAAATATTTATTTAAAAATTAAAAAATAAAAATAAAGAGAAATAAAATTAAAATAATTTTTCCTAATTTTTCCCGATTTTGTAAAAAAAATTAAAATTTTTACCATTTTTCGGAAAAAAATGGTTCATTTGATACAAAATAATCACGCATATGTGACAATGGTTCATATAATACAATATAAGCATGCATATGTCACTCGAAGAATGCTTTTTTACATTCTCTGTGTGACTTTGTATGTTTTGTATGTTTTTCTACAAAGCAATTCTCTTTATTTATTCGCAGTCATTTTACATATATTTCTGCCACTGCACGTGCTCAATTATGCTAAATAGCAGCGAATGTGGTGAATTCCCTACTATGATTCTATCAGCTCTGTTAGCCGCGCAATCGAACCATCATACAGATTTCGATTTGCACCTTCTCTATACTTTTAAGTTCTCTGGTCCAGGTCCCGCTTTTTGCTGCGTAGCAAGAGTGCAGCGAATTTCTTGATAATCCCCCAGTTTGCTTCACTCTCCAACATGACGCTGACTAGATTGTCCGAGTTTATTGGGCCAACCAGGTTCTCTACGGCGGTGTGTTCGCCTTGCCAGTGCACACATTCGAAGAATGCGTGTTAAGCGTCGTCTTCTGTCGCGTCGTTGTATGGGCATGACGGCTCTTCGACTTTTCCCATTCTGTGGAGGTACATTTTGAAGGACCCGTGCCCGGATAACAGCTGGGTTGTGTAAAAATCTACCTCTCCGAATTTTCGGCCTATCCATGAGTCTAGATCTCTTATAAGCCTGGCCAACCATCTGCCGCGACATTCATTCTCCCATCTTTGTTGCCATGTTATTATTGTTTCTTTCTTTATTTGTTCTATTGCGCTCTTGTTGTTGTCGGATGACTGCTTTAGCTCCCACAGCTTTTTCCTTTCGTATGCTAGAAGATCAATTGGGGCATTTCCGCTTATAACTAAAATTGCCTCGCCGGACACTGTCCGATAGGCTGGTGCAACTCTGAGGGCTGCAGTGCGGTGCACTCTGGTCGCTACCTTAAGCCGGTTTTCCTTTTTGAGCGTATCTGCCCATATCTCAGCTCCGTATAATAAAACGCTGATTGTTTTCGACATTAGGAGCTTTCTTTTTTCTTGACTAGGGCCTCCTATGTTGGCCATTAGTCGGCTCAGTTGAGAGGTGATCTTCGCTGCCTTTCCTGCGGCGTGCTGGATTTGTACCCAGAAGGTTAATCTGGGGACCAGTCTTACGCCCAGGTAGTTAACTGCTTTTTTTGTTCTAAGGATATCCGTAGTCGTGTGTATGCTTATCTCGAGAGGTATGTGCTTGTTTGTTAGCAACAGTAGCTCTGTTTTCTCCCTAGCGAGATGGAGGCTGTGTGAGTCGAGCCATGCTTGCGTCCGTATCATGACCTGGTTCAGCTTTCTTCGTGCTTCTTCTGTATCCCTAGCTGTGATTACTGTTGCGATGTCGTCCGCGTAGCCTATTAAATACGATTCATCTCTCATTTCTAGTTTTAATATAGCGTCATAGCTGATGTTCCACAAGTCTGGTCCGAGGATGGATCCTTGTGCTGCTCCTAACGTAACCGCTATTTGTCGTGATCCCTCTTTAGTTTCGTACAGCAGTTTCCTGTTGCTAAGGTAGCTCCGAACCACGGCCCTGAGGTAGTCGGGTACCTTAAAGCTTTTCTCGAGAGCGTCGATCATATCTACCCATCTAGCGCTGTTGAAGGCGTTTCGGACGTCTAGAGTCGCCAGCAACACTATTCTTTTGTATTTATGCCATCTACGCTGTGCGGCTTCTACGCTTCCAATGACACATTTTATTGCTCCTATGGTTGATCTGCCGGGTCTAAAGCCTTGTTGTCTAGGGGACAGTCCTCCCGCTTCGTTAATGGCCGCTTTAAGTCTGGGTTTAAGCAAGGTTTCATATAGCTTTCCCGCTATGTCAAGCATACACAATAGGCGGTATGCTGATGGCGAATTGGGGTCTCCTTTTCCCTTACTGATTAGCACCAGCCGTTGCTTTTTCCAGGGTTCAGGGAATATTCCGGCTTCAAGGCAGGCGTTGTACATGTTTAGTAGTACTGCCGGGCGCTCTGCAGCGATTATTTTAAGGATTTCGGATGGGATACCGTCCGGTCCGGGTGCTTTGTTGGCCTTGAGCTTGGCAGTGGCTAGTTGCAGCTCTTCGAGGGTAAACTGGGGGATTTGCGTCGATCCTAGAATGTATTCTGGGTCACTAGCCCTTGTTTCGTGTGTGGGGAATAGTGCGTTCACAATGTTATCCATTTTCGCAGCGGTTAGGTCAGGTGGCTTTGCTCGAGCGCCGAGTTTCTTCATCACTATTTTTTACCCGAGTCCCCAGGGGTTTCTGTTTATATCCTCGCGTAGTTCCTCCCATTTTTTCTTTTGCTGTCATCGATGGCTTGCTTCAGCTCCTTTTTTGCTAATTTGTATTGATCAGCTTCTTGAGTTGCGGCTCCTCTGCGCCTGGATCTCGTGTAGGATCTGCGAAGGCGGAGGCATGTCCGTCTGAGTTGGGCTATATTTTCAGTCCACCAGTAAACTGCTGCTTTATGTTTGCTGTGGGAGGCCTTGGGCATTGCTTTTTGACAGGCTCTTGTAATGTTCAGCATTGTGTGCTCGACAGTTTTCCTTGCAATTGTGGGGGAGTTGCTAGATGGGTTTTGGTCATCTATTGCGGAGATTAATTTCGAAGTATCTAGTTTCGCGATGTTCCACTTTCGTTTTCTAGTTGTTTTCCTGTGCTGGCCAGCGTTTGTTCCCGTGTCGATCATAAATGAAATGTAGTGATGATCGCTGCCTGTGTAATCCTCCAGGACTTTCCAGTTCTTTATTGAGCCTGCCATGCGTTCTGTTGATAGGGTAACGTCTGGTGTGGTTTCTTCGCATCCCGGTCTTCTAAACGTGGTTGCGTTCCCCGTATTGTGCACTACTAGTCCTAGTCGCGCAGCCATTTCTGGAATGCGCTTTCCTCTTGAGTCCGTGTTTGGCAAACCCCACTCTACGGCTCTGGAACTTAGGTCTCCGGCGATAATCAAATGACCTTCTATAGACCTGGCTGTGTCCTCTATGTTGTCGAGCTTTTCTTGAAATTCCTGTATACTGTCGCTTGGCGTCAAGTAGCAGCTAATTACTGTGAAAAGGTCGCATTTGGCCCAGACGAAGCCGTTGCCGTTCCCGTTGTTTACAGTACTGATATTACTCCCTGGTGGTAACCATATAGCGGCGGTTGAGCTGCTATCCTCTAGCCAGGGACCTCTCTCTTTCTTTTTGTATTGCTCGCTTATGATGATCATCTCGTAATCGCTTTCCGTCACCATTTACGAGAGTAGTGCATTGGCGGCCTTGCGTCTGTGCATGTTGGCCTGTAAGATATTCATTTGCCTCGGTAATTCCTATATACCGTGCATTTTGCGGAGCCCGGGATGTGATCGGTTTTCTCTTCTTTAGCCTCTATGCAAAGGCAGCATGAAGGAAGCTTGTCACATTCTTTCAATTTATGTCCTGGTTGGCCGCATTTTATGCAGACGCCTTGTCCTCTTCTGTCAGGCCCTTTGCAGTCCCAGGTTAAGTGTCCTGGTCCAAAGCAGCGGAAACACCTTTTGGGGGTTTCTTTCAGCCGCAGTCTGCAGCTAACCCAGCCGATTTTAATGCGTGCCTGTCGCATTAGTGCATCAGCTCTATCCTGGTTCAGCGTTACATATGCCCTTACCTGCTCTCTTGTGTTTGGGCTGTTATGTTAATCGCCAAGCCTTCGGTGGGGTCCTGTAGCGCTTCTTTGACAGCCCCTGCTACTTCCTCTTTTGTTGTCAGCGAGTCGAGGTCTCTGATTTCTATGGTGACCTTAGTTTTAAGGTCGGCTACCGTTGCAGTCTCTTTCAGAGTGGACTTAAGTGCCTCACAGAAGCTGGCCTTTGTGGATTGACCCTTTTCTAGCTCTAATAATAGGGCCCCGGCTCTTGTTTTTCGGATCCCTTTGATTTTGACTTCTGCTTCTTTAAGATCTACCTTGCTACGGATGTTCTTTAGGACTTCGGCGTAGCTATTTCCCTCTGCGGGTTTTATTATAACGGCCTCTGTTTGTCGTTTTGACCTATTATTTCCTTTCTGGCCTGCGGCCGTGCTGTTGACTAGTTGCCTCTTTTTAGGCGCTTCTTCACTCGTCCTTTCGTTTACGTGGGTTTTCCTGGCTTTTTTAGGCAAAACTTTTTGCCACTGGCCGTCGTTTTCGTGTCGTGGTCGCACTGTTTCTCGCGGCTCCACAGGGCTTGTCGCACGCCGCTTCGATGTTGCTGACTCGGGGGTCGTGATGCGTCTGTTTAAATGTGCCCGCTTTTTCTCGGTTTCTGCTGTGAGCCAATTTCTGCGATAGCTCTTGATGACGTCGAAGAGTTCGTCGAGTTGTGCCGCTCCGTTCTTTACGTCCATGCTAACGTTCTTTTGCTTCGCCATCTCCAATTTCATTTTTTGCTCTATCCCTTTGCACTTTTCAAGGGATTCTTCTTCTGCCCGTCGAATTTGGGTGATGTATTCCTGTTTCGGCGAGCTCTGAATTCCGTCTTTTGTGGCAGCTGGGGTGCTCTTCCCTTCTCCTTGGTTTGCCGGTACTTCTTGTGTGGCCGGAGTCTCCCTTTAGTCTGTCTTTTCACCAGTCTTGTCTGTCTGATTTGGAGTGGCGGTGAGTATGGGGGATCTGAGTATCCTGCTGCTCCTGCGGAAGACCGTTCCGTATTCCTCGTCTTGTCCGTCGATCCCTGAGTCAGCAACCTCGAAGCGCCGTGCGACAAGCCCTGTGGAGCCGCGAGAAACAGTGCGACCACGACACGAAAACGCCGGCCAGTGGCAAAAAGTTTTGTCTAAAAAATCCAAAAAGACCCGCGCAAACGAAGGAACGAGCGAAGAAGCGCCCAAAAACGCAAACAAGATGCAACAAACCAACAACATGGCTGCAAGCCAGAAAGGTAACAATAGACCTAAACGACAAACAGAGGCCGTTATAATAAAACCAGCAGAAGGGAATAGCTACGCCGAAGTCCTCAGGAATATCCGTAGCAAGGTAGATCCTAAAAAAGCAGAGGTCAAGATCAAGGGGATCCGTAAAACAAGAGCCGGGGCCCTATTGCTAGAGCTAGAGAAGGGACAGTCCACAAAGGCCAGCTTCTGTAAGGCACTTAAGTCCACACTTAAAAAGACCGCAACTGTCGCCGACCTTAAAACTAAGGCAACCATAGAAATCAGAGACCTCGACTCGCTCACAACAAAAGAGGAAGTTGCAGTGGCTGTCAAAGAAGCGCTACAGGACCCCACTGAAGACTTATTAATTAATATAACAGCTCCCAACACAAGGGAGCAGGTAAGGGGGCAGACACACTGTTGCGACAGGGACGCATCAAAATTGGATGGGTTAATTGCAGACTGCGGCTAAAAGAAACCCCCAAAAGGTGCTTCCGGTGCTTTGGACCAGGGCACTTAAAATGGGACTGCAAAGGGCCCGATAGAAGAGGACAAGGTGTTTGCATAAAATTCGGCCAACCAGGGCACAAACTGAAAGAGTGTACAAAGCCTCCTTCATGCTGCCTTTGCGAAGAGGCTAAACACGAAAAAGCCGATCACATCCCGGGCTCCGCAAAATGTTCGGTATATAGGAACTACCGAAACAGATGAAGATCCTACAAGCCAACATGCATAGATGCAAGGCCGCTGACGCACTACTCTCGCAAATGGTGATGGAGAACGACTACGAGATAATCATCATAAGCGAGCAATACAGAAAGAAAGAGAGAGGTACATGGCTAGAAGATAGCAGCTCAACCGCCGCTATATAGCTACCACCAGAGAGTAACGCCACCAATGTAAGCACTGGGAACGGCAACAGTTTCGTCTGGGCCAAGTGCGACATCTTTACAGTAATTAGCTGCTACTTGACGCCAAGCGATGGTATACAAGAATTCCAAGAAAAGCTCGACAATATAGAGGACACAGCAAGGAATATAGAAGGTCAATTGCATATCGCCGGAGACCTAAACTCCAGAGCCGTAGAGTGGGGTATGCCAAACACGGACTCGAGAGGAAAACGAATTTTAGAAATGGCTGCGCGGCTAGGTCTAATAGTGCTCAACACGGGAAATGCAACCACGTTTAGAAGACCGGGATGCGAGGAAACCACACCAGACATCACCTTATCAACAGAACGCATGGCAGGCTCAATAAGTAACTGGAAAGTGCTGGAGGACTACACTGGCAGCGATCATCAGTACATCTCTTTCATGATCGACACTGGAAGAAACGCTCACCAGTTCAGGAAAAATAGAGGAACACGAAAGTGGAATATCTCGAAACTGGACACATCGAAATTAATCGCCGCAATAGACGAGCAGAGCCCATTTAGCGACCTCTCCCCTACAGCAAGAAAAACAGTCGAGCACACAATGCTTAATATAACCAAAACCTGCCAAAAATCAATGCCCAAGGCTACCCACAGGAATCGTAAAGCAGCAGTTTACTGGTGGACTGAAAACATCGCCGAACTCGGACGCATATGCCTCCGCCTTCGCAGATCCTACACGAGATCCAGAATCCCCCAGTTCACTCTCGAAGAGCTGCAAGTAGCCACTGGCAAGCTCAAGGCCAACAAATCGCCCGGCCCGGACGGGATCCCAGCAGAAGTCCTCAAAATAATCGCTGCAGAACGCCCAGGAGTACTACTGAATATGTACAACGCCTGCCTTAAAGCCGGAATATTCCCTGAACCCTGGAAAAAGCAACGGCTGGTGCTAATCAGTAAGGGAAAAGGAGACCCCAATTCGCCATCAGCATACCGTCCATTGTGCATGCTTGACACAGCGGGAAAGCTGTACGAAAGCCTACTTAAGCCTAGACTAGAAGCGGCTATCAACGAAGCTGGAGGACTGTCCCCTAGACAGCACGGCTTCAGACCCGGCAGATCACCCATAGGAGCTATAAAATGCGTCATAGAAAGCGTAGAAGCCGCACAGCGCAGATGGCATAAATATAAAAGAATAGTGTTGCTGGCGACTTTAGATGTCCGAAACGCCTTCAACAGCGCTAGATGGGTAGATATGATCGACGCCTTCGAGAAAAGCTTCAAGATACCCGATTACCTCAGGGCGGTGGTGCGGAGCTACCTGAGTAACAGGAAACTGCTGTACGATACTAAAGAGGGATCACGACAGATAGCAGTCACGTCAGGGGCAGCACAAGGATCCATTCTAGGCCCAGACCTGTGGAACATTAGTTATGACGAAATATTAAAACTAGAAATGCCAGACGAATCATATTTAATTGGCTATGCGGACGACATTGCAGCAGTAATCACAGCTAGGGATACAGAAGAAGCGCGAAGAAAGCTGAACCAGGTCATGATACGGACGCAAGCATGGCTCGACTCACACAGCCTCCAGCTCGCCACGGAGAAAACTGAGCTATTGCTGCTAACAAATAAGCACATACCTCTCGAGATAAACATGCAGACGACTACGGACATCCTTAGGACGAAAAAAGCCGTTAACTACCTAGGCGTAAGACTGGACCCCAGACTAACCTTCTGGGTACAAATCCAGCACGCCGCAGATAAGGCAGCGAAGATCACGTCTCAACTGAGCCGATTGATGGCTAACATAGGAGGACCCCGCCAAGGAAAGAGGAAGCTCCTAATGTCGACGACGATCAGCATCTTATTATACGGAGCCGAAATCTGGGCAGACGCTCTTAAAAAAGAAAACCGGCGCAAGGCAGTGGCCAGAGTGTACCGCACCGCAGCCCTCAGAGTTGCATCAGCCTACAGAACAGTATCAGGCGATGCAATATTAGTCATAAGCGGCAATGTTCCAATTGACCTACTCGCATATGAAAGGAAAAAGCTGTGGGAGCTAAAGAAAGCACCCCGCAATAACAAGAGCGCAATACAACAAATAAGGAATTATTATTATTATTATTATTATTATTATTATTATTATTATTATTATTATTATTATTATTATTATTATTATTATTATTATTATTATTATTATTATTATTATTATTATTATTATTATTATTATTATTATTATTATTATTATTATTATTATTATTATTATTATTATTATTATTATTATTATTATTATTATTATTATTATTATTATTATTATTATTATTATTATTATTATTATTATTATTATTATTATTATTATTATTATTATTATTATTATTATTATTATTATTATTATTATTATTATTATTATTATTATTATTATTATTATTATTATTATTATTATTATTATTATTATTATTATTATTATTATTATTATTATTATTATTATTATTATTATTATTATTATTATTATTAATATTATTATTATTATTATTATTATTATTATTATTATTATTATTATTATTATGATTATTATTATTATTATTATTATTATTATTATTATTATTATTATTATTATTATTATTATTATTATTATTATTATTATTATTATTATTATTATTGCTTATGAGCTCAGGCCACCAAGGGTTACAGCTTGGCGAACTGTTGACGGCCTAAGTTCTTAGGTTAGCTGCGAATACCCAATAAGCAGTCCCTGACCAAGAGCGACAGGAGAGGAGGGTTCGGCTTAAAAGACCTGAAGCATCCTACGAATCTCCGGTGACGAGGCGAAATAGATGCCGCCTCAGAATAAGCATCCACAACCCCATAGAGGGCTGCCTCGAGGGATCACCTACCCATGAGAGGGAGGCAACATAGCGACGAGGGACGCTACAACGGAAACCGTAAGGAAAAGGAATCCCCAATTGTAAATGCTCGGCCGGGGCAACAGATGGCAGATAGTCGTAAATACCAAACACAGCACCCGACTAAAGAGCACAGCACAGATGACAAAGAAAGAAAACACGCAACGAAGTAGGACCACGATTTTGACACACGATTTGGAAACGTTGAACTTGGGCTGACGGCTGTGGCATTCTGTTACCTCAGTATGCAAGAGTGACATCTTGCAGAAATGGCTTTCAGGGTAATGTCATAGACGCCTCCGTCCCGTTAAAACTTTGGCAGGGCTTCAAGTACGTTCGACGCTACGTCGCCATTAGGTTGGCGGTACAGGCTCAGTTGATTTCAATCCTGACTAGTGCTATGGTCCTGGCTCTGAACACGAATTCCCATAAGGTTTTGTGTCAACCCTCGTGTGGCCTCCCTGCAATGCACAGACAACCACAGGGACCGAAAATGCAACTGTACAATCGAGCGAAGATAGCGGCTTGAAGCGGGGACCCTTACAGAATGAACAAAGAAAACAACGAAAACAACACGCCAACACAAAACCAAAAAGGACAAATGGACGACGAATTAAACGCCTTCCGAAGACAAAGCAGAATTTTGCGCTCGCCTCCACAGATGGGAAATGAGAGGGAAATCCAAACTGTTTGCGTGGAGGAAACCGCCTCCCCTATGCCTGAATCAGCGGAAGCAAACAGGAAAATGAGTAATAGGACTCCGGCTACCGACCGAGGCCTACGAAATGGACACAACTCTCCAAGGCAGGAATTAATTCGAAAAATGAGAGCAGAAGAGGATGAAGTAACTGGACACAATTCTCCAAGACAGGAATTCATTCGGAAGATGAGAGCAGAAGAGGATGAAGCCCTTTTAAAGTGTAGCGCTACTCTGAAAAAGATGAAGCTGGCAATGCTAAGACAGAAAAATATAAGTACCGATGTAAAAAATGGGATATCTGAGCTAGACGAACTCTTCGATATAATCGGTAGCCTGCGCCGAAACTGGAAAAAGGCAGAAAGAGACACGAGACGCACGAACACAACTAGTTCCTTGGACGCATGCAACGAACAAGCCGATGTTTCAACGCCAGTGACAACTCTTTCCAAACGAACGGCGCCAAGCCCAATTGAACAGGAGTCAGAGAAAAGGGGCGAGGACCCGGAAATACTGTGTGGCACGTAGTAAAAGGAAAAAGGAAACAGCAGCCAAAACGTCATCAAAGCGAAGAGCAAACTCAGGGACAAAAAGATGACAAGCTCCAGAAGCAGAAACGGGCACCCAGAACAAGAGTTCGACCAGAAGCAGTGATAATCAAACCGGCAGAAGGCCGGAGCTACGCGGAGGTGCTTCAAAACATACGGCAACACGTCATGACAGATCAAGACAAAGTGGAAGTGCGAGCAATACGGAAAACAAAATCAGGCGCCCTGCTCCTAGAACTAAAGAAAGGAGAAAAACCGAAACCAGAGCTTCAAAATGCTCTCACGAGAAATCTACGTGGTTTAGCTTCTGTAAGCGAGCTAAAGCAGAAAGCCACAATTGAGATCCGAGACCTCGACTCCTTATCCACCGCAGCAGAAGTCACGACCTCCGTAAGACGCGTGCTAGAGAATTCAGATGAAGAAATCACAGTAAGGACAAGCGCTCCAAATACTCGCGAACAAATACGCGCATATGTGACGCTGACAGCCGATAGTGCAAACAGGGTACTAAAAGAAGGTCACATAAAAATAGGATGGATCAGCTGTAGGATGAAGCTTATGAAGGAAGTCAAAAAATGCTACAGGTGCTTTGACTTCGGCCACTTACAATGGGAATGCAAAGGGCCCGACAGAAAAGGCCAAGGATTATGTATAAGATGTGGGAAACCCGGGCACAAGCTGAAAGACTGCAAAAATCCACCGAGCTGTTGTCTCTGCGTAGAACATAAGCATACACAAACAGATCACATCCCAGGGTCTCGGTCATGCGAGTCGTATAGAGGAAAAATAAGGACATGAAAATCTTACAGTGCAACATGCACAGAAGCAAAACGGCTGACCACCTCCTGCCGCAGCTCATGCTGGAACTCGGAACAGAGGTAGCAATTGTTAGCGAGCAATACAAAATAGCGCAAGATGGAACATGGCTGGAAGACATCACCGCAACAGCGGCAATATGGCAAACGGAAAATAGTAGTTTCAAAAAAACAAACAGCGGGAGAGGAAACGGGTTTGTCTGGATAGAAAATGAAAGCATTACGGTAATAAGTTGCTACCTGACACCGAGCGACCCTATAACAGACTTCCAAGCAAAGCTCGATGCTATAGAGGATGCTGCACGACAAAGAAACCGTCACCTAATCATAGCCGGAGACTTCAACGCCAAGGCCACGGAATGGGGCACACCGACTACAAACTCGAGGGGCCGGAAAATTCTCGACATGTCGGCTAGATTAGGCCTTATCGTCGCAAATAGGGGATCCAAAACTACCTTCAGAAGGCCAGGATGCAACGGCACAACCCCCGATATCACGCTGGTGTCCGAAGGATTCGCAAGCCAGCTGCGCGAGTGGAAAGTTTTGGAAGACTATACTGGTAGCGACCACCAATACATATCCTACCTCATAGGCCCAGATAAAAATCCAGCAACGACGATAAGAAGAGGAACACGCAAATGGAACGCCTCCAAGCTAGACTCAGATAAGCTCCTCGCAGCCTTAGATGAAAACCCACCAAAACACTACACAAGTAGCACAGCTAGCCAGATCGTCCAAGCAACTCTGAGCACCATCACTGAGGCATGTAAAGCAGCAATGCCCAAAATAAAAGGCGGACATCCAAAAAAGCAGTCTACTGGTGGACGGATGAAATTCGAAACCTTAGACAAACTTGCCTGCGCAAAAGACGACGATACACAAGAGCCCGAAGAAGAGGAAGAAACGGAATGGAAGAGCATATGGAATATAAAGCTGCGAAAACTGAGCTGAAAGACGCAATAGCAAAGACAAAGAAAGATAAATGGGAAGAGCTACGTAGCGATATAAACAAAAATCCGTGGGGTCTCGGATACAAGATCGTGATGAAAAAACTCGGAGCAAAACAGTCCACCCCTGAGTTAAGCGCCGCAGCAATGGAGAACATCGTAAACACCCTGTTCCCAACCCATGATCTGGGAAGAGACCCACCAGAACATACGCAAGAGAGCTCGTGCCCGCCTTTCACCTTGGAGGAAATGAACACTGCAGCAAACACTCTAAAGACCAAAAAAGCCCCTGGGCCTGACGGGATACCAGTGGAAGTGTTAAAGCTAATCGCTACGGAACGCCCGCACTTACTGCTATCCATGTATAATGCATGTCTGAACGAGGGCATTTTCCCAGAAGTATGGAAGAGGCAGCATCTGACCCTAATAAGCAAAGGCAAAGGAGACCCAGAAACACCATCAGCATACCGACCTCTATGCATGCTAGATACAGCAGGAAAGCTGCTAGAAAGACTGCTGAAACCCCGCATCATAGCCGCCATAAACGACGCTGGAGGCCTATCAGAGCGACAGCACGGCTTTAGACCAGGCAGGTCCACCATCGGAGCTGTGGAAGACGTCGTGCGCAGCGTGGAGGAAGCTCATCGAAAGAACAACTTCTCGAGACCAATAGTCCTCCTCGCAACAATTGACATAAGGAATGCATTCAATAGCGCAAAATGGGCAAATATGATCGACGCACTAGAGAGACGCTTCAAAACGCCCCTCTATTTGATGAAAATTATACGAAGCTATCTTAAAGACAGGAAACTACTGTACGACACGAGTGACGGCCCACAAAGTAAGGAAATAACCTCTGGAGCAGCGCAGGGATCTATACTTGGACCAGATCTATGGAACGCCAGCTACGACGGAATTTTGAACGTTGAAATGCCTGACGATTGCTACCTCGTAGGCTACGCAGACGACATCGCCGCCGTCATAACCGCGCGTAATACCGACATGGCCAGACGCAGACTGACACAAGTTATGCTGCGAACACAGACATGGTTGGACTCACACGGCCTCAGCCTAGCTGCTGAAAAAACAGAACTGATCCTGCTCACTACGAAAACCTTAAAATACCTAGGAATAAGAATGGACAACAAATTGACGTACTGGGCTCAAATCCAACATGCTGCAAAAAAGTCAGCCAATATAACCATGGCGCTATCAAGACTCATGGCAAACACCGGAGGCCCACTTGCCAGTAGAAGGAAATTACTTATGGACACAACACAGTCAGTGCTACTATACGGCAGCGAAATATGGGCCGATACATTAAATGTAGAACACAGACGAAAAGTGCTTGCTAAAGTGCAGAGAACAGCAGCCCTGAGAGTCGCCTCGGCGTACCGCACTGTATCCGAATCCGCAGTGCTAGTGATAAGCGGCGTCATCCCAATAGACCTTCTCGCAAAGGAGAGAAGACAACTCTGGCTATGGAAGAAAGACGGAAGAGAAATACACATGGAGACAAGACAACAGGCGAGGAAGCAAACTCTTGAACTCTGGCAAGATCGGTGGACAAGGGAGAGCAAAGGAAGATGGACCGCCAAACTGATTAAAGAAATAGAGAAGTGGCACAGTAGAAAACACGGCGAGGTAAACTACTATGTAACACAGATGCTGTCCGGTCACGGGTACTTCCGAAAATACCTATACAACATGGGAAAAGCAGAAAGCCCGGCATGTATCTATGGAGACGAACCACTAGACGATGCAAACCATACCATTTTCAAGTGCCGCCGGTGGAAAGAAGCACGAAGGACCGTACAAAATAAACTTGGAGAACTAAGTGCGGAAAATCTCTTAGAAAAAATGGTATCTAGCAGCGAGAACTGGAAAATAATTGCCTCGTACGTGGAACATGTTCTACGCACTAAAAAAAGAGACATGGACGCGGACTCCCAATAGAAGACGAGCCAAATAGCTTGATGCTGGCTACAAAACCGTAGGCATCCCTGGACGCAGGGAGAGTAGAAATTGACCTGTAATGGGTCCATCTTGGAAACCTTGCCTTGAAGTAATGCGAAAGCGGTCCCGGGGCAGGGGAAAAATTCCATGATAGAAGGGGGAGTGTTTTAGTGGGTACACCACTCACGTAGGATGACGATCCCTATATGGTGCGAAGGCATTTTAAACCCTCCTTACGGCCTAAAAAAAAAAAAAAAAAAAAAATATTATTATTATTATTATTATTATTATTATTATTATTATTATTATTATTATTATTATTATTATTATTATTATTATTATTATTATTATTATTATTATTATTATTATTATTATTATTATTATTATTATTATTATTATTATTATTATTATTATTATTATTATTATTATTATTATTATTATTATTATTATTATTATTATTATTATTATTATTATTATTATTATTATTATTATTATTATTATTATTATTATTATTATTATTATTATTATTATTATTATTATTATTATTATTATTATTATTATTATTATTATTATTATTATTATTATTATTATTATTATTATTATTATTATTATTATTATTATTATTATTATTATTATTATTATTATTATTATTATTATTATTATTATTATTATTATTATTATTATTATTATTATTATTATTATTATTATTATTATTATTATTATTATTATTATTATTATTATTATTATTATTATTATTATTATTATTATTATTATTATTATTATTATTATTATTATTATTATTATTATTATTATTATTATTATTATTATTATTATTATTATTATTATTATTATTATTATTATTATTATTATTATTATTATTATTATTATTATTATTATTATTATTATTATTATTATTATTATTATTATTATTATTATTATTATTATTATTATTATTATTATTATTATTATTATTATTATTATTATTATTATTATTATTATTATTATTATTATTATTATTATTATTATTATTATTATTATTATTATTATTATTATTATTATTATTATTATTATTATTATTATTATTATTATTATTATTATTATTATTATTATTATTATTATTATTATTATTATTATTATTATTATTATTATTATTATTATTATTATTATTATTATTATTATTATTATTATTATTATTATTATTATTATTATTATTATTATTATTATTATTATTATTATTATTATTATTATTATTATTATTATTATTATTATTATTATTATTATTATTATTATTATTATTATTATTATTATTATTATTATTATTATTATTATTATTATTATTATTATTATTATTATTATTATTATTATTATTATTATTATTATTATTATTATTATTATTATTATTATTATTATTATTATTATTATTATTATTATTATTATTATTATTATTATTATTATTATTATTATTATTATTATTATTATTATTATTATTATTATTATTATTATTATTATTATTATTATTATTATTATTATTATTATTATTATTATTATTATTATTATTATTATTATTATTATTATTATTATTATTATTATTATTATTATTATTATTATTATTATTATTATTATTATTATTATTATTATTATTATTATTATTATTATTATTATTATTATTATTATTATTATTATTATTATTATTATTATTATTATTATTATTATTATTATTATTATTATTATTATTATTATTATTATTATTATTATTATTATTATTATTATTATTATTATTATTATTATTATTATTATTATTATTATTATTATTATTATTATTATTATTATTATTATTATTATTATTATTATTATTATTATTATTATTATTATTATTATTATTATTATTATTATTATTATTATTATTATTATTATTATTATTATTATTATTATTATTATTATTATTATTATTATTATTATTATTATTATTATTATTATTATTATTATTATTATTATTATTATTATTATTATTATTATTATTATTATTATTATTATTATTATTATTATTATTATTATTATTATTATTATTATTATTATTATTATTATTATTATTATTATTATTATTATTATTATTATTATTATTATTATTATTATTATTATTATTATTATTATTATTATTATTATTATTATTATTATTATTATTATTATTATTATTATTATTATTATTATTATTATTATTATTATTATTATTATTATTATTATTATTATTATTATTATTATTATTATTATTATTATTATTATTATTATTATTATTATTATTATTATTATTATTATTATTATTATTATTATTATTATTATTATTATTATTATTATTATTATTATTATTATTATTATTATTATTATTATTATTATTATTATTATTATTATTATTATTATTATTATTATTATTATTATTATTATTATTATTATTATTATTATTATTATTATTATTATTATTATTATTATTATTATTATTATTATTATTATTATTATTATTATTATTATTATTATTATTATTATTATTATTATTATTATTATTATTATTATTATTATTATTATTATTATTATTATTATTATTATTATTATTATTATTATTATTATTATTATTATTATTATTATTATTATTATTATTATTATTATTATTATTATTATTATTATTATTATTATTATTATTATTATTATTATTATTATTATTATTATTATTATTATTATTATTATTATTATTATTATTATTATTATTATTATTATTATTATTATTATTATTATTATTATTATTATTATTATTATTATTATTATTATTATTATTATTATTATTATTATTATTATTATTATTATTATTATTATTATTATTATTATTATTATTATTATTATTATTATTATTATTATTATTATTATTATTATTATTATTATTATTATTATTATTATTATTATTATTATTATTATTATTATTATTATTATTATTATTATTATTATTATTATTATTATTATTATTATTATTATTATTATTATTATTATTATTATTATTATTATTATTATTATTATTATTATTATTATTATTATTATTATTATTATTATTATTATTATTATTATTATTATTATTATTATTATTATTATTATTATTATTATTATTATTATTATTATTATTATTATTATTATTATTATTATTATTATTATTATTATTATTATTATTATTATTATTATTATTATTATTATTATTATTATTATTATTATTATTATTATTATTATTATTATTATTATTATTATTATTATTATTATTATTATTATTATTATTATTATTATTATTATTATTATTATTATTATTATTATTATTATTATTATTATTATTATTATTATTATTATTATTATTATTATTATTATTATTATTATTATTATTATTATTATTATTATTATTATTATTATTATTATTATTATTATTATTATTATTATTATTATTATTATTATTATTATTATTATTATTATTATTATTATTATTATTATTATTATTATTATTATTATTATTATTATTATTATTATTATTATTATTATTATTATTATTATTATTATTATTATTATTATTATTATTATTATTATTATTATTATTATTATTATTATTATTATTATTATTATTATTATTATTATTATTATTATTATTATTATTATTATTATTATTATTATTATTATTATTATTATTATTATTATTATTATTATTATTATTATTATTATTATTATTATTATTATTATTATTATTATTATTATTATTATTATTGCTTATGAGCTCAGGCCACCAAGGGTTACAGCTTGGCGAACTGTTGACGGCCTAAGTTCTTAGGTTAGCTGCGAATACCCAATAAGCAGTCCCTGACCAAGAGCGACAGGAGAGGAGGGTTCGGCTTAAAAGACCTGAAGCATCCTACGAATCTCCGGTGACGAGGCGAAATAGATGCCGCCTCAGAATAAGCATCCACAACCCCATAGAGGGCTGCCTCGAGGGATCACCTACCCATGAGAGGGAGGCAACATAGCGACGAGGGACGCTACAACGGAAACCGTAAGGAAAAGGAATCCCCAATTGTAAATGCTCGGCCGGGGCAACAGATGGCAGATAGTCGTAAATACCAAACACAGCACCCGACTAAAGAGCACAGCACAGATGACAAAGAAAGAAAACACGCAACGAAGTAGGACCACGATTTTGACACACGATTTGGAAACGTTGAACTTGGGCTGACGGCTGTGGCATTCTGTTACCTCAGTATGCAAGAGTGACATCTTGCAGAAATGGCTTTCAGGGTAATGTCATAGACGCCTCCGTCCCGTTAAAACTTTGGCAGGGCTTCAAGTACGTTCGACGCTACGTCGCCATTAGGTTGGCGGTACAGGCTCAGTTGATTTCAATCCTGACTAGTGCTATGGTCCTGGCTCTGAACACGAATTCCCATAAGGTTTTGTGTCAACCCTCGTGTGGCCTCCCTGCAATGCACAGACAACCACAGGGACCGAAAATGCAACTGTACAATCGAGCGAAGATAGCGGCTTGAAGCGGGGACCCTTACAGAATGAACAAAGAAAACAACGAAAACAACACGCCAACACAAAACCAAAAAGGACAAATGGACGACGAATTAAACGCCTTCCGAAGACAAAGCAGAATTTTGCGCTCGCCTCCACAGATGGGAAATGAGAGGGAAATCCAAACTGTTTGCGTGGAGGAAACCGCCTCCCCTATGCCTGGATCAGCGGAAGCAAACAGGAAAATGAGTAATAGGACTCCGGCTACCGACCGAGGCCTACGAAATGGACACAACTCTCCAAGGCAGGAATTAATTCGAAAAATGAGAGCAGAAGAGGATGAAGTAACTGGACACAATTCTCCAAGACAGGAATTCATTCGGAAGATGAGAGCAGAAGAGGATGAAGCCCTTTTAAAGTGTAGCGCTACTCTGAAAAAGATGAAGCTGGCAATGCTAAGACAGAAAAATATAAGTACCGATGTAAAAAATGGGATATCTGAGCTAGACGAACTCTTCGATATAATCGGTAGCCTGCGCCGAAACTGGAAAAAGGCAGAAAGAGACACGAGACGCACGAACACAACTAGTTCCTTGGACGCATGCAACGAACAAGCCGATGTTTCAACGCCAGTGACAACTCTTTCCAAACGAACGGCGCCAAGCCCAATTGAACAGGAGTCAGAGAAAAGGGGGCGAGGACCCGGAAATACTGTGTGGCACGTAGTAAAAGGAAAAAGGAAACAGCAGCCAAAACGTCATCAAAGCGAAGAGCAAACTCAGGGACAAAAAGATGACAAGCTCCAGAAGCAGAAACGGGCACCCAGAACAAGAGTTCGACCAGAAGCAGTGATAATCAAACCGGCAGAAGGCCGGAGCTACGCGGAGGTGCTTCAAAACATACGGCAACACGTCATGACAGATCAAGACAAAGTGGAAGTGCGAGCAATACGGAAAACAAAATCAGGCGCCCTGCTCCTAGAACTAAAGAAAGGAGAAAAACCGAAACCAGAGCTTCAAAATGCTCTCACGAGAAATCTACGTGGTTTAGCTTCTGTAAGCGAGCTAAAGCAGAAAGCCACAATTGAGATCCGAGACCTCGACTCCTTATCCACCGCAGCAGAAGTCACGACCTCCGTAAGACGCGTGCTAGAGAATTCAGATGAAGAAATCACAGTAAGGACAAGCGCTCCAAATACTCGCGAACAAATACGCGCATATGTGACGCTGACAGCCGATAGTGCAAACAGGGTACTAAAAGAAGGTCACATAAAAATAGGATGGATCAGCTGTAGGATGAAGCTTATGAAGGAAGTCAAAAAATGCTACAGGTGCTTTGACTTCGGCCACTTACAATGGGAATGCAAAGGGCCCGACAGAAAAGGCCAAGGATTATGTATAAGATGTGGGAAACCCGGGCACAAGCTGAAAGACTGCAAAAATCCACCGAGCTGTTGTCTCTGCGTAGAACATAAGCATACACAAACAGATCACATCCCAGGGTCTCGGTCATGCGAGTCGTATAGAGGAAAAATAAGGACATGAAAATCTTACAGTGCAACATGCACAGAAGCAAAACGGCTGACCACCTCCTGCCGCAGCTCATGCTGGAACTCGGAACAGAGGTAGCAATTGTTAGCGAGCAATACAAAATAGCGCAAGATGGAACATGGCTGGAAGACATCACCGCAACAGCGGCAATATGGCAAACGGAAAATAGTAGTTTCAAAAAAACAAACAGCGGGAGAGGAAACGGGTTTGTCTGGATAGAAAATGAAAGCATTACGGTAATAAGTTGCTACCTGACACCGAGCGACCCTATAACAGACTTCCAAGCAAAGCTCGATGCTATAGAGGATGCTGCACGACAAAGAAACCGTCACCTAATCATAGCCGGAGACTTCAACGCCAAGGCCACGGAATGGGGCACACCGACTACAAACTCGAGGGGCCGGAAAATTCTCGACATGTCGGCTAGATTAGGCCTTATCGTCGCAAATAGGGGATCCAAAACTACCTTCAGAAGGCCAGGATGCAACGGCACAACCCCCGATATCACGCTGGTGTCCGAAGGATTCGCAAGCCAGCTGCGCGAGTGGAAAGTTTTGGAAGACTATACTGGTAGCGACCACCAATACATATCCTACCTCATAGGCCCAGATAAAAATCCAGCAACGACGATAAGAAGAGGAACACGCAAATGGAACGCCTCCAAGCTAGACTCAGATAAGCTCCTCGCAGCCTTAGATGAAAACCCACCAAAACACTACACAAGTAGCACAGCTAGCCAGATCGTCCAAGCAACTCTGAGCACCATCACTGAGGCATGTAAAGCAGCAATGCCCAAAATAAAAGGCGGACATCCAAAAAAAGCAGTCTACTGGTGGACGGATGAAATTCGAAACCTTAGACAAACTTGCCTGCGCAAAAGACGACGATACACAAGAGCCCGAAGAAGAGGAAGAAACGGAATGGAAGAGCATATGGAATATAAAGCTGCGAAAACTGAGCTGAAAGACGCAATAGCAAAGACAAAGAAAGATAAATGGGAAGAGCTACGTAGCGATATAAACAAAAATCCGTGGGGTCTCGGATACAAGATCGTGATGAAAAAACTCGGAGCAAAACAGTCCACCCCTGAGTTAAGCGCCGCAGCAATGGAGAACATCGTAAACACCCTGTTCCCAACCCATGATCTGGGAAGAGACCCACCAGAACATACGCAAGAGAGCTCGTGCCCGCCTTTCACCTTGGAGGAAATGAACACTGCAGCAAACACTCTAAAGACCAAAAAAGCCCCTGGGCCTGACGGGATACCAGTGGAAGTGTTAAAGCTAATCGCTACGGAACGCCCGCACTTACTGCTATCCATGTATAATGCATGTCTGAACGAGGGCATTTTCCCAGAAGTATGGAAGAGGCAGCATCTGACCCTAATAAGCAAAGGCAAAGGAGACCCAGAAACACCATCAGCATACCGACCTCTATGCATGCTAGATACAGCAGGAAAGCTGCTAGAAAGACTGCTGAAACCCCGCATCATAGCCGCCATAAACGACGCTGGAGGCCTATCAGAGCGACAGCACGGCTTTAGACCAGGCAGGTCCACCATCGGAGCTGTGGAAGACGTCGTGCGCAGCGTGGAGGAAGCTCATCGAAAGAACAACTTCTCGAGACCAATAGTCCTCCTCGCAACAATTGACATAAGGAATGCATTCAATAGCGCAAAATGGGCAAATATGATCGACGCACTAGAGAGACGCTTCAAAACGCCCCTCTATTTGATGAAAATTATACGAAGCTATCTTAAAGACAGGAAACTACTGTACGACACGAGTGACGGCCCACAAAGTAAGGAAATAACCTCTGGAGCAGCGCAGGGATCTATACTTGGACCAGATCTATGGAACGCCAGCTACGACGGAATTTTGAACGTTGAAATGCCTGACGATTGCTACCTCGTAGGCTACGCAGACGACATCGCCGCCGTCATAACCGCGCGTAATACCGACATGGCCAGACGCAGACTGACACAAGTTATGCTGCGAACACAGACATGGTTGGACTCACACGGCCTCAGCCTAGCTGCTGAAAAAACAGAACTGATCCTGCTCACTAGGAAACATATCCCGCTGGAGGTAAACATGCAAGTTCATTCGGAAACCATTAAAACGACGAAAACCTTAAAATACCTAGGAATAAGAATGGACAACAAATTGACGTACTGGGCTCAAATCCAACATGCTGCAAAAAAGTCAGCCAATATAACCATGGCGCTATCAAGACTCATGGCAAACACCGGAGGCCCACTTGCCAGTAGAAGGAAATTACTTATGGACACAACACAGTCAGTGCTACTATACGGCAGCGAAATATGGGCCGATACATTAAATGTAGAACACAGACGAAAAGTGCTTGCTAAAGTGCAGAGAACAGCAGCCCTGAGAGTCGCCTCGGCGTACCGCACTGTATCCGAATCCGCAGTGCTAGTGATAAGCGGCGTCATCCCAATAGACCTTCTCGCAAAGGAGAGAAGACAACTCTGGCTATGGAAGAAAGACGGAAGAGAAATACACATGGAGACAAGACAACAGGCGAGGAAGCAAACTCTTGAACTCTGGCAAGATCGGTGGACAAGGGAGAGCAAAGGAAGATGGACCGCCAAACTGATTAAAGAAATAGAGAAGTGGCACAGTAGAAAACACGGCGAGGTAAACTACTATGTAACACAGATGCTGTCCGGTCACGGGTACTTCCGAAAATACCTATACAACATGGGAAAAGCAGAAAGCCCGGCATGTATCTATGGAGACGAACCACTAGACGATGCAAACCATACCATTTTCAAGTGCCGCCGGTGGAAAGAAGCACGAAGGACCGTACAAAATAAACTTGGAGAACTAAGTGCGGAAAATCTCTTAGAAAAAATGGTATCTAGCAGCGAGAACTGGAAAATAATTGCCTCGTACGTGGAACATGTTCTACGCACTAAAAAAGAGACATGGACGCGGACTCCCAATAGAAGACGAGCCAAATAGCTTGATGCTGGCTACAAAACCGTAGGCATCCCTGGACGCAGGGAGAGTAGAAATTGACCTGTAATGGGTCCATCTTGGAAACCTTGCCTTGAAGTAATGCGAAAGCGGTCCCGGGGCAGGGGAAAAATTCCATGATAGAAGGGGGAGTGTTTTAGTGGGTACACCACTCACGTAGGATGACGATCCCTATATGGTGCGAAGGCATTTTAAACCCTCCTTACGGCCTAAAAAAAAAAAAAAAAAAAAAAAAATAATAAATATTATTATTATTATTATTATTATTATTATTATTATTATTATTATTATTATTATTATTATTATTATTATTATTATTATTATTATTATTATTATTATTATTATTATTATTATTATTATTATTATTATTATTATTATTATTATTATTATTATTATTATTATTATTATTATTATTATTATTATTATTATTATTATTATTATTATTATTATTATTATTATTATTATTATTATTATTATTATTATTATTATTATTATTATTATTATTATTATTATTATTATTATTATTATTATTATTATTATTATTATTATTATTATTATTATTATTATTATTATTATTATTATTATTATTATTATTATTATTATTATTATTATTATTATTATTATTATTATTATTATTATTATTATTATTATTATTATTATTATTATTATTATTATTATTATTATTATTATTATTATTATTATTATTATTATTATTATTATTATTATTATTATTATTATTATTATTATTATTATTATTATTATTATTATTATTATTATTATTATTATTATTATTATTATTATTATTATTATTATTATTATTATTATTATTATTATTATTATTATTATTATTATTATTATTATTATTATTATTATTATTATTATTATTATTATTATTATTATTATTATTATTATTATTATTATTATTATTATTATTATTATTATTATTATTATTATTATTATTATTATTATTATTATTATTATTATTATTATTATTATTATTATTATTATTATTATTATTATTATTATTATTATTATTATTATTATTATTATTATTATTATTATTATTATTATTATTATTATTATTATTATTATTATTATTATTATTATTATTATTATTATTATTATTATTATTATTATTATTATTATTATTATTATTATTATTATTATTATTATTATTATTATTATTATTATTATTATTATTATTATTATTATTATTATTATTATTATTATTATTATTATTATTATTATTATTATTATTATTATTATTATTATTATTATTATTATTATTATTATTATTATTATTATTATTATTATTATTATTATTATTATTATTATTATTATTATTATTATTATTATTATTATTATTATTATTATTATTATTATTATTATTATTATTATTATTATTATTATTATTATTATTATTATTATTATTATTATTATTATTATTATTATTATTATTATTATTATTATTATTATTATTATTATTATTATTATTATTATTATTATTATTATTATTATTATTATTATTATTATTATTATTATTATTATTATTATTATTATTATTATTATTATTATTATTATTATTATTATTATTATTATTATTATTATTATTATTATTATTATTATTATTATTATTATTATTATTATTATTATTATTATTATTATTATTATTATTATTATTATTATTATTATTATTATTATTATTATTATTATTATTATTATTATTATTATTATTATTATTATTATTATTATTATTATTATTATTATTATTATTATTATTATTATTATTATTATTATTATTATTATTATTATTATTATTATTATTATTATTATTATTATTATTATTATTATTATTATTATTATTATTATTATTATTATTATTATTATTATTATTATTATTATTATTATTATTATTATTATTATTATTATTATTATTATTATTATTATTATTATTATTATTATTATTATTATTATTATTATTATTATTATTATTATTATTATTATTATTATTATTATTATTATTATTATTATTATTATTATTATTATTATTATTATTATTATTATTATTATTATTATTATTATTATTATTATTATTATTATTATTATTATTATTATTATTATTATTATTATTATTATTATTATTATTATTATTATTATTATTATTATTATTATTATTATTATTATTATTATTATTATTATTATTATTATTATTATTATTATTATTATTATTATTATTATTATTATTATTATTATTATTATTATTATTATTATTATTATTATTATTATTATTATTATTATTATTATTATTATTATTATTATTATTATTATTATTATTATTATTATTATTATTATTATTATTATTATTATTATTATTATTATTATTATTATTATTATTATTATTATTATTATTATTATTATTATTATTATTATTATTATTATTATTATTATTATTATTATTATTATTATTATTATTATTATTATTATTATTATTATTATTATTATTATTATTATTATTATTATTATTATTATTATTATTATTATTATTATTATTATTATTATTATTATTATTATTATTATTATTATTATTATTATTATTATTATTATTATTATTATTATTATTATTATTATTATTATTATTATTATTATTATTATTATTATTATTATTATTATTATTATTATTATTATTATTATTATTATTATTATTATTATTATTATTATTATTATTATTATTATTATTATTATTATTATTATTATTATTATTATTATTATTATTATTATTATTATTATTATTATTATTATTATTATTATTATTATTATTATTATTATTATTATTATTATTATTATTATTATTATTATTATTATTATTATTATTATTATTATTATTATTATTATTATTATTATTATTATTATTATTATTATTATTATTATTGCTTATGAGCTCAGGCCACCAAGGGTTACAGCTTGGCGAACTGTTGACGGCCTAAGTTCTTAGGTTAGCTGCGAATACCCAATAAGCAGTCCCTGACCAAGAGCGACAGGAGAGGAGGGTTCGGCTTAAAAGACCTGAAGCATCCTACGAATCTCCGGTGACGAGGCGAAATAGATGCCGCCTCAGAATAAGCATCCACAACCCCATAGAGGGCTGCCTCGAGGGATCACCTACCCATGAGAGGGAGGCAACATAGCGACGAGGGACGCTACAACGGAAACCGTAAGGAAAAGGAATCCCCAATTGTAAATGCTCGGCCGGGGCAACAGATGGCAGATAGTCGTAAATACCAAACACAGCACCCGACTAAAGAGCACAGCACAGATGACAAAGAAAGAAAACACGCAACGAAGTAGGACCACGATTTTGACACACGATTTGGAAACGTTGAACTTGGGCTGACGGCTGTGGCATTCTGTTACCTCAGTATGCAAGAGTGACATCTTGCAGAAATGGCTTTCAGGGTAATGTCATAGACGCCTCCGTCCCGTTAAAACTTTGGCAGGGCTTCAAGTACGTTCGACGCTACGTCGCCATTAGGTTGGCGGTACAGGCTCAGTTGATTTCAATCCTGACTAGTGCTATGGTCCTGGCTCTGAACACGAATTCCCATAAGGTTTTGTGTCAACCCTCGTGTGGCCTCCCTGCAATGCACAGACAACCACAGGGACCGAAAATGCAACTGTACAATCGAGCGAAGATAGCGGCTTGAAGCGGGGACCCTTACAGAATGAACAAAGAAAACAACGAAAACAACACGCCAACACAAAACCAAAAAGGACAAATGGACGACGAATTAAACGCCTTCCGAAGACAAAGCAGAATTTTGCGCTCGCCTCCACAGATGGGAAATGAGAGGGAAATCCAAACTGTTTGCGTGGAGGAAACCGCCTCCCCTATGCCTGGATCAGCGGAAGCAAACAGGAAAATGAGTAATAGGACTCCGGCTACCGACCGAGGCCTACGAAATGGACACAACTCTCCAAGGCAGGAATTAATTCGAAAAATGAGAGCAGAAGAGGATGAAGTAACTGGACACAATTCTCCAAGACAGGAATTCATTCGGAAGATGAGAGCAGAAGAGGATGAAGCCCTTTTAAAGTGTAGCGCTACTCTGAAAAAGATGAAGCTGGCAATGCTAAGACAGAAAAATATAAGTACCGATGTAAAAAATGGGATATCTGAGCTAGACGAACTCTTCGATATAATCGGTAGCCTGCGCCGAAACTGGAAAAAGGCAGAAAGAGACACGAGACGCACGAACACAACTAGTTCCTTGGACGCATGCAACGAACAAGCCGATGTTTCAACGCCAGTGACAACTCTTTCCAAACGAACGGCGCCAAGCCCAATTGAACAGGAGTCAGAGAAAAGGGGGCGAGGACCCGGAAATACTGTGTGGCACGTAGTAAAAGGAAAAAGGAAACAGCAGCCAAAACGTCATCAAAGCGAAGAGCAAACTCAGGGACAAAAAGATGACAAGCTCCAGAAGCAGAAACGGGCACCCAGAACAAGAGTTCGACCAGAAGCAGTGATAATCAAACCGGCAGAAGGCCGGAGCTACGCGGAGGTGCTTCAAAACATACGGCAACACGTCATGACAGATCAAGACAAAGTGGAAGTGCGAGCAATACGGAAAACAAAATCAGGCGCCCTGCTCCTAGAACTAAAGAAAGGAGAAAAACCGAAACCAGAGCTTCAAAATGCTCTCACGAGAAATCTACGTGGTTTAGCTTCTGTAAGCGAGCTAAAGCAGAAAGCCACAATTGAGATCCGAGACCTCGACTCCTTATCCACCGCAGCAGAAGTCACGACCTCCGTAAGACGCGTGCTAGAGAATTCAGATGAAGAAATCACAGTAAGGACAAGCGCTCCAAATACTCGCGAACAAATACGCGCATATGTGACGCTGACAGCCGATAGTGCAAACAGGGTACTAAAAGAAGGTCACATAAAAATAGGATGGATCAGCTGTAGGATGAAGCTTATGAAGGAAGTCAAAAAATGCTACAGGTGCTTTGACTTCGGCCACTTACAATGGGAATGCAAAGGGCCCGACAGAAAAGGCCAAGGATTATGTATAAGATGTGGGAAACCCGGGCACAAGCTGAAAGACTGCAAAAATCCACCGAGCTGTTGTCTCTGCGTAGAACATAAGCATACACAAACAGATCACATCCCAGGGTCTCGGTCATGCGAGTCGTATAGAGGAAAAATAAGGACATGAAAATCTTACAGTGCAACATGCACAGAAGCAAAACGGCTGACCACCTCCTGCCGCAGCTCATGCTGGAACTCGGAACAGAGGTAGCAATTGTTAGCGAGCAATACAAAATAGCGCAAGATGGAACATGGCTGGAAGACATCACCGCAACAGCGGCAATATGGCAAACGGAAAATAGTAGTTTCAAAAAAACAAACAGCGGGAGAGGAAACGGGTTTGTCTGGATAGAAAATGAAAGCATTACGGTAATAAGTTGCTACCTGACACCGAGCGACCCTATAACAGACTTCCAAGCAAAGCTCGATGCTATAGAGGATGCTGCACGACAAAGAAACCGTCACCTAATCATAGCCGGAGACTTCAACGCCAAGGCCACGGAATGGGGCACACCGACTACAAACTCGAGGGGCCGGAAAATTCTCGACATGTCGGCTAGATTAGGCCTTATCGTCGCAAATAGGGGATCCAAAACTACCTTCAGAAGGCCAGGATGCAACGGCACAACCCCCGATATCACGCTGGTGTCCGAAGGATTCGCAAGCCAGCTGCGCGAGTGGAAAGTTTTGGAAGACTATACTGGTAGCGACCACCAATACATATCCTACCTCATAGGCCCAGATAAAAATCCAGCAACGACGATAAGAAGAGGAACACGCAAATGGAACGCCTCCAAGCTAGACTCAGATAAGCTCCTCGCAGCCTTAGATGAAAACCCACCAAAACACTACACAAGTAGCACAGCTAGCCAGATCGTCCAAGCAACTCTGAGCACCATCACTGAGGCATGTAAAGCAGCAATGCCCAAAATAAAAGGCGGACATCCAAAAAAGCAGTCTACTGGTGGACGGATGAAATTCGAAACCTTAGACAAACTTGCCTGCGCAAAAGACGACGATACACAAGAGCCCGAAGAAGAGGAAGAAACGGAATGGAAGAGCATATGGAATATAAAGCTGCGAAAACTGAGCTGAAAGACGCAATAGCAAAGACAAAGAAAGATAAATGGGAAGAGCTACGTAGCGATATAAACAAAAATCCGTGGGGTCTCGGATACAAGATCGTGATGAAAAAACTCGGAGCAAAACAGTCCACCCCTGAGTTAAGCGCCGCAGCAATGGAGAACATCGTAAACACCCTGTTCCCAACCCATGATCTGGGAAGAGACTCACCAGAACATACGCAAGAGAGCTCGTGCCCGCCTTTCACCTTGGAGGAAATGAACACTGCAGCAAACACTCTAAAGACCAAAAAAGCCCCTGGGCCTGACGGGATACCAGTGGAAGTGTTAAAGCTAATCGCTACGGAACGCCCGCACTTACTGCTATCCATGTATAATGCATGTCTGAACGAGGGCATTTTCCCAGAAGTATGGAAGAGGCAGCATCTGACCCTAATAAGCAAAGGCAAAGGAGACCCAGAAACACCATCAGCATACCGACCTCTATGCATGCTAGATACAGCAGGAAAGCTGCTAGAAAGACTGCTGAAACCCCGCATCATAGCCGCCATAAACGACGCTGGAGGCCTATCAGAGCGACAGCACGGCTTTAGACCAGGCAGGTCCACCATCGGAGCTGTGGAAGACGTCGTGCGCAGCGTGGAGGAAGCTCATCGAAAGAACAACTTCTCGAGACCAATAGTCCTCCTCGCAACAATTGACATAAGGAATGCATTCAATAGCGCAAAATGGGCAAATATGATCGACGCACTAGAGAGACGCTTCAAAACGCCCCTCTATTTGATGAAAATTATACGAAGCTATCTTAAAGACAGGAAACTACTGTACGACACGAGTGACGGCCCACAAAGTAAGGAAATAACCTCTGGAGCAGCGCAGGGATCTATACTTGGACCAGATCTATGGAACGCCAGCTACGACGGAATTTTGAACGTTGAAATGCCTGACGATTGCTACCTCGTAGGCTACGCAGACGACATCGCCGCCGTCATAACCGCGCGTAATACCGACATGGCCAGACGCAGACTGACACAAGTTATGCTGCGAACACAGACATGGTTGGACTCACACGGCCTCAGCCTAGCTGCTGAAAAAACAGAACTGATCCTGCTCACTAGGAAACATATCCCGCTGGAGGTAAACATGCAAGTTCATTCGGAAACCATTAAAACGACGAAAACCTTAAAATACCTAGGAATAAGAATGGACAACAAATTGACGTACTGGGCTCAAATCCAACATGCTGCAAAAAAGTCAGCCAATATAACCATGGCGCTATCAAGACTCATGGCAAACACCGGAGGCCCACTTGCCAGTAGAAGGAAATTACTTATGGACACAACACAGTCAGTGCTACTATACGGCAGCGAAATATGGGCCGATACATTAAATGTAGAACACAGACGAAAAGTGCTTGCTAAAGTGCAGAGAACAGCAGCCCTGAGAGTCGCCTCGGCGTACCGCACTGTATCCGAATCCGCAGTGCTAGTGATAAGCGGCGTCATCCCAATAGACCTTCTCGCAAAGGAGAGAAGACAACTCTGGCTATGGAAGAAAGACGGAAGAGAAATACACATGGAGACAAGACAACAGGCGAGGAAGCAAACTCTTGAACTCTGGCAAGATCGGTGGACAAGGGAGAGCAAAGGAAGATGGACCGCCAAACTGATTAAAGAAATAGAGAAGTGGCACAGTAGAAAACACGGCGAGGTAAACTACTATGTAACACAGATGCTGTCCGGTCACGGGTACTTCCGAAAATACCTATACAACATGGGAAAAGCAGAAAGCCCGGCATGTATCTATGGAGACGAACCACTAGACGATGCAAACCATACCATTTTCAAGTGCCGCCGGTGGAAAGAAGCACGAAGGACCGTACAAAATAAACTTGGAGAACTAAGTGCGGAAAATCTCTTAGAAAAAATGGTATCTAGCAGCGAGAACTGGAAAATAATTGCCTCGTACGTGGAACATGTTCTACGCACTAAAAAAAGAGACATGGACGCGGACTCCCAATAGAAGACGAGCCAAATAGCTTGATGCTGGCTACAAAACCGTAGGCATCCCTGGACGCAGGGAGAGTAGAAATTGACCTGTAATGGGTCCATCTTGGAAACCTTGCCTTGAAGTAATGCGAAAGCGGTCCCGGGGCAGGGGAAAAATTCCATGATAGAAGGGGGAGTGTTTTAGTGGGTACACCACTCACGTAGGATGACGATCCCTATATGGTGCGAAGGCATTTTAAACCCTCCTTACGGCCTAAAAAAAAAAAAAAAAAAAAAAAAATATTATTATTATTATTATTATTATTATTATTATTATTATTATTATTATTATTATTATTATTATTATTATTATTATTATTATTATTATTATTATTATTATTATTATTATTATTATTATTATTATTATTATTATTATTATTATTATTATTATTATTATTATTATTATTATTATTATTATTATTATTATTATTATTATTATTATTATTATTATTATTATTATTATTATTATTATTATTATTATTATTATTATTATTATTATTATTATTATTATTATTATTATTATTATTATTATTATTATTATTATTATTATTATTATTATTATTATTATTATTATTATTATTATTATTATTATTATTATTATTATTATTATTATTATTATTATTATTATTATTATTATTATTATTATTATTATTATTATTATTATTATTATTATTATTATTATTATTATTATTATTATTATTATTATTATTATTATTATTATTATTATTATTATTATTATTATTATTATTATTATTATTATTATTATTATTATTATTATTATTATTATTATTATTATTATTATTATTATTATTATTATTATTATTATTATTATTATTATTATTATTATTATTATTATTATTATTATTATTATTATTATTATTATTATTATTATTATTATTATTATTATTATTATTATTATTATTATTATTATTATTATTATTATTATTATTATTATTATTATTATTATTATTATTATTATTATTATTATTATTATTATTATTATTATTATTATTATTATTATTATTATTATTATTATTATTATTATTATTATTATTATTATTATTATTATTATTATTATTATTATTATTATTATTATTATTATTATTATTATTATTATTATTATTATTATTATTATTATTATTATTATTATTATTATTATTATTATTATTATTATTATTATTATTATTATTATTATTATTATTATTATTATTATTATTATTATTATTATTATTATTATTATTATTATTATTATTATTATTATTATTATTATTATTATTATTATTATTATTATTATTATTATTATTATTATTATTATTATTATTATTATTATTATTATTATTATTATTATTATTATTATTATTATTATTATTATTATTATTATTATTATTATTATTATTATTATTATTATTATTATTATTATTATTATTATTATTATTATTATTATTATTATTATTATTATTATTATTATTATTATTATTATTATTATTATTATTATTATTATTATTATTATTATTATTATTATTATTATTATTATTATTATTATTATTATTATTATTATTATTATTATTATTATTATTATTATTATTATTATTATTATTATTATTATTATTATTATTATTATTATTATTATTATTATTATTATTATTATTATTATTATTATTATTATTATTATTATTATTATTATTATTATTATTATTATTATTATTATTATTATTATTATTATTATTATTATTATTATTATTATTATTATTATTATTATTATTATTATTATTATTATTATTATTATTATTATTATTATTATTATTATTATTATTATTATTATTATTATTATTATTATTATTATTATTATTATTATTATTATTATTATTATTATTATTATTATTATTATTATTATTATTATTATTATTATTATTATTATTATTATTATTATTATTATTATTATTATTATTATTATTATTATTATTATTATTATTATTATTATTATTATTATTATTATTATTATTATTATTATTATTATTATTATTATTATTATTATTATTATTATTATTATTATTATTATTATTATTATTATTATTATTATTATTATTATTATTATTATTATTATTATTATTATTATTATTATTATTATTATTATTATTATTATTATTATTATTATTATTATTATTATTATTATTATTATTATTATTATTATTATTATTATTATTATTATTATTATTATTATTATTATTATTATTATTATTATTATTATTATTATTATTATTATTATTATTATTATTATTATTATTATTATTATTATTATTATTATTATTATTATTATTATTATTATTATTATTATTATTGTAAGAGTGCAATAGAATGTAATAGAATGTAAGAGAATGCGATGAATGTAATAGAATGAACGACTGCTGTAAGAAGTGTCAATTGTGAATTGGGAATGTCTTGTGTGCTTTGCTGGGCGAATGAGTTTTATCGTTCTCTTTAAAACTGACTGTCAACGAAGCGAGACGTGCTGCGCACGTACGAAATAAAAATTTAAATTAATTGATTCCGGCCATCACATCTCAGAAGTGGGATCGAGTTAATTTAAATCGACTGCCGCATAATTAAACAAAAAAAACACTGCCGAAACCAGAATTCTTCGTTTTTCATTTCACGTTTTCTGTAGACAGTGCATTTACCACGTTTTTTTTCCTGATTGTTGTTGTTGCTGCCACGATGTCGAATTTGTTATCACGTGCCCAAGTCATGAAAGTGCTACTGCAAACGGGTATTCAATTCGATCCTGATGCCACGATGAACCAGTTGCGACCGCTATATGATGAATACATTTCCGAGGTAACGAAAGCAAGTGAAAAAGAGGAAAACGCGAATGCCCTTGAAGATCCAGATGCCGCCGCCGACAAAAATACTCAAACTTCAATTCCCGCTACGATTGTGCAATCAATTCAACCTGTTGTTACGAGTGTACCTACGTTCATCGCCACTACGAGTGTTCAAAATTCAAATGTGCTTACAGATGTAACAACAACTGCCGCTTATGTCAGTGCTAAATTGTCAACTGCTGATACACGTGCATTGGTAACTACCCCCGCTATGAGTGTTGTTGTTTCAAGTGGTCCATCGGCTACTGCTACAACAAGTGCCCAATTGTCCACTGCTGTAACAACCGTGCAAATGAATACCGTTGTTCCAAGTGCTACAATTTCAAACAATTTGGACGAAGATGAGACCGAACGATTGCTGATCCAATTGCGTAAAAAACGCGAACTGTTGATGCTTCAAGCAGAGATTAATCAACTTACGCTACAACAGCAAGCACCTGCTGCAAAAACCCGTTGGACTGACGTAAGTGTCATTGAATCAATGATGTCTAAATTTACAGCCGATGACCATTACGATGTGAATAAGTGGATTAGTGACTTGGATGATGCTTTTGCAATGCTGCAATTCGATGAGCGTATGAAATTCATTGCATGTCGTCGTATGTTGAGTGGAACAGCCCAGGTTTTTGCACGCACGATTACGGTATCCGATTATGAAGAGCTCAAAGCTAAACTTATTAGTGAATTTGGCCGCATGCGCACAATGAATGAAGTGTATCAACTGCTGAAAAATCGACGCTTACGCCCTGATGAAACCACCCATCGTTACATTTTGGATATGCAAGAGATAGCGATGTATTCAAAAATTACGGAAGACGAATTGATCGAAATGATTATTAGTGGAACAGGTGACACTTCATCAAGAATCGGTCATTTGTTTCCAGCACGCTCTATTAATGAACTGAAGGAATTTGCGGAACGATATGAACGTCTACGCTTCCAACCACCATTAGGATCAAAACAAATAGCAATAATTAATCGTAATGCGGCCAGTGCACTTCAGCCAACAACTCATCGATCAAATGCGGCCAACGCCACGTCAGTTCGCCCTACCGCAGCTCCAACCATGGAAACAATCCGATGCTACAATTGCTCCAAATTCGGGCATTATCAAAGCCAATGTCCACTGCCGAAACGACCAGCGAACTCCTGTTTTAAGTGCTCATCCACCGAACATGTGTATCGTGAATGCCCACACCGTACCACTGTTGCTGCCGTCCTTAATGCCAACGGAATGAATGATGCTAGAGTGGAACCAATTAGTGAAATGCAAATGGTAAGTGTTGTCTTTGATAAGCCTAACCGTGAACACAGTGAACACAGTAAAAACTTTAAATTAAATAAAAATATTTTTTGTTTATTTGATTCGGGCAGCCCCCGCAGTTTAATCAAACGGAGTGAAGTTCCATTCGAATTACCAAATCAATTGAAAGAGACTCAGTACAATGGCCTAGGAAATGATAGACTCAAGACGTATGGGAATATCAATTGCAAAATAAACTTCCGAAATCAATCAATCAATCAGAAATTATTAACCTTGCCGAATAATCTTATGTCAATACCGATGCTTGTAGGCCGTGATTTTATGAAAAAAGCAAATATTACAATGTGTCAAATAAAATACATTTATGATACGAAAAGATTGAAAGAATTAAATAAAGCTGCCATTTGTACGAAGTTAGAGTCAAAACTTACTGATGTTCTGTGTTCATTTGATTTATTGGCCACTCACTTCTGTCACACAAGGAGTACAATTGAATCGCTTAATCAAGGGGGTGTTACAAGGGAGAAAGAGAAAATAATAGTGAAACACACTGAAGAAAAGTCAAATATCAGCCCGATGGAGTTAGAATTTGCAAATTTATGTGCTATTGTGCCTTCCGATTTGAATTCCTTAGACATTAATCCACATCTTCCGTCAAGGTTGTCATCAGAGTTGCGACAAACAATAACAGAAGTTTATTTCGAATTTCCTTCAGAAAAAGTTAAGCCTTTAGAATATCTTATGAAAATTAACCTTACGCATGAAACTCCTATATACTGTAGACCAAGACGATTATGCCATAAAGAGAGAAATGAAATAAAAGCAATAGTAGATGATTTGTTAAAAGAAGGAATAATTAGACCAAGTCGATCACCTTATGCCTTTGCAATAGTACCTGTACCGAAAAAAGATGGCTCCCTCCGGAAATGTGTAGATTATAAACCACTGAACAAAATAACTATACGCGATAATTTTCCTATGCCATTAGTCGACGATTGCATTGAACACTTGGGGGGAAAAGTTATTTTTCGGTTATTGATTTAAAAAGTGGATATCATCACGTGAAGATGCATCCTGATTCAATAAAATACACTTCCTTCGTGACTCCTGATGGTCAATACGAATATTTATATATGCCCTTCGGTTTATGCAACGCTCCTGCTGAATTTATGCGCTTCGTAAAATTGATTTTAGGTGACCTCATCAAAGAGGGGTTAGTGGTAGTATTTATGGATGACATTTTAATAGCTTCGAAAGATTTTAAATCTCATTTGGAAACCCTTAAGAGACTTTTTGAAATTTTGGCTCGAAACGGTCTTCGAATTCAGCCCAAAAAATGCCGATTTGCTTACGACGAATTAGAATACTTAGGATACTTAGCCAACTCTGCTGGCATTTCACCCAAACGGTCACACTTGCAAGCAATTCAGGAATATCCAGAACCTAAGAATAGAAAGGAAATGGAACGTTGCCATGGTCTTTTTTCATACTTCCGCCGCTTTGTACCCTCGTTCTCCAAGATTGCCCGTCCAATGACTAAATTATTGAAGAAAAATGAACAATTTCAGTTCACTGAAGAGTGCAAACAAGCCTTCACTACCTTGCGTACAAAATTGTTAGAGGCCCCTATTTTATCGATTTACAACCCTGAAGCTGAAACAGAATTACATTGCGATGCCAGTGCCTCGGGTTTTGGGGCAATGTTACTTCAGAAACAAGATGACAAAAAATTTCATCCGATTTCTTACTTTTCAAAAACTACTTCCGCCCCTGAATCTAGATTACACAGTTACGAATTAGAAACTTTAGCAATTATTTATGCACTTAAGCGCTTCCATACTTACTTAATGGGCATTCCGTTCAAAATTGTTACTGACTGTGATTCGTTGGCTATGACGTTAAATAATAGAAGCAGTTCAGCAAAAATTGCTAGATGGGCATTGTTCTTAGAAAATTATAATTATTCAATCCAGCATAGACCTGGTACATCCATGGCTCACGTGGATGCCTTAAGTAGAACTAATCAAACAATTGCATACATTGACACTGCGGAATTAGATTTTCACTTGCAAGTTACGCAAAATAGAGACCCCCGCATTGTAGAACTGCGACAAAACTTAGAACAATCTGAAGTGAAAAATTTTGAGTTGAAAGATGGGTTGGTGTACCATAAATCACCTGCAGGTCACTCACAGCTATATGTCCCTGATGAAATGATAAATAATATAATTAGAACGACGCATGAGAAAATGGGCCACTTAGCTACAGAAAAGTGCTGTACAGCAATTAAAAAATATTATTGGTTCCCGCAGATGAAAACTTACGTACATAATTTTATTCGAAATTGCCTAAAGTGTATTTACTATTCAGCATCTTCAAATAATAATGCAGCAACTCTACACAGTATTCCCAAAATACCGATACCTTTCGATACGATTCATGTGGACCACTTAGGCCCCCTTCCGTCGATAATATCAAAAAAGAAGTACATTTTAGTGGTCATCGATGCCTTTACAAAATATGTGAAATTATACCCGGCAACAGCAACGAGTACAAGAGAAGTCTGCAGTGCATTAGAAAGTTATTTTATGAATTACAGTAGGCCACGTAGAATAATAGATGATAGAGGAACGTGCTTCACTTCAGCAGAATTTGAAGAGTTTTTGCAAAAGCACAACATAGTTCAAGTGCGAAATGCAACCGCATCCCCGAAAGCAAATGGACAAGTGGAGAGAGTGAATGAAGTAGTGACACCGATGTTAGCAAAATTATCAGAACCTCTTAAACATGCGGATTGGGCAAAAAAATTAATTGAGATAGAATATGCCATTAACAATTCAGTACATTCCACCACAAAATATACACCTTCAGCACTTCTGTTTGGGATAGGACAACGAGGTAAAATAGTAGACGAACTGACGGAATATTTGGAAGAGAAGTCGAATGAACAGTTAACAGACTTATACGATATGAGAAAAAAGGCGCTGAATAACATAGAAAAATCTCAAGAGTATAACCTTAAGTACTTCGGTAAACACCACAGGGCGGCACCCGAATTTTCAGTGGGGAATTTTGTGGTTATTAAAAATGTGGATACCACGGCGGGTAATAACAAAAAACTGATTCAGCGATTTCGCGGTCCTTACGTAATATATAAAAAACTTCCGAATGATCGGTATGTGATACGGGATATAGAGGGGTGTCAAATTACACAACTGCCGTACGATGGAGTGTTAGAAGCAAGTAAATTGAAATTATGGATTAATCCAGACTCTAAATGTGTGCCAGAGGTGAGAAAAGACAACACTTCCGATATTAATATTAGTTAAGATATTTATATATATAAAAAAAAAAACAAAAAACAAGAATAACAAATATTAAGTAAATATATATTATCAGTAAACCGAGGTCGGTTTAATGTCAGGACGGCCGAACTGTAAGAGTGCAATAGAATGTAATAGAATGTAAGAGAATGCGATGAATGTAATAGAATGAACGACTGCTGTAAGAAGTGTCAATTGTGAATTGGGAATGTCTTGTGTGCTTTGCTGGGCGAATGAGTTTTATCGTTCTCTTTAAAACTGACTGTCAACGAAGCGAGACGTGCTGCGCACGTACGAAATAAAAATTTAAATTAATTGATTCCGGCCATCACATTATTATTATTATTATTATTATTATTATTATTATTATTATTATTATTATTATTATTATTATTATTATTATTATTATTATTATTATTATTATTATTATTATTATTATTATTATTATTATTATTATTATTATTATTATTATTATTATTATTATTATTATTATTATTATTATTATTATTATTATTATTATTATTATTATTATTATTATTATTATTATTATTATTATTATTATTATTATTATTATTATTATTATTATTATTATTATTATTATTATTATTATTATTATTATTATTATTATTATTATTATTATTATTATTATTATTATTATTATTATTATTATTATTATTATTATTATTATTATTATTATTATTATTATTATTATTATTATTATTATTATTATTATTATTATTATTATTATTATTATTATTATTATTATTATTATTATTATTATTATTATTATTATTATTATTATTATTATTATTATTATTATTATTATTATTATTATTATTATTATTATTATTATTATTATTATTATTATTATTATTATTATTATTATTATTATTATTATTATTATTATTATTATTATTATTATTATTATTATTATTATTATTATTATTATTATTATTATTATTATTATTATTATTATTATTATTATTATTATTATTATTATTATTATTATTATTATTATTATTATTATTATTATTATTATTATTATTATTATTATTATTATTATTATTATTATTATTATTATTATTATTATTATTATTATTATTATTATTATTATTATTATTATTATTATTATTATTATTATTATTATTATTATTATTATTATTATTATTATTATTATTATTATTATTATTATTATTATTATTATTATTATTATTATTATTATTATTATTATTATTATTATTATTATTATTATTATTATTATTATTATTATTATTATTATTATTATTATTATTATTATTATTATTATTATTATTATTATTATTATTATTATTATTATTATTATTATTATTATTATTATTATTATTATTATTATTATTATTATTATTATTATTATTATTATTATTATTATTATTATTATTATTATTATTATTATTATTATTATTATTATTATTATTATTATTATTATTATTATTATTATTATTATTATTATTATTATTATTATTATTATTATTATTATTATTATTATTATTATTATTATTATTATTATTATTATTATATATTATTATTATTATTATTATTATTATTATTATTATTATTATTATTATTATTATTATTATTATTATTATTATTATTATTATTATTATTATTATTATTATTATTATTATTATTATTATTATTATTATTATTATTATTATTATTATTATTATTATTATTATTATTATTATTATTATTATTATTATTATTATTATTATTATTATTATTATTATTATTATTATTATTATTATTATTATTATTATTATTATTATTATTATTATTATTATTATTATTATTATTATTATTATTATTATTATTATTATTATTATTATTATTATTATTATTATTATTATTATTATTATTATTATTATTATTATTATTATTATTATTATTATTATTATTATTATTATTATTATTATTATTATTATTATTATTATTATTATTATTATTATTATTATTATTATTATTATTATTATTATTATTATTATTATTATTATTATTATTATTATTATTATTATTATTATTATTATTATTATTATTATTATTATTATTATTATTATTATTATTATTATTATTATTATTATTATTATTATTATTATTATTATTATTATTATTATTATTATTATTATTATTATTATTATTATTATTATTATTATTATTATTATTATTATTATTATTATTATTATTATTATTATTATTATTATTATTATTATTATTATTATTATTATTATTATTATTATTATTATTATTATTATTATTATTATTATTATTGCTTATGAGCTCAGGCCACCAAGGGTTACAGCTTGGCGAACTGTTGACGGCCTAAGTTCTTAGGTTAGCTGCGAATACCCAATAAGCAGTCCCTGACCAAGAGCGACAGGAGAGGAGGGTTCGGCTTAAAAGACCTGAAGCATCCTACGAATCTCCGGTGACGAGGCGAAATAGATGCCGCCTCAGAATAAGCATCCACAACCCCATAGAGGGCTGCCTCGAGGGATCACCTACCCATGAGAGGGAGGCAACATAGCGACGAGGGACGCTACAACGGAAACCGTAAGGAAAAGGAATCCCCAATTGTAAATGCTCGGCCGGGGCAACAGATGGCAGATAGTCGTAAATACCAAACACAGCACCCGACTAAAGAGCACAGCACAGATGACAAAGAAAGAAAACACGCAACGAAGTAGGACCACGATTTTGACACACGATTTGGAAACGTTGAACTTGGGCTGACGGCTGTGGCATTCTGTTACCTCAGTATGCAAGAGTGACATCTTGCAGAAATGGCTTTCAGGGTAATGTCATAGACGCCTCCGTCCCGTTAAAACTTTGGAAGGGCTTCAAGTACGTTCGACGCTACGTCGCCATTAGGTTGGCGGTACAGGCTCAGTTGATTTCAATCCTGACTAGTGCTATGGTCCTGGCTCTGAACACGAATTCCCATAAGGTTTCGTGTCAACCCTCGTGTGGCCTCCCTGCAATGCACAGGCAACCACAGGGACCGAAAATGCAACTGTACAATCGAGCGAAGATAGCGGCTTGAAGCGGGGACCCTTACAGAATGAACAAAGAAAACAACGAAAACAACACGCCAACACAAAACCAAAAAGAACAAATGGACGACGAATTAAACGCCTTCCGAAGACAAAGCAGAATTTTGCGCTCGCCACCACAGATGGGAAATGAGAGGGCAATCCAAACTGTTTGCGTGGAGGAAACCGCCTCCCCTATGCCTGGATCAGCGGAAGCAAACAGGAAAATGAGTAATAGGACTCCGGCTACCGACCGAGGCCTACGAAATGGACACAACTCTCCAAGGCAGGAATTAATTCGAAAAATGAGAGCAGAAGAGGATGAAGTAACTGGACACAATTCTCCAAGACAGGAATTCATTCGGAAGATGAGAGCAGAAGAGGATGAAGCCCTTTTAAAGTGTAGCGCTACTCTGAAAAAGATGAAGCTGGCAATGCTAAGACAGAAAAATATAAGTACCGATGTAAAAAATGGGATATCTGAGCTAGACGAACTCTTCGATATAATCGGTAGCCTGCGCCGAAACTGGAAAAAGGCAGAAAGAGACACGAGACGCACGAACACAACTAGTTCCTTGGACGCATGCAACGAACAAGCCGATGTTTCAACGCCAGTGACAACTCTTTCCAAACGAACGGCGCCAAGCCCAATTGAACAGGAGTCAGAGAAAAGGGGGCGAGGACCCGGAAATACTGTGTGGCACGTAGTAAAAGGAAAAAGGAAACAGCAGCCAAAACGTCATCAAAGCGAAGAGCAAACTCAGGGACAAAAAGATGACAAGCTCCAGAAGCAGAAACGGGCACCCAGAACAAGAGTTCGACCAGAAGCAGTGATAATCAAACCGGCAGAAGGCCGGAGCTACGCGGAGGTGCTTCAAAACATACGGCAACACGTCATGACAGATCAAGACAAAGTGGAAGTGCGAGCAATACGGAAAACAAAATCAGGCGCCCTGCTCCTAGAACTAAAGAAAGGAGAAAAACCGAAACCAGAGCTCCAAAATGCTCTCACGAGAAATCTACGTGGTTTAGCTTCTGTAAGCGAGCTAAAGCAGAAAGCCACAATTGAGATCCGAGACCTCGACTCCTTATCCACCGCAGCAGAAGTCACGACCTCCGTAAGACGCGTGCTAGAGAATTCAGATGAAGAAATCACAGTGAGGACAAGCGCTCCAAATACTCGCGAACAAATACGCGCATATGTGACGCTGACAGCCGATAGTGCAAACAGGGTACTAAAAGAAGGTCACATAAAAATAGGATGGATCAGCTGCAGGATGAAGCTTATGAAGGAAGTCAAAAAATGCTACAGGTGCTTTGACTTCGGCCACTTACAATGGGAATGCAAAGGGCCCGACAGAAAAGGCCAAGGATTATGTATAAGATGTGGGAAACCCGGGCACAAGCTGAAAGACTGCAAAAATCCACCGAGCTGTTGTCTCTGCGTAGAACATAAGCATACACAAACAGATCACATCCCAGGGTCTCGGTCATGCGAGTCGTATAGAGGAAAAATAAGGACATGAAAATCTTACAGTGCAACATGCACAGAAGCAAAACGGCTGACCACCTCCTGCCGCAGCTCATGCTGGAACTCGGAACAGAGGTAGCAATTGTTAGCGAGCAATACAAAATAGCGCAAGATGGAACATGGCTGGAAGACATCACCGCAACAGCGGCAATATGGCAAACGGAAAATAGTAGTTTCAAAAAAACAAACAGCGGGAGAGGAAACGGGTTTGTCTGGATAGAAAATGAAAGCATTACGGTAATAAGTTGCTACCTGACACCGAGCGACCCTATAACAGACTTCCAAGCAAAGCTCGATGCTATAGAGGATGCTGCACGACAAAGAAACCGTCACCTAATCATAGCCGGAGACTTCAACGCCAAGGCCACGGAATGGGGCACACCGACTACAAACTCAAGGGGCCGGAAAATTCTCGACATGTCGGCTAGATTAGGCCTTATCGTCGCAAATAGGGGATCCAAAACTACCTTCAGAAGGCCAGGATGCAACGGCACAACCCCCGATATCACGCTGGTGTCCGAAGGATTCGCAAGCCAGCTGCGCGAGTGGAAAGTTTTGGAAGACTATACTGGTAGCGACCACCAATACATATCCTACCTCATAGGCCCAGATAAAAATCCAGCAACGACGATAAGAAGAGGAACACGCAAATGGAACGCCTCCAAGCTAGACTCAGATAAGCTCCTCGCAGCCTTAGATGAAAACCCCCCAAAACACTACGCAAGTAGCACAGCTAGCCTGATCGTCCAAGCAACTCTGAGCACCATCACTGAGGCATGTAAAGTAGCAATGCCCAAAATAAAAGGCGGACATCCAAAAAAAGCAGTCTACTGGTGGACGGATGAAATTCGAAACCTTAGACAAACTTGCCTGCGCAAAAGACGACGATACACAAGAGCCCGAAGAAGAGGAAGAAACGGAATGGAAGAGCATATGGAATATAAAGCTGCGAAAACTGAGCTGAAAGACGCAATAGCAAAGACAAAGAAAGATAAATGGGAAGAGCTACGTAGCGATATAAACAAAAATCCGTGGGGTCTCGGATACAAGATCGTGATGAAAAAACTCGGAGCAAAACAGTCCACCCCTGAGTTAAGCGCCGCAGCAATGGAGAACATCGTAAACACCCTGTTCCCAACCCATGATCTGGGAAGAGACCCACCAGAACATACGCAAGAGAGCTCGTGCCCGCCTTTCACCTTGGAGGAAATGAACACTGCAGCAAACACTCTAAAGACCAAAAAAGCCCCTGGGCCTGACGGGATACCAGTGGAAGTGTTAAAGCTAATCGCTACGGAACGCCCGCACTTACTGCTATCCATGTATAATGCATGTCTGAACGAGGGCATTTTCCCAGAAGTATGGAAGAGGCAGCATCTGACCCTAATAAGCAAAGGCAAAGGAGACCCAGGAACACCATCAGCATACCGACCTCTATGCATGCTAGATACAGCAGGAAAGCTGCTAGAAAGACTGCTGAAACCCCGCATCATAGCCGCCATAAACGACGCTGGAGGCCTATCAGAGCGACAGCACGGCTTTAGACCAGGCAGGTCCACCATCGGAGCTGTGGAAGACGTCGTGCGCAGCGTGGAGGAAGCTCATCGAAAGAACAACTTCTCGAGACCAATAGTCCTCCTCGCAACAATTGACATAAGGAATGCATTCAATAGCGCAAAATGGGCAAATATGATCGACGCACTAGAGAGACGCTTCAAAACGCCCCTCTATTTGATGAAAATTATACGAAGCTATCTTAAAGACAGGAAACTACTGTACGACACGAGTGACGGCCCACAAAGTAAGGAAATAACCTCTGGAGCAGCGCAGGGATCTATACTTGGACCAGATCTATGGAACGCCAGCTACGACGGAATTTTGAACGTTGAAATGCCTGACGATTGCTACCTCGTAGGCTACGCAGACGACATCGCCGCCGTCATAACCGCGCGTAATACCGACATGGCCAGACGCAGACTGACACAAGTTATGCTGCGAACACAGACATGGTTGGACTCACACGGCCTCAGCCTAGCTGCTGAAAAAACAGAACTGATCCTGCTCACTAGGAAACATATCCCGCTGGAGGTAAACATGCAAGTTCATTCGGAAACCATTAAAACGACGAAAACCTTAAAATACCTAGGAATAAGAATGGACAACAAATTGACGTACTGGGCTCAAATCCAACATGCTGCAAAAAAGTCAGCCAATATAACCATGGCGCTATCAAGACTCATGGCAAACACCGGAGGCCCACTTGCCAGTAGAAGGAAATTACTTATGGACACAACACAGTCAGTGCTACTATACGGCAGCGAAATATGGGCCGATACATTAAATGTAGAACACAGACGAAAAGTGCTTGCTAAAGTGCAGAGAACAGCAGCCCTGAGAGTCGCCTCGGCGTACCGCACTGTATCCGAATCCGCAGTGCTAGTGATAAGCGGCGTCATCCCAATAGACCTTCTCGCAAAGGAGAGAAGACAACTCTGGCTATGGAAGAAAGACGGAAGAGAAATACACATGGAGACAAGACAACAGGCGAGGAAGCAAACTCTTGAACTCTGGCAAGATCGGTGGACAAGGGAGAGCAAAGGAAGATGGACCGCCAAACTGATTAAAGAAATAGAGAAGTGGCACAGTAGAAAACACGGCGAGGTAAACTACTATGTAACACAGATGCTGTCCGGTCACGGGTACTTCCGAAAATACCTATACAACATGGGAAAAGCAGAAAGCCCAGCATGTATCTATGGAGACGAACCACTAGACGATGCAAACCATACCATTTTCAAGTGCCGCCGGTGGAAAGAAGCACGAAGGACCGTACAAAATAAACTTGGAGAACTAAGTGCGGAAAATCTCTTAGAAAAAATGGTATCTAGCAGCGAGAACTGGAAAATAATTGCCTCGTACGTGGAACATGTTCTACGCACTAAAAAAAGAGACATGGACGCGGACTCCCAATAGAAGACGAGCCAAATAGCTTGATGCTGGCTACAAAACCGTAGGCATCCCTGGACGCAGGGAGAGTAGAAATTGACCTGTAATGGGTCCATCTTGGAAACCTTGCCTTGAAGTAATGCGAAAGCGGTCCCGGGGTAGGGGAAAAATTCCATGATAGAAGGGGGAGTGTTTTAGTGGGTACACCACTCACGTAGGATGACGATCCCTATATGGTGCGAAGGCATTTTAAACCCTCCTTACGGCCTAAAAAAAAAAAATTATTATTATTATTATTATTATTATTATTATTATTATTATTATTATTATTATTATTATTATTATTATTATTATTATTATTATTATTATTATTATTATTATTATTATTATTATTATTATTATTATTATTATTATTATTATTATTATTATTATTATTATTATTATTATTATTATTATTATTATTATTATTATTATTATTATTATTATTATTATTATTATTATTATTATTATTATTATTATTATTATTATTATTATTATTATTATTATTATTATTATTATTATTATTATTATTATTATTATTATTATTATTATTATTATTATTATTATTATTATTATTATTATTATTATTATTATTATTATTATTATTATTATTATTATTATTATTATTATTATTATTATTATTATTATTATTATTATTATTATTATTATTATTATTATTATTATTATTATTATTATTATTATTATTATTATTATTATTATTATTATTATTATTATTATTATTATTATTATTATTATTATTATTATTATTATTATTATTATTATTATTATTATTATTATTATTATTATTATTATTATTATTATTATTATTATTATTATTATTATTATTATTATTATTATTATTATTATTATTATTATTATTATTATTATTATTATTATTATTATTATTATTATTATTATTATTATTATTATTATTATTATTATTATTATTATTATTATTATTATTATTATTATTATTATTATTATTATTATTATTATTATTATTATTATTATTATTATTATTATTATTATTATTATTATTATTATTATTATTATTATTATTATTATTATTATTATTATTATTATTATTATTATTATTATTATTATTATTATTATTATTATTATTATTATTATTATTATTATTATTATTATTATTATTATTATTATTATTATTATTATTATTATTATTATTATTATTATTATTATTATTATTATTATTATTATTATTATTATTATTATTATTATTATTATTATTATTATTATTATTATTATTATTATTATTATATATTATATATTATTATTATTATTATTATTATTATTATTATTATTATTATTATTATTATTATTATTATTATTATTATTATTATTATTATTATTATTATTATTATTATTATTATTATTATTATTATTATTATTATTATTATTATTATTATTATTATTATTATTATTATTATTATTATTATTATTATTATTATTATTATTATTATTATTATTATTATTATTATTATTATTATTATTATTATTATTATTATTATTATTATTATTATTATTATTATTATTATTATTATTATTATTATTATTATTATTATTATTATTATTATTATTATTATTATTATTATTATTATTATTATTATTATTATTATTATTATTATTATTATTATTATTATTATTATTATTATTATTATATATTATTATTATTATTATTATTATTATTATTATTATTATTATTATTATTATTATTATTATATATTATTATTATTATTATTATTATTATTATTATTATTATTATTATTATTATTATTATTATTATTATTATTATTATTATTATTATTATTATTATTATTATTATTATTATTATTATTATTATTATTATTATTATATATTATTATTATTATTATTATTATTATTATTATATATTATTATTATTATTATTATTATTATTATTATTATTATATATATATATATTATTATTATTATATATTATTATTATTATTATTATTATTATTATTATATATTATATATTATTATATATTATTATTATTATTATTATTATTATTATTATTATTATTATTATTATTATTATTATTATTATTATTATTATTATTATTATTATTATTATTATTATTATTATTATTATTATTATTATTATTATATATTATTATTATTATATATTATTATTATTATTATTATTATTATTATTATTATTATTATTATTATTATTATTATTATTATTATTATATATTATTATTATTATTATTATTATTATTATTATTATTATTATTATTATTATTATTATTATTATATATTATATATTATTATTATTATTATTATTATTATTATATATATATTATTATTATTATTATTATTATTATTATTATTATTATTATTATTATTATTATTATTATTATTATTATTATTATTATTATTATTATTATTATTATTATTATTATTATTATATATATATATATATATATATTATATATATATTATTATTATTATTATTATTATATATTATTATTATTATATATATATATATATATTATTATTATTATTATTATTATATATTATTATTATTATTATATATTATTATTATTATTATTATTATTATTATTATTATTATTATTATTATATATATATTATTATTATTATTATTATTATTATTATTATTATTATTATTATTATTATTATTATTATTATTATTATTATTATTATATATATATTATTATTATTATTATTATTATATATTATTATTATTATTATTATTATTATTATTATTATTATTATTATTATTATTATTATTATTATTATTATTATTATTATTATTATTATTATTATTATTATTATTATTATTATTATTATTATTATTATTATTATTATTATTATTATTATTATTATTATTATTATTATTATTATTATTATATTATTATTATTATTATTATTATTATTATTATTATTATTATTATTATTATTATTATTATTATTATTATTATTATTATTATTATTATTATTATTATTATTATTATTATTATTATTATTATTATTATTATTATTATTATTATTATTATTATTATTATTATTATTATTATTATTATTATTATTATTATTATTATTATTATTATTATTATTATTATTATTATTATTATTATTATTATTATTATTATTATTATTATTATTATTATTATTATTATTATTATTATTATTATTATTATTATTATTATTATTATTATTATTATT